>CM034357.1:17802111-19258980 GCA_019925275.1 Mytilus edulis
TGTTGATTTTTTTCAATATAAAGGTAATTAAAAACATTATAATATACTTAGTAGTAAATACAGAAAAATTATTGTGAAAATACAATCAATGGAAAAGCTTTGCTGTATCAGCCCCCCTTTGATAAATATCGATTTCAGAAACGGTTGCAAAAGCTTTATCCCCCTTTAAAATTGTAGGGAACGTCACGTCATCGATTGCATTTTCCCCCTTTGTTGCAAATGCTTTATAAAAACCCAAACCCTTTGTAGGGCCCGTCATGTAAAACCTTCTTATCTGTATGACGTAAAGTCACATAAAAAAACATCTATTCAGGTTTAGTTTATAATAAAGTGTATATGATATGGCTTTTTCAAAACACACCCCGTTTCTACCCTCAACCAATATAATCCCTCGAGCAGAGCTCTTTGGAATTTTTTGGTGTCTCGGGTTGATACGGATGCGATATTGAAAACGCCATATGATATTCTCTATTTACACCTGATCATTTATTTTCTTTGTTAAAAAAATGTTTTGTTTAGAAGTAAGTGAACGTTTATATTTGAAATAAAAAATTAAAAAAAAAAAAAAAAAAAAAAAAAAAAAAAAAAAAAAGTTCTGTGGCACCCGTATTAGATTCATTTTATTCTACAAAACCTGCAGTTCTGTAGATGTTGTTTTTAAGAAACAAACCAGACGATATTCCCTATTGACTTGGGCAAAAAATTCCAAATTTACATTAAATTTCTACATGCACAAACCCACATATTTTTCAGTCTCATAAAAGTAAAAATTTTGTATATTCAACCACTGGTATTTCCGGTGACCCACAAAAGGGTTGAAACGAAATACAATGATAGCTGTTAAAATCCATTGGATTCTTGGGGACACACTTTTTACGACCGGAAAGCAAGTTGTTGGTTTTAAAAAAGAAGGGAAGTTGAAGAAAGTGGGTGGATAACTGTAATAGTTCATTAGTGGTAAAAAATAATATAATGAGAAAGGTAGACCCCACTAGCCAAAAATACTGCCCCGACTGCACTGCAAAATGTTTTTTAAAGCCAAATAAAAAAAGATGTGTGTTTTTAATTTTCGGTACTTTATCCTATTTTTTAGCTTTTTAAAAGGGTTACCCCAAAGTTTTTTTTTGTCATTTTTTTTAAAAAGAAATGTTAAAGTTTAGAATGTCCCTCCTCTAATGTAAAAAAAAGAAATCCCTCCCCATACCCTATTTTTTCAAAGATGTAATAGGAAACACACACATTCATTTTTTTTTTTTGCCTAAGAATGAACTTAGGTCAGGTTTACTTTGTACGAAATTTTATCAGATGTTCTTGCTCCTTGGTTTATTTTTTCTTACGATACCGGGTGAAATATTTTCCAAAACCAAATCTAACACCCATTTTTCTTTTCATATAAGACTTCAATATATTTTCATAAAATGTCATTTACCAAGTTTAAGCAGATTCTAGATTTCATTTCTTTCGATTTCAGATCCAAATAATTCTAATGAAAATATAAGGTAAAAGTCTAAGTCAGCCTTTTACCCGACATTTTTATCTCCATTATCTAAAAATATTTTCAGAATATTTTGCTCCTTAACTCATGCTCCTCTGACTTATTTTAAATTCTATATTTTTCTTTTATTTCACCTAAGTATTACACATGCTTAAGATAATTTGGACGATGATTAATTCATTAAAACAAAAATATTTGGGATTGATTATTTAAGAATTGAATGCTTCTTTTTGTGACTTCATTGGGGTGTAAAAGCGTTGACCGAGGTACATTTTTTATGAAGCGCTTTTACTAAAAATTTGCGCACGGTCAACGCTTTTACAACCCTATGAAGTTACAAAAAGAAGCATTCAATACTTATAATTACATTTTTGTAGCAATGATCATGAAAACACGAATTTTATTATTGTTTTATTTAATTCACCTGTGCACTTTATTGTGGGACCACGTGTTATCATGAATGAAAAGTTTTATTGAGCAATGCAATTGCTTACGGAATAACACGTGATGTGCAGTTAGCCAATCAGAATAAAGTATCATAATGAAACATACATCTAATGTAATTATTTGCAAATGACAAATCATTTATTTTTTTCAAATTTTCTTTTATTTTGATGTTGTGTGGATTGATTGCTAAAAGAAATTGAGATGAAATTCATTTCTCTTCATATTGAGATATTAACAAAAAAAATCGAAAATTTTATATTTATATTATAACTTATCATACATGTATATACATTTTTTTATGAACACACAATTTTTAAATTTAAATGATATACATTAATGTTCATGGATACCAATTTTTGTGGATTGAGGAAAACTTACATGTTCGTGGTTATTTTATCAATTGGTTTTGACGAAGTCTGCATACAAGCCTATAGAAAATTTGATATTTGTTGAACATTTAATTTCGTCGTTCAGCTGTACCCACGAAATCCACGAAAATTAGTATCCAACGTATAATAATCAAGGGTGTTATTCGGTTTAACGAGAGAAATGATCGTGAAAGAATATCTAACGGCGGTCAAGTATTGAGAGACGATCGTGAAAGTTCTAGTAACGGATCGTGAAAGACATTTAATCGAGAAGACACATGCGAGGTCAATAAATATTCTGATTTAATTAATTACACAGACAATTTAACGACAAAATAAAACTGTCTGTCAAAATGGTTCAACATTATGATCAGTATGTGAGAATATTCAGTTTTAAAAGTACATAGTTATTACAAAACAACAAAAGGCAGATTGCTTCTCGACATTTCAATGACATAAAAAATGTAAACAAACATGATTTTTTTCACAAATTCGACTAGAAAAACTACTTTTATCCGAATAAGGGCATTCTATTTGAATTATTAAATGGTTCTCATAGTTATTTTGTATGAACATAATCTGAAACTTGGTAAATAAAGAATTATTTACACAAAAATTGATTTTTCGGATCGTGAAAGATCACGTACCGCATTTTTTAAGAATGTGAAAAGGATCGTAAAAGATCTGATGCTACGAAGATGTTCAAATTATTCCTCAATTATATCATAATTAATATTTGTTATTGGTATTGAGAAAAGCTAGATACACTACACGAAATCCCGGATTTATAGAGGTATGCAAATGTTATGTAAATGTATTCAGAGACCGACATTTACATATATTTACAAACCACTGCATTTAGTTTATCTTGTCTTTACATGTTGTAAATATTAATATTTCTTGTGCTATACCCTCCTATGGGCGGTTATGAGAGACCGCGGTTTATAAAATATCTTAACACCTAATCAAACCATTTTGCAGTTAAGAATTTATATATATTTATGACCGTCGCAAAACTTTTGCAAACTTATGTATTTGTATACCTCTGCAAATGGAAATCTTTGTCATGTATTTTTCTATGATGAAAATTTATCCGCAAATGTGTTTCTTTGTCTAGGTAGCAAAGCATCATCATTCAAATGATTTTATATGGGTTATAAAGTGTAAGGTGCATCTACATTTTCCTGGTATGTAAACCAATTCAAAACGAGAACTTTATAGAGGGGTGTAAAGCATCATTTCCTTTTATCTACAGAGACCTGTCAAATTTATTGTAAAGAAATAATTTTGTTAGTCTTTATTGTCGGCTGAAATGTATGTCAAATCAGAACATATCTAAAGCCTTTGAACATATTCCGAAATGTATGGTAAATACATAGATTTGCAGACAATTTGTTTAACTGAGAAATGTGGTCAAATGATAATATCAACGACATGTGTAAATATATTGGGCACATGTAACTTTAAATACATATGCAAAGAAATGATAAAGAAAGACATTTCAGACAGCTAGAAATGTATGTGTAAATATATTGGGCATATGTAACTTTAAATACATATGCAAAGAAATGATAAAGAAAGATATTTCAGACAGCTAGAAATGTATGGTAAATAGATATATTTGCTTTTAATTTGCTACTATATTTGAAAGGTGCAGATTATATTTACAAATATTTCCATAGCATTAGTGGTCAAGCTATGATATGACAAATATAGCTGCTTTGGGATTGGTTTTGGCATGTTGGTAATATCATTTATTATACATGTATTTTAATAATTTCTCGAGCTCTGTTTGGTGTACGGCGTAAATTATCTATCCATCAAAATCTTGTTTCTCGGTAAGTTATGATGGTTCATTCGCATAAAACGATCGTTTCCTTCGAGTATCGCTTTGAAACTTCTGGAATTGCACGAGTCATAATTCACTCTGTTTATAAAACATATAATTTTTTTTAAAGAGACATATACTACAATATGTATTATATATGTTACTGCAGAGACATATATACTATATATATATAAATACGTCTGAAATTGCGAAAGCAAATTTACAGATCTAACATTGTTCGGTTGATGTTTAAGACGAGTTGTACTATATATATATATATATATATATATTATGTCTCTGGTTACTGATAGTTATAATACATATATACAAATTAAGCCTGAACAATATTAGATATGCGGCCTCATTTTAAATTTAAATCGGTACCATTCGGAAGATTATCGATCGATTTATCAAGTTTTTATAAAAAGTCCAAGTTTCTGAAATAGAAATATTCCTTCATCGGTAGAATAGTTGTCACATAATATTTGACACAAAACACATCTTGAGAGAATGTTTTTTTAAGAATCGGCTAGTTTGCACACATACTTAAACGTTAAATCTATTGACGAATATTTCAGTTTTGTAATATTTGTTTTCCTTATCCGTTAAGTCCAGTCACGAGATGTTGAACTCCGTGTGCTTTATGAAGCTCTCTCTGCAAAAACTTTCTTGTGTGTGAGAATGAAAGTTAAACACTACAAACAAAGAACCAGTGAGTCACGTGTCATAATTGACACACAATTTACCAATGAAATCAAACAAAATTGATGGATAATATCATTCCATCGACGAGATGTCGCCCTTCCTCCGATCAACGGGGTTTATCAGCAGTTAAATGTGACAATTATCACCTTTCACAGAAATATCTGGTCCGAAAAGATCAATAGAAGACCACCGCTAGTATCAATATCCATCAATATAAGGCACAAACAATTATCATTTCTTTATGATTAATAACATCATACCATGGAAGTAATATAATACTTCCATGATCATACATTGTCTTAAAACAATGCTCCCGTTGTCATTTGATTGTGTTGTTTTTAAATACGCAAAACTAAAATAAGTTTTCGAACTATCAGTCATTCGATATCTCATTTATCGCCTATTCCATCCTAAAATTTTACAGCTTCCATATGTACTTTGACAGGAATCGTATTTTTTCTGTCAGGATCAAATAAGTTTTAATTTTTTAAATTTTTTATTTTTTCTGCAATAATTACATTTAACATACTTTGCACACTTTTTAATTGAAATAACATTGAAACAAGAATCGATGTCACAAAGTCATTTTGTTTTAACATAATTCAAGAAGATTTGTAAACGACAAATACATATTACAATTACTCTTCAATCTTTTGAATCTCTCTCTGGCAAATTTCAAACAAAAGAAAAGTATATAAAACATCTTTTAGGCTTGGATCAGCATCTTTTAAAAAACCTACAGGTTTACACAACATAAACTATACACACAACACAAAAAAACAAATGACAGTCACAATACAAGTACATGTAACTTACTCAAACAGAAGGTACAAAAACCTATCTTACAAAAAAAACATGGAAAACATATCTTTAAAAGATATAAGGCAATTGTACCCTGTACAACAAGACGAAGTCTAGACTTATAGTTTTAGCGGAAATGTATATGATTCGTGTTTGAACAAAGCAATATATTGCACTTCTTTCTTGGACATATTTTACGCAAAGTCTTAAATAACTACATGTATCATTTGTCCTTTAACAGTGGAGTCGGAAACATATATCATTGTACTTGCTTTCCATACAGGCGGGAAAAAAGGAAAGAGGGGCAAAATACATAAACTATCGTTATAGTTAAATCGCATTGATTAAAACTCTAAATAAGTTGATATATTAAAGAATATTTTCCAATAAAAAGATAAAAAAAAAAAGTGACAAGCCTTTGTGTCTATGAATATATCAAGGCACATTTCTGATTTTACAATCTTTAACTTGTATCATGCATGCTTTGGTACCTGGCGGATAAAAGTATTCGTCCCATTGGCTATCATACAACATCTTTTTTTTACATACAAATCCTTCGTTCACGATGTTGTAATACCTATGCAGGTTGAACTTCAATTTAGAGGTTTATCTATTGAAGTTTTAGTTCTTTGGGTACCAAACGTGACCTTTAGAATTTAATTACTATAATTTTTAATTAGTTAATTATGCAAGTTGCAAATCTTGCAGAATCTATCCTAAATTAAAAGTCATTGTAAGGAATGCTACCAAAATATAGTGTGTTCAAATGTAAAAAGAAATGTTAAAGTGAACTGCTTTTACGGAAGCGTATTAGCGCCACACATTTTTTTTTTAATTTTTCTTCCTATGTTTGCGTTACAACGCAAACCTTTTCGATATAACGCAAACCTTTGCGTTACAACATAACGCAAACCTATCAATCATAGGTCATATCAATGACTAATAATGAGCAGAATAATATAAGAAGATGTGGTATGAGTGCCAATGAGAAAACTCTCCATCTAAGTCACTATTCGTAAAAGTAAACCATCATAGGCCGAATTACGGTCTTCAACACGGAGCATTGGCTCACACTAAACAACAAACTATAAAGGTCCCCAAAAACGATATCCAAGTTACTACTAGTATATATATTACAAAGAAAATTGAGTAAATTGGGGTTATACCTAAGAAAAAAATCAACCCTGCTTATACAGCTATAACCGAATATAAATATACTTCCAAAGTAAGCTCCGTTTGAGAACTGTGTAAAGTAGGTTACATTCAAACAAGCTACCCTTTGGCAATAAATGTATAGAATGAAGATGTTTTATTGATAAAATTATGTTCTCTCTATTCAAATTGCTACCCAAGCATCTTAAAAATACTTCATTATATTGAAATGAAAATTCAATGACTTTCTATCAAAGAATCTTGATCATATTCTGAGATTTAAAAAAATTGTTTCCTTATTAATAATTCATTTTAAAGCAGAAAGATCATTTTGTCTATTTGACTTGGAGGTTTCACAAACTATATCTATTTTCTTGTTAAATTATATACTTTTCTGATGCACAAATCAGTCTTAATTTATGTATAATTGCACTTCAATTATTCCATTATTCCTATGCATATTTATTATAATGATTTGGCCTTGTATGTATGTTTCTTTTTTTTATCTACTAGTAAATCACATCCGAAATGAATGACAGACGGACATATATACAAAACTTAATGAATAATTGAAATAAAGATATTTGCGTTATAACGCAAAGGTTTGCGTTAAACGCAAAAGGTTTGCAAAGGTTTGCGTTATATCACAAAGGTTTGCGTTATAACGCAAACATAGGAAGAAAAAAAATGTGTGGCGCTAATACGCTTCCGTAGCTTTTGGCAAGAGACACACACTCATTTCACGATTGTATCTATACTTATAATCAATGCACATACATAAGTTATGGACTAGTACTGCACCCGTGTTAACTAGCATTGGGGGTCGCATGTCATTGTCCAGATACATTTGTACTAGCAATAGTGTTTTTTATTGTATTTTTTTGTGTGTGTGTTTTTTGTTTTTTGTTTTTTCTTTGAGGGGGGGGGGGGCTGTAAAACTATTTAAGTTTGGTGAACCTATGGTCTAGTTTGTTAGGACAACAGGTGTGCGCTCAAAAAAAATGCAGTTGCTATTTTCATCAACTAAGATAAATATTGGGATGCCCCTGACCACTATTACAATTTTTCAGCAAAAAAAGAATGTTGACACACATCCTATGCTATGAGAATTCAAAGACGATTCAAGTAGATCAAATAAAAATTTACCGAGCGTTCCGAGAAGGATAAAAAGAGTATTCTAAGGGTTGCAAGCGCAACATGGGTTTACGGGCTGTCAATCCTTCTAAGATTGCTACTAGATACACTCTTAGCAGATAAGAATAATCTTAGCACTAAGATTGTGCCAAAACTAATTTATGACAGACTGAATGCTTCGTTTTTATCAACCAAGTTTCATTAACCATTTACACAAAAAAAATAAGTTTGAATGTTAACAACACAAAGACAAAAGTACAGCAATAAAAAATGCTACCCAAGACGGCAGAGTAGAGAGGAGACATGCAACAACGCCAGCAGATGAATACCATGAACGAAAAAGTAAAAAATAACCTAAGCCTAGAACTTAATTGTTGTTAAATGAAAGTCATAAAATGAACTATCCAAATATAAATCTTGTTTATTGTAAATAATGATAATCAAACTTAATATGAACGTAACTTTTATTGTAAATCGTGTCTTTTTTGTCATGTAATTTAAATTAATGAGAGAAAATAATATATTCCAAATCTATTTGTTTCTATGAATTACGGCGCTTCTTTCTTTTAAGAGTCATAGGATAAAAGAGGGTCTAGAAAAGGAGGGAGGTGGGTGTTCTTTAATTCTTAATTATATTTACGCCATGCATGTTTTCTTTATTCTATACAAATTTTGCACGTTATTCTCTATTCTTTATATTCTAGAAGCCCACTATTCTTTATTCTTAAATTGTTAGCCTATCTTTTTCTTTTCTATTTATGTTTTTCATTTTCAATGCAGTTTCGTGTTCCCCTGCAAGTGGTCAATTTTTCTTTGTATTCCACAGCTGTGTACTAATATCAAGATAACACGATACTGAATGGCATATCTCCCGATTTCTAATTTTTTTTACACACACTTTTACTTTGAATCGAGTTACATCGGAATGAAACAGATATTTTGTCTAGTGTTGTAGACTATATGTATGTAAAGCAATCTATGGAATTGCGAAAATAAGCTCCACATTGGTCAATTATATACTTATAATATAGAATAGAATAGGATAGAATTGAATAGAATATTTTTATTAACCAAATAAGGGCCCCAGGAGGGCATATAGCATACAGACAATATTATTATAAACAATAACATATGCAATACACAGACAATACAAGATATATAACAAGTGTTAACAAAATAATAAAATAAAAGTAGCAATGTATTATTATTCAATGAATACTGTGTTGACATCAGTTACTCAAGTGCACCCGGTAAGTGCATTTTCACTTTGAAAAGACCAACAAGAGGCATTAGTAGTTTGTGGGGAGAAAATATAAAAAACAATTTAAAAAAAAAAAACAATTTAAGCACTCGCACATTTGACCATGAGGTATACTGCAAATAACAAGTATTATTGTATATATATATATATATAGCAATATAATATTTCCCACAGAACGTAACCAAAAGTTAGCGTGCAATAAATTCTAATATTGCACTAGTTCAATAAATTTTCAAAATTCATGACGTCATCGACGTTTAAATCTTAGTTTAAGCCAATTTTTACTGTCAAATATCATATTGCTATACAATAAAAGGGTTATTGCATGAATATTGGGGAATATTGTCCCTCGTATAACATATATTGCACTCTCAAGCTCGTGCAATATAAAATTCTACTCGGGACAATATTCCCCAATATTCATGCAATAACCCTATATTATTTAATAAAGGATATTTAGTATGACTTATCTACAGAAAGCACCAAGAGTCGGTGCTTAAAGGGAAGTCCCTACTTGTACTTAATGCAGATGAGTCAAACTCCTAAATTATTTAAAAAATATTTCAAAAACATATATTTAGGATTATAGATTCTGGGTCAAGCCAGCAAGGATCATCAATGAACGGTGCCAGAGAATTTGAAATTCTTCTTAATGATCTGTGCAGGCTTAACAGGCTATCCAAATTCATATTAAAGAGTTATATTGAAATTAGTTATTGTAGATTATGTTGTCATTCAATTCTTAGTATCTTCTATATATTCATAAAATGCAAATTGTACATTGGGATCCTCATTATTCATTATCCAAATGAATTTGTTATTAATATTTAAATTTTGAAAGTTTGGACATGATTTTAATATATTTTGCATCAATTCCTCTCTTTTTAATAAATGCGTGTCACATTTAAATAAAAAATGAACTTCACCCTCAAAAACCTCACCTGAGGTGCACCTGAGACAAATTCGGTTTTGTCGAAGAGTACTCTTGTATCTACCAGATTCAATTTGCAACTTGTGAGCAGATATTCTTAATCTAGTTATACATTTCCTTTGCTCAAAATGTCGCATTATTGACAAATAATTTTCAAAACCGATGTTACATAAGTTCGTAGTTTACCATCTTTATGTATATCTAGCTGGTTTTTTTTCACAATGCAGTATAGTATCCCTTAACAATCTGACCACAGTGTAGTTTAAATGTTGAATATTTTTCCGGAAGATGCTTTTCTATGCCTGACATTTTTTCCCTTAAAATATTAATTGATCCATACCAAGAGTTTTTTTTTATATTTTTCAATAGATGGCTTTGTTCTTTTATACGGAGAAAGACTAAAAACTAACGTAATATCCAGGATTGTATACTGAATCCATGCATCTAAGATGCATGCTTTTTGTATAAGTTGTTATTAGCTTTCAATTAATTGTCAGTAACTGCGAATAGTCTAAGATCTGTACTTAAAGTATTTTGGTTGTTCGGATGTACAAGTACCCTTCCATGTCCACTCTGTTTTTCTGAGATGTATTCAATTTGTATTCATCTGATGAGATAAGTGAACACAACAGGGATCCAGTTTATGCCCAAGGTTAAGGGAGGATTGGCTCCTTTAAACGAGTTTTAACCTCGCCACATTGTGTATGTTCCTGTCCCGAGTCAAGTAGCCTGTAATTCAGTTTGTTGTTATGTAACATATTTGTTCTTCGTTCATTATTTCGGACATAAATTAGTTCGTAAGTTTTCTCGTTTGAATTGTTTTACATAAATATTATGTCATTTCGGGGCCTTTTATAGCTGACTTTATGCGATACGGGCTTTGCTCATTGATGAAGGCAGTTCAGTGACCTATTGATGTAAATTTCATTGTCATTTGGTCTCTTGTGGAGAGTTGGCGATCAAACCACATCCCCTTATTCATATATATATATATAGAAACACATATGTCATCGTCCTTGTTTTTTTTTTATATACATTGCTTCAAAGTTGACCGATACGCTTAGAATTTGGCAGAAAACGTGTGACATTATACAAATATAGCCTTTGTATGAGGTCGATACAAGGATAAATTGACCTCATACACAGGCTATATTAGTTATATTATTAATTTCCGACCATGTTTGTATCAAAATCGTCATTTAGGTTTGTTGGATTTTTATAGATATTACATTGTCTCCTTGACAATAACAACATATTAGTTGTTATTTCATTTACTTTTTTTGACATCTTATGTATTTGAAGATTTTTTTTCGTCAAATAATCGATCACAGATATCATTTGTTTCAAAAGGTTAAACAATATCCAGAAATTCATTACATGACGTCACAAAGTATATCGGTTTTTAGATATTCTAAAAATAACCGTGCAATATGCTTTTTGCCGGTCAATATGCTTTTTGCTATCCGCCGTTTTCTCTCTACCTTGGAAAATATAGTTTAACATGCGAATCAAATTTGATAAAATATACGAATTAATAATATTACGGAATAACGTAATTTGGTAAACATTGATATTGAGGTACAATTTGAATTGATTGATAGATTGTTGCTCAAAGTCCGGTGGCAAATATTTCATGCATTTACAGGACGATACAGTGCAATTTGAATTGTTGTGTCTGACAAACACATTTTGTGCAGCAGTCAAGAAAGGTTAAACATTCTGTTAGTTGTGATAATTAAATAGAAAATCAACATCCTGATACAATACAAAATACAGGATACTCTGTTTGATGTAAACGTGTGGGTTGTGTGCGTAGTTAGTCGGATCCAGGCATTTAAAAAAGGGGGGTCCAACTATATGCTCCCATTCAAATGCATTGATCGGCAAAAAAAAGGTGGGTTCCAACCCGCGGAACCCCCCCCCCCCCCCCCCCCCCCACACACACACACACACCCTCTCCTTGGATCCGCCACTGATCAGTGCCGACACACTTCTGATGACATTGAGTAAAAACAAAAAGAGACTCAAAGACAAAAGACAAACACCAGTTTTAAAACAAGTATACGACATATACATGAGGATGACAGTAAACCGGATGTATTTTACGTTTATTTATGACTTGCTATTTTTTTACCGGATTTCCAGTCCCGTTATTGATTTATTGTTGTACTGCTGACGAGCGGGCGGGCTGATCCAATCGTTTCCGTTCGGTAATCTACGAACCTTTCATCCAAAGGTTTTCAAATTTTAATATGTTGTTACTTATGACAAAATGGAGGTAGATTTCGATATTGGCGATTAATATTTACATCATTCAGCAACAACATTATATAAGTTTGAAATAATTAAATGTCAATCTTGATAAGAAAATGTTTTAAAAATTTGGAGCCTTCGATTGGAACAAATACATGTACTGCATGGGAATATTTCTTGAGATCATTATATCTTTAAATAGGATAAAGTCAAGAATGGAAAACAAAAAGCTTAAGGACAAAGATTTTCTATATCTATTCTGAATTGAATAAATATTTTCATATATAACTGTATAATCAGATTAATATAATAGAAGGAAGTTTATGGAAATTGATGTATTTTTTTCCATTAATGTTGGTCATGTTTATTCTTGTTGAAACACGAAATACAGAGATTATATTCAATTTAAAGGTTACATTATTTGCTTTGCAACGAATTTATTAAATCTGCTATATATGAGAAGCGGAGAAACGAGAATGCTTGTTTTTATATACAAAAGATAATTGTTTTAAAATACTTTTTTTGTATATAATTTCAACATATTTCTATATAATAAGCTTGTAAACGTGTACATTCTACTTTTAAATATGAAATGGTGTTTATCCTCAACAGAATTCAGATACAAATTATGCTACTGTTCTAATTTCTTCTTTAATTTTTTAGCACGTAAACTTTTAAATTATTTGCCTTTTTCAAAGTATTAACACATTTTCATGAATACAAACTGCATGTTTAATTATAAAAATAATCCCTATGTCTTTATCTGCCATATTCTTGGCTTGCGTATAATTGGCATGATTTGTACATGTTTATATTATTAATCTCTTCAGAACGTCTGGATTTTATTATACCCATTTAGCGTTATTAGATCAATTTTGGTAATTAACACATACGGTTTTCCTTTTAAGGAACCCTGTAGTGCTAAAAGATGAACCATTTCACAGTCGGGAAAATCCATTCATTTACATACAAGTGACACATTTACCACCTATTGAGGGATACTTGATTAATGCTCTTTCTTTATTGTATTATTAGGCATTTTCAATTGTTATCATAATCATTCTGATAAAATACATGTACATGTATGTGCATACTCGTGTATTTTCAAATTATACGATCATGCAAAACATTGAAAACACACGCCTTGGCTTAAGTTATATTGAAGGAAAAAAAATCAATTATTCTCTTGATTAAAATGAGAAAAGATCACAAATAAGCAGAAACTAAACTAACTTTTTCCACACCAATATTGGTACTTTACCTTGGGTTGAGAAAACGTACCGCTTTTATCGATTTGATCATTATTTATTCTGGTTTAGAGTTTATTCTAATAATTATAATGTCATTGAATTACGTCGTCTTTTTTTTTATTTTTGAAGTACAAAAAGTAATAAAGTAATGCTGCTTACAATTTAGTGCAGTGTTATTATATTAGTGCAGTTCTCCCTACACCTAAGATTCGTGTAGCATTTGCAGCTGGACGTTTACACAAATCAATCCATCAACCCATTCATTATGTGTCTTTAAGCTATAAAAAAGTATCAATTTACTATTACAATTCGTCGTATAAGTTAAAGTTTCCGTTCTGATACAAACAAGCATATCGAATTGTAAACCCTGCTGTAAGGAAAGATAAATACATTTTACAGCATTTGTGTTTTTTTTATACCAGCAAGATCTTAAAAAATCCTCACTCCAGTTTTAAATAGTTTCCTTGGTTCTGGATAAAAGCTTTGAAGATTTTTTTAACTATTCAAATAGAAAAAAATATCATCGGTCCGACATTTAAAAAGCAACCTGCCATTTTTAATATCATAACTTCAAAAAGTTCTGGTTTGGATTCGGGAAGAACAATATTAATTAATATTTTCACGGTCTCTGAAACCATCAATACGTAAAATTTCTTATAATATATAAGACACTTTCTAATTTTTTGGGAGTTGATAAAATACATTTCTTTACATATATGAACGATATCAACAAACGTTTGCAAATATTACACAAACATTTGACAGCATTTACATTGGTTGTAAATGTTTTATAAACCGTGGTCTCTCAAAACTTTGCATACGTCTGTAAAGATGTGTTGCAAATATCAATATTTATCAAAATAACTACAGTACTGGAAAATATTAGTAAATAAAATACATTTCTTTACATACGTGAACGATATCGACAAACGTTTGCAAATATTACACAAACATTTGACAGCATTTACATTGGTTGTAAATGTTTTATAAACCGCGGTCTCTCAAAACTTTGCATACGTCTGTAAAGATATGTTGCAAATATCAATATTTATCAAAATAACTATAATACTGGAAAGTATTAGTAAATAAAATACATTTCTTTTCATACATGAACGATATCGACAAACGTTTGAAAATATAACACAAACATTTGACAGCATTTACATTGGTTGTAAATGTTTTATAAACCGCGGTCTCTCAAAACTTTGCGTACGTCTGTAAAGATATGTTGCAAATATCAATATTTATCAAAATAACTATAATACTGTAAAGTATTAGTAAATAAAATACGTTTCTTTACATACATGAACGATATCGACAAACGTTTTCAAATATAACACAAACATTTGTCAGCATTTACATTGGTCGTAAATGTTTTATAAACCGCGGTCTCTCAAAACTGCCCACACCTCTGTAAATCAGTTATGCAAATTTTAAACTTTGCATATATCTCCTATCTTGGAAAGTGCATGCAAATCTATGGCATTTCTTTACATATCTTTGGAGAATGGCTAAAGCTATGGAAATAAAATAATTATCTTTAGCACATCTTTGACGACCTCCTAAATAATGTCAAAGGAATAATTCATTTACATATACATTAGCAGGTCCGCAAATATATCTTGCAGAAAAGTAGTTACATTTGTCAAACATTTACATGACTGTCCAAATTGTTGTAAATCTGCCTTTTCGTGTAGTGATAGGTCAACATCCTCAATAGGTTTAAGCATTTCAAAGTATTAGTATTTTCAGAAAATGAAATGTAAAATAGTTAGATGATTGTAAGATGATTCTTTTTATTGTCATGTGGAGTACTCACTTATCACGAGTTATAGGATACCCACATTTTGTATATTGGATCCTATAAACTACATGTCCGTCAGACAGGATTCACCTGACCCTGAATTTTCCTCATTTCATGGATGAAGATTCAATTTGTGGTCAAGTCCGTATCGCGGATTCGTTAAACTTTAGGATAATTGTCTGTTGTTATGATTGTAAGGTGTACATTTTTGACTTCTGCAAGGTTTCAAATAACATCGAACTCATTTCCATGCATCATTCGGCAATGTTCGTTTTATATTGTTTAGCCTTTTGGATATATCCCTGTATATATGCTATAGCGCCAAGGTATTTCGTGTATGGTGTACATGTCTGTCTGCATGTTTCATATATGACTATGATGACTTCAATTGTATTTGATATATTGCATGATAGTAAGATGTCTATGTCTGGCTGTCGGTCAGGGTTCATATACTTTTGACCTTATGTTCCGAATTAATTGGCCAAGCATAACTTTTACATTTGTCAGTTTCTAAGGCACTGTAAGAATAGGAACACATTTATTTGGTGTACAGGATATTTGTAGAGATCTGTGTGGCATGGTATTCTGACCTTGAATTCTTTTTATGAACCATTGGCAATCTTAAGCGCATTTGACACTTCTAGTAAAACCCTTGATATTATAGACGTTCGACAAATATACTGTCATAAGTAAAGCAAACGAGACATTACAGCATTTGTGCTCTGGTATTCTATAGTCTGTACAGTAGTATATGGTTAAATCAATCCACATCTGCGTTGTATACAAAGAACTTAAGAAAGTATTGTTGCACAAAATGTTGGTTATCGTTCAATCTCAAATTACTCATGAAAGATGCTGTTTTGCTGTAATTTTTTGTTTGATAGATATCATTTAGGTTTAAACGTTTCATATCTATATTATTGGCTAAAAAGTGTCGGTCTGCCTGAATTGCACTTGACCGATTCTCAGAGCTGAATCTTTCACACTTATTTAGACACGTTTTTAGTTGTTGTTTTTTTTTTACTTTCGAGGTAAAGTGTTGAATAGAAAAAAAATAGTTTTAATGTTCATCCTTATCAAAATAGTTACAGGCTTCAACCAGTTGCAGGTTTATCAAATGTTAAAAGAAATACAGATTTCTGATTACTAGTATTAAGTCTGGTCACGCATTATCTTTCACAATCAAATTAATGCGTTGCCTGATCTTTCACGACCAAGTTTGATGGAAATTCAACAAATTCAAGGTCTTCATATACAAATTAATGCTTTTAAGGGAAGAATATACTTTAGTTTTACTGTACAATCAGATAAACCAAAGATTAAATTTCAAATATATCATAATAAACTGAAACATGACAATTATAGGTACATAAAGCGTGTTATTTGTAATTAATTTCATAGACATGCATTGCGCCTTTTGTGTTTTTTTCATAAAGGACTACATATTTTTTTATCGTATTTCACAGTTATGATGAGGAAAGTAAACCATTTTGACAGACATAATTTTTTGTTCGGATTTGTTCCGCGTTTTGAAAATTAAGCGATTTTTTCAAAGATTCTGAACTAGAATTTACATGAAATGTCTTTCACGATCCGTTACCAGAGCTTTCACGATCGTCTCTCCGCTGTTAGACATTCTTTCACGATCATTTCTCTCGTTAAACCGAATGACACCCGTGATAATGAATCTTCAGTACTAGTCAATAAAATTACATAATATTATCAACCCAAGATCACGCATTTCGTTAAATAAGCTTGGTTCCTTTTTAAAACTGTTTATAGAACTTAAGACAGGGGACTTTGGGAATATTTACTTTATGTTCTTCTTCGCTATACTCATACGAACATAAAAATTGTCTTAATAATACATAAATAAAACAAAAAGCAATTTGGGATGAGAAATTGTACTGATCAGTTTAATAAAATAAATTGTGACAACTCTGGTCATGTAAATCATGGTCTCTGGATCTCCGAAAAATGGTAGGAAATCTACAAATATAAAAATGTTAAATCAGAAAAAGAGATAACTGCAATTACATATCATAAATGCAAAATATACGTGTCGATCTGATCAGTAAGTTTTTCTCGACAAGAGAAAAGGCGCGAAATCTGGATATATATGTGTGAAAACCGAATTACTGATTTAAGCGTATGCGAATATTTATACGCCAAATTAAGAAATGAATTTATGTTCTTCTTCGCTATACTCATACGAACATAAAAATTGTCTTAATAATACATAAATAAAACAAAAAGCAATTTGGGATGAGAAATTGTACTGATCGACAAAAACAAAGGATGGAAGGGTGTTCCAATTACATAATTATAATCCCAAATTTTGAGAAATTTTAAGTCTATTTTCTAAATTTTCTTTTATGTAACCATCTTTAGCTTTGTCTGTCTTCCATCTACCGTGAGCATTCAAAAGCCTGTCCGGAACAGAATTACTAGCAGCTGCTGAAGCACCACCGCTCCTTAAACTATGTAAGCCAAATAAGGAACTATTTAGGCCTATTTCGGAAAGCGCATTTAAGATAATTTCTCTAGTTCGAGTGTAAGATAGAGGCCTATTCTTGCAAGCTAGTTTATGCTTATCAATAGATTTGAAGTATGACAGAGCTCTAAAGATGTATACGTCACTTCCAACTGGCAAACTTGCAACGCGAAAATATTTCTGTAGCATAGAAACTGGACAAAGGTCTGTACCAGTTCTAGAAATCAAAATAGTGTTACCCTGTCGATATCTATCAGTCTTACTTTTTTGAATGTTTAATTGTAGATGAGAATCGTTGAACGTTAAATCAGAAGATCGAATGTGTGCCAGCTCATCGTATCTTAAAAACCCGGAAAACCCTATCAACATCATAGCACAGATTCTCAACCCTGGCAAATTGTCATTTTTGTCGAATTTTGCAATAATATTCTTCAAAATCGTAGGGGTGATGGGTTCTTTCCTTTTCAAAGGTTTAGATAACAATCTTATACCACCTTCTAATACCATGTCTAGTAATTTGTCATTTAATATACTGTCATATAAATTCAGATCATGTTCCCACTTAATTGAATAGTACGCTGCGTTTAAAACGGCAGTGGAAACTCCAGATTGAATCAAATAGTTAAGATAAATAGCAACTGTACAAACAGTGGTAGGCAAAAATGGTAGATTGTACTTTAAGCACCAGTATTTGAATCTTTTGAAATACCCTTTATATTTCTTCAAAGTATTTTCGCTTTTTGAAGCAGTTACTACTGAACATAAAGAAACTGTTAGAGCTTTCAAGACAGGATTAGAAAAATGCTTTAAGGATTCCCAATGTGAATGTTTGAATCTAAACTGAAAAATAAATTTAAATGAAATTAATTTGATTTAAAAAATCATATAGCGAAGCACTATATAAATGTAAAAGATTACTCTAAATTTTGATTTTTCAATATACTAACAAACTAAATGTGTTAAGATAAAATAGAACAACATTAAAACTAAATGGTATTTTGGGAGTACCAAAACGGGATTATCTTCTTTGTAAAATTCAACAATACATGATAAAATAACTTGACGCCCGAACGGGACATAGATCATGCGTGCTAGAGGCCCAAACGGGACTTATCTCTGTCGAATCGAAACGAACAAAATAAAACATAATAATGCTCAAACGAGACTTCGGTGTATGCCTGCTAAATGCCCAATCGGGACTTATCTCTCCAAAATAAAACAATGCAATGCCCAAACGGGACTTGTGTTAAAGTGTTAGAGGGCCCAAACGGGACTTATCTCTTCATTAAAGAACAAATACAGAATAAATCAAAATAATGCCCAAGACGGGACTCATATATGCATACGAGAGGGCCCAATCGGGACTTATCTCTGAAATAAAATAGAATATACTAAATAAATCAAGGTTTTGCCCAAACGGGACTTAAGTAAGTGCAAAAACGGTATAAGCGATTTCATCTCTTAAAAAATGCATATTAAATGCAACTCCAATTCTAAGTATGCTCAAACAAGTGCGTGTCGCAAACTAATTTTTGTCTCAAACTACTAGTATAACACCGACAACAACAAAAATAAAATAAATAAAAAAAAAATAAAATAATAAAAAATAAATGAATATATAAATGGATATTGAGTGATATACTTACGGATTTAACTACAATCGATCTTTAATACGATAACGTTGAAAGTTAATGGAGAATTAATGAAAATACTGTTTTTATCCGAACCTTGACAAAAAAATCCAGATGGTTTAACATACTCTACAAAATCCTTTACAAAAGGTTTGTATTGGTTGTTTAATGATGACCACAATATAGGCCAAAAACATGACGAAGTCCATTTCGGAACAACGATAGTACCCTTTCCTTTACAAATTAACATATGATTTAATGCTCTACCTACAAGGTGAACGGGAGGAACTAACCAACAGTTATAAGTATTCCACGAAAACCCGAAAGCATCAACACCACTTGTATCTGGACACCAATACGCCGAAAAGAAAATAGGTAATTTGTGATTGTTATAGTCGGCAAAAATATCACAATCGAACGGACCCCATAAAGAATTAAAATACTTGAAATACACATCATTCACGTACCAGTCATTAAAGTCAAACAGTTTACTGTAAAAATCTGCAGTGGTGTTAAGTTCCCGGGGAACCCATTCTACTTCAAGGGATATGCAATTGCGAATGCACAGATTAAAAATTTTCAAAGCGATTTCTTGTAATTCTGATCTCATGCTCCCAGCCCCCACAATTTTAACTACATTTTGATTGTCTGTATAAATTTTCACCAAACGATTTTGAAAATTGGGCAATAAGGAAAATAGGGTTATAAATACTGCTGAAAGTTCTCTGTATGTAGAGCTTTTCTTCGCCTCGTCGGGAGTCCACATTTTATGTACAATTTTATTTGACGTTTGAACAGCAAACCCCGCACAAGCGAAGCCGCTTGCATCAGTAAAGACAATTCTATCTGGCAGAAATGAAACGGGTAAGAGAGATTTCCTGGGAAGTGAAGTGCAATTATTCTTCCAAAAATTTAATTCAAGAATTGCTTCGTCGGTTAACTGAATATGAAAATCCCAATAATCGCTGGCGGCGATGAGAATGAGCATATTCCTGGACATTATTCTGCAAATGTTTCCAAAACTGGGAATGAAAGAAATAATCTTGCCAGTAACTCTAGCTAATTGTCTAGCGGTTACATTATTGATATTGCTAAAAATATCGTCTATAGTAGCTTTGAAA
The DNA here is from genome assembly GCA_019925275.1 of Mytilus edulis. Lineage (NCBI taxonomy): Eukaryota > Metazoa > Mollusca > Bivalvia > Mytilida > Mytilidae > Mytilus > Mytilus edulis. The sequence continues at coordinate 17,822,787 of CM034357.1, forward strand.
CGCTTAATCTTATCTTCAGGTATCTCCAAATTAAAAGTGTCCAAATGCCAACGGAACCCAAGCCAAGTTAAAACTTTTGTGGGGTCCCAAATACTTTTTTCATGATTCAGGAAAAAACCTGCTGACAATAAATCATGCTTTACGACCTTAGAAAGCTTCACACAGTCCTCAAATGAGGACTCAATCCCCCAACCGTCATCTAAATATATGATCATACGATAACCTTGTGATCTCCAGTGCTTAACTAGTGGCCTCAACACTTTAGAAAACTCGTGACCAGCTGTAGATAAACCAAACGGTAAACATCTAAAAACGAAATACCGAGTGCCGGTTGGGAAAACCCAACAAAAACCTAAAAACTCTTGATGATCTTCGTGTATATTAATATGATGATAACCACACTTTAAATCAAATTTTATCAGAAATCCTGGATTTGATACAAATTGCAAAGCCTCGGTTACACCCTCGTATTTAAATTTCCTTTTTTCATTAAACTTATTAACGTGCCTCAAGTCCAAAATCAATCTCTTTTTACCTGAGTCGTTAACTGACACCGATAACGGATTAACGATAAAAGGAATGTGATCTTTCACCTCACGAATCACACCTGTTGACAATAATTCTATAATTGACGACTCAACAAAAGATGTGTTTTTTATAGCTGAACTGTTGTTCTTTAAAAAAGCTGACGGAGGCAATTTGTAAAAAGGTATCAGGTATCCAAATTCGACAACATTAAGAACAAAATTATTAGCATTTAAAGTATTTTTCCAAAAGTCTAAATTTCTCCGTAAATTATCTACTCTAAACGAGCTGGCTGAGGAGCACTCAAATTCAAAATCTTGATCGTGACATATAAAAGGAGATAAATTGTACTTAACTGTTTCATCACTTTGCTCCTGAAGAACCACGGGTCTCGGCTGGTTGGAACCTACGTCTCTTTGGGCAGTGGTAGGCCCAGTGACCCTCGCCATTGCAGTAGTAACACCTGTCTGTTGGTGGTGAACTGGTGAAGTACTCATTCTGGTTGTAGATACCGGTGCGAGGTCCTGTGCGGGTTTGTGATCCTTGTGCAGCCGGGTATTTGTAGTTTCTAGATACTTCTCTTGCAGATGCTGATGAAGTTTTACGAAAAGGCTCATCTTGAGGAACTTGGGGACTCTCTGGTTCTGGAATATAAGGAGCTGGACGGGTCCTTACTTTGTCACGTCTCTTAGCTTTGGCCCGGTAATCGGCTTGTCTTAACTTAGTTGCGTCGTCGGTCCCCTCTGTAATAGGGTCGTCTATATATATTCGTCTACTACGTCCCACCCGTACTTGTCGGCTATGCGAAGAAGCTTATTTCTTTCCTTTAGGGCCTTTATACTCTTTTCTAGATATTGAATGGCTAAAGCCGGAGAGTCTTTCTCTATGAGTTTGAGGGTCTTTTCAAGTTCTGTTAAACGTTCTCCGTTAAAATTAAATTGTTTTTCATTGCCGTCGTACCTGAATTTAGGAGTCTGTTTAACCGGCGGTACACTTTCAGCTTCTTTAGCACCAATTCTCGTGTCAATCTCCTTGAATAGCTCTTCTTTGTGCTTTCTCAATGTCAAATCAAGGCTCTGGGTGAACAGCGATAAGGCATCCTCAGGTGAAAATCGAGTAGACCCTTCACGTTCTTCACTGCGTTGAATTCGTATAGGCGATTCCGGTTCAGGTTCACTCATATTACCAAGGTCAGTATACGTGTCGATCTGATCAGTAAGTTTTTCTCGACAAGAGAAAAGGCGCGAAATCTGGATATATATGTGTGAAAACCGAATTACTGATTTAAGCGTATGCGAATATTTATACGCCAAATTAAGAAATGAATTGATAATGATCTTGCTGATATTGTTTGTTTTCAGTTTGTTGTGTTATTTCACATGCAATGAAATGTAATTGGAAAGGTTTTCAAGATTTTGAAGATTATCTTGCTCATCAGTCGATTTTATTACAATGAGTATTATATAATTAAAACAAACAGTATTAATTAAAAGATGTGCTTGAAAATAATCTCTTTTCGAAGAATAATTACTTGTGTCTCTAGTGTAATGACAATAAAGATTTGAATTGAATTGAATTGATTTACCGAAGATTTTGATGATATATAAATCTTGCTTAGTCATTCGATTGTATTGCAATGTGTATTAAATAATTAAAACATTTATAGGAAATACTTTGTAAATTATCCTGATTCGATGAATTATATAATTGATTGTGTGTTAATTTAATATCCCTATTTTGTGTTTTTAGTAGAACGTTGTACTAGTCTAACAATAGATTTATACCAATTCCGAGATATTCTATAAAATTTTTAATCAACTGGTTAAATACTATATATCTTTATTTTTCAGATATATAGTATTTAACAAGTTGATTGAAAGTTTTATAGAACTGGTTAAATTCTAGCTCATACAGTAACATATCCCATAATATCTAATATATCAAGGCAACAATAAAACAACTGATGTCAAATTAAATCAGACAAAGCCATGGCCAAAACGAAAAACGAGAAACGAACAAGTCTACGTACTACTCTGAAAAACAACTCTAGCAAAATGTAAAATCATAAAAATACTGATCTTAGAGGAAAATCAATTCGGAAAGTCCATAATCACATGGCAAAATAAAATAACAAAACGCATCAAAAACGAATGGACAAGAACGGTCATATTCCTGACTTGGTACAGGCATTTTCAAATGTAGAAAATGGTGGATTAAACCTGGTTTTAAAGATCTAACCCTCTCACTTTGATGACAGTCTCATCAAATTCCGTTATATTTACATTGATGTGTTAATTAAACAGACACAATAAATAAAATAGTCAAAATATGGGTACATCAGTCATCATCGTGTAACAATTTTAAAAGGAACAATTTAACAGAACACAAATCATCTATCTACAACATTCATTGATTTGTGTGTCTGACGTCAGAAAATTTTATACGTCACATAAATTTGTCGTTTAATGTGCATACAAACAATTTTAAAATTTACATAGGCAATGTTAGCATATAGGGTTAAAAAATCAAAAGTATTTAAGAAAAAATTTCAGAAACAGACCGAGATTGAAAATAGTCCAAAAGCTATATACAGAATTTATAAGAATCCAAAAATAGTTAATTCCACTACGCGATTGAATGATTTTGACGTTTATGGTTCAACGTATTTTGTAATTCATAATAGAAATATATCATAATGACATAAACTAGAACAATATCATACTGACGGGATCTTTTAAAGTACAGAGTCACGTTATAAGAACCAAAGAAATACAAAATGTCGCATATACAAAGCACGCCACCAAAAAATGAAAGACAATACAAACACATTGACGAGATGCATAAGTACCGAGCCATGTCAAACGGATATCACATAAAACCATTCAACAGTAAAAGTAATATTAATAATAGAACAAGGACAAATGAAACAAAATCAGTACGCAGAATCTATACATCAAGACCATCGTGTATTATTTGTGAAGTCGATACGGAATATTTATCAACAAGGTCTTGGTACCTTCCGATGAACTTTATTAGAAAAAGGACGAGACGTTCTTTGACATACCCCTGGTTCATCAACATTCTACTCAGACACTGATGACGTTTTACAAAGTCTGAGTAGGAGCTGCAAGCTCTTGAATATCGAATAAGTTGGGAAATATATATCCCGTATGCAGGTGAAGTTGGTATATTGCTACTAAGGTGGGGGAAATTTATAATTTCAAAATTAAAATCGTCTCGTTTGTCATATATTCTGGTCCTGAGATGACTGTGTAAGTCAAATTCGAGATATAAGTCTAAAAATGAGGCGGAGATAGCCGTGTCTGTTCCATTAATCTCTAGTTCTGGGGGATATACTAATGGAACCCAATCAGGAAAGTTCGTATTGTTTATTGAAAGAACATCATCAATATATCTGAAAGTGTCTGGAGGGACTCCGATTCATAAGAAAATAAGAAGAGGTCGGCAAGAAGAGGCTCAGTTTGTTCCCATAGGAATGCCGGCAATTTGTTGGAAAAGTCTACCTCCAAAATCAACAAATATGTGGTCGATAAGAAACTCCAGCATACTGACCACTTGTTCTTCTGTGTAGCATGTTTTACCTTTTTGTTTGTCACTATAAACGAAATATGCCTTATGAAATCACAAAGTAATAAATTTATAGCGTATGCCACCATTTTTATGTTGAAAGGCATTATGGATTATTTCTTTATGGCGATTTTTCATGAAACCCAGAAATTACGGTGACATATTTTTGCTTAACTCCACGTAATATGGATTCTTGTAGACATCTGTCTTGTTTGCAGGTATACAACCTCTGAATTGTAATATTTTAATCTCGGATCTCAATGCTCTTTGTACTGTATTTGGCATTTAACCTTTTGGGATTCGAGCGTCACTGATGATTCTTTAGTAGACGAAACGCGCGTCTGGCGTAAATACAAAGTTAAATCCCGGTATCTATGATAAGTTTATTTAAATTTAATATCTTATCCCTCCAGACACTTGTCAAAAACAAGAGGATCAATGACGCCAGATTATTTAATTTCACTTTCATTTAAATTGAATAAGCGTATCTCAAAGGGGATAATTCCAAAAAGGCCATCTCCCAATACAAATTATCACTGATAGCTAGGGTCCTGTCATTTGCAATTTATGAAACAGGAGCGTTCTATTATTCTAGATCAACCATATTCAACTCCCTTTCCCCGACTAGCTGTCAGTTTTCGTAACTAAGGATAATATGATATATATATATATATATACATTCCAAAAATAAAATATGTGGGAATGATTTTTCTACGAAACACATATTCCAACCACGTACAATTTACAGATTATACCATTTTACGAGTAAGTTTTACCTATATTTAGCACCATTAAACATATAGTTTCCCCGAGAAATCCTTTCCTACATAATTTACATGGTTAGATAAATTGGCAACAACTTTAGTCAGCTTAGAGACAAATTATACCAGAACATTTAAACTCATAAGTCGAAAATAAACTGACAACGCCATGGATAAAAAAGACAATATCAACCTCAGAGAGACCAACAGACATGCGTAAGTACACAAAACACATAATATTAAAACAAAGACTGAGCAACACGAACCCCACCAAATCTGGGAGTGATCTCATGCAGATGGTTCGAAAGGGTAGGCAGATCCTGCTCCACATGTGGCACCCGTCATGTTGCTCATATTAGTACAACCAGGTAATAAGTTAAATTCGGTAAGTCACATTCGGGAAAAGTTGACGGGATTGTAGTGTCAAATGTCACATCGTTGACAAACAAGTTCTTTTGATTCTCTTTTGACGAAAAATCAATTTCTAGCACAATTCCGTTAATGCAAATACAGTCTTAATAAAATAAAAAGATCTTTCAAACTTTTATGATATTAAAAGGGCAAGATTACAACCATATGTAAAGTACAGTTATTAATGCACGTTTCGCGACAATAGTAACTTTTAAATTAGTATAATATCTGACTATGGTTCACATGCATGGTAACAGCATACGACTACTATATTTATTGGGTTTTTTATGTTGTATTTCAAAAAATTTAAATGCAATGCATAAAAATTAAAACAATTTGCTGTTTCAAAATCTAAAGAATTACGGGTAATTTCAATTGTTAGTACCTCAAAATGAAAATTGCATCCCGCTTATAAGCCAATGCTGGCGTAATTTGGTGTTCGATTTTGAAAGTATTACCCAGAATGCATTAGATTCTGAAACAGCGAATTGTTACCTTCGAACTACACGTCCTGGATATTTCTTATCAAACGTCATTTTGTTTAAACCATGAAATCCTGTGGTTTCTGTGAAATTTGTCCACAAACTTGGTCCGGAATCTTCTTTTTTCTCCATTTTCGAAGTGGTTAGTTCAATAAATGAATTCACGTAAAAGAGTATTTATCTGTCCGCTCGTAAATAGTCCGCTGCATGATGTCGGTCCCTTCACAAAGTAAGTTAAGAACCGAATGCAATCATCGAACCTAATTAATCAACTTTCCCTTTTTGAATTTTGAGAACAATATGAAGCTTTCAGACATTATTTATTTATGATTTATGATCATAATAAGGGATAATTATCAAGATACAACAGAAAATTTTAGACAATTAAATAATTAATTGAAAGTTTATTGACCGGCTTTTGAATCTATTGGGACTGGTATTCTAATCATTCATTTGTATATCAGTAATACATAATAATTATTGATCAAATAAAAGAAAATCAATGAACATTATGTCAGTTCACCAACAACGGAGGGGCGAAAGATACCAGAGGGGCAGTCAAACTCATAGATAGAAAATAAGCTGACAACGCCATGGCTAAAAACGAAAATAACAAACAGACAAATAGTAGTACACAAGACACAACATAGAAAACTAAAGACTAAGCAACACGAACCCCACCACAATCTTGGGGTGATCTCATGTGCTCTGAAAGGGTAGGTATATCCTACTCCACATGTGGCAAAATAGCCTCGTCCGACAAACCATGCCTTCAAGCAAAATCCTTACACAGAAAGCATAAGATAAAAGCAACTTTATAGCAATTTTATAGACTTTATCAACATAATTTTTGTTTATTAATTTAGTTGTTATTGGCTTTGAACTAGCTGTCAGTACAATTGTTGTGAATATTCTCAACTCTGTACTTGGTGTCTTTTTGTTTTTGTTTGGATGTACAAGTACCCGGATGTACAAGTACCCGGCAAGGTCAACTACTAGTATGTATTTCGTTAGAAGTGTTTCTATTTGTATCCATCTGATGAGTTAAGCCTTTTTCAACTGATTTTTTTTTATAGTTCTTGCTTATGTTTTACTGTTACTCCACAATCCCTTGTTAGGCGAAGTGTTGGGATCCCGCTAACATGTGTGATCCTGCCACGTTTTGTGTGTGCCTTCCTGGGTCGGAAGCCTGTAATATAGTGGTTGTCGTGTGTTGCTGTGTTACATATTTTTCGTTCAATTTTTTGTACATTAAAATGTACATTAAAATGTATTTAACTTGTTTTTTGTTTTATTTGTACATAAATGTGTGCTTTTCTCATAATTGAAGGCCTTACGGTAACCTATAGCTACATACATACATGTCTGTGTCATTTGGTCTTTTGTGTCAATGTATTTGTCTCATTGGCAATCATAAAACATCTTGTTTTTATATTTAAGTAAAGATTAACAAGACAAAACATCAAGTTTTCCACAATGCAATTCAAGTCAAATATTTGTTGCCATAAAAACATTAAGTTTGTGACAAATACGAAATAAGTAGACAATATGACGGAAATTCACACATATATATATATATACACACTCATCCAGTTACAGTAAATGGTTCAGTGTCCTCTGTAGGACCCCATGTTATCTACTTTAGACGGTGTTAATGAATATTCCCTATTTTCATCAGATAAATTTAAAATAGAAAATTTACAATTTACAAATTGTAAAAAAAAAAATTCAGCTCCTTTTGTTTATAATCTCATTAAATGTGATTATAGTTCACGGTTCAAATAATCTTTGTACAAATCTATATGACTGCGTTGCCCGCCTAATGAATCTATGTCATATAGTGAGAACGTGAAGAGCGTAGAAAGGTCTTGATAAGCGTAGTGAGGTTGCAGAATAAGCGTGGTGAGAACGTGGTATAATCGTAGCGGGATCGTTGTAGAAGTGTAATGAGGACGTAGTAGCATCGCGAAAGCAACGAAAATGTACATTGTCGTTCGCTCATACCGCTACCTCACCATGATCTAATTTTATTTTAGATCGTGGTGAGCGTAGTGCGTTCGTGGTCTAGTGGGACTGGGGCATTCACGATGCTGCTACGTCCTCATTACGCCTCACTACGCTTATTAAGATCTTTCTACGCTCTTCACGTTCTCACTACGACCATACTACGAGTTATCCGATTGCAACACGATCTTACCACGCTTCTGCTGCGATTATAGCACGTTCTTACCACGATTATACTACGTTCATACCGCAAGCTTACAACGTTCTTAGCAACAACGTTAACATCGTGTTCCATATCACTAAAATTCCATTCCTTTTATTTCTGATCAATACGTAGATTTCTCGGAAACAATACAGTTATGCCATTAAAATCTATAAGAAGACGTGAGCGTGGTGGTAGGGGTTGATGTGGAGGCAAAGGGAACTAAGTAACGAATCCTAATCAAGCAGAGATGTCGGACCGACCAATCCAACCTAAATAACAACGTATTGCTGGTCCCTAAAGCTCAAATGACGATATTTTAGTGAACGATAGCAGAGATAACACAGATGTGTCAATAGATATAGAAAGATGTGGTATGAGTGCTAATGTGACAACTCTCCATCCAAGTACAGTAACAACTTATAAAAGTAAACCATTATAGGCCAAGGTACGGCCTTCAACACGGAGCGTAGGCTCACACCGAACAGCAAGCTATAACGAGCCCACAAAATTACTAGTGTAAAACCATTTAAACGGGAAAACCAATGGTCTAATCTATATAAAAACGAGAAGCATGGTTGAGCCGTTAGAGCAAATAGATAATTACATCAGACAAACAAATTTAGGCAGCTTTTTATATGATTTATGTGAAACTGACAATGAGAATGATGGTCGTAGTGTGAACGTAGTCAGGTCGAAAGAAGAGCGTGATGAGGACGGCAAGGGCGTGCTAGAATCGTACTATGGTCGTGAACAGCGTGGTATGGTCGTAGTGGAAGCGTAGTTTGGTCGCGATGAGAACGTGATGGTCGTAGCGAGGTCGTAATAGCGTCGCTGTGAGAACGTAGCGCAGTATATCCAAATAGAATCACGCTCTCGATACGATGGTACAGCGACCTTTGCGATCTTACTACGATCTTAGTGCGCCCTCACTACGCTTCTACTACATGTTGTACAACCTGATTTTGCCACGACCGCACCACGATTGTTCTGAACATGTTCAAAGTTGGCCACGCTCATCACGATTTTGAAGACCTCACTACGAACGTGATACGACCTTACTGTGATCTACACGATCGTACTACGATCATTGAAATTTGCATTTTTTTCACAGATCGTAGTGCGATCGTGGCCTAGTGGGACTGCGGTATTAAATTGCAGTATATTTATATTATCAAATAAGAGATTCGTTTAATCCTTTGGTGTAACTTAATTATTTTAGCATTACCCATACTATTTTAATAGGATAGGTACTCTATGTGATAGATGTATTCTGTTATTGCTTTATTCATGGTTTCAAGAGATTAAAGAGTCAATACACAAAACAAAATATTCACGTTTTATTAATATTTTCTTTTCTGGACATTGGTTTACGAATAATGCATTTTGCATGCAGTCAGTTTCTTATATTTTAGACAAAGAGATTGTTACAAAAATTATAAAATAAATATATAATTGTTCTTAAACACAAGTACATGTACAAATTAAAAGTATATTATGACAGCAAAATATTTATCAATATAATAAAAAAAGAAGGAAAATAACTTTATTACTGTCCGTAAATCAAAATATTTTTTTGGTTAAGTTTTCGTGTCGCTAAATTTATTCTTCTTGTCGCTTCTTGGCGCTTCTTGTTACAATAACAAAAATACAGTATGATTATAAATGAGACAACTATCCACTCCAGACCAAATGACGTAAATTTTAGGTCTTCCACACATAAGTAGGCTAAACAATAAATATGATATACAGGAAAAAACAACAACCAGTGCACAACAGACTTATAGACTTTATATGTCGTTCCCACAAGATAGTTATCTCGTTCTTTCATACATGTAGCCGCATAATGCCACCGTATTTTCGAGATTCGGAGATATTAAATAATTAATCGTTACAGTTATTTTGGGAAACAAAAAATTATCAAAAGCAGTCGATTTTTTTAAACGTCATTAAGAAAATGGTCATGCACCGGACATTACAGTTCATGTCATTTTGCAAGAATTTTTTCACCGTTATTCGTCATAAAGGTACACCCATTACGATCCTCTTTTACATGGCTTTCGCATGAATAACGTTTTCACAATTTTTATGTTCCATTTTCACAATGTCAAAGCGAAATAAATTTTATTAATTAGAAAGATGTACAAATGTATGCTATATCATTGCCGATATGGTGACATCCCGTTAGTCCAACAACCATCATTCCTACAGCCCATTACACCGACAGTCCACTATTCCGACAGCCCATTACTCCGACAGCCTAATATTCCGAAAGCCCGTTATTCCGACAATGCATCTGTCTTTAGTGTATGTGTAAATTTTCTCTAAAAAGACCAACTACGTTCTCTATAATATTTGTAATTATCCGTTTTCATTTCGATTCTTCTTCTCATGCGGGATATTTGTCTCAGTATATTGGAGTTTATACACATACTTATTACACCTGTGCAGTCCTTGCCTTCGTCCCTCTTTCGTTTTACGGGTCTCGGTATTTTATTGATCTTTATATTTCGGCGTTTGTGTGTACATTGTCATTCTGTGCTGTTCTAGTTCACTGCTCTTTGTTGTTGTTTTGATCTATAATTTTTCATTAGACTGAGATCTTCGGTTTCTCCCTCTCGCGTATCAGGGGAGTGAGGTTTTACCTATATAAGCTACAAAAATAAATATATCAGAATTGGATAACACTACCCGCCCTCTTTGGTCGCAACACTTTCTACCCCTGATATCACTTGTCTGAGTTTTATTTAAATTAATTTTGTCGCTGAAATTAGCACTAATGTAGCGTCAGTCAAAATGAGACTGAAAACAAAAACACAAATTCAATCCAGGTCCAAAGAAAATAAGATGACACATATGACGAAATATGTGTTCCAAAAAGAAGAGAAATTCCAGCTTCTACAAATACGCCACCCATGCGATTTAATGAATATCATGAATCCACGAAATACGGAGAAATTACAAAGCACTTCCAATAACGATCAGAACTTTAAAAAGTTAGATAAACATGATAAATCTTCGAAATTTGTTTTACTTCAAATTCAAATTCAAATATTTATTGTCATATAAACTCTGAACAATAAGTTTGTGACAAATAATATAAACATACACAAAATACATTTAACAAACAAAACCATGAAAACAAAAAATAAACAAAAAAGCAAAACAATCTATCTATATGATATATAAATATATTTCATAAATAAATCAAGAGTCCCCTGTCCTCAGTTCTAATGCCTGTTTAAAATAGGACCCTAAGCTTTCTACTTCTTTTGAGGTTGATGGACAAAGAAGATATTTAATTTTTTCATTTTCTTGCCAGGACATAAAATCTGGCATATGTTTAACTACATTTCCTATAAAGTTATCTCTTAGTTTAGCAATTCTTTTGTAGTATAAAATAAAATGGGCTTCATCCTCCATTGTATTACAGGATGTGCATAGTCTTTTTTCTCTAGGTATTTTTAAATGTCTTCCTTTTTCTATCATTAAAGTTTTAACTCAAGAAAACTTTACTATTAATGGGGGAAAATGATGATTTTATTGTAAGTTCTTTTGATTTGTGTAGAACATGTTTTGATACTTTTATTTGATTTCAAAACCGTTAGTTGTTTCTTTCTATTTTGTTTTCGCTCCGATTCTGACTAAGACCTATCGTGATATAATGGTGATATAATGATAATTATATTATATTGTAATGTCTCAATGTTAACCCAATCATTATAATGCCCGTCTAAAAAAGTGTTGGAATATTGGGCTGTCGGACTAATGGGTTGTCGGACACATGGGCTGTCGGAAAAATGGGCTGTCGGACTAATGGGTTGTCGGACAAATGGGCTGTCGGAAAAATGGGCTGTCGGACTAATGGGCTGTCGGAATAATGGCGTGAATCATTTGAGCTACACTTGGCTGTTGATGGTGACCTTACATTTCAGGAAATAGATATAAGATAGGTATAAGTGCCAATGAGACAACTCTCTTGTAAATATGTATACATTACATTTCTGAGTCCCTACAACCTTATGTCAGAATAATACAACGATTCAAAACATTCAATTTTTAAAAAATGATGAATTCTTAAATTCTCTCATTCCAATCCAGACCAGTCTTGTACATGTACATTGAATTTCCACCCTTTTTGTCGAGCCTGTGAAATTTATTAATAAAGCGGGACATACCGATAATAGATTACGTCGTCGGCGTCGGGTCAACATTTACAAATGTAGGTACAGTCTTTCAGGTTATAGTTTGTTTGAAACATCAGTAACTTTGTCAGCTCTTCATATAATTTCATGAAATTGGACAGAAGGTTCTTTATCATGTTTATCATGTTTATGACCAAAAGACAATATTCAGATTGCGTTGGAAAATATTTTTTTTTCATTTTCCGTTTTTTACTGGTAAATAGACTTTCTTTTACAATTAACAAGTAGATACAGTCTAGGGTTAAAATTTTGCTGAAGTGTTTGAATGACTTTTTAAAATGTCTGAAGCAAATGTTTGAAAATATAATTATTTTTTTCGTTTATACATGATAGTATATTTCTGATGAATGGACTTTGAATATTACAGTTTACATTTACAGAAAGTCTTGGATTACATTTTTTGACATGACAAATTTGTGCACCTTCCTTGATTGTTATGGAAATTAGACAGAAGCTCATCTTGAAGACCAAGAAATAACATCTAAGGCTTTTTTTAATCATGTAGTTTACTGATAAATGGATTATTTTTTCAGTTAACATTACACTTTTACGCTGACAGCAGCATAACATCGCTAGAGAAAGAGTTTTGATATTTGTATAACATGTATTCCTTTTCGGTTATCGTCATTATAAAATGTTTTTTCTTAGTTCATATCTATATCCATTTTGCTACTTTTGCAGATGAGATATGTTTAAACTAAATGGCTTTCTTTAATTGTTTATATCGGGGTTTTTTCTCATTGTTTAAAACTTTAAAGCACCAGTATTTAGGTTAATATGTTCGGTAATTGTTCCTTTTTTGACTATCGTACCATACTCATATTCATATGATAGTAATAATAACATTTGCAAAAGCTATTTCTATTATATATAGACTAACGATTGAAACAATTTTAATGGGATTTAGGACCGGTCTGTGTTGTTGCATACCCGAATTTTGATTGTCCAAGTTCCAATTTTATGTTTATTTTTCATCTACTGATTTCGTGGTTTTGACAATTTATGCATACAAAGCCTATAGAAAAAAATTAATTCGTTGACTTAAAATATTGGTTCACTTGTACCCATGAAAGCCATGAAAATTGGTATCCATCGAACCTTACTGTTGAATCCCGCGCAGTATCAAAATATTTGACAAGGTTTTTTTTTAATATATTCTTCCCATATCTTCATTAAAGATTGCTGCTTTTTTTTTTTAATTAACAGCTACTGATAGATTTAGATAGTTTCAAATGCCCTCGAAATAAAAAAAAAAAAAGAAAAATATAATATTTCAACCGGAGTTATTATAATTTGACAAACAAGCACTCCCTGCCAAAGACGCGGACGTGACAGAAGACACCTTTTAGTAGCGTCAACAGTAAACATTGGTATGTTTTTGTTCATATATCACAAACAAATGGTTTGGTCCAAATATTTCTGATTGTTCTGTTGAAATAACTTGTTATACATATGAATTGTAAGTACATAGCATGCAAATTATCTTTTACTTTACTCGAAAGTCAGTGTGAACGGAGTTGGAGAAATTTACCAAAATCGTCCTTTCAAGGCGTGGTAAAAGCGTTTCTGCAAACTTAAATAAGCCCTGTCTACCAAGACGTTAGCGAGATATGATATAAGTGTCATTTAAATTGTCACTGATTTCAATCTTTCCCTGAAAACCCTTTGTCGTCTTAAAATTCGGCGTCGGTTGTATACCCCTAAGTATGCAAAGCGATGGCCATCTTTTATTTAACGATCGCTTTGCGACAGGTTTAATCACACGCGTTCGCGATTCACACGCAATGTGTTATGAAACGGAATTTTAGCGTTACGTTTGGTTAACGTTCAAACGTACGCTAACGATCGTTTTATGAAACGGCAGCCAGACCTATGAAATTAGTCCGTTGCTCGATATCCCATGCACTTCCAACTCCTCGTTGGTGAGCAGGGGACTTAGACTAACAGAAGGGGTACTTATACTTGTTAATAATTGAACAAATTAGTAAATAAATAAGTGTTATTATCTGTATTTTACCTGAGTTTACCTGAGTTTACCTGTCAAAAAAAATGCGCGCAAAGGTAACAAAAAGCTGTGCGCAAACGTAATGATTTTTGCGCGCAAATGTTATGATAATGCGCGCAAACGTAATGCACCGTGTTTGGGCGCGTTATTATCTGTATTTTACCGGAGTTTACCTGTCAAAAAATGCGCGCAAAAGTAATGCACCGTGTTTATCAGCTCATATACATAATTTAGTGATGTGACCGTGACGTCAGCAACGTTTTTTTCATAGTTTTTTCCGGTTTAAAATGGAATTTTGGATTAAATTATAAAAAAATAACTGTAATATTTTTTCTGTCTATGAAAAAATAAAATAAAAAATGTGGTGCACACTAAATAACCCGCGCATTCCTTTAAATAAGAGATAGTTCAACAGAATTGTTAAACGACAGAAGGAACAAAATAATTAAACTTATCAAGCTTTCAGAATATAAAAGGTGTTTGAACTATTGCGGAAAGATCAGTCGAATTGAGAATTTCAGAATATAAAAGGTGTTTGAACTATTGCGGAAAGATCAGTCGTATTGAGAATTTCAGAATATGAAAGGTGTTTGAACTAGTGCGGAAAGATATGTTGTATTGGAAAAAATATGTTTACGACTTCAAGTACAGTAAAAGGGTAGGTCACATGTTGGAGGGTCTTTTTTCAGTAAACAAATTGTAGCGAAAAGAATCCCCATGAATGTGGTTTAAACCGTTAAGTCATGTATAATTTACGTTGTTTTGTAGTTTGCAACAATTGGCATTCAGTTTGCAAATTAAAAAAAAATGTATATGCGCGACAACCCATATTTCATTTGCGTCCAAAACACATGTGAATAGTTAAAAACTAGTCTAGTCTTTCTGGTATCTAAGACATTCTTGTTACATCTGTCAGAGCCAAACAGATTAAATGCAGGGAACTACTCCCAAGCATAACAAACCTATAATAAATAATTACAAATTTGGTGACTATGTTAAACACATCTATCCCATCGAACTAGAGATAAAGGATATATATAAACAACTCGTCTAAACATCAACCCAACAATGGTTATATCTGTAAATTTGCTTTCGCAAATTATTTGTTCTTCCCTCGCCGGGATTCGAACCCACGCTACTGAGATATCGTGACACCGAATCGCCTGCACTGTAGACGTTCCGCTAGACCACACGACCACCTGGGCTTCACAAATAATAAAGCTTTCGGTGGCCGTGTGTTACCTTCCCTCGTCAGTTTTAATCTAGCGGTGTACTACAGTACATGATATATAAGGCGTGGAGATGTTTTTGTTACAGATCAGCTCAATTATCTATAGTAAAGGATCCTGCAAATAAATGCAAGATACAGTCACAGAAAATAATTATATTAATAAGTACGTCTGAGTCAGTGACAACTCTACAACAGATTTATCCATCGGATCACCAGCAATGATGGTGATACATGGCTGTGTACATTACGTATATACAACTCGTCTAAACATCAACCCAACAATGTTAGATCTGTAAATTTGCTTTCGCAAATTTGTTCTTCCCTCGCCGGGATTCGAACCCATGCTACTGAGATATCGTGACACCAAATCGCCTGCACTGTAGCCGTCCCGCTAGACCACACGACTACCTGGGCTTCACAAATAATAAAGTATTCGGTGGCCGTGTGTTACCTTTCCTCGTCAGTTTTAATCTAGCGGTGTACTACAGTACATGATATATAAGGCATGGAGATGTTTTTGTTACAGATCAGCTCAATTATCTATAGTAAAGGATCCTACAAATAAATGCAAGATACAGTCACAGAAAATAATTATATTAATAAGTACGTCTGAGTCAGTGACAACTCTACAACAGATTTATCCATCGGATCACCAGCAATGATGGTGATACATGGCTGTGTACATTATGTATATACGACTCGTCTAAACATCAACCCAACAATGTTAGATCTGTAAATTTGCTTTCGCAAATTATTTGTTCTTCCCTCGCCGGGATTCGAACCCATGCTACTGAGATATCGTGACACAAAATCGCCTGCACTGTAGCCGTCGCGCTAGACCACACGACTACCTGGGCTTCACAAATAATAAAGTATTCGGTGGCCATGTGTTACCTTTCCTCGTCAGTTTTAATTTAGCGGTGTACTACAGTACATGATATATAAGGCATGTCATGATGGAGATGTTTTTGTTACAGATCAGCTCAATTATCTATAGTAAAGGATCCTACAAATAAATGCAAAATACAGTCACAGAAAATAATTATATTAATAAGTAAGCCTGAGTCAGTGACAACTCTACAACAGATTTATCCATCGGATCACCAGCAATGATGGTGATATATGGCTGTGTACATTATGTATATACAACTCGCCTAAACATCCCTTCGAAAATTGTACGGAAGCCACCAAGAGTTGGTTCACCGTTACGGAATATCCCTTTCACAGATTATTTTAGATATGTTCGTTAGCTCTTAACTTCAATCCCGTTCCCTTTTCTATGAATGTTATCTACCGAATTAGACTGTTTGACGGATTTGTAAAAACATGAGCAACATGACGAGTGCCACACATTGAGCAGGATCTGCTTATCCTTCCGAGAGCACCTGAGATCACCCCAAGTTGTTGGTGAAGTTCGTGCTGCTTAGTCTTTAGACTTCTATATTGAGTATTGTGTATTATTATTTAACTGTCTTTTTCTTTTTTAGCCATAGCGTTGTCAGTTTATTGTCGATCTACAAGTTTTAATGCCCCTCTTTTGTAGTTTGAAATTAGTCATATGATTGAGACACTTAATCATTACTGTTTGTTTGCATCATAAAACTCAGTTGTTCTTGTTTGAATCTATATATAGTATAAAGATAACAGGAACTGATATATGATTTCCTTTTATATAAACGTCAAACAGAGTAACTTGGAAGCAACTACGAGCCACCGCGTATGGTCTTCAAAAATTCATACGTAACGGTAGAGTAAATAAATCAACCAATCTGCCCCAACCCCCGCCTAACGCCCCCAAGACAAGAAAACAATTATCATACCTGAAATGTAGCAAAAATTAGCTTTTTGGTGTAAAAAATTATACGCCCGTGGATATAAGATGGTGTATAGTACAGATCGATCTTTCAAATTTGGAAAATGGAATTCTTAAAATAAATCGTTTAATTTATGTTCATTCGTTCCGGTTCTTTTTTGTGAATTCAATTTCGTTTCGTTCGGCTTCTCCATATTTTGTTTTGTACTGTTTCGTTTTGTTACATTCTGATATTTTTTTTTTGTTTCGCCATTTACTAGTCCCTGTTTACTTGACTAACTGTGTGAACAGCTAACCCCCTTTTTGTAAATTCTGTATTCGTAACTGTATCTGTGCTGTAATTTTGAAGGTTATTATTCATAGATATAGGAAGATGTGGTATGAGTGCCACTGAGACAACTCTCCATCCAAGTCACAATTTTAAAAAAGTAAACAATTATAGGTCAGGTAACCGAACAGCAAACTATAAAGGTCCCCGAAAATTTCTAGTGTGAAAGCATTCAAACTGGAAAACCAACGGTCTAATCTATATAAAAAACGAGAAAAGAGAAACATTTATTAACCCCACAAACAAGCCACTGAACATCATATTACTGACAAACAATTGCAGCGGGATTAAACGTTTTAATGTACACTTAAACAAAGTTAAATATAATTTACAAAATATCAAAAATGTGTTTGTCTGTTTCAACTGACAGTTTAAATTTCTTCTTTTGATCTTGATTTATGAATAAATTGATAAATACATAGCTACAATGTTATGATATACTTATCAACTCGAAGAAAATGAAGATGAAGAAATAACAAAATAACAAAGTGTACGAAGTATGTCATCAGATTTATTTCATATTATTTATTATAAATATAATCGCGCAAATGACATGAACGGCCACTCGTACTTTCTTAACACGTTCACTTTCTACTTAATGACTTTTCAGAAATTACGTAATCTACTGAAAATAAACAAACTACGTGGAATTCAATTGCATAACAATGGCGAGTAGCAATATTGACTTCTACACAAAACATCAATAAGTAAGTTTCATTTATCTAATGAGATTCTGACATATGATAACGGTTATTCTGTTGATTATTATCTTTAAAGTATTTTTTTATTTTGTCAACTGCTTTGATTAAATATTCATGACCATGCATGTAACTCTTTTATTTAACGATTGATTGCAACGATTTATTGGACTATAATTTCAAAGTTATTTCTAAATTAATCTTGCAAACAGAATTACAAGAAAATTTTTATTTTAATTGCTGTCTTGCTACAAATCTGTAACTGTGACCTGTGTGAGTCAATACTTGAATACGTGGCAAAAAACACACGTAACAGTTCTAGAAATAATTGTAGTGTGGATTAGTGTAGTGTGTGCATTGATCGGTTGTTCTGTAAAAATATGTAACACGTAAATCTTCGTATTCAAATAAGTCTTGAATGCTTCTTTTTGTAACTTGATAGGGTTGTAAAAGTGTTGACCAGCGTACATTTGGAAGCCCTTTATCTAAAAGTGTGCGCACGGTCAACGCTTTTACAACCCTATGAAGTTACAAAAAGAAGCATTCAATAATCATAATTACATTTTCTAAGCGAGGATCATAAAAACACGAATTTCATCAATTTTTTTTATTTAATTCACCTGTACAATTTATTGTAGGACCTCCTGTTATCATGAATGATAAGTTTTATTGATTAATGCAATTGCTTAAGGAAATTAGAATTACGTTCTATAATGACACAGGTGTCATTCGGTTTAACGAGAGAAATGATCGTGAAAGAATATCTGCACGGCCGACACTCGGCTAACCGAGAGATTGGTCGGTTAATCTATATTGAGTATGCGGCTATATCGGCAGTTGGTCTGTTAATCGGGTTGGCTAAAGTCTGTTAATCAGGTGTTATCGAGAAAATCATTGAAAGTTCAGCATGTTTCATTGTATAACTTTTTAAATATATTTTTATCATAAAAAATATTCATGTCTAACAAAACAATTCAATGTACTGAATCCAGTGGTGTAATTATTATTTTTCTAGCTTCAATGTACGATGTATAAAATGAAAAGGCGGGTTACTCATCAATAAATTTATACATATTTTACACACACAAACTGTACACAAAATGACACGTTGGTTGAATTTACGATTTTACGTGCATGCAATATTTTGAACATCGAGAAAAGACAGTCATTATGTTTGTTAACCATAATGAAATCATTATGTGAAAAATCTTCACGAAAATCTGTATTTTGGTGACATAAATCAATCTTTATTTAAAACCTGGTCTGTTAATGGGTCGGATGTATAAAACCCAGTCTGTTAATTGGTCTGTTAAGAGTTATGAATGGCAATAAAAGTATAATTTTATTGCTATATGGGGTGTTATCGGATCAAATGGGTAGGCTCAAGACGAGCGGCTAAAATATACGGAAACAACACATGAGCAATGAAACATAAAATATACGGAAACAACACATGAGCAATGAAACATAAAATATACGGAAACAACACATGAGCAATGAAACAAAATATACGGAAACCACACACGAGCAATGAAACATAAAATATACGGAAACAACACATGAGCAATGAAACATAAAATATACGGAAACAACACATGAACAATGAACAATTTAAACAATGGAAATTGAAAATTGATAAAAACGGTTTCAAAAAGTGTAATATTAAAGTAATGTTAATTTCATCCAAGAATGGTCGCATATGTCATGTGGATTCTGTTTAATTGTCATGAATGACACCAATTTGTCATCTACATTGGTAACCAGTATATAGATCAGAGATAAACATCGTAATGTAACTAAACATCAGTAAGTAAAATATATTGGGATGCTGAAATATAAAGAATAGAGAAAGAATAATGAGTAAGATAAATTAAAGGTAAAAGGAAAAAAAGTCACGGAGGAAACGTGACATAACAATTTAAAGAATACAGAAATAAACACACCCCCCCCCCCCCACCCCAAATCCGAACCCTCATGGTATACACGATAATCTGGATGGAGTAGCAGAATATAGAATAATAGATAAGGACAGTAGAGAGTGATGCATTGCTAAAAAAGAGAGAAAAAGTAATAATTGTTTAAGAAACATCCCTGGGTGTTGAAACAGTAACAGATTTCGATGTACTCTAATTGGTGACAAATGCTAGAAGTTTACATGCGGACAACTGCCGTTCTCCTCTACACTTATGAAGAAAGGAGCTAAACGGAATAAAATGTATTAAAACTCAAGATGACCAAATGTAGCTGCATTCGCTCATTCCACTTACTACTTGAGAATGATTTGTAAACAACATATGATTAAGTAATAGAAATAAAGAACCAATTGGACGATGCTTACGAATTAGGGTTAAACGTCCAGTGACAAATATCATGTGCATATGAGAATGACAACACGTTATATGTACCCTGTGTTGTATTAGAAAGACACTTTCAGTCGGATTTGATAACGTGCTACTTTGAACAGAAAAAATTGAGGCTGATTGAAAACGTTAATAATAAATTCATGCGTATTCCAGCGGCCAATCCATATCACACTTTATTGTATAGCAATATAATATTTCCCACAGAAAGTAACCAAAAGTTAACGTGCAATAAATTCTAATATTGCACTAGTGCAATAAATCTTCAAAATTCATGACGTCATCAACGACAAAATCTTAGTTTAAACCAATTTTTACTTTTAAATATTATATTGCTATACAATAAAAGGGTTATTGCATGAATATTGGGGAATATTGTCCCTCGTAGAACATATATTGCACTCGCAAGCTCGTGCAATATAAAATTCTACTCGGGACAATATTCCCCAATATTCATGCAATAACCCTATAATATTGAAGTGACAGACCCTTCAATAAAATGCAAAGAAAGTCAAAATAAAAATGCTCTTACTAGTAAATCACAACCGAAATGAATGACAGACGGACATTTTTTACAAACCTTAATGAACAATTGAAATCAAGATATTTGAGGTTTGCGTTACAACGCAAAGGTTTGCGTTACAACGCAAAGGTCTGCGTTTTATCGCAAAGGTTTGCATTATAACGCAAAAGGTTTGCGTTGTAACGCAAATATAGGACGAAAAATTGAAAAAAGAATTTGTTGCGCTAATTCGCTTCCGTAGGATACTGTTGCACCGTATTATCATTTTTTTTTTTACTCAGGAACATCTCATTCTTAACTTTTTCTATAGGAAAATATAAAGGTAGCAAAAATAACTATGGCTAAATTACTCTTAACTGACACAATTTCAATTGTCCAACCCATTAACAGACTTTACTCCCATAATTTTCGCTAAAACGTGGTAATATTCACTTTTTATTACAATTATGAAATGTTTACCAATGTAAATTTATGTTTTAGAACCAAAGTACTATTTTGTGTCCTTTAAATGGTATCTAAAATTGTTTGTTCCGACGTTTATTAAAAAAAAATGCTATGCGTATAAGCATAAATACTACATACTTGCGCGACGCCTTTTGATTTTACTAAAAACTGCGTAGACTATGAAATGTTTTTACAAGTGGAAAATGTTCTATGATAGATATCATTTTGTCAGACAGTTTTCTTTTTTTGATTTGGTTCTTATAATATGCCAAAAATCTTTATATTTAATAGAGTTTAACATTAAATTGTGCGTTTTACTCTTAACAGACGTATAACCAACCCTATTAACAGACCAATCTCCCATATAGCCGCATACTCAATATAGATTAACCGACCAATCTCTTGGTTAGCCGAGTGTCGGCCGTGATCTAAAGGCGGTCAAGTATTGAGAGACGATCGTGAAAGTTCTGGTAACGGATCGATCGTGAAAGACATCTAATCGAGAAGACATTTGAAAGGTCAATACATATTCTAATTTAATTAATTACACAGATAAATTTACGACAAAATAAAACTGTCTGTCAAAATGGTTCAACATTATGATCAGTATGTGAGAATAGTACATATTTATTACAAAACAACAAAAGGCGGATTGCTTCTCGACATTTCAATGACATAAAAAATGTAAACAAACATGATTTTTTCACAAATTCGACTAGAAAAACTACTTAAATACAAATAAGGGCATTATATTTGAATTAATAAGATGGTTCTCATAGTTATTTTGTATAAACATAATCTGAAACTTGGTAAATTAAGACCTTTTTACACAAAAAATGATTTTTCGGATCGTGAAAGATCACGTACCGCATTTTTGAAGATCGTGAAAAGGATCGTGAAAGATCTGATGCTACGAAGACGTTCAAATTATTCTTCAATTATATCATAATTAATATTTGTTATTGGTATTGATAAAAAGCTATATAGGTCAACATCTTCAATAGGTTTAAGCATTTTAAAGTATTAATATTTTCAGAAAATGAAATATAAAATAGTTGGATGATTGTAGGATGAAGATTTTTATTGTCATGTGAAGTACTTACTTATCACGAGTTATAGGATACCCACATTTTGTATATTGGATCCTATAAACTACATGTCCGTCATACAGGATTCACCTGACCCCGAATTTGCCTCATTTCATGGATGAAGATTCAGTCCGTATCGCGAAATCGTTAAGCTTTATGATAACTGTCTGTTGTTATGATTGTAAGGTGTACATTTTCGACTTCTGCAAGGTTTCAAATAACATCGAACTCATTATCATGCATCATTCGGCAAATAGACTTGTAGCTTTCTTTTTTTTTTTTTGTTGGGGGGGAAGGGGGGGGGGGGGGTGATGAATACCCAATCTGCAAATACGACCACTTAATTTGAACTTTAGAAGATGGCTGTCTCAATTGGCAATTTCCACCTAATAATCAGATGGTTCTTTGAATGACTCCTTTCAAGATTGACCCCCTGAAATGATGATTTTTGACTTGTTCGCGAAGTGTGCCTTTTATATAGAAAATTATGATCGGTTGGATCTATAAATAATCAACAATAAATTAAGGCTTATATAAATAAAACAAAATAAAATCTGTTAACACTCTTCACAAATTATTTTACGTATTCAACTCACAATTATATGGAAAATATACTATCTGTTGATCCTATAAGCTCCGTTTAAAAATACGTACGAAAAAGGAAACAATTTAATGCATATAGATAAGACTACCTTATTAATATTTAGATTATGCTTTCAACTGAATTAGTCTGGCTTTAGTGTACATTTTTTTATTTTGAATGTTAGTACTCTTAGCCCGTCAATATTTTTCATAAAAGAAAAGTACATGTATGATTAAGTAAAAGTTGACAGTTTCTTTGATGCTGTTGTTTTTCTCTCCTTTCTTTCTGAATGAATCAAATTCCCTGGTATACTTATGAAACTGCTAGCATCCTATAAATAAAGTAAATGCGCCTTGAACTGCACATTAACACTGCTAATTGGTTTTTTTTCCATATCAGTCTGAAAAATCATATTTCGGTACTCTTATCCCGGAATATGTTATGAATGGAAAACTTGTGATGCAGCGACAAGCGTGCTGTAACTTCGATGCTTTCGGATGTCTTCACCTCTCTTCAAAATGACATACTTGTATGTATATATTCATATAGGTTGTACTTTAATAGATATTTACCTGAAAAATTTCGATTACAATTTCATTTAATATGTCGGTACCCTTATCCCGGAAATATGTAAAAAGATAAATTATGTATATGCTCCTTTTTTTAGTTTTTTGCTCTGTGTGCAAGGCCTCACTGTGACTTTGATGCAAACTAAAATCTTACTCCTTCGCATTTTTGTTTTGCTTTGCACATGCTGATTTTGTGTCTTTGAAAGATATCACATATCCTATACTTTCTATTAGGATAGTATCTCCGATGTCTAAGTTGTTTTCTAATAATCATATTCTTTTCAAGGTACCCACATCATACATTTGTGAATATTTGTACGTTCTAAACGGGCATTCGAGCAAACATAATATATTATCATTTACCTCAAACTGTGTTTGCAATACACAGTTAAACGAAATAGCAACTAAACAGTGCTATTCTTTTTTTAATTTTACCATTTTCCATATCAATCTCAAAAATTTAGTCTGTAATTTTATATCATATGTTGGTACTCTTATCTCCGAAATATGAACATGAAGGGAAAATATGAAATGCAGGGAAAAGTGGCTAGTAACAGCAATGCTAGTTCATTTTTTTATATAAATAAGGCCGTTAGTTTTCTCGTTTGAATTGTTTTACATTGTCTTATCGGGGCCTTGTATAGCTGACTATGCGGTATGGGCTTTGCTCATTGTTGAAGGCCGAACGGTGACCCATAGTTGTTAATTTCTGTGTCATTTTGGTCTCTTGTGGACAGTTGTCTCATTGGCAATCATACCACATCTTCTTTTTTTATATTTAATGTTATTGTAACATGTTTCCGGGATAAGAGTACCGACATATAATTTAAAATTACGGGGTTAATTTCGCGGACAGTATAATTTCAATATAAAAATCATTTCACTTTCAAGTCATATACATAAAGCGACGATGTGTATACTTATGTCAAAATAAAAATCATACAATTCTATTTTTTTTTTAAAGATTATATCTATATAGAAATGCATACATTTTAAATTATATGTCGATACCCTTATCCCGGAAATATGTTAAAAAGAGAAAATATGTATTAATATACTCCTAATTTTTTTTTTTATTATTATTATGCCAGTCCAAATTCAAAACCATTCATTCCAGTCGACATACCATGCAAAACGTGCCTACTCTGTCTTGTTGATAGTTTCTCTCCTGAATCTTTATAATAAATTGCAATTGGAATTCGGTGTGAGTCAATGCTCCGTGTTGAAGGCTGAACTTTTATCTATAATTGTTCACTTTTAACACATTGTGACTTGGATGGCAATTTGTCTCATTCGCATTCGTGCCACATCTTCTTTTTTGTTTGTTATTTAAGCAAACAACAACCAATTGGTCATCAAATTTGAATTATAGTTACTTTTTTTTTATCCCGTGTATTTTATACAAAATGATCAAACCAAAAAATGACACCACTTGTATCATTGAATAAATCTATTTCATAATCATGGATTCAGTTAAAAAAGCTTTATACAACATTTAGAAAACGAAAACCTCTTCAATTACATTTTTTCAATGATCAAACTGCATCCAAACCAAACAATGTCTGAAACAATATCTTTAATACTAGTATACCTTGTTTGATGTTATTGCTGTTGTACGAATTAAGATGAAACAATATGAATGTTTAGATAACATTGTAACAACCTATCATGACATGCTAAAATCTAATAGCCTACAAAAATGTACATATATATTATAATAAAGGCAAAATTTCTGTCCCTATCCAATATAGCTCAATTTTTTAGTGGCAGTCCAAATTTCCCTGTCAATCATCCCGGATGGGTTCTTTTACAAGATCTACCTATTGCATTTGTTATTAAAGTGTTCTCGTCCTGAACACGCATGAAATATTTGCCACTGGACGTTATTTACTAAAGTACTGTGTTACGACGCTAGATAAAAAAATCTGACGAGGAAAGGTAACACCCTGCCATCGAAAGCCGTATTATTATAGAGCCTAGTTGGTCGAGTGGTCTAGCGCATCGGCCATAGTGCAAGGCGATTTAGTGCCACGATATTCCAGTAGCATGAGTTAGAATCGCGGGCAGGGAAAAAACAAAAGAATGCTACCACAAATTTACAGATCTAACATTATTGGGCTGATATTATGACAAATTATTTATATAATACAGATAATGGCTTTCGTAAAGTTAATTGGCTCATGTTTAGATGTACAGGCATTAATATGTATATACTATACGAACTTAGCCTGTCATAGATAATATACATTATACATATGATACGAATTTCTAATTCGAGAATCATATAAGATACGGTTAACAACAGAAGCCTGTTTAGGACCTCTATAGACTATAGTTTTGGTCCGATATCACGGATTTAATTTTTGTTTTTTTCACGGTTTGGAAGAATCTTAGAAATTACGGTAATCACAGAATTTTATAATTCTTAATTTTGTCAATGCATGCAGGTTTTTTTTTATTAATCCGTTGAAAAGAATTATAAAAATCTGGGATAAAATTTACTCTATAAATATTCTGCTAAGGGGCCTCGGTAAGTAAAAGTTACTCCCGACTTTGACCTGGATATCTCGTTCTGCTGTTAACTCTTCGGTTTGTCTGTTCCCGCCGAGCAGCCCCGTGGTTCTCACCAAATACTTCGGCTTCCTCCAACATAATAAACGATTCTGCCCGGTGTCCAACCACTCCCGGGTGTTGAAGTGGTGATTGTCCTTGATAAGGAGTGTACACGGATTCCACTTTACCCTCGTAGTTCTCGAGAGGTGAATCGAGGGATCATATACATACATACATTTGTACATGCATACATATTCATTACAAAAAACAGTAACAACTTATTCTACAGATTCATTATCACGAATACATTAGTGTGTGTTGTTTTACCTCGTGTAAATGGTTTGAGTCAAGCAACCAGACGCTTAAAGTTACAACACATTGAGTTAATGTATGTTGTCCCAGGTTAGAAAAAAGTGGAGCGCTCATTGTTCCTCGTTTTTCATGTTGGATCCTTTTATAGCGAACCATACGGTATGAGTTTTTCTCATTGTTGAAGGTCGTAAGGTGGTCTATGTTTGCTTATATCCACTTCAATTGAACTCTGGTGGACAGTTGTCTCATTGGCAATCATACAATAACATCTATCACATCTCATTATCTTTATAATTATAATGTGTGATAAATAATTACAAATACTGATAACGATTTTAATCCGTACTCGTGATGGGCCGATCGTAATTTTCAAAGTCGTTATCTCGAATTATATTTTTGGGAGATCTTTTAAAGGCTTATATAGCAGAGGCGGATTTAGGGGGGGGGGGGGGGCAGGGGGCCCGGGCCCCCCTTTTTGGGAAAAAATTTGGTTGCTTATATAGGGAATCACTGAAGCATGACTGGAGCGGGCCCCCTCTTAGGTCAGTCAGTGGGCCCCCACTTATGAAAATTTCTGGATCCGCCACTGTATAGTTCATAAATTAAGTCGATCTTTTATCATTTATAGGACTGTTATGTACATACTACTTTTAAATAGTAGATAGACCAAAGTAAAATTGTACAAATGTATTGTTTTTTCTACATTGGCATAATGTATTTAAGGGGAGGGTTGAGATCTCAAAAAAATATGTTTAACACCACCGCATTTTTACGCCTGTCCAAATTCAGGAGCCTCCGGCTTTTGTTGGTTTTGTATGATTTTTGATTTTAGTTTCTTGTGTATAATTTGGAGTTCGGTATGACGTCCATTTTCACTGAATTAGTATACATATTTGTCTGGGGGCCAGCTGAAGAACTCCTCCGGGTGTGGGAGTTTCTCGCTGCAATGAAGACCCATTGGTTGCCTTTGTCTGCTTTATGGTCGGGTTGTTGTCTCCCTCGACACATTCCCCATCTCAATTTAATTTTGCATGCACATAGGCGCTGAAAAAAAGATATATTATCAGTCACATTGATTTCCAATACGAAGTACAATAGGGGATAAAAAGTAACTTCAGAGAAAACAAAAGACTAGATTTTCGTTCGAAGTGTGCCGAAAATTTAACAATTTGATATTTAAATATACAAACCATTCAAATGCGAACTTTTGCTAATGTTTGATTTCAGAAGGAGCAGCAATAAAACGATTGTATGTCAGGAATTGAAACATTAATTTAATATCTTTTTTTAAAAGTAGACAACTTTGGGATATATTATGATTTTTCTATAGCATTTACATAGTAATTTAAAAACTAAGTTTATGAATTAAAATTTCAAACTACTATAGAAAATTAAGTATTACAAAGTAACCTTGCAGAAGATTTTGCTAAACATTTACAGGAATGCATATTTAACACTGCGATGTCAATATAATATTTAAGATTATATAAGTACACAGAATTTAAACTTGACACCTGTTAGATTTTTTTTTTGGGAACGCATAGTGTACTTAGTTTGAATCGTAACTATGATAACCTATAATTGAAGAAAGTTAAAATGTTTGAAACACGATGCTAGATTACAAGGTCGTTAATGGCTCTCCATTCACTTTATTTATTTGAAGGCTAATTAGTAATGACTGGTTGTTGACAGATTTATTAATTTTGTAATGGTAGGTTCAGTTGCATATACTGCTTATTTCGATACATTAAAACAAACAAAAGGGGTTTAGAGCGGTGGTACCTTTATAGCTTAGCTCAAAATTGTTTTGTAAACACTGTATACTATTAAATTATTTGATTTTTATTCTAGGAAAATACGAAAGTCCATATATAGCAAAATACACGTTTAAATGAGAAAACACGTTTTTAAGTTAAAAAAATCCGTCATTTTTGTAAACTTAAATTGTAGAGTTATTTTGAAAGGAAAAAATAATTAATATACTAGTATGAGCTTACCATGAGTTCATTTAAATACGAGCACGCCCAAACCAATCGATCTGCTATTTTTCTTTCATGTATTATATGTATACACGGTGTATCCTCGATTTCGGCATATTACTTGCACTATGATGATTAATAGATCTGAATTGTGTGTGCAAGGTTTTTATCAATTAAAAAATATCCCTAATAATTAATACATGTCTTTTCTTTTTCATCTCTGTGAGAGTTGACATTTTTCATCAGAAGAAATAATAAAAAGTTAAACAGCATCAATATTGTTGAAAACTTCATCTTTATATTACGGATTTCGGAAATAGCGCGAACTAGAGCTGGTTCCTATTTCAAGTTTTCTAAGGGGGTAACAGATACACGGGAGACATTATTTTAGATCTCGGTAGCTATGATTCCTATTTCGGCATTATTTAAATGAATTGGTAACAATATCAATAGTAAATGCATAAAAAATACAATTCATCAATATAACTTACGATCTCAAATAAAAGAACCGCTTGTTAATACTTTAAGTATATTTATTTGAAAAAAATGAAATTTCCAGGATAAGAGTATTTCGTAAGAGTATATTATCGGGCTAAAAGTAATTCCTGGATAAGCGTATAACAAACGTTGCATATCCATATTATTGGCTAATTAGTGTCGGTCTGCCTGAATTGCTGTTTTTTTAACTTTCGAGGTAAAGTGTTGAATAGAAAAAAATAATACCTTTAATGTTCATCCTTATCAAAATAGTTACAGGCTTCAACCAGTTGCAGGTTTATCAAATGGTAAAAGAAAAACTGATTTCTGATTACTAGTTATAAATCTGGTCACGCATTATCTTTCACGATCAAAATAATGCGTTGCCTGATCTTTCACGATCAAGTTTGATGGATATTCAACAAATTCAAGGTTTTCATATACAAATTAATGCTTTTAAGGGAAGAACATACCTTAATTTTGCTGTACTATCAGAAACACCAAAGATTAAATTTCAAATATATCACGATAAACTGAAATATGACCATTATAGGTACAAAAAGCCTGATATTTGTAATAAATTTCATAGACATGCATTGCGCCTTCTGTGTTTTTTTCATAAAGTACTGCATATTTTCTTTATTTTGTTTCACAGTTATGTTGAGGAAGTTAAACCATTTTGACAGACATATTTTTTTGTTCGGATTTGTTCCGCGTTTTGAAAATTAAGCGATTTTTTCAAAGATTCTGGCCTATAATTTTCATTAAATGTCTTTCACGATCCGTTAACAGAGCTTTCACGATCGTCTCTCAATACTTGACCGTCGTTAGATATTCTTTCACGATCATTTCTTTCGTTAAACCGAATGACACCCGTGAATGAAACATACATCTAATGTAATTATATAAGAATAGAATAAAAATATTTTTGTTTCGATTGTTGTGCCTATTGCTCTATACGGTAATGAAGTATGGGGAATAGGCAAACAACACAGGGATTCAGATCCCTTTGTTCACTTGCAGTTTAAAGGAGTAGGTCCGGTAAGGGTCGATTTTGGCAAATTTCAGGTTATTCTAGCGAATGATTTTGTACACTTTATAAACACTTAAGTGTCTATTTCAATTGATTCAATTAGTTAATGTGAAAGATTTTAACTTATTTAGTCATTAAAAACGCTCCAATTCAAGCTTAAATAGAAAAAATCTATCAGATATGCCAAAAAACGTTACTTTTCAGATGTTTTTTTTTGTCAAAAATGAAAGTGGCCGCATCCGTGTTTATCCTCAACCTTTATATATGGTATGTATTATCATCAAATACAACTTACATTTCAATATTATGAATGAACACGAATGCGGCCACTTTCATTTAAGACGGAAACCGTCTAAAATCTAACTAAAATGCTAAAATTGTGAAGATTTCAGTAATTTAGCATGACTTAATGATGCTACTACCCGATATATGTGCACTGTATTGTCAAAAACAGACCATATTTATGTAGCAGAAGCATTATACTTTCCGGTAAATAGCTAAAAGATTACAGTTTCACAATTTTGTAAGACTGCTATATTTTGGGGCCAAATAGGGGTCTTACTGAACCTACTCCTTTATTAAATAAATTCTAGGAATATATTGCAAAGCATCAAATGCTGCATGATTAGCTGAGATGAATAGAATATATAGAAATTCTTACATTGATACGAGTGGATTATCGGATTTATCCAATTTCGATAGTTAAATTATAAATTTTAAAGTCCTCGCCATCGGATTTATCCAATCGAGACATTTTCTTTTTTTGTTAACCGAAAATCCCCTCCGAGTGCCTTTCACATTGCACGAAGTTGTCAATTTCATTAACACCTGTTATGGCATATTTTGATTCATCAAGTTAGCTAAAAAGTTCATGACCCTTAACATCATCCAATGATCTTCTGAGATCACCGGCAACCACACGTTGATTAAACTTTAATATACAATGGGTTCGGAAAGGGATAAATTTCCATAGAATTAGAAAAGCCTTTATTACGGTGTCTATTTTTTTATTCAAATTCGAACTGTAGTGTAAGTACACACATTCTGTGTCATCTTTTCAGATCAGCAGATTACACATTTGTTTATCAATCTTGTACACTATGGTAGATGTTCCTTTCTCATGCGCCTTTTGGAGTTACATAATTCATTACCGTTTAGAGCAATATATACACATGTGCACGCCAAGCAGGTATTTATTCATACACGTATAAGTGCGAGGTTTGGCATGCCACAAAACCAGGTTCAACCCGCCATTTTTTTCTTTAAAAATGTCCTGTACCAAGTCAGGGAAATGGCCATTGTTATATCATAGTTCGTTTCTGTGTGTGTAACATTTTTACGTTGTGTTTCCGTTTTGTCGTTTGTTTTCTCCTATATTTGAGTGTGAATTCACATTACTATAAGACGTGTCACGGTACTTTTCTATCCCAAATTCATGTATTTGGTTTTGATGTTATATTGCTTATTCTCATCGGATTTTGTCTAATGCTTAGTCCGTTGCTGTGTGTGTTACATTTTAATGTTGTGTCGTTGTTCTCCTCTAATATCCAATGCGTTTCCCTCAGTTTTAGTTTGTTACCCTGATTTTGTTTTTTGTCCATAGATTTATGAGTTTTGAACAGCGGTATACTACTGTTGCCTTTATTTATTCACAATGAAGTATCACAGAAATACAGTTTTGATTGTTCAGAAATTAAAGGAATTTCGATTACAAATTGTGACGTAAAAACGAATTGATTTCATAAGCACACAATTATTTATTTTAGGGAAATTTGCAAGCCAAGTGATTGCAATTCTAAATAACAATAAAAAATAAAATGGAGACAGACGTTGATGACAATATCAACAATTCCAATATGAAGGACACGACTTCAAATCATACGGACTCACAAGAAATTCAAACAACATTCAGTGAGGAAACAGATAATACTCTACATTTAAGTTTAAGACATCAAAATGAACTCACAACTGCTGATGGTAATCCCATAACTCAAATTAGAGTTCCCGAAGACTCTGGAATACATAGCCAGAACCCGGCATATAATATAACTGACAGTTTCAGCCGACAGCAATATGAACGACAAAGAGCAATACCTAAAGAAAAGAACAGAGACTTCCCAGGAGGTATGTAACACATTAAGTATTTACTCTTTCATAGCACTATACACTAAGCCTTCAGGAGCACCTGCGATCACCCTAAGTTTTTTATGGGGTTCGTGTTGCTTATTTTTCAGTTTTCTATGTTGTGTCATGCGAACCATTGTTTGTCTGTTTGTCTTTTTCATTTTTAGCCATGGCGTTGTCAGTTTATTTTCGATTTATGAGGTTGACTGCTGTTGTTAGAAAATTCGTATTTTTTTAAAACAAATTCTTTATCATAGTTCATCCAGATGAAACTTCGGAGTTTTTTTGGTTACTCCTCGTCAATTGTTAGATCATGTCATTTTATATGTCATGACAGTAAAATAACACCTTAATTATATTATAGACGAGGATTATTCAGTGTAAACCACTTTTTAATTTTTATAGACAGAAAGCTTATTATTGTCATTCATTATATAATGTATTTCTAAATTCTATTTTAAGCAATACATGCAATATATCATGATGAACATTTGATGACGTCACGGTCACATGAAAAAATTATGTCTATGATCTGATAGAGAAAAACTTTCACCCAATGAAAAGACGTGCTACATCCAAAAGGAATTATTGGAAATTCCTCCGTCAAAAATCATAAAATATTGCTAGACTAGTTTCAATGACTGTCTGTTTATAATGTTAATAGAAATACGTGGACATGATTTCCTTGGAAATTATAGCCTGGGCATGAATTCTATTAAAAGTTAATGCACAACTCTTTAACAATATTAAAACATAAACATGATAAATATTGAGTTTCCTTGGTTTATAAAAATTTCCTTTTGAAATTAAGGACATGGACATTTTTACCTAGGACAAAATTTCCTAAATTGGTTTGGAATCATAGATTTTATTAAAAATAAAATGTGATACACAACTCTTTAACAATATCAAACATTACATTTATATTCACCTTTTAAAACCAAGGACAAGGACGTTTCGACCCCGGAATATTAATGACATGGAAATGATTTCCTAGGAAAGTTAGTCTGGGGACATTCATTTTATCCAAAATATAGATACGCAACTCTTACACCATATTGGAGAAATTAAAATTTACATTCGTGAATATGTAACCGAATTTATTAAAGTATTTCATAGGACATGATTTCCAAGGAAATTAGTCTGGGGACATAAATTACTAACATCGGACTAAATATACTAGTAAATTTTGTAACCATGGACTATTTATACTAGTAGTATTTGTCCGCCTAGACATATTTTACCAGGACAAATTTATCACTTACACAAACAGACTTGAGCTGTTAAACGAAAAGGTTTCAACGCTCTGAGTGCTTGCCACATTTGTTGAAGTAGTTATCAAAGGTACCAGGATTATAATTTAGTACGCCATACGCGCGTTTCGTCTACATAAGACTCATCAGTGACGCTCATATCAAAATATTTATAAAGCCAAACAAGTACAAAGTTGAAGAGCATTGAGTATCCAAAATTCCAAAAAGTTGTGCCAAATACGGCTAAGGTAATCTATGCCTGGGATAAGAAAATCCTTAGTTTTTCGAAAAATTCAAAGTTTTGTAAACAGAAAATTTATAAAAATGACCACATTGTTGATATTCATGTCAGCATCGAAGTGTTGACTACTGGGCTGGTGATACCCTCGGGGACGAAACGTCCACCAGCAGTGGCATCGACCCAGTTGTGTAAATAGTTATCAAAGGTACCAGGATTATAATTTAGTACGCCATACGCGCGTTTCGAGCATCCTTTTAAACAGCTAACTTAATTGCCTGATTATTATGGCTGCAATCTATAATCTGTCTTTTTTATATTCCTTTATGATATTTACAGGGTTTAAGATCAGTAAATCTGTGAATCCTTCAACAGAAAAAAGGGAACTAGACAAAAATAGAAAAGCAGCCCAAGGGTAAGATTAAGAGCCAATGAATGTTGTGACTATCTATTCATCTGTTATTGTTGAATGAAACTCACAATTTTTCTCGTATATTTTGTTCATTGTTTATTTAGCCCATAGACTGATGTTCATCTCCCAAGAAGAAGATATATTTTGGGGGAGACTTTCAAAGTAACTGTTGCTTGGTCAGAAGTTACAGAATGTTGTTCTCATAAAATAAATATATTTTAGACTAGCAATACTCATATACAAGTGTTCAATACAAACTACAAACAAAACACTTCAACAAACATTTAAAAATAAGTTTATTTTGGGCACATTAAGTACGGTTTTAGTAATTACTTTCTTAAGAAACTTACTCGTTTTCTTGTGTATTTCATGAGTAAGAGATTCCGATTTTTAATATTTTTTCAAGGATGAAATCAGTTTAAAAGTTCTTTTAAACAACTGTCTAGAATAAGACAACATAGCTGTGTTTTTGTTGATAAATCGATACCAAAACGACAACTCTTTGCGCATACCATGTTAACACAAACTCATCATAATTACCAAAAATTGTGTACACCAGACGTGCGTTTTATCTACAACTCTTTCATCAGTGGTGCTCAAATAAAAAAAAAGACCTTATAAAGTACGAAGTTGAAGAGCATTTGAGACCAAAACATTAAAATTGTGTTGGCAGATGCATCTACGGTTAATTATTCCTGATGTAGAATAATATTAGTAGATTAAAATATATTTACCTAGTGTGGTATTGACAAAAAAGTATGTGTGTTTTTGCTAGTTTTCTGTCCTGTTTTGTTGTCATTTCAGCGATATTTTTTTAACATTGTCATACAACGGTAAGTTTTGCTAGCTATTAAACTAGGTTCAACATACCATTTTTATTAAATGTCCTGTACCAAGTCAGTAATATGGCAGTTGTTATCAAATAGTTCGTTTCCATATATGTAAGCGGGATGTTTTTTGTTTGCCCTTCTGTGGTCCGTTTTTTCGTTTGATTTCCTCTTATAGTTGATGTGTTTTCTTCAGTTTTAGTTTGTAACCCTCATTTGTTTTGTCTCAATCGATTTATGATTATGTTGCCATTATCATGTTTATGTTGACGTACAACGGATGTCAATTGAAAGCTGAAGCTCTCTAGTACTAACATAAGCCACCGAAAAAGAAAATTGTTTATCCGTCGAAATACCTATATTATATGAATATTTTTCCATTGTTCAATAAGTTAAAATAAAACTACCATCTTGGATGGAGACGTTTTTCTCAGATGTCCATCATGACATTTTTAATTGAAAGTACCTAGCTTTAAGTTTTCCAGAAATATCTTTTGATATTAGGTACATGAAAGTTTCTTCATCAGAAGGCTACAACTCCTCTCCCTTATCATAGAAAGCTCTTGATAGATGTCTCATTGGTTTTGATAGAATATCTTTGATTTCAAATGGTTTCCCGTCTGAGCGCACCACATTATTAGTAAAGACGTTATGAGTTATGAATGGTTATTGGTATTCAATCAAACTAAATTTTGCATTGGTAGTTTAATCAAACATTTATCGGGTTAATTTAACAATTGTCGGGTTAATGTAACGTTACCGAAAAAGCAGTTGCATATTCATTTTGTTTGAAATTCACGAACAGCTTTTGAGAAGAACACATGTAGGTCAATTCATCAATTCACATTTATAAGTCTATGGTCAATAAAGTTTTGCAAAAGCGATGCATATCATTTTAATGAATTCAGAGTTTTTGTTTGAATATTTTTGATTGTAGGAATTCATCAGGAAATACATATGTGACTCACCAACAGGTTTCAAAACAAGGTAATTATGTTTATTACATGATTCGTAAGAGAGGGATGAAAGATACCAGAGGGACAGTCAAACTCTCAGATAGAAAATAAACTGACAACGCCAAAACTGAAAAAGACGAAATGAACAGCCAAATAATAGTACACAACATGTTTCTTACAATAAAAAGGACAATATGAATATGAATACAAGTTGTTAATCATTTCAACATATACTTTCAAATTTTCAAAAATACAATTAAAGAAGATGAGGTATGATGGCCAATAATTCAACTATTCACAAAAGACCATATGAAGTGGATGTACAGTTAGCTATTAAAGCCTCAGCATGATAATATGTGATACAATTTAAACGAGAGACTAACTGCCTGAGTTATGATGAAACACTAAAAGAAAACAAATATGACTGACAGCAATTAATGACAACCACTGACTTTATAGAATTAGTAAATGTACCGTTTTTGTATAATAATAAGCAGTACTGAATTAAAAGAAAGTATAACGTTACAACTTTTCAGTCTTGTCGAACAGTACTGATATATACGAGGGTCGAAATGTACACATAAAAAAACGTGAGTAAATTCTTGGTAGTGTATTTGTTGTTTGTTCCTTAATTTGTACACTTACTCAATTGTATTTATGTAACAGATGTTATTAACTTATTCAGATTTTGTTCTTATTTCAGAAAAGATTATCAATGTCAATGATGAAGTTCTGGTAAATCTCAAAGACAAACAGATTGATAAAACAGTTTTGAAATTAGTTTGTGCTTGCCTTAATATTAAGGATAATCAAAAAAGAACATTGATTCTACGAAATAAACATTGCAAAACAGTCGAATCGAAGGATCTTGATGATTGGTATGACAAAGTTGAGAAGAAAATGAAAGAATTTTTTTTCAACAACATTGCTGATTATGTTGAATTGAAAGGAGATTGTAACTCAGAGGTTTTGGAACTCTCTGTTACACCTGCACCTAATTTATGTACACTTGATATGTATTTATATTTTCCCTCCGTGTCAGCTGCTGATCCAGCAAAATATACCAAAGCAGTGGAAATTTTAAGGCAAGAAGGACCAACTGGTCCATTACCAACTATACAAAATCGGACTTATAAACTTAATCATGTAGTTGAAGGTTTACGAAATGAAAATATTGACACACAATTCAAGCAGATAACCGGAGATAAAGTTCCAAATACGATAGCAAACATGTGTTCCCATTACATTTCTGCATTTGGGAATCACAAAGGTGGTGTTGTTTATTATGGCATTGAAGACAAAAAAGGAATCGTGATTGGTATTGACTTATCAAACTGTACACATGACGAAATTGGTAAGTACTTTTATATACACTTATGTTTTAAGCATTTCTCTCATTTATAGAAATGGATTACAACGTGTACGTTTACCGTTATGGATAACAACATATATGTAACAATTGTCATAATTACAAACCTGCCGTTGAATGTGACCTATCGAAGTCCTTAGTTTGTACTTACATGATCAATACGACGGGTTCCACATCTAAAACAGCACCTGTTAAGGTTTCCGGAGCACAGGTGATTATCCCCAGATGTAGGTGTGTTTCTTGTTCCTCAGTCTTTGATTTCCTATGTTTTATGTATAATAAAATCGAGAAAGGAAATGGGGAATGTGTCAAAGCGACAACAACCCGACCATAGAGCCGACAACAGCCAAAGGCCACCAATGGGTCTTATGTTTACTGTGTGTTTGCTGCTTGGTCTTTCTATTCGTATTTTGTCACGACTTTATCAGTTTGTTTTTGAATGTCCCTTTTGTATCTTTGGCCTCTCTTTTATCTTCGGAATGAAACTGATTTTGTTTTGTTATTTGATTAATAATAAGTGTTACTTTATATATATGTGGGATATTATTTTTCAATTTTATTTAATTCATACAAAGATAACTCAATTCACTAGTTCCAAGTTAATGTCTTGTTGAGTAGAGGACCAGCAACTTTTTAATTTACACATCAAAGCAAATAGAAATTTAGAGTAGGAGTTTAATGTCATTTTAGTTTATGACAATTTGAAGTCTCCATTTTGAACCAGAGGTTTGCATTTGTACATTGACATGTTGTCGTCCTGAATATAAATCAAATTTGGTGCTGAACGTTAAACAGCGATTCATCAATATTATTAGAACTTGCAAGATGTAAATGTACCCAACCACACCTGTTTTTATTCAGCCTTACAGATATATGAACTACGTTTTTGTTTGTGATTTTTATAAATACAAATGTGTTTTAGCTTATAAGCAAGGCAAACTATATTGACGTCCAGCAGCAACATAGATGCGTTTTCGAGACGAGAACAAGAATTGTTAACCCTATTTGTATTAGACTAACACGTTGGGTCAGATTTATATATATATATATATAGCGTGCCAGTTCGCAAAGTAAAATTCGACAGAAAGACATGTAATCGTACCCAGACACATTATTCTGACTCCGAGCCACCAGTATTTGATGTTGCTCTTTTATGCCGCGTGCCAAGCAGAAAAGTATACTAAGTCCATTACCAATTTCAGAGTCTTTGGTTTGATCTGGTCCATGTCTGAACCTACAACCTCCCGCACTCGAGAGACGAGACCGTCGAAAAGAGGAAATTATAGATGGTGTATATTCAGAAAAGGAAAATAAATGTATTGTACGAATAACGTAAGATTTGGATTGTCATTTACTTTTTGCTAATTTCAGAAACTGCACTTGAAATTAAAATTGGAGGAATGATTTGCGGTAAATCTATCACAAAACTATCAAGAAAAAGACATTGGGATATTCAATATTTTGATATAGAGGTATGATTAATTTTGTTCATCCTTTGAATTTTTTCATGCACAACCTAAACATGCTAAACCTATAGTTGTTAATCATGTTAATGTCTGTGTCATTTTGGTCTTTTGTGGATAGTTGTCTCATTGGCAATCATACCACATCTTCTTTTTTTATATAAACGAAGGTTATTCAGGTTAAGAACTGAATATTTTTATATAATTTAACTAAACATATATATACATTTATTTTAATAACAAATATTATGTAAGCGCTCTTGGGTATAACATTGTATTGCTTTGTAGATTATTACATAGATATATAACTTAAGCTTTTACTTTTACAGGAAGATGGAGAAGGGAACGCTATCATGGTGAGAACTTTCTAGCAGTATTTTGATTCAAGAACATGTTTTTGAAGCATATTAAATCGATAGACTAGACAAAATAAAAAGTCATCAAACATACCAGGAGTATGACCTATTACAAAAGACTCGTACGTCATCTTCATTAAAATCAACAGTAATTAAGCAGAATGGAGCATTGAAAACTAAAATCCAAAACGTTGTGCTAAATACGGCTATTGCAATCTATATGCGCATCTGGTGCAAGAAAATTGGTACCGTTAATTTTATTACTACCACTGGGTCGATGCCTCTGCTGGTGAACTATCAGTCCCCGAGGGTATCACCAGCCCAGTAGCCAGTACGTCGGTACTGGCATGAAAATACGGATTTTTTGTGTTA
The DNA here is from genome assembly GCA_019925275.1 of Mytilus edulis. Lineage (NCBI taxonomy): Eukaryota > Metazoa > Mollusca > Bivalvia > Mytilida > Mytilidae > Mytilus > Mytilus edulis. The sequence continues at coordinate 17,862,331 of CM034357.1, forward strand.
TTAAAATTTGCTGTTACAAAATATTAGAAATTAATATAAATTAAGGAATATATCTCCCTCGTGCAAAGCTCTGATTCCTTTCACGGATTTGGCTATACTTTTTGGACCTTTTGGATTATAGCTCTTCATCTTTTATATAAGTTTTGAATTTCAAATATTTTGGCCACGAGCATCACTGAAGAGACATGTATTGTCGAAATGCGCATCTGGTGCAAGAAAATTGGTACCGTTAATTTTGTTACTATACATTTGGGAAGAAAAACAGAATTTCATTAACAATGAACCCACAAAAAAAAAACATATTCAAGTTAATGTAAACACAAAAGTGCTCAGACACTGAACGTCAACCAGTACGGGCAACGACCCATTAGTTTTGAAAAAAAATATCAGTTATACCGGGCTTATCAATTGCAAGCGGATTAAAACATTCTGGAAAGCCAATTCAAGCACGACGCCGAAGAGCATTGAAAATAATAAAATCGAAACATTTGTTCCAAATATGGATATCGCTATCAATGCCAGGGGTTAAATAAACTAAAATGTATTGGGAATTTTTATCAACAAACAATTTTCTTTGATATAAAGATTTATTTGAAACCATAGATAAAAAAAAAACAGTTTTGCATGTCCTAAAAACATAATATTACTACTATTAAAATTTTTAGTAAAGCGTTGTCTTATGTGTCGTTAACTTTAAACATGTGTAACATTTGTGACCTATTTTGTATGACTTAAGGGGGGCTTGTATCTGCATTTCAGCCAAACAGGAAGGTTATAGCAGTCAAAGTGTGTAGACTACCTGGAGGGGTATTCACTGCAGTCCCTGAATCTTATTATGTTGATGATGATGGATATGTGAAACAGTTTGATGATTTCGAACAATGGAGATCTAAGATGATATCATCATATAAAGGTATAAAATCGGATACTCAGTTCCAACTTTTTTTTCGCAGCGACTTTTTTTCGCATTTATCCCTTCCTTTCAAACTCTGCTATTTCTTTTCGCGATTTTTAAAACTGTCTTATGTATGGATACTCAATTAAGACTTTTAATGACATATATTTGATACACAGAATTGACATTTAAATCGGTAATAATTTTGCGGTTATCTAATTTTTTGCAATATTTCTCTGTCGAAATTTTGCCTCTCTTTTACTTCTCAATCTCCGCGTTAAATGAAAAGTTTTGTACTTATATATAGTAGAATAATATGACTTAATTAGTAGCCAATGGATAGCCATTTTTCCAGATTCCTAAACACACGCATTCACACATTTAAATATGCAGATTTTTTTGGAAAGACTTCGCATGTGTAACTAAAAGTAGATCACATGACAAAATCTCACAAACTACTGTTATTTACAAACTAGTTTTCAGATTCATTTTTTTTTCTCGCCTGACATAAAAGTAGCAGAAGTGAGAGGTTGCGATCCATCTTTGCAACGTCTGCTTTTTTTTTTGCGTTGGTGCCTTTAACATTTGGGTCATACCAGACATAAAATTGTGCACACCAGACGCTCGTTTGGTCTACAAAAGACTCATCAGTGACTCACCATCCAAATAAATAAAAAGGCCAATCAAGTACGAATCTGTAGAGCTAAAGAATAATTACTTTTTTCAAATTGTTACTGACAAAATCACATTTAAAGATTACAATAACCAATGTGCCTCTTTGCCAAATTTTTAGACGGGGTTTTTGTAACATAATTGTTGTAATGGTTAAACTAATGTATACATGAATCTAACAACAAAATCTAGCGAAATCAAAGCAAAGCCTGTTGAAGAATCCTAAGCAATCAGGATAAAAATATGAATTTACTTTAAAGTTTTACACGGTAATAATATAATCATAATAATCGTCTCTTTTATTCAATCGTAACAGACATCGTAACAAACAACTAAAACAATGTACGTCAAAGATATTTATAAAAGTATCAAAGGCATTTAATGTTTAAGTTTATTATGTTTTGTTCATTAGAATACTATCAAATTTTATAGAAGCTAAAGTGCACCAATACATTATGACACAAGTGTGATAAAAAGTAAAACAACTAAACATCCGAGCTCAACAAATGTCATATTCCTGTGTTGGTACAGGCATTTTCGTTATGTAGAAAATGGTGGATTGCTAAGCCTATCACTTGTATGACAGTCGCATAAAATTCCATTATATTGACATCGATGATATTGATATGATTGTAGTGTCTAAAACTATCACAGATTAGCTAATAAGAAATACATACCACATGTTTGTTTCTGAATACTGAATCAAAGGCAAATCAGTCATTTCACTTATATTTACAACAACATTAAATTCAAATATTTTCATATAGATACCCCTGCCACTAAGGGAGATGCACATCAGCTTAGAGAAAACCTACACAATATATGTGATGAGATTAAAGATCTGAAACTCAGCTCAATTCATAGACAGCCAATAAGTAAGTTGATGAAAAATCATAGATATAGGAAGTCTGGTTATTGAAGCACAGTTTATTTCCAAGCTACATGTATGAGCGGAAATTAATCTAAATATAAAGTGTGTGTTAAAATCACCATTTTTAATCCCTTACAAACTTTAAAAATGAAGAACAGTACAAAACTAGTATCCTCTGAATATAAACAATAAATATAAAAAAAGCAACATATATTTGTGTAACGAGTACATCCCTAAGATATGCTCACCTTTCCGTGGCACATGAGACCAACAACCGTTGTTAGTATGGTTCGTGATGCTTTACTTCCTCTTTCTATTGTAGTTTTGGCGCTGTAAATTTCCTTTCGATTTATGTCAGTTGAATATTCAATTATATATCCTTTTTTCACAAATTAGAGCAATAATTGTCTGCATCTTCAATCCCCCAGTTTTTGGTTGGATTCGTGTTGCTTAGTCTTTAGATTTTTATGTTGTGTCTTGTGAATTATTATTTGTCTGTTTGTCTTTTTATTGTTTAGCCATGGCGTTGTAAGTTTATTTTCGATCTATGAGTTTGACTGTCCCTCTGGTATCTTTCGCCCCTCTTTTCGAATCACTTTATGAATGGCATGATAAAAGTACAGTTCTGAATAAATGTCAAATCATTGGCATTAGCTTAGAATAAAAAAAGGAATGAATGATCCTTAATTTGTTGGTAGAGGTTATTACATATACTACAAAGGCTGTAATGTATATGGTACTTTAACAGAAATGGTCATTCTTATATAACATAGTTGGAAAAAAAGCAATAGCCAATAGTTATTTAAAAACTACTTTTTCAAATATTTCTTCTGTTTAGAATAAGGTGGGATAATTTTCTTGATGCTGATTACAAACATCTCTAAAACATATGTAAATTGGACTATGACATCAATGTGTTGATTTTCATGTTTTTTTTAGGTGACAATTCTACGGTAAATGACTCCATTGTTGTAGGCAGAACTGTAGTAGGTGAAAGTAAGTAGACTTAAAAACAAGCAATATTTTATGTCAGGAATGTTTTATTTATCATGTGGGTTCCTAATCTTTTCTCCATCATATTAGTATGACGCGAAAAAAAAATCGCTAAACAACGTACATTTGTTTTTGTTTGTGAACTCAAAAGGCAAATAAAAATGTTCTGACAGCATGATGATTTGTGCAAAATTTGAATAAATAGATCAACTTATCATATTTTACTGTATTATTTTAACATGTCTGGAGATCCAAGAATGTTCAAACTATATACTCATGTCAGACTGAATGAATCGTCCAGTTTATTGAAACAGTTTCTCGTTGTGAAGCAGCATTCGTACAAATGAACATTTTCTATGTTAGAATTTTGTTTTGTTTCAGTGTGTAGCAATATTGAAGAATGGCATTTAGTGGAAAATTACATCTATACCGAAAGATATTATCAGAAATTAAAAAAATGTATGGAAACGAAAAGATGTGTAATTCTGAAAGGTGAGTACAACTTGTTGTATTGAAAACACAGAAATCCGTATTATTCTGAAAGGGAATAATGAATAAAACATGTTTCCCCTTGTAGTGAGGGTAAAACGTATATTCTAAAGGTTAGAAAATGGCGGCTTATCATTACAAATTCAAAGGAAAAGAATGACGTCAATTGTAATTTTATTGATTTTACTAACCCTCCATGGATCCGTAGGGATAAGTAGTGAACAGTATAACGAGTTATCGCACACAAGAACTTTCTTCAAAATAGACGATGAAATACGATAACATTTATAGATGACGTCACCATTAATAGTTGACTCGACGTGATGAAACCTTTTGAAGTCTTCGAACTCTGCAAATTTATAGGGGTCATTATGTGACAGCGTGAAGCCGATCACAACGTCACTTATTTGCCCGAGGTGCGATCAACATCAACATATATACAACATCAGCATACAAATGAATGATACAAGGTAGTTAAATATCATTTTGTGCAGCGTAATATTACTGATGAATTGTATTTTCACACTCTCATGGTATGCCACCTTGATTTGACTTCTTAATCGAATTATGAGATAAGAACATCAGTTAAACTTATAATGTATTAATTGTTTTTATAAATTATCATTTTAGGTTTGATAGGAACAGGTAAATCTGAGCTTGCTCTACAGTACTGCTACAATGTAAGGAAATACAACCCTAACATCATCGTTTATAAGTTACGATGTACAGATACAAATATGTTTCAAAAATCATTGCGTGAGCTTTGCAAATGCCTCCCCAACACAAATATAATTGAAGAAGAAGACACTCAAAAAGAAACACTTAACAAACTAGAAGATGCCATAGTAAGGGGGATCAGGGATAGAGACGGATATCAGTTCTTGCTTCTAGATGATGTGAAGCTAAATTCTAAACGTGCTGTGAATGGCTTTTTAAAGAAATGTAAGCGCGTTGAAAACATTAAACTAATTGTGACAACCTCAGTGTCATTAGATTTAGATCCAATCACAGATGAAGTATTAGAAGTCAGTAGATTTTCGGAAAATGAAGCAGTAGATTTTCTGGCATATGGCAAAAGTGGAGATAGAGAGAATTACTTACAGCTTGCCAGGAAATTTAGCTGTAATCCTAAAGGGTTGCATATTGCAAGATCATACATGTCACAAGCAGGTCTCTCAGCAGGAGTTCTTACACGAAAGCTTAATGTTCCTCTGGATATGTTAAGACTTGAAAAAACTGTTGCCGTAAGTGAAACCTTCATGGACGAAACTCTTTTTAGTTCTCTGGTTAGCATAATAAGGGATATGCACAAGAAATACAAACAAGTAGGAAAAGAGCATATATTTGAAATGATACTTCTCCTACAATATCTTGAAGTCGAAAATATACCTGTAGTTTTGTTTACAAAAACATCATACGAAGCATCGAATTTCTGCATTGACGACCTTATTTATGAAATTAAAGATTCCTCATTTGGAACAATAGATGAACATGATGATAACAGAAAAATTAACACTCATGATTTAGTGAAATCAGCCTTAGAGATATATATGACAGATATGGAGTCTTTTCAAATAACACATGAAAAGCTTTTGCGAAAGCTGTTAAGAGCTTTCTTCTTATTGATGGACAAAGACAATAAGCAGAAGTCAGATCTTCAGCGTCACACTTTACTTGTTCCTCATGCACGTGCCGTTCTGGACAAACTTAAAGCAGAAATGAAGGACAAACTAGAAGTTGAACCAGAGTATGTCTTACAGCTGATATACTTAAAAGATATAATAGGATACACATACAGCTTTAATGAAATGTTCAGCGAAGCAAGTGAATATTTCGAAGATGCGAAAAAGGACTTGTTTGGACTTTTAAACGTAGAAAAAATATTTCAAATCGAATTTGACATATTACTCAAAGCTGATTGCAATCTCATTCAACATGAAAATTTAGTTTGTGAAAAGACTAAAGAACTCTATTCGGCCATTGTTGATTTTATCAACAACACAAAACATCTGTATTCAGTTCAAAATGTCAGTGAGGATTTTGTTATCAATAAATATCGGAATGCAGATGATGTCAAGATACTATCAAGATTACTAGAAAAACAGGAACTAGCAGAAACCACTCATTTGATGAAAGCTGAATATGTTCAGTTGTCACACAGAGGATACGCAGTACCATTAGAATGGCTCAGTAAAGAATTTTTGTTTGAACTGGTTATTTCTGTTTTGCATACCTATGGCAGAAGACTGTTTTACCTTTCAGATAAAAGAGATATACAAACGGCACAAATATTTTTCTCATATTTGGCTGTTGCCCATGAATTGTCAAAAATGGTTACTGGAATTGAGAATAGCGACAAAGAAAGGCTATCTTCCGTCCTCACTGAGAGGAGTGTAATTCAGTCTGTACTAGACATTTTATGTAGGAAAATTGAAGTAGATGCCTCTACTTTGAATGATTACATTTCAATTTGTAAAAGTAGGCTTACGAAAATAGTAAACTACTTTGAATTTGGTGTTTTAAAGGTTTTGCATGATGAACGCGATCATTTCACTGCAATATGGGTCAAGCTGATAATTGGATGTTACAGAAATTTGATAAAAATAGAGCAAACAGACAAAGTATGTAAGGAAGCGTTAGAATGGGGTGAAGATCTTTCTAAAAAGATGAAAAGTATGAAGGACAATACTAGCTATCCCAAATTGGTATGTTCACTGGGAGATCTTTATTTTGCTACAGGGAAAATATTGGCGTCAGAAAAATGTTTTGAAGAACTACTTCCAAAACACGCCAAAGTAACAGACAAAAGTCTAACTTCTGGGAACACTTTGAAATGGTATGAACGTAAGGCGTGCATTTCCTATATCAGATGTCGTATGAGTAGAGTATGTGAGACAGAGGAACATTTTGATGCAGATACGTTACAACGATTGGAAGCTTATAACTTGCTTCTGCAGGGATATGGAAATGAGCTAGAAGATCTGACAGAAATGGAAGTCCAACTCAAAGGAAGGTTACAAGGAGTATGTAGCGACCAGTAACTGTGTTTTCAGAGCCCAGTTATTTATAGATCTATAAAGATAAATCTTACTGAAATTCATATTCTCAAGACTTTTTCCCTAATATACATTACAATTTGAAGATAACAATTTCAATAGTTCTTTACCTGTTTATTGCAGAAACATTGATTTGTGTTTTTTTGGTATTGGCTTCGATTTTGTTTTCATTTCGATATTCAAATCAATTAAATTGTTCTGCACATTCCTAAGTGCTGTCATGCGAATTTTATTGTCGGCTACAAATTCCAATGGCAAATTGTTAATGCTTTTTATAAAATAAACAAAGAAAATAATAAGTTTCGGGTGTTCTGCAACTCCAGTTACAAAGTTTTGGCCAAGTTTTATTTTCTCAATATTTGTTCTTGAATTCTCCAGAAAGACAAAAGTCGAAATCTGTTAATAATATTTAAAGCATATTATCTATATGCATATTCTTTGCAATATGGAAGGTGGAGATCTTTTGAACAATTTATCACGATATAGCTATATAGTGTGATATTGCTATTATGATAGACTATGATACATATAGATTGATTGATTGCTGGTTGCTTAACGTCCAGTAGATGATGTGTAGATATTTGTTTCTTTCTGGAGATTTTATAACTGATAACTATGTTTATTATTTCTTTCTGTTATTCATCATGTCCATAGTGCATCACTATTGGTTTCAAACCTCAACATTAAATAGTTTTTAGATTTCAGTCAAATTTTTAGTGAATTTTAAAGTTTTTAAGTGATTTTGAACTGGTTAATTCATTTGTAATTATCAATTTATAAATTTAAATATTATAAAAAAAAAACAATAAGGTATTGTAACTCTCTCAGTTGCAGTTGACCTTAGACATATTTTAGTATTATTCTTATGTCCTTTTTTGTGTAAACTGCTCTTCAACTGTTTAGGTTCTTATACATATTTTGCTTCCAAATATTAGGTTTTGAGCGTTCCAGATAATTTCGAGGTTAAATAAAAAAAAACGTCCTTTTGTTATTTGAATGTTATTTGAATGATCACATTTTCCTTAGCAAATGGTAGACTTTTCCTATGTTAAAAGGGAGAGGCATGTTGAATTTGCTATTCTTCATCTTTTGAAAATTTCATAAGTTTGAAAGAGTTAAAAAAAATCTAATATATGTGGTCTGTCAACGTTTTTTTTTTCTCTATAAATATTTATCAGAGATGCCCTAATAGATAATGACATTGTTAGGAAAATCACCCCTTAGTAACTAGAAAGAATTACAAAGCCAATTTGATCTATAAAGATAATACTTTTGATTTATGTTTTATTTTACTGAATATGATGATTTTTTAATTGTATTAATCATGTTAATTATATTGTTTACAACTTAGTCTGTTTAGTCTGCATGTTAAGCTTTATGTTCTACGTCTTAAGCTATATGTGTCAGTGTTTTAAGAAATATCAATATAACGCTTTGTAAGATTGTGAATTTGCAATAATAAAAACTTAAGATAACATTTATAGTCTTGTTTCATTGAAGAATGGATTCCCAGTTGAAATAGCTCTAAATTGTGTGATTTCAAATCATTAAATTTGTAACCCTTGAACTCTATTGATTGTTTAAGGATTGTTTCTGACTGTGGAACTTAGTAATTATTCAGCAAAAGTTTTGAAAGAGTGTACCAAATTAATCATAGATACCAGGATTAAAATTTTATATTTACGGCAGACGCGCGTTATGTCTACAAAAGACTCATCAGTGACGCTCGAATCAAAATATGTTTAAAAGGCCAAATAGAGTACGAAGTTGAAGAGTATTGAGAACCCAAAATTCCTAAACGTTTTGTCAAATTTGTGTAACCAACAACTCGAACAGTTTTGATCTAAAAGACAAATCAAATATTGAAATGTCTTTTGGAGGTTTATTTTCCTTTTATATCAATTCAAATAAGAATTAGGTGGCGTTAAACACTTATCAATCAACTATTTAACGAACTTTAAGCACTACTGTGCTATTTCGTGGAGGTCAATTTGTTTGGTGGAGGAAGCTGGAGTGACCAGTGAAAACCACTGACCTTTGGTATGAAACCTAACGATCCTCGAAAATAAATTGAGAATGGAGTCGAAAACACCTGTCACGTGTTCACAGGCTACATGTAGTTATACAGTAATTGAACCTCTTGGACAACTCGGCCACCGAATCACCTTTCTTCTTTTTGAGACGAAGTTCTATTGTATCTATAAATATCTATAAATATCAAGTCAAGGGGGCTCTCTTGGTCAGGAGGTCATTAGACTACTATAAAAATGTCCCTCAGCTTGGAATGTTTTTAAGACAAATTTGACCACATGAAGACCGTAAAGTTTTCTTTTTTTCTTTTGATTTTGAACAAAAGTCTTTAATACTGAATGAACAATTTTGTCGATTTTTCAGATACACGGCTGGCTTCATCTGAAAGATGTATAGTTCGAATAAAACAAATTATTCTCGTATTGTCATTTACTATAATGCATTAAATTTTGTCACATGCATTTGCAAATGAGCTTTACATATTTAAATGTCAAAAATTGTGGTATGATTGCAATGAGATTACTTATCACCAGACACCAAATCACAGCTGAAGTTTTCAGCTATATGTCATTGTATGGCCTTCAAAAATTAGCAAAACCCATACCGCATAGAAAGCTATAAAAGGCTCCGAAATGACAAATGTAAACAATTCAAACGAGAAAAGAACATCTTGGTTTATGTACACAATGAAAAGAAAATGTTTATACAGCAGCAAACGACAACCACTGAATTACAAGCTATTGTCTGATAGACACATACAGAATGGTAAAACATATTATCTGGCTCTAAATCCCACATAATCTAGGAGATATGTATAACAGTGCGACATTAGAACAAGCTATAATAGCAAGACAAAGTGATGCCTCTGCACTCCAATCTGTAACTGTATTATAACAAAGTCAATGTATGACTTTTTTTGAGACATTATTGTGCCTACAAGACGCAAATGATGCCCCCGCAGACGCAAGGTTTTATCTAAAATACTCAAAGATTAGCGAGGGAGCACATATGTCTATGGTTCACTGTAGGAGGAGCTATCCGTAAACACTATGCACCTCTTATGCAAGCATTCTTCAAATATGACAAAGTGCGACTTTCTCTCAAAAGAGTAAATATAAATTTTAAAAAATGTTGACACCTTCAATATATGTACAAACAGCTAGCGAAGTGAAACTTTCTAGCAATCAATCTGTAGGAGTAGTTATCCCGACACACTATACACATCTTATGCGAATACAGTCCTTGGATAGTGTAAACTTCCCACTAACATAACACACCATTACACCATTACACCATACACGTTACACCTTTGCACCATACACTTTACACATTACATCATAATGCAATTTAATTTGAAAGAAAGCGTGTGACTACAAAATTATCTATTTATTTAAAAAAACGAATTTTGATCACAATATTGTAAATTAATGTATGAAATTGTAAATCACTTCTTATCAATATTTGGCATAGTTTTAAATGTACATCATTCATTCACACCATTCCCGATCGCACGTTACACCATAACACCATTTCCTTACACCATACAACATACACCATAACACCGTACACCTTCTATCATTGCACCATATACCATAGACCATTACACCATACACATATTTCGGGGAAGTTTACATCATCCAAGGGCTGTAAATCACCAAAAGAGTAAATATAAATAAAAGTGAAAACCCTGACCACATGCGCATTTTCAATATATGTAATAACATCCAGCAAGTAAAAAACTTCCTAGCATTCAAACTGTAGGAGTATTTTTTTATAGTTGAAAAAAACCATATACCCATAATGGGACAGAATGACAGACGAACAGGGGTAAACCAATTTGCATCCCCTTTTAATGCGGGGACATAAAAATAGTTAAACTGGGCGTTACTCGTCAGATCTATATAAAGTGCTTAAAAACCCAACACAGACAAAGTAAGATCTACAGCAATCTTAGTTAACTAACAGATAGTTTAAAGTCAATAATAACTAATAAATAATATGTGGGTTAGCCTAACATATCAATCAGGGTTTTACACATCAATTGCTCAAACGAATGCAAAACAATATATTACTGACGTGGTTCATGAATTTCCTTATTAAGATGACTGATAAAACCTTCTTTTATAGCTAGCTAAAGTTTTCTTTTGTATAACAATCACATATTGTACCATTATATTGACAAACATGTGTGCAAAATACAAACAGACATACTAGTAAGAGGTAAACATGTCAAAAAATGGGGTACAGCAATCATCATTATGTTATATCTCAATCACTTAATACACACAGTTATGTCAACAATAAAAAAAACAATATGGCATATAGACAGTATGGAAAAAGCACTTAAGCCAAAATGAAGAAAAGAATACAACAATTGACCATAGCACAATAGTACGATGGAGGGATGTAAAATACCGAGCCACATAAAAGATATTACTAAAATTGGACAACGGTATTTAAAGCTGTTGTCACACCTTACTGGATAGCACGAATGGACGCCTAACGGATGAAAATAAAAGTTGTCCGTTGACAAAATTGTTATACGTTGGGAGTCCGTTGATGTACCAACCAAATAAAACGGACGCGTAACGAATGCATAACTGACCCACACCGGATATGCTACGTATGAGAAACGGACATGTACCGGACACAGTGGATGTCAAACGTGCATCCAACGACTGTGTGATTAAACGGATATGAACGGACGTCTAACGGACATGAACGGATTGAAAAAAAAGTTATTCGTTAAGCCTCGGTCACACCTTAACGAATAGCTCGAACGGATGCGTAACGGATAACTTTTTTTTCAATCCGTTCATGTCCGTTAGACGTCCGTTTTTATCCTTTAGACGTCCGTCCATATTCGTTTCATGTCCGTTTAGTGTACGTTTTATCCGTCGACGTCCGTTCTGTCAGGTGGAAAATTTTGAGCATGTTCAAAAGTTAGAACGGACGTCGAACGGATGAAGTGTCCGTTGAATGTCCGGTAGGCGTCCGTTTTGTACGGTACTCGTCCGTTTCGTTTCCGTTTTGTATCCGTTGCTTGTCCGTTATACATCCGTTGGAGGTCTTGTAGACAAATACTCCAACGGACTTCTACCGGACGTTTAACGGATAAAACGGATGTTGAACGAATGTGAAACGGACTTCTACCGGACGTATAACAGATAAAACGGATGATGAACGAATCTGAAACGGATAAATTGAAAATTTCGCGTCAGGAATGCCAATTATAGGCATGTCAGATTTCTTGAGGTTCATGAATTCTTATTATTCATAATCGATCTTAAAGTAAGGGCACGTCTTTACTATCAAACAGCTCTTATTCAGGTCAGACACTGACCTTTGACAACATTTTGAAGAACAAACCAAAACCAGTTACACACTCAATTTCATCATTTATAAATCATATATGAACTATTTAGAGGGAAAACGGTAGTATTACATTTTCCCAGCATTAGGTTGGCCTTTTGTGTACCCAAGACAGGTGAAGGAAGTCAACTTAGGAGCGCTGTGATTGGATGTAAGGGTACAATATATGTTTTTATTTATCTACGAATAACTGCAGTGTGTAAATTTACAATATAAATTTTAAAACCTATTGAAATATTTTCTAGAAAATTATTCGAAAAGGCTTCCAAAATTTCATAAATTTGGTACAAAATGACGGTGGGCATGGATAACATAAACAAGCTCCGTTGGAAATTGGTCATGATACTATTTATCTTCAATTTTTAGAATACAGTAATAAAGTACTAGCACCACACATAACTGTTTTATCCAGGTTTTTATTATAAAAACTGGTAAATTTAGAAAATGTTAGTATTGTCGCCTATGGCAGAATAAATAATACCGTTTTCCCTATAAATTATGGGTACACACATATATTAATGTAATGTCAAAATGTAAGTGCAACCTTGGGTACACAGATCAAATTAAATAAGTAGCACATGCCGTCAGAAACATTTTGAATATTTATTCGATTTACATGAATTTTCATTGTCACTTCAAGTTATTCCGGTGCGCTTCCGTTAGGTGTCCGTTTTATGTAGTTTAACACAGAAGCCAAAATGAAGACAAGAATACATCAAATGACCATAGCACAATAATACCATGGCGGGATGTAAAAATACCAAGCCACGTTTAAAGAATATTACTAAAATTGCTCGACATTAGCTATTCAGTTTTCTATTACGAACCACCTTTCAAAAAATTCTAGACCCGCCCCTAGAATTTGTATTATATTTGTAATGTGTATGTTTACATGTCTACTTACGTTGCACTTATCGAACCGTTGACTTGATTTTGTAGTCATTAATGCTTTATTGGTGTAAGGTGTAGTAATGTTATGCAATTCGATTTTAAATAGTTTTATTAACCGATATATTTGGAATATTATTTCCTTTTACTTTCTTATTCATTGCAATATTTACCTACACATTCGTTTCCGGAAATTGCATAATTACATAATATCCATTAGTGCATTTATATATATATGATACATATATAGAAGCTAACCAAAGAATACGGAAGTAATGTAAGTACAAAAATGTAAACTAAATATTATATTTTATAGGCTAGAATTTTTGAATGACATATTATAACATGTATAAAGCATACACACACTGACTTTTAACATGATTAATAAGCTGGTCGTGTATACAATAAACAAAATCGTATACGTTTCGTACCATATTATATTTACTTTCTGTTAATATTAATTGTCAAAAGAACATTGTGCATGTTTATGTCTAAGCTCGGAGAGCAAAAGTCCTTCTATATGGCGGGTTGTGGACTAACAAATTTTCATAAAATGCCTGCTAACATTTTTAAAACTTTTATTCTCATGTAATTGTTTTAACCAACACGGTATTTCATATAAAGCAGTATCTATCATCTAATATATAGCTACATGTATTCTAAATTTCCAAAAAAAATAAAGGTGTGGCACATGTATATAAAGAGATTTGAAATTCAAATTGAGAAGTATGTTTGTATGAAGTTAAATGAGACGTACATTTGTAGAATATAAGGGCATGCACGAAGTTTTGGTTGGTTGTATAACGTCCAGTTGCAAATATTTCATGCATATTCAGGTCAATTCAATTAGTAGATCAAGTAAGGTGGGTCAACGGGTGGGATTCGTTTGTCACTAGGAACTGAAACTCTTTTGTCCAAACATCGTTCCCTAGTCTAGAGGAATATACGTACTTTCGATGACATAATTATACACAGTATAAAGTGCGCAATCACATAGTATATAAAATACTAAAACTGAGAGGGACGACACGCGTATTAAACGTTGACTGTAGTGGGTATAAAAGCGGATATTGAAGGTACAACTTGGATTGAGCGGGTAAAAATTGAGTCGGGGAGGAAAAGAAGACAGACATACAGTGGAGATCACTTCTTACCTCTCATCAAATCTGTCAGAAGAACTGCATTGGTCTGTTCTACCTAGAACTGATTTAGAAAGTTCTACCTACAACTGATCCTGACAGTTCTACCCTAGAACAATTTTAAACAGTTCTATCTAGAACTAACCAAATCTTTGGTTAGTTCTACGACTAGAAAAGTTCTACGATTAGAACTGATTTGGTCTTAAATATAAATAAGTCAAAATGATATGATATATATTATCAACGATAATAGTAAACTGAATGGTGACCAGTGACGTGCCCTAACTGCAGTGACGTCATTTAAAACTGTTCTACAATCCTGACACGTTTTTGTCAGTTCTACAGTCCTGACATGTTTTGTCAGTTCTACGACAATAACAGTTTTAGACAGTTCTGCTAACAGTTCTACTGTTAGAACTGATTTAGTCAGTTCTGCTGACAGTTCTACGACTTGAACTGATTTGAACAGTTCTACCTAGAACAGTTTTAGACAGTTCTACCGTTAGAACTGATTCTGACAGTACTACCCTAGAACTGATTCTGACAGTTCTACTTAGAACAGTTCTATGGTAGTCTTCGTGTCACCCCTTAAAACTGATTCCTGTTATAAGCAAATATGTATTAATTACACACGTAACAAAATGCTATCATTATTTAATATAAAACATATGTTTTGTTATCACAAAATCATATAACTGTTTTGAAGATAAAAATAAATTCATCAAAATTTGAAAACATGTGTCGCAAAGTAACACGAATATCATCTTTGTCCTTCACGTAACTGTACTATTTACCTATATCCTTTTTTTTTTAAATGAACAAATTCAACACTGACGTTAAGCGTTCTAACAAGAAAGCCAAATCAATGCATCATAGAGCATCAAAAGATATCCATCGAATAAACACCTGAATGGTGTTTTAAAAACTCAAGGAGATTCTCGGTCTGTTCTAATCAGACAGACAAAATGCTGCCAAAGAAATTTATGATTCTAATAGGACAATTTTAAAACATCTAATCTTCTGTTTTTGCTTCCGAAAAGGTTTTCCAAATATTTCAATTATAGATTTCATACGTTTCATAACATTTTCATTTGATAAACATGCAAGTACAATCAAAACTTGGAAGGGTATCTGACAACACTGGACACCTTTTTTTTTTTGGGGGGGGGGGGGGGGAGGAGGTGTTACAATTTCATTTTTGTCAAATAACATTACCCCTTTTAAAATGTTATAGAAATAAGATTCAATATTATCTCACTTTTTTTTTATTTCTTGTTCCCAGATAACCTGACAGTGTTTTTCTTCTGGTATATTCCTTTAAAAATATGGTATTAAGTCAGTGCTTGAAGCTTGTTGTGATGTTCCGAATCGTATTGCCTATTCATTAGTTTTTCTTGTTATGTTTATGTTTTGTAAACTGTTTGATGTTTTGTCATTTTTTTTTCATGTTTTCGATTAAGGAAACAATCATTCAACTTCAAGGGGAACTGGTATGTTTTTTTTTTCCAAAAAAAATATTCTGATCTCGAATTTGATGGGGAAAACAGTGCGGTCAAGCAGATGACAAATAGAAATCTTCTGAATCCATGCAGATTTTCCCCATACCTTTTTTATGTTAAATTTTGAATGGGGAAAAAATTACTGATAGTTTATCCCCCCCCCCCCCCCCCCCCCCCACTTTCCCCCTTTTTAAGTTGAATGGAAGCTTCCATATGATTTTTTAATGATCCCTTTCGCATCTTTTGCTGCTCTTGTTTACATTCTCGGTGGAATATACACTACATACTACTTTGTATGATATTTCTTAAACGTTTTGAAATAAATTCCATTTTATCAAAATACAAATAAATCATCATTTTAATTATACTACCTTAATATACATCTTAAACGCATGATTTGTTTCTATAACATATAAGAGCGAAAACTAAATATGGCGTTGCAAATTTGTTATCCTTTTCTTTTTTTTCCTAGATTAATGTTGTAGAATGGAATACGGCAGCACACATTCTTCGGGAATTATCTGTAATCAGCAACAACCTCCACCTCTTTCAGAGAGACTCCCTCTACCGGAGGGAAAGGACTATCATGTGTTTTTCTCATACAGAAATACCGAGGAAGATCGAAAATGGACAAGAAATGTAATTACTGAATTAGAAAACAGAGGATTTAAATGTTGTGATCACGAACTTGATTTCCTTCCGGGAAAAGAAATTATTCAAAATATTAAAGAGTACATTAAACGTTCTGTGAAAACGGTGCTTGTATTTTCAAAGGAATACAACGAAAGTTTGTATTGTAAAATTGAAGTTCATTATTCTCTGCATATGTCTCTCAGCGAACACAAACATATACTTATTCCGGTTAAACGGGAGGATTGTGAAATTCCTGAAGATTTAGAATTCTTTACATGGATTGATGCCCGACAAGACATAGTCCTATGGTTTCCACAATTCCTTGCAGCGATCAAAGCCCCAGGTAAATATGATTACTAAACCGATCCAGACAAGACATAGTCGTATGGTTTCCACAATTCCTTGCAGCGATCAAAGCCCGAGGTAAATATGATTACTAAACCGATATAGGATAAAAGCAGACGATGATAACCATAGGATATTTTGTGGTCAATACTTGAATAGAAACTATTCTAAAATTGGTACGCCTCAATGGGCTATAATTCATATTGAATGAAGTATGATATTGAAGTTTAATGTTTTCTCCTTTCTTTCACCAAATATACATAAATTAAAAAAATTATAAATTTGTATATTTATCGAGCCTGCAATGTTTATTTCGATTGTGTGTGTCCTCGTCTGCGTCGGGTTTCAGCATTTAAATTCAGTCTGTAGTTTGCGGAGTCAAATGTATTCATCATGTCAGCATATATATATACCGTGTGATGCATTTTATATTTATGGCTCTTCAACGATTACTATGGCAAGCCGTTTTGCTATTATTTTTACTTCAAGATATCTCATAAACTTTATAAAATATCTTATATAGTTTATAAGATATCTAATAAAGTTTATAAGATTATAAGATATCTCATATAATTTATCAGATATCTTATATAATTGTCTTTATAAGATATCTCATAAACTATATAAGACATCTTATAAACTATATGAGATATCTTATAAACTATATAGGATATCTTATAAATTATATAAGATATCTTATATAAAAATTGTTTATAAGATATCTCATATAAGATATAAGATATCTTATAAATTTTAGGAGATATCTTATATTACATTAAAGATATCTTAACTTATATATAAGATAAAAGATATCTCATATAATATATAAGCTATCTCATGAAAAAGAAATTATATAAGATATCTTATATATTATAAATTATAGGAGATATCTTATATATTATATGAGATATCTTATATATTATAGAAGATATCTTATATATTATAGAAGATATCTTATATATTATAGAAGATATCTTATTTAGTTTATAAGATATCTCATAAAGTTTATTAGATATCTTATATAGTTTATAAGATATCTTATATAGTTTATAAGATATCTTATATAGTTTATATGATATCTCCTAAAGTTTATAAGATATCTTATATAGTTTATAAAATATCTCATATAATTTATTAGATATCTTATATAATTGTCTTTATAAGATATCTCATAAACTATATAAGATATCTTATAAACTATATGAGATATCTTATAAACTTAATAAGATATCTTATAAACTTTAGAAGATATATTATAAAGTATATAAGATATCATATAAACTTAATGAGATATCTTATAGAACATTTAAAAAAAAATTCTTATATAACATTAAAGATATCGCATATAACATTAAAGATATCTTATTTAATATATGAGATATCTTATAAAAAGGAAATTATATAAGATATCTTATATATTAAAGGAGATATCTTGAAATTCGAATAAATAGTTAATTATATATGATATATCTTATATAAAAATTGTTTATAAGATATCTCATAAACTTAATAAGATATCTTATAAACTTTAGAAGATATATTATAAAGTATATAAGATATCATATACACTTTATTAGATATCTTATATATCTTTTTAAAAAGATATCTTATATAACATTTAAGATATCTTATATAATATATGAGATATCTTATAAAAAGGAAATTATATAAAATATCTTATATCTTAAATAGTCCGGCCGATCGGTGAAAAAAATGCTCAAAGAATGAGGAAAGCACCAAATTTTGGTTGATAGTACATTTTTGTGTACTGAACAATTTTAGCTATGGACCCACCCTCAAAATTCAAAATGGCGGCTTATTTCAAGATGGCTGCCGTACGTTCTAAAATATTTTCCAATATTGCATAAAATCACAGTGGATTTGATGCTAGAAGCACAAAAATCAATATATTTGTATGACTTGGTGTACTTAGCAAGATTTTGTTTTGATCTATCTTTGAAATACAAAATGGCGGCTATTTTCAAAATGGCCGCCTTGAAAAATAAGCAAATATTCATTATTGAGTCAGAATTGACCTGAATATAAGCATTTTATTGATGTAAAGAGTCATTTATAGTATCTGTCCCAGTTCTGTTCTTTTTGATTTTGCCTTCCTTGTCATTTCATACACAAAGTAGTTGCTTTCATAAAAAGCTGCAGTAGTAGCTTTCATTAAAAGCTGCAGTAGTAGCTTTCATTAAAAGCTGCACTGTTTGTTATCTTGGGTCATACATAAAAGCTGTGGTTTGGGATTTATCTGCCTTAAGATATTATTCAGTGCCTATCTTATTTCTTGGGTCGCAATATTTTGCTATTTGAGATATTAAACAGTGAATTGAGAATCATTTAAACACATATCAGTGAAATGGCAGGAATTGAGGACAACACGGACAAGAACATTAAAATGGCAGAAGCTGAATCACTTGGGGATATTGAGAAACCCAAAGCTGAAGACGTTTTAACAGAGGACAGCTCAGAAATTACTATTAAACTATTGTACGAGGAATGTTTAGTAGATAGAAAATCTAATGCTTAAAGAACAGTTGAGATTTAACGCAATATAAAACAGAGCGAAGCGCGAATTGATAAAATATGTGTTGGTCTCATTACGTTTTAATTTGAACAGAAAGAGGCACTGAATATTAATAACGAACAGATGAAATCAATATCTCGGCAACTTCAGCAGTCTGAAGACATGATAGACCACAAGGCTAGTAATAATTGCTTGGCGGAATTGATGGTAAGACCAATACGATATTCAATGTTGTGGTGAGATGAATGGACAAGCTGACAACAACTGAGGAAGGAGACACAGTTCAATTTATAAGTGCATTTGAACAGCAGGGTACCTTCCAACAACTGGCATCTGTTGTAAATGAATTATTGGACAATCGAAATAATGAAGTTAAGATTCCTGCAATGGACACATCATCTAAGCCAAAATGTGACCTTAGCCAGTACAACGCAAGTTTACAAAAAGTACAACAAAATCCATGCCTTGGGTCTTTTCCCTATTGTAGTTCGCATGAACCATCAACCGCACCAACTCTGTTGAAGGTGTCTTCACCATAAGTCAAAAGTCCTATGTCAGGGCCCTTGGCCCTGCATAAGACAGTTCAAATTATTCAACAACAATCTCTATTTAAGAAAATACTATAAACCTCTAGTACTAATCAAGGATACCAGCAAAAAGGCTTATGTGTCTTCCTACGCACACTTACCATCTACTATGAGTCAATAATATTTAGTTAAGAGCAGCACACCATTACAAAAACAATTGGCTGCAAGTGGATTCTATCAAGCTTCTCCAATGTTGAATGCAGTGCCTATACTTACGGTATCATCCCCGTCGAGTCAAACGGCAAATCCCACATTTATCACTCCTATTATGACAACTTCGTCAGCTCCTGGAGCTCTAATAGGCTTCCCATAAAAGCAAGCTCCACTGACCGATCCAGGAAAGGGCAGAGGAAATCAAAAGAGTGTGGCAACACCTCTTCTTCAGACTCCTCATTAGAGAGAGAAGATACCCGATGGCAAGAAAATCTTGGTGCAAGGGACCGGAGCCGAAGCCCACCTCCCAAAAATGCAAAAACTCAATTGAAGAGGATCCATGACTTGGGCGGCGTTCATTTACCAATTTGAACGAACTGTCGGTAGATGACAATGGTAAAACAGGAAAAATGTGTGTAAGCCCCATATTGCCAGGCTGATGTTGGCTTTGAGTACGATCGCAAGGTAAACACAGATGATGATTCCAAGGCCTTAAAAAAAGCATTCATTTGAAGCAGCGCTTCAGCAAGAAAGATCAGACCAGATTGGAACTATAGCAATCCGTCGAGGATGTAAAGACAAAGATTCTATAACACATGTTATAGAGAGGAACCCAGAAACATTAAACAAGGCGTTAAAACAACTGAAAACCTTAATAGCAAACCAGATGGCGATATTTGGATCAAAAAGTGACCAATTATGACCATCGACAAGTCTACTTTGCTGATGGCGCAGTATCACCGATCGACAAAAGAAATATGAACAGTCCTTTGGATAATGAGGTGCATAACTTCACACAAATTGTCACAAAACTAGCTGATGTTATGCTTTCAACTAATCAGCATAACCGTGGATTGGCCGATTAATATAACCTCGGTTCTTCTGATCCAGTAATCATGGAAGATCACCAGTTAAGTGGAAGATCACTTGATCAATATACACGTGGAAGATCTCCTGAGCAATACAATCGCGGTAGATCGCAAGATAGAAATACACCCAACCTTAATGCCTATCGATCAGCAACACCCCCACTAAGCTAGAGATCATATGGCCCCTAAAGACAACGGTTAGCATCTCCACGGACAAACTCCAGAAATCCCGTTTATTTCAGACAACGGTCACCTTCACCAGGATACGGAGCAAATCAAAGTGCAACCCCAACAATAGAGTTTTAAAACAGCAAAGGGTCGGGTCAGTAGACCAACGCACGATTCCAAAGTCTATTGGCCATGAAACATCACCTCACCACAAAATCGATCAGATGCCAACGTCCTCGTCAGATATTGTCATCAAACGAACCATGTGAAAGAGTTTAGCAGTAAGAGGTACTATACATGACCAGAATGTGAGCATGATTGTTGACACTGCTGCAATGATAACATTAGTAAATGAGAAATTAATTCCGGCAAAAAATTTGAGATTTGGAGAACGTAGCGCTACGTGGTTTTGGTTAACAGCTTGTTATTGGGAAGATTATAAAGAACGACTCTCGACATTAATAGAGTACACATACAATGGGATCTGTGCAAAGAGCCATTAACAGACGATGTTATACTTAGGTTAGATATTTTGGACACACTCATGAGCGCAGTGATAAACCTGAGTACTCCCACAATTACCATCAACATTAAAGTGATAAATGCGGCATTTGTTAACAATGAAAACGAGATTTCAACTCAGCAAGTTTGCATAAAACGAACCATCACAGTTCCGCTAAACTAAAAAATGACTGTTACCATTAAAACTAATAAAAGTGCTGACCAGGAGTGCATTCTAGGACCATGCTAGCTGAATAGATGCGAATTTGTTTCGCACGTAGTTGGAAAAGGAAATAGTTGCCCCTTAACCGTTTTAAGTGAAGGCAATCGTCTAATCCCCCTGAAGAAAGGTACACCTATTGATTACATAGAATAATTTGACGATGCAGTGGGTAAGGCAGATGAAAACTTGATAAATGACTCAAGACGTGGCATTGAAGAGACACGAGACAGGTGCACTCGGCACTGCCTCAAAGTTCAGATGAGTTACCTACTATTCCACCACATTTAACCGACATGTACTAACTTTCAATCGACTCGTTTAAACCTATTTCATTCCAACCATTCAAACTGAAAGCGTTTAAAGAACAATTACAATAACATGTAACATATTGATTAACATTTTGAATTTCTCTTTTTGTTTTTGTATATGCAGCCATATTTGCAAATGTTTGTGTAATAGAAATAACCAAATAATTTTTTTTTATATTTTAAAATTAATTGATAACAAATTTAAAAACATGAAGTCCATTTTTAAAGAATCATTACTTTAATTTCCGAAATTATATAGAATACCTATAGGACAATCTTGATATTTATACCGTTTTTCCGCCATCTTGAAAATGGCAGCCATATTGGATTTTTCAGAGTGGGTCCATGGCTGAAATCAAAGGGTATATAATCAAGAACTACTATGCAAAGTTTCATGCTTTCCTCATCAAGTGAGCAATTCTGCTCTATATCTGCACCAATCGGCCGGACTAAAAGGAGATATCTTATATATTATATAAGATATCTTATATATTATAGCAGATATCTTGAAATTCGAATAAATAGTTAAATGGCTTGCCATAGATTACTTATATATTCTAACACATAATGTGTACATGTATGTATGAACGTACGCACGTATATCCCTCCGTTATTCGGAGCACCTATCGCAAGCTTCGACGATACAGTGGAATCAGTGTATACTCCCAATGCGGATTAATAGAGATGTGTCACTAACGTTCTCACAACAATATTTACAAGGACATATCCTTCCTTTACTCTTGATAATTTAGCTGACCTGTAAAAAGAACATATTCATGCCTTATATATCATGTACTGTAGTACGACGCTAGATTAAAACTGACGTAGAAAGGAAACACCCGGCCACCGAAAGCTTCATTTGTATGAAGCCCAGGTGGTCGTGTGGTCTAGTGCACCGGTTACAGTGCAGGCGATTAGGTGTCACGATATCTCAGTAGCATGGGTTCGAATCCCGGCGAGGGAAGAACCAAATATTTGCGAACGCAAATTTACAGATCTAACATTGTTTGGTTGATCTTTAGATGAGTTGTATGTATAATATGTTTTTTTTATTTATTTACAGTGGACGCAGGTTTCACACAACCATTCTTACAATTTCATAGTATGTATAATTTTATCATTATTTTTCATTTTCAAGATGAACCAAAAAGGTATTTCTAGTTTCCTATAGAAAAATCAATGCATGTGTAGATTAAAATTACAAGATTTCAAAAGCATTTAATTTAATTGACGAATCCTACAGCTGATGGAGAAAACTTTATTTTTAATCCACAGCAGATGTGTACAGTGGGGAAAGCAGATAAAACAATCTGCAATAGAATGAAATTCAAAACAGTGTGGCTGTGGCCATTGATTGACACATGAAATTCATCCATTGACTGGGACAATTTACGTGAACGTTTGTCTGTAACGACCACTGTTCACGACGTACTTACGATAGACATTTAAACTGTAGGGTCACCAAAGGTTTCTTAACGCCTTTAATTATAAAATAATTCGACAAATTAATCAGGAATAACCTTTATGTGTTGATTTATATAATTGATATAAATCAAAACATCGTGTTATTTCTGAATATTTTTCGAATTACTTTATTAAGGTGTTGAGAACCTTTGGTGACCCCATAGTTTAAGTATCTTTAAAAAGTACATAGTGAGCAGTGGTCGTTACATACAAACGTTCACCTAAATTGTCCCAGTCAATGGATGAATTTAATGTGTCAATCAATGGCCACAGCCACACTGTTTTGAATTTCATTCTATATAATTTAAAATCTTCTAGATTTTTGCAATTTCGTGTTCCTTAATTTTTAGTTTGCTTTGTTGTGTTTTGTGTTCTTTTGTTTGTATGTTTGTCTTTGTTTTTAGCCATGACGTTATCATTTTATTTTGAACTTGCGAGTTTTGATATATATTTGGTATCTTTCGCCTCTTCTTTTACAACGAGAGGTTTTAAACAGTTATTATTCTGCTTCACACTTTCAGGAATTTTTAAGATTAAATTTTAGGGGCAAAAGGAGCACCGACACTAAAAAAAAGCTTTCAAAACATAAACAGAAGAAATGAATAAAGCATATTTTACACTTGTGATAAACAGTATGGATGATCCTTGGTTTTAACAGACCTGAGATCAAACTAGTAACCTCTTGCTTGAACTGTAGGCGAGCACGCTCTGACGAGACCATCGCAGCGGTTTCTCTTAATAAAGGCGTAAACTACATATAAGTTATGAATCCTCATATTTACCTTAACATACTTGGACCTTTTATCCCTTTGTTAAAATCGTGTCTAAACATTCTAAAAGGATGTAATATGTCGATTACCTCTACACAAGTGCATGTAATATTTGTTATTTTTTCAGAATACGAAAATTTTGATACCATTTTCGAAGAAACCAGTACGAGTTCGTGTTGTGGAGAGGCATTCCAAACCCGGTATATCCCTGACTATCTCAGAAGAAGTGGAATAGATGTAAATATTCTGTTGGAAAATAATACATTTAGGATAATAAAAAATATGTCTATATTTACAATAACTGATAGATATTTTCGTTAAATTTTATTTTTTTTACATAAATAAGGCCGTTAGTTTTCTCGTTTGAATTGTTTTACATTGTCTTATCGGGGCCTTTTATAGCTGACTATGCGGTATGGACTTTGCTCATTTTTGAAGGCCGTACGGTGACCTATAATTGTTAATGTCTGTGTCATTTTGGTCTTTTGTGGATAGTTGTCTCATTGGCAATCATACCACATCTTCTTTTTTTAAATAAGCAAACCAATGTCTTGTTCTCTAGGTACACGCCCAAGTATCGGTTGTGTATGTGTCTGTATTAGTTTAAAGTGAGCAAAAGTATTGGGTGAACCATGGTTCTCGGGAATGGTGTTTTATTGGTTTTATCATGTATATCTATTATATAGTCATTTTATTAAAAAAAATTACAGTACTGTTTGCAAAATTATGAATTATTCTAAATAATAAGGATGTTCTTATTCCAGAAAGAAAACCCTAGCCGTATCAGGCACAACTTTTTGGATTTTTTGTCCCCAATGCTCTTCAACGTTGTACTTATTTTGGCTATCGAACTTTTTTTATACAGAGCGTCACTGGTAAGTCTTGAGTGGACAAAACACGCGTCTGGCGTATTACATTTTAAACCTGGTACCTTTTGTCAGCTATTATTCGTATGTTTTTCTGTCCTATATGTTCTCCTATTTATTTGTATTGTATTCCTGTCATGTAGTATTATCATTTTAATGTTATATTTAACATTGTCATAAAAGCAGGAGGTTTGGCATGCCACAAAACCAGGTTCAACCCACCATTTGTTTTCTTGAAATGTTCTGTACCAAGTCAGGGAAATGGCCACTGTTTTGTTATAGTTCGTTTCTGTCTGTGTGTTACATTTTAATGTTGTGTTTCTGTTGTGTCGTCGTTCTCTTATGTTTGATGTGTTTCCCTCAGTTTAAGTTTGTAACCCGGATTTGGTTTTTTTTTCTCAATCGATTTATGAATTTCGAACAGCGGTATACAACTGTTGCCTTCATTTTCCCTGTTCCTTTAATGACACCAGACGTGGAACGCATAGCAAGGCATACCTTTTCATCGCTAGGTTAATTCTTTTTAGCCTGTTAATATTTTTAGCAAAATGTTTGATTATAAAATATATAAAGGAGGGAATTGAAGAAGTATGAAAATAAAATAATTGTGCTCTTTTATTTTTTAAACTTTATACCGTTTTTATATCAATAATTTGAAAAGAAATATAAATATTACAGCATTTATCATATCTTATTTTTATGAATGTATTTACAGTTTAATCCAGAAGTTTTGACCGAACATGTTTCTAACGTGTCGTCCACTCGACTGGTTAGACAGCGTGCGTGTATCAACCCTACACGCTTAATTTGTGTGATAGCATACTATTTTATCATTGATTTTTTCCTTGGAGGACTGGGAATGATGTTAATCAATGCAATTGTCCCTTATTACGATGATTACTGGATGTTGTTCGCTGGAATCCCGTTTGCATTGATATCTGGAATACTCGGAGTCGCCTGGCCATGTTATTGTTACTCTTCAAAGCGAAAGGTATATAAATTTAATCAGTTTTAAAATAAACAAAAGTTAAAATTACTATTAGTAGTTGTTTTGTCAAGTTTATTATCATGTGAAAAAATTTCAAGACACAATTTTTCTATCGCTTCTTGAACTAAGATTATTTCATTTACAGTACATGAAGACATGCGGACAAACGACGCGGGGGTATTTACCGACATTGACTTCCCATGATGGGTTTGCATGCTCCGGATGCAACGCCAAAAATAAAATCAACGACATTCAAATTCAGATAATAATAAGAACTGAGTCACAATGTTGCAAGTGCTGTTCTCACTTTATCGGTCTAATTGTAGTAAAAAAAAACCACATATTTTGTTTTAATACTTTATATTCTTATTAGTATCGTATGGAAAATACATGTTACCTTGAAAGCATTTAAGGTAGATAGGGTGTCTTCCTCCATCTTGGATTTTGAAATATCAGAGAACAAGGTCTAGATCTTTGATACAATGTGCAAATTTTGAGAGTAGTAGGTAATTCATGTGTAAGAATTTTCATTATAATATAGAAAATGCCATGTTTTATCATATCTATAGTTGTATTTTACAAAAAAAAAACGAATGCTATTGTTTGATTCATTTTTTTTTCCTACTTTGCCAAATAAGGGAGGCAACTCAAACGCAAGGGCAGATAATTCAGATAATGTTACTTTTACAGTAGAATGTGTTAGGAACTTACCCATTTTATTATGTAGCAAGAAAACGAGTCTGGTGACCCCGTTGTTTTTTTTTTTCTTATCTGAAAGCATACTATTGGTGCTATCTTCTCATATTTTATCTCAAAATTCTATGGTGTAGTTTTCGTTTATCTATACAAAACCTGACAATTGTGCACAACCTGTAGTGTGAAAATAAGTCCCGTGACCCATTCTTTTTATTATAAATGTTTTTAAACAAGTAGAACATAAACTACATTTTGGAAAATTATTAAAAAAATCTATGGATTATAATTTAGACACCCCATCTACCTTAACAATGCAAGTTTCCATTTAATCTGTATTTCCAAAAGACATAATAGTTTTAGATACAGAGTGCAAAGGTACCCACGAATTGCACATAATGTATCTGTCCATGGGAATTAAATAAAAAAAATGTGTAAAACTAATGATTTCGGTGTCTCCTTATTTTTTTTGTGTATATAGATATCGTTCAGAAATGGAGGTTATAGAGTGCGTACAATGCAGTTTTACATAAAAAAGAAAAGAAAAAAAAGAATATATCCAAGGGGCATTACTCTTTATAAAAAATTGATCAGCACTGATTTTAGAACTTGCTGATATAAATAAACTCATCATAGATACCAGGACAGCCTTGGTGTAATAGTTAGCACATCGGACTACACAAAGGTTTCTGAGTCGAACCCTGTCCAGGGAGAAAATCTTAGGAACTAAATAAACTCATCATAGATACCAGGACTCAATTTTGTATATACGCCAGACGCGCGTTTCGTCTACAAAAGACTCATCAATGACGCTCGAATCCAAAAAAGTTAAAAAGGCCAAATAAAGTACGAAGCTGAACAGGTTTGGAACAAACCCTCTATATGGTGATTATACCTGTATAGAGGGATAATCCTTCTATAGAGGGGTAAAATTATCCCTCTATAGAGGTGTATTTTTGTTTAGACTGGATTTAAATCAAAATAGGGCAGAATGGCATTCTCTACTTATTATGGCAGTAACCTTGAACAGTTGATGCACCAATTGATGTACTTAATTTAATATGTACATGCCCAGTTTGATGCTTATCTGACTAAATATAAAATCTATTGTTCACCATGATTGAAAGCTGTGATGATCAGGTAAATTCTACTCACTTATGCCTCACTGAACAGAATTTCTATTGTTCGATTTAACTTGAAATTTAAAGGTCAACTATTCCTTTTGTTGTTGATCAGATGTTCAGATAAGAATACAATAGATTGCAAGTTTTGTCACTTTAGCAGAAAACTAATTATCCCAATTTTAGTAAAGTGCATATGTTGATGCATATAATGCTAGAGATTATAGCAAATATAACTAAAAAATGCCATTCTGCCCTAATTTGCTTTAAATCCAGTGTAAACAAAAATACCCCTCTATAGAGGGATAATTTTATCCCTCTATACAGGTATAATCACCATATAGGGGGTTTGTTCCCAACCTGTTGAAGAGCATTGAGGACCAAAATTTCTAAAAACGTCCGGCTCTACCATAACACCATTTGCGAGTATGGTCTTGAGAAACTATGATAGTCCGTCGGATAAATGGCTGACCCCTGCAAATGGCACCCGAAAAGTTGAAAGGGATTAATATAAGCTGTAATTACTTGTTTCCCAATCCACGATAAATATCTTTAAACTAAGATACCAGGATTGAAATTTTAAAATTGAAATAAACCTTTAATTATTTAAATATCTGGCAAGATGTGTACACGCGAGGGCGCGTACAGTACAATTTTCTTTAACATTTACATTTCCCAGGGACAGAGCTCCTGACAGAATTATTGATCAGAGTTGATTTTCCATATTGTCCCAAATATTGCTGACATTTCAAAATTTCAAAATAACTGTAAACGAAATATAGGCTTTAATTCACTAACAATGCTGAGGCACAAACTCCTTGAAAAACTACAAGTAATTAACATTATCTAATTTAAAATGATTCATTTGATAGTTTGGAATATCATTGCACGAAAACTTACTTTGATATTGTCAAGGAATACATAAGGCAATACGCTTAACAACATACTTAATTATTTCTTTTCCAGGGAGAAGTTGAAATGAAATTACATTTAGATGAAGTAAACAGAGTTTTAGTGCCATCCAATATATTCATGACCTACAAAATAACTAGAATGACAGCAAAAGTAACTGTATCCTTCAAAAAATATTTTCCGAAAATTTTAAGAGTGCACCTACATTTCAATGTGCTAAGATCAGATTTCCTTTCAGAAATCACATTCCCCAATAAAACTTACAAAAATATCCACAGACAATAGTAAAAATTCGTGTTTATGATCTAAACAGTATTTATCGATTAGATGTCTGTCTTTTAAAGAAACAATAAACTTTAAGGCAGCAGTAGTATACCGGTGTTCAAAAGTCATAAATCGAATGAGAAAAAAACAAATCCGGTTAGCAAAGTAAAAATGAGGGATATAAAAGCGATCAAATGAAAATAATAGAACTGATGTTAAAGAATTTTTAGACTATTTTATAAAGCGCATGCGCATTTTGATTTTTTATAAAAAAAAAAAGCTTCGGTCTATTTATGTCAATGATTTGATGCTGGTCACAAGTCTGCACTGCATATTTCATAAAAGTAATTTCTCCATCTGTTTATACATTGCTCTTTTTTAAAACAAAAATATCCCTCATTGTATGTTGCACACGGCATGAAAAAATCAAGGAATAACCATTCCATTTAATATGAATATCAGTATGGGATAGCACTTAAATTCACGAAGTCCTGTTCACATACATATGTTTTAAGAATTTCAACTTAACAGTAAAAAGATATATTTTATTTATTACAACTGTCGTCAATGTATGGTAAGTTTTTTGCCTTTATGGAAGGTTAGCCACAAAAGATCATCTAAACAATCGGATAACTACATTGAAATAAGAAATTGTAATCCAACTTGTTATGTAACGCCACTTTTCATTGGATATTGCGATTGTCTGCCATCAATTATGTGCGATCATGAAATCATCAGCTGACGGTTGTCATCCTTCAAATAGAGTGAAGTGATTCTTGATTTTAAGCATATAAAAAATCTTGCAAACGCGTAAAAAAAAGGCGAAAGTTACTTCAGGGATATCGATAATTTAAATTATGAAAGGAAGAGAGAAAAACAAAATAATGACAATAAACGAAAAATTACGAAAAGAAAGACACACAATTTCCAAGACATCGACCAATCAGGTTGTTAGCTTAATAAACAAATAATACCTACAAGTGATCAATTGTACTTATCATGATGCATCTATCGAACCAAACAAAAACTACTGAAATACATATATATCATAGATATAATTGTCGTTTACGTTTAGGAATTAACCTATAAGACACGAACTTGGTGTGATACGATGAACATCTTTTCCAAATGTGTGTTTTCACTTATTTGCTTGAGCAATCAGTTAACGTAATAAAAGGGCATGGTGCTCTTTGTAAAAAAAATGGTTGTATGTCAACAATAAATTACCTCGAGAAAAAAACATATCTTCACCTTTAAAGTTAAATATTTTACAGGATTACATCAACGAACACCACGTAAGAAGAAATGCTGATGAAACTAGGGTGAAAATTATTGATGAAGATGACATCACTGAAGCAAATGAACGAACTTCGCTGATTGGCGTAAATACCAGGGCTATTGATGTTGAAGTAAAACATATCTTAGTTACTTAATCTCAGAACTCTTTTAATCTCGTATTAGGGTACTTGCTTCTCATGAAATGAAATTGGAATGACGTGCTCAATATATGTGTGATACCATGTATATACATAATGTACACAACCATGTTTCACCATAACTGCTGGTGATCCGATGGACAAATCTGTTGTAGAGTTGTCACTGGTTCAGACGTACTTATAAATATAATTATTTTCTGTGACTGTATCTGACATTAGTTTGTAGGATCCTTTACTATAGATAATTTAGCTGATCTGTAAATATAACATCTCCATGCCTTATATAGGATGTACTGTAGTACGACGATAGATTGAAACTGACCTGGAAAGGTAACACCCGGCCACCGAAGCTTCATTTTTATGAAGCCCAGGTGGTCTTGTGGTTTAGCGCACCGGTTACAGTGCAGGCGATTAGGTGTCGCGATATCTCAGTAGCATGGGTTCGAATCCCGACGAGGGAAGAACAAACAATTTGCGAAAGTTAATTTACAGATCTAACAGTGTTGGGTTGATGTTTAGACGACTTGTATAAAACATATATATATATATATATATATATATATATATATATATATATATATATATATATATATATATATATATATATATATATATCACTCTTAGATAAAATAGTTTACATCTTCAATAATTTGAAGTAGTAGATTTCAATCTCCTTGCGAAAACAAGTCTGAGTTTACTTTTTTTTGTGTCGCCACTGTTTGCCCGTGTGTCCCTAATATAGTACATTTTTTTATTCCTGCATTAGTTTTTAAGTTATAACCTTTATTCTTTTATATGTTAGAACATGTAGAAAACTAAAGAATTTTTAATTTTCCCCAACCTGCAAGTTACTGAACTTACTCTTACTTATTGTTTTATTTGTTTGTTTATATATTTTTAAATGGAGAGGTAAATGCATTTGATTCGTCCAGTTAGCTACAGCTATAAATTTCAAATTTTCCACAAAGACAGTATGTTTAGCATTGCTTATTGTTTGTATTCTGGACTTATAATAGTACGAAATATTCTAACTTATCTTACAACTTTTATGCTTTTTAGAAAAATATGACCGACATACATCGTCATACTTTATACTTTAAACCAGCTGTATTTGTTTTCATCTGTCTTAAGTCAAGAACATGTTGTCCAGTTGTTGTCGTTAGTTTATGTGGTTCTTATGGTTTCTCATTTTTCGTTTTTTGTATAGATTACACAGTTGGTTTTCCTGTTTGAATTGTTTTACAAGACATTTTAGGGTCCTTTATAGCTTGCTGTTACATGTGATCCAAGACATTGTCTAGAAGGTCGTATTTTGGCCTATAATGGTTAACCTTTTACAAATTGTGACTTGTATTGAGAGTTGTCTCACTAGCACCAATACCACATCTTCGTATATCTATCCACAGACTGTATTGCTAATGTACTGGTTTGTGCTAACATGAGAAACATGTGGAGCAGGACATGCTTACCTTCCTGTGCATCCAAGTTTACCCCTATATTTTGGTGGGGTTCGTGTTGATAGGACTTTAGTTTTCTATGTCATGTATTGTTTGTCTTATCGTCTTTTTCTTTTGGCCATGTCGGTATCATTTTATTTTCGACTTATGAGTTTGCATGTCACGTTGGTTCCTTTTGTTTCTCTTATACCTCGCCATCTTTTATTTTTTACTTACAGGAAGAAGCTTTGGACAAGATTTTAGATATATCTGTTAGCTACTTTGACAAGTTTTTGTCTGGAAAACTACGCCATCCAAGGAACACCAGACATTCACGTCGGGCAATCTGTTTATGTCAGTTTTTTGAGGAAATGAACAAATCTTGCATAGGACATAATACACAACATAACATTATTGAAGTGTAACAGTCGGCATTGATAATGAATCTCACTTATATATAGCTTTCAATTCAATTCTGTTTTTTTGTGATTAACTAGATTGAAATTAACTGATAACTTGTTATTTGATTTCACAGAGTTAAATGCCACACATTTGCATATACGTGATACGATTCAATTTGTGGCATTTTTTACCCTGGTAAATGCCTGAGCCTTGGTAGAGTGTCTTCAAACTATATTACAAACTTTTATGCAAGTGCAGAACTGCATGAGATTTTGGTAACGTGAAAATCATGCGGGTTAAAAAGTTAAACTGTCACATTTTGAATAATTTAACGATTGTATTTATTAAATGCAAGTGCAGGGGCGGATCCAGCCATTTCAAAAAGAGGGGTTCCCTGCCAAGGAGAAAGGGGGTATCAACCATATGTCTCAATTCAAATGCATTGATCGTCCAGAAAAAAAAGAGGTTGCAACCCCCGGACCCTTCCCCCTTTCTAAGTGTGTAAAAGTACACAAACAGTATAACAGTATATCACCTCCTTTGGAGCGGGGTATTGAAATGATTGAGATCAAATAAGGTGAAAAAGAACTGAAAAAATCTTCTATGAGAAAATGTCTTTCCTTTTGAATATAAAGGCCTTGAGTAAAGTATTTGGAAATATAGATTCTGATTTTATATATATGTCCGCTTCATTTAAAGAATACTTTGGAATTCTGTCTTGATCTATTAATCAAAAAAGTGAAGTGCTTTATTTGGCCGTTTTTCATTCGAGCGTCACTGATGAGTCTATAGAAGAGTGATACCAGAGGGACAGTCAAACTCATAAATCGAAAATAAACTGACAATGCCAGGGCTAAAAATGAAAAAGACAAACAGACAAGCAATAGTACACGTGACACCATATAGAAAACTAAAGAATAAGCAACACGAACCCCACCAAAAACTAGGGGTGATCTCAGTTGCTCCGGAAGGGTAAGCAGATCCTGCTCCACATGTGGCACCCGTCGTGTTGCTTATGTAATAACAAATCCGATAAATAGTCCAATTCCGTAGTTCACATTCATGAAAGGGAAGGGGATTGTAGTTACGACGTAAGGAACAGTCGATATCATTTGTGAAACGGTTATTCCATAACGGTCAACCAACTCGTGATGGCGTCCGTAAAATTTACGAAGGGATGATTTCAACTTTTGGAAATTCTTGCTTTAATAGCTTCCTTGTGGGCAGCAAGCCTCTATCAAGAAAATCATGATAGGAAATGCAAGCACGGGAATATTGTATCAATTGGGAGATATACACCCCGTATGCAGGTGCGACTGGAATGTTGCTACTTTGAAATGGAAAGTTCACAATTGGAAAGCTGAAATCATCTCTTTTGTCGTAAAGTTTTGTTTTCAACTGACCCTCATTGTCAATTTCTAGATTTAAGTCAAAATATGAGATCGACTTAACTGTTATTGTAGTATCCTTTATCTCTAGTTCGATGGGATAGATGCGCTCAACATAGTCACCAAATTTTAAATTATTTAGTGAAAGAACATCATCTATATAGCGGAAAGTAGAGTTAATAGATATTGCTAACTTCTTACATTTCTTCCTAAGCAGTTCCTGTAAGAAGTCAGACTCATAATAATAAAGAAACAAGTCGATTGGGCACAATTTCCTCCCATTGGAATGCCGACAGTCTGTTGAAAAACACGTCCTCCGAACGAAACAAATATGTTGTCAATCAAGAAATCAAGCTTCTTGATAATGTCAGTTTCAGAGAATATATTGTTTGAATCAGAGTGATCCTTTACAAAGTAGGATTTATCCATTCCTAAGACAAGATACTTGTATCTACGTTGGCCATTCTTATTTATGAAACATAGCAATACCAACTCTTTCAATTTGTCTTTTAGTTTGGAATGTGGAATACTTGTGTAAAGTGTAGAAAAGTCAAATGTTTTAATACTATTACAACATGAAAGATAGTTAGATTTTATGTACTCTAAAAGATCTTTGTTTTTTTAAGGATCACATCTGATTCACGCCACCTCTAGAATAGGCAGTTTCACAATAACTTTAAAGCCTGTCTTTGATTGCTGATAAAATAGATGTTAATAATTTAGAAACAGGTTTCGTGGAGCACTTTGAAGACCCAGCAATATACCGTTGTTTTTAACGACACTTATGTAGTTTATGTATCCAATACAGTGATGGAAGATCGATTTCTTCATCTTTGGTTGAAATCCCAAAGGAACATAGAACAGACCTGCGATTATCCAGGATTTCCTCTTTGGTAAGTTACGTGAGGGTATATGTTGAGTTTCCAAGTGAATTGTTAATACCTAATTCGTTTATCAAACAGATAATGTAATGCGTTTTACAAACAAAAACGATGTTGTTTTGGGCTTTATCTGCGGGGACAACAACATATTTGTCATGGAGGTAGGATAAGTGTTTTGCAACATTTGAGTCTTTAAGATTGACGTAGCATGGGCATTGATAGACACATTCAGTTTCTTAATTCTAATTTGTATCAACGACCTCACTGCCTTAATCCATTCAGAAAGAGTGTCTACGTCTTCCTTCTCGCGTTTTGCCCATTGCCTGGCATAATCCTCGACTGAATCCATCAAAATTTTAAAGTTGTATTTCCAATTGATGGATTTAGGCTCACGGTATTTCGGACCTTTTGATAACACATTTCGTAGAGAAGTGTTATTAACAATGTTGAGGTCACCGTTAATAACGTGGCCAGCCGGATTATATGTGAATTGGGAACTAGCACAAGTGCAATCAGGAGGTTTAGACTTGAAGTCGTCAATATTGAGATCCTGCAAAACATGTTTGTAATTAAAAAAATTAGTTGCAATAGGTGTGGTATAGGTATAAGAAATGACTGGTACAGACTGATCTTTAAAATAAGGAGGAATTTTCGATTGAACTAATTTATGATGAAGGATATTGCCTATTTGACGCCATCGAGACCTTTGTTGGCAAAGGAAAGATTAAGGAAAGATCTTTTCTCTTTTTCATCTTTTCCAATGCGGACTTGCTTGAAAAGTCTGTGACTTGCAATATCCGAAATTATAGGTGTAAGTTTGTATTGGTTTGAATGAGGGTTTGTAACAGTTGTTTCCGAACATAAATTGAACAAAGAATGAAGTTTAGAAAGGGGTACTAGTAATGAATAAAGTTTCGTACGAATGTGATGAATACCTAACGGCTTTTGTATAAATGGCATCAAGTCTTTAATAGAAACATCATGCAGAGTAGGTGATGTATAATGACGATGACCATGACTGCGTCGAGGAGTAGAGTTGAAAATATTCATCACATTCACCGAGCTACACAAAGGACTAGATAGAATACCTATACCACAAATTTTGACATTGCAACGATATGGTGTCGCAGTTCCCAATTGTCTAATCAAGAAGTCCTTTTTTGTCTACGGAGAGGCGTTGCATGATTAGGATTGTTAGAGCTATGGTATATTTTTTCGATAATGCGAACTGTCATAGAAACGATGGAATGATCGGGCTGATAAAAATGATGGTAAAGAAGGTCATTTGTATAGAGAATGTCGGATTCACATACGTTTGTTTAGCCTTACTTTCGTTTCACCCACGGATACCAATCCGCAAAGGTTGCACTCTAATCCGTAGACGACATTTATTGATTTACAATTTAGATCATCGTAACTTCTGGTAAAATATGACTTCTTGGTTAAATTGCTAGTGAATTCAGCATTTGTAAATTTCACAAGTTTTGCAGCCTTTGGTCTCACATTTCGAAATGCTACAGTGTTGTTGTGAGTCATCAAAATCCATAATGTCTTTAAGGAGAACTGAACATGGCTGTATATGTGAAATGTTGCTATTTTCACTTGTATGATGATCTGAATGTGTCATATTTGAGATATTAGTCAGGTCTGGTGATGAGGGGACACCTGCCGTATCAGACGACACCGTGTCCATGGAGACTTCGGACCTTTTTATACTTTGCGACGTCCGAGCCAGTATCCTGTTTGGTCTTCGTAATTTCATGCAATTGTAATTTTGCTACTGGGCGGATGAAAGTCTCGGGGACAAAAAGTCCACCAGCAGAGACATCGACCCATTGGTTTTAAAAGAGGTATGAAAGATACCAGAGGGACAGTCAGTAGTAGACGAATATAGTAGACGAAACACGCGTCTGGTGCAAATTTAAAATTTCAATCCTGGCATCTATGATGAGTTAATTGACAACCACTAGGTCGATGCAGCTGCTGGTGGAGATTTTATTCCCCGAAAGCATCTCCAGCCAAGTAGTGGCACTTCTGTGTTGACATAAATATGATATAGTCATAATTATAAATTAACTGTTTACAAAACTTTGAATTTTTGAAAAACTGATGCTTTTTTACTTCAGGCATAATTTACCTTAGATGTATTTGGCAAAACTTTTAAGAAATTTTGGTCCATAATGCTCTTCAACTTAGTACTTTATGTAGCCGTTTTAACTTTTGTTATTTTCGAGAGCCACAGATGAGTCTTTTGTAGACGATACGCGCGTCTGGTGCAAATACAATATATCAATGGTTACTGTGAAACATAGATTAAAATTTACATTGTACACGAAATATTATGAAATATGTTATGTCCCACACTTTGCATGATTGGAAAACATACATATGAGTTGTCTCATTGGCACTCATATCACATCTTCCGTATATCATGTTTTAGCATAAAATCGTCAAAAATGTTTTTGTCTCGCTATTAGCGATGATATTTTGTTAATTTTAAGGAATTACGAACCTTTCAAAATCCAGGTTCCGCCACTAAAGGTAAGAGTAATTTTGAACAGTGCAGTACACTTTTGCTGTGCATTATCCAGATTATAGAACAGTAGGGACAAAGAGATTTCACCCATGTCATGTGTTAAATTGGGCTATTTCTGGTTTTATTCGTATTTTTTATTTTATACTTGCCTCAAACGTTTTACTGTATTGTATGAAAATGTATAATATAACCTGTTCCTTTTAATTGTGTTTATCCTACTAAACAATTTCCACCCTATCTATATTTTTTACTTTTAATATCAACATTGTTTGTAACTACCTTGCATCTGATGTTTAACATACATCCTCATTATTGCGTGAGTGTTTGATTTAATAATCAGTGAGATTCCATTGCACTCTTCATAAAACTTGCCCTTGAATTACATTGTCAGACTTCTTACAGACTAACACATCCTAACCATGGTGTTTTTAAAACATCTAGAAGCAGTCAATTCAAAGCAAACATTGGTTATTTTATTGTAAAAATGATATGCACAGTTTACCATCGTTGTTATATATTTAGAATAAAGTTGATAACCATGGATGATCGGATCAAAACATGATGTTAAAAAGCTGATATTTCTTATCCAAATAATTTTAAATAATCAATTAACATACACTCTATATAAAATGCATTATCAAAATCTGTTGTTATCGAGCAACTATTACTTGTGCCCCACTACAAATGGATGACACTGCTATAGGTTGATATCCAAACCACATCGCTCCCATTAATGCTGCCTCGTTTGCTCTATCCGATACAACAATTTGTTTGCTTGGGAAAGCTGTTTGTACAGCATGTACCAGAAGACCAGATCTGGCCATATCTCCAGCTAGTATTAACGTAGTGACCTCCTTGTCAGATTTGGGGAGAACATGTTCTATATCATTAATGATTTTGGAGAGGCACTTGTCAAATAAGGTCTTTATAAGACTTGACTTCACTCTTAGTCTTGGACCTATTAATCTTATGCTTGATGCAAATTTTGATTTTTCTAAAATTTGTTTGAGTGTCATGTTTGTGTGTTTATCACAAATTTCATTCAAAAAAATAAAACGTGTAGAAAGTGTTACCATGCATTCAGTGTCCATCTTATATTTATTCAAAAAGCCAATATGTGTAACAATGTCTGGCCATAAATCGTCACAATTCTGTTTTCCAACTTTCCACAACCAGGAACCAATAAGATCCTCAAAGAAACTGTCGAATGCTCTCATTATAAGGCACTTTGAACTAGCTCCACTGAGAAAGTTGACAGCCTGTTTAAATTCCCGATTTCCCTTCTTCTCGTATATATTAAAACTATCAACCTCATCTGTGAAAAAAAATCTAGAGGCTTTTGTTCAGTTAATGATAATATTAAAAAGACGCAATATAAATGAAATACTATATGCTGCAGAAAATTTCTCGAGGAAATATTTTCAATTATCTTTTTTGTGCACACAACATGAATGGGATAAAAAAAAAACTTTTTTACAACGAGTCACAGCTAATAGGAAGTCAATCAATTTATTAAGTTTTTGAAGAGCGGTAATGCTCGATCACTTGTAAATAATCATTAATCAATATTGTATAAACAAAAATTGCTACAGCATAATCACGACAGTGTAAACTTGATTCAGAAAATATGTGCATGTTGCAAGTTGCATGTTGATTTTGACAATGCGGTCTTACCGAGGAGAAAACTTCAGGTGAAGGTACATTACTAATGTTTATTGTTTAAATCATTTTGTCATCTGAAACGATTAAACTAGTTTTGAAAAGAATGGATTGCAAAATTCAAAAATGATTCCACAGAAAATGCATAACGTTCCATTTTAAGCTAAATTAATCCGGAATATTTGTTCCAAAAATACATGAAATATGAAAATTGGTTTGATTTGAAGAAGCAGTTAATGTTTTGATAAAAATAAAATAAAATAAAAAAATACGTAGAATTGTTGCTAATAAACATGATAAATTTGTATGCTTATTCAATAATCTATTTTCATATTTGAGTAGCAGAAAAATATACTTTTTCACTTTTTTGGTCTTTTGGAAAGTGTTGTTTGTTCTGTATTTAGACCCCTCTACAACGAAATTTGTTTTGCATGCACACGTATAAAAATTGCGGGGTCTAAATACAGCACAAACAACATTTTCTAAAAGACCAAAAAAGTTGACAAAGTATATTTTTACAAAACGCATTTGACTAACAGGTCGAACAACTGATTTTCTTAAACTCCGCTGACTGACATTGACGATTGCCAAATATAAATTGATCAGAAGATGTAAAAATAGATCTTTATATTAATCTAACACCAAACAGAAAACAATAAACTTGTGGCAAAGATGGTAAACCACAAACATGAGGTGCTAAATGTTTTTACACGATATCCGGATTTCGACAATTAATGTCTTCAGTGATGTTAGGGATCGAAACAGTATTTGGAATGCCATATAATTTACCTCAATTTAACATAGACTCTTGAATTTTAAAGAGTCGAAATAGGATAAACGGATTGTATAAACCGGAGGAAAAATATAATACAAGCCCAATCGAAATAAATATAAACAAGTCTAAATTGAAAACAATTATAGTCACCAAATTTTGAATCATTTAGCGAGACAACATCATCTAGACTATATAGGGGAGAGAAAGTTTAAAATACTTCTTCCTCGGAAATTTCTGATTGAAGTCAACCTCATATGAATATATATTTCATTTGATATACTGTTGAATGGTATATAATGATTTTGGCTGCTTATCTGCAAAATGTTACTTTCTTGTGTAAATCACATTACATAAACTACTTGACAAGGTGTTTACAGTTAACATCAACATTCAACATATACCCGTGCCACTTACCTTAGAGAAAATCCTGAATTATTTAACGCAAGAGGCTCATGAGAGCCTGAAATCGCTCACATGGCTGTAATTTCAGTTTCAAGCATTTGACTGATTTGTAGATCTGACTTTGCTGAACAATTTTGTCATTTACACTTTCTCTTTTTCTTTAATATTATTAAAGGTAATACACAACCCAAAACTATATAATTTCCTAAAACTTAACTATTTCTGGACAGTAACCCAACAATACTTGGTCCTATTGGTCGGAAGATTACTTGACAGGTAGATCTAAACCTGTTTAACAATTTCACCTATGTCAGTTTTGCTCTTACTGCTTTAGTTTTTGTGATGCCAAAAACTCATTTGACCCTTATGTTCTATTTTTAGAAACTGCCGCCATTTTTTTGAATGGATCTAATCCCCGAATACAATCTATAAACAAGATACCCTACGGAACATTCAATTAAAGTATTTAAGTATTTGGCAAATTGTTACAGAGAAGAAGATTTTTTAAAAAGTAAGAGGAATTTCACAAAAAATGTAAAAATAAACTGTCATCACAGAGATATGTCTCGCCTTTTTGTAATTTCAATAATGCAAATGATGAAATTAAAATAGCAACACTTTAACATGCAAGTTTTGTAAATATTCAAAGTCAATGAACCATTACTGAAGGTACATGCCTTAACAATCTCCATGGAAATGAGATATGTCTGCACACCAAATACCATTGACTTGTCATAAGGAGTTCCCTTTAAACAAACCTAAACACAAATTTATAATGGTAAATTAAGCAAAATTTCATAGTCAATAAGCCATAGCTGAGGGGACGGGGTCAAATAATCCCCATGGTAATGAGAAGTGCCAATGCTAATACAAATGCAAACAAAATATCATTGACCTACCACTAGTGGTTCCCCATAACCGACATAATCACAAACTAATAAAATTGAGAAAGGAAATGGTGAATATGTCAAAGCGACAACCACCCGACCATAGAGCAAACAACAGCCGAAGGCAACCAATGGGTCTTCAATGTAGCGAGAATTCCCGCACCCGTAGGTGTCCTTCAGCTGGCCCCTAAAATATGCATAATAGTACAGTGATAATGGACGTCATACTAAACTCCGAATTATACACAAGAAACTAAAATTTAAAATCATACAAGACTAACAAAGGCCAGAGGCTCCTGACTTGGGACAGGCGCAAAATTGCGGCGGGGTTAAACATGTTTATGAGATCTCAACCCTCCCCCTATACCTCTAGCCAATGTAGAAAAGTAAAAGAATAACAATACGCACATTAAAATTCAGTACATACAACTAAGCAAAAGTTTCAATGTCAATAGACTATAACTGAGGGGGCGGGGCCAAACAATCTCCATGGAAATGAGATATGCCAATGCTTATACAACTGCATACCAATTATCATTAACTTACCACTAGTGGTTCCCCATAAACTGACCTAATCACAAACTAGTACATGAAAACTAAGCTAACATTTCAAATTCAATAGACCAGGACTGAGGGGGCAGGGCCAAATAATCTCCATGGAAATGAGATATGCCAATGCTTATACAACTGCATACTAATCATCATTAATATACTACTAGTGGTTCCCCATACACTGACCACTGACCTAATCACAAACTTATACATTAAAACTTAGCAAAAGTTTCAAACTCAATAGACCATAACTGAGGGGGCGGGGCCAAATAATCTCCATGGTAATGAGATGTGCCAATACTACTACAACTGCATACAAAATATCCTTGACTTACCGCTAGTGGTTCACCATAAACTAGACATAATAACAAACTAATACATTGTTGACGCCGCCAACGCCGCCGTCGCCGCCGTCACAGACTGCCGCCGACGCCGGAAAAAGCATACCTATGTCTCAGTCTCGCTTTTTGACTCCGTCAAGCGAGACAAAAACCCAACGTGTTAAGGGCAATTACTCCTCAAAGGGTTCATTGACTATTTTGATCATGTTGACTTAAAACTAGATCTTACTTTGCTGAAAATTTATTGCCATTAATACTTTCTCTGTATTTATTATAATATTAAAGAAAATAACCCAAAACAGTAAAATTTAATAAAAGATATACTATTTCCAACAGTTTCCCAACAATGGGTTGTCGAACTCGTGTGAAAATTTTAAAACAGATTGTTCATGACCCATTTATCACCTTAACTCTCTTTCACTTTTGGTCTAACTGCTGGAGTTTTTGAAATATAGGCCAAAAACTGCTTTTGTCCCCTATGATCTATTTCTAGCCATGGCGGCCATGTTTGTTGATGGATCAAAACCTCGGATACAATTTATAAACAAGATACTCTAAGAAACATTCAATTTAAGTTTTTGGCCCAGTAGTTTCAGAGAAAAAGACTTTTGAAAAAAGTAATAGACTTGAATGAACAAATTTAAAAAATAAACATGTCAAGTGCAATACCTCCTTCCGAAGTCAAATGACTTTTTTGATCATTTTCCTTATTTGTAGATCTTACTTTGCTGAACGATTTACACTTTCTCTCTTTCTGTTATAATATTAAAGATAATAACCAAAAACATTAAAACTTCATAAAAAATAAACTATTTCGGACAATAACCCTACAATTGGTGGTCAAATTTGTCTAAAACTTTCATAGCAGATAGATCTTGACTTATTCATCACTTTAACTCATGTCACTTTTGCTCTAACTGCTATAGTTTTTGAGATAAAAGCCAAAACTGCATTTGACCCTTATGTTCTATGCTTTGCCATGGCGATCATGTTTGTTAGTGGATCAAAACTACGGATACAATTTATAAACCAGTTAACATAAGGAACATTCAGTAAAAGTTTACAAGTATTAACCCAAGTAGTTGCAGAGGAGATTTTAAAATGTTAGCAAACTGTCTTTAAAGGACAATAACTCCTTAAGGAGTCATTTGACAATTTTGGTCAGAAAACTTTTTTTGTAGATCTTACATTGCTGAACATTTTTGCTTTTACAGTTTATCTTTATCTTCAATAATATTCAAGATAATAACCAAAAACTGCAAAATTTCCTTAAAATTACCAATTTAGTGGCAGCAACCCGACACTATGTTGTTCGATTCGTCTGACAATTTTAGGGCTAGTAGATCTTGGCCTATTAAACATTTTTACACAGTCAGAGCTGCTCTAAAAGCTTAATTTTTGAGATATAAGCCAAAAATTGCATTTGACCCCTATGTTCTATTTTTAGCCATGGCGGCCATGTTTGTTGATGGATACAATTTATAAACTAGTTACACTAAGGAACATTCAGTTACAGTTTGAATGTAGTTTCAAAGCAGAAGATTCTTGAAATTAGTTTTGACGACGACGACAGATGACGACATACGACGACGGTGACGGAAGACGACGGACGCCAAGTGATGGCATAAGTTCACATGGTACCCTTCGGAAAGCACTTTTAGTTACATACGTATCCTTACAAACAACGTCTCGTTGCAGGGTCTTCCAGGTACTCGACGAAATCTCTTTCAAAACTTTTATCGTCAATTTTGTCAGTAAGTAAAGCCGGGCTTCAGAGAAATTATGTACTCTATGTTGGTATGAATGAGTTGGATACTTAAAGATTCCAAAACTATGTTAGAGTACACAAACTATAAGTATTTTTCCTCTTGAAATAGTATAAAATATTTGACTTTTTTTACCCTTTATGCAAGAATATCCCGTTCCAAACTTTTAAAAAACTTAGTATACCCGTGTATGTAGTGACGTTTTGAATTTGTATGAGCGTAATTTATATATTATTAGTAAATTTTTAAGTCAGATATTTCGTTACCACAAATTACATAAAACCCTTACTTAATTTTTCCATAGATACAAATATTTGCTTTGCAAGATTGGCTGTACCTGTAGAAAACTCATTTCAAATTGAATAGCACATCCTAAATTTTACGGT
Organism: Mytilus edulis; assembly: GCA_019925275.1. Lineage (NCBI taxonomy): Eukaryota > Metazoa > Mollusca > Bivalvia > Mytilida > Mytilidae > Mytilus > Mytilus edulis. Next base: position 17,906,481 of record CM034357.1, read on the forward strand.
GATGTTATTTACCGAATACGGATTTAAATACGATCCGGATAAACCGGATCAATCCTTTACATTAACTTATTCTAAAAGGTTACCAATTCCATACTGTAATTACATTTTGGAATATTGTTTTTATTTGTATAAATATTGATTTTGTAAAATCCGTAAATTAAAGCCGTACTTAACTTTATTGTTATACACAAATGCACTTTTATGGTACTACAATCGGTCTATTCCTATACTTTGGCATTGCACAATGTCAATGTTTTTCTCTTAATGTTAATGTAGACTTTAGCAATTGATTTTTGTAGTTTGTTCTTATGTTGTACGGTCCCAGGTTAGGGGAAGGGGTAAGCGGCCACAGACATATTTAACCCTGTCATATTCTTTATTTGCCTGTCTCATGCCAGGAGCCTGTAGTTCAGTGGTTGTCATTGGTTCATGTCTGTCATATATGTTTTTCGTAAATTGTTTTGTTATAAATAAGGGTTTTAATTAAATCGATTAAATATTTTCATGTCGGGGCCTTTTATAGCCGACTATACGGTATGGGATTATCTCATTGTTGAAGGTTGTACGGTTACCTATAATTGCTAACATCAACTTCACTTGAACTTGGATGGATTGTTGTCTCAATTGCAATTATGCCACATCTCCTCATTTTTATATGTAAATTTTAATTCACAGCCGAAGCTCGTCGACAATATAATCAATTTATAAAAACAAAAACGGATTATTTAAATAATTTTCAATGTATTGCACAATAATGGTTAGAGCCGCGCACTTTTCCTTCTGAACTACCGAACGCCTAATTACCCTGGATTAAAACTCGCATTTTTCGTCGGAAAACCTAAAAAGATCTTAAGTGAAATACTTATGAAACACAACAGACGCTAGGGGGAAATGTACAGCCCTCCAGACCACTTCAAATCATCCCGGAATCTTATGTGATTTGTAATACACAATATCTTGCTTTATGGCTAAATCCAACCTTTCAATACCCCTTTGACTTATCACAGGATTTGTTCTTAAATGAGAAAGATCTGCTAAACTTTTTCTGAAAACCTGAGATAACCTCGATTTGGGTTGATTTCGTGTTGCTCAGTCTTTAGTTTTCTATGTTGTGTTTTGTGTACTGTTGTTTTTGATTTAGTCGTTTATCGTCTTTTGCCATGGCCATGGCATTGTACTTTTGTGTTCGATTTATGAGTTTAAATTTCCTTTTGGTATCTTTCGCTTCTCTTTTGCTTTCGTCTTTACTTTTGTAATGTATTGATATTAAACTATGTCAAAATATATACCTTCAAAACAAATTACCATCACTCTTTCTCCAGTCCGAATTTTGTCGATACATATTCCGTTACATTGTTCTGGTGGTAAATACAAATAGTAGGTTAGAGCTGCATCAGGAAAGACAACTATTGCTACATTTTCTCTCATACAAGTGTCATTCCTGAATACCTGATTTAATTGTGGATAAAAGAATTATTTTAGAATAGATGCAATATGATTGTGTTCCTTTCAATAGTTATACAATTCAATGTATGTAAAATCTTGTTATACTGATTTATATATGTTTATCTTTAAATGACTGCATATCGATGCAAAATACATATACACAGAGGATCTTTATTTCGTTCAAAATCTTACTTATCACAGTGCTATGGTATCATTTTATGCACTTTTATGTATGTATCCTATACCATGTATAAACTGTATTTACTTTTAGAATGAAGTATTATTATTACAAATATCTTGCATGTTTTAATATGCATCTTTATTTGTTCAAATTGACTTCACTGGCCACCAAAAACAATCGTAATGAAAAGCGTTCACTTTTTGTACGCTTAAGTTAATTCTAAATTTCGGTTATGGTGATGCATTTGAAATCAATGTTTGTAATAGCCTAAACTTCTACAATTTATCAATAAAACCATGGTACTGGTATTAATCTTAACTATTAATGCATAGTAGAAAAGACTGCTATTTGAACCTCTATGAATCTAAAATGACATATATTTAGTGCGTAAACTGATGAATCGGTATACCCCCTCTAAAAAAATAAAGTTTTCTGTTGCGTATCGATAAAATGAAATTGGAAAAAAATCATGTACATAAAAAAAATAAAAATCTTCCCATACGTCAAATAGAATAGTGTTTGACATATTCAACAGTATGGTATTTTTCCTCAAAATCCACCTTTTTTCCATAACAATTGTTCAATTCCGCCATTATCACGGGACCTTTAAGTATAAAATATAATGTTTGTGTTATAAAGATTTGATAACTATGTCACTTAAGGTTAAGAAATCAAGAAAATATTTTTAAAATAGCGATTTTCCGTTTAGAAATATTATTACTTTCATACGAAATTTTAGGACAGGTCATCTCAAATATCGAACATGAATGCTATGTTTTCGCATTAAATTTTATAGGAACAATATTCAAATGTTCGTCTGAATTTGCAAAGTTACTATAATCAAAAGTGTGTAACGTATTGACTAATTTTTTAAATGATTTTCCTAAACACCTTTTTGCTCATAGTAATGGCACCAATTTTTCTGCACCAGCTACGCATTTTCACAATAAAATGTCTTTTCAGTGCTGATCGAGGCAAAATATTTGAAATTCCATAACTTATTTAAAAATTAAGAGCTTTTAAACCAAAAAGGAAAAGAAATATAAGCAAAGGGAAGGAACCAGAGTTTAAAACGGGGAATTGTCGTATTCCAGTGAAGTATAAAGATAGTAAAAAAATAATTTTAAGTTGGAACGAAAGGAATTCATTCCAATAAAGCGGATAACTCCCTAATCCTATTTTCTTCATCGCGAACTATATCAAGACAGAACTAATATTGTATATGGTAATTTTGCTTTTGTTTTTGTTTTTTTTATATTGTTCGATATTACTATTTGTAAAGGCCGGTTTCTCAAAAGCGTCCTCGCGGAGAAAGCGCAAAATATTACCATTATTTTTGCTACAATTTTATTTATACTTACCTCAATGCATGATTTCTCAAAAAATGCCTTAACTCCACTCCCAGCCCTTACTGATGGAATCATCAATATCCATTTGATCCCAGAAAGCTTTAAACCAATGTTTTCAAAAATACCCATATATTGATGGCATACGTAATCAAACAGTATTCTAAGAAACTTTCCAAAGATATCAAGTGCTTTATGTTTACTCCCTCTTGAGTCTTTTATTAAAGTATCATCATCAACATCCTGAAAAAAGTAGTTTGAAACGCATGCTAAGAACAACTAAAAAGTAATGATTTAAACCTTCTTGTCAGGTGGCGGTTAATGAAATCAAAAGTATCCTCTTGGATTGTAACCCGTCCTGATTCGTTTGTATGTGTTGCAATAAAAAATTTCAATCCTGGTATCTATGATGGGTTTATTAGCATGCATACCAGAAGATGCATATTTTGTTGACACATTTGGTCTTTCTCAATGAGAAAATAATAAATTGCCATAAGTTTTTTTTTATTTTTTGGTTTACATCGTCAAAAATTTGGGAGTATAAAAAGGGATAGTCAAATCCTTTTCATTTAGCCTCAGTACAAGTATTAACAGGTCACACTTTCTATATCTCAGTCAAAATCATACATACGGATATGGTGATTATAATTCAGATCAACTTGTCTTATAAAACTAAAGCAGGACCCTCTTCTTATCGTACTATGTCATGGAACAATAAGATGATTTATTGTCCGCGTCGCCGATATTTATGACGTTGCGTGGCATTGAAATATTGAAACACAAAAAAAATCAAAAGGATATGTTCAATGTGTATTAAAAAGTAAAATCACAAAAATACTGAACTTAGAGGAAGATCAATTGGGAAAGTCCATAATCACATGGCAAAATCAAATAACAAAACGCATAAAAAACGAATGGACAAAAACTGTCATATTCCTGACTTGGTACAGGCATTTTCAAATGTTGAAAAGGGTGGATTAAACCTGGTTCTATAGCGCTAACCCTCTCACTTTAATGACAGTCTCGTCAATTTCCGATATTTTTACATTGATGCGTTAAATAAACAGACACAATAAATATAATAGTCAAAATATGGGTACATCAGTCATCATTCAAAACTTCTTTTATTAACAAAAATGATGAATTTACAGAGCATTTTGACCGTCATTTAAAAAGAAGCCAACTTTCTGCACTATTGGCGTTATCATAGCGGCCATGTTTTATTGGTATAGAGAGCTGGATTGTCCAGAGATAAATTTCGACCTACGACATGAAAAACTGGCAATCCTAGTTCATTGAGATCTTACACATTGTGTTATTGAATAAACATTTGACGCTGGGCACCATTTTTATATCCATATTATACCTATTAATTGTTGTTGGAATCCTAGAACATAGACATGAAATCATAATTTATATTTGAAGACAAATAGATAACATGTTCCTGTCGCAATACTTGACCACAGGCTATTTATTCTTTTGATATCGTTTTGTTTTTTTGTTTGTTTTTTTTTTTGGGGGGGGGAGGGGGTTATTAACCGACAACCGCCGTGGTACTCTTGTATCAACTATGTTTATGATATAAAAAAAATGTGATATGTGCCTCTGTCGTATATCATCTAGAACGATATTATTTTCATATTGAAAGGTCCGGTGAAAGATAAACAGGAATGGTGTTATTTGAGTAGGGGTGTAACAAAAAAGATTATTATTAAATGTATTTCTTTCTTTCCATCAATTGCGTGTAGCATTATTTTCAACGAGTCAAATATCCTTGTGAAACATATATATCATTTAAAATTTCTATGTAATACTAAATGATAATGCATCAATCTAATATACGTTTTATGTCAACTTTTAATTATAAAACATTATCCACCTTTCTAGTATTCTTTTTATATATTCTCTCTTGATAGACAAAATGCATCAAATCCTTTCATATTCTGGTCATATACATAATAAGATTTATTAATTAATTGAATATCCAATAGTATTTATAAGATAGTTAAAACCACAGTATTTTTTGTCTGACGGTTAATGAAATTCTGTTGTAATGGTCAAACATTTATCCAAATCGTTTTTACCATTTTTAGCTTTTCTAATTTGTTATATGGCAAAAAGATAATGGTAATATAATAACAACTTATTAATAAGCATTGTCTTTTTATATTGACTTTTCATCTTCTTCTTACTGAATTCTCTGTAATAAGACAGTAAACTAATATTAAGCGGATATCAGCTAACATACTGTGAAATCAGCGTTTATCGATGTTTTTAAAACTAAACTTTTATTATCAAATCTAACAATTTGTTATCTTTTTTTTCTTAAAAAGAATTTTGGGTCATCCTTATGTGTTCATCCAACTCTTTAATACATTCCTATAACATTTTGGAATATTTGGTAAAATTTGATCGACTCTCAAATTGTTGTAATTCATATTCCTTATAACTGTAAGTAACTGTCATACAAGTTGGAGGTTTAGCTAGCTATAAAACCATGTTTACGCCACCATTTTCCTCGGATGATGCCTGTACGAGGTCAGGAATATTGTAGTTGTTTACCACTTGTTCCGTTGATTGATATTGTCTGGTTTTGTCAGTTTTTATGAACTTCCCTTTTTGAATTTGCCTTGGAGACCAGCATTTTAACATCTTCATTTAAAGTCTGTGTTTATGTTGTTTATAGAAATTAACATGAACTTGTTGAAAAGGTGAAGAATGGCATAATCAAAGATTTCATTATCAAAAATTTTTCCTAACATAGTGAGATCCCGCTTTTTCCAAAGAAAGTAACAGTTTGTCCAAATTCTCTATTTTATTTTCAATATTTGATTTTTCACGTTCTTCTCATCATGTCAAAAATAAATTCCTAAAGATTTTAGGTTTATCTGCCCATATGAAATTAGCTATTTTATCCTTACAGTTGTTTTAGTTTTATCTATAATCCTGAGTGAGTACAAATATTTCAATGTTAATTCGGTGTCACTTTCATCATTAATACATAGAGAATATCATATGGCTTTTTCAATATCACACCTGTATCAACCCGAGACGCAAATATAACCCAAATACTCTGCTCAGGGGATTGTATTGGTTTAGGGTTGATACGGAGTTTGATATTGAAAAGCCATGTGATATTTTCTATATACAGATTACAGCTTAGGGTTTTATAAAGCGTTTGCATATCATTACGGATAGCTGATACAGTACGATTACCATTAAGTGTATTATATATACAATTTACTTGTATTATAAACTAAGTATATAGCAAAAAATTGTTTCATCGGCTAATTGGCTTATTTTAATATCATGTGTTTTCGTATAAATTTTATCTGAAACCATTTTATATCCGTTATTTCAAAGTCTCAGTGTCAATATCTCAACGAATAAAACAAACGAAAAGAAGATAAGGGACACCCTTGACACCTCTTGAATTATTAACACTTTCTGGAATTCCACCCATTCTTTTTCAATAAATATATTTTTTACCGAAAGATAGTTTAATGAACAAATGCTAAATTTTTGTACTTTATGGTTCGTTATTGAAACAGAACAATGATCACTAACAACATAGCTAGTTGCATTGATCTCAATAAAATGTCTACATCTGTAGTATAAATATTTTTTAAAGTTGTTGTAACGTATCTATCACTTTTGTATGGTTATAGACGTTTTGTTATCAACCATCAACATGTTCTGAATGAACCAAAAATGTATTATCTACCTGTTTATATTATAATCTCTCTTAGAAGTATAGCGTGGGTCCCCTTATTTTCTGTACTCCTTTTCCGGGCCATTTAATCGTCAAAGAAATCTATCAAAGATTGCAATTTACAAGATCGGCAAGATTTTAATTTTAATCTACACAGATTCAATACCACATATTACAAGGATTTCTTTTATAATATTAATATATGCAGTGATACATGGTACAGCAACCATCCTTTATATTAATAGATATTTTTCATTTGGCGTATTTCGAGTTTTAGTTATTTCTTTTTGCTTATATGTAAGAGTGTAAAATGTTTCTTATTTGACTAACCAATTTTAGAACAAGCAAATCTGATGAAAGAACCTTACTAAATAGCAGCGGTCAATTATAAAAGGTTTAAACAAATGGAAATTATTCTCAAAATATATTTTATATATTTTGCAAAAGTCTTGCTGTCAAGATTATAAGTTTAATTTTGTTGAGTTTATATGAATGAATGTGTGCATGCTGCCCCTTCCCAACATGGCAGTAATGGAAAAACAATTGTTTTTCTACCACACCAATTCGCATGACTGTTCATCGATGCATTGCAAGAGATATCTTAGCTTTCGACGAACACAGTCTTTCTCCATTTTCGGTTTATTCGATTCCCTCCGGTGTTTTCTATTGATTGTGCATTTAAACAACAGTAGACTACTAGTACTTTTACTTTGCCTTTTAAAATGTTTTATCTACTACTGCTATTAACGTTTTCCATCACTATATTCAAAATATGTACAATGTATATAGTTTTTCACACAATCGATTCCAAGAAATATATAAGCTAACAAGAACTAAACTGTCAACATGTCAGCAAACTAGGTTTTCTTTTATTGAAAGCGCTTTCAGGCTTCTATGACCTAACACGTTATTTGCCTATTTTTCAATCTATGAAGGAACATAACTCATGAAGGTAGAACATTAAAATCCTCAATATGGAACTTAACCTCCATTTTGCTATCAGTAACAACATATAAACATTTGAAAATAATTGGGTGATAAGTTAATGCACGACCAACATCATTTGCCGTTATTTCAAGAACCATTAATCCTAAATGGTAAAAGTGAAAATCATCAATATCAAGCTTGACCTCCTTTTTGTCATCAGTCATGTTTAAATTATCAACCAGCGGTGGAACGGTTCATTATAAGTTATTCATAGAGTACTGCCATTTTACCATGTATCAATTAGCCTGCACAGTATAAGTGAAAATCTTCAATACCTAACTCGACCTTCATTTTCATAATTTGAAGTCATACCTCCCACTGTTAAAAATAAATTCATAGACAAAATAGGTATCATACGTGTTTCTCGTTTCTCTTTTCTCGTTTTTATATAGATTAGACCGTTGGTTTTCCCGTTTGAATGGTTTTACACTAGTAATTTTTGGGGGCCTTGATAGCTTGCTATTCGGTGTGAGCAAAGGCTCCGTGTTGAAGGCCGTACCTTGACCTATAATGGTTTACTTTTAAAATTGTTACTTGGATGGTGAGTTGTCTTATTGGCACGCATACCACATCTTCCTATATTTATTAAAACTTATCATGGATTTACCACGGGTTTACACATGATGCAAAATGTTTATCATGTGCGATAGCTGTAGCATCGTATATTGAAAAACAATATTAAACATGTCATTAGTTCATTTTTGTTTACCTTTTGCGTTGATACTTGTGTATGGTGTTCAATTTACTAGTAGGTGCCTCATTTAGAGCGCCTCGACCCAAATTTATTTACCAAATAAATTTATCAATTCGTGTTAAAATATTTAATAAAAAGAGTAAACCTGTAGTAAAATGTCTCAATGAATGATTATTAATTAATTACAATCGTAAAGTAAGCCGGCACTAAGTTTTTGCTGCTGGGAATGTTCCTACAAGTATTTGTGCGAATAAATTTCTTATTTGAACATATCTAATATTTCTGAATTTTATTTACCTATCAAATTCATGTTCTCCGATTTGACTTAAATAGTTGATTTATAACATACTAAAACGTATATCCAAATTTTAAAATGAATGAACACGATGCATGGACTCATGATATGTATCAGCAGTTCATGTGTACTTTAGTTTTGACGTTATCTAACTTACCATCGAGGTCACCTCCGAGGATTTCCGGTGGTCATATAACCCAATATCAACATAAATATAGATATAAATGGATAGCTAACACGTGTGATGGGATTTGTCTAGGTCTGTTTGATTTCATATTTATAAAACAAATATGCTACTCATCGTTTTTACCTGTATTTTGTGTACTGAATCAACCAACAAAATGATTTATCGATATTTCGCTTTGAATGTTAACATTCATTTTTCTTTTAAAAGCTGAACACGCTTAGTGTATGCGTATCCCATCTCTTGTTAAGGGTTTGAATTGAAAGTCAGATGAATACGGAATCAGTGAATACTCAATCAGCGATGTTTCTTACCTCATTTTGACAAATTGAAACTGGTATCTAAAAGCGAATTATTATTTCAATATTTCATTTCCATGAATGGTTGAACAAAAAACAAAATAAAATCATATTTTATTAATGTTTTATATATACTGTTTAGTCTAGGTGGCCGTGTGGTCTAGAGAGCTGTATACAGTGCAGGCGTTGTCGTCCCGATATCCAATAGCATGAGTTCCAATCCCGGCGACGGAAGAACAAAAATTTGCTTCCGCAAATTTGCAGATTGAACATTGTTGCGCTGATATTCAGAGTAATTATGAATATAATATGTGTTTTCAGCCGTATATCACCTTCATTGGTGATCTAATAGATTACTCTGTCGTAGAGTTTTCACTTGTTTAGACGTATTATATATAGGTTTTAACGTTGGTTTCAATTTAGACTTGTTTATATTTTTTCGTTTGGGCTTGTGTTATATTTTCCTTCGGGTTTATATGATCCGTTCATCCTATTTCGACTCTTTAAAGTTCAAGAGTCTATCCTAAATTGAGGTAAATTATATGGCCTTCCAAATACCGTTTCGATCCCTAACTTCATTGAAGAAACATTAATTGTCGAAATCTTGATATGGTGTATAAAATTGTTTGCACCTCATGTTTGCGATATACCATCATTCGCAAGTTTATTGTTTTCTGTTTGGTATTAAAATTAAAAATTAAGATCCATGTAACATCTGGTGATCAATTTATATGGCAATCGCCAATGGCAGTCAGCAGGGTTTAAGAACATCAGTTGGTCGACCTGTTAGTCAAATGCGTTTTGTTAAAATATACTTTTCACTTTTCGGTCTTTTAAAAATGTTGTTTGTTCTGTATTTAGACCCCTATACCAAGAAATTTGTGTTACATGCACACGTTTAAAAATTGCGGTTTTTATCCAACGCAATCATAGGTTTGAACGTTGTTTTCAATTTAGACTTGTTTATATTTTTTCTTTTGGGCTTGTATTATATTTTCCGTCGGGTTTATATGATCCGTTCATCCTATTTCGACTCTTTAAAATTCGAGAGTCTATCCTAAATTGAGGTAAATTATATGGCCTTCTAAATACCGTTTATATCCCTAACATCACTGAAGAGACATGAATTGTCGAAATCCGGATATGGTGTATAAAATTTTTTGCACCTCATGTTTGCGATAAACCATTTTTCGCAAGTTTATTGTTTCCTGTTTGGTATTAAAATTAAAAATTAAGATCCATGTAACATCTGGTGATCAATTTATATGGCAATCGCCAATCGCAGTCAGCAGGGTTTAAGAACATCAGCTGTTCGACCTGTTAGTCAAATGCGTTTTGTTAAAATCTACTTTTCACTTTTTGTCTTTTGGAAAATGTTGTTTGTGCTGTATTTAGACCCCTCTACCAAGAAATTTGTTAACATGCACATGTATAAAAATTGCGGTTTTTATCCAACACAATCTTAGGTTTGAACGTTGTTTTAAATTTAGACTTGTAAATATATAGCCCAGGTGGTCGTGTGGTCTAGCGGGACGGCCACAGTGCAGGCGATTTGGTGTCACGATATCTCAGTTGCATGGGTTCGAATCCCGGCTATATATATAACACGTCTAAACATCAACCCAACAATGTTAGATCTGTAAATTTGCTTTCGCAAATTTTTTGTTCTTCCCTCGCCGGGATTCGAACTCATGCTACTGAGATATCGTGGCACCAAATCGCCTTTCATTGTATCCGACACGCTAGACCACTCGGCCTTATAGACTGAACAATAATAAAGCTTTTGGTGACCGGGTGTTACCTTTCTTCGTCAGTTTTAATCTAGCGTCGTAATACAGTACATGAGATAAAAGGCAGGAAGATGGAATTGTTACAGATCAGCTGAAATATCTATTGTAAAGGATCCTACAAATTAATGTAAGATATAGTCACAGGAATAATTATATTTATAAGAACGTCTGAACCAGTGACAACTCTACAACAGATTTATCCATCAGATCACCAGCAGTGATGGTGATAAATGGCTGTCTACATTCTGTATATATAATTCGTCTTAACATCAGCCCAACAATGTTAGGTCTGTAAATTTGCTTTCGCAAATTTTTTGTTCTTACCTCGCCGGGATTCGAACTCATGCTACTGAGATATTGTGACACCAAATCGCCTTGCACTGTATCCGACACGCTAGACCACTCGGTCATCTAGGCTTCACAATGATAAAGCTTTTGGTGGCCAGGTGTTACCTTTCCTCGTCAGTTTTAAACTAGCGTCGTTATACAGTACATGATATATAAGGCATGAAGATGGAATTGTTACAGATCAGCTGAAATATCTATTGTAAAGGATTCTAAAAATTAATGTAAGATACAGTCACAGAAATAATTATATTTATAAATACGGTTGAACCAGTGACAACTCTACAACAGATTTATCCATCGGATCACATATATAAATATATTTCGCAAATTTACAGATCTAACATTGTTGGGTTGATGTTTATACGAGTTGTATATACAGAATGTACACAGCCATGTATCACCATTACTGCTGGTGATCTGATGGATAAACCTGTTGTTACTGGTTCAGACGTACTTATAAATATAATTATTTCTGTGACTGTATCTTACATTAATTTGTAGGATCCTTTACTTTAGATAATTGAGCTGATCTGTAAAAATAACATCTGCATGCCTTATATATCATGTACTGTAGTACGACGCTAGATTAAAACTAAACAAAAATTAAAATATTTATATATATGTATATAATTCGTCTAAACATCAGCCCAACAATGTTAGATACTTTAATTTGCTTTCGCAAATCTTTTGTTCTTTCCTCGCCGGGATTCAAACTCATTCTTTTTCCCCCCTTTTTTTTTGTCTCTTCGAAAATGTAGTTTGTGCTGTATTTAGACCCTTTTACCAAGACATTTGTTTTGCATGCACACGTATAAAAATTACGGTTTTTATCTAACGCAATCATAGGTTTGAACGTTGTTTTCAATTAGAGTTTTATATAATGCCCCTTTCAGAAATCGTGCTTTCGATATATTAGTATCATTGTTTGTTTATATATGTTTCCGTGGTCTTTCTTTTAACTTTCTAAGACATTTAGTAAATTGAAACGGCCAAACCAAATTAGAATGGAACACGAGCTATTTCCCTTGTTTGAAATTATACTGTTCTAAGTACAGATTCGCAGCAGTGCAGAGCAATGGTAAGAAGTAAATAGAAAATTTCTTATACTCCTTATACACAAACATTTCAGGTTCTATGAAGGAGTTTGCGGCAAACAGGTAAGAAGTAAAAAAAATGATTTATTTAAACAAATATAAATATTATTCTGAAATTTAAAAAAGGTATTTACACGTGTGCAAACGATTATATATCGCCTGCTTTGCTAATATAATATAACGTATGTTAAAAGTCTTAGAGAAAAGGGTTGTGGTAGCAATACACACTAAGAAGTTAAGTTTGAGAACAAAATTTTTAGAAATTTTGTCTGAGCGTCACTGATGAGTCTTATGTATACGAAACGTGTGTCTGGCGTATTAAATAAAAGCCTGGTACTTATGAAAATATAAAAGCCACTGGGTCGATGCCAATGCTGGTAGAAGTTTCGTCCCTGAGGGTATCACCAGTCCAGGAGTCAGCACTTCTGTGTTGATATGAATATCAATTATATGGTAATTTTTATAAATTTACTGTTTGCAAAAGTATGAATTATTCGAAATACTAAGGATTTTCTTAACCAGGCATAGATAACCTTAGCCGTATTTGGCACAACTTTTTGGAATTTTGGGTCATCAATACTCTTCAACTTTGTACTTTTTGGCTTTCTAACTATTTTGATCAGAGCGTCACTGATGAGTCTTATGTCGACGAAACGCGCGTCTGGCGTATTAATTATAAGCCTGGTACTTTTGATAACTATTGTGACATTTTCACCCCTACCCTCCTTTTTGCAATATATTGTAGCAAATAAATGCAGATAGTAGGTGTTGCCATGGTAACACAAAAAAACAGATGGCATTTCACCGTTTTAACTATTTGAAATCAAATTTATGGAAATGCTGTTTCCATACATATGTACATACATAATACAAACAGTAAGCCTTATTTGTTAAAAGGCACGGAAAGGAGGTTGGTTAATAATTCTGAGAGTCAATTTTTTTAAGTTTTATTTTTCCTAACTGTGTTTTGCTACCTATATAGGCAACAGGAAGTACATAATATTGACATTACCGATGATCCAGGGTAATGTTGTGAAGGTCAGAGAAACCCTGTCAGACGGACATGTACGCCTTACAATCATTTATAAAAATATAGTTAAATTATAAATTATAGTGTCTGAGAAAAAGACATAACCAAAGGAAACAGAACTTTGACAAATGAATCATCAACATGAGTGTAAGGTCAAAGGAACTCTGCAAGACAGACATGTAAACCTTGAATTCATTCCGTGGTGATACACCACATATAGTTGACCTTTCGCCTGTATTGTCTAAGAAAACGGACTCAACCATAAAAACACAAGGCTAATTTTGGGATCACGAAAATTAGATTAATGTCAGACTATCAAATCAGACAGATATGTACTCCAAACAATCATGTCATACACCAATTTTAGTTGACCTGGTCATAGTACACGAGAAAACGTTCCTTGCAATGGAACCTAAACATTGACCAATGATCCAATAAAAAATTTGCAAAGGGTTCCGCGGAACCCGGTGTCTCGCCTACGATTGCTGTTGTCAGTGTAAAAGCGAAATGTTGACTTAAAAGTGCGTTCATTTATCAATAAAATACAGATTTGTTTTTTAATCAAACCTTCTCTTTAAATGCTATTTCTTTGTCTTGAGGATTAAACTCAGTCAGAGTTTAAAGTCTTTAATAATGAGCAAACCCATATAATATAGTAATTAGTTATCAAAGGTACCAGGCTTATATTTTAATACGTCTGACGCGCGTTTCGTCTACATCAGACTCATCAGTGACGCTCAGATCAAAATAGTTATGAAGCCAAACTGCAAACAAGTACAAAGTTGAGCATTGAGGACCCAAAATTCCAAAATGTTATACCAAACACGGCTAAGGGAATCTATGCCTGGGATAAGAAAATCCTTAGTTTTTCGAAAAATTCAAAGTTTTGTAAACTGGAAATTTATAAAAATGACCATGTATTTGATATTCATGTCAGCACCGAAGTGCTGACTACTGGGCTAGTTTTACTCTCGGGGATCAAACGTCCACAAGCAGTGGCATCGACCCAGTGGTGTAAATAGTTATAGAAGGTACCAGGATTATAATTCAATACGCCAGACGAGCGTTCCGTCTACATAAGACTCATCAGTGACGCTCAGATCAAAATAGTTATGAAGCCAAACAAGTTCTGAAAGGCATCGACATTACAAAAGGTAAAACAATGCGAACGAGAACACAATGGCCTAATTCCTGATCAAACAATATCTGAACAAAGAGAATTATAACATAGTTAATGTTTACAGTGGAGAGACTATTATTTTGTAAATATATTAGGTAACTGAAACGTAAGGATTCCAACAAACCTGACTGATATAAAGACTTTCTATAACATTTTCGAAGAAAACACAGTCTTTGTTGTCACCTTCCATTTCTTCGAATTGTTCAAAAGCTCGGTATCCAAATTCCTCAGCCTGGCCTTCTTTTGAAAGTATTAATGCTGAAGGGAAATCTAATCTCTGAAGCGATCGACCACTAACATAAAGCGACATTGCTGTTTGTGGGTCACTGTAAAAATCTCCTCTAAATTGTTGACCAAATCGACATGACTTTGTTCCTAGTTTTATGGTGATAACTAACATTATGTCATCCATCTGGGAAAAAAATGTTGTAAAAATCATATTTCAAGTAATAATTTGAGTATTTTCTCCACTAAAATTACCAGTTAAAGTAAATTTCAAATTATATTAGACATCAGTGTAATATTGCATTTTTTTTTTTTTTTTGTCTTTTATTTAAACATTCCTAAAATGTCCACTGCTATTGTTCTTTACTAAAAGCATAGTCATTATATTCTCTTTATATACATCAACTCGAAAAAAAGGTTTGATTTTTTCCAAGATGTAGATATTGTAGTGTTCAGTGAAGTCAATAATATCAACCATAAATTTACCTCCGGAAACAGCGATCTTGGTATAGCTTCCATCCAAATTCCTCAGAGAAATATCCTGCAATAAACATAAATAGTCAATTTCCTAACAAAGGATTCTCCTCTAAAATATAAAATATTATTATAACTTTTATTTGATCCCGAAATTAACGTTGATACATGTCAGATGTATAGAAAATAAAATAGTGTATATAGCAACGCAAAAAAAATATTTATTGCTTTTTATACAATTTAACCTTATGGTAAAAATTCAGATATATGTACTAATAATTGTAAGCCTTCTAATACCAGATAATTTCTTTATACTTATTGTTTATCTGATAAAATATTATCATGCAACACTGTGTCTATATTTACTGTGTCCTCATTTTCGTCAGGTTCCATAACTGCTATCGAATCGACAAATATAAAAAATTAACATTGATAACTATTGTCCATCTTATCTAATTATATTGTATAAAATGCATACTCATGGTGATCATTCAAGTGAACCATGTTCAAAAGGGAACGAGATTCACAGGAAAATAAGATACCGTGAACTAAAGCATATCTTTACTCAAAAACGAATGTAATTTTAACATTATAGTTTCCATCAATAATGTGTGAACGTGGAATTCATTTTACCAATTGATATGGAACGCCATGGAACTCTGATATTATACATGTATTTCCTGTGTTTTAGGGAGATATGAAGACTTGATCGCCCAAGAATATTCATATTTCACGAGGGCTTTGCTCGACGGAAACATAATTTTTCGAGGGTGAGCGAATCTTCATATCTCAAGAAGACAAGGGAAATGAATGTGTTATTCCAGTGACTCTGCTTTGTTTACCTCCTGAACATAAAATATTAGTTTGCATACAATTGTTCATAATACACGTGTCTTATAACTAAATTCTACGTACACATTGATAAACCGTACGGATCAAAATCTAATAATAAGTCTTTTTCTAACGTCTAAAATGATTTTGAACACGATAATGATGCTTCTATCGCTATTGAAAGAAGAGAAGTCTGGATAACGAGTTGGTCAGGGAAAGATAATTAGGTACCAATGAAGTAAAAAGATCTTAAATTTGATACTCGTTAGTCGAGTACTCAGGTAAATGTTTAACGTCTTTTTTTTTGGTGGGGGGGGGGGGGGGGGGGGGGGGGGACGGATGCAGTATATATTTTATCTTATGATACCATCGCTTCACATATTAACGAAAGACATACCTATTATTATAGGTCATTGATGAATATTATATAGCTATAGAAGGTACTCATTGAAGTTTTTATAGTTATAGCAGGTGCTTGTATAATATCCTATTGTCATAATAGGTACTTGTTGAATGTCATTTAGTCATACCACCGAGGTACTTGTTGAATGTCCTATAGTCATACCAGGTAATTGCTGAATATCCTGTAATCATACCAGGTACTTGAAAAATATCCTATTGTCGAATCAGCCACTTGTTGAATATCCTATTGACATACCAGGTACTTGTTGAATATCATTTAATCATACCAGTATCTATTGAATTCCCTATAGATATAGCAGGTACTTGTGGAAAGTCCTACTGTTATATTAGGTACTTGTTAAATATCCTATAGTCATACCTGGTACTTGATGAATATACTCTTGGCATACCAGGTACTTGATTTATATCCTATAGGCATACCAGGTAGATTGAATATCCCATAGTCATACCAGGTACTTGTTGAATGTCTTACAGTCACACTAGGTACTTGATGAATATCCTCTTGGCATACCAATTACTTGATAAATGTCCTATAGATATGGTAGGTGCTTGTTAAATGACCTACTGTTATAGGAGGTACTTGTTGAATGTCTCATATTAATAGCAGGTACTTGTTGAATGTCTTATATTAATAGCGGGTACGTGTTGAATGTCCTATAGATATAGGAGGTTTTTGTTGAATGCCCTTAAGATATAGCACTTACTTGTCAAATGAATTACTGTTATAGGAGGTACTTGTTGAATGTCTTTTATTTATATCAGGTACTTGTTTAATAATCTTAAATAGGTTTCTGTTGAATGTCCTATACCAGATACTTTTTGAACATCTTTAGCCATACCAGGTAAGTAATGAATATCATTTTGCCATACCAGGTACTTGATGAATGTCCTATAGTTATAGCAAGTAAGTGTTGGTGTCCTTTAGTTATAGAAGGTGCTTTTTGAATGGCATTTTATTAAAGTAGGTACTTGACTATCAACTAAGATTAATCATAAGTATACTGAATTGTTCATGATCAATCTTAATCGTACGTTTTTTTGTGAAACCTATTCCAGGTACTTGAGGAATGTCCTAATTCCATACCATCAACTTGTTAAATATCCTATAGTCGTACCAGGTACTTGATTTATACCCAAGTATTGTCAAACCATCTACTTGGTGAATATCCTTTAGTCATACCAGGTACTTGATGAATGTCTTGTAGAAAAGGCCGGTACTCGATGAATGTCATGTTGTCATATCAGATACTTGTTGCATGTCCTATAGTCAAACAGATTCAACTTTTGCAGTCATCACGTGACTTTGGCGACGTCAACATCACCCTTATCAAGCCCAAGTAAAATGTGTAGATATGCACAGGGACTTTCATAAATCGATAAGACAAATTACTTTTAGATCATGATACAAAAAGTATGGACATATATAGTTATTCTTCGTATATTTAGAAATATATTTATGCCTTTTGGAAAAGTTTTAAACTTTGGTCTTCTCCCTTCTAAATGCTTTCGAAAATTTGACTTGTTGCCTCGGTAACACTGTTAAATCATACAACTACGATAAATATTGGATTTTCTAACGTGTTTAATCTAAAATTGCATTTTATACAAAACAGATGGAAAAATTGGGGACATATGTGCTTATTACTATATTCATAAATATTTGAAATTTCTTATTTACAACTGTTTAATTTTTGTTTATATCCCATCCAAATTGATTTGAAAATTAGCTATTTTCAGAAAATCTGATATTATATTTCAAGATGGCGACCACATTGACAGCGTGGGACGACTTGGTAAAAATATACTTTGTAAGATTGTTACAATGAATATCTAATAACTGTTGAATGTTCGTATTTTCAGTGATTGTCTTACCTTAAAGCAGCATAGAATCAAACATTGGTTCCTTTTGATAAAGGTGATACATGCTGTTGTTTTTATTTACAAAATGTTTAAAAATTTTAAAAAATGGCGACCAAATAATTTTCAAACGTAGAAGATGTTCGACACTTATTTTGTCCATGCAAATAATGCAATTTAATTTCACTGTTTATATTGCAATTAAATATGACACGTTATGTTCACTATAATGATAGCCAAGGACAAAGCTAGATTAAGTTTTAACATCAACGTGATCAAAGAAAACAAACATGGCACCTAATCACGATGCAAGTTTTGACAGTGCCAATGCAGATGTAAGTTTTGACATTACCTATGTAGTTTAGTGTTGTCCGATTCTAAATGAAATTTTAATACGATATTATTTTATATTTATAAAAGAAGATCTCGAATGGATATTAACCGAGGTATATATAACTATGTTTTTCAATTTTCATTAAAGTCATTTTGGCCCCCATATGCATGTGAGATATGTTTAATATATGTTTTGTTGAGTATATGAAGCAAAAAGATTAACAGAAAGAATGGGTCATCAAAATAATGACTTATTGGAGGGTTTCCGTATGTATTTTTTTCGTTCAACTTATTTTGATAAATGTGTATTCGAAGTATTTGATATTTTTATACGTCATGTTTTAACCAGTTGAGCATGTTGAGCATTTTTCATGATTGTTGATTTTATACTGCTGAAAGTTTCCTGAAAACCACCGAATTATTTTGAATGCGAGCTTGATAAGGGATAGCAAAGATAGAGACTCATAGTTTTACCTTTTATTGGTTCTAATTAATCAACAGCTTGGGTAATGGCTTCATTTTTATTAAGTTTTTGAAGAAAAAACAGAAATAACTACCTATATTTAGCTAAAACAACAGACATGCTAATTATGTAATTGATAAAAGTTATCAATAATATTGGATACCGAATTGACTTTGAATTGGTGCCGATTTGATTAGATGCCGATTTAATCAGTTGCCGATTTGACTTTTTCTATGGGTGCCGATTTTACTTGTACCCTTTTAGATAATCCTAATTAAACCAGTAACATGCAGAGTTATCGACCGTAATGATGACTGGAATAGTTGCATATGGCAGGTACTTGATGAATGTTCTATAGATATAGAAGGTACTTGTTAAATTTCCTAGTCATAGGTACCGGTATTTGTTGAATATCCCTATGTTAAAGAAGTTAATTGTTAAATGTCTTAATTGTTAAATTTCCTATTTTTATTGCAGGTACTCAATGAATGTCGTATTGTCATAACAGTTACATGATGAATATCCTATTGTTATTATAGGTACTTCTTGAATGTATAATTGTTATAGAGGTATTTGATGATTTCCTTTAGTTATAACAGGTACTTGTTGAATGTCCTATATTTAAAGCAGGTAATTGTTGAATGTCCTATACTTACAGCAGGTACTCAATGCATGTCCTATTATCATAGCAGGTACTCGCTGAGTGGCATATACATATAGTTAAAGTGGGCACCTGATGAATGTCGGATACTATTAGCAGGTATTTGTTGAATATCATATAGTTAAAGAGGGTACATTTTGTAATTGATGAATGTTCTCAATATAAGTATAGCAGGTACTCAATGAATGTCCTATTGTCAAAGCAGGAGCTTGTTGAATGACCTATTTTCATAGCAGTTAGTTGTTGAATGTCCATTAGCTAAATCAGGTACGTGGTTAAATCATATAGCTATAGCAGGTATTCGTTGAATATCTTTTAGTTATTTTAAAGCAGTTACTTGTTTAATGTCTTCTATCATGGACTAATAAACAACGTGTCTTTGGTCGCAGCTTGCGTGATCGAACATTATAAACTTGAATATTTTGCATCCATCTGATGAATCTCTTCTTTTTAATACGCCCGTTTACGGCACGTATTATGGTATTTAATCTTAATCACTATAAAAACATACAAATATGTAACAAAGAAAAACAAAAAAAAAGAAAACAGACAAAGCACACTAACAAATACGAAAAACGAGAATACAAAATTTACCTTAGCATAACAACAGATTGACAGGATGTATAAGTGAAGAGCAACGTCACATGAAACAAAGAAACACAAAAAGGTTCTCATTTGGGGTCTAAGCGTGACGCGGAATTGCCGATTTGTTTGTAAGCGTGACACGTGAAAGTCATATTTTTGTGCCGTGGAAACGGGAATTAAAGTCTAGCGGGACACGGGAAATTACAAAAAAAATGAGAATTGCTTACATGTATACTGTAAGCGGGCTACGGAAATCTGACAAAACAGTAAGCGGGATCCGGAATCAGAACCCCCAATGAGCCCCCATTTTAATAGACAAAGCACATAATCAAAAATTATAGAAAAGAATAAAATACAGGGGTGTGGAATTACGCTGTTTGTATTTATTACAGTTTAATAAATTTTCCAAGATTACAAGTTTAAAAAACAATCCAACAGACGGTTGTTATCTGTCCTTAATTTTATTATTTTATTGTCAATTGAACAGATTAACTATTAATTTTTTTTATAACATGTCATTAATTTACCATTAAAAGAGAACAACGATTAAATATGATCAAACATTTGTACAAACATGGAGATTACTTCTTTCAGATTTGTGACTTTTTTACTACCAAATTTGTGACTTTTTCCAGTAACCTTTATGTTTACCATTTTTTTCTATTAAATGTCCAGCTTCATGTTGATATTATTTTCAACATAATAAAATATCATATAAAAAAAAAAACGTTTAAAGATTTCAGTAAAAAAAAATGGAAAAAAAAGTGTTGTCAACAATGAATTGAGATTTTATGTCATAAGTGATCATCATAATAAAAGATTACAGAAAGATAAAACAGCAACCATAAGAGTATAAATCTTTAAAAATTTCTTGTTCATGAATGTTGAAGATTTTTATCCTGCTGTTGAACAATCAGAAATTAATTTATTGTTTTGAACATTCTTCAAAAATAAACTTTTATTACTTTTTTCCTGTTATGTGAATATTAATTGGGGGCAATTGTTATACAAATTTAACTTCTGACTCCTATAAGCAATAAATCAGGTAAAGTTTTGATAATGTGGTCACCTGTAATTCTATTTACCTGTACAAATCAAAACTTTTAGAGAAAAAATCATTTTTTGTAGGTTATTCCAAACAAATGTCAAATAAAAAAAAATTGTGTTATTCGTGAAAGTACAAACTTAGTGTTTTGGTCTAATTCAGTACGTCACATTCGAGAAAAAGAGGACGGGATTGTGGTTATAACTGAAACATATCCGTTGTCATCTGTGAGACAGATATTCCAAAAAGTGTTTTTTTTTTCTTCAATTTAGTGCGAGGTATATGAACGTTTTTCAATAAAAGCGTGACTTTCAGACCTAAAAAAATGGAAAATCAACTTGTCTAAAATTTTATTTCAAGAGTTTTTTGAATACCTCTATTACAGACCTGTGTGTAAACAAAAAGTGAAATCTTAAATACTCTTTAAAATTATATCATTTTCATAATTTGTGTACTGTTTTGTAGGGGACATTTGTCCACTACGAAACTTTCTTCTAAACACATCTTATCGCAATTTTAAATGTCTCATATAGCATTCCAGTTTGTTTACTTTACATACTAGAAAGACCTCATTTTTCTGAATTGGAGAAGCATTTTTATCGATAAAGATTAGACAGTACTTTACACATGAAGGTACAACTCACGTTACGTAGTGGACATTTTGATGCGTTTCGTAGTTGACAAAACCGTTTCATAGTGGACATCAACCCTATTCTATGTAATAAAAACATACTAAAATTTACATGAAACTCACCCTTGTTATTTGTTTTGCACGAATATAATTGAAAAAAGAGTAAAAAAAGACTGCATGTTAGTGGTAGTATCCACTACGAAACGTTTTTCTCTCATACTTGTTTCGTAGGTGACTGTTTCGTAAGGGACATATTCACATGTTTTATTTTTTACCAACAATCCCTATACTACAATAGTAACAAGACTGATTGTATTCATCAAAACATGTATAAAGCTGTACACTGATATTTTTTTTTAGAATTTTAAAACCAGATACTGAAGGAGATTTGACCCGTTTCGTAGTGGACATTAACAAAAATACGGTATCACTCTGGTCCATTTGATGTGCTCAATTTTTCTAACCAACAATTTAACTGCCGTTACAAAATCATCACTTCTTTTGTAAAACCCTAATGTTTATATCTCTTGCAAACAAAAATTGTAAATATAACGGAATTTGATGAGACTGTCATCAAAGTGAGAGGGTTAGGGCTATAAAACCAGGTTAAATCCACCATTTCTACATGTACCAAGTCAGGAATATGACAGTTCTTGTCCATTCGTTTTTGATGTGTTTTGTTAATTGATTTTTCCATGTGATTATGGACTTTCCGAATTGATTTTCCTCTAAGTTCAGTATTTTTGTGATTTTACTTTTTACATTGATTTTATTAACGGTTTATTAGCAAATTTCAATGACTTCGTTTCGTAGTGGACATTTTGTCAGGGACAACACCTTCTGAAATTAAAAATCCTATGTTAAAAGCTGTTTATTAAAATATGTTGGCTCTAAACTTACTTTTGAATTATTATAAAACTTACATTAAGTAAAAATAACATTTATTTCTACATTTTTTTACGATATTTTAGAGTATGAATGTTGAACAGGCGGATTAGGGACATGCCTTTTTTGGTTGTTTTGGACCATTCAGGAATCAATATCTTATCAATCCCTCTAAAAAAAAATAGACTGTTTCTTTGCTTGAAAATGTTAAAATTACATCTAATTCAATGTACTGACTGCACAAACAAATTACTTGTAAAGATCAAACTCATTTTTTTTAAAGTGGCTGGGACAAAAAATCACGTTTATATTGAACAAGAGTACACACGCTGAAATGTCTCGCCTTCTATACTAATCATTGATATTATGTTGATAGTCCTAAGTATAAAGCTTTATTACAACTGTCTCATAAACTTAACATTAACCAAGATTACTAAACAAAGACCAATGAACGTTGAAAATGAGGTCAAGGTCAGATGAACCATGCCAGGCAGACATGTACAGCGAACAATGCTTCTATACAACATATATATATTTGACCTATTACTTATAGTTTAAGAAAAATAGACCAAAACATAAAAACTTAACACTGTGCAATGAACCGTGAAAATGAGGTCATGGTCAAAAGAAACCTGCGCTACTGACATAAAGATCATACAATATTTCCATACACCAAATATAGTTAACCTAAGGCATATAGTATTAGATCAAAAGACCAAAACTCAAAAAACTTAACTTTGACCACTGAACCATGAAAATGAGGTCAAGGTCACATGACATCTGCCCTCTAGACATGTACACCTTACAATCATTCCATACAACAAATATAGTAGACCTATTGCATATAGTATGAAAAAAACAGACCAAAACACAAAAATTTAACTATAACCACTGAACCATGAAATTGAGGTGAAGGTCACATGACATCTACCCGCTAAACATGTACACCTTATAATTATTCCATACAACAAATATAGTAGACCCATTGCATATAGTGTGGAAAAAAAACAGACCAAAACACAAAAATTTAACTATAACCACTGAACCATGAAAATGAGGTCAAGGTCAGATGACACCTGCCAGTTGGACATGTACACCTTACAGTCCTTCCATAAACGGAATATACTAGCCCTATTGCATAAAGTTTCTGGGATATGGACTTGACCACCAAAACTTAACCTTGTTCACTGATCCATGAAATGAGGTCGAGGTCAAGTGAAAACTGTCTGACAGACATGAGGACCTTGCAAGATACGCACATATCAAATATAGTTATCCTATTACTTATAATAAGAGAGAATTCAACATTACAAAAAATGTTAACTTTTTTTTCAAGTGGTCACTGAACCATGAAAATGAGGTTAAGGACATTGGACATGTGACTGATGGAAACATCGTAACATGAGGCATCTATATACAAAGTATGAAGCATCCAGGTCTTCCATCTTCTAAAATATAAAGCTTTTAAGAAGTTAGCTAACGCCGCCGCCGGATCACTTTCCCTATGTCGAGCTTTCTGCAACAAAAGTTGCAGGCTCGACAAAAACGCCCATATCAGAGATGGGATTTTATTTTAAATCGGACACGGATAAATAATGAACTATTCGAGTTAGAAAATTAACCTGCATGTGTTTTGTAACTCATAATACAACAGATATACTATTTAGATACAACTAACAATAACAATGATATATAGAAGTAAGATCATGTCTTGAATTCCAGGTAGTTTTGGTTAACTATTAAAGATTTGTGAACGATGTTAAGAAAACTAAAAAAATAAGCAGTTTTCCATTACAAATTTGACGATTTATTTTTAAAACTTTGGATTTCCCATCTGATTTATTTGTTATTAATTCGTTCCTGATTGTATGTAAAGCTTAAATATGATTTCATACTTACGACTTTGTAGAAAATGAGGTATTATATATAATTCACTTGAAGTTTGCGGGATATGTATCATGTTATAAAACTCCGTTCCATACTGATACTTACATAAGGGGGTGTGTCGATAACTTCAAGGTCTATCAATATGTTTGTTTTTGTTTGTACGGTGATCACGACCTTACCTGGTGAAATCGTCCATAGTAAGTAACAGTTTGTTTGTTTTTATCAGCAAATATAAAATTCAGAAAAAGAAACAAGTATTGATTCCAGCGTGTTTCCAACATTGGCTACAAAGACGTCGAGTAAAACTTTATACGGAATAAAAACAATTAAAACCGAAATATTCACCAGTAAGAGTTAGGATTATAAAGTTTTAAGCTCGGGCCAAAATGAAGTGCCTCATCAAAATTGTTCATCCAAATCTTGT
Source organism: Mytilus edulis (assembly GCA_019925275.1). Lineage (NCBI taxonomy): Eukaryota > Metazoa > Mollusca > Bivalvia > Mytilida > Mytilidae > Mytilus > Mytilus edulis. The sequence continues at coordinate 17,931,791 of CM034357.1, forward strand.
GCATATGTCACTTTTACAATCAAAAAGCGAAGTTTGAAATAAACTTGACTATGCACATAAAAAATGCCAAGAACAAGCAAATAAAAAGGTTGCAGAAATAATCAGTTATAGAAATAATTTACAGAAAAAGACGAAAAGAGGAAACAATGATTATATTCATTGAAAAAGATAACAAATTGTGTAAAGAAAAAATAAAAAGTTAACGAAAGCATGTCGTTTCTATGATCATGAGAACACTTTCAACAGACCGCACATAATTTATATACCATCTTACGAATGTATCTCAGGACAAACTCGACATTTAGTTCACTTGTTAAAAGATCTATGCATACTGATAACTACTACTTGTTTGATATATATGACTTCAGAGTTTGCGAACATAGACAGCATTAACGCTTGAAACAGTATATCCTAATTTCCCCGAGGGTATCGCCAGCCCAGTAGTCAGGACTTCTGTGTTGACTTGAGTTATCATTGATATGTTCATAATTATAAATTAACTGTTAACAAAATTTTGATTTTTTTGAAATACTAAGGCTTAATTTTCTTCCTCAGGAATAGATTACCTTAGCAGTATTTGGCAAAACTTTTAGGAATTTTTGGTCCTCAATGATCTTCAACTTCGTACTTTATTTGGCATTTCAACATTTTTTTACTCGAGCGTCACTGATGAGTCTTTTGTAGACGAAACGCGCTTCTGGCTTAAATGTAAACATGATAAAATTTCAATCCTGGTATCTATGATGGGTTTATTTCTAACCAATCTTAAATATAATACAATAAGGACGACATGGATATCAAGAAACAATACAAGTTCCCTCTATTATTTTGAAAACTGCAATAGCTATAAAAATTATTCTGACGATAGCACAAAGATATGTATAGTCTATTTGTTATTTTGATAATTCAGATGTTGAAATTAGAAAATCAATACTCTAACATGTAAGGTATGCAAATATAATATTCAAAGTCAATGAACTATGGTTGAAGGTACAGGGCGAAACAATATCCATGGAAATAAGATTTGCCAATGCTACAGCAACAGCATATCAAATACCATTGACTTTTTATAAGCAGTTTCTTTAAACAAACATTAACACAATCATTTACTTTTAAACTTTGAAAAAGTCAATGAATCATATTGAGGGGATGGAAATGAAACTCGCGAATGAAAATCATGTGACATTTGCATACCAAATATTATCAATGACATAACATAAGTGGTTCATCTCAAAATGACTTAAGGAAGTTCGCTACTCAGTTTCAAAATAACAAGCTTTTCATTACATTATTATATAATTGATAGGGCATAAACTAATGAACCAAAAAGAGTGAAAAAAAATATATAGGTCCAAGACATGACAAGCGAACATCCTTAATCACAAACTAATGCATAAAAACTAAACTGTCGACGCTGCCGCCGCCGCCACGGCCGACATCGGAAACGGTATACATATCTCTCGCTTGTTTACTCTGTCACGGCTTTGTTTGCTTATTTGTACATCTGATCTTGCTTGTCATTTTTTTCTAATTGCAGTTTCACTGAATATTCTAACGATTTTAGCCTACCCATAATGAATAGTAAATATATAATTCATCATTCAAGGGCAATAATTTTGATATGGAATCAACTGACATTTCAAGTTCAATTATATTGGTGCAGTAGATCTTGCCTTTCTGATAATTTTGACATTTTAATGTTCCCTATCTATTACAGTTTGTGCATAACATTTAAAAATTAGTTGAAATCATTAGCAATATCTAAAATAAGAAGTCAACTGACTTTTTTCCAATCATGTTGATATATTTGCAGATCATGTCTTTTTTCTGCATATATCATACTATAGTATATATATATATGATATATGTATACTATGTTTTTGGATAAAAAAGCAAAAATAAGAATAAATTGACATTGATGGGCAAAAACTTCATTTTTTTATTAACAGTTTCTCATTCTCTTTAGTACTTTTCAATACAAGTAAGCATAAACACCAAAAAAATTGCCTGTATGTAGTTGACCAAAGATTTTAACCATGATGACTGATTTGTAGGTCCAATCATTTATTCAATTTAAATCTTTTATAGTTTTCAAGAAAATTAGGCAAATAGCAACATGGAGCTTCTAGAGCAAGTCTTGCTCACCTGACCTATGTGGATCTTTAATCATAGCCACCTCCAAAAATTGTAGCTTGAAATACTGTAAAGCAACTGACTTTTCGGGTACATTATTTGCACTTTTTCCTTTTCATACCAGTTTCTATGCAATTAGTTTTCTTGGTTTTTCTTATTCTCTTGGTGTTTATAAAAGAGAGGCAAATTATACAAAAGGGACATCATAAAAAGGGAAAATAAACTGAAAACACCATAGCTAAATAAAAAAGAATAAAACAGTATACAAAACACAACATACAAAAACAAAAGACAAAGCAAAAGTAACCCCGACAAAATCTGGGAGTGATTTCAGGTGCTCCAGAAGGCTAGGGTAAGCCGATTTTGTTTCACATGTGGCAACCGTCATGATGCTCATATTATTAGAAACCCGAAAATTGGTCTTATTCTGTGTCTGCTATCATCTGTGAAATGGATATTCCATAATGATCAACCAACTCATTATGGTGTCTGTAAAATTTACAAAGTGATTTTTCAACTTCACCACTTGGAACTCTTGGTCTAAAAGCTTTTTGTGAGCAGCAACCCTCTATCAAGGAAAGCATGATAGGAAATATAAGCCCGGGAATATTTTATCAAAGGGGAGAAATATACTATATATATATATATAGAGGCTTCTGGAATGTTGCTAGATAGAAATAGAAAGTTCACAATTGAGAAGCTAAATTCATCTCTTTTGTCTTAAAAGTTTTGTTTTCATCTGACCTTCACTGTCAATTTCCAGATTCAAAACAAGAAATGAGACAGACTTAATGTATCCTTAAGGGCAGATCCCAATTTTATATATTCATATTGTCTTTCTACTCACAAAAATCATTAAAACTGGTACACAGTATAATTCAGCATAAAACAAATCTCTTTTTCTTCCTTTAAGCAATTTGGTTTTGCGTCTATTATTTGTCAGTCAAGATGATTAAACAGAATAACTTGTCCAAAGTCATTCCAATTTAAAGACTGGAATATAAAATTGTTTTATCTACTGTAAAACGCCAGTAGCCCTCTATAAGTCTTGGCAGCATTTATAACATTGCTTTAGGTTACTCTCTAAATAACATTCCACCATATACCGCAGTTATACCCTTAAAATAACTTAAAGTATATACTCTTTTTGACCTCTGATGCCAACAACTTTTTATAATTCATCAACGCTGTTAAACTTTTAGTATAGAAAAAACATCCACGTTAAATCTTCAATTTGTATGGTATCATTTGCAAAGCTGCAACTTATACTGTTAAATAAAACATAAGAAAAAGTTAATCTCTCAATCTATCATTCAATAAAAATATACATATAAGTTTAATAACAATATCACAATTCATATTAATAGACGGAATGATTATGAACAGTTTTCTTTCAGTATTTTCAGCAGTTTTACAATCTCTATATCTTTATCACAAATCTGTATGGAGGTACTGATACTGATAGGTCAATTTCCATATTGCACCATTCAGATACTATCATTCATGGTTCTCACTTTCCTTTCTCCTTAAAATAATCAGCTGTAAATGAAACAAATATATTTATATAGCATATGTGTTTTTAATCTGCCACATTCCATAATTCAATTTGATTTGTTTTCTCCGTGTGCTGGTCAGTAGTGGATATTGTTTTTTGATATTTTTACTTTTTTTTTTTACATAAATCAGGATTTTGTTACATTGGTTTGAACTGTTTCAAATTTTGTCATTTCAGGGTCTTTCATAGTTGCCTTAATATACTGTATGAGTTTGCTTATTTTTGAAGGCTGTACAGTAACCTACAGTTGCTTTTATCTATGTTATTTAAAATAAATATAGAAATAAGAAAAAGTGGTATGATTGACAGTGAGACTACTAACTGGACCCTGTTGGGTAGTTGTCTTATTGGCAATCAAATAACTTCTACTTTTCTTATTTTGTCTTGTCTAGCTTAATATGTCTTCCATGTTAATTTTAAAAACAGAAAAAAAATTGATAATTAACTGAATGTTGATTACAGGAAGATGATGCCCTTGCCCTTTTCTGATATTCACTCTTATTTGTCTTAGGATGTTTTTTAAAGGAGTCAGGTGTTGAAGGTTGTGGTTACTTGAACTTAATTGTATTTTTTATGATTCCTGTACCACCATTAATTTTCCCCTGTTGTCTTTGTGAAATTAGCACTTTTCAAAAAATTGTGCAGAATTTATCTTGGTTTTGAATAATGAATTACTTGGCATGAGTAAATTTGTTTCCTGTCCAGCACTATAGACAAAATAACCAATCATTCTGTCTGTAGGACTAGACTACTCCGAAAGGAGGGGAGTATACATAACCAAATTATGAGTTTATGGTTCAGCTAACAAGCAAGCTTACCAAAGATTCTACCTTTACCAACATTCTAAATGCAATCTGCTGTAAACTTTATCATATTAATTTTATGTATCATCAACAATACTATCAGACATTACATATGATTTGAAATTATATACCAAAAGACAACTTGTTGTGTTCAATTGACAGGAATTATATACATAAGTAATACTGCAAAATCAGTATACTCAGAAATTATTGTGATGTTTTTATTAATGTGAAAAACTGCATTCATAATATAATTCCAGTACTGATTTACTTTCATAAAATTTTCACATTTTTGCCATTAGTCAAATATTTTCATATGTGAACAATAATATCACAGACTAATTTCTGAAATTGAGCAACCATTTAACTTCAAGGGGTTTGGTTAATGGTTATTTGTCTGAGTCAGATTTTTTTTGTCATCCTCTTGACCAGAATTTTTTTTTTAATCCCCCTCCCATTCACTTAGAAAAAATTGTTAAAGATGTTTCCAGTGAATATTGGAGGTTGTGGATTATTTCCCCTTGAAATAACTCCCTGTATCTCTCAAAATAATCTCTACATTTGGAACCATCTAATAATCTATAAATACAAACCTAATTTTTCTACAGCCTCTACACATACACTAGGGAACATATTCTCTGAGTAAGTGGATATCAGCAACATAGATTGTGTTCTTACTAAAATAAGTCCTCTTTTATCCTGAAATATGTATAAAGATGATACAAACTTGTATTAAACTATTCTGATAATTTGGATTACAAAATATTACATTCCGAGGAAGAGGGTATGTATATCAACCCAACAACACACGAAAAAGAAGGTACATTGAAGAACTTTGCACTTTGTAAATACAGTTGTTTCAGAAACAAAGCCCCTTTTGGGGAGATATATAATAGTCATAGATGTTTTTTACTGATTCCCAGATACAATTTCTATATTTCATCTCATAGAGACATAACTTGGAAAGGTTACCAGAATAAACGCACATGTGCTAGATACGAGTTCCCTTTAGTGGATACATTACCAGATGGTATGCAGGGTAACTGGGTTATCATATAATAAAATCAAATAACGCTATTCTATTTACAAAATGCAGATTAATTTATTTTATAAATGCAAACTGTAATTCAACTACTACAAATACAAACATAAAATATGAAACCATGGGAAACAATATGGTTTTACAACATACCTCCCTTTAGAATATGGGAGATCACTCTCTTTTAAAAGTTTTGTAAAGTTGTTTCTTTTACTTAGAAGCAGGGTTTCTGCTGGCGGTCGCCATTTTGGCAATTTGCGAAAAAATAAAATTTGTGGTGATTCAAATTCGTCATGTGCAAAAGAAGTTGGTGAAAGAAATATGTATAAAAAATTATTTTTATCCATCTTGTTTGTTTACTTTTTTCGGGTTTCTTGGACACTACTCAGAATTCACCTTGAACTCGTTAATTAGCTGATAGCATTTTATAGCTAACAACAACAACGGACTAATTAATAAAGGTGTTGATTGTATTGTTAGTCAAAATGATATGGTTACATAGCGTCCGTCACATGCCACATAAAGGATTTATTAACCACTTTGCAACACACATGTTCGAAGCAAACTTTGGACCTCTCATCTCCTCTGGTTGAGAAAAGAAAACTGTTGTTATGACGAAAAATGTTCAAAGAAAGAAAAATCTGCGATTTAAAACTTTATCCTATGACTTTGATATAGATAATTGATTTGAGAGAGTACTTTAAAGTCATTTGAGTGACATGACGTGTTTCAACCATGGCTTTACGTATCAACTTTTTCATTTATGATGGTCTAGAAAAGAAAACTGTCGTTATGAAGAAATCTATGCAAAAGGTTGGGAACAACCCCTCTGATGAGAGTAACCCTTCAATGTAATGACTAAGGGATCAATTTGAAGTAATAAAAGCTTTTGTTTTAGTGTAAAAACCACTTCTTAGTACGAAAGGGCCCATATTTTTCTTTTGAAGAAACTTTTTCAAACAATTGCACATCTTTCTGGTATTGTATGGTCAAAACATGTCCAAAAATTTTGTTATATTCCGGGACTTACATCTTCTTCATTATTAAAAGTAAGTAGTCCCCTCTTTTAGAAAGATAATGAACTTTCCCCCTTTTAAGTTAAAAAAAAGTTCTTCTTTTTAAAAGTAAATGTTTAGTGATTATTCATTACAATGTACACTCTAAGATAAGTTTGACATAATTATCATAGACAATAGTGGGGCAAACTCATCTTATTAAGAGGGGGGGGTAAAAAAAAAAGGAAAATTTGAAACGAAAAATATATTAATGTTACTTGGCGAAAAAAAATAATAAAGTGGCGAAAAAATATATTGTTTTGGCGAAAGAGGTGGTGAAAAAAATTATTGCCCATGGGGAAACCCTGCTTAGAAAAGATTATGAAGGTAAACGTTTGACATTTGTTACATTTGAAGAGGTTTCCTTCATCAAACCAAGATACTTATCTCTGATTTAAGTTTATGTACCCTTCTGTAGCCATTTTTGTACGAATTTTTCAAACCTCAATTGTATCAAAACTAAAGATATAATAAATAATAGAGATAGGCCATTTAGTACATGTTCCAAGGGGAAACTTGATGCAAAGCATTATTTTTTACTGTTTTATTGCATTTGATAGAAAAAGAGGACTTTGTGGCAAATAAATCAAGATTTTTATAGAAATTCCACAGCCTTTAATACAGAGATTTTTGTAATAAAATTTGAAACATTAATTACTCACTTGATTTTCTATGATGTGCTAGTGTTTATTTTTTACAAAAAGTTCTAAGTAACCTGTAAATTCCAAAACACCTCGTGCTGAGTCACTAAAGTCGAGCGCACCCTTAAAGGTGTACTTGATTTTGGCCATATTTATACTTGTCTTAACCAATAACTACATTTATAAACTTGTTTTAAGGAAATCAATGCTAGCACTGCATGCAATAATCCTATATCTATCAGTCATCAAATTGCCAAATATGAGAGTACAAGGATAAAGTCTGTGGATTTTCTATAAAAATCTTGATTTATTTGCCACAAAGTTCTCTTTTTCTATTAAATGCAATGGAACAGTAAAAAATAATGCTTTGCATCAAGTTTCCCCTTGGAATATGTACAAAATGGCCTATCTCTATTATTCATAGTATCTGTAGTTTTGATACAATTGAAGTTTGAACAGTTCGTACAAAAATGGCTACAGAAGGGTACATAAACCTTAAATCTTATTAATGGTTACAGATACTTACACATTTACCATATATGGAGTTCTTGTCTGCTCGCACACATTTGTACTGTCTGTCATCAAAGTAAATTCCTTCTTCTCTTGTCTGTGGGGGATTTTTAAAAGCATCTAGTAAAATTTGTACTTGTTCTTGATGAAGCTAAAAATATAATAAATCACAATAATTAAAACATCAGTAATCATACAAGTTGTTTGAGAACAAAAAATGAACAAGGTTTAGAAATGGGTAAAATTGATTGGGACCATCTACAAATTATTTCCAAAGATAAATAAAAAATTTGGTTACAAGAAATTTGTTCCTATTATAATACAAATTAATAATGCCATATTTTATTGAAATTCATAAGAAATTATCAAAATCATTTTTTTTAAATTTATTATAATAGACAACTCTGATAGTCATGATAGTACAGCCCTTATTATTAGCCTAGTGCTGCACATGGTTTTTAAAGTATGTACTATGATACTACTACTTACATTAAACCCTACAGAACTAGCTCTGATGTTACAGTCCTTCCGTCTGATGATGGCGCAGTGCTGCACATGGTCAGTGGAAATAAGTGCATCATGCAGCAAATTCTGCAGCTGATTCATCTTTACTGCATCCTGAAACAAAAAACAACATACTGTTTTAACATGCAAGCATCACAACAAATAGATCTTCTGCATATAGACCAAGCCTGCACAGTAAAAACAAAAGTAAATTCTTTGTTCTTATAATGATATTGTTCTTTACATGTTGATCTGACAGTTCATATAAGCCATATTGTATTCTAAGAAAACTATATGAGGGGGGATAGAACCTTTATCGGGACTCCTGGATCGGGTGTTTTTAAGCCCGGGATTTCAGGATCAGGACCCCTCCTACCCCCCCCCTCTTTAGTTAGCAAAGTCTTCCTTTCTCAATCTCATTTATAAGTTACATTCTGCAAAATGAATTTGAAAAATAAATCTGTATCATAGTCATACAGTATATGTACTAGTACTTAAAGCTAACTATCTGGTATGGGCTTTGCTTATTGTCGAAGGCTGTACGGTACCCTATAGTTGTTAATTTGAGTGTCATTTGGTGACTCTTGTGGAGAGTTGTCTCATTGGCAATCATGCCACATCTTCTTTTTTATAGTAAATATTGCATCTTGCCATCCATAACAAGTTTTGAGAATATATGCTATCAAGAATAGGTATGATTATATCTCTATGCCATTTCTTGTACTGCATTAACTGCAAGGTTTTTATCCTTTCTAATAAGCTGGTAATAAAATTTTATCAGTCTGTCTATAAAAGCAAAAAACAGTATTACTGCATGTACAATCAATTTATCCTGCAAATTCAAGGTACCTGAAGGATGAAATAGCCTACTTATTCAAATTTTGACAGCCTCCTTATGATAGATTCTGTATTAAGTTTATATTGCATTTTTCCTAAAAAAATATCGTCATAAAATAATAATATGAGAAAAATAATAATATAATAGAATTCCTTACCAAATCCATTGAACCTAAAGAATGTAATATAGTAAACATAATAAAATAATCCAGCTATTTCCACAGAAAAATTGTTTCATAAATTCTTTATGAATGAACAAAATAAATTTTACAACTATCGACAAAAACTTATAAGAAGAAAAATAGTATTTCCCAATATTACTCCATTATCCAGAATATATATCTGGTTGGATTATATTGCTAGAACAAGAAGATAGATAAAACTTGACACAATTTTATCAATAATTCATAATCCTTGTATCATTCATTGTCAATAAATCAATTTTTTGTAAAATTTGTAGACCTTAAAAATGATTAATTGTCAAAATATCACCAGTTTTAAAATTCTGGTATATTAAAAACATTAGGTTCATTTTAGAATTTAAAGTAGAAATTTATTCATTTTATTTATAAAATTTAAAGGTTTAATAGAATGGAGAGAATTGAAGAAAATAAAGAGACTGAACTCTACAATTATCAATTTTCTCTGACAAATAATATCTATATAATTTACATATGCATATATGCTCTAAACATCTTTAACTTTTATTTGAATTCTTTTGTAAAATAAATTGTGAATCCTTAAACTCTGTCAAAAATGCAAAATATCTATAATCAATACAATTGCCAAAAATATTATGTAGGAAAATCACAACTGAAATCATAAATTGCCGGTTTTTAATAAATGAGATGAGTCGGATAGAAAACGACCTCATGCCATCGGTTATAACACATACACATGTACATGTATGATATTTTGATTGATTTTGGAACATTCAAATAAAATACAAAAGATGTATTTTGGTATGTTTTGTAGGGTTCTTAAAAAAAAGACTTTCTGAAGAGATTTATTTAAGAATATTTATTTGTATCATGTCAGTATCAATCTGGCACAGGTCAAATATTGTGAACCTGAATCTGTCGCATTTTTTTCATTTATATTAAGAAAAAGAATATGGCAATAATTTCTATATTTGATAATATCTAGCAGAGTACTTTAAAAACATATCTAAAGATAAATAAACACCTACTGGTATATTTGACAATATTAAATTTTTATAAATATCAATAATATATAGTTTTTCATGAAATTTTAAGTTTTTGTCCTTCTTTTTTGAATTTCTTTTTAAGTTTCAAAATACACTAGATATTTAATTACCATTATATCCAAGCTTTCCCTCCTGAACAAGAAATTCATGTTGTTCATTTTAATATCCAAATATATTTCTTCAGATTCCAAAAGTCTATATGTTAAGTTCCTTGCCTTCCTAAATAATTCAAACAATTTAAAAGCAAATAAGGATTTAAATAAGTTAGAAAATGTTTTTGTTTTGAAGTGAAATTTAACCCATGTAAACTATATCAGTTATCAAATAGCATTAAATACCAAAAAAGTCTACAATTTCATTAATTAAATTTTTTTGCTATTGTACAAATTATAATAGTTGACGTTGCAGAAAGATCTGATAATATTAGCCTTTTAATTATAGCAACAAAAAAGGCATCGGAGGGTTAATGCATTTTAATTTGTTATATTTATTTTAAAAAGAAAATGTTTAATATTACAAATTTTCTTAATTAAATCTTAACAATCATAATAACATTCTTTAATTATTTTTTTTCATTCTTTGAGAAATGCAAGATTTTCCCTTTTTCACAAATATTTTAAAGTATTTTTAAAGATTAACTTAGACTACATATATATATTCCATCCCCTCCCATAGTTCCCCGAAACTCATTCTGACAATGGTTTAGTTACCACCAAATCAACTGAAGCGCTACATTCTGAGGCCCTACTCTCCATATTCAAATCTGTCCGTCCACTGAACCATGAAATCTTCTCCTTTCACAAACACACTTCAGAGAGAAATTCTATTCCTTCTTTTAAATTAGATTCCTTTGTTTTAGTAAAACAATTAACTGATTAACTGACTTCAATCCTTTCAAAATTAAACTTGTGGAAAAAGTTTTCACAATTCGTTTTTCAACTTGTTCACAAAGTTGTTTTGAACTTATACTGTACACCCCAGCAACCATTATGTAGGTATAAAAAGTTCAAACTATAAAATCAGAGTTTATTTGTCAAACTTTTTTGTTAACATCTTAAATTAATTGGATTTTAAAAATCAGCTTAGCGGGAGGATATATTAAAACGTGAGTTTGGAACAAAAGGTAAAATGTCAAAATCATGGTTAAATATTTGATATTGGACCATTAAAAAAGACCAACTTAAGAGTAAAATAAATATTACAATATATGTACAAAGGTAATGTTATCTAAATACTTATCTAAAATTAGGCTTGTATTTAAATTGCTTAACAAACTTTATTTTTTTTCAGATTTTTTTACTCTGGACTCAGGAATTAACAAATCATGATGGGCATAAGGTAAGGAAAGTTTCTGATATAATATTTCTAATTCTTTCTATTCCACATGATTTTGGAAATTAAAAGTGTCAAATTCAACACAATGCATATATTGCATGTTTAAATTACGCTCACAACTAACAATTTCAGATTTGCACCAACCGCATCCAAAAATAAAACCTTGCTAAGTATCAGAAACTTAGACATTTCAGTTTACTTCACATACACTAACGGGAAGGATTGTGCCTGATGTTCATATGATGAAATCATAATCTTTCAGTCAGTTTAATTGAAGTCTGGAGCTGGCATGTCAGTTAACTGCTAGTAGTCTGTTGTTATTTATGTATTATTGTCATTTTGTTTATTTTCTTTGGTTACATCTTCTGACATCAGACTTGGACTTCTCTTGGACTGAATTTTAATGTGCGTATTGTTATGCGTTTACTTTTCTACATTGGCTAGAGGTATAGGGGGAGGGTTGAGATCTCACAAACATTTTTAACCCCGCCGCATTTTTGCGTCTGTCCCAAGTCAGGAGCCTCTGGCCTTTGTTAGTCTTGTATTATTTTAATTTTAGTTTCTTGTGTACAATTTGGAAATTATTATGGCGTTCATTATCACTGAACTAGTATATATTTGTTTAGGGGCCAGCTGAAGGACGCCTCCGGGTGCGGGAATTTCTCGCTACATTGAAGACCTGTTGGTGACCTTCTGCTGTTGGTTTTTTTTTTTGGTTTTTTTTGTTTTGTTTTTTTCAATGGTCGGGTTGTTGTCTCTTTGGCACATTTCCCTTTTCTATTCTCAATTTTATTAGGACATATAAACAAAACATAAAAATATTTCCAATTTTTGAAAGATTTATCAAGATAATGGTCAAAGACGGTCACAATTTTTCCAAAAAGGAGGTGATTATTACTGTTGTAAAGTCACACAATTCCAACTTATATTTTTCCATCACAAAATGAAAACTTTCAATGTTTTCTTTCTTCTCTTTCTTTCACATGAATTTTTCATAATTTACAAATAGTAAATCTTTAAAAAATGAAATTAACACAATACTGATCTTAATTGTACATTACAAGAAAATTGTGGTCACTAAGTTAATTATAATATGATGTAAATGTATTTGCAAATATTACAGTGACCTAAATATTGCTAAACAAAATATTTGCTTTACAAGAAAAACTGACCTGATCATTGATATATGGATTTAAAATAAACTAAAATGCAATGGTGGTAAAGTATACCCTTATTATAAAGAGTTATAAGTTAAATAGATATTTGAAAGATTTCAAAAGGATATTCAGATCATTTTGGTCTTTTGTGGATAGTTGTCTCATTGGCAATCATACCACATCTTCTTTTTTATATTTACAATGCCATGATAATAACAAAATATATTTATTGAGAGAAAGAAATGTATTTCAAATTTTAGATTTGCATTTAATTAACCTAACTATATGTACTATTTGAGTAAAAAAAGGGAAAACATAAACCAATAAAATTAGAAGCAGATAACTGTCAACTGCTACAAAATAGATGAAGACTTAAAGTAGTTTTTTATTCAAAATTCAACACAAATGTAATAAAATTACACCTTTTACCTGTTAATTACCTGAAAATGCAGGTAACCTGATAAAAAATTTACTGAAATAACTGTCTAACATTACAGTTCATACTCTCCTGAGCATTTTTCATGCAATAACTTTCTCTGTATCTCTTATAACAAAAAAGATACAACAGTCTGAAAAGGAATATACTGTTCTAATGAATGAACACACAAAAATGCAGCAGCAGCCATTTTTCTATTTTTTTGTGTAGTGTTGAAAGGGTTAAAAGAATTTCATGCAGCTGAAATATAATTTCCATAGTTATAATATATAAATACATTCAAGCATATTCTTGGTTAGAATTCAAACACATGCAGCAAACTGGTTTATTAGTATTTAAAAAACAATCAAGTTTTTTTTATCATAATGTATCCTAGCTTATAACCTGATACTCTTCCTGTCAACATGCTCAATGGACTATTAAATCCATGATTAGAATGTGCTTAGTAGGGATAACAGGTTCTCACTAAGGCATGCTGAGGAGAGTCCATGAGTCCTGGTCATAGACGTTCGAATACCTGTCTGGGCTGGTCATTTTTAAAACTCATGAGTCCAAAGTTGCATCAAGATTTTAAAATGGGGTATCAAATGAGAAAAAAACATGTATATCATAATTTTATAACAAAGGTTTAAAGATAATCAAAATTATATGTCATAATTTGTCTAGCTTTTTACTTTTGTCATGGAGACTGAAATAATGAAGCAGTCTTAGGGAGCTACCATTTGATTTTTATGGGGGGACTAGGATGAAAAATTTTGTCCTGCATTTTTTTTTAGTTGTAATCTCTGTCCTGCCTTTTTATTTTTTACTCTATTCGGTCCTGCCTTTTTTTTTTAGTTTATCCTGACTTTTTTTTACCTAAATTGTCATCCTGACTTTTTTTTTTGCAAGTGTCTTATCCTGCCTTTTTTTTTATTCAAAATTCCTGTCCTGCCTATTTTTTTCAAATTTCATCCTAGCACCCCCATAAAAATCAAATGGTAGCTCCCTTAGCTCAATAAAATTTAATCTTCCCACTGTTGGACTCGATCACCATGGCCAAAAATGACAAGTCCATGGTCTCATCTTGAAAAATCCTTATGGAGAATCCTTGAGATCCAGTTCCAGACTATACATTTTAACATTGAACTTTATACATTTATTAACTGTCCCTGAGGGAAATATGAAGATTTGTTCACCCAAGAAAAATCATATTTCACGAGGGCATTGATTGTTAGGTATAAGGGAAATAACACGCAGGTTTTGAAACTAATTAGTTCAACACAAAACTTTGTTATTGCGAAATCTTATGCAACAAATTTTATTAATTTCAAAATGCAATTATTATAATCATGATTAAACATTATCATGCTTATGATTAAGAAACACATGCTGCAACTGTTATCAAAAGACCATGCTCTACTTACAGGAAGTCCAGAGACTTGGAATTGTGGGTTCCTTTTCAAATCAATATCTCCCATTTTGTTTTTTTAAGTCTATATCTAATCCAATTGCTTAAAATGTCATAAAATAAGTTGATTAATAATGAAAAAAATCATAAATGTTGATCACAATAACATCTCAATACGACCATTCAAGTAAAATCCCTTGCATATAATGATGACTATTCAAAGAATATTCCATGCAACATTATCCTGTAATCATTACAAATGTTGCTAATCACTGATTCAAACAAATAAAAAGCACTTCTTCTTATTTTTATAATGCAGTAACAATAATTATTTTTGTTACTCAATGAAATAAGTTGGAGACTGAAATTTCTTTTAAATATCATGAATGAAAAAACCAATATGAGGTAAAGTATAATTCATAACCATCACTGAGATATTAAATTTTGTTATTTGTGTTTACGAATTTCACTTTTAACCAATTATATGAACTTCAGAAGGGGGTAAAATGAGGAAAATATTTTTTTCCAATTTGTTATTGAAATTTCAGATCAAAATATCTTACACCTGTCAGGCTTATTTATCAATTACAAATGAGACCTTCAAAATAAATCAACATAATCATCTTCTCATAAAAAATGATGTCTAAAATATTTATATCATTTTTCAGAATCATTCCGTTTTAAAAATTTCCCTTATGAAAAATCTTAAAATGAATACTTAATTTTTATCAAATAAAATAAACAAACATCCTTATATCAAATTGATAAACTTGGGTTCTAATTCTCCATTTCAATAATGTTTACAATTTTCTTAATAGATAAACCTTTAAAACTTGTCAACCAAACATTATAAATTATCTCCCCTTTGAAGATATCACAAATATAGGTTGTTAAATTACCCCTTGATTAAACTGTAGTTTAATTTGAATCAATCAAATAAAACAGATCTAAAAATACAACTTTTCCCACAAAGGCTTTGAGGTAGGAATGTTAATGTTTCAATGTAAATGTAAACTGTTGAAATTGAGATACTTTGTACATGTACATCAATAGGTGAAATTCAAAACTAGATTAATAATTTATATAAGAAAAGTGAGTAAAACCATATACAGTTGTTTTTCACAATTCAAAAGATCACAATTGTAAAAATTATAATTTTTACCATTTAAACATAAATGTTAGATATTGGCACTTTGTTTATGCTTATTTTTCACACTCTGATATCATTCTTTACAGTAGTCTAATTCAATCATGTTCACATACTGATTATACATTTATTGAAAGAATAGGAACTAAAAATGTACTAAACTAGAGGTAAATTCTAAAATAATAAAAACTATATCATTGATACACACATGTAGGACTCTAAAATGTGATGGTGACGCTAAAGTACGATGGTCACGCTAAAGTGTGATGGTCTACGCTAAAGTACGATGATTCCATATGCTAAAGTGCGATGGTCCGGGGAAATATAAACGTAAAAACGTAGTTTAATTATGACGTTAACAGTTATACAAACTATAAATTGAACATGCCGGAAGACAAAGTACAAATATTTTATTAACACCTTTAAAACAAAATTTTGATTGAAACCTGACTGTAATTTGTCGGCTGAGGCAAATGTGTTTTTTTTTCAATAGCTGGAAGAACTGGTATCATGCAGTCAACCATTTTACTACAAGTATATAGATACAAAATAGTATTCGCATGGATATCATTTATCCTGCTTTTGATGGAAGCGAACAGATACATTTGAATCATTGTTTATGTTGTAGTTTACTTTGCAGTTCCAGTTAAAATATTGTTGATATTATTGGAAAGTAACGTCGGTAAAATAAAAGTACTTGACTGTTTTCATGCGTTAATTATAATTTGATTTAGTCAGCTAAAACATTATTTTGTATATTGAAGGAAAATATGATTGTGTGGTCACTACGACAAAGAAGAAAAGTCAGCAAACATCGCCCCTCTCTTTCATTAAAGCTTACCAAAAAATGTGACATATTCGGACAATAATCTAATTTTGTATTTATAATTTACAATAACGGCTGTATGAGGAGGTGTTCCAATCAGTGATAGACTGTGTGAACGGCAATCTACACCAATTGTCTTTTGTAAAAAGACTGCTTTTAACCTCCTTGTTTTAATCCCTTGAATCTTACCTATTTAGTCCATCGCACTTTAGCATGATACATCATCATACTTTAGCAAACAAACAACCATAGCACTTTAGCGTGAGACACCATCGTACTTTAGCGTAGACCATTGCACTTTAGCGTAACCATCGCACTTTAGAGTACCATCGCACTTTAGAGTCCTACATATATATATACAAAGAGGCCATTTGTAGTCAATATCTTTTCAAATTATATATATTGGAACTGTATTTATATCATTAAGGCCATTGGTAACTGAATGTTGTTATCCCGTAATTAGGACATGAAAATTTTTAAAGGGTATTAAAGAGACAGACAGGAAAAACTTTTCAATTTATTGTTATCATTTTGTGAAAAATCAAACAAAGCACATGCAGTTTTGTTTAGGAGAATGTTTTCTAAAACCATGCATGACAGGAAATTGTGGAAAAAAATATTTTGACATATTATACCTGGTAATTTCCTTTCTCAGCACAGTCATGACAGTAAAGTTTAAAAATTTATATGAAAAATAATTGCTAGAAACACATGTGCCATTGCCATTTAAAAATGTTGTTAAATTTAAAATAGCAGTAAACGGACCATTTTTTCATCTCTGTCAACTCCATTGTATTTTTAGCCATACCAGCTTGCGAGAAAATCAATCTCGTTGAGATTACCACCGATAATTTATAAGTATATTTAAGCTATTTTAAACTTGATGTATAATAAATCAAACATTTTCAAAGAAATTGTCAAACAGTTAAAGCATCATTGAAAATTTTCTTAAAGAGAATCTTTTTATTAATTATTTTCATATAATTTAATTTTGGATGTAACGCGTCTTCTGATTGGCTGACGTTATTTTGTTATGAGCCCATAGACATAATTTAGTCATGTGACCGTGATGTCATCAACGTTTTTTCATGGTTTTCTACGTTTTAAAATAGAATTTAGAATTAAATTATAATAAATGACTGTATTATTTTTTCTGTCTATTCGAAATAATAAAAAATGTGGTGCAAACTGTTAAATAACCCGCTACGCGCGTTATTCAGTGTGCACCAAATTTTTTATGTTATTTCTTCATAGACAGAAAAAATATTACAGTCATTCCTCATGTTCCTTAAATGTTTTAATAAAGAATTGACTCACATTAGGTAAAAACAAACCCTGAAAGGGTAGCCTCAGGGGACACCAACAGTGTTTTTTGCATTGCTAGCTAACTTCATGAATGTCTGGATGAGATTTACAAAATAGAGTATAATTGACAAAAAATGCAGAATAAAGGCCAAAAATTTCTAATAGAAATGAGAATAATCAGGTGCCTAATATTCATGATATTTATAAAAGATAACATAAAAAGGCAACTTGTGTATGAAAGAAATCAAGGTCCCAAATTAACCATGTTAACCCTCCTACAAAAATGACACATACACTACAGTCTTTATTTTCAATGTACATGAGAGGGGGGAGTCAAATTCACGTTCGCCCCTTTCACTTTTGCACCTATATATTTGCACCAAAAGTCCGTTCTCACCCTACACATTCACTCTCAATAATTTGTAATCGAGTTTTGATTAGTGTATTGCTTTAAAAAAAATAATCATTGATACTAAAGACTAAATAAAGTGAGATTCTGACGAAGTTTTTTTTTGTGGTGTTGAATAAATGGTAAACATGGTCAGTGTATTGCTAAAAATATATTTTTTCCATTGTCTCTACATATAGTGAGAATCTGACAACATTTTGTTAATGTGTTAAATAAAAGGCTTGTACATCTCAACTTGATCAAGCTACAAGTTGGCACCACTACTCCACTCCAGTGCCAGTGGTTTATTTACACAAAATAAATTAGCTCGATGTTTTGGGACTGATAACATTGATACACAATCAATAAATTTGCATTATACTCAAATTGTGGGTAATTTATAACACACAGTAACCTAGTTTTACGTATCCACAAAATGATAACAAATCTTTACCATATTTTCTCTTATGTGCAAACACAATTACCTCCCTTGATAGGAAATCTTCTTTGTCGTCAAGGAGATGTTTTGCAGCATTTTCTCTTTGTCTGTTGAATGATATTGTGTATTTAGTAAAGTGACACTTTGATTTTATAATAAACTTTATTTTCAAATACCGTAGACATCGTTTAAACGTTATACCTTCGCAAATAACAGTCTAAATATATATCTCCATGTGACGTCAGATTGTTTACGAAAATGGCGGCCATCATCTGATGCTCAACATCAGCCTCTCTTTCTTTTAAGGTTTTCTCCTAAACAAACATTTATCTTGGACAACAACTGGTGTGTAGCAGCACCATGGCGTCCCTGTTGTGTGTGAAACAACAAGGTGGTAAATTACAAGTCCACAATAACGATGCCATTGAAGAATTAATGATCGACAGTCAGGATCATATTACAACCACGGTTTGTTCACCTAACGATTTACATATTCTGTAATATGCGAGGATTTTTTAATCAAAGACTATCAAAAACTTGACCATTTGATCGCATTTCATGAAAAGGAAATGCCATTTTTGTTGTCATATTATTTATACATCTGTATAATAAGTGTACTACAAAATGTGGTAAAAAACACCACCAATATCAATACACCTTATTGCTATTTGTCCGCCATTACTAGATATCACTCAGGTTCCTGTAAAATTTTGATGTCACAATACAAAATATCTGACGCCACAATTAAAAAGTGATTGTTGTATGCGTCAAAAGTTCAATCGGCCGGGTCAGCCAGGATTAGCGATAATGTGTATCTGTATAAGGTCTGTTCCCCTAGGTCCATTGCCCATAGAGTCTGTTTGCCCATGATTCATTCTCCCTACTTTTTTGACAAAAGTATTAGTATTGAGGGAATTACTATTAAACATGTTAAAGGTAATTAAACTTATTCAAATATGAGGGGGGTCGGAGGGGTCCTGATCCCTAATTCCAGGGCTTAAAAATATGAAATCCAAAAGTCCTATATATAAAGAACTTAAAATCCTGCCATCCTGAAATTCGAAAAATGAACCCTAAATCCTAAAGGGATCAATCCCAAAATCCTGAGCTTAAAAACACCTGATCCTCAGACGTCCCAGCATTTATGATACATTTTGTAATTGTTCGTAATTATACTTATCACTGAGTGTTGTAATAATTTTCTTTGATGGATTAATGATAAAGACAACATTTTGTTTTGATAAACTAGTCGGCTTGGAATGAGTACAAAAAAAAAATGTACGAATAGGGCTCTCAGGGCGAATGTACTTTGGGCGAACAGCTACAAGGACGAACAGACCCTGATTCACATTTTTATTCACCTTATGGCTATTTGGAAATCCATTCATAGTTCTAAGTAAATGGTATTTGTTTACATATTTTTCAAATCAAATAAAACCTTTTATGATCATTTATCAGAAAGTTCAAATTTTTAAATGTAACCAACAAAAAAAACCACATAGCCATAACCTTTACTTTCAGTACTTCTGACCTGTATGAGTGTTGTACAAAAAGCAGACAATATAATTACTTTGCATATTTACCATATATTTAGAAACTGATTATAAATTCAAAACCTTTTATGGATTTTTGGTAGCTTAAACATTATATAATGAATATAGGCATTGTGACATAGTATGTAGTTTAAAGAGAAAAAATGGATTAAATTTATTAAGCATATGAATATATAATATAT
This sequence comes from Mytilus edulis, assembly GCA_019925275.1. Classification (NCBI taxonomy): domain Eukaryota; kingdom Metazoa; phylum Mollusca; class Bivalvia; order Mytilida; family Mytilidae; genus Mytilus; species Mytilus edulis. Next base: position 17,952,233 of record CM034357.1, read on the forward strand.
ATGTATGTAGCCATGGATGGAACAAATATGTCTTACTTTAAAAGCCATCAACATGATAATTGACAAAATCCTACTTACCTTAAATTTTCTATTTTAATATTTGAACTGTTGTATTTTTTTCATTAAGATGATGAACCGATCAGCTGTGCAGAGGAGGCGGTCATCAAAGAGACCATACTCCACTCCAGCTGGGGCCAAACCTGGTACAGGAATGGATTCAAAAAGTTTGATTGGACAGACACTCAAAGTACAAGATTGGTTGAATGAAAAGACAGTCAAGAGTTTACAGGTAAATTAACTTTACATTGAGCCACAGCCAGTAATACTGTACTGTGTGATATAGAAATTTTGAACATAGAAATTTATATAATTTATGATCACTTACTGATTGTGATTTATCAGTTGTAGGAAACAATACATTAGAAGCTGACTATAAAAAGAATATTGTACACAAATTGAAAATGATATGATTTCTCCGACATTTTGAAATTATGTAGAAAAAACTGTCAACAAGTAGTAAAATTAGTACTAATTAGAATGATTACAAATTAATGTTTATTATAAGACATACTCCAGGGACTCATTTCACACAAAAAGTCTTAAAGTAAGAGAAATAAAAACATACTTGTTTAAGTATGAACATTTCAGTATAACAACAAGAATTTCTATAATAAGACCTTTGATTTCACGAAAGAATATTATTTCACTTTTTTCACTACAATTGAATAGAAATATTTATATACATTACTTTATGTTCTTTATACTTTTTCACTTCATATGCTTTTAAAGATTAAGGAAATTAGGAAGAATTTTATAATTAATAAAACTTCAAAAGTATTTTTTTTTTATGATAATGCACAGTAAGCTGCAAAAAGCATAAAAGCTTCAAAATGCACAATAAGCTGCTAAATGCACGTTGAACTATATAACAAGCCAAGTGAACTCCAACACTTACAGCTCAAGGTGTTTTACATATTGTGTATTGAAACCTTTGTTTCATGAACAACTGTAATAATCATGTTAATTGGGGCTTCCTTATTAAGACCCATATGTTTATTTCTGAAATAACCATAATTTCATCATAGAATTTAAATGACTTTGTTCATTGCCCAATATTGCAGCATTTGCTTATTTACATATATATATAAAAATTATATACCGATATAAATATATATTCATATCCATAAGTTAGTATGTATATTGTATCAATATTGCTTAATTATGTACATGAATATATTACATATAAGGAAGCAAATTCATAATATGCTAGATTTTGTTTTTTCTTGTATCCATAGAGTTCGGCTAAATTACGTCTGGTATGTCTATATATACTCAAACCTTTTTGATTTAATTTAAATATATTATTTTTAACATTGCTCTACTGTGAAAGGGGGAATAACTAATACATAACTAAGCTACCAAAAATCCATAAAAGGTTTTGAATTCATTATTAGTTTCTAATATGGTAAATATGCAAAGTAATTATATTGTCTGCTTTTTGTACAACACTCATACAGGTCAGAAGTACTGAAAGTAAAGGTTATGGCTATGTGGTTTTTTTTGTTGGTTACATTTGAACTTTCTGATAAATGATCACAAAAGGTTTTATTTGATTTGAAAAAATATGGTAACAAATACCATTTACTTAGAACTATGAACATGATGAAGGAACAATTAGGCATTTAAATGATTTTTCAACATTTTCAGTTTGTGTCAATAGAAATATTTTGTAGTGCTATTCAATAAAATTTGGGCATCAGACTAATGGCTTACAGTGAAGGCTGATCTTTTCCTCTTTTATTAATTACGGTTTCATACATAAGAGGTTTTTTAATGGGACTCATTACAATAAGATTCTATGTCGATAAATTGAAATAGGCCAATATGTGGGTTACATGTACATATATGTTTCCCGCAAAATATAAAATCATGTTGTAGTCATGAATGCAATTTCACTTATGACATTTTGAAATATCGCTGTAGGCCTTGTTGGCTGTTAGATATAAGTATAGTCATACTTTGACAGAAAGTTTCATCCATTAAACACCAGATACATCGATACTAAAATGTATTAAATTTAAAAGGGGTTACTAAGATTTTTTTGTAAATATAGAGCAAATGCCTATTTTACCCATAATGCATGTTCAATTTCCATTTAACTGCATGTCAAACAGTTTGTTATGTTTTTACAACCGTGTATATTGGTTTTTATTTTAATTGCATGTTGTACATTTGTTGCATGTGAATGTTTTTTGTTTCCAGTTGTTTACAATTCCACAAGCATGGGTAGATAAACAGGTAACCATGGTAACCGTGTATAACTGTTGTCAGCAAAGGCAGGAGTCGTTATAAGTTTGAAAACTTCTTGAAATACTGCCTGGGGATTCATTATAATTTGTTGGATACCAATTTTCATTGATTTTGATGGTACATACATAAATGTATAGGACACACAAATTTACAAATTTGTAAATGCTCATGGAATTACACATGTTCTATGAGAATATATAGACATTGGCAAAGCCACAAAAAAATGTTTTCCTCAATCTATGAAAATTGGTACTGATGACAATAAATGAATCCACAGTATAAGTATGTATTAATCTGCCAGGGAATTCTTTTGTTCAATGGGTTATCTCCCTGTAGCAGCATTATATCAGGGGAGATAATCTTTTTGTTAAAATGCATCTTGACTTTAATCAATCAATCATCAAACTTGTCAGGACTCCTGAATATTATTGTTGACTTATTATACATTCCTCAGCTTACAGGAAAGCACAATACTATATACTACACATATTGCAATCTTATTGAAATATAGATCTGTGTCCACACTTTTCTTACGAAGATCTGGCCACCCTGCATTCTTGTTTCTGTTCTGGTAATTATAACATCAGCCAAAAGAATTTCTACTTCTAAAATGTTAAAGGTGTGTATCAATACAAAAACATCAGAGGATTCAGAAAGGCTTTTAAAAAAGAAAGTAGAACAGAGGTTTTTCGAAACTTTGTAAGCAAAGTGTGGACACAGATCAGTGTTTCAATCAGATTGCACATGACGTTACAGGCATTTCTCTTATCTTGCTTTATAGTCTTGCTTAAGGATAATGTTCCACTCCTCCTAAACTGTATGTTGGGTAATCAGGTCTTCACATTTCTCTGATTTCTTATTAATGTATATCATTTAAGGAGGTAGACCTAGGTTAAGGGAAATAACTCTTAAAATCATCAGTACGTTTGTGTCAACTGTTTTCATAAATATATTCTAAGCTTCTAGGTTACATAGATTATTTCCAATCTGTTTCAGGTAAATGCTTGAAAAACATTGATGAAACTTGACTTTAACAAACACATAACTGATTTAAAGAGTTATCTCCCTGAACCAAGGTCTACCACCTTAAATATTTGAAAAAGGGAGGAAATGGAGCACATGAATTTATGATAGATTATCATTTGTTAATAACATTAGTCAATTTGGAAAATAATTGGAAATACATGTATTTAGGTCTTTTTAAAACAATGTTAAACATTTTTTTCAATTGAAAATGACAATTCAGTAAGGAAAGTGTAAGTGCATTGAGAAAATCCATTAAATGGTTAATAAATGCCATAGAATTATAGTCAAATGACTTATACAAGATAAAAAAAAAGAAGAGTTTCTTCTGTTTCATTTCTGGGAGGTTTTTTTATATTACAATTTACAATAAAAGTTTAGAAAAAAATCATTTTATTATTTGTCGAGCCATTTTTTTGTGTCAATCCTTTTTCTGTTAACAATTTCCTTTCATAAATTATAAATAACAAAAAATGTTTTACTTGAATAATAAAATATCAAATTAGAAAGTCAATTTAGATTTACCAAATTGCCATGATAATTGTGAAATATATATATATATTGACATGTAGTCTAGTTTATAACTAAAATTATTACATAATTAATATAAGGACAAATGTTTTTGAATCAGATTTGGGATATGTCATGTTTTGAAATAAAATTTGCTTTAAAAAATCAAAGCTTAATATAAAAAGAAGATGTGATATGAATGCGATTGAGACAATGTTTAGAAGGTTAAACTCATATGGTTATATATGTATACACAGCACATATACACAAAGTACTGAACACATATAGATGTCTCTTATCTTAAAATATTTAATAGCCTATATCCTTGCTAATAATATTATACAATTACTGGATGAGGTAAATATGCGGTTTTATTGACTTTTGAAAAATGATATTCACTGAGGTTGATGGCCGAAGTGAATATCAGTTTTTCAAAAGTCAATAAAACCCGATATTTACCGAAACAAAAGACAGTAATTGTTTTATTCCATATTCCGAGAGAAGAAAATGTATTTAATGACAAACATATACTAATTTTTTTTACATGAAACATTTTACCATAACGTTGCATGTAAAAGCGCGTGACGTTTAGCGCGGTGAATAACACTTTCTCAGGTGAATATGCTTTTTTATTCAAAATCCAATTCATATAGAGAAACCTACTAAAATAATACCAATATGGAATAATTCAAATTATTTAAAATTCACTTATTACAATGAATTTAGAGGTAGAAATGTCATTATCTTTCATTGGTAGAATAGAAAAACAAAAGATATAGGGCATCCATCCATGACATAAAACTAGCAAACTCTGTAAAGTCAGCTAAACATTTTAATTATGTTGTGTTGTAAAAAGAATATTAAGCTTCTCAATGATCCAAATTGATGTTTGTCAAACTGCTATATAACCAGTGAAGTTTTTCGGATGAAAAGGTTGGTTCAAAATTTTTAAAATTTTTATATTTTTGTTCAAGGGTCAAATTAAATATTTTGACAAAATTTTATGAAAATTAAACGAGCCAAATTAATTTTAGAGAAAGTTTTGGGTACCCCTTAAACAAATGAATTGCTTTTATTGCTGGTCTTCATCTCAAAGTCATAGTGAGGTCTTCAAAACTGATTAAAAATAAATAAAATCTCACCTCACTGTAAGTATAAGATGGCTTCTAGCACCCGCTTTAGAGCAATTCTTGCAAACAAAAATTTGGAGTCTTTCTAAGACCCAATAAAGCCTTGTCAAAAAAGAACACACTGGAAAGAACTAAACACCTATAATTCGTTCTCTTGTGATAAAAGATTGATGTTCTTTTCTAATGGTGGCTCCTCTGGTGTTAAACTTTTTTCTGTTCTTTACTGAGCACTGGTTACAAAGATATAGCCAAATGAAATATGCTGAAAGTGTTGCTTAGACACCAAAATGGAATCAATCAATCTTTTCTAAGGATTTACAAATGTTAATAAGTTCTCTTTCTACATGATTTTTTTCTTGCGTGTGCTTCCTCTTTCTTGCCTTTGACATTGCATTGTCAAAATCATTACAATAGGGAATTTGACAGTATAGCCACTTAAGAGCAGAGAATACAAAATAAAGAAATAAGTACCAAATTCAGGAGATGTTAAAATCAATACAGAATGATAGGAATTTTAAGCTAACTTTTTTTCCTTCAATTTATTTCATGGATGTATAATTCCTCTTTTTATGAATTATGGTAGACAGGATTTTTTTATTTGATATTAGATTCTTTAGAAAATAACAATGCTAACAAATTTTTAAAGAATTGATAAATTTAAAAGTAAAAGAACAATATATATAAGATTTGGGAAAGACAAAAAGAATTTGAACAGACATTCAGATGGTTCATTTTGACAAACTGGCAGATTTTGTATCTTTTGGTTATTTATAGATACCTGTTGATTTGCAAATTTGCAAATCAGGTGTACAAATATTTCTTAAAAACTTTTGACACTGGGTTTTTTTTCATCCATCATTATTTAAAAGTTATTATTATATATGTCAATTTGAGAAAATCTATAAGTCAGCTAGAGAAAAGTTCAAAAATGTATTTAATTCATATACTTTTATAGGACTCAGGAATTTACATTCATAACGTTATATATAATTAAGTTGATTTCATTCCTTTATTCACAAATTTTCATATGTGATGTACATGTACTTAAGTTAGTCCTTATACTGTATACAGAAAGATATTTTAAAACAAAAATAAACATTGCCTGCACTGCAGCAGATTTCCAAAAAATCCGGCTCATTTTCTCTGTAATTTTATTTTTAGGAAAAGTCTGATGTGGAATCAAAGGCAGCCAGACAGCTGTACAACCCCCTCTTGGAAACAGAAAGCACTTTCGTCAAGGTAATTGTTAAGAATTTTATTATTTGACAGAGCTTTTCCATACTAAAAATGAAAATTTTACTTTCAAATAGAAAATATAAGTATACCTATTTATGAGTATTATCATTTTTTGTACACTTTCACACTCATTGAATCACTCACTTCAGAATGAGTTGACACATTTAATATTTCCCCATTTCAATAGTTATGGCCCATTTTTATATTGGGTAGTCACTTGATAATAGAAAGTTGCCTTTTTAAAAAGAAAGTTTTTTGCATTTAAATAAACAGAGCTCAGTGCTCTTTCATAACAATTTTTCCTCAAGTTGTATACATACACTTACAACACTTTTTGTCAAAATTGTCATCCATTTACACTGAACTAGTGACATAATTGTTTGGGTGGCCTTTGGCTGTTTTCTGCTCTTTGGTCGGTTGTCTCTTTGACACATTCCCCATTTCCATTCTCAATTTTATGCATAACTTAAATGTGTTATAAATTTTCAGTTATTTTTTTTAGAAACATTTAAATGTACAAATACATCTTCAGTACTTTTTGAGAAACACTTACAATGTACTCGTTTTTTTTCATTTTAGGATATAGAAGAATATGTTTGTCACAAAGATGTGATGGATTTACGTAAGAAAGAAATGCTACATAAAAAATGGAATGATAGGGTTCATGAACCCTTACGTAAAAAGATCATTGATGTTATGGATGGTGACGATTGGCCAGAACTGGACAGACGAAAGAGGGAATTACATAAACAGTATTTAGAATTTGTAAATGAAAAGGTATAACAACAAAAAGCAAAATAGATATATAAGAAGATGTCATATGAGTGGCAATGAGACAACTCTCCATCCAAGTCACAATTTAGAAAAGTAAACCTGTATGGGTGACGTCAAAGAACGGCCCTCAACACGGAGCCTTGGCTTACACCAGACAGCAAGCTATAATAGGCCCCAAAAATTACTAACTGTTAAACCATTCAAACAGTAAAACCAACAGTCTAATCTTTTTAAAAAAAATAAGAAACACTTTTAAACCACATGTATCAATAAACGACAACCACTAAACAAAATGTTTACTTTGAATGATTTATAATTTTTTTCCAATCATTTATTTAATAGGTTATTGATTGGGCAATGTGACAGAATATTCAAATTGTGTATTTAACTTTCGAATTTTAGACATACAAGTGCAAATTCAAATAGTAAAGCATTTATCTGCCATTTTTTTTCAGGTAGAGGCTAATATCACAATCAAGAAACAACAAAATATTTTTAGAGAAGATATATCACTTTTTTTTTCTTATTTTTAATAAATATGAAGTTGTTTCATGAATGTGTTTAAACTTTCAATTAAAAAATCTAGGTGATATATAGAGATAACTCTTGTGTCATACAAACTCCATCTTGATCTCCCGATTTTTTTTATTTTTTCTACAGGGTCATGTTTTCTTGGACACAATGGACCCAAGAGAATATTATGCACAAGCTTTGAATGGACACAGGCCTGCACCAATTAAGGTATGAATTATTATGTACTTGGTATAAAAGACCACAAAAAAATGAATAGAAAAAAATATATATTATCTTTTTACATAATAATTTTAATACAACACCATATATTTTTATTAGATGTTTTGCTACTTGTAACTGTCTTAATAAAATGGGGAAAATATAATGGCAGTATGTTGAAGACTAAATATTCATAGGACGATCTTTATTTTTTTTTATACTTATGATTTTTAGTTCATAGTTTAAACACAGATCTGTTCATTTACATCCCATAGCTGAAATATAGAGCCTATAACAAATAATTGTGCGAGTCAGAAACTTTTGATTGAAATTACTTTGTAATTCTTTGGGCAATGAACTTAGCAACATGTTGATATTCAACCATTGCCATGTCATACAACATTGGAACGTATGTTTGAGCTTTAAATGTGCTCATTGTTATATATTTTTTCACCTGGAGTTCTGACCTTTTAAAATCTGAAAAACCGCAAAGAAAATACTATAGTCGCCGTCAGCTGAAATTAGTAGCGGTTATCGGTAAAAATAATCTAAACTATCAATCGCGTTCACTCGAGATATAGTTTTTCACATTCCATTCATAAATCGTAATAATCCTGACCTTCACTTTTTCATAGACGATTTTGAATGGTGGAATCAGCCATTGTTTTTACCGGAAGTGTTTCCGTGGAGTTCAATTTCATAAAATTTGCATAAAGCGCGGGAAACCTTATCACATCAATGAAAGGAACATTTTAGGAAACTGCGTACAGTGACGAATGTCATATGTAAACAAATGATCCTCATAGAAACGAAGATGGCGGAATTACAATGGAAAATGTGAAGGTCAGGATTATTACAGTGTGATCACTTAAAAGGTAGGTCAGTAGTGGTTTTTCTTTTTGCGATTTATGAATGGAATGTGAAAAACTATATCTCGAGTGAACGCGATTGATAGTTTAGATTATTTTTACCGATAACCGCTACGAATTTCATCTGACGGCGACTATAGTTTTTTTTTTTATTATTCTGAAAAAGGGAATACTGCAAATTCATTTATTTTCGTGGGTGCCAGTTATTTCGTGTTTTGTATAAAACTTGCCTTTTCATGGATATTTGATTTCGTTGTTTTGCCAAAGTCTGCATACAACCTGATAAAAAAAATTGTCCAGATAATAATGAATCCACAGTATCTTTTAGGTTTAAATCTAAATTTGGATATATATGTTGGTATTTGAAAGATTGTCGACAGTTTTCTTGTGATGTAGAAATGTAATTTAATGCAAGTTTTGGCTGTTAGATCTAATATGAAAAAAAACTGATCAGAATTGTATATATGAACAGGCCCTTTTCACAGCCAAGGAGGTAACAGGGTTAACTTTGTAGCTTAGTAATAATAGCTTCTTTTAGCCATTAAAACTTATAGTATTCAGAAACTTTTTAACATAAATTGCTTCATTTTTTTTCAGGATTCGATTAAAAATAATCATTTGAATAAATTTTGAATGATATTTTTTTTTTAATTGCCTACTTTTTTTTCATTGTTTAAGAAATTGCTGCTTTTCTAGAATACTAAACTTTGTGGATTTTTTTATTGATTCCCTAAAATGTAGTTTGCCATGAATAAGTTAAAACAAAATGTGCAAAAAAGAAACATTTTTGTACTAGATTTTGCTGCCTCATATATACTATTGAAATTGATTTTTATTTTTATATATTTTCTTTTTAAAAATGCATGTATATATTTAACATCATGTAAACAATAACATAAAAATTAATAAAATTTAATCTACAATATTGTAATCAAATAAAATAAAAGCATGCATTTTTTTTTGTGATTAAAAAGATATTAGTGAATATGCATGCTCTGATTTAAACTTTTTAATTGAAATTATTAAAAAACAGCTATTGAATAACATACTAATGATTTTATAATCAGAATTTGTGCTTAAAGTGGAGTAAGCACATGGTCAAGGCTCAGGCGCATTTCAACACTCAACATTTCAAGGTATAGAATGCACAACTACGCCACAACAAAACAAAACTGTGTGACATATGTGTGTGGCTAGAATATTAAGTTGAAAATGATTACTTGCATAGAGCTTCAGGGTTTTCTATGAGTCCCCTTCAAGATTGACAGTACAAAGAGAAGAGAGCGGGGGTGACAGGATTTTGGTTATTTGGGATTTGGGGAAAAGAATAAGAAAAGAAGAGAGAAGTGGGGAAAGTTACAAAAAGAAATGGTATTTGGGAAATGAGCACCCCTGTATCACCTTTCTAGAGAAAGTATCCAGAAGGCTAGGATTTAATACTTTTTTCATGAAACAAATATTCTCATTTTTGTTGGCTTAGTTGTGCAAGAATTTGTGTAAAAATGTTGAAATTGTTGATTTTTTAAATTGTTGAATATTATTTTATCACAAAATTCATTTAATATTCCTTTTTGTTAAAATCACAACCTTGTATCACATTTGACATAACAATTACGTTGGCATTAAATAATTTGTTTTTTCTGTTGTGAAATCACAATATTATCTACACATTTATATAATTTCATTGTTTGATTCAGAATTACACTTCTAAGCAAAAGGTTCAGATTATATATATATGTAATAATCAAACAGTAGTCATCAGGTCTCTGAAAGGGGAATTTTTGGATGGTGGCCCAGAAGGGAGGCCCCTTCCCTCAAAATGAAAATTAAATATACTGAAGTTTTAAATTCAGGAATTACTGTTATAACTGATTATTGGTAAAAATGCAAGAAATATTAAAGGCAAGCCTGATGATTGCTATTCTTCATAATAGACATCAATGTTGGCACTGACAATTTAATCATTTTTAAGTGCTTAATAGAAATTTTTAACATAATAGGCAAAACCCCAAAAAAGTAAGTGTGACTATGAATCTTTATTCATGGTTTACTGAATATGCCTATGCCTATGTGATATTGAAGGCAGGGTATGGTGTCCTGTGGATGGATATACTTAGGTGTTTTTTTTACGGTTTGTTTTGTTTTGTTTTGTTGAGGATAATTTGATAAATTATACATATACCTGTACTATATAATGGCAAACCTCTACAAAAATACAAAATATTCCAATTTTTAGATTAAAATATCAACATGAAATGTTGGTATTTAAACAAAAAAGAAAATTTAGATAAATTGTAGAAAAATCCTTCAAGGAAGAATTTAGTTATAATAAAGGGAGATAATTCAACTGTTAGATGTTTTATGTGTTCAGGTAGCATTTGCTAGCGATGAAGATCTTGAACAGGTAATTTTGGGTTAGGTTACATGTGAAGGTTGTTTGATTTTGGACATCGTTTTTATGGTTTTAGGCAAAAATATTTGTGTGTGCATTTAAGAACTTAGAATTGCAAATGGGGAACGAGATGTGTATTATTAAACATTTGAAAACATGCAAACGAGGCAACGATTGAAATTTATAACACCTGTGATTTTTTACAATGTAATACAAGGAACTACAAAATTTATATTTAAGAATTCTTTTCACTGTCGCATTGTAACAAGGAGAGACAAAAAATAAATAAAAAAGATTGTTAACCATGTTTTACTTTAACATTGATGAAATGGATTTGATTAACTGTTACTTTAACAATTTAATGCTAACAGAATTATTATAAAACTTTTCTAAGATGAGTTCAAAGGTCCATTTACTCCAAGCTACAATTGGTCCATGGTATTCTAATAAGTGAGCTTAATTATTTTCCCATGATTAGTTTAATAGATGCTGTATTAATTTATATACTGGTACAATAATAAGTTCAGTTTAATTTTATTTTTGCCACCCATTTATTGTGACAGGTTAGCTTTATTTGGTATGAGAATCGTAGATTATACACATGTATAAATAACCAAAGTATATAATTTACATGCTTAGAATCTCTTGTTAGTCATTGAACCTGAAATAATGAATTATATAGCATCGATAAGGTCAGGCCGGTAGCCAGGAATTTCCAAGGGGGGGTTCGTTGGACTCATGAACTCGACTTTAACAGTCATAATTTGAACAAAACGTTGACTTTAACAGTGCTTATTTGATTTCAAGGGGGGTGGGGGTTCGTCCGAACCCCCCTGGCCATGGGTATGAAGGTGTTTCTTGGCATACTCAATCTGGTCATAAAAATTTATTTCCTGGACCTTTTTTCAAAAATAGGGAGTCCAAAACCTGATTTTAAAAAATCTTTAGCACATAGTAGGATATGATACAAAAAATTCAGACCTCATTGTTTTTTTCCTTTCTGAGGATGAGGTTTTTACAGGTAGTATGAATTTAAAAGATTTATTTTTGTGTTTGTTTATTTTAGGTACATTTTTCAAGATATTTATGACATTTCTATTTGTACGCAGTTTTATGTGATTGTTTCTTATTCAATATTATGAAATCTGTTTTAATTTAAAATTGCTTTGAAATTCTTAAAATTAAAGATATAATTTATAAATGTTAAAAGTTAAATTCAGAAAATTCTATGATAATTGAAAAGTTTGAAATTGTTCATATAAATTTGTCTTTTTCTTTAAAACCATTTTTCTAATATGATTAACTCTATTTAGGTACAGACACAAAAGTTCCGTGACCCACTTTTGTCTCAAGGCCGTGAACGAAGCGAAGAGGAGCGTACAATAATGAGATGCATGACCGGTTACAATTACACGGACAAGGATATAGACCAAGTGAAGTTACCTCCCTTACCCCTTGTGCCACTTGGAAGACACGGCACAGACAGTATTAAGTGGCTTCAGATGCCACTGCATAATATTGAGAGTACTCCACGAATGGCTAGCAGGTATACATTTGTTATTTACCCGAAATAATGATTTTTGTCTTTCTGTAGAGTGGTTATAAGTGTATTTTAATAGTGTGGATATTGTGTGTTTTATAATAGCATGTGTCTGTTTCTTTAAATTACTTATCTTTATTTTTAGCAAACTTTCTCACTTTTGAGTCATGTGATGAATAATTCAAGTTTATAATTAAAAAGCTCACTGTTTTTTATAGTATAAAGAAAAGTTAATGTTGTCCAGCTAATTTTTAATGAATTCTGAAATGAATTATAAATAATAAGATATATAAGGTCTTAAATTGAAAACTACATGTGAATATTATAGGAAATTTTTTATGATCTTTTTCCATTAGAAAAAATCACTTAGCTTCTCTACTTGATAAGATTATTATGTGGTGTTATTTCAAATTTTAAAATGTTATGTGAAATAATCAACAATATATATCAATACAAAACTAATACTTGACAGTACACAGACACCAAATTACCAAAATATAGCAGCTATAATATGGCTGTAATACCCATTTGCTAATATATATCATAGTTAGTTTTTCTAAGAATGGTATAATCAGTTAAAGTTCATACACTAGGCATTGTTAAAAAAATAAAAATATAACTTATTTTACATTTTAAGTTACTGGAATCATTCCTGAAATGTAGCTATTAAAGTTTTTGCATTCAGTTTCTATCAAAAAGTAATGAATTATCTCCCTTTGATATTTGAATTATTTCCCTTTGAAATTTTTATTACTTCTTGTCACCTTTATTGCAACCAACAATATAATTTTTTGAAATACTAATTATCAATATATCACCTACATATACTGCAGAACACCCTGCTATTCAATTTTTTTATATAAAATTAAGGACTGATTATGGTTTTATAAAAATTTAAAAAAAACTTGTTTTAAATGTGTATATATATAGTCATAGATGTAGATAACTCGATTTGTCTGATTCTGACCCCATTTTCTGATAAAAAGTAAATGTGTGTGTGTGCATGTGATTTTCAATACAATGTGAACATTAGACTTGGCACATATGATTTTATTTTGTATTTGCTGGAGGTATTTGTATGTACTGAGCTTCCACAGAAAATTTTGTAAAATTAATATATTTCCTTAGAATCAGATTTGAGATCTAAATGTTATAAGGTTAATTAGGAATAATCAAATCACAGTACATTGGAACTTGTGCCAAGTCGTATTTTCTGTAGAGAATAAAGATTTCTTTTCCCAGTTAGCGTACAAGTGTTAGAGGACAATTTCTGTAGATTTGAAGGTGAACTTTTCCTGTAGATTATATGATACATTTTCTGTAGATCTGAATACTTTGTTTTTCCCTGTAGAGTAAGATTTGAGGTAAGGAACATTTAGACTAGTCTGTAACCCATGTATATTTAGTACCTTAATCCTGCCTCTACCTTTACCTTTTAGATACCTTGACCTAGTTCGTTAAAATTTACTGTAAAATTTTGTATACCATTTATGGCTAGTGTATTTGATGGTCATAATATAGAGATTATTATTTAGGTTGAAACAACAGTGAACTTGTATTTCATGCTGGTTTGGTATTTATGGCAGATTTTTGAAATAAAATTGAGAAAGGAAATGGGGTGAATGTGTCAAAGCGACAACAACCCGACCGTCTGTTTAAAATTAAAGTTCGTCTGAATTAATTGTTAGTGTTATTTACAGCTATTGTAATTGTCATGATGTACAGATTATCATATAGGTTTAAATGTATCTTATGTTCTTTTGGTTCTAATGGCAGAAATTTAATGCCTTAAAATATGTTGAACCCAGTGAAAAATTGATGGTCCTGTATTGCATTTAAATTTTTGCTATTAATTATTTCCATAGTAATAATTTAGATTAGGCTAATTATATTTGATGCCATATATATTAAAACACCACAAACATTTAATTGGACATCAAAACCAAGATGGAGAACCTGTCTGATTTTTGTTGGTCCTGGTGGACAGGAGCTCCAGTTTTCTCAAACCCAGAAAAGTCGTGTGTTTAAATGCATCACTTGTTAAGTCCCTGGGTAGTTTAGATTTTGAACATGTGGATACTCTTGAACGCTACCGGTATACAAATGTTGATATCTGGAATCTGGATTTCTTTTTATTACTTATCTTTAATATCAAAAAATTAGTTTCATATCAGTTGATTTTCTGTAATAGTTTAACACACGAAATGCTTTTCTTTTCAATTTCTTTAAAAATGTACCATACTTATACTTGTTAGGTATTTTTTGAAGAATTATAGAAAATATTGTGTATATTATTTAACAAGTTAGAATTAAAAAATAAATCAAGCTTTACAATATGGCACTAACATTACATTCTTGCACAATAAAATTTTCTTTTGCATAGAAATTCCAATAGGGAATTACTTATAGTGAATTTCAGATCAAGCATCTTGACTTAATCTCACAAAAAAATTGTGTAGGTCTTTTTTTGTTGCAAATGTTTCCTAAGGCAAACATTTAAATTGTGGCACGACAAAGAAAACGATCGTGAGAACATTTCTTATATCATGTTTAGCTAGCACTGATACATATTCTTTTATTGAATTTATGCGATGTTTATTCAACTAAAATTTCATGAAATTTTATAGTGGCAGCACTGATCATTAATGAACCTGAACACCTTTCTGCAAGTAAGGCCTATAAAACTATTCCATGGTAAAATTTGAGAGAAAAACGTGAGATAACACAAATTATTTAAATTCAAAGACTACATTCTTGAAAAGATAATAAATATATATACATTTTTGTGTGTCTCATGGTTTTGTCTTAGGGTTATTTTACTATGGTTCTGTTCATTGCAGCATGCTATATATTTGAATTGAAGTTTATGTTGCAATCGCACACCTTGTTGTAAATCAGCATTCACAGTACATCCCAATAATTTATGAAATTATATTAGAATGCAGATACTTCATAGGTTAAATTTATTAGATTCTATTTCAGATGCGACTTTTTCAATTTGTATTTACACTTGACCAGAAAAAGATTACTCTAAAGACTATTTTCTATATGTTACTTTTTTTAGCTTGATTTCTTGTGGAAAATTTAAAAAAAAAAAATGAAATACATCATTTTTACTTTTATTGCAGAATTTGAACTAAAAAATGAGAAATTTTTGTATGACCTAAAAATAAACTTCTTATAAATCTTTGAATTTTTATGAATTAATCCACAAATAATTCCCATATTTTTCTCTTTTTTATTTTTTAAGTTAAAAGTCATTGTCCAGTTGCCTCTCTTTTAATTTTTAGTCATTTATACTATCAACTTTTAGATAATCTAATTGTTGTTTCTTATGAAAGAATAGAAAAAATAGTTTTCATACTTATTGCTTTATTCATTATAAAATCGTATATGCTTATTATATACATCAACATGCATCTTACAATTTCTACTCTCTTTCAGACTGAATTTTGAAAGTTTCATTATTTTTTTAATTTAATTGACGCCACCATTGCTCCTGAATTCCAACTTATATTAACACTTACATATATAACTTTAAGGTCAAGGTACAGTAAATGGGTTATAAAATTTCAATACAAATGATTGCCTTTTTTCAAAGAGTTATAAATCAGTAGTATTTTGGAAAATAAGAGATAAATGAATGTTTGTTTTCAATTTTTAGTTAGAGTTGGATTAACAAACCAAATTTCAAAGCAAAATTTTATCAAAATCTGTGAAAAAGCCCATTTACTGTACCTTGACCTTAAGTGCACCCACACCCTTATGTACATGGTGGTGGAAACAATATTTTTATGATGATATAAAGCAATATTTCACCTGTAATGTTTATGGCGATTACTTGGGATTCATAGGAGATGACAGGCACTTTTACATCAATTGTATATTTTATATAGATACATGAGGTATATGAATTTGTTTTGTAAAGAGAGTATTATTTAGAACTGATTTTTTTTGGAGGGGCCAGGATTTATGCATTATTATATTTCATTTATTGTACTTTTGTTTATCCTAATATTAATATTATCTATAATATATCCGTGATCTAAGCCTATCAGAAAAGTCAATACAATGTATAGTATTTTTAAGATTGTTAAACAATCTAAACAGCCAATATAATATTACTAGGGATCTTGGCCAAATAGAACACTCGGGTTCTGAAGCAATTAGAAAAATAAACATTTTTTACTCAGGAACTGAGCCAATTAGATTAGGAGCATTCAGTTCCTGTGTAGAATATTATACTCTCCCCTTATATCTGTAATTTATTTAATATTCCTATGTTCCAATTTTCATAAGGAAAAATTGCATTTTTATGGTTTTCTCCAAAGTGAGCATACAAGCCTCTAGAAAAATTAAAATTTTATATTCGTGGTTCCTGTTTATACCAATAAAATTTAAAAAAAATTGTTATCTTAAGAAAAATAATAAATCCACAGTCAATAACCGGAAGCAAGTCATTTCGTAACGTTACCTTTTCGTACCTCTGCCATTTCGTACCCAAATTTGACATTTCGTACCCAACATTTACCATTTCGCACCCAAGATAATATCCATTTCGTACGAAATGGGGGGTACGAAATGGTTAGGGTACGAAATGACTATAATTCCAATAACCAATCAGAAATCGAAAGCTTTAAAAGGTCAAAATATCCAGTCATTTAAAAGTTTTAATTTCTATTTACAGAAGGAGGATGCAGGGTGTCTTCAATCAGTGTAATGTAGATTTTGAGGAATGGTCTCAAGCACAGTACAACCACAGTCTAGTCGACGAAGAACTTCACATACAGAAAAAGAGAATGTTTAAAGAAGTTCCACCTTTTAACAGACCCCCCAAAAAGGTTCAAGGTCTGAAAAAATGTGTTTCATATGATAGTTATACACAAGTTATTCCCGAGGATATGTTAATTAGTAACATGGACTCAATTCCAGAGGAAAGGTTGAACGTTTCCATGCAACAGACTCAGAATGGAATAGATCAACAAACAATGGCTGTCGCTTAATCAATGACCTTGTCCTTTGTAGCTTGAACTCAATCACTATGGCAATAAAAGTGCATTTTTTGTGTAAAAGTTAGAATTATAGATGTAAACAAGAACTTAATTTGCATTTACTGACTGTCAATTTATGACATAAATCTGCTTGTATAAATGTTTGGCATTTTATTTAATTAATTCTTAAAATGACTGTTTGCTTTGTACAAAGATGGGGCACAAGTTTTACTTATGTTTGTGAAATAATTATGACGTGAAATTGTTAAAATCTTTTTGTTTTGCCATTGCTTACAGTTTCATGCCTCTTTCCTCTCTTTTTATTTTTTAAACACAATTTTTTTCTCCACGAATTGAAGAAGCCTATTCACGATTTTTTTTGTAGGATTATGTCCAAATTTAAAATGAATATTTAAACCATTCTACACTGTCTTTATTTTACATTTTCACATATTTGTTATCAAAACACTGTATTTTGTATACAATCATATTTTAAGCATTCCTTCATACCTATTTTCATCTGTGATAGGTTTGGAGAACTAGAACATAAATTTACTGTGAAATTGTTAATGTTTCCATGATTTCTAGTCAAATTGTTCTTATAATGGGAAGTAACTCCTTATAAATTTATTCCATATATACAGGGTGTTTATTTAGATGATTTTTAGTTTCAAAAGAGACACAAAAAAATAACATGGGTACAGATCTTGATTATTTTTTATTTTTTTTCAAGGTTGATTTTTTTAGGGGGTCTTCAAATTGCAAAAGGTATGATTGTATTTATTTATGCAAGTAAAGGGAAAAAAGCAAAACAGTATTTTTATATAACAACTATGAAAGTTTTAGATACTCTTCAGTTTAAGAGACTTGAACTTATAAGTAGAATTTGTTTAAGATGTTGAAGATGGACTAAAGATTAAAAAATCAAACAAAATGAAAAAGAATGATGAAATAAGTTATTAATTTTTACATATTATGTGTTGAAAAGGTTTTTGTTTTTATTAACAAGTTGAAAATTTTGATGTTAATTTTATGTGTTATTTACAGTATTGATTTAATAATACATGTAAAGAAAAAAAGATTTTATTTAGCTATCTTCCTTTAAGTGGTACAAGTTTGTACATTTTTACAAAAAATAAGTACTTTGTACACATTTGTATATCCTTTTTGAATTTAACTCTGAAATACATATAGGTATCAATTGGAATGAGTGGAAATATTAAAAAAAAACAGTTATATGAAATATACCCATATGGAATTGAATGGCTTTTCTACATACTGTACATTTACAGTAAATTTGATTTTAAATGTATATTATATATGTATAAGAATATGTAACATGTATGTATGAACAAATACTATTAAAAAATCAAGATATTTGTACCCATCTGTACAATATAAACCATATGAAAATTAGATTTATGCACCATTTCTCTCAAAATATGCTTAATAAAATGGTAATCTTCTCTTTGCTGCATGCATTATCAATCAATCAAATTTTTGTTGTTCAAATTTTTAACCGAGATGTCATCATTTTTGTCTTCCAATAACTATTTTAAGATAATTTTAAGATAATCTAATAATTTTTCAAGTTACGTTTGTGAACCTATTTTCTAGTAACTAATGTATTTATGCATTTATTAATGTACAGTGCTAGTCATTGTGTGCAGTGTGTGAAACTAAGTCTGTGTAAAACTTGTAAATATTGAAAGTGCTTCTTTTTTAACTTGCAGCAAATAGATATAAAGCTTATTTGTCCTACGGTAATCAGAATATTTATTGTTATGAAATTAATTTGTTTCAAGTTGTTTTTAAAAATTATGTGTTTAACCTAATTGTATAAGCTTCTGTGTAGAGGTATTTGTACCCACCTTTAAATACAAACCATATGAAAATTAGTTTTATAGAAGATAAGTTTGTAGGACAGGCATAGTTAGTCCTTTTAATCAAACCTTTTTTAACCTTTCTTTTGTCACAAAAACTTTTGTTGAAGCACTGCTATCTTTTAAAAATGATTGAAGCTTAGTATGGGTTCAATGTTGAAATTTCCGTTTAGCCAGGCGATTCTGTTTTCACATGGTGTTATATTTATAGTGTTTCCACTGGAGCATTTTATTAACTCCTTTGAACAGTATTATCTTTTAACTAATCATGTCATGTATTACTAAAATTCAAAATGTGACTTTGTGAAATAATTTGTCTCTTGTTTCATGAAATGTGTTTGTTATGAAATCTGTGATATGACTCATTATGTTGAGAATACATTTAATGAAAAACTGACATGTTTTTTGTTTTGTATTTTTAACATCTGTAAATCTTTGCATAAGTAATATATAATAAAAAAAGATGTGGTACGATTGCCAATGAGACAACTCTCCACAAGAGACCAAAATAACACAGAAATTAACAACTATAGGTCACTGTACATCCTTCAACAATGAGCAAAGCCCATACCGCATAGTCAGCTATAAAAGGTCCCGATAAGACAAATTGAATGTAAAACAATTCAAACGAGAAAACTAACGGCCTAATTTATGTACAAAAAAAGAACGAAAAACAAGTATGTAACACATAAACAAACAACAACCAAGGAATTACAGAATCCTGACTTGGGATAGGCACATACATACAGAATGTGGGGGGTTAAACATGTTAGCGGGATCCCAACCCTCCCCTAACCTGGGACAGTGGTAAAACAGTAGAACGAACTATTAAAATCAGTTGATAGAAATGAAATGTTATTTTTGGAGTTGGTATACTAAGCTTCTTTTTTTTTCGTAGTTATGTTCATTCAATTATCTTATTGACAAGCTTTTGTTCTTTGACCTCAGGTTGGCTTCTAAGCATTGAGATTGAAAATGAGCAAGAGTCCTCCATTTTTATTATTAATAGTAATGTGTGCAAAATCTGGTGAAGTTATCATACCTCATGTTACAAAATTGTGTAGGGTAAAATGTTCATGATCCGTTAGTCAGGTTCTTGTCATCACAACTCGTCTGAAACCACACAAATTCTAGTGGTTATGCCCCATAGAAGTTAGCATTTAGGCCTAATATACTTGAATAATATGCCGACATACTATAAACAGTTTCGCATCACAACATCTTCAAAACCATACAACAGAATCTCATGAAACTTTGTAGATAATTAAGTGATACAACATGTATGTATATGTAAAATTGAGAATGGAAATGGGGAATGTGTCAAAGAGACAACAACCCGACCAAATAAAAAACAACAGCAGAGGGTCACCAACAGGTCTTCAATGTAGCGAGAAATTCCCGCACCCGGAGGCGTCCTTCAGCTGGCCCCTAAACAAATATATACTAGTCCAGTGATAATGAACGCCATACTAATTTCCAAATTGTACACAAGAAACTAAAATTAAAATAATACAAGACTAACAAAGGCCAGAGGCTCCTGACTTGGGACAGGCGCAAAAATGCGGCGAGGTTAAACATGTTTGTGAGATCTCAACCATCCCCCTATACCTCTAACCAATGTAGTAAAGTAAACGCATAACAATACGTACATTAAAATTCAGTTCAAGAGAAATCCGAGTCTGATGTCAGAAGATGTAACCAAAGAAAATAAACAAAATGACAATAATACATAAATAACAACAGACTACTAGCAGTTAACTGACATGCCAGCTCCAGACTTCAATTGAACTGACTGAAAGATTATGATTTCATCATATGAACATCAGGCACAATCCTTCCCGTTAGGGGTTTAGTATCATACCATCATAACATATATGAGAAGAACATAACCCGTGTCATGCCAACAACTGTTTTTAGAATAAATGTGTTTAGTTCCGATGCAAAGACCTTATCAGTGAGTCAATATTAACGCCAAAATATGCAATCTTTAATGACTTGACAACAGTATCGTAATTATATCCCTTCTTAATAAGTCTATTCAAAGGTGTTGTAAGTTTCTGAGGTGAATACTGACACCTTTGTGCTTTATAAAGAATATTACCATAAAAAATTGGATGTGAAATACCTGAACGTATTAGAAGTCTGCATGTTGAGCTATATTTACGAATGATGTCTTTATACCGATGATAAAATTTAGTAAATGTTTTGACTAGTTTGTGATATCGAAAACCCTGGTGTAATAATTTTTCAGTAATACATAAATTTCTCTCATTAAAATCTAAACATGTTACATACACGAGCGAATCGTACAAGTTGAGATATATAAACACCGTAAGATGGTGACAAGGGAACGTCACCATCTAAAAACGGATAATTAACGATAGGAAATGAAAAATCATCCCTTTTATCATAAATTTTAGTATTCAGCTTTCCATTAGTGATATAGATATCAAGATCGAGAAAAGGGCAGTGGTCATTCTTAGTATTAGCTTTATTTAAAGTAAGTTCAACAGGATAAATTTCATTAATATACATACTGAAGTTCGTCATTATTGAGAGCCAAAATATCATCCAAATATCTAAAAGTATTATTAAATTTGTTTATCAGATGTTGTTTCGATGGGTCTTTGCTTATTTTTGTCATAAATTGTAACTCATAACAATACAAAAACAGGTCCGCAATAAGTGGTGCACAGTTAGTCCCCATTGGAATTCCGATAATCTGACGATATACGGAATCCCCAAAGCGAACAAAAATGTTATCTAGTAAAAATTCATATTGACTGGAAATTATAATTAAATTTATAATAAGTTATGCCCCTTTAAACTTAAAATGTTAAATGTACATGTACTTCAACAGTTTTACATTGCAATTCCTTTGAAACTATACAACAGTATTTCATTAAACTTTGTAGATAATAAGGACATACTATGTAGATGTGCAAATTGACAAGAAATTATGATTCAATGTTTTTTCTAGGGGTTATGCCCCTTTGAATTTCGAATTTTGTCTTAATAAACTGCACCAGTTTGTCAGCCTAACATCTCTGAAACCACCTTACAGAATTTCATGAAACTTGGTTGATGATATAGACATACTATATAGATGTGCATATCGACAGAAAATTATGAATCAATGTTATTTCTAGGATTAATGCCTCTTTGAACCTACAAATCTGTCCAGTGATGTTCAGTTTTGGGGCCTGGTGATGTGAACATGCTCACAGAGATTCTATTAATAGGTTTATTATTAGCCTTGTGTTGTAAATGTGTCCTCTCAGGTTGATTATAACTGAAAGACTAAGCAATTCAGTTTGAATAGAAAAAATGCTAAATTGGATCATTGACCTCTGATTTCTAGGAAATATGATTCTTCATTTTACCTCCCTATTGGTAACATGATTATGTGCTACCATAAAAGATAACAGGTCATGATTGTATCTAGTTCAAATCAAATATAAGAATGTTTGTATTAGTTGAGAGTATGGAGCAGAATGATTGATGAGTCTGTTTCAAGTTAGATTAATGTATAAATACATTGAGATTAGGAGCATATATATGCATGGGATTATAGCTTGCTGTTTGGTGTGAGCCAATGTTCTGTGTTGAAGACCAAACTTTGACCTATAAGGGTTTACTTTATAAGGAGTGACTTGAACAGAGAGTTGTCTAATTGACACTCTTACCACATCTTCTTATATCTATATATGGCAATCTGGCAGAAAACAAAACACTAAACTGGAACAAAAACTAGGGTTCAACAAATGGTCGCTATGTATTGAGAAATTTATATTCAAGGAGACAGAAACCCAAAGAAACAAAACAAATTATTGACATCATAAGGTCAATGTCACACTATAAGTTATATGGTTCGCTACTGACCCCCTACGGATCCATAGAGGGTTAGTAAAATCCATAGGGGGTGAGGCCGGAGGCCGAGTCCCCTATGAATTTTATTCACCCTCTATGGATCCGTAGGGGGTCGGTAGTTAACCGTATAACGAATTTATCGGGCGCTGGACTTTTTCTGCGGCGTTTTGTTGAAAATAAACAATGAAACACAACAACATTAATAGATGACGTCATCATTACGGCGTCATGAACCCCATACGGTCTCATAGGGGCGTTTAATCAATCACAACGTGATAATTCATCTGTGGTCCAATAAATACAATTATTGGCCTTTGATGAGGTTTACAATGATTTTATATAATGATATTCACATACTCTTAGGTAAAGTTTTTGTGGTCAAGTCCATATCTCATATACTATAAACAAAAGAGCAACTGTATTTTGTGTATGGAATGACTGTTAGGTGTACATGTCCAACTGGTAGGTTTTCTTTGACTTTGACCTCATTTTCATGGTTCATTTGTCAATGTTGTTTTTTCTGTGTTTCCTAGTTACTATAAGGTCAACTATATTTAATGTGTGTAATGATTGTAGATGTACATGTTGACCAACAGGATTCATTTGACCTTTACTTACTAACTGAAGGTTCAATTGATTTTTCACTAATTTTATGGTTTGATGATTAATGTTGAATCTTGAAACATTATAGAGATCAGCAAAACAGGGGAGACAATTCCGATTGTGTATAATCTTTGTTCTAATAAGTTTTGGATTTTCAAATATTTCACTGAAGAGACATAATTATTGAAATGCTCATTTGGTGCAGAAAAAGTGATACAATGTATTGTAATTGAACATTATGATCAGCTATTCTACAAAGTTTAAAGTGAATCAAACTATAATTTAAGAAGTAGGTCAGGACATGAGGTATAAATGAATGTTTCCTACAGAACACTGTGGGTGTGTTTGGATATAGGCCTGAGGCGTCCTATGGTTTGATATTTTGTGTATAAAATATCAAACCATAGGTACCTATGGGTAACCATAGGCCGCCTCAGGCGTATATCCAAACACCCCCTGTATAATGAGGAGTATGATGAGCTGAAAAAGTAAACTAATATTTCAATTTTTTATTATAAAATAATTTGGTTCTCATTATATTTATCACAGATACAGGTACACAAACAAGTCAATACTGTGCTGAAATTAAGGTGGTACCTAACACCACAGGGAGATAACTCTGTAAAATCAGCAGAACGTTTTAATGACGTTGTGTTCATAAGGGAATATTAAGCTTCTCAATGATCAAAATAACTGTTTGTCAAACTGCTATATAACCAGTGTAATTTTTCTGATTAAACGGTTGGTTTTTTTTTTTTGAAATTTTTATATTTTTGTCAAAGGGTCAAAGTGAATACTTTGTCAAAATTTTAAGAAAATTAAACGAGCCAAATTAATTGAAGTTAAAGTGTTAGGTACCACCTTAACATATTCAATGATACTTTCTTGCATATTTCATATATATGCTGACTATATATCTTTGCATTTAATACAAAAATCATTTACACATGTATGTATTGTCTACAGAAGGCATTTCTTTTAAATCATGAATGTATTTCAAAAACTGGAAAGTTGATTGGTAATGCCAGTGCTACCTATATATAGTGCACCAAAAATAAAAATAATGCCAAACCATTGATCTAATGTCCACTTAGTTCTAACAGATTCAGTGGCGGATCCAGCCATTTTAAAAAGGGGGGGGGGGGGGGGGGGGGGGGGGGGGGTTCACAACCCAGAGTAAAGGGGGGTTTCAACTATATTCTCCCATTCAAATGCATTGATCGGCCAAAAAAAAAGAGGGGGTTCCAACCCCCGGAACCCGACCTGGATCCGCCACTGAGATTCCGATTGTCATATGTGTATAAAACAACCTTAAGACACAAACAGAGAATATGTCTGTCCATTGGACACTGCTGATGCCCACACATGCATATAACTTTACAAAGGGACATAACTCAATAATGGTAAAAGTGACACAAACCATAATCAAATTTGATCTGTGTTTTTGGTAATAAGCATTGTGTATAAGTTTCATTAACATTTGGTTGAAGCCGATTAAAGTTAGAGAAAGGAAACCGATTTCTGAACAGACAAGGTCTCCTCTACTGCAGAGGGGGCTTTAAAATGAAGAACCTATACTTTCCAATGATTAAATTTTGCAACTTATGATCTAGCTATAATTCTGGATCACTTATAAACAGCATATATCTCAAAATGCAATTACCTCCTACAATAGTCTTTAATCGTTGATGAATTTGCATATTTCAAGGGATATCTATATACAACTTAACAACTTAATAAACAAAAAAACAACAGTGCAAAGATAAAATTGTCTTGAATGTAAAAAATGTCAAAATTACAAAATCAAGATTTTGCAAACAAAGATTTTTTTCCTAAATCCACAAAACAAATTATTTTCACATGAAAATAAAATAATCCTATGCATGAACATCACATGTATATCAAACAATTTTTACAGAAATGATTGATAAGGTAAGAAAACACTTTAAGTTATGTTGCCAGACTATGCTATTCTTAAAGAACCTACACATTGAAGGATTTATAAATTCTGACCATATTTTGTAACTGGCCTTACAGAAAAATTTGAACACAGCTTTAGGTTTAACACAGAACAAAATTAAAAGCTATAAAGATCTATTTAAGTAGTACTCCAAAAGAATTTCACCCTATTCTATAGAAAAGCAAAGCACCTTATAAAGCCTAAAAGTTAAAACTTTGCAATATCTTGTGTATTTCCCATTAAAATGTTATTTAAAATTAATATAGTTGTTTGCAAATTCTGAACTTTTATGTCTTTTGCATATATTTTGTTTAGGCAGAAAAATGGAGCATTTTGAATTTTTTATTTTTAGCATATATTTTGGACTAGGAAACACTGAGACATGACTAAACCACAAAAATATATTTGCATAGGTGCTATGGTAAATTGGTTCTTGCATGATATTGACATTTCAAATACAAATACTACACCAAAGTAAATTCTAAATTCAAATTCAGGTCATTTTATCAAAATTATAATTTTAAAAGTGAAAGTTGATTTGAATATAAATTGAGGCTAACAAATGGCAATATTGAACTCCCACCTTTACAACAGAGTTTCAACTACAATATGCATTCATATGAATTTTTTCTCATTTGACAGTTAATTTAAACATGTACAGTTAATTTAAATATTTGTTCCTAATCTTAACGATTATCAGCTGATAACAGATTTGATGACACTAGTTGCATTAGGTGGTTTGACGAGGTTTGTATGAAGTAGGTCGTAATCAGGCCAATAGTTTGGTTGTATATTTGCTGCATTTGGTAAGTGAGGGACCAATATCTGTCTGTTCATCATAGCAAATCTGAAAAAAAATGCAATATATTGTATAACTAAAAGCTTTTGACAACAAACTAAAACAGGTATTAAAATGCAATATGTTTGTTTTATCTAAAGCAAATAAAATGTTTAAGTCACAAAATTTAAAAATAACATTTTCATTCCAATCATGCAAAGGGTTTGTTCTTGTTGGCTTGACCTATTTTTGAACTGCACCCCAGCACCACTGCAAATTTGAGGTTCAACAATGAATTAATTTGTAATGCAATGATATAATTAATATGCAATATACTGTAAAAATATTAAGTTTTGGTGGAGTGATAATTTCAATGTCAAAGCTTGGTGGTTCTCCCTAGCAAAATAACTTTCCCTTTAATCAAAACTGAAAGCCACAATAAAGCAAATCGTGCTTAAAGCAGCATTAAACATCAATAAACAATCTATTGTTAAAATCTTGTCTCTTAATTTGATATACAGGTAATTGGAATTAATTTTTGTGGTTTCTAATATGTGTAATATTTTTTAAAGGTTAAAATCTCAGTGGGGTTTTAATTTCATATAATGTATCAATCAACGCAATAATGGAAATTAAAACCCATAAGAAATATACAGCATTGGTCTCCCAGACACTTACTTGTTACCAGTAACATTCAACAAGAATCTCCAGTAAGCTGGCCTAAGATTGTGAGGTTCTACAACAGCCTACAAAATAAAGCAAAATTGGTTATATACTCTTTTTTTGAAGTAACGTTATACGAGTTAACATCCTTGTTCAGACATTTTTATATATCATATTTCCATTACTGTGAAACATGTGATATTATTTTAAACGCACATTTTAAAATTTACTCATAATAACCTGTGTTCAGAATTTCCATAATTTTCAATAATTAGTTTATATCTAAGTCTAAAATTATGAATTATAAAATCCAATGCACAATAAATTCATATTACTTACTAGGATAAGGTACCGGTATTTGATGTATCCACTAACAAATGTGAAAAACTATTAATAAAACATGATTTACCTTTAAAACAAAAAAAAAACAAAAAAATCATATTACTTTGAATCAAAATATGTATTTCACTTTCAAAATATATTTGACAAAATTTCATGAATATATAATGATCAAACAACAAGATTATCTACCGGGTATATATATTTTGACTTACTGCATGAAAGACTAGGGCTGTAGATAGAGAATATATTATTATATCTGCACACTTTATATATGGCACTAATCCCTTTGATATTCCTTTAAAATATAAAATCTGAAACAAAATAAATATCATTTTAAAGAGATATAATTAGTAAAAATCATTATACTTTTTTAAAAATACAAGAGAAAGGACAAAGTGCAATAAGGTCAAAATTTGGCCAGATTTTTCATTGATTAGTAGAGTCCAACTAATGCCTATTCAAATATGATGTAATGCATTGTCAATTAAAAGGATTTTTGTCAAGTTTTGGACTTGCAAAATTTGACTGTTTGATAATTGTTGATTAATGCCACTTTCAACACTATTGGCTTTATTGTGGCGGTCAGTTTAATTGTTGGGGGAAGCCTAAGTGTCTAGATAGAACACAACTAGGCTGGAAAACTTACAAAAATACATTCTATAAAATATGGTAAAATAGTCCTATTTTTCCACTCACTTATTTTAGTTAACAATTTCAGAATCTAAAACACAAAACAATATGGGAAAAGGTAACATTTTTACCTACGCAATATATGAAAAGGTATACATGTTCCTAATCTAAATTATATGAATAGGGTTGGTTAACAGAACCGCAGCGGCACCCCCATCAATTAAGTATTGACGTCAAGTATTCTGTATACAGAATAATTTCTTACTTTTAAACTAAAACTCTCTTCAGAAAACATAAATTTTGCCTTCTTAAATTTGCATATTCAATTTAATTAGATGAGAAAAGAAATAAGTACATATTTTGGGCAAGTGTAGGTCTTCCAGGCCCCAACTACATTACCAAGTTACTCATATACTGACACCAACCTCTGCTAATTTAAATGCTGCATATAAGGCTATAGTTTGACTTTTGTACCATAACATTGACCACCCTGCTAGAAATCCTGCCACCATACCATGTAAACTATCATCTTTATCACGTAACCATCGCAGTAAACAATTAACAGCCTAGATAAAAAGACAGATATTTCATCATGTAAAAATTGTATAAATGTACGATTCATAGCTTACAGAGTAAGATAATCCAAAGCCAGTAGGAATGAAGTTAGCTTATAACTGGAGTAATAAAAGAGTGCAGAAAAAACAATGAAAACTTAAATAAATTAAAAATCATTGTATAGGTGAAACCTTTACACAATCATTTCTAATTTTCCATTTATAAGATAATGATGAAATGTATGTTTAATGTTAATAGACTGCCTATCAAAGGCCTGTTCTGGTCCGCTCAGTGCTTTGATTGTATTTGGTAAGCTTCCTTGCTAGGTGTTGCTGTCTAAGTTGTACAGGCAGTAGGTAGGTGTTTAAAATTTTTGTTTTTATTCTAAAGTTGTTTTATTTTTTACTATTTTTGTGCTGTTTAAGGTGGTAACCAACACTTTCACTAAAATTTATTTATCTCATTTAATTTTCATAAAATTTTGACAAAGTATTTACTTTGACCCTTTAACAAAACTATAAAAATTTCAAAAATTTTGAACCAACCGTTTTGTCAGAAAAATTACACTGGTGATATAGCAGTTTGACAAACACCAATTTTGATCATTGAGAAGCTTAATATTCCCTTTACAACACAACGTAATTAAAACGTTTAGCTGACTTTACGGAGTTATCTCCCTGTAGTGTTAGGTACCACCTTAACTGCACTATAATGTACCATGACCATTTAGCAGAGTTTGGTAAATCTATTATGGAAATTGCAATTGATATGATGTTTATATTAAGCAAGCACTTGGTGTTTTTTTTTTTAATTTATTCAAACCTATGATGTTTATATTTAAGCAAGCACTTGGTGTTTTTTTTTTTAATTTATTCAAACCTTTCTTTCCATTCCCAAATAAGCAGAATGTCAATATTGTTAAACATTTCTCTTTATTTATATGATGAAAGAGTAATGTGGGATATATCTAAAATAAACAGAACTTACAACTTGTCATGATATAGTTTTGGAAACACAATATATTGATATATACCATGTCCCAAAAAGTACGGTACTATTATTTCAAAAAAATGTTGCAATATTTTAGCTATTGTGAAAATTGCAACAGGATCGAGTGTTGAAAAAAAAATATCCTTTGATTCTAAAATGTGCTTATTAGTACAATATGTATTACTTTTATGCAGCATTTCCTTTAAACCCTAAATCTAATCAACATTAGTTTCTCTCTTCTGTTAAACAATGACAATAAGTGCATGCAAAAGTTTCTGAAAATTTTGACAATTTCTAACTTACCCTAAATATTGCTACAAAACAACCAAGAAAAGCACCAAGGTTAAAATTATCTTTATGTTTAATGGCTTGTAGTAAGGCACTAGGTGTCCTGACCATTTTTGTCAGCGACCCCAGGACTTTCACAACACCCTGAATTCCATAACCTATACAAAAATTTCGTAGTAAACCCTGAAAATATAAAATGCATTTTTAAATCAGTGTATTTGTAATATTTTTTAATTATTATTTGTAGATTTTGTTTGAATATTTATGTTTACTCTGTTTATTACAAATTATGACAGTGTTCTTACAATCATTATAAAGTGAACATCCACAGTTTTGTAAACAGTTAATTTATAATTATAGCCATACCAATGATAATTCATGTCAACACAGAAGTGCTGACTACTGGGCTGGTGGTAATTCCTTAGGGGAAAAAACTCCTCCAGTAAAATTAGTCACATAGTATAACTTATTAATGAGTATGAAGGTTAGTAACACATATAATGACGCTCTGACTTTTTAGTTGAGAGGAATGTGGAGAAAATTTCTTATGTTCTGCATATTCCTCTATCATTGAAAATATGACGGACAAAGATATACAAAATACCCTACTCCATTGGAGCAGCAGTATAATGATGTATTGTTACAACTATAAATAGTGACTGGAATACACAGTGAAAATAATTCAAACAGGTCAAACAGAATTTCTGTGGCTAATGTGGTTCATAACTGTATCTTGTTTCTCGTTTTTTAAATAGATTAGACTGTTGGTTTTCCCATTTTTGTGGCCCTTTATAGCTTGCTGTTCGGTGTGAGTCAAGGCTCCATGTTAAAGACCGTACTTCGACCTATAATGATTTACTTTTATAAATTGTGACTTGGATGAAGAGTTGTCTCATTGGCACTCATACCACATCTTCTTATATCTATAAACCAAAATAAATTAACCTTTAGTGTGTAATAAATACAGCTATTTTTGTGTTGACATAATCTATGTTTACTTTGATCTTTCAACCATCTGACCACAGTCTGTATTGATTTGTTCTGTTTTATTTGTTGCTGGAAACCATTTTGTCTAACTGGAACTGGTTCCTGTTTTTCTGTTTCTTCTGATAATGCTGTGGATGGTAGCTCATCTTTTCCTATAAGCTTACTGATGTAAAAAATAGTAAAGTTATTATAATCTTTAAACCAGCAACTGTTACATGGTAATTATCATTGTCACCTATACTGTAATTATTGAGAGCATTTGTTGTTATCGTTCACCTAAGGACAAAAATGTAAGGTTAATTATTGAAACTTCATGAAAATCTTAATAGAGAATAATGCATCTGATATCAGAATGTGAATTCTTACTACAATATATTGTAACAATCATCCCATAGCATTATTCACATTAATAAAAATAAGTCTCTAAATTGACAGTGTATGGTTTTTATAGATTATTCAAACTTTTCTAGATTCTGGGAAATTCAAAATTATTGTACCATTTGTTGCATGGTTTAGTGATAAATATTTCATGCATTTAATGACAAGGCTTATAATTTATAGCTTAATAACATCTCAAAGATAATTGATTGTTGTTGAAGAGTGAATGTTTTATTTGTTGAGGTGAAGCGTTTGTTCGATCTGATTGTACTTGGGTTTCTTTTCTATAATATTGTCTGATAGTGTACAATGCTTCTTGTAAGCCCATCCAAATGGAAAATAAACATTGTTCTTATATTTTTATAAGCGGTACAAATGTGGTTAAAATTCATTACAATCTCATCATTTGGCATGATCTATTTCAAACTTTCTTTTCATTGTAAATGTTTTCCTATTTTTTATTCATTTTTTTACAGGAGATACTGTTTCTGTTTGCTTGGTGTTTTTTTTAATTTAATGTGTTGCCTGTTGATTATTATAAACCCATATGCCATGCAATCTACTTTTTATACAATAAATTTTATGAACAAAATAGTTTCAATCAATGATCACTAGAAAAAAATAATATTAGAGTTATCTCCCTTATCCCACTAACCTGAATGTTGACAGGATTGATTTAGGAAGACTGTTTTTCCTGAAAATAAAGAAAAAACATTAAACATTAGTCTGAATCAATTTAGTGGCTATGAAAAGTTTCCATGTGTTTCAATACCTATATGAACATAAAATGGGCACAAATTCATCATGAATCATTGTGAATTTGAATTATAACAGAAAGTGTTCATCAACTCTTTGTTCATAACAATTCCTGTGTACAATATAAATGCTTTAACAATAGATCTATTTTTGTAGGCAGTCAGCATTTTACTTAAGGAATAACAGTACTGTAGTTGAATAGTTGCCACCGTCAATTGTAGATTTGACGGTCGCAAATGAAGTTTAACTGGCGACGCTTAGCGGAGACAGTAAAACGGAGATTTGCGACTGTCAAATCAAAAATTGATGGTGGCAACTCTTCAACTGCAGTACTGTTATTCTGATTCTAATGCATTTCAAAAAGAAATAATACGATAAAACTTGGAAAAATGTCTAAATTTGACAAATTAAAAAAAAATCTGCGAAACTTCATGAATGATTTTGGCACAAAGACGTCATGGGTAAACGTGACGTCATACAAATGAAAACTTACAAACTGGAGGTTATTACGTTACCTGTACGCTTCAAATTTTGATAAAATAACTTTAAAATGGCGAATTCCAGGTAGGTGCTGTTTTATTTTGGATTATATAAGAAGTAATCGAACATTTGTTGATTCAATCATTTCAAAATATTTGTCCCTCCTTAGTTACGCCTGGTTAACTGGATTTGACGGCAACTTTTAGCCAATGAAAAAAATTGTTACATACAAATTGCATTAGAATTTTACATTGGTACTGTGGATTCAGTTATTTTCATGGGTATAAATTTTTGTTGATTGCTGAAAACTTGCATATTCGTGGATATTTGATTTGGTGGTTTTGCCTATCTCTGTATACAAAGCCTATTGAAAATATGTAATTCATTGAACATTTGAATTTGTGGTTCACCTGTACCCTCAAAACCCATGAAAAATTGGTATCCAACGAATGATAATAATTCCACAGTAGTTACCAAATGTCATGCCTCATAGCAAAAATTTGTTTAAATGGAGAGTTTTTTATCGGCACTCATACCAAATCTTCTTATATCTATCTCAATCTTAATGAAATTGAATCTCAGCTGCGACCTGTGTTTTTATGATTACACATGTTACATCCATTGTAGGTATCATTGTGACACATCAGTTATGGTGAGCTATTATTGACATTTCTTATTGTATAATTATTACACATTATCTGTAAGTTACATAAAAATGTGTTGAGTTCTCAATACAAAATTGTACATCAAGTTCATTTTTCTGAACTTAAATTCTTTGGGTTTTTTCTAAAATAAAAATCAGATCTATTTTTTTTTTTTGAGGGGCTAGATTTTTTAATGAAGGCTTCCTCAAAACACAGATTCCTAGATTAAATTTTTTATTTATATCCATTCCCTTTTCAATGCTGACTTGGATAATATACTTATTATTTAGGTGTATAGTGCTTCATTTTTAACCTGATAGCAGAAATCACAGGAGACACATAATTTGTTCCATTGAAAAAAAAATATATACTGACTGAATTCATTTATTTTTGTGGGTATCAATTTTCCTTGATTGCTGAAAACTTACAAATTTGTGGATATTTTATTTTGTGGTATTGTCAATCTCTGTATACAAAGCCTATTGAAAATATTTTATTCGTTAAACATTGAATTCGTGGTACACCTGTACCCAAAAACCCACGAAAATTGGTATCCAATGAATAATAATGAAACCACAGTACACATCAACATAACAAGAATCGCTCACCTGTATTTCAAAGAAGAAGATAATTTTAAATGTTAGCAAACTTGATGAACAAATTGTGTAAAATTGTCTATAAAGGGCAATAACTCTTCAAGGGGTCAATTGACAATTTTTGTCATATTAACTTTTTTGTAGATCTTACTTTCCTGAACGTTATTTACAGTTTATATCTATCTATAATAATATTCAAGCTAAGATAATAACAAAAAACTGCAAAATTTTGTTAAAACTACCAATTCGGTGGCAGCAACCCAACAATGGGTTGTTCGATTCGTCTGATAATTATAGAGCAGATAGATCTTGAACAATTGAACCCCATGTCAGATTTGCTCTAAAAGCTTTAGTTTTTGAGATAAAAGCCAAAAACTGCATTTTACCCTAAGTTCTATTTTTAGCCATGGCTGCCATGTTTGTCAATGGATAAAACTTCGGATACAATTGATAAACAAGATACCCTAAGTAACATTTAGTTAAAGTTTGAAGGTAATTGGCCCAGTAGTTTCTGAGGAGAAGATTTTTGAAATAGTTTACTACAACAGACGATGGATGCCAAGTGATGGCATATTAGCTCACATTGGGGCCCGAACCCTGGTAAGCTAAAAATAAGAAGACATGATTTGATTGACAATGAGACAGCTCTTCACAAGAGATCAAATGACATGGAAGTTTAAAAACTAAAGGTCACCATACATACTTAATAATGAGCAAAACAAGTTAACTAATATTTGGAATTGAATTAATTTTGCAAAATTACTAGTATTCTTTTTTAAAGGGGACACAACTCCTTACTAATGTAGCTGCAATGTAAAAATTGAACCTTGAAAACACACCAAGGTCAAAGTTGAAAAGTATTCAGTTCAAAGCAAATCTGTACAAACATGTATGTTCTCCAAAAGTTAAAATTGAGAAAGGAAATGGGGAATGTGTCAAAGCGACAACAACCCGACCATAGAGCAGACAACAGAGGAAGGCCACCATGTATTATGTATACAATGTAAAAATTGAACCTTGAAAACACACCAAGGTCAAAGTTGGAAAGTATTCAGTTCAAAGCAAATCTGTACAAACATGTATGTTCTCCAAAAGTTAAAATTGAGAAAGGAAATGGGGAATGTGTCAAAGCGACAACAACCCGACCATAGAGCAGACAACAGAGGAAGGCCACCATGTATTATGTATACAATGTAAAAATTGAACCTTGAAAACACACCAAGGTCAAAGTTGGAAAGTATTCAGTTCAAAGCAAATCTGTACAAACATGTATGTTCTCCAAAAGTTAAAATTGAGAAAGGAAATGGGGAATGTGTCAAAGCGACAACAACCTGACCATAGAGCAGACAACAGAGGAAGGCCACCATGTATTATGTATACAATGTAAAAATTGAACCTTGAAAACACACCAAGGTCAAAGTTGGAAAGTATTCAGTTCAAAGCAAATCTGTACAAACATGTATGTTCTCCAAAAGTTAAAATTGAGAAAGGAAATGGGGAATGTGTCAAAGCGACAACAACCTGACCATAGAGCAGACAACAGAGGAAGGCCACCATGTATTATGTATACAATGTAAAAATTGAACCTTGAAAACACACCAAGGTCAAAGTTGGAAAGTATTCAGTTCAAAGCAAATCTGTACAAACATGTATGTTCTCCAAAAGTTAAAATTGAGAAAGGAAATGGGGAATGTGTCAAAGCGTCAACAACCCGACCATAGATCAAGCCGACACCATGTATTATGTATTAGTAAATAAATTTAACTGACAATACATCTACTCAAGTCTGTAGTACTGTAGTATATAGATAAACTCCATTAAAAATCATATATATGACCCTGTTTTAAAGCATAAATAAAACTTTTTTATACAAGATAACTAAGCATAAAACATTGTACATTTGTCAAATTATAAGATTCTAGAACTTCATTCTCAAGTGCATACAAGTTACAAATATCTATTCTAACAACTATGTTTTTATATGAAGCAAGGTAACCTCCCATTATGTCAAAATAAGATAAATCAATTTATTTTAAGGGGAGATAATTCTATGTCAATCCTTGACAAGAGAAGATAATTGAAGCATCTTAGACTGGCACTTGATCAATTACATGTAGAAGTCAATAAATCACCCTGATTACTTATCACAGTATTCTTCAGTATGTACTGCCAAATTATCTGTAGATATCTATCATAAGAGGGGAGGAATGTAGAAAAGATGGATGACAAACAGAAGAACGATCAGAATCTCTCAACAGAGGGAAGAATGCAAACAAAAACACCACTGTCAGGATGGACTGTGTTGCCAGAATAAAGAATCTAGGACTAAAAGAAAGATAACACACAACTTGTAAGGAGGCAATGGTGAATGCAAATGATCATCATCTAGAGGAGTTCTCGGAAATGATCATCATCTAGAGGAGTTCTCGGAAATGATCATCATCTAGAGGAGTTCTCGGAAATGAGTAGTCAATATAAAGAGATGCCATTGTAAATGAGTAGAAGTCAGAGACAACGAAATGAGAGCGAGTCAGTAAAAATGAGTAGGGATCAATGAAAATGAGTAAGTCAGTCATTGGAAATGAGAAAGTCATAGACAATGATTAAAAGGCAATGACAATGATTAGGAGTCAATGAAAATGAGAAAGTCATGGGCAATGGTTTGGAGTCAATGAAAATAATTAAAAGAGTAAAAAACTATTTAAAAAAAAGATTCGAACCAACAAAAAACATGTCATAATTAAATATGCATTTTTTTTCATTCTTCCAAAATGGCAAATTCTCAACACTATAGGCTTTCAGAAATAATTTTGTTGCTAGCTTTTGTTACAACAATGTACTTATGTACATAAAATGTACAAACAAATCATAAATAATTTTTATTCCAAAAAACATGTTCTAAACATATATATCACAAAGGTCCGACATTCTGTAGTCTTGTTCCCTGTCTGTTCATGTGACAGAAATTACTGTTACCCCCTCTGTTTTATAGGATTCCTTATCTTAACACATCTTTAGTACAAGCAGAAATACAACTTTACAATGTATGTAATTCATGTACTTGTCAGTTTTTTGGGGGGTGGAAAGATCTCTGATAAAAAAAATACATTGTCCATGTTAGTTCACATAGGTCTTTTATGAGGCAAGTTATAAAAGTCAAAGTTAACTGTTTTTTTCCTGTACTGATTTTTATCATCTGTTCTCTATCATGACTACCTTTTGTTAGTAAAAATGAAAAAGAATATGTGGGAGTTAAAAAAAAAGAGTAAAGTAATTCAGTTCTGTAACTTTATCAAAAATTATACCATGCTAAATATACAAGACTACTTGAATTTGCATGGTAAACTGCACATCATTTTGAGCAGATGACATTTAAAAATGTGCATGACCTTTGCACCATTTCTTGATTCTTGAAAGGGAGGTTGTACCAAGTGTGTCATCCTGAATTCCAAAATAATAAAGCTTCCTTTTCCAGATATAAAAAAAATTAAATTCCAAATTCTGTCAAAAGTAAAGGTCCAATCCTGATGTCCCAAACAAATATCCTTCTACCCAGCTTAGAAGAGGATTAAGTAATGCCCTTTTCCGTCAGGCATCAAATGGTCATTTTCAACTACTGTTAGCATCAAATTTGTTAAAATTTTAAGGTGAATCGTTAGAGGTCTAAAATAATTATCATTAGCGCCATTTTTAGAAAAATTTAAACATGATTCGTCAAATTCAGTTGGATTTCTTATCCTCTATAAGAAAGTGTACATTTTATCGTCATGCACCAAAAATTACCGTCAATGTCATTTGACAAGAATTTTACCATTATTCATCATGAAGGTACCCCCATTACAACCCTCTTAGAAAGGCATTATTTCATAGGTTAGATTTTTAATGCATGATATAAATTGCTAGTCCAACATTGTATACATGTCAGTGTTCTCCCCAGGATTTTTGGATAGCACCAGGGTAACGTGTGACAAAATAAATTTTACAGTATTTTGTGTCGCGTTGCATCGCTTATTTTTTTCTTGTTACTTTTTGTCATTACCTGTTTGCCTTTGTTTTTTTTACTGTGGTACTGTGTTGTAGGACTTTGGGTCAGAAAATTATTGGTAGAAAAAGTCAATCAATAAACAGTTTGTATACTTTAATATCTTTGAAGAATAAATAAAAGAAAGCACAATTAGTCTTTAAGCTGAAGTCACTTCTTATATTTTGATCAATCCATTTTGTCCAGATACTTGTAGTTACACTACACATTCCCCATGTTAGATTTCTTCATAACAATGAACTTTGAACAAGATTTTGATACAGAACCTTCAGTAAATCAAAAACTATTTTCCATAGTTTTAGACCTGATTCTTTTAGACAACAACAAATTTATGTTTATGATTAAATCTTTGTTACAGACATGGAGAGTACTTTATAAGATTTATATATTCACTAGGGTTAACCCTAGCTGCAGTCCTGTAAGGGATTGTAATGGATTTGTGGCAGAAGGCTTTTGAATATTTGTTGCAATGAAATATTATTCTTAAAAAAAAATACCAATTTATTATAATATGTCTGTGCATCAATAATGGTATGATTCTCAAAAATAATTTGCAAAACATTTTTTTTGGTATGTTCTTAGAATGTTTTTATACTTAATGTAACATTCTAATATAATTTTGCATTCAATTTGTACTTTATTTCGATTTGCAATGAGAAATTATATTTGAGGAGCATTTAATTGTAATTACCAAAATCAGGGGAAGTAACTCCACAATTACTTCCTAAAAGGCAAATTATTTTATCTTGAGACTGGCGTAATCAGCTGGTAATAGGGTTCATTAAAAAATGTCTGCTTGTTCCTCACAAGTCTGTTATTACAATTATGATCTCTTAATTAATTAAAACACAACAAAAGAATCATGTACATCGATTAAATCCAATCATCAAGGTTAACATCAACAGGTAAATCGATCACGTGGTGTAAACAATCTACTTGTCAAGAACTGGTTAGAACTGGTCAATTTTGATGTAAAGTTGAAGTCATCTGAAACTTTACCGATTTTAATACGATTTTTTTACCGAAAACTTAAGCACCACGGAGAAAAATTATACATCGCGGCAAGAACGATACCACCGCGGCAGAAATTTATACATCGCGGGCCCGTGGTCCTTTAAGGGCCTGGGGAGAACACTGCATGTAAAGTTACATAAAATCTTACAAGATTTCACATTTCTAACATATTTCTATCTCTTCTCTATTTATCAATCCTAAGTACAATTACATTTTTCATAACCTTATTTAAATGTAGTTTACAACTTAAGCATATTAATACCTATATTTCAGAAGAATTTTTGACCTGATCCCTAGACTCTCTGTGTGGGTGAAATATGTTATGTTTAAAGCCGAGTGCATTAATAAAATGACATTTATGGGATTGCACTGAAATCTTTGGTCTTTCTGACCTTGTCTGACCAAAAAACAAGTTCACATGACATAATTAATAAGCCAAACATTAGTACATGACAGACGGTATATCTGTTACAACGATAGTTACAATTACATGTTAGTACTTAGTTATTTACAACTGACGCCAGCTTTAATGGTAACTGTCACATATTATATATACTTATGTTAAAAGTCAACAACATTTAGTAC
This sequence comes from Mytilus edulis, assembly GCA_019925275.1. Taxonomy (NCBI): domain Eukaryota; kingdom Metazoa; phylum Mollusca; class Bivalvia; order Mytilida; family Mytilidae; genus Mytilus; species Mytilus edulis. Next base: position 17,991,784 of record CM034357.1, read on the forward strand.
AATGACTGACTACCTTATTTTCTCAACTAATGGCTTCCTTGCTAGGGGCGGATCCAGCCATTTTAAAAAGGTTGGAGGGGTTCCTAATCCAGGATAAAGGGTGGTTTGGTTCCACCATTTGTTCCTATTCAAATGCACTGATTGTCCAAAAAAAAGGGGGGGTCCATGTTCCAACCCTGAAACCCCTACCATGATGGACATGCCACTGTTTGTTATTCTCTTTTAAGACAGCAATCTAACTACACACAATACCACTGGCACATGTATGTTTTATGAAAAAATCATAAACTATTTGAAGTGTTTTTTTATGAACTTTTCAATCAAAGCTATACGACACACAAATTTTTTTCTTAGAATATCATTATTTAAAGAACCTTTTTTTAAATTTGAAAAGTTAAGGTTTTGAAAAATTAAAAATAAGTGTATCCAAGTTTTCATATTTTGACTGAAGATTTGGACTGACTTCAATAAATTACCTTGTTAATCATTTTTTTGGCCATAAAAGGCAATATGCAGGTATATCATAGCTATAAATTATCAAAGAGCAATATTAGGTTAAACATATAACAGCAATTAAGAGATAACTGAGTACACTTGATTTCAACTACTTTGTCAATAAAAGTATTTGATTTTTTTACCATTCCTTTAAACCTTTTATAGTGATATATTAACTAAACTTCTTTGTTTTAATCTCCTCCTACTTTTTTTTTTATAAGTGCAAGATGTCAAGAAGGGTTTTCCCCATATGACATGGAACAGTCAAATGACTTTTCAAACTGACACTGCTAACCGGAACACTTTAGCTTTACTAAATTCATCTCCCTGAACACTCTGTATTAATTCTGTTATCATTATGTCTTTGCAACTGTAGAAGATAATGTTTAATTTTTGAGGTTCAAATTGTTAACTTTACATCCACAGGTTGTTGTATACAAGCAATCTAGTAACTTCCTTATAGAGTTATTGCCCTTTCTGTATTTTAGTCAAGTTTTAAGGGGGTAGACTTTGGTTCAGGGAGATAACTCTGTAAATCAGTTATGCGTTTGTAAAAGTCAAGTTCATCAATGTATTTTAAGCATTTACCTGAAACAGATTGAAAATAATCTATGTAACCTAGAAGCTTAGAATATATTTTTGAAAATTGTTGACACAAACGTACTGATGATTTTAAGAGTTATTTCCCTTAACCTAGGTCTACCTCCTTAAAAAGAGTTATTTCCCTTCTGTATATAAGTCAAGAATTTGAAAAGAATTATTTCCTTTTCTTTATTTTGATTAAAGAGTTATAAAAGAGTTATTTTCTTTCTGTATTTAAGTCGAGAGTTTTAAAAAAGTTATTTCCCTTTCTGTATTTTAATTAAATAGAGTCTAAAAAGTGTTATTTCTCTTCTATATTTAAATCAAGAGTTTTATAGGAGTAATTTCCCTTTCTGTATTGAAAGTAGAGTTTAAAAAAGAGTTATTTCCCTTGATATTTTTCAATTAAAGAGATAAAAAAAATTTGAGTTATAATCCCTTCTGTATTAAAGTTAAAGAGTTTAAAGAGTTGCTTTCCTTTCAGTATTTTGAGTAAACCACAAGCGATAGAGATTGAGACTTTTCTTTTGAGGTTCTTAGTTCACAACCAGCAAATTGAGGTCAAAGCCTCAACTGGTCAGGGTCATAATCTTTATTTTGACTTAAATTGCAAGTGTAACCAGATGCTCCGCAGGGCGCAGCTTTAAACGACCGCAGAGGTCGAACCCTGAACATTTGGGGCAAGTGTGGACACAACATTCAAGCTGGATTCAGCTCTAAATTTGGATTGTGATTAAATAGTTGACACAGAATGAATAAGGTCTAATGAACTTCAAATTTTTTTTGTTGCTTTTGAGCAATCAGGTTATTTCTGAAATCTGAAATGAGAAAAATTGAACACCCTCCCCCAATTTTTTTTTCATCTGTTCAAAGGGACACAGATGATGCCGCTAGCATACAATGTTATAAACGGACATAACTCAAGAACTGTAGAAGTGAAGCTGCAAAATTTTGCGGTGGTATAAAAACTAGGCTGGTGCATAGAAAAATGCCAGCAACTATTCCAGAACTCTCTTATGTCAGACAGCTATCAACCTGAGTAAGAATCAATGGCAGATCCAGAATTTTAATAAGTAGGGCCTACTGACTGCCTAAGAAGGGCCCGCTCAGGTCAGGCTTCAGTGATGATTCCCTATATAATCAACCAAATTTTTCCAAGAAAGGGGGGCCAGGCCCCTGCCCTGCCCCCCCCCCCCCCCCCCTAGATCCACTTCTGAGAATAACCAGATCTAGTTATGGACACAATAATGAACTCCTTTAAATTAACCAATATATGTAAAATTAAAAAGATGCAATACAATTGATTGTCGAATTAGTTCTTACACACTGACATACTCAGTCATGCACGCTATTAGTATACATCTGTTACAGGAAATAAATAACAATAGATGATATAATTTAGAGATGTGATCTATACTGTCATGTGACATCTGGTTTTACTTCTTGTATCATGTGATCTATTTGACTGTCATGTGACATCTGGTTTTACTTCTATCTTCACAGCCAGAATAGATATAACTAATTATAATGACAGGTATCAAACCATTCATTGGTCAGGACAAACAATTAAAAAAATATATATGGTGATACTGTTTTATGATTCAGACATATGTTTGATATTAAAACCAGATGCTCCGCAGGGCGTAGCTTTATACGACCGCAGAGGTTGAACCCTGAACGGTTAGGGCAAGTATGGACACAACATTCAAGCTGGATGCAGCTCTAAATTTGGATTGTGATTAAATAGTTGACACAGCATAGGTTTCTGACACAGAATGAATGTGTTCTAATGAACTTAAAATTTTTGTTTCTCTTAGAGCAAATCACTATGCTGTTGAATATTAATCCTCTCAAAAAAATGTTTGAAGAAATTTTCTTTTTTATTTATGAAATTTCAAATGAGAAAAATTGAACCCAATTTTTTTAATCACATCCCCCTTTCCCTTATTCCAAAACTAATCTCAATTAAAATTTCTAATGGAGTTTGCAACAATAACTACTCATTTAAATACATCATAAAATATTAAGATGTAAAAAAACTGCTTGTTATCACTGAATGGTAAAGATTATTTTAATTTATCAGTTGGTAGTAAAAAGTGAATATACATTGTATATTGTATATAACAAAGATTTAAGTTGATTCTGGACAAAGAAAGATAACTCCAATTAAAAAAAAATCTTGCTATTGCACAATATTTTGCAATTAGATATTTCTTGCTTACTATTCTGGACAAAGAAAGATAACTCTAATTAAATTTTTTTTTGATATTTCACAATATTGTGCAATTAGATATTTCTTGCCATTGCGCAATACTGTGCAATTGAAAAGACTTGCTATTGCACAATACTTAATATAATAATTTTAGATCCTGATTTGGACCAACTTGAAAACTGGGCCCATAATAAAAAATCTAAGTACATTTTTGGATTCAGCATATCAAAGAACTTCAAGATTTCAATTTTTGTTAAAATCAGACTAAGTTTAATTTTGGACCCTTTGGACTTTAGTGTAGACCAATTTGAAAACAGGACCAAAAATGAAGAATCTACATACACAGTTAGATTTGGTATATCAAAGAACCCCATTTATTCAATTTTTGATGAAATCAAACAAAGTTTAATTTTGGACCCCGATTTGGACCAACTTGAAAATTGGGCCAATAATCAAGAATCTAAGTACATTTTTTGATTCAGCATATCAAAGAACCTAACTGATTCATTTTTTGTCAAAATCAAACTAAGTTTAATTTTGGACCCTTTGGACCTTAATGTAGACCAATTTGAAAACGGGACCAAAAGTTAAGAATCTACATACACAGTCATGACAGTTAGATTCAGCATATCAAAGAACCCCAATTATTCAATTTTGATGAAATCAAACAAAAGTTTAATTTTGGACCCTTTGGGCCCCTTATTATGTTGGGACCAAAACTCCCAAAATCAAACCCAACCTTTCTTTTATGGTCATAAACCTTGTGTTTAAATTTCATAGATTTCTATTTACTTATACTAACGTTATGGTGCGAAAACCAAGAAAAATGCTTATTTGGGTCCCTTTTTGGCCCCTAATTCCTAAACTGTTGGGACCTAAACTCCCAAAATCAATACCAACCTTCCTTTTGTAGTCATTAACATTGTGTTTAAATTTCATTGATTTCTACCCTCATGAAATAAAATGTCTGAATTTTTGCTGAGTTTTGCTGAATAGGTTCTGGACCCTAGCTGAATGCATGCTGAACCAAATTTTGGGATCTGAAAAAGTGCTGAAGCACTTTTTCCAAATTCTGAACAAATACTGAAAAATTACTGGAATGTTCAGATTTGCTGAAAAAGTGCTGTAACATTTTCTGAAAAGTTCAGACTGTGCTGAAAAATTCAGACATTGCTGAACTGAAGCTGAAAATAATCTGAACTGTTCAGTTATTTCTGAACTCCTCAGACAAACATCTGAAACTATGCTGAAAACTTTTTGATATCTTTGAACAGTGCTGAATTTTTCAGAACAGCCCTGAAAACTTTCTGAACAGATTTTTAAGATCCTGAAATGTTCAGAAACAATACTGAAATCATTCTGAACAGAATTAATACTTGCTTAATTTTTCAGAAAGACATCTGAAAATGTGTTGAACTATTCAGACAGTGTTGAATTGTTCAAAACAGCTAAAAAAAAACCTTCTGAAATGATAGAAAGCTGAACTGTTCAGAACAGTTCTAAGAGCTTATATGAACAGATTAGCCAGATGCTGAACTGTTCAGACAGAATACTGAAAATCTTCTGAAAATAATACAAACAAGAATGTGTCCACAGTACACAGATGCCCCACTCACACTATCATATTCTATATTTAGTGGACCTTGAAATTGAGGTAAAACTCTATTTTGGCATTAGATCATTAGGAACATGTATACTAAGTTTCAAGTTGCTTGGACTTCAAGTCTTAATAAAAAACTACATTGAACAAAAACTTTAACCTGAAGAGGGACAGACAGATGAATGGACGGACAAACAGACAGACGAACAGACCCACAGACCCGAAAACATAATGCCACAGGCCTCTACTATCGAAGGTGGGGCAAAAACAATATTTTAAAAACTTTTATATCAGATTAGTGCAGAATACATGTACACCAAAGACCCCCAAACTGAAGTTGTTTTTTTAATTACACATGTTACAAGAGTTGATCTGAAGTCAATTGGCATTAACAACGTAAACAATTCATTTTTAGAGCAGAGTTATTGATATAACATAAGCATTGTGACATATGATTTTTAAGGGAAAGTTTAAGAATTTGGGTCGTATCTTTTTGAGATATTAGCCAATCAGTAAAATCAAAATATATTCGAAGTGAAAATAGTTTATATAAACAAATAAAAAATTTCAAAATCATTAACTACATGTACCAAAAAAGGGGTTGTGTGTCATTAAGGATTCTCCCACTCAGGGGCACCCAAATGTAATCATGTCCCCAGGTACCTGTGAAATCTACAATAAACAATTAAATAAGCTGGCTTTCTGTTTAAAGTCATGAGTACTCTATTAATAATGTTACATTAAAAACTGAAGAACTTTATCATTGACTCATTTACAATTTATAACAAGTTTGTTGTTTCTGGAATAAATTTCCTTTCTTTAAAAGTCATGATTCCCCAACTTGCAAAACATAATCTGTTCATTTTGGGGGCGAATTAACCAGGTCCGATTTGACTTGGTGCCGAACTGTCTATGACAGTGCCGATTTGACAAGGTGCCGAAATGTCTATAATTCATTTATATGAAGACTTTAGAGGTAACCAAGGTCCTATGTTATATTAAAATATTGACACCAGAGGTCTTGCCACGTGTCAATGTGTCTTGGTGTCGAAGTATTAATAAAAATTCAAAATTTGAAAAGGGAACTTACGTTGAAATTATTTGCTATTTGTTCGATAGCCTATCCGTTTTTGCTGGTGCAATCCTCAATGGTGCACTGCCAGTGTTAATTTTATCTGTAGAAGAAGTTTTCTGAATCTCTCTCCAAGTTCTTCAACATGCCTTACTTAATTGTATTTCGGCATAAAAAAAGAACTAAGAAAAATATCAGATAAGTCAATCGTTGTTGTTGTAAACTAGTACAGTGTTATTTACAAGCATAGATAGTACAGTCAGTTATATTGGGAGTTAAAACGTTTTAATGATCTAAGCTGATCCCCTGCTGGCTACTACACTATGTTCGTAGAAAGTAGATACCAGTTTAATAAGTGAAACCTTTCTGAACCGGAAACGCATAATAAATTACGTCAACAAAAAACTATTTAGGCGCCCTAAATATTAAAATACGATTTGTGAAATGATAGCTATATTTATCAGATAAGTATTTTACAGTTTGAACTGAAATGTTTATTGCTAATTTTAAATCTAATTTAAAGATTATAAGTTTATTGAGACAATCTATAAATACCATTTTTGAGAAAGTCAACACCAGAAAATAAATAAAAAAGAAGAAAATCCTTGAAATGTTTATACTTTTTTCTCTTCCCTTCTAATTTTTTTTCTTTCATGATATCAAATCAATCAATTTAAAAATGGCATTTTAAAAAAATCATAATTTATATTGAATTAGAAAATAAGTAAGACATTGGATTCTTTGTGGATTGTATTTTCTTGCAGGTGAAAGTCCTGCATCTTCCACAGAAACTTTTTGAAATTCAAGCAGAAATTGAACTGATCTAAGTTTGAAGCTCTGAAACTTCAATTTTGATTAATACAGAAAAAAAGAGAAGTTTACATATATATTTTAATCTGATTTTATTTAATATACAAATGATTCTCAATTTCTGAATTAACAGAATTAAAAGTTCATGAATAATTCATGATTCACATTATTTGAAATAATTATCAGGACGTTGAAATTGGATTGATGATTTTCCCTATTAACATAAGAAAATTTCAAAGGGTTGAAGGACAGGAAAGAGTCCAAAAGACTTCTTTTATTAGTTGGAAAATAGAACAAGACGCATATATTGTTAATGTTACTGTTATAGATACGAAATGTTTCAAGTGAAAGACGTGAGATTACATGTAGATTTACTGTAGTGCTCCTTTCGTGTGGTAACCTAACGGTGTACAATACTTGGCCCAAGTATCAACAGCAGCATGGAAGCTTTCACTTGGGACAATTATATGTTTATTATACAAAATATAAAAATAATCAGATGTGGCATGATTGATGCTGAGCAAACAATTCATAGATAAAAAAAACCCAAAAAACCCAGAGATTTAATAAACGGTCATTACTGGTCCGTTAAAGATTAAAATGGGCAAAATCTATACTGTATTATGTATAACCTACTTTAAAATGTGTCCACTTTCTCATAAATTTCTTATGTCACAATGCTGGGTCAATGATGTCACAACATAACACAAACTAATCATCAGTTGTAAAATGCTTGACTGATCTGATTGCAACTATATAAGTCAATAAGACACAAAATAAAAAGAAATAATAAAAAAGACAAAGACACAACTAATAATTCTACTTCACATATGACACCATTGTATTTCTTAAATAATGTTTATTTGTTTTGGATAAAAAGTGTCTTTCAGACAGAATATTAAAAAGCTCAAATTCTCTAAATACCAATGGAAACTTTCCTGAATTATAACTGAAAATCATCTGAACCTTTCCTGAATTATAACTGAAAATGGTCTGAACACATCCTGAACAATAGCTGAAGACTGAATATTGGCTGAGTATAGATTAATTCAAATTTTTAGTGAATTTTTGCTTAAATATAGTTTAGTTTGTTGAACATTTTAGAAAGAAATGCTGAAAAGTTTACCTTAAGAGTCTTAGATGAACTTTAACAGAAAATTTGCTGAAAACCCACTGGAACGTGTTATAGCTGGGTTTTTTTTAGAAATTGGTGTTTAAGAGGTTCTGAATATTTCAGCAAGTTGTTCAGAAAGATTCAGAAGTAATGCTAATTATTTCTGAATATTTACTGTCAAAAATGTCTTGCTGAATTGTAACTGAAAGTTTGCTGAAAACTTGCTGGAATGTCCCAAATTCAGCCATCTTTAAGCAAAAGGTTTTTTATAGGTTCTGAATATTTCAGAAAGGTGTTCAGAAAAATTCAGAATTAATGCCGAATTATTTCTGAATATTGCTGAATAGTTACTGAAAATTACTTGCTGAATTGTTACTGAAAATTTGCTGAAAATGTGCTGGAATGTGCCAAATTCAGACATTTTTAAGCAAAAGATTTTTAATAGATTCTGTAAAATTCAGCAAGGTGTTCAGAAAAATTCAGCATTAATGCTGAATACTTACTGAAAACGTACTGCTGAATTTTTACTGAAAATGTGCTGAAAACTTGCTGGAACGTGCCAAATTCAGGCATTTTTCAGAGAAGGGTTTACTAAATGTGTTCAGTAAAATTTCAGCATCCAGTTCAGAAAAAATTCAGAAAAATATTTTCATGAGGGTATTTACTTAAACTAATGTTATTGTGCGAAAACCAAGAATAATGCTTATTTGGGCCCTTTTTTGGCCCCTAATTCCTAAACTGTTGAGACCAAAACTCCCAAAATCAATCCCAACCGTTCTTTTGTGGTCATAAACCTTGTGTCAAAATTTCATAGATTTCTATTAACTTAACAGTGTTTTCCATTCGGCATTTAAGCCGGGTGTGCCGACCACCTTCTTTTGAAAGCCGACCACCTTTCGATTTTAGGAGGTGGTCGGCTTTTTTTTTCAAAATCCGGATTTTTTCGGTTCTGTACCGTTAAAATTTGAATACTAATCCCGCCTTGTTTTCATTGACAAAAGATGGCGTCCAATCATCAAATTTCAATGTTTTCATTAATCAATCGGGGGAAAAGAAAGGAAGATGACGATGATGATAAAGAAAATACTAGACCAAATAAGTTAAATAAAATTGATAGTAATGTTGAAGTTGTGGAAATTGAACAAAAATCAACCAAACAATGGAAAAGACACGCAAGTGAAGACAAATAATGAATATGAGCAAGACTTCAAATGACTTATAGTCACAGAGGAAGGATACTACTGTTCTGTGTGCCAAAAATACGGCACAAAAGCAAGAAACAGAACAGAAACCTGGATCGAAAGGCCTTAAATCCATGCTGATGCATAAAATTGTAAATGAAAGAAGAGATAAAAGAGATAAATTTTTGAAAAAATAAAATCAAAGAATATTTGACAATTAATATGACTACTTCTATTTGTTTGTTCAACTCCATAAAATGTGAATATTATACTAATCTTTATTTCTGTGACCCCCACGTGCTTCCACAGTAAATTAAAAAAGGTTGGACATTTAAAAAAAAAAAACCACCCGGTTGCAAGTTATTTTTTTAAAACACCCACCTTACCTTAGTGAAAAAAGGAAAACACTGCTTAAACTAAAGTTATAGTGCGAAAACCAAGAAAATGCTTATTTGGGCCCTTTTTGGCCCCTAATTCCTAAAATGTTGGGACCAAAACTCCCAAAATCAATACCAACCTTCCTTTTGTGGTCATAAACCTTGTGTTAAAATTCCATAGATTTCCATTCACTTTTACTAAAGTTAGAGTGCGAAAACTAAAAGTATTCGGACGCCGGACGACGACGACGACGCAGACGCCAACGTGATAGCAATATACGACGAAAATTTTTTCAAAATTTGCGGTCGTATAAAAAATAGATTCAACCAATTTTATTCTTAATTTTGTATTGAATTTATATTATCATTATCTGAACTTTTTATTCTGTGTCTGTTGCAAGAAATGAAACATTTTCCTGTAAACCTTGTAAAAGAATGATTTTTACACATTTTTACCAACTGCTGTATGACATTTCCATACTTAATGCACTGACTCTTTGGTGGGGTCAATGCATCACTTAAAGATTAATTCCAAGGCAAAATATCTGTCCCTAACTAGCATTCAATTGTTTTCAAATGGCTGTCCAAAATTCTGGCCAGCTTCATTTAAATACTGGTATACTAATGACCTTGTTATATAACCCTTGAAATTTTTGTAAATTAAGTTTTTTTATTTTGAAAAGCATGAAATAATTGCCACTGGACATTAATTGAGCAAAAAACAAATTAATCAATTAACCATGTAGGTCTGTAAGATGCTTACATTGAAACAAAAATGATTAACAGTGTAGAGACGAAAAAGGACAAACTCCTAGCAGTGCTACTACTACACTGGAACTAACAATAAACTACCAATCAATACTAGGAATAATAATATATGACTTAATATGACAGAATTAACGCACTAAACCATCAAATCTGTACTGCAATAGGACTTTCAATTGTGATTTCTATAATGGCATAAAAAACGGCATTAAAAATCGGCAGCTGATAACTTAATGTTTAAAATCCTTTAAAGATTTTTAACATCAATTTAACCATTAACTTTTATTCTTAGACATAATTCATCCTTTACGATTCCTTATTCAAATAAAATATTTTCAATTATGATAATTCAAAGTGTGTATAGGTTTAAATCATATGAAATCACTTTTAAATTGCAATGACAGTTAAAAAGAGAGATATTATAAACCGAAACTTTCTTGTGAGTTCTCTGCATACTTTAACAGGGGTAGTGTTGGTGCAGAATTGAAATATCATCTAAAGTATGACAAAATACAGATATGACACAATTTTTTAATCGACCACTTGCTCATTTAGGATCTTAATTTTGTCATTAATTCTCTAGTTATTCAATGGTAGTCTGTATAAAGAATTTTTACATAAATATATATATAAGGCTGTTAGTTTTCTTGTTTGAATTGGTTTTTTTACATTGCCATTTCGGGGCCTTTTATAGCTGACTTAGCTGAATATGCGATATGGGCGTTGCTCATTGTTGAAAGCCATACCTTGACCTATAGTTTTTAATTTCTGTGTCATTTTGGTCTCTTGTGGAGAATTGTCTCATTGGCAATCATACAACATAGTCTTTTTTTTATATTGTGGCCTGTAAGTCCTGACCACCAAAATTTGGCAAAATCACAACAGGGTGGACCTCCAGATTTTCCTTAAGGACATCTCATCAGGAAAACTATTTCTGAGAACTGTGAAAGAAATCAAATATCTGCCTGATTTCCCAGACCCTGAGGTTGGAATGTTGAGTGAAAAAAATTCTTGTACAAGTGGAAATATGTTTTTTATTTGTCTATTTTGGCACTCAGAGACAAATCAATTAGTATTTTTATGTTTTAGTTTGGTTTTTTTTAAAAACAATTAAGAAATTAAACACATTTTCAGGAAAGGAATATGTGAAAATCAATGTAACAAATATTTCATTTTGTCACAAAATAAATGTATCCAAAAACATTTTATTAAAAATTTGGTTTTAAATTACAGTAGCTTAGAAGAATGAATCGATTAAAAGATTACTATATATCCTATATCTCTCCAAATACAATGACCATTCATTCTAAACTTTAGTCCTAACGTGGGAGAACCAAACTTGATTGCCGTGGTGATTAATGGTCTGACGAAACCTTTTAATGGCGAGGACAATTTTTCGCCCTTATCATGTGACCTTAATTTAAATAAATGGTTATCTATCATCATTTTCATCTATGAGTCTGACATTTCCACCGATAATTTGATACTGGGATCGTAACAAAATGGGAAGGAAACGTTCATTTGTTCACATGTTTCAATTGTTTCATCCAAATTATTCTAATAAGGGAATTAAATACTGCATGCATGGTGTGAAAACATTCATTTCCATATATCCCAGGACATGGAAAAAAATAGCAATTCACAAAACAGTGTACACTTTACTACTTTTTAAACGGTCAGGGAAATATCAAGGGTTTTATTATCTTTCACTTTTCCAATTTGAAGTACATTTGTACTGTGAAAATTTAGGTACTTTTCTATATATGGTATAAATATACCTAATACAGAAGAAAAAAATCCATTATGAAGTGTTCCATACAATAGTTTAGAAATGTAAAAGTATGACCTTTGCTAACATTAAATAAATAATTGTCTCTAAATGGAGGTCAATAGTACTTTTTTTACTTTCATCTCATTCATACTACATTTTCCTCCCAAATTTATTTTACATATGATAAAATAAAAGATGAATGTGCCTAAGGACACAAATATCCCTGCTAACTTTTTAACATGGAATATCTTGTTAAAATATGTCATGTTTTGTTTTTAGATGAGCACTAGATAAAGCGTATATAAATGTTTATTCTCAAATACTAAATATTTTTTTTTTATTATTGAACTTTATTACAGGCTTTACTTTGCTTGATTAACATGTTTTTTCCCCAATAAAGCTTAAATTTTTTTTTTTATTTAATTTGAGTTATCTCCCCTCAGCCATGAAATCTTGAAAACAGCTAAACCTTTCTATTGTTCAGCCTACTTTCTACAAGATCCACCCACAAACTTATCTGATCATATAAGAAATTTATCACAAGATTTCCTGTCAATGTTATCATTATTTTACCAATATAAATGAAAACAATTTATGTCCCAGCCAGGAGTCTTGTCAGTTTCGGCTATCAATCGTCAATCATTGAGATTAACTGTCAGGACAACCTCCAGACTTCCTTGTGGTCAGACTATCTGCTGGGTGTTATGATGATAAAGAATCAGCCATAGCTGCTCTTTTGATTAAATATTTATCCACAAGAAATTGTTAAAATTTGTAAATTTGAATTATTTTGAATTATCCACAAGAAATACCGGTAGTTAAAATTTGTAAGATTTGCAGATAAATATTACAGAAGTAAAGTGGTTGATAGATAAAAGAAGATGTGGTATGAGTGCCAATGAGACAACTTTCCATCTGAGTCACAATTCGTAAAAGTAAACCATAATAGGTCAAGTAAAGACTTCAACCAGGAGCCTTGGCTAACTACATACATGACATACACAAAGCTATAAAGGGCACCAAAAAAATGACTAGTGTAAAACCATTCAAAATTTCAAACGGGAAAACCGACAGTCTAATCTATATACAAAACAAGAAAAACTTAATCAGAACCACATAAAAAAGTGACAACTATTGAACATCAGGTTCATGACTTTAAGGACAGGTGCAAACAAATAAATAAAGGGGGTTAAAAAAAATAATAGGTACCAACCTTCACCCTTACCTAGTAATAGTAACAATAGTGTATCATCACAAACATAGAAACACACATCTATATAATTGAAAATGAGAATTTTTAAATAAGACTCTAAGGCACTTCAGCTTCCTCCACTAACAAAAACTAAACACCACAAAATAGCACAATAGTGTTGAAAGTGGTTTTAAAACCAATCAATCAAACCACATATGGTGCTTTTATACTTTTCAACCTTTTAGTTTGAATAATTTTTTTAAATCACAGGTCCTATTAAAAACTTACTGTTTATTATTCTACTGTTCAGGAAATTATTTAGCAGGTCAATAATATAATAATTAAAACTTATACTACTGTAAATTCAGAAATTATGGCGAAAAATGCGACAGGATTATAATCGCAATAATTAAAACTCACATTTTATTTTTTCTTAAATGAATCAAGCAGGATTTTTCTGAATATCGCAAAAATTAGAATTGCATTTTAGTCTAATTTGACCAAATCGCACAATATTAAATGCACGCAATAATTTTTAAATTTACAGTAATACATTTTTCAGGACATTATTAAGCAGGTCAATTTTAAATAAATGAAATATAAATAATTAAAACTGGACTTTTTTAAAGTGCATGCATATCATGAAAAATGTCAATATCAAACCTGAATTGTTATTTTCATTCAAGAAACAACTGGTAACTTTAATTACCACACAATACATTATTGACTAGCCTGATTTTTCTCCAGAATTCCCTATTTTAATTCAAATGCCAATCCTCAGACGAGATTTAAGTAGGAAGTTTTTGTAGTTTTTTCAATACCTTAGAGAAATCATAGTGCAAGTTTTAATGAATAAATGCTCAATGAATTTTTTATGGCAGCCAATTAAAAAAAAATTAGTGATTCCAGCATATAAATATTTATATCATGGATCAATTAATAGACCCAGATTTAATAAACAATTGCTGTTCTTTTTTTATTAGCAAGGAAATAATCTAATAATGGCTTTAAGTGCCAACAAAATGAACCAATGGTCAAACAGCTAATAATGTGGCTCAGTGAAGGGTCATCATCCTAGACAGGAAATCTTTCCCTCTGGAATAAGAAATTCCTGTATTGGACTATCAATAGTTCAATTTAATTTCTGTCAAAATATTTGCAATTCTACTTGATAGTTATTTAAGGAATGACTGTAATATTTTTTCTGTCTATGAAGAAATAACATAAAAAATTTGGTGCACACTGAATAACGCGCGTAGCAGGTTATTTACAGTGTGCACCACATTTTTTATGTTATTTCGAATAGACAGAAAAAATATTACAGTCATTTCTTATAATTTAATTCTAAATTCCATTTTAAACCGTAGAAAACCATGAAAAAACGTTGATGACGTCACGGTCACATGACTAAATTATGTCTATGGGCTCATAACAAAATAACGTCAGCCAATCAGAAGACGCGTTACATCCAAAATTAAATTATTCTAATGTGTATAGCTGGGGTTTGGGTTTTAATCATTGATGAAGACCGTACAGTAACCGATAGTTGTTTGTCATTTGGTCTGTGATCGAGAGTTGTCTCATTGGCCATATCTTCCTATTTTTAGAAACCAATATACATAAGGGAGCTACCATTTGATTTTTATTGGGGGCTAGGATGAAATTTGAAAAAAATAGGCAGGACAGGAGTTTTGAGTAAAAAAAAAAAGGCAGGATGAGCAACTTGGTAAAAAAAAAAGGCAGGATGACAATTTGTGTAAAAGAAGTCAGGATAAACTAGTAAAAAAAAAGGCAGGACCAAATAGAGTAAAAAATAAAAAGGCAGGACAGGGATTACAACTAAAAAAAAAAAGCAGGACAAAATTTTTCATCCTAGCCTCCCCATAAAAATCAAATGGTAGCTCCCTAAAGAAAATCCTCAGTACCAGAGAAAACTGACCTTATTAAGAGAGCCAACCCTTCTAGCTGTTTATAAAAGATAGATATCTGGACTTCTAGGAATGGAGGTCCCCCCTTTTGTGAAAATCTCCTCCATGCCCCCTTTTGTGAAAATCTCTTCCATGCTATCAAAATTATTTGAAACAAACCTGACTCTTTAGACACCAAACTTTTGTTTTTTGTTAAATAAATCATGCCCCTAGAGAGCACCCTGCATGTCTAGCCTGTTTCATCTGGTTTATGTAAGACACTGCAAAGCTTTTAAACCATGACACATTTTCCTTCCGATTTTAAAACAAAAGTTGAAATGTTTATGTTCATGTGATGTATAACAGACAATTAATCAATGCAGTCATTGATAATACACAGATGTATGTATTCAGAACAACGGCTTTTGGAAATTCACCACCCTCAGATATTAGCAGCCTCTTATGCAGACTTGAGTGTCCTTTTAAGTTTATGCCTTGTTTCAAATGTTATATAAGCACTAATTGTTTATTTTTTGGTTGTTAAAAAAAAATTGAGAAAAAAAATTGAGAATCTCTTAACTTTTTAAAATCTAACTTTAAAAATATGCCCCCCCCCCCCCTTTTTGGGATGATTAGAAATTCACTATATTTAGTGGTTATAGTCATTTCAGGAATAAAGGGAGTCTGAAGGGATCATAAAGCTATAGCAATTCTTTTATGAACTTTTCTATTAATAATATGTTATTCTTATCACAAGCTTAATTACTGTCTAAAGCTTATGTGTCAATAAACATTTGAATTCGAATATTTCACATAAATTTGTATCATCCATTAGCAAGTAATATTTGCCACCGGGAAGCCATTTATCATTCAATCATCAAGATCAACCCCTTGTTGGTTGAATTTGATTATTCCCAACCCATACAATTTCCTCCCATGCATCTTCATGTACTAGGATGTAAATTTCCCCTGAAGTTAGCTGTGTATGTCACATTGCCCCTCCTCTCTAATGTATTTGTCCTCTGTCTATAAATAAATGTCTTGTACAACCATTAAAATCATGTAAATGTCTATCAAAATAATTACAACTTGAAGGAAGGTTAAGTTAAAAAAATTAACAATTAATCATTTAGGATTTTAAAACATGTATACTATTTCAAAATAAGACATTAACTATTCTTTAATTGATCATACAATGTAAAAACATACTTTTTACATATAGACATGTCGAGATTCATTTTTTCATTCATCAATTTCTAGACAATGTTATAGGCTACCATACTTTTTCTAACAAACATTTTTCCGAAGTAGTTGGTATAGTTTTGGTTTGTGCCCTTTGAACTTAAGGACGCTTAACTATGGCAACAGAATATGCATGCTCGAAAATCCTTAATATCCTTTCTGTGATTGGACAAAATGCTGTCATGGTGGGTGATTTGGTTGTGTTTGAAAAAACCATTAATTATATCGTGATGGAAAGCAAGTGAAAAAATATAAATATTTGAACTAGATCTTACAAAAATTTATATTTTTATTAAAATAATTGTTTCTCCAATAGCTCTTTGCAACATGACAGCTGTTTATCGGGACAATTACATAATTTTTAATGTAAACTTTGTTGTACGAACGTATATGACTTTTAGAGCGCACCTAAGCATGTGAGATTTCCGCGGGGTTTTGGTGAATGTAAACAGAAAGATACGAGGACCGAGAATACTGAACACAAACAGAGAAAACATTATTTAAATGGTATCTTTGTGCTTCTGAAGGTTATCGAAATGATAGTTTTAAACATATACTCAAATTTAAATACGTCGGATATCTTCTTTAAAGATAGTTCTATTATTGTTTCTACATAGTGCTGTCACATGACTGTATTTCTTGCTTAAACGAAAATTATTTGGTGGTCATTTTGCCTGCATGTTATTTTTTATGCATGCGCTGACACAAGAGTATTCCAAAAAAATTATTAATTGAGACAGGCTGGTAATAGATATGAATAATGTAACTGGCTGCCAAAATATTTACTGATGGTTAGAAAGGGGGAGGGGCATTATTAACATTTTTTTTGTGAATTTGTGCAAGTACATTTTAATCTTCACTTTCAACATTTCTTTTATAATTATATAAGATAGATTCATGGTATACCGCCATCTTGGATTGTACAATCACAGTACAAAATCGGTCTAGTTATTTGCCCAAATCAGCAAATTTGGAAACAGATCTGCAATTTAATGGTTAGACTGTTTATTTATATAAAGAAAACTTGCTAATTTATTGTATTATTCAAAATATTTTTACAAATATCAACCTTTTTGGTTTTTAAAATCATTTTTTTTCAAATGAGTCATTTAAGGGGAGATAACTCTTTTAGCACAAAATTTAGACTGTGGGCTAAGAGGGAAATTTTTTACTTTTACTTGTGGCAAGAAAACAATTTCGGTGACACCATGTTTTCTTTTTATTTTCTTCAAATATATTATAAAATCTATCTTCTCACAATTTATTTCAAAATTCTATCTCATTTTTTTTTATGCAGGTTATGTGTTTTTTCATTAACAAACTAACCAAATTTAGGCAATTTTCAACGACTCATAGCTTGAAAAATAGCACGGTGACCCATACTTTTTATTATATTTTTGAAAAAAGCATTGGAAATCTTCATTTTGTCAAATTATAAGAAAATTCCGTCTCAAAAAACATTTACTTATGATCTACCTAATAATAAGAGTAAATAATAATCAAATTGAGAATGAAAATGGAGAATGTGTTAAAAAGACAACAACCTGTGGCCGACCAAAGAATAAAATAGAGGAAAAAACTTATTTTCATCGATATTTGATTTTGTGCATGTTTTTCAAAAATGTTTGTTTACATTATAGCCTATAAAATCTTTGTACTGTACATTTAAATTTGTGGTTTCCCTTGTAACCTGCAAAATCAATGAAATTATGTAAACATGTCTTACTTTTCTACAGTGGCTAGAGGTATAGGGGGAGGGGGAGATCTCATAAACATGTTTAACCCCGCCGCATTTTGCACCTGTCTCAAGTCAGGAGCCTCTGGCCTTTGTTAGTCTTGTATTATTTTAATTTTAGTTTCTTGTGTACAATTTGGAAATTAGTATGGCGTTCATTATCACTGAACTAGTATATATTTGTTTAGGGGCCAGCTGAAGGACGCCTCCGGGTGCAGGAATTTCTCGCTACATTGAAGACCTGTCGGTGACCTTCTGCTGTTGTTTTTTCTATGGTCGGGTTGTTGTCTCTTTGACACATTCCCCATTTCCATTCTCAATTTTATGTCACTTGCTGCAAAAAAGTACATAATAGGACACCTCATCTACATAATAATTGATCAAATGCTATTTTTAATTTTGTCTTTAAATTTATTAATTGTTGCTGTTTTAACCCCACTTTTGGTCTATTTCGTAGAGGCCATTTGTTATTGGTGTAAGAAGCCAGGGTGCCCGGAGAAAGAAAAGGTATATATTATAGATACCAAATTAATAAAGAAACTTTGAGGAGTATTGCACTTTTTGGGCAGTTTTATATGAAATCTTGGTAACCTATGTACTATGCACAATTAAGTTTGCATCACTGCATTCCTATCTCAATTAACCTACTACCCCCTATTTTATTCCTTTTGTATGTTAGTTTTGGTTACAGAGGGAGGGAAAAATATCAAGTTTCAGATCCATAAGAAAGCTTCCAAGCCACACATCTATTTCATATTTAAAATCAAACACCTCTTTAAACAATATGTGGAGAAATTCAATTTACAAATTCCTCCATAGGCAAGTCGGCGAAGTCTATTAAATGACAATGCAAAAATTTCAGGATCTCCCAATGTTTGCACAGGTTTATTAAAATTATGACAAATTCTAATTTCATTTTCATTACTTCAAGAAGAACGAGATTCAAATTAAACTGACCAGATTTCGTCTCGTTATTAGGCACGTAACAGCAGGACAACCGAAACAAAAACCCCAATATTCCGAAGAATTCTCTTCAATTTTCCGTCTTACTTTGTTGACATAATATTCCATCCTCCTGTCAAAATACACAGAAATATCATTAAAAACTGATTAATTAGATAAAATAGCCCCCACTCTAAGTTACCGCAAGCTAAGAGGATATAAAATTTGTTTTTGGTATTTAATTGATACTTGTAATAGGTTTACCTAACGTCAGGTCCAAATTAAAAATGTTTGGATTATTATGGTTCTATCGTATTGTTTTCACCTTAGTATTAAGGTGTAGTCGGTAATTAATTTTTACCTGTGATTCGTGACAAGGTAAATTCTTTAGATGATTTATGGCTGAACATCTGCCAATAAAAATTTAAATTATTAGAGTTATTCCCCCTTACGTATAAACTTGAAGTCCAATACTATAAATCTTTTTGAAAAATATGCATTCCTGGTATATTTTTTGTAATGCAGTAATGTTCGTAACTGACAGTCTCAGATTCTCAAACTAATTTATTCATTTATTATTTATTTGTTTATCAGTCAAATCCTCAGCTTGGCACAAAAAAATTAAACTTGTACATGTATATTATTATGCACAGAAACTAAGTGGTGTACAGTGTAGTTCAATAAAATTCCTAAAACAAGTTGTACAAATATCTTATTTTCATTCATTCTTTTTTTTTCTTCTCTGTGCCCTGACACGCTCTCTAAATGCAAAGATATAAAAAGAAAGGAAAAAAAGAAAAAGAAAAAGAAATTTCTGGATTCAGTCTTCAATTGCCATACTTTTTGAAGATAATATAACCCTCAATATCAATAGACCTTCTCCTAATTTGTACAATGTCAACCTCTAAGGTCACAACTCTTTTAATGAAAGAAATATAAAATTCTAATAATAATTACATAACAGGTGGATTTGGTAGGAAAGTAAAGGCTAATTTCAATCTAACAAGAACCATAACTCCTGAAAGGAAAAAAGGAAAATCATTCATAGTATAAAAAGATTTAAATTAAAAAAATTAAAATTAAAAAAAAAAAAGGTTTGTTTGAAAGCTGCTTTTAATATAACTATTGCCTGTCTCCACCTATTTACCTGGCCTGCTTCACCAAATAAATAACTGGGTTTTCCCTTTGAAAACTTGGTTAAAAAAAAGTAAAATACTATTTATTGTCTATATATACATATACCCTTAAAAAATTAAACTGCAACCATAAAATTAAACTTCAAACATATCAGATGAAGATTAACCAAAATTGTGCAGAAATTCTGCATTTATTTCTATACCCAATACTTCCTTATTTCAAAAATGAAAAACGTTTTTCTCATTCTTATTTTAAATTTTTTATTAGTTTATAAAAAAATAACAACTGATTATACATCATTGATGAGTTCATGTGAGCATCGTTATCGGCTTATGAAATCCATTAAAACTAATTACGAGGATATTTTAACGACATTTTACATTCCTATAGATTCTAATGATACAATCGTAATACTTTTATCGGCTGGTAAATCATCATTTTTCCCAATAATTAAATACATGCAGTTAAACCTGCTTTTAGAAGATTTTTAAAATGAGCAATAAAATGTTATTTGTGCAGGTTTTATTTATTGTCAATTACAACAATGAGCTGCAGAGAATAGATACTGGAGATTTTATTATTATTCATTATTTTATTTGGTATAAGTCAACCACAAATCCTAATGTTCAGTGAATTAGCACAGATTTTCTATAGGTCAAAGTATGCAAACTTTGGAAAATCCACAAAAATAAAAAAATTAGGATTATTTTTTTTTTTCACAAAAAATTAAAAAAAAAAAAAAAAAAAAAATCCACAGTATGTTATCATTTCAAAAGATAAAAAAATTTGAGGTTGAAAATCCAATATTCCTTTGAAAAAAAATCATTATTCAATTTCTGAAAAATTAGCATGAATATCTAAGCTAAAGGTAACATGAAACTAAAGTTCCTTAGATATTCTATACATAATTAATTCAAACAAAAATTGTTATGATAATGATTATTGTAACTGGAAAATTCATATCATCAACATGGAACAACTGTTATGCATGTAATACAAAAATTGTAACATGAGCTTTATAATTGCTTTTTTTTCAGTATGAATTATAAAACTGCTGTTTTGTTTAGCTGTCCCCCAGAGAGAAAAAAAAAAAGCCTTTTAAGTAACCTTATAAATATTGCCTGGAGCCTACCAGTACTTTTTTGATTTATTTTGTTTGTTTTTTTATTGCTGGAAAAGGGGGGTATTAGAAACAGGGAGAGACAATTGCTGATGTCTGTAAAATAACTGTTGCCAACTCAATTTCCGCAAAAACTTACAACTGGACGCCTGGACACTGTGATTAAAAGTAATTTAATAAAACGAAAACAGTTTTATTTCAGTTAACATAAATTTCACAAATTCTCAGACAATATTTCTTCTCTGTCATTTAAAATTAACTTTTTTGGAGGATTTATCATATTAAACCATTTGTTTACCTATAAATTCTAATAAATCTGTCATAGTTCTTTCTCAGTCTAATAACTTAGTGAGAAAACAATTTAATTTTACTTTTCACCAACGATTTCCGTGTCAAATCAATTTTTGAGATAACGCTAAACCCTCTCCTCTTGCTTGCTTATCCTTTTTTCCTTTCAGATCTGTTTTCGCAGATAAAATCACGGCAATTTGTCACTACGTAAATGACGACCAATTGATCCTTTAATCAACGATTTATCTGACTACCAGTGCATTCTTACTCTCCCGTGGAAATAACGTATCAATCTGGCCGATATCCACCACATACAAAATCAATTTATTTTCATTAAGAATGGAGTTTAAAGCCATGTGCCTTGTCCCAGAATTATGGTGTACTTTGTCAGTCGTATTAGTCAGAAGCCGACATGCTGAATAACAACTGGGACACTAATCCGGACAATGTGTCACAAAGAACATAAAATATACCGCCACAATCTATCATGGGAAAGAAATTCAAATCATCTTCCTACAGTACAAGGACAAGTGAACAGGATATTCAGGTCTCTTTTTCAATTTCACAAAATGTAAAAAGCTAATGTGGAAAAGCTCAAATACCACATCATCTATATCAATTAAGATGACTGAAAAAACATCAATAGTCTTCCCCTCCCCCTTCCACACAATGTGTTGACCGACTGTTAGGCCAGTAGTACACCAAAAATGTTGATTACTAAATAAGTAAGAAGTATGTTGGTTAAATAAACATGTATTCCTGTTTTCATTAACTCATATTTTTTTTTATTTCATTGCTTCATTGCAAAGACTATAAGGATCAATGATTAAAGAGATTATAAGGGTAATATTGCTATTAAGTCAGATATCCAAGCGGATAAAATTATGTCTAAATATCACACTTTCTATTCATGATTGGTAATTGTGCATTTATCTTGTTTGTTTGTCCATATTTATACATTAATTTCATCTTTTCTATTACATAGTATAAGGAGATTACGTTTTGTCTCAAATTAAAAAAGTGAGCTTTTATTGCATCAGAAGGTTTAATTACAACTATTAGATGAAGGAGAGCAATAAAGGGTTCCCCTGTCAAAATGCAACCATGGTTGACCATGTTACCATCGCTAACCATTGATAACCCATGGTCAAATCATGGCTGGATGTGCTGAAAACCATGGTCAACTATGGTTTTACACTTTGGTGACCATGGTCAACTATGATTTTACACTTTGGTGACCATGGTCAACTATGGTTTTACACTTTTGCAACCAGGGTCAACATCTGACTATGGTTGACCATGCTCTTATCAACTGTGGTTGACTATAGTCAATTTGACAACCATGGTGTACTGCCTTTGTACTACACTGTTCCTAAAATTGCTTATGGACTTCTTTTATTAAATTATGGTGCATAGATTTTGAGACATGAGGGGCTCAAACTGTAGCTTTTTACAATATGGTCCTTATGATATTTTTTCACAATTTGCAGAGTCTGCAAATAACAAAAAATATCATGAGGACCATATTTTAGTGCAATGTTTCCATAGCTAATTTGACCCCACCTCAGTTGAAGCCTGTCATAAACATCCAATGCTAATCTAGACCAAACTGAAAGGACAGAAATTTTGGCTTGCTTTAATCATTTTACAAGAAGAAATAAATACATCTTGTTATAATTTTGATATCATCCATTATGCATATGCAGACTGCCTTCTGTGTACCAACATGAAAGAATATGTATCATCTGAACGAAGTCTCAAATCAGAACAAACACAAAAAGCTGCAACCAAAATGAAAAATAATAACATGCATCAAATAACATGATATTTAATCTCGCCAATAAAATACTTAATTATTTAACAGATTACTACAAGTTTTATTAAATTGCATGTTCAAAACCTCAAAAAATTAAATCTCAATTGAAAATAATCGTTCTTGTGTGTTCATATTACTGGAAAACTTATAAATATGAGAAGCTCTAGCATATCAAATGTATATTCTTATAGAAATTAGATTCAAATATAAAACTATTGGCTATATATACTCTCTTCAGTACATGAATACTGAATTTGTCAGGATGAATATTGATACAATTAAGGCAGTAACTTATTTTTCAGACTGATTGCAGTGGCAGATCCAGGGGGAGGGTTCCAGGGGGAGGATTCCAGGGGCTGGAACCACACACCCTTTTTTTTTGGGACGATCAATGGATTTGAATGGGGACATATAGCTAGAACCCCCCCTATTATCCCTCTTTAAAATGTCTGAATCCCCCCTTGAGTTGATAAGTTAGAATTGATGAAACAAGTTGCAAGTTGGTTAGAATTTTGGATGAACTGCAAAAGGGGAAGTAAAACACATATCATCAAGTCAAAATCATTAGATAGAAAATATATGGCCCTCAATAAAGGTAAATAACTCAAACAAATGGATCCCTTTATTATAGGTTCAAATTTCAGTGAGAATTAGCAATAAACTTTTTTTTTTAAATCAATCTAAACGGAAATCAAAATCATTTGAATTCGAAAATTACCTGTAAACAAAAATTCTCTTTTTTTCAATTCTACTAATTTTTTTCTATAAAAGGAATCTGAAGTGGAAAGTTTGTTTTTTGTTTGAATGACATTTGGTGTTCTCAAAGCCACTTCAATCAATGAAGAAAAGCATTGAGTGCTGATGTCCTCTGAAAGCCACTTATATCAATAAAAAATGCCTATAAGAGATAAGAAGGGCATTAGGAACAAAATCAAAAGCAGCAAAATGTCTGTATGAAAATGCACAAGTGCTACCTTATATCTGAAGCATACTTTAATTGGACTCAAATAAATTGAGAATCCAGATCAAGTAGCATCCATTATTGAAATGAAAACAGAACAACTCTGATCTATTGACCTTGTGATATTCAAGGGAAACTTCCCACCATATCTTGGGGTTAATTAATTCTAATTCAAACAAACAAAATAAACACTACACTTGACTTTAGTCCATTTGAGTGTTCATCGGTTCTTCAAATGACGGAATACTGCAACACGTTACCCTGCTTGATGTTACGATTGCTTACAATATTTAGACTGAGTTTGACTTTTGAACCTGTTTTTTCTATCAAAACCTATTTGGTTTTAAATTTATTGACAGACAAGTCGTGGAACGTGCAGCCTTCCAACGGAAAATTGAACGTATAAATACATCGTAGGAACATCAGAATACCAAAGGCTCATCGCATCGTTAAGGTCTTATCAGAAACGGCTTATGCGTCTTTCATCTCATATCAAACTTCAAAGAAAATTTAATGCAAGATTTTATTAAAATGTCAAAACAAAAATAAAAATTCACTTGAAATTCCTTTAAACTTCAAATCCAAACTGAATATCAGAATTTGAAATGACTATAAAAGTATTGATTTAGTTTTCTAGTCAGGTTAGGATTTATTCAATCAGCTATCCCTTCATATGTCTCATGTTAAAAGCAAGATGAAAGAAGTTGTTCAGCGATGATTCACACACGGTATACATAATAGCTTATTTGTCCATTGTCAAAATTTGTTCTAATTCCAGGTACACGTATTGAATCTAACACGTTTTTTTCTCATCTAAATAAAACAAAGCAACAATTCAAGAGAGAGCACAACGTGCATGTGAGCATTGCATCTAAGAAAATAAGAGGATGCCAGCTGTTTCCAGGTTGCCAATGAGGCAACTTTTCATAAAAGATCAAATGATGTAGTAGTTAACAACTATAGGTCACCTCAACCATCAACAATGAGCAAAGCCCATACTGCATTAGTCAGCTGCACTTCTGAATAATTATCTTACACATACGCATACTATATAGCACGCTATAAAAGGCCAGAAATGACAAATGTAAAACAATTAAAATGAAAAGACATCTAAAGTATGTGACAGTCAAAAAAGAGGGACGAAAGATACCAAAGGGACAGTCAAACTTATAAATCTAAAACAAACTGACAACGCCATGGCTAAAAATGAAAAAAGACAAACAAACAACATCACACATGACACAACATAGAAAACTCAAGAATAAACAACACGAACCCCACCAAAAAACTAGGGGTGATCTCAGGTGCTCCGGAAGGGTAAGCAGATCAAATGTAGTATTACAAGTACCAATGAAATGAACAGTGTATCATAATTTAATCCCATTATCCACCAGTCAAATTGAAGAATTGAAAAGGAGTCATGGCCCATCTTATTATGAAATATCCTTTTCAGCATAGAGGAATATTTACATGAGATTCTCAAAAGACTAAATTTTTCAACAATTCAGAAAATAAAATCCAATTTGTTCAGATACTAGATCAGCCCTGTGCCCTGTAAGAGTGTACTGTTCTCTGGACATGAAAGACTGTTAGGAGGTGGCCAAAAGAAGACAAAAGTTGACATCTATCCGCTATCCTCTATAAAGTTCCATTTCCTGAATTTTCTTAAACCTCTGAGTCCACAATGTATCTTGTTTCTTGACCTGAATGCAGGCGAAATATTTGCCACTGGGCATTAAAGAAATAATACTCAATTATTTATAACTTTACAATAGGTATGACAATTCATTTTTCTAACAACCCTGCTATGGTGTTCTCCTGCCAAGGAGGATATTTACCACATAATAGAACAACACAGGAATTATATACGATGACATTGTTTACAAAGTACCAACACTTCAAGTCAAAATCTTAACAAATACAACTGGATTAAAATATATATACATGCATTTTATTTTTTATACATACAAAATCGTTTTGGAAGTCAATAAATAAAATTCTACTAAAAAATAAAGAACTTAAAAATAAACAAACCAGATTAAAATGAAAAATTTGTAAGGACACAACACTATATGACCATACACAACATGGTTTCCTCATTGTTGAGGGCCCTCATGGGGTTTTTGATTATGTGATTACTTGGCCGTTTTTTTAATGATTATTTGATTATTAAGCCAAATATTTCATGATTATTTGATTACCTAGGACTGTATTTTTAGTTTATGATTATTTGATTACTAAAGATAAGCAAATATTTAATGATTATGTGATTATATTGGCAAAAAAATTGTGATTATGTGATTACTAGTACCCCCCCCCCCCCCCATGAGGGGCCTCATTGTTAAAGATGATAGGGCTCATTGGCAATTATACCACATCTTCTTTACTTTTTTATAACAGAGATAGCTCTAATATATATGATACAGTGGTGATTTTCTTATTGTGGAAGGCCAAAAAATGACCTGTAGTTGT
This sequence comes from Mytilus edulis, assembly GCA_019925275.1. Classification (NCBI taxonomy): domain Eukaryota; kingdom Metazoa; phylum Mollusca; class Bivalvia; order Mytilida; family Mytilidae; genus Mytilus; species Mytilus edulis. The sequence goes on from CM034357.1 coordinate 18,018,578, forward strand.
TAACAACTTTGTTTTTTGGTCTTAGAAGGTGTATAATATACTCAGTGTCTCATCCATGATTCCCAATCATACTTGGCATTTTGTTATCAAAATAAAACTTTCTTTGGCAAAACTGAGCACTGCATGAAAACAAATATTTTGCACCAAGAAGCATGAGCACACAGTAACAGCTTGTGATTATTGTTCTGTCAGGCAAAGAATGCTTTAAATTAAACCATGAATACATTTTCATCCATTTGAAAATTTAACTTTAAAACAAAGAGACATAGTTGCTGACACAACAGAAACTTTATTAAAGCATGAATAAATATTTAATCAACTTAAAATTATAAAGATGTCACCTTGAAGATCAAACAGAAAATCATACACTGTACATTTATTTTTTGTGGATTGAGAAAAACTTATATTTAGTTTCAGGGTTTTGTCAAAATCTGCATTCAACCTTTAAGATTGCTCATCAGTGTGAGCTTAATTTTGCAAATTGTGACTAATGGTTGGAGAGTTGTCTCATTGGCACTGACATACCAAGTCTTTTTATATATACAGGGGCGGATCCAGCCATTTTAAAAAGGGGGGTTCCTAACCCAGGACAAAGGGGGGGTTCCAATTACACGTCCCCATTCAAATGCATTGATTGTCAAAAAAAGGGGGGGTTCCAACCCACGGAACCCCCCCTCTGGATCCGCGCCTGATATATCTAATTTAAGAAAATTTGTGTTTTTTCTAACATTTAAAAATTCATCATGGTTTTTCTCAAGTTCCCATCAAATCCAAGAAAATTGGTATCAAACAAACACTGGCAATTTAAACTCTTGATCCCTAAAATCCACTATGCATCATACATGTATCATAGCTGAATTAACATATCTCAGCTGTTAAAACACATAGAGATATAGATTATTTTAAAAACAATATATCATTATAGTCCCCGATTAGTACAATGTGTTACTTGACATTTATCTACATGTTTATTGAATGGTAGTTATTATAAAATGACACTTTTCCTACAGGCCATTTTGGCATCCTCAATGTATTTGTGATTCAAATTCCTCAAATTATGACAAAATATCATTAAATATTAATAATATGCATTAATGGTCACACAGTCAAATGGACATAATAAGAGCCATGTTGCATTTGTTATTGTTTGGCTATACTTTTTGGACCTTTTGGATTATAGCTCTTCATCTTTTATATAAGCTTTGGATTTCAAATATTTTATTTAATAAGTCACTGTAAACAGTTATTAAAACGATAATTATATTTCTATATGGAAAAGTGTCCGTTAAAATTTTTTGCCCGATTCAGCAAATTTAAATGTTGTCCAATATCCACCCACACCCCCAGATTAAACAGATGCGTTATTGGTAACACACAGTATTCAAACACAGTGGCAGGATCAGGAGGCCGGGTCTAGACAGGGTTATAGCTCAGCACCCTCTGTGATTGGAAAATATATAATTTATAGCAAAGATTCTTCAAATTTTAGTATATATTATACTGCATGTTTGATGGAAATTATTATACCGTCTTTCAAAAGTCCTTAGGCCAGGATTTTTTAATTTGTTGGTTTACGGATCCGCCGACCTGATTTTGCCAATTTCCAGAATAAAAATAAAATTGACTTTACATTTATTTCTTTATCAGTTTTCGTTCTTGAAGATCATTATTCACCAAGTTTTCTGGAATTGATTAAGAGCTATGTGAATTTGTCTTCCTTTATGAAATTTAATTACGTCTTTGTCCGTGCACCCCCTTTTTTACGGGAAATTATTAGGCAATGTCATGCAATTTTTATTACAACTGAGCAATAATATTTCATTAAACTAAAATTTAAGAAATGATGACAAAATAGGATAACAAACATATAATTATAGAAAGGTGAAATATATATTTATTTTGCATATCAGTTTTCTGTCTTGAAAGATATTTTTTTTATTTTTTTCCCGACTGACGGACCCGACTTTTTCATGGAGAAAATCCGTAAACCAACAAATTAAAAAACCGTGGCCTTAGATCTGTCACTAAAATCGGCTATTAACTTGATTGCAAAATCCGACAATAGGAAAAGCAGACAAAAATAAGCCGTGGTCATTGCAGCCAACATAATTGCTTTTAATACCAATTGGGAACACACCGAGATCCTATTCTATATCTGACACACCAATAGCCAGTATAAGTATGTGATCCATTTATTAAAGCACAGTTCAAAAGATTCAGAAAGCCAATACTTATATTGTAAAACTCATTTATTCACTTGACTGTAACAGTTTCAACAAAAATCAGCCATTTCTTTTTTAACTTAATTTTTCCATTATATTGCATTACATTACTCATATTGAAAAAAAGTAATAAAAAAAAGATAAATGTCTCATAATTTTTTTTATCAAGAACTGCTGGTTTATGTCATATAGATCAGTTGATAAGAATATTAAACTAAGTTAATTCCCTTTGCCCACAAACTTTATAACTGCATAATAATAAAAAAAAATCCTCCGAAATTCTTACACAAAAATCAGATGAAATTAAATGATAGAAATTAAGTGAGAAATATTCCATCATTATCACGACTGCAGCATTATATATCAACTCTTTCCTGGAATATCTTATATTACTCCTCTACTTGCAAATAAAATTTTGCATTTCAAACAGTTAAATTCTAATTTTTATACAGTCAATCTTTAACATTAACAGATTTTACCCAAGTTTCATTTAAAACTATTAAAGTCAAGAAATCTGTTTGTTTGTTCTAATGAAAATTTCCGTTTGATCATACGTTTCTTGTAAGTTTCATCCTTTGATCATTTTATCAATGATATCATGTTATACACTTTATACAGTTTGTACCTAGAAAAATCTCTAAGTACATTAGATTTGAAAGTAATATTGTAAAATATACCTTTAAAAACTAATAGCTATATATTTTCATAATCTATTTCCAATATTTATGAATTTGGAACATGGAATTTTAAGATGCAATAAATTCCATTGAATACAGTCTCGTTGGATTCATTTTTGTAAATATGAATTAAATAATCCCCACTGGCCTTTTAACAAACAAGAATGCACATGCTGTTGTGCCAATACAATTGAGACTGGAAATGGTGAATTGATGTGACAAAGAGGCAACAACCCAACCAAAGAGCAGAAGCATGTTGTGTGTTGGTTTATTCTACATTTGTTAGAGGTATAGGGGAGGGTTGAGATGTTTATTCTACATTTGTTAGAGGTATAGGGGAGGGTTGAGATGTTTATTCTACATTTGTTAGAGGTAATGGGGAGGGTTGAGATGTTTATTCTACATTTGTTAGAGGTAATGGGGAGGGTTGAGATGTTTTTCTACATTTGTTAGAGGTATAGGGGAGGGTTGAGATGTTTATTCTACATTTGTTAGAGGTATAGGGGAGGGTTTAGATGTTTATTCTACATTTGTTAGAGGTATAGGGGAGGGTTGAGATGTTTATTCTACATTTGTTAGAGGTATAGGGGAGGGTTGAGATGTTTATTCTACATTTGTTAGAGGTATAGGGGAGGGTTGAGATGTTTATTCTACATTTGTTAGAGGTATAGGGGAGGGTTGAGATGTTTATTCTACATTTGTTAGAGGTATAGGGGAGGGTTGAGATGTTTATTCTACATTTGTTAGAGGTAATGGGGAGGGTTGAGATGTTTATTCTACATTTGTAAGAGGTATAGGGGAGGGTTGAGATGTTTATTCTACATTTGTTAGAGGTATAGGGGAGGGTTTAGATGTTTAACAACGCTGCATTTTTAGGCTTGTCCCAAGTCAGGAGTCTGGCCTTTGTTAGTCTTGTATGTGTTTTTTAATTTTAGTTCATTTATATGTTCTGGAGTTTGATGTGACATCCATTTTCATTCAACTAGTACACATTTTTTAAGGGGCCAGCTGAAGGCTGTTTTCTGCTCTTTGGTCAGGTTGTCGTCTGTTAGACTTGCGATCATTCCCCATTTACATTTTCAATTTCATACCCTACTCCTAATTCAAATTATCTGAAAATTGGAAGTAGATGTCTCAGACTAGTTCAAACTGTGTGGCACACACTCATTACAAATAAATAATTTGTAACTTGTCATTTCTTTCCTGATGATTTAATATGATGTTATTCTGTCTCTGGAGATTTTTTCCAAAGGAGGATTTAGTAAATTAGAGAAGTCACTGAAATGCAATACAACAGAATTAAGGTACAGGAAGCTTGGACTGGACAGTAAACTGTATCTAAACTGACTGGTATCCCACTTACCTGAATAGATACAGGTACCCAGCTGATGCTATACTAAACAGAATCACCTGAAATTATAAAATAAAATTTGCAAATATTTGTTACAAATTCTGTAAAAAACAAGAATGTGTCCATAGTACACAGATGCCCCATCCACACTATCAAATTTATATGTTCAGTGGACCGTGAAAATGGGGTAAAAACTCCAATTTGGCATTAAAATTAGAAAGATCATATCATAGGGAACATGTGTACTAAGTTTCAAGTTGATTGGACTTCAAAAACTAACTTGACCAAAAACTTTAACCTGAAGCGGGACGAACAGACGGGCGAACGGACATACAGACCAGAAAACATAATGCCCCTCTACTATCATAGGTGGGGCATAAAAATTTCATTTATATGTTAAATTTACAGACAAAATTGGGATTTTTCTCAGTATCACTGTCCAATTCAATAATAGCTAATACAGAATCTAATGAATTCTGGGTAATATTTTCATAAGCTTACACCAAAACATTGGGATTGGCTTACAACTTCTTCGACAATGGGAATTCAACAAATGATAATTGACTTTGTTTATTTTTTTAGGGGGTACAAAGTATGAAATAATCTACAATCTTTTAGAGTCTGAAATAGAAAATCATGTAAAATTAGCTGTGTCATGTAGTAAATTAATATTCTGGAAGTGAGCTTAATTGGTGGTATGAACAAGGAAGTCTTAATACATATTTCTAAAAAAAATTAATGACGGCTTTCAGATTTCTGTTTCGATATCATTGGGTTCACAACCTATTTGGAAAAAATTTAATGACAGCTTTACAACTGCTATTTCAGTATCATTTGGTACAAGTTTAATTCAAAAGTACTTTTTTTTAAGAATCTGACTAATTACGATTTAATTGCATCTTTGGGAAAGATCTCCAAGAGAACACCCTTGATTGGGATAAATGAAAAACCATAACATTCAAAGACGGAATAATCAACTGAGAAGATAAAAGCCACACGATCTTCGTAAACAGCGATGCAATTAGACCTAAAATCAACTCAGCATGAACAATATGAGAAAATTATAAGATAATAATGACATCTTGGTCGCTGTCAATTTTCTGACAGGTCAAGTTCCGCAAACCAACGCAATGGAGACAAAAGATAATGAACCCATACCCCGTAATCATCTCTAAGACTGTCTCTACATCTCTCACTGTCAATAAATGATAGGGTTCTCTATCCTGATTAGCTCGGAACATCATACAGCAGAATCGGTTATCAATTTATAATTACGATGTTCTAGTCTTTCATCGCAGATTTCTCTAAACTTCTACAGGCTCTTTAAAGTACCGTAATTCTTTCTTTTCAACTCTGGGATAGGTTTTTCTTCTTATGGTAAAAATAATTAATTTTTTTCTTTGAAAGATCTCCGTTTTCTGCCCTGAGGCTTCTAGTGATTTTGTAATTATAATATCTGCTGTCTCTTGGGAGATCAACTTCAAAAGGACAAAGTCTATTTCTTTTAGACATCAATTATTTCATACAGATTTTCTCAGGTAAATCATTAATTAACTAATACCTGGTTAGAAACCATAAAAATAAAAAGGGTAAAACTTAATGGTGGACCCTGGTGCTCCCATACAGCGGGGCATTAAAAATAGAATACAAGTGCTGAACACCAAATTTTAGAGATTTTGATTTTTAAAACTAATTAAGTCATAACTTTGCAGTGTACAGATTCATTTGAACTATTTGCCCTAACTTATAGTGAAAAAAATATACCAATGACAATTAAAATCAATCTCCTTACTTTGGTGTAAAAATGAAAAATCTTTTGTAATTTTTATATGGGAAATTTTTTGACAAAGCAGCTTTGTGCATGCATTTTCTAGAGAAATAAAATCAGAATTCATTTGAAAAAGGGAATTGTGGAATATTCAAAACACATATCTATACTATTAAACGAGAAGACCTCATTTTTGGTGTCGCTTCTCTCCTTTCCACAATAAATTAATCAACACGCCTCTGTGTCCTATAGGTACAGTGCATAGTCGCATTTGTCATCCATTCATATGATTATTCAGATTGAGTTATTTTGGGAGAAAAACGAGAAAAAAGGCATCCGGATATTGTCCCGTCATTGGACAAAATTTTAAGTCAGATTAGACTTCCGGTTTGCGTTTTTCTGTATACTTTGAACATACATATACAAAGAATAAAGTGTATTTTCAGAATTCTATCTGCTATCATTTTCAAGTTTACTATCCACGGCGGTCACAGAGTTTATTAAATAGAGAGGGTCTGTATACTATATCAATGACCACCATGGATCGATTAGTAAACTTAGAATTGAAAGTAAATACACTATATTTATATAGTAATGAATGTTCATAATATACAGATAAGCGCTAAAAATATTCATGTGAACTTTTGATACCTTTTCTGAAATTCTCCAGTCATTAAATCTTTTACAAAATTCATTGATTACATGTTCATAACATACTAAATGAAAACTATGTTCATATTGAAATTGATAGAAAACCAAAAATTGGGAATTTTGGAAATAAAGGAGGAGGGATAAAAAAAAAAAGCATTTTCCTGTCCCAAATAACCTATATATGCATGACTTATGATACTTTTGCTGAAATTCTCCAGTCATTCAATATTTTACAAAATTCTTCCAACAACACTTTACATACTTTAAACTACGCTCTGAATGCCCGCGATTTCGCGGGTGTGTTGTAGTATAGATTTAAAAGAGGAAATATATTGAGCCAAATAGCAGACCAATCTGACCAAACGTAGTATTTAAATCAATTTTTTACAAAAAACATTACAGTAATCTGATCTAGTCATGACCAGGGTCGCAAACAAGATTTCCTACTAAGTACTTCAGGGGAGAAAAGATTATGTTCTTATAATTTTTCAATTTATGTTGAAATTTCAGTTTTGACAACTCTCTTTTCCAACTTTGCATATAAATTGAACAAAAACTTTTAAAATGTAACAATGCAAGAATTGTTTACATACTTCAATTACATCAAGAACTGGTGAAAAAAAACTGCATAGTTTTGTAATTTGATTGGCATGTTAAGATTGATGACCCATCTTGGTCTTAAAAAGAAAACAAGGTACTTTTTTGCACATGACTGCATAATGGAGATTATGTGTACTGAGTTTTTTATAGTGTAATCAAGTAATACCTGTTGGGAGATCATGACATTTATCCTAAAATCGTCTGACAGGTCTTCCTAAACACAGGACCACACACACTTACACCACTCACATGTTCTGTTAATTTTCTTAATTACTGTCAACAATCAAACTAGGAAATTGTTTATTTATCTAAATTATCTCTGATTATTCTACAAGAGTCTGGGTGTCCATCACTTCCTCCTCCAAAATATAATGCTTTCAATGTTTAGTTGTGACAGGTGGCCAATGCAGTAGGGATGGGAAAAGGGGGAATTTAATGATATCTTAGGAATTAAAGATCTTCCCAGGGAGGTCCCCCTTTTTTCTGGGGTATCTAAGTACTGTAAATTCAGAAATATTGTGAGGTTTTAATAATACAAATAATGTGACTAGGTGGATGATCCAAGCAATAAGAACTTAAGGATGTCTGCTTGTCATGTTTTGGAATTTTTGTCAGACTTTCGGAATCCTCTGGTTTTATCCATTTGAATGCATTTAAAAAAAATCCCCATGAACCCCCATTTTTCTTTTCATAAATCTTTTACATGTATAATTATAAGTCATTTGTAAAAGTCTTATAAAATTTTATTTATTTTTTAATAGTATTTGAGAACTTTAACTGGTCAATGATAAAACTAGGAAAAATCAAGAGAGAATATTTTCCCGCCAAAATTCCAATGGCTAATATCTCGAAAACAAGCACATTGACCCCTATATTTTTTTTGCTTTTTTGATTCCTCAATTTATTCCCTATCAATACATACTAGTTTTATGAAAAGTTATTTATTTTGAAACTGAGCAGCAAACATCCTTAATGCATTCTGATATCTATATTCAGCTTTTCCCCCAAGATCACAATAATCAAACTTGAATTTTGGTCCATTCTTTGAAAAACGCAATAATAAATTATAATAATTGCACTCAATAGTTTCTGAATTTTCAGTATGTTTGTTTGTTTGGGTTTAACTGTAATGACCTTCAGCACTCATAATTAGTTATATCATTAAATGGGGGTGCGAAATTAAATGAAAGTGTCAAATGTTCTATTGCGCCAAAAGGCCCTGTTAAACTTTAGGAAATCAAGAGTTTTGAACATTTATGATTGTTCCAATTGATGATGCTGGCCAAATTCTAAAGTATAACCCAGAGAGAAACACAACCTTCCACTTGATCAGAGTTATTGGTGTTGACAGGATAATTTATAATCGTTGTAGATAAATCCTGATTTTTCCTAACTTCTTGAGGAAAAAATAAGCACCAAACTCAAAATTTAACAGAAAGTAACAGTGACTAAACAGTTTATAATTTAGGACTTATGGGTTTGAATTGAAATAATTTCAATCTTTATAAAGATGTGCAATGAAGATATGACTGATATGAAAAAAAACAATATTTATATTAATTGATGGTTCAAACCTAGAGTAAAAAAATGTAATATTCAAATGATGAGATATAATTTTTGGACATAATGGTTAAATTGAGCCAGTGCATGTCCACTGAATTTCTTAAATAAGGAATGAAAATTATTTTTTTAGTAGAAACGTTTTGAGGTAATCCAGAAATTTCTGAAAATTAAACCTTTATCCAATGAATGAGGTGTCACAAAAAAACATTTGTTATTTTGTTCTGACATTTGGAGTTGGCATTTTAAGATGTAAGTTATTTCTCTCTGTCTTTCTTATGTAAAAAGTTCAGCTTGTCACATAACAGGATAAATAAAACTTCTTTCACAGATTTTGCCAACATTCCAATAGAGTGACGATTTTGGCTCCAGCGGTGAAATTGACACATACAAATGTCCTACCATACAGTATGTGACAATGATACACGGCTGACACGCTGTGATATACACGTAAACAATATATATGTTGACTGGTATGGAGGGTGACAATAATTTACACATATTGCCAACACATGATATATCGAAATATGCAAATGACAATTATGGCAGTCTAATACATAAAAATGTTACATAATAATTAATTAATTTCTACATTTGTAATGCTTAATTCATTTCACTTGACAAGGTTTGGCTTAAAAAGTTTTTTCTAATTAACGAGCTTTCTCAGTACGTACCAGTACTTTTTGGTCAAATCATTTTGCAGATTTGGCATTAATTTATAGTCACATACAATATATGGGCATCAAAAGTTTCCTGGATGAAGAAAATTCAACTAATACCAGTGAAAATTTTAATAAGAGCATGCCACAACGTCCAACTATTCTTGAACATGTGTTGCTCATTTTCTATGTTGGTGAGTCTGTTTTTAAGAGAGGAGCATAATGGAAGCTGATAGTTCAGGTGTAGTCTGCTCACTATTAAAGATGCAATATGAAAAATTTCAAGCAAGTACAATCCAGAACATTTCAGCTATGGAAATGAATCTTAATAAAGAGATTACTTAAAAAAAAAGTACTCTCTTAAGGGGGTAGACCTCGGTACAGGGAGATAACTCTTTAAATCAGTTATGTGTTTGTAAAAGTCAAGTTTCCTCAATGAATTTTAAGCATTTACCTGAAACAGATTGAAAATAATCTATGTAACCTAGAAGCTTAGAATATATTTATGAAAATGGTTGACACAAACGTACTGATGATTTTAAGAGTTATTTCCCTTAACCTAGGTCTACTTCCTTAATAAATGATCGACAACTGTAAATGTACATTAAATTCACAAAGCATTTCCACTACTATGCATACAAATTATATAAAATATGGAGAAATGGTATGATTGTCAATGAGACATCTATCCACTCAAGTTCAAAGACACATGGATATATAGCTTAGAATAATAGGCAATTAATTGGGTCACTGTACGGTCTTCAACAATGAGCAAAACCTACATTGTATAAAGTGACCTATAAAAAGTCTCTGACATGAAAAATGTACTCTGTTTTAAATTAAGAAAACTAACAGCCTAACTCATAACAATAAGACTTTTTACAAAAAAAGACAGACATACACCAAGGAAAACTACAGAATTGTTTAACACAGGCTCCTGACTTGCGACTGGTACATAAAGAATATGGCAGGGTTAAACCTGTTAGTGAGTGTTCAACCCCCTTCTGTCTATATTAGAGTATAACTTTCATTGTTTATGAGGCAGACATTGAAAGTTTTGCACCTAATTTCTGTGCTATTAAACATGTCTAATCTTATCATTTTCAAGCAAGCCATGTTAAGAGAAAATGTGGAAATCCTCCAAAAGCTTATATAAATAGATTATAATTGAGTTTGGATGTAATTTGCAGTTTAAAATAATAAATCAATTTAAACATGCAGTTTTAAATAATAATCTTTTTTAATTAAAAACAGTTTCCATCAATTCTAAATGGCAAATTTTGTAATCCCCAGATTATATCAAAAACAAATGAACTAAAAAACAAAACGAAAAAAATCCTTTGGAAGAAAAAAATTATCCATAAAAAATCTTGACAAATGTTTCAGAATTTAACTGTGGCGACTTTTGCATTAGTCAAAATATTTTAACTCAAGATAAATATTTATATATGTTTTATTTATAGGGCCTTTCAAAAATGTCAGCATTTGAGATTGAGCAGACGGACAGATTCTACCGATTACTCAATGGTTGTCATAACTGATTTAATTATCAGCCAATCTAAACCTTCAACTTGAAACTTTAGAAATTAACCAGAAGCTACAAAACATTATATAAATGAGAACTGTAATAGTAAACTGTAAACTTTTTATCAGGACTTATGATAATTTTCAATTCTGATCTTTTAAGTTCCTACTTTTCATGAATTAAAATCCTGCCCATAATAAACTTAATATAATAAGGATGTATTTGCACAGATTGATGCCAATTTTAATTGTTCTTAAGTCAAAGTAAAGAATCACACCATGCAAGGGCTGTGTTATAAACTAGTCAAGTTCGTTAAAAAAAAACTTCAATCGTCCACATTGGCAAAACATATACCCCTTCCCTTTTGAAATACTTAAGGGACGACTTCAAAACTCAATGTAAGATAAAAAACTTAATTCACATAGTTTTTTCACTGACACCCCCACCCCCCTTCTTAACTTAATTTGTAAAAAAATGATTTAGCTATATGGATATATGTAAAATCGATTTTGGATTAACAAAACTTGCAGCAATGTTGACCCCACTCCCAAACTATTTGATTTAAGTTTTTTATCCTACATCGATCTTTTGATGTCGTCCCTAAATCAATTTATGCATTCTTTCTGTTCAACTTTGTGATTCTCAAATTTCCTGATTTTTTTGTTACCTCCTTAATTATCAGTAATTGAACTTAAAGATGTAAATATCTATAATTTAATTTGAATCAGGTAAGGGGACATCTTTACTCATTTAAAAAAAAACAATTGGGGGACACAAATTTATTTAGAAACTTACTTTTATTTAGACCAATTTGATTTTCTTCAACTTGTGTAAAAAAAAAAATTGTATTCCAAATACTTTTGAGAAATAAATATTTGTTTATGCATAACAAAAAAATTATAGTGTCTCAACATTAACCCCATTCCCACTTTCCTCTCATAAATGAAGATAGTTGGTGACTTACACTGTACACATTGAGGTTCAGATAAGAACTTCTTTTCTACTTCACTAAACCAGGACATTATTGGTTGACATTGATTTTACACATATCCATAATATTAGTTCCAAACTCGAGTAGAATTAAGTATTTTATTGTCTTTCATCCAATGGATCCAATTTCATCATTTTTGACAGCTGCGTTCAAAATTAATCAATTTTTTGCCAAATTCTCCATTTTAAGACTGATTGAATTCTTTGGTATTGTTTGCTCTTGGGAATTACTAATTTACGAAAATTGCATGGAATAAAAAAAATAACTTGGGAAGATCTGCAGCAGCTTAATCAACCGTTATGTAACCGTGTAAATTTTTCAGATAATTTGGTATTCTGGAATGATGTGTAATTATATGTTGCGGATGTGAAATATGCCGACTGTTAACTATCAGTGCTACTGTGAGCAGATGGGAACTGTAAATGCATGCTTAAATGTGCATACAATTGTTTTAAAAACTTTTGTGTTAAAAAGATGAAAAAAACATTTCTTGCTATTGTTTAATCCTACTCATGTTTCCTTCCTTATAAGTACTAAGTTGTCAAAATAATAAGGAAGTCCATGTGGAAGGCTATTTTAATTTTTTGCTAATTGACAGGTCCCTTTTCGTAGGATGAAAATTCAAAAAAAAAATACCCTCAGCAAATGGCATATGATTATTCAAATTTTTTGCATCGACACCTCCCTGCGACACCTTCCTGCATGATAAAAAAATAAAAATTGAAAAATATCCTTAGCAGAAGGCAAGATTATCTAGACAACTTTAAGAATAACAGTGGCCTATTAGAGTTTGGTAGGAAGGATAGGGATATTTACCTTAAAAAAATATAAATAAAACAACCCTATGCAAGAAAATTTGGCATAATTGCGGATCCAGGGGGCCCTGGGGGGCCGCCCCCCCCTTTCTTGTTCTTGAGAAAAATTTGGTTGATTATATGGGACAATATCCCTAATGCGCCTTGAAATGAGGAATTCAAAAGTCACGTGTAAACAAAAAATCTCTGTGTAGTGATATTTGACACATTCTATGATAAACAAATGACTGAGCTGAACCATTTGTGTTAATTTAGAAAGTAAGGGAACACAGAATAAATGTGTAAAAACTATGGAGCCATTAAATGTGTTCAAAGTATTAAATTTTTAAAGAACCTATTGTGTCAAAAATGGGATTTTTTACCATGAGGAGCCACATCGCAAAAGGATACTCGGGGTTTGCTAATTTACGGAAAAATGAATCACACTTCGTACCCCGAAAATTTAACCACATATGTAAAAATGTCTCAGCTTCGAAACAAGCCATCATACATATACAAGTTTATGATATGGGCTGAGCAACAGAAGAAAACGTTACCATTACCGCCTATGTAGAAACAATTGCGTATATTGCCCCATATAGGGAATCACTGAAACATGACTGGAGAGGGCCCCCCTTAAGTCAGTCAGATCCCCCCCTCCCTTAGGAAAAGTTCTGGATCCCCTACTGTATGGTTCTTGGATTATACAAAGATGTAAGAAGGTCTTAGACTCAGGTGTTTTAAATGCAATAAATGAAGAATGTGTCCTATGATGGGACACAGATGATCATCATCAGCCCCTGCTTGCAAATAACGTTAGTTATAAAGGGTACTGGACACAGATGATCATCAGCCCCTGCTCGCAGATAACGTTAGTTATAAAGGGTACTGGACACAGATGATCATCAGCCCCTGCTCGCAGATAACGTTAGTTATAAAGGGTACTGGACACAGATGATCATCAGCCCCTGCTCGCAGATAACGTTAGTTATAAAGGGTACTGGACACAGATGATCATCAGCCCATTCTCACAGATAACGTTAGTTATAAAGGGTACTGGACACAGATGATCATCAGCCCCTGCTTGCAGATAACGTTAATTATAAAGGGTACTGGACACAGATGATCATCATCAGCCCATGCTCGCAGATAACGTTAGTTATAAAGGGTACTGGACACAGATGATCATCAGCCCATGCTCGCAGATAACGTTAGTTATAAAGGGTACTGGACACAGATGATCATCAGCCCCTGCTCGCAGATAACGTTAGTTATAAAAGGTACTGGACACAGATGATCATCAGCCCCTGCTCACAGATAACGTTAGTTATAAAGGGTACTGGACAGATGATCATCAGCCCCTGCTCGCAGATAACGTTAGTTATAAAGGGTACTGGACACAGATGATCATCAGCCCCTGCTCGCAGATAACGTTAGTTATAAAGGGTACTGGACACAGATGATCATCAGCCCATGCTCGCAGATAACGTTAGTTATAAAGGGTACTGGACACAGATGATCATCAGCCCCTGCTCGCAGATAACGTTAGTTATAAAGGGTACTGGACACAGATGATCATCAGCCCCTGCTCGCAGATAACGTTAGTTATAAAGGGTACTGGACACAGATGATCATCAGCCCCTGCTCGCAGATAACGTTAGTTATAAAGGGTACTGGACACAGATGATCATCAGCCCCTGCTCGCAGATAACGTTAGTTATAAAGGGTACTGGACACAGATGATCATCAGCCCCTGCTCGCAGATAACGTTAGTTATAAAGGGTACTGGACACGGATGATCATCAGCCCCTGCTCGCAGATAACGTTAGTTATAAAGGGTACTGGACACAGATGATCATCAGCCCCTGCTCACAGATAACGTTAGTTATAAAGGGTACTGGACACAGATGATCATCAGCCCCCAACGTATAGACTGGACACAGATATCAACCGCTCCAGTACGTTTTATAAAGGGTACTGGACACAGATGATCATCAGCCCATGCTGCAGATAACGTTAGTTATAAAGGTACTGGACACAGATGATCATCAGCCCTGCTCGCAATAACTTGTTTAAGGGTATGGACACAGTGATCATCACTGCTTAATAACGTTAGTATAAAGGGTACGACACAGATGATCATCAGCCCATGCTCCAGATAACGTTAGTTATAAAGGGTACTGGACACAGATGATCATCAGCCCCTGCTCACAGATAACGTTAGTTATAAAGGGTACTGGACACAGATGATCATCAGCCCTGCTCACAGATAACGTTAGTTATAAAGGGTACTGGACACAGATGATCATCAGCCCCTGCTCACAGATAAGTTAGTTATAAAGGGTACTGGACACAGATGATCATCAGCCCCTGCTACAGATAACGTTAGTTATAAGGGTACTGGACACAGATGATCATCAGCCCCTGCTCGCAGATAACGTTAGTTATAAAGGGTACTGGACACAGATGATCATCAGCCCCTGCTCACAGATAACGTTAGTTATAAAGGGTACTGGACACAGATGATCATCAGCCCCTGCTCACAGATAACGTTAGTTATAAAGGGTACTGGACACAGATGATCATCAGCCCCTGCTCGCAGATAACGTTAGTTATAAAGGGTACTGGACACAGATGATCATCAGCCCCTGCTTGCAGATAACGTTAGTTATAAAGGGTACTGGACACAGATGATCATCAGCCCATGCTCACAGATAACGTTAGTTATAAAGGGTACTGGACACAGATGATCATCAGCCCATGCTTGCAGATAACGTTAGTTATAAAGGGTACTGGACACAGATGATCATCAGCCCCTGCTTGCAGATAACGTTAGTTATAAAGGGTACTGGACACAGATGATCATCAGCCCATGCTCGCAGATAACGTTAGTTATAAAGGGTACTGGACACAGATGATCATCAGCCCCTGCTCGCAGATAACGTTAGTTATAAAGGGTACTGGACACAGATGATCATCAGCCCCTGCTCGCAGATAACGTTAGTTATAAAGGGTACTGGACACAGATGATCATCAGCCCCTGCTCCAGATAACGTTAGTTATAAAGGGTACTGGACACAGATGATCATCAGCCCTGCTCGCAGATAACGTTAGTTATAAAGGGTACTGGACACAGATGATCATCAGCCCCTGCTCACAGATAACGTTAGTTATAAAGGGTACTGGACACAGATGATCATCAGCCCATGCTCACAGATAACGTTAGTTATAAAGGGTACTGGACACAGATGATCATCAGCCCCTGCTCGCAGATAACGTTAGTTATAAAGGGTACTGGACACAGATGATCATCAGCCCCTGCTCACAGATAACGTTAGTTATAAAGGGTACTGGACACAGATGATCATCAGCCCATGCTCGCAGATAACGTTAGTTATAAAGGGTACTGGACACAGATGATCATCAGCCCCTGCTCGCAGATAACGTTAGTTATAAAGGGTACTGGACACAGATGATCATCAGCCCATGCTCGCAGATAACGTTAGTTATAAAGGGTACTGGACACAGATGATCATCAGCCCCTGCTCGCAGATAACGTTAGTTATAAAGGGTACTGGACACAGATGATCATCAGCCCTGCTCGCAGATAACGTTAGTTATAAAGGGTACTGGACACAGATGATCATCAGCCCCTGCTCGCAGATAACGTTAGTTATAAAGGGTACTGGACACAGATGATCATCAGCCCCTGCTCGCAGATAACGTTAGTTATAAAGGGTACTGGACACAGATGATCATCAGCCCCTGCTCGCAGAAAACGTTAGTTATAAAGGGTACTGGACACAGATGATCATCAGCCCTGCTGCAGATAACGTTAGTTATAAAGGGTACTGGACACAGATGATCATCAGCCCCTGCTCGCAGATAACGTTAGTTATAAAGGGTACTGGACACAGATGATCATCAGCCCCTTGCTCGCAGATAACGTTAGTTTAAAGGGTACTGGACACAGATGATCATCACCCTTGCTCGCAGATAACGTTAGTTATAAAGGGTACTGGACACAGATGATCATCAGCCCCTGCTTGCAGATAACGTTAGTTATAAAGGGTACTGGACACAGATGATCATCAGCCCCTGCTCGCAGATAACGTTAGTTATAAAGGGTACTGGACACAGATGATCATCAGCCCCTGCTTGCAGATAACATTAGTTATAAAGGGTACTGGACACAGATGATCATCAGCCCCTGCTCGCAGATAACGTTAGTTATAAAGGGTACTGGACACAGATGATCCTCAGCCCCTGCTTGCAGATAACGTTAGTTATAAAGGGTACTGGACACAGATGATCATCAGCCCCTGCTCGCAGATAACGTTAGTTATAAAGGGTACTGGACACAGATGATCATCAGCCCCTGCTTGCAGATAACGTTAGTTATAAAGGGTACTGGACACAGATGATCATCAGCTCCTGCTCGCGAAAACGTTAGTTATAAAGGGTACTGGACACAGATGATCATCAGCCCCTGCTCGCAGATAACGTTAGTTATAAAGGGTACTGGACACAGATGATCATCAGCCCCTGCTGGCAGATAACGTTAGTTATAAAGGGTACTGGACACAGATGATCATCAGCCCATGCTTGCAGATAACGTTAGTTACAAAGGGTACTGGACACAGATGATCATCAGCCCCTGCTCGCAGATAACCTTAGTTATAAAGGGTACTGGACACAGATGATCATCAGCTCATGCTCGCAGATAACGTTAGTTTATAAAGGGTACTGGACACAGATGATCATCAGCCCCTGCTCGCAGATAACGTTAGTTATAAAGGGTACTGGACACAGATGATCATCAGCCCCTGCTCGCAGATAACGTTAGTTATAAAGGGTACTGGACACAGATGATCATCAGCCCCTGCTCGCAGATAACGTTAGTTATAAAGGGTGACTAACTCAAGAACAATAAGAGTGACATCACCCAAATTCAAATTTTTGTTTTGCACATCTTTTACAGCTTTTTACCATTTACCTGTCAGTGTTTTACTTTTAGCAACAAAATTGTATTAATAGGCAAGCACCGCAGTAATTGATTTGATATTTTCTTATTCAAATAACTCTTGCTTTGAAGTCAATCCCTAAACCAAAATCAAAAGTTAGTTCCATGAGAATAATCCTGCACTGTATTTAATATTTTGACAAATTGCAGCGCCTATGACCTCTGTCATGAAGTGATTGAGTAGTTATGATTAATTTTATGACCTTTAACCTTTCATATAATTTACAGTAGTAAAATAAACACTAGTGGAATTTTCAATCTTTTTTTTCTTCTGGGAACATTTGGAAAGATTAGCAGAAGGATATAACAAACAATGAATCATTCTGTTGATTGCAGGAAGACAGAAAGTCTGAAAAACTTCAAGACTTAAGATTATCTAAGGCCAAATAAAACTAATTTTTGGAATTCAATTCTTTTATAAAGATAGTGGGGCTTAGGGACCATTTTATAATTTTAGGTGATCTTCATGATTTAACTATAACTTGAGAAACAGTTGTATCACGGAATATTTATAAAATATAAAATAAAATATAAAAGTAAAAATAATTCAGGGCAGGGAAAGTCAATTATGGTACATGTATGATGATCATGGCTTGATTCTTCTTACACAAAGAAATAGGGGCTTAAGAGGGAATATTATAATTTCAGGTTTTCCTCATGTCATTTCTTAAATAACTCTAGAAACAGTATCAAAGAATACTTTAAAATATAAAATATAAAAGTAAATATAATTCAGGGCTGGGAAAGTCAATTATGGTACATATGTATGACGATTATCCAGGCATTCAAACTCACAGTCCACTTTTCAAACATATATAAAATATAACCTCAAGACACGGGTCTGTCAAATTATAAATTTTTGTTTCAATTTTAAAAACTTTTCTTTCCACTAAATTCAATGTAACATAAATTTATAATGCCATTTAATTAAAATCTGCATCTTGCATTATCATTTCCCATCTTAAAGAAATTAAAAATTACAAAAATCTGTGTATAAAAACACATACCAGTACTGCAATTTTCTTGAGGGAAATTTTGAAAGGGACTTACTTTCCCAAATTCTGTGATCAAGAAATGACCCCCATACTGAATTTCCCTGAAGTTTGATGTTTTTAGATTATTTGATTAGAATCTTTATGATGGTCTAGATGCAAACTTCACGAAAATAATCCACAATACAGAATGATAAAAAGTCAATTTTGTAGAAAATATTTTTGCTTTTTTGAAGGTCTGATTTAAACAGATTTCATCTTCAGCAAGCTATATGTGTATTCTATTCCAATATTTTTTTTCTTCTTCGAATTAATTAGATTTGGTACCATTTTCAGACAAAAATCATTACAAATATGAAAACTCTTTCAATTAAGAACTACCCTAAATAATCAATCAACGTCTATGTTTTCAAAGATTCTTCAAGAATAGGACTAAAAATCAAACTCAATTTTGCTGAAAATATGACTCAAATCTAATTTTCCATGATCATCTTCACTAAGGCCAGCATCAATCATCTCCTGTGAAAATAGAGAACTTATAAGTCAACTTAATTAAATTTCATAATTAATATGTGAACGTATTTGATGGATGTCCCCAATGTTATTTGTCATAAACGATTTAATTTAGAAATCTGTACAATTACAGAACACTTCATCTTCAAAAATATTTCACTTAAAATAAAGTATAAATTTTATGATGAATTGCCCTGCTTCTAGTTTAGATTTACAACTACAGTTCAATTTCAAGGTTTAAACAAGAATCTGTCCCAAGTACACGGATGCCCCATTCAGATGCCCTACTCGCACTATCATTTTCTATGTTCAGTGGACCATGAAATTGGGGTCAAAACTTTAATTTGGAATTAAAATTAGAAAGATCATATCATAGGGAACATGTGTACTAAGTTTCAAGTTGATTAGACTTCAACTTCTTCAAAAACTACCTTGACCAAAAACTTTAACCTGAAGCGAACGGACGGACGAACAGACGCATAGACGGACGGACGAACGGAGGCACAGACCAGAAAACATAATGCCCCTCTACTATCGTAGGTGGGGCATAAAAATATGTAATCAAGAAACTCTGAAATCAAGAACAAATTTATGTTCTAGAACCTGAAATCAAGAACAAATTTATGTTCTAGAACCTGAAATCAAGAACAAATTTATGTTCTATAACTAATGTTAAATAAAGAACGTTCTTAATAGTTCAAGAACAGTTCTTGATGTTCTAGAAAAGTTCTATAAAATGCATGTACTAAAATCCTGTTTTGGAACATCTTCGGCAGGATATAAAACCAGATAAAGAATTGAACAGTTTAATAGATTCATTTATATTTGGGTGACTTACACTTCATGGATTTCAAGGTATAGATTGTACAACAAATTCATATATCTAAATGCAAATTTAAAATAAGTTTGTCTACCAAATTTGTGGAAACTATAATGAATTATAGAATCAATTTAAAATACAATTATTCTTATTATAAATCCATGAAAATTAGTAGACCACACGAAAAATAGATGAAAAAAGTAAAATCAGAAAAATACTGAACTCTGAGGAATATATTCAAAATGGAAAGTCAAATGAATCCACTGTCAGAACAATATATCAAAAAAAAATCTGGAATTTAAGGGCTTCCCTCCCATTATGGGAAGGGGATGGGGGACATTTACCCCTGAAAAATCCACTTAAACTGTATTAGATATGTTATCTTTAAGACTTTTTAACCTTTTCCATCGTCCCAACATCAGGGGTGAGTCAAGACATATCGATAAAAATTAACACCATGAATTTACCCTAAGTCAACAAAGATGATTATAAAAATGGAATTATGTGTTTTTAAAACGACTTTAAGCCATGCTAAACTTGTGTAATAAATAGCCATTCATTTTTCACAGCATACGAGGACAGCACATAATAGGCTTAAAAAGGTTTCAGGAAAAACATAAAAAAGACGTAAAAAATGACTTTTGCCGAGGCAACGTTTCCAAAATGAGGAGGAATGTAATGTATTTATACTCAGTCACATGATATTAAACTGCGAAGACAATGGCTAAGTCAACAGAAATAAGAAAGACGAATGTACTTCTACGTAATTTATCAACTTTTAATCCGACACGGCAATGTTGTAACAATTGTATTAAATTTATTTACAGGATTCTTTCCGACAGTAAAAAACCTACCAACGACCAAATTGTTGAACTTTTTCTCATTAATTTACACTAAATGCTTTGTGTCAACTAATCCATTTATTTCAAATTAATGTCTTCACGTTAAAACTTTAAAGTCAAGTTGACAAATGAAAAACTTCTTTCATATGTTAAGAAAAAGAGAAATTTACACAACTTGGTAGAGTGCAACATTTACATTCAATTTGGCATTCTAATAACCAAATTAAAAAAAAAAATTAGAAACTTTTTTTTCATGAGGTAAAAACTATATACATATATTGAGTAATTTCAGGAAGTTAGTATAGTTTTAAAAATTCTAAGTATTTGATCAATTATAAAAGTAAATTTCAGTTGGCCTTATTGCTTGAACAGTCAGAGGTTAAAATACATGTAGTCATGTAAATTTAAAACTTTGTCTTCAACTAGCCCATTCCAAAGGCTCAATGTTGTTTGTAAGGAATGTTTAAAATATCACTTGCATTATTCTGAGCATAAGACAACTTTTAAATGTTTCAGCAATTATACATATGTAATATTCCAAACTATATATCTTGGAAACCAGTTAAGGTTATTAATAGATTTAAAACAAACACCATCTATTTTTAAAAATTGCAGTTACCTCCCTTTAAACACTAAAAAAAAACTTTTTTTAAGTTTAAGTCTAGATTTTTAAAAAACCAGTGGTAATATTTCAGATATATTTGAAATTTGATTTTGACAGCTAGTTTACACCCAATAATATGAAACCACAATATCTGGTTTTCACTCATTAAAATTGCAGCATTCAAATATAAAATTTAACAGATTTCTTTAACCATACAGTTATCATATTACCTTTGATCTTCCTACTGACCATCTTACTTCCAAACAATATATAATTCAGAAAGAAAAAAGAAACTTATTGTAATATAAATACTTGGATGTGTGATTTAATACCATTTGTTCAATATTTCACCGTATTTGATAGCAAGGTGTTTTATTTCATTTAATTCTTGATCTCCTGGGTCAAAATTATACAACGGACAGCTTTAAGATTCTTAATTTAATTTAATTCTTTATTTATTTAAAGAGGATCTCCTCAACATAGATATATACAGATTCACAATTATCAAAGTTTTGAATACAAACATGTTAAACACAAGACAAGACAATATGTACAGGACAAGACATACAAATACTACACACCCATCCAATCACTCGCTCATTCTTACTCACATGCACACGAATTAACAAACATGTATGATTCAGTAATATAAAATAGTGATTATGGAAAGACAATTTTGAGCACAATCAGGTCAAAAAAAGTTTTTAAGCTATCGAGAAAATCTGTTCGAAGATTTAATAAATCGAAACACACACTCAAGCAACTCTAAATTAGTATCATCAGACAAATCATCACTACCTTCTATTAATATTTTGCTCAGATAGTTGGGACATAGATCCCGCAACATTGCTATATTTATATCTGGACAAAGCAGATTCTTAATTCCAAGTAGAAGAGTAATCCGATAGTTCGTGTAACGGGCACAATGAATTAAATAGTGCTCAGTGTTTTCAATGCAGTTACCTGGGCAGAAATCGCAAAACCTATTTAATGTTAGATTATATTTATACAAGTGGTCATTAAGAGCACTTAGCCCTAAGCGTAATCTAGTATGAATCTTTTCTCATAACCATGTCCTCGTGAATATATTTTTTTACTACACAAATTGAGATTCTTCTTTAACAACCTTTTGAAACTCGCCAAAGATGTTGCTGTAATTAGTTCAGCTGACAAACTATTCCAGTCTCTAATCGTAGCTAGAAGAAAAGAGTTATAGTATGCTACTGTTCTTGACCTGATGGGTATCAGGTTAGCATGTCGTCTTAAGTTATAGTTTTCAGTATTATGATGGAACAATGGATGAAAATTACAAAGATAATCTGGGACAAGATGATTTTTAATTTTGTACAAGTATGTAAGTCTATGAACTTGAGGGCGTGTTTTGAGAAGCTCAAGACCAACCTCTTTCAATAAAGTTACATGTTTTGTGACCCTGATTGCCCCAGTAGATATAATGCAGGCACGTCTCTGTACATGTTCAATGTTTGCAGAATCGGCGCTAGTGCAGTTATCATAGATGACATCTGCATAATCTAGCAATGAACGAACAAATGTTTTATATAATTTTTCAATGCATAATCTAGGTAATATATGTCGCATCCTCAAGATAGTGTTAAGTTTATTATGACATTTCTTACAAATATCAGCAATATGATCGGTCCAAGAAAGTTTATCATTCAAGATAAGACCTAAATGTTTATGGCATGTAACTCTCTTTATATTTACATTATTTAAGATCAATGGAGGGTAGTGTGGTATTTGCTTCTTCTTAGAAATAATAAGATACTCCGTTTTTTCTGCATTGAATGTTACACACCATTGCTGGGCCAATGTGTTCAACGTGACGAGGTCACTGTTCAGAGTTTGGAAACAATCAGAGATGTCATCAATTTGTTTGACAAGGGACGTATCATCAGCAAACAGTTTGATATTGCTGACAATTCCATCTTTAATATCATTCACATATATAAGAAAAAGCAAAGGACCGAGTATAGAGCCCTGGGGTACACCAGCATAGGTGTTTTGACTCGATGATGTCTGACCATTAATAACGACTCTTTGAGTACGACCTGAGAGGTAATTCTCTACAAGAGACAAAAGTGAGCCACATATGCCAAATTGTTTAAGTTTGAAAATCAGGCCTTTGTGCCAAACCTTATCAAAGGCCTTTGAAACATCTAAAAAGATTGTACATACATCTTTACCGCTTATCTAATGACTTGTAAATTTCATGAGTAATAGTAATTAGTTGATTCACTGTTGAATCGTTTTTCTTAAAGCCCGAATTTTCACTGATGAGTAAGTCATTAAATTCACAGAACTCATAGATAGCCTTGTAGATGACTTTTTCAAGGATCTTGGACACAGATGATAGTAGAGCAATTGGTCGATAATTAGACATGATATTTTTATCGCCTTTATTTTTGTACACTGGGCACACATTAGATACTTTCCAGAGAGATGGATATACTCCAGAATGGAGTGAGAAATTAAAGAGTTTAGTGAGTGGTTTATACAGAGAATGAGCACAGTACTTTAGGATATGGTTTGATATACCATCTGGGCCGCATGACTTATGGGGGTTAGATTGGCGTAAATATTTAAGAACATCTTCTTCGACAGCTACTATCTCCTGAAGACGCTCTACTGTAAGAAAAGATAATGGCGGTAGAGCGGGCAAGTCATTTTCATGTTGACCCAAGTGCATCTGAGCAGAAAAATAACAATTAAGGAGTTCTGCTTTCTCAAGATCATCAGATATCAGATTCATGTTATCTTTTAAAGGGGGGATAGTTCTATCTGAATTGTAACCTAACACAGATTTACTAAGGGACCAAAATTTCCTAGGATTAAGGTTTTCTCTAGAAAATGAGCGAATGATATTAATTTCATATCTTTGCTTTGCGTCTCGTTTTAAGCGATTGACCTCTCTCCTAGCAACTATGTGATATAACTTGTCTTCGTCTCTTCGAGTCCGTTGATATTTTTTGAAGCAACGATCACGCTTGCGAATCGCTCGCCTAACCTCGTTACTCATCCATGGTTTATCCCTATGACGAATAGTTACTATTTTATTCGGTATGAATTCAGAACAAGCGGAGGTGATAAGATCACTCGTATAACTAGCAATGTCGTTTACATCGTCAAAAATTTCATATGCGGAATCAAAGGGAGCGTTTAATAATGCGATTAAGATTCTTGAAGTAAAATAAAATAAATATTTGTCTCTAAAAACATAACATATATTCATTGTTCTACATGTCTATCCCACCTCTGTCCCTCTCCCCCTATATATATATAAGATATATAAAGATATAATACGACAGATGTCCTTGATAAAATGGTTTCCATGTTAATTTAGTAAAACTATTAAAAAAAAAAAAAAAAAAAAAAAATGTGGTATGAATGCCAATGAGACAACGCTCCATATGAGACCAAATGACACAGAAATATAGTTCTTATATAGGAAATAAAACAGTTTTTTAATCATCCTCTATCTTCAATTTCTGAGAATTTGTAGTTCCCATTGTCAAAACATATATCATATAATTTTCAATCAAATGAGGCAAAATTTGTTTGGTTATTTACTAATGAAAATTTGTCTGTACTTAAATATTTAGGGAGCTATATTATTACATGTCTAGATGTTAGACGAAATGTTAATTAATGTATGTAATAACAATGATAATTGTAATGATTTTATGGTTCTGATCCTGCCTGGAACTAAATGTATTTGATTTTTATAGAATGAAGATAATAACACCTGTCTGAACTTTTTTTTTAATGTTTCATTTTATTATATAAAAATGTTTTTCTGTTACAAATCATGACTATGTGTACATGTTATGCTGCCCATCAAGGGCCCTTGATTGGAATAATAAAAAAAAAAAAAAAAAAAATATAAGGTTTTCAGAACATGCAACCTTTGAACACTCAGAATACACTATACACCCACTGACTTCTAATACCCAATTTGAGTTGTGTACATAGAACTTTTTGACACAGTCAGGCTTATATAATTCATCCTGTCAGATGTTTTTAAAATTTTGAACACAAAAGAACTTCATGAACCCTTTTAAAAGTCTGAATTTTCAATCAATCTATTGTCCAATTTTTTATACAATCCATTTCCTGAGCCCAAAATACCCTCTATTGAGCCCCAAGATCGTCCTGTCAGTTTGAAAGTGTTGAAAGTTTTGACATAACCCTTGTACTTTTATGAGTCTGCTACTGTTTTCTCCAGAATCCTGATGCTATACAACTATTTTCTGGCATGACCTCTGACATCACACTGTATTAACTCACCTGCCATTCGTTCTTTGACATTTATTGGTTTTTCTCAAGAATTATGTAATATTTACTCTTTTTTTTTAAAGATGTAAAACTGAGATGTTTTAAGTATACTGTCAAGCAATAAAAATGTTAAAGTACTTTCTTAACTATAATTTAATTAATAAAGTTAGTCTTTTTATTAAAAACTGGACATACTAGATACCCCCCCCCCCCCCCCAAAAAAAAAAAACTAAAAAAAAACTATAAAAATGTATTTTGGTACTTAGCTTTTTACCCTTCTAGATTACTCAGACTACTGGTATTCAGACAGTTTGGCATGTATTCACAGTGTATTCACAGTACACATTTTTGTTTAGGGGCCAGCTGAAGCCCACCTTCTGGTGCATGATTTTCTTTGACTTGGGACAGGCTAAAAAATGTGGTGGGGTTTAACACGTTTTATGAGATTCCAACCCCTAGCCAATGTGGACTAAATATACATGTGTTATATAGAAATATTGTTGGCTAAATCTTGTCTTGCTGATCATCTGCAGCAGAAAGAATTTCTCTCAGAAAAATGTCTAAAAATTATCAAGTCCAGAAAAATGGGAAAAATACAGTACGGTTAATACAGAGCTTTAATGCTTTTTATTTTGTTGTATGAAAAAATAATATTGTCATTTTATTTTTATCATAAATAAAAGTGGAACCATTAATATTTCTCTTTGATACATACATATCAGATTTTATGTTTGGAAATTTATAAACAAATTTAAAGATGCATTGCAAAATGAAAATCAAACGTTCATTTCCAGAAAAAAGTTTATTTCTGAAATTTCTTTTAAAGGATAATCTGATATCCATTTGAAATGTAAGACTGTTGAAGGAATATTTTGAAAGATCTGTCACTCCAGAAACTTTAGAATCATGTGTACGGAGTAATATATTTGGAATTTCCGGTTATTTTTTTATTATTATTTCATTGGTTTCGAACTATTTTTTTATGAAATTGAAAGTTAAATTAGATCATTAGATGGATTTATTGATTGATTTATGTTTAATGCCACTTTCAACACTATTTTGCTATTTCACGGCACTCATTTTTTATTGATGGAGGAAGCCGCCCAGAGATAACAACCAACATTCTGTTGGGAAAGTAACAATCCGCAGTCAATTCAGATTGGAGTCAAGTACACCAACCGTGCAAATTCTCAACCTCGGAGTCAAGTACACCCACCGTGCAAATTCTCAACCTCGGAGTCAAGTGCACCCGGCCACCATGCAAATTCTCAACCTCAGCGTTGACTGGCTAATAAAAAAGTTGCATCACTATATGTTCAATTACTTAAACAACAAGGCCATCAAGACCCCTAATTGGTTGGGAACATATATGTTTATGTTGAGTAAAATGTTCTTATGTGCCTGTCCCAAGTCAGGAGCCTGTTGTTCAGTGGTTGTTGTTGTTTCATGGGCTTTCATACAATTGAGAATGGAAATGGGGCATGTGTCAAAGAGACAACCCGACCATAGAGCAGACAACAGCAGAAGGTCACCAACAGGTCTTCAATGCAGCGAGAAATTCCCACACCCGGAGGTGTCCTTCAGCTGGCCCCTAAACAAATATAAATACTAGTTCATATTTGTTTTCCATAAATTGTTTTGTAATAAATTAGACCTTTAACATTTTTTCAATTGAATCATTTCATATTTCATACATTTTTCATGTAGGGCCATTTTAATTTCTGCAATAGCACAAAAATTGACTGTATTGCAAGATTATACAACATAAAAATGTTTGATAAATTATCTTAAACTTGAGAAAATTCAGCAGATCTTTTCAGACAATTTTTAATCTTTCTTCAAAATCCAAATTTTCTAGAAATCTATCAAAATTCCAATCAGGCCTGTCAGCAAGATAAATGATGGGATAGTCAGGCCATTTTTTCTCTCTGACAGAAAAAATCTATCAAGAGATAAGATTGATGAAGGAAAGATGGCCGAGGTGCAGAACAAACAATCTTTGCCTCTTCCACACATTGTCTCTCGCTCTATTTAATGTCACTCATGGCTGCAGTTTATGGGTAATGTTTGGAGGAACTTGTTTCAGCACAAATAGAGGTCTCATAGTTTGACAGGAGTTCAAAAGTTGAAAAAAGGAGAATTAGAGAGAGCTGTCAAGGATACCAAAGGGACGTTCAAATAGATAAAGTGTTAATTCTTTTACACAGCGTTTATACCTATTCCAAAATCATGTGTCATGAATGATTCAAACTTTATGTCAATAAATCAAATTCTGGAAACAGTTGTAACTTAAACCAGGTGCTCCGCAGGGCGCAGCTTTATACGACCGCAGAGGTCGAACCCTGAACAGTTGGGGCAAGTATGGACAAAACATTCAAGCATGATACAGCTCTGAATTTGGATTGTGATCAAATTTTTGACATTACATGGGTTTTTTTTACACAAAACAAATGCCAAGATTTTACAAATCAATTAAAGATTTCTTCTTCAAACTTTTTAAATCTAAAATTAAATAGTTGACACAGCATAGGTTTCTGACACATACTGAATGTGGTCTAATGAACTTAAAAGGTTTTTTTTGCCTTTGAGCAATTCACTATGCTGTTGAATATTAATCCTCTCAAAAAAATGTTTGAAGAAATTTTCTTTTTATTTATGAAATCTGAAATGAGAAAAATTTAACCCCCCCCCCTTTTTTTCACATCCCCATTTCCCTTTTTCAAAACTGATATCAATTCAAATTTCTAATGGAGTTTGCAACAATAACTACTCATTTAAATACATCATAAAATATTAAGATGTAAAAAAACTGCTTGTTATCACTGAATGGTAAAGATTATTTAAATTTATCAGTTGGTAGTAAAAAGTGTATATACATTGTATATTGTATATAACAAAAATTTAAGTTGATTCTGGACAAAGAAAGATAACTCCAATTAAAAAAAATGCTTGCTATTGCACAATATTGTGCAATAGGATATTTCTTGCTTACTATTCTGGACAAAGAAAGATAACTCTAATTAAAAAAAAATTTGCTATTTCACAATATCATGAATATTGTGCAATTAGATATTTCTTGCCATTGCACAATACTGTGCAATTGAAAAGACTTGCTATTGCACAATACTTAATATAATAATTTTAGATCCTGATTTGGACCAACTTGAAAACTGGGCCCATAATCAAAAATCTAAGTACATGTTTAGATTCAGCATATCAAAGAGGCCCAAGAATTCAATTTTTGTTAAAATCAAACTTAGTTTAATTTTGGACCCTTTGGACTTTAATGTAGAATTTGAAATTTGAAAACAGGACCAAAAATGAAGAATCTACATACACAGTTAGATTTGGCATATCAAAGAACCCCAAGGATTCAATTTTTGATGAAATCAAACAAAGTTTAATTTTGGACCCTTTGGACCTTAATGTAGACCAATTTGAAAACTGGACCAAAAAACTTCAATAATCAAGAATCTAAGTACATTTTTAGATTCAACATATCAAAGAACCCAACCGATTCATTTTTTGTCAAAATCAAACTAAGTTTCATTTTGGACCCTTTGGACCTTAATGTAGACCAATTTGAAAACGGGACCAAAAGTTGAGAATCTACATATACAGTTAGATTCAGCATATCAAAGAACCCCAATTATTCAATTTTGATGAAATCAAACAAAGTTTAATTTTGGACCCTTTGGGCCCCTTTTTCCTAAACTGTTGGGACCAAAACTCCCAAAATCAATACCAACCTTCCTTTTATGGTCATAAGCCTTGTGTTTAAATTTCATAGATTTGTATTTACTTATACTAACGTTATGGTGCGAAAACCAAGAAAAATGCTTATTTGGGTCCCTTTTTGGCCCCTAATTCCTAAACTGTTGGGTCCTAAACTCCCAAAATCAATACCAACCTTCCTTTTGTGGTCATAAACATTGTGTTTAAATTTCATAGATTTCTATTTACTTAAACTAAAGTTATTGTGCAAAAACCAAGAAAAATGCTTATTTGGGCCCTTTATTGGCCCCTTATTCCTAAACTATTGAAACCAAAACTCCCAAAATCAATCCCAATCTTTCTTTTGTGGTCATAAACCTTGTGTCAAAATTTCATAGATTTCTATTAACTTAAACTAAAGTTATGGTGCGAAAACCAAGAAAATGCTTATTTGGGCCCTTTTTGGCCCCTAATTCCTAAAATGTTGGGACCAAAACTCCCAAAATCAATACCAACCTTCCTTTTATGGTCATAAACCTTGTGTTAAAATTTCATAGATTTCTATTCACTTTTACTAAAGTTAGAGTGCGAAAACTAAAAGTATTCGGACGACGACGACGACGACGACGACAACGTGATAGCAATATACGACGAAAATTTTTTCAAAAATTGCGGTCGTATAAAAACCAGTTTGTGATACCCAATGTCAGGAATGATTCAAACTTACTGTTAATGAATCAAGTTTTGGAAACAGTTGTTTGGGAACCAGTTTGTGGTATCCAGTGTCAGAATGATTCAAACTTCCTGTTAATGAATCAATTTCTGGAAACAGTTGTTTGGGAACCAGATTGTGGTACCTTAGTAAGTGTCAAAAGATCATTAAATGATTTGGTAAAGTGCTTAAAATAGTTCTATTTTTTCACTGATAGTATTGTTTTCCTGGAACTGGTGCCATGGTTTAGTTCCAACTGTCTGTCACTCAGGGTATCAGTTCAGGAAAACCAGTTGCAGGAATGGTTCCAATTGTCTGTCACTCAGGGTATCAGTTGATGAGAAGCAGTGCCAAAACCAATTCCAGTCTAGTGCCAGTCTGTCATCCAAAATATCATATGGCCCCACTTTTCACACCTTAATCCTAGCAATCAAATCCAGACATTTCTTCAAGTCAAAAATCTGATACTGCAAGATTGATAGGAATAGCAGAATTTTTCTGTTTATTTCAGGACCGATGAAAGATTGATGTCGACTGCTGAATGTCTAATTTTGTATGTTATACAAACCCTTGGAAAGAAAAGAATGCAATTGGTTGTTGTATACATAAGATTTAATGAAAATTAGCTATGACTGCTGACAGATTACAAGGAAAGTTAAGAATTCTGCCAATTATAACGATTTCTACTGTATAAACATTTACGTAATCGGCTTATAGCCCATTGTCTACTAATTGGTCTTCGTTAATTAGCTACAAATAATATTTGAATCAATATACAAGATTTTTGTGGAAAAACCAGATATTTTGTCAATTATATTAAAGAATTGCCTATTCAGTATCAAACATGATTTTCGAACATTTTTCATTGAAATACAAGGATTTTCCATATTAAATCCTAAATTTACTGCAGCGCAGCAAACAATTAAGATTTTTTTAAATTTGAATCATGATTCATCTTTTCAATTAAACTCTCCTTTTCTATAAATATGTTTTCTTTTAAAAGTATGCAGAAAAAGTGGGGGGGGGGGGGTATTCATAAAGTTAGTTAAACCATTATGTGACTGTCCAACAAGGTTTTACAGGCATTATTGTTTCTGTTGCCTACAACAGTCGACATTTTAAGATAATTTGTGAAAAGCACAAAGCATTTCTATTCTTAAAAATAAAAATCTAATACACTATATATATGCAAAACAAAGTTGTTTTACCTAACTTCCTACCCAGTCCACCTTTTTCTACTTAGACACAGGAAACAGGTATCAATTTTGTTTGGACTCAATTTGCACTTTCCATGCATTGATTATTTTCTTTATATTAGACATTTTCCTCTTTTAATTACTGTTCATTTGCACATTTCAAAATATTTGTTTCACCTGCCCTCCATAATACTACCAGGCTTCAGAATCTCCGCCACATCAACAACTTTTACCATACTATTGATGCATTTTTTTTAATTGAACAAAGATAAAATGCATATTATCATGCAAAAATGTGTAGTATCATGGACACATGGCCCTCATTAATTTTCTGCAGAAAATCCAAATCAAACCATCTCTTAAAATTATCTCTACTCTGTAGTTTTTGTACATGTTTTCTTATCAGTTATTTCACACAACTTTTAAAAGTACAAAAGTATGCTCTGACAGACATGTATACATACAAAAATATAGCCACACAAGTACAGAAAGTTCAAAACAGACCAACCGCTGTAAATCAACCTTGAGAAGATCTTTCATTAAAGGCAACTAATGTCTCTTTCACTACACAGTGCAGGCTTTCAATATAGTATATATAACAAATAAATAAAATTTGTAAGGGTTCCGCAGAACCCAGTGTCTCGCCTACTTTTGCTGTAAATCGCAGGCTCAACAAAAATGAGGAAAAAAATCAATAAAAATATTCCTCTTGATACTATCTTATGATTGTAAGAAGCTTCTGTCCAAGTTTGGTAAAAATTAAGATAGTTAATGAATCTAATAAAAGTTTTGAAAACTTTAACTGCAGACTGTATGTAATGTTAACTGGAAGATAATCCATTTAAAAGTAAAATACAGAAACAAGAGTGCACACGCTGAAATGTCTCACCTTCTATACTAATCATTGATATTATGTTGATAGTCCTAAGTATAAACTGTCACATAAACTTAACATTAACCAAGATAACTAAACAAAGACCAATGAACCTTGAAAAAGAGGTCCAGGTCAGATGAACCATGCCAGGCAGACAGGTACAGCTAACAATGCTAATCTATTCAACATATATAGTTGACACATTACTTATAGTTTAAGAAAAATAGACCAAAACACAACAACTTAACACTGTGCAATGAACCGTGAAAATGAGGTCACGATTAAATAAAACCTGCTCGACTGACATAAAGATCATAAAATATTTCCATACACCAAATATAGTTGACCTATGGCATATAGCATTAGATAAAAAGACCAAAACTCAAAAACTTAACTTTGACCACTGAACCATGAAAATGAGGTCAAGGTCACATGACATCTGCCCGCTAGACATGTACACTTAACAATCATTCCATACAACAAATATAGTAGACCTATTGAAATGGTATGAGAAAAACAGACCAAAACACAAAAATTTAACTATAACCACTGAACCATGAAAATGAGGTCAAGGTCAGATGACACCTGCCAGTTGGACATGTACACCTTACAGTCCTTCCATACACCGAATATACTAGCCCTATTGCTTATAGTATCTGAGATATGGACTTGACCACCAAAACTTAACCTTGTTCACTGATCCATGAAATGAGGTCGAGGTCAAGTGAAAACTGTCTGACAGACACGAGGACCTTGCAAGGTACGCACATATCAAATATAGTTATCCTATTACTTATAATAAGAGAGAATTCAACATTACAAAAAATTTGAACTTTTTTTTCAAGTGGTCACTGAACCATGAAAATGAGGTCAAGGACATTGGACATGTGACTGACGGAAACTTCGTAACATGAAGCATCTATATACAAAGTATGAAGCATCCAGGTCTTCCACCTTCTAAAATATAAAGCTTTTAAGAAGTGAGCTAACAACGCCGCCGCCGGATCACTATCCCTATGTCGAGCTTTCTGCAACAAAAGTTGCAGGCTCGACAAAAATGGAGTTATCTTTTTACAAAATTTACTTCTGGATACTACCTTATGATCATAAATAAGCTTCTGTCCAAGTTTGGTACAAACCCAGGATAGTTTAAGAAATTTATTAAAATTTTAAAAACTTTAACCACAGAGTGAATGTAATGTTTCCCCGCAGAAAAACTAAGTCCATTTGAAAGTTAAATACGGAAAAAATGGATTTATTTTGTTACAAAATTTCTTCTGGATACTATCTTATGATCATAAACAAGCTTCTGTCCAAGTTTGGTACAAACCAAGGATAGTTTAAGAAAGTTATTAAAATTTCAAAAACTTTAACCACAGAGTGAATATTTGTGGACAACACCGATGACGGAATGTAGGATCGCTTAGTCTCGCTTTTTCGACTTAAGTCGAAGGCTTGACAAAAATCAAGTGGAAATTTCTTTAATTTTAACGAGGTAGTTTGCTTAGTTGTTGTCAATGAAAACTTTGATAAAAAACTTTGGAAGACTTGGATGATACTTTGATCATGGACTATTTTAGACCCTTTCTAATCAATCCCTTAAAATAATTCATGTAACTAAATGTTAAACTCTCCATTTTCATTTTTTCCAAAACATTTAAACAAAATAATCATCTGATTTAAACAGATTTAAGATGTATCTACCTGAAACTAGGGGGTGTATAATGATCTTGACTACCAATGAGGGTTTCACATGGTTGGTAAATAATAAATTCCTGAAACAAAAGTAACATGAATGGTCTGGTTCTTGAAAATCACCACACATATTACTTGCAGAACTGGGATGCATTTGTTTTTTTTAGTCATAACTTTCAGTCTCAAATCAAGAAACTGACCACATTTATCTCTGCCTATCAAAATATTTCAAAAATAAGGCAGGTGTTTTTTCACCTGTGAAAGAGAAGGAAGCCAGTCACTGGCTTCCGGAGTTTACAGAAATGGTAAAAGTTTGTCCTGTTTCCTGTCTCTAAATATTTTCTACATTATCTTTACGATCTTTATTTAATTACTTCAGGGTTTTTAAAGTCCTTCAGCTTATAATTTTTTTTATCTTCCGAGTTAGTTTTTCTTTATTTTTGTTTCTGTTTTTTTAACTGTAGTAAGGGGTCATCCATAATTGTCAACCATTTTCCAAAGTGTACAAAACGTACACTTTTTCAGACCCCCCACCCTCCCTCAAAAAGTGTACATCAACCATTTTCAGATTTCAAGAGAGGAATCAATCATTCTTAATAAAAAGAAGATCCTGTTTATTATATTTTAGTTTAATATAGAAATTTGCATTGAAAACAAACTAAAACATATCTGACTGTTTTATTTGATGACATCTATCTGTGATGCTTGTGTTTTGTTAGAATAAAGAGTTCAAAGATTAGTGTTTCCCCTATCACACAGTTGGAACTCCAATGAAAAAGAGCACTTAGAGCATGCAAAAGATTAACAAAAGGGCACATAAACTATGCTAAGAATCAAAGAAAGGGAAATGCATGGTTATATTGCATTGGTAAAGTATGGATTGACAGTTGTTGATGGAATCAGAGCTTAAGACAGCAATCAATAAAAGTGTAATGTTTTAAAACATTTTAAGTTTTTAAATTTCCCACCTGTATTTCTATTCAAAAGGTCCCTGTTAATATGCCATTCATGCACTATTATCGTTTATGTATATATACTGTAACGTGTACATATATTGGATAATTTTTAAGGTTGAGGTTAAACTTCATATGGAGGTGCTCCAAATTAAAGGAGGCTTATACTAAGAAAAATAAGTTTACTTCCGGTTTACTGGTTTACTGTTTTGGAATACATTACAAGGATATTAATCGAAGGACCAGTTTAAAATCTTTTCACAAAATGGCGTCTTGTCAATATAAACATTCAAAGAATTTAGTGTTTCCATCAGTTTTGTTTATTAAACAGAGTTGAAACGATAACGATCAATAATAAAGCAGGTGAAATTGACAATAGGGGGTACTGAGAAATGCTTGAAAACTTTTTGTTTAAAATATTTTACAAGTTTACATTTTTGAAAGATTTAGTTTTCATATGATTTGATCTTTTAATCGTTCAATCCGGATTGAGGAGAATTATGATATCGAAATAAATATCATCAAGGGAAAATAATGAAGAAGAAATAAGAAGAGAAACACACCCAAGCCAATTCTCGATTTTATACATCGACCTTCCCTACGGAAACGAAATAAATTCTGGAAATTAAAAAAAAAGCGTACGGTAAAAATGTTGATTTTTTAACCCCCTCCCCCCAAGTGTACGTTTTGTACACTTTGGAAAATGGTTGACAATTATGGATGACCCCTAAGGGGAGGTAATAAATATTTTGTCTATTTACTTCATAATGTTATTTCGTATAAAATACAATGAGTGTTCTATATTAGAATCCAATTTGACAGAAATTGAACCAATACATATAAACCTGACTAGCATGACCTTTAGAGAAATTCTATAGTATGGCCTAAAATACAAGAAGAGGTGGCCATGGGGTTCGTGATTCTCACTTCCAGTTCCCTACCACCAACTCTCACTTATCTTCCCCTTTTATCACAATTTTCCC
The DNA here is from genome assembly GCA_019925275.1 of Mytilus edulis. Lineage (NCBI taxonomy): Eukaryota > Metazoa > Mollusca > Bivalvia > Mytilida > Mytilidae > Mytilus > Mytilus edulis. The sequence continues at coordinate 18,054,590 of CM034357.1, forward strand.
CCATTCCCTTTTTCCTACCCCTAACCTCAAGGCAAAAACCAGTTTTTTACTCCCATTAAGTTTCCAACCCCTGTCTCAGACTCCTGTTTTCCTTCCACCTCATTCCCATGTTCGCTTACCCCTATAGAGAGCCGTTGTGTAGAGGTTAGTGCATCAGGCTACTAACAAAGGTTCCTGGTTCAATCCCCGTACCAGGGAGAAAATTTTAGGGACTGAATTTTCAGCTCTCTCTTTACACCATTTGGGAGTATGGTCTTGAGAAAACGATGATAGTCCATAGGAAGGGGACGATAAATGTCTGACCCATGTTAATAAGAGAGAGACATTATAATGTCTTGCACATAAAAGACATCCCTGTAGATTTCGAAAAAAGAGCAGGCTAATGCCACTACATGGCAGCACTCGCATAAAAAAGTGGAAAGGGATTTATATAATTTGCAATAAGTTGTTTCCCAATCCCCTATAAAGAAACAAAAAATTGTTTAAACTAAACCCCTCTCCAAACCCTCAAACAAAGTTGACATCATCAACAACAAATATTTATTCGAGTTCATTGAAATGACAAATAGCCTGATCACTCCAGATGTTTGAATATTTAATATTATAAACAATATTAATAATTCATCAAAATAATTAAAATATTGGACATGTATTCCATCAAAAGTGCTGAAAATTATTTGACAACAGTTCGTTTTCCAGTGAGTAACACGTTTAAATATGGAAGGCTACAATATAATTAAAAATTACTCTGAAATATACATATTTTGTATTAAAGCCAAATGTTTTAGTGAAATATATACTAGCTACCAGGAATCAATATGGTATGATTGCCAATGAGACCAACTTATCCACCAAAGTTTATGCAGATGACCACTGAACTTCCTTCGGACTTAATGCGACAGGAACATAAAGAAAGTAGCTTGCTGAAACTTAGTATGTCTATCTATGAGTTTCCTTACAGAAGGTTTGTGAGGGAGTTTGCATGCAGCTAGTTCAGCACGAGTAAAGCATAGGTGAACTGCATTCACTTCTATGTTTCAGGTAATACCTATCCACAAGCTGTGAAAAGTATACTGCACATTTGCAGTTTATGTTTCAGGTACCAACAAATAAGTTTTACTTCAATCTTTAAAATACAAAGTATAAAATTGAGAATGGAAACGAGGAATCAGTCATAGAGACAACAACACAACCGAAGAGCAGATAACAGCTGAAGGCCACCAATGTGTCTTCAATGCAACGAGAAAATCAGCTGGCTCCTTTATAAAAAATGTGTACTTGTTACAAGTAAGATTTGCTTGTGATGATCCAAAAATGTTCGAACTTTCTACTTTTTGATTTTATAAACCTATGTAGATCCTCTGGAATTGTCAAATAGATACAAACCATCAAAAATTTGAAGGCTGAAATATCATTGGCTGATGTAATAATTACCAGGACAGAAGTAAATCTGAGTGTGACACACTATGATCTGTATTTTACTTGGACTGTGAAATGAGCTTTAAGAAGAGTCTTTTTTTTATTCCTTTTTTTTCATATTCTTTATAAAGACTCAACGGCTAAGTCAAAATGACACATTTACAAAAGCAGTTTCTCTAGGTTTTGATATTTGTAAAATGGAGTTGAAGGGCAACTGGTTGAAATAGTTTAAATTCTTTTCCTCATCAGAAACATTTCAAAAGAGTAAATTATTAAAGACAAATTAAGAAACAAGATTTATGTTTTTGTTAAAAATTTGAAAAATCTTTTTTTTTACTTCAAAATGTAAGAAATTGGCACTAATTGATGAATTTTTTCAAATGTTTTAAAAAAAAAAGTAAACAGATTTTAGTCACTATTTCATGAATTTGGAAGGATAACAATTGTTCTTTCCTAACTTTCATCTGACTTTAATTCGTTAATATTAATCCCTATGATACATTTAATAATTATGAAGAAAACTTAAGATTTAATCATATATTCAACCGTCCATTTTACGTTAAGCTTTTCCTGGACCAATGAAACTTTATGGGATCGTTATCTCTTTTGCCTTTTCTGAACAGCATTTCAAATTTCAGTGAAGGAAGCTTTTCCACTTTAAGAAATACCACATTAAGTAACAAAGTCTTTGTATGCATTACAGTTCAAATTTCTTAATAAAAAAAATGTCTAGATAAAATTACAGCAACATTTGATTTTCTTCATATTGATTACCATCGACTAACAAACAGGTTTTTCATAAGAAATCTGCACTGAATCACGAAAAAAACCCAAGAAACACATTTCCTAGCAAAAATTTGAAATAATTCACATTTTGTTTTTCAAAGTTTAAAATCAGCTGTTTTATCGTGCGTCTGCTAGTGTGATGAATCAAAGTCAGTTTGGTGTTTTTCCACAGATATAGAACCTGTCAAGCTGAAAGCATTTCTGGCAACAAGAAGAAATTTGTTGTTAAGATAACTGTCAGGATTTATAAATATCTGCGTCAGTTTTACTAGCTGTTGTTTTATCAGATTTAGCTACTATTGGATTCTGTCAGTGTCTGACTTATGGCTTCCCATTTTTATGTTTATCATTCGGCTCCAGTCTTTGATGGTGTATAAAGATTACATTATAGCCTGTCAGAGACCTTATCATAGATAACCTATACCATCAATCTTCTACCTAATTCTCCTGTTCCATATTTGTCCCTCCTATACACCGAAAAACGAATAAGACGTTTATCACTTTGCACCTCCACAGTGCACAAAAACAACATTGTTTTTTTATGGTTTACCACATACCAATTTTCAATGAAGATTTGCCTAAAACTACAATGACAATAATCATTTTGCACCTCTGAGGTGCAGGAAAAAAACTAAAATGTTTTCTTACTGTATACAACATATTAAGCCATCTGCTGGCCAATTCTCACCAAAATATTATCTTTTCCATGAAGTCTTTAAAGAAGTAAAATTACGAAGACAATAATCACTCTATGGTGCACAAAAACAAAGTTAAATTTTATTAAGGTATAGTAACAGCATATCGTCTTATTCTAACCAATTTTCAGCAAAAAAACTTCATTTCCACAAAAGCTTATCAAAAAACTACTGGACATTCATCACTTAATTTGCACCTCTTAAAGGTGCATGAAAACCACGGTGGTTTTATTATGATATACATGTATAAGCATAAAATAATTGTCCTTTGTTAACTAATTTTCAGCGAAAAAATATCATTTCCATGAAGACTTACAAGTAAATTTTAACTAAGACAATAATCATATTGCAGCGACCTCTATGATGCACTAAAAATACAAATTTCATAAGCCAGGAATCTCCATGGCCTAAGTTTAACGAAGCATCTCGGTAAACACGGAAAATTGAAATATCATTTTGTTACTAGAAATTATAGCATCACATCCATAACAATTGTCTTACAAGAAAATCATTTCATATAGAAACAAATTCAAGCAGTGCTAGCATTAAATTATTATGATGCTAAATGCTCTTGGGAGAACACTATTTTTTAAAAGGTACTGTAGATTCAGAAATTATTGCGCGCATTTATTATTGGAATTTAAATTGTCATTTTAGACTGAAATGTGATTTAATTTTTACGATTTTGAGAAAAATCCTGTTTAATCTATATGAAGTATTTCAAATTGTGAGTTTAAATTATTGCATTCACAATTAAGTTTCTCGCATTTTTCGCAAGAATAAAAACCTCGCAATAATTTCTGAATTTACAGTATACAAAATAAATGTGGACAAGTGAAGTTCAGCATCTGTGTACCATTGTAATGACAAAGTTTTATCAGATATATACAGTTACAATAAAACTTGGTAGCAATCTCATATACCAATGCAAACTTCTTAAAATCTCCGTTGAGGAGTTTAGTCCTTTTAAATGCAATCTCTTATTGATAAAATAAGTGTTTTTAATCTAACATAGTAAAACTGGTTTTCCAAATATTAATTCATATAGCTGCATTAATTGTCATTACCAGTTATTCAGAAACTTTTTTTACTTTCGTAATCTTCAGAAAACTTCCTGTTAATTTGAAAAATAATTGGAACAGCAGAAAATATAAAATAGGCAGTAATTCAAAAAGAATTATGGTCTAGCAACGATTATCTTCGTTCTCATCTGTAATTTGAAGGAACTATTGTCCCGCGTTGATTATCTAATATCCATCGATATAATCATATTATGCAATTACATTCACAAAACCGACAGAAAACTGTAATTGCAATTTATGTCTTCCCCGATAATGTTTACTTCATGAAAAAGTCGATAAGCTTAAAATTTATATTTCGCTTGTCAAGATTGTGCATACAAAATGCACTAATGTTCTTAGCGTTTTTTAATAATCTAGAATTAGATTGGCAGCGTTTTTCTGTTTTAATAGATCGTACAATTTGCAAAAAAGGACGAAAAGACTATGTATCATAAGAATAAAAGGAGATGTGAGGTTTTTGTTAATGAGACAGTAACCCAACAACAGAGAACAAGTGGTAATAACAAGAATTTGTTCTTTGCAGGAAAACATGTGATTTGTAAGTTTTTCAAACAAGTTTGTTTATATATAAAGTTTTTACTACACAGGCAGGAATCTAAGACTCAGTGAACAATGTCAAACTCTTTACAGATCAATAAATGTTCCATTAATGTTCAGTGGCAAATATTTCATGCATGTTCAGAACACTTAGATTGTTTAAACAGTAAAATAAACATCTTCGGGTCAAAGGACTGAAACATTTTGTTCTATTGAAATTTGCCAACTAGCTCCAGTTTCCCTTCAGTAAATGAAAAAGATGGTCTTCATTTTAAAAAAGGGCATACAAGGTCTTTACATTTCACTATAGTTTTTCAAGGTAGATTGTTTTGGGGGGGGGGGGGGGGGGGGGGTCAGTCACCAAGGATTTTTTCATGCTACAGCTTGTGCAAAATATTTAGATTTTGTATAGATTATGCATGGAAAATCCAATTTTTGTGATAAAAAGAAAAGAAAACTAAATCATAGAACCTTTCAGGTCAGGTGAGCTTAAAATTGGTTCAGGATTTAATACTTCAGTTTTGAAGTTGACATGACATATAGCCTGGTTAAATAGAAAGAAAAATATGTCCACAAACCACAAAGAAATGTTGACCTGACATCAACACCATTGATAATAGAATTTGACTAATTGGTTATTAGCTAAATCAATTAATATTCATTTAGCTAATAATCCATTGTACTCTTATTATCAATATAACCTTTACTTGACGAGATTAGTTCATAATTGCCTACGGAAAAATTCATGAAATATTTATACTTTATCAAAAATTTATTGTCATCAAAAATTAATATTATGGTGATATTTCAATCTTCATTATTTATATTTAACCAAAAAGTGAGGAATCACTAAGTTATAACCATATATTTATTTAGTCCAAAGGCAAACAAATAACTCTGATACTTTTTCTTTCTTTAAGGATGTACTTAGGTGAGGTTAGGTGAAAATTAATAAATTAAGAAGTTAAAATTGATACTATAAGTTGGTAGAGCATCAATTAAAAAATAAAATAAGCTAAAAATATTGATAGGTCATGGACCTCCTTTTCAAGATATTTGAGATTTAAAATATGGCGGGAAAAGGCTGACTCGGACTTTTACCTTATATTTGCATTGGTATTATTAGGTCTCAATACAAAAGAAAGAAAATTAAGAATCTTCTAAAATTTTGGTAAATGACCTTTCATGAGCTATTAAGTCTTATAAGAAAAAATAAATGGGTGTTATGAGGCAAAATATTTTACATTGTATTGTATGGAAAAACACCAAGGAGTCCGAACATTTGACACAAATTCCAAAACCTCACCTAAGTACATCCTTAAACTTTTTCTTTCTTTAAAACATTTTCACAAATATGCCCTACAAAAGAGGGAGTTAACTCTTTGAAACTAATACGAAAGTTTTTATCACATACAACAAAATATATACTAGATATCATTGAGATGGGAGCCATCTCTGTGGGCCCCGCTGTGAATAATGTGCATTAAAAAATTGTATCTTTACCATAGGACATGGGTTTGTCAACTGAAATCAAAGTTTTTGACCTTGACCTTTGACCTAGGAAGTTGTAAATAAATTATGACACACCCTTTGGTGTTGGTTTATAAACATGTCAAGTATAAACTTTGAAATGATAACGGTTCTCAAGATATAGAGCGGACACGATCTTTACCATAGGACATGGGGTTGTCAACTGAAACCAAAGTTTTTGACCTTGACCTTTGACCTAGGAAGTTGCACATAAATTATGACACACCCTTTGGTGTTGGTTTATATACATGTCAAGTATAAACTTTGAAATGATAACGGTTCTCAAGATATAGAGCGGACACAATCTTTACCATAGGACATGGGGTTGTCAACTGAAACCAAAGTTTTTGACCTTGAACTTTGCCCTAGGCAGTCGTTCATAAATTATGACACACCCTCTGGTGTTGGTTCATATACATGTCAAGTATAAACTTTGAAATCATAACGGTTCTCAAGATATAGAGCGGACACGATCTTCACCACAGGACACAGGGTTGTCAACTGAAACCAAAGTTTTTGACCTTGACCTTTGACCTAGGAAGTTTTACATACATCATGACACACCCTCTGGTGTTGGTTAAAATGGATGTCAAGTATAAACTTTGAAATCATAACGGTTTTTAAGATATAGAGCGGACACAAAGTTAAAGTGTTACGGACGGACGGACAGACGGACGGACGGACAGACGGACGGACAGACGGACGGACGGACAGACGGACGGACGGACAGACTGATCACTATAGGGCGACCCGCCTTAGTCGGCGGGGCCCTAATTAGTAAAGAGATGATGATCAAAATTAGTGTTTGCCAATCTGCTGCATATACTAATGAAATTGATCCTGTAAATAATAAATGTGACTGGGGTATAGAAATATGGTCACTTGGTCTTCTCCCGACCGGCAGTAAAACGCTTGCCGAAGTGGGGCGTCCGTTTGGCTGTGCGGGATGTATCAAGTTCGCAGTCACGTCCGGTCAGAAGGGGGGCGTTAAATCCGATGCCTCGTGTAAAGAGAGTGCCACGCTCTTTGCATGTTAAGAACCCTTGCAACAACTCTTTGAGGGGTCCGTAGGTGGCCTGTTGCAAGGCTAAATTTCTGTCCCTATCCAATATACCCTCATTTTCCAGTGGCAGTCCAAATTTCCCAGACCATCATCCCAGATGGCCTCTATTGTATCAGCCTACCTATTGTATTTATTGTGAACTTGTTCTCGTCCTGAATATGCATGAAATATTTGCCACTGGACGTTAAGCAACCAACAATCAATCAATCAACGTTATAATTTTAGTATTTATTGTCACATACTGGTTCAGTGCAAAATTGTCAAAATTTTATGAAAATTGAACAACCGATATCAAGGTCTTTGGTACTCACTTAAAATTGTGACTTTATTATAAAATCAATTATTCTAGCACAGATTATGCATCAACTTATAATAAATGTACTTAATATGTGTAATGCATGCAATGTCAGTGAAAATTAAGATAACAATGAAAAACCAAAGTGCATTTAGTGGGAAAAAGGGTCAAGGTTCATTAAGAAAAAGGTCCTGTTTATGACAGAAAACTTGAGATAAAAACCTTTTTTCAAGACATTTTCAATCTCTTTAAAAATTGGATGAATTTAAGGCCTGAATTGATTAAATGTTTTCCTAAACAACTGATAATATTTCAAAAATAACTGAAAATTCAGAAATTACTTCAATTTCATGTGAAATATACAAGATAAGTATCACATTAATAAAACCTTTGAATTCATTTATAGATGTGACTTTTTTCACATTTTAACATATGCTTTAAATAAATCCTGTTTTTATAAGTTGTCAGGATTTTCATTAATAAATGCAGCATTCATATATTTTTTTCTTGTCTAAAATAGTTTTCATTTTTTATCCTGTAAATTGCTTTTATTTCCATTATGTTTAAATAAGTTCATCCAAACAAAATTCAAACCTAAGTGAATATTTTAACGTAACAAGTAGCTTTCAAAAACAATTTTTTTTTAAATGAGAAAAATAGAGGGGTCAAAAATGGGCCTTATTGTACCTTGTCCTTTACATCTGATCAGCAATAATTTAGTCATAGAGGACAGAAAGTGATAGTACTTTGATAGTACTTTGCAAACATGAAAGTCTAACATTAAGAAAAGCAGTTTAACAAAAGTTGTACAGTGAACATAGGTAGCAGAGCTCTCAGAGTCTAAAAATTGCTGCATTTATCAAAGTTCCAAAATAAATAAGACCAAAATAAAAATGTATATCTGTTTGGAGTTTTCCCACGTTACCCTTTCTTAATGACTTGTGTCAGGATACTTACCCATTTTATTTTTGAGGGAGGAAGAGGGGGACTTCATTTTTGAGGGAGGTAGGGGGACACTTTTGGTAGCAAATAGTCCTCAATTCATTAGTCACGATTAATAAAACTAGAGGCTCTCAAGAGCCTGTATCGCTCACCTGACTCTACATGGATTTTTTGAAATCATATAAAAACAGATAAAATTTGACTACAAAGTAACAACACTTGGCCAGCACCTCATAAGGAAAAGACTATTCATGCTATGTTTGATTTCATTCAATTCCTTGGTTCTCTAGAAGAAGACTTTTGTATGCCTTTCCCATAGGGTCCTACATGTATGTTAAACTAAGCCCCCGGTGGCAGCCATCTTGGATTATGGATCGGAGACAAAGTAACAACACTTGGTCAGCATCTCATAAGGAACATTCATGTCATGTTTGGTTTCATTCCATTCAGTGGTTCTCTAGAAGAAGTAGTTTGTATGCATTTCCCAAAGGAGTCCTATGTTAAACTAAGTCCCCTGATGGTGGCCATCTTGGATTATGGATCGGCTACAAAGTAACAACACTTGGTCATTGTTATGCTTTTACTTTTCTACACTGGTTAGAGGTATAGGGGGAGGGTTGAGATCTCACAAACATGTTTAACCCCGCCGCATTTTTTGCGCCTGTCCCAAGTCAGGAGCCTCTGGCCTTTGTTAGTCTTGTATTATTTAAATTTTAGTTTCTTGCGTACAATTTGGAAATTAGTATGGCGTTCATTATCACTGAACTAGTATATATTTGTTTAGGGGCCAGCTGAAGGACGCCTCCGGGTGCGGGAATTTCTCGCTACATTGAAGACCTGTTGGTGACCTTCTGCTGTTGTGTTTTTTTATTTTGGTCGGGTTGTTGTCTCTTTGACACATTCCCCATTTCCATTCTCAATTTTATTTGTATGCATTTCCCATAGGGTCCTATGTTAAACTAAGTCCCCCGCTGGCGACCATCTTGGATGATGGATCGGCTACAAAGTAACAACACTTGGTCAGCACCTCATAAGGAACATTCATGCCATGTTTGGTTTCATTCCATTCAGTGGTTCTCTAGAAGAAGTCATTTGTATGCATTTCCCATAGGGTCCTATGTTAAACTAAGACCCCGCTGGCGGCCATTTTGGATGATGGATCGGCTACAAAGTAACAACACTTGATCAGCACCTCATAAGAAACATTCATGCCATGTTTGGTTTCATTCCATTCAGTGGTTCTCTAGAAGAAGTCATTTGTATGCATTTCCCATAGGGTCCTATGTTAAACTAAGTCCCCCGCTGGCGACCATCTTGGATGATGGATCGGCTACAAAGTAACAACACTTGGTCAGTACCTCATATGGAACATTCATGCAATGTTTGGTTTCATTCCATTCAGTGGTTCTCTAGAAGAAGTCATTTGTATGCATTTCCCATAGGGTCCTATGTTAAACTCAGTCCCCGCTGGCGACCATCTTGGATGATGGATCGGCTACAAAGTAACAACACTTGGTCAGCACCTCATATGGAACATTCATGCAATGTTTGGTTTCATTCCATTTAGTGGTTCTCTAGAAGAAGTCATTTGTATGCATTTCCCATAGGGTCCTATGTTAAACTAAGTCCCCCGCTGGCGGCCATCTTGGATGATGGATCGGCTACAAAGTAACAACACTTGGTCAGCACCTCATAAGGAACATTCATGCCATATTTGGTTTCATTCCATTCAGTGGTTCTCTAGGAGAAGTTCAAAATGTAAAAAGTTAACGACGACGGACGACAGACGATGATGAGAAAAGCTCGCCAGGTGAGCTAAAAATTAGCAGAACAAAAAAATCCTCTCTACATTATTGAATGATGATTGGTGTGGTCAGTTGAACTGTTCAATATATTGCTTTGTTCCTGTTTTCAGTTTAAGAAGTGAAGCAATTCATTAAAAATACTCAAAGCTGTTCTAAAATAATCATTTTAAGAACCAATAAAAAGGGGCAAAACATACCAGAGGGACAGTCAAACTTATAGATCGAAAATAAACTTTTTAAGAAACCATAAAGGGCATCATTTTACAAATTTCTACGCTATAACACTAAAAATTATTTGAAGTGGCCTAAATACCCTTCTAACAAAAACATGTGGAAATAAAAGTGTCATACCCAATAAAACTGACACAGAACCTTAAGAAAATTGTTTAATTCTTTTATAGCCGAAATAACTGTACTGTCATAGTGATATATTGAGCGTATAATTTTTTCGTTAAAATTGGACACCTCCTTTTGTGGTTGTTAATCTATTACAGTATTATGTTATCTTATACTTTACTCTTTTTATTGAGATTTTTTTCATTCAATTTTTTAACATAACAGCTATGCAACACCTGGCTACAGTAAAGTTGTGAATGAAAAATCTAAAATTTGATAAAAACTGTTTTTAAATATATATATATGTATACTGGCTTTTTGCTATATTTTTTGTTAGAATAAGCTACATCCTTTGAAAATTTAGATTTTTAAAGAATATGCAAATTTTTGTCAAATCAAGGCAACTAAAAACTTGCTTTGGTTCTTAAATATCAAGACATCATGCATGCTTTTGAAGATAAGGATTTTTCTTTCTTCAGTGAAAGTAAGAAGTGGATATCAGTGGTTGATCCATAGGAAGAAAAGGATGGGGAAGGGGGCTTCCTAAGCAATGTTATTTATATGACATCCATTATCACTGAACTTAAGTATAAATTTTTGCTTAGGGGCCTGTGAGCTAAAGCACGCCTCCAGGTGTTGGAGTTTCTCGCTGCATTGGGGACCCATAGTGGCCTTCCGCTGTTTTCTGTTCTTTGGTGGGGTTGTTGTCTCTTTGGCACATTTGCCTCATTCCCATACTCAATTGTATTCCAGTGCAACAAAACAAAATACTCTAAGTAGTGGTTTAGAAATATACTCATACAGTTTAAGTTAAAATATTTCTTCAGGGCCAACCTGTTAATTGTAAAGTGGTCTTCTTTTTTTTTTGGTGGACTTCATTAAAATTAAAATATTTCATAAAGGCCAACTTGATTGCCCTATTCTATTTTTCGCCTATTGTTACACCTGATTCTGTTCGCCACGAACGATTAAATTTTAGAAAGAGGTTTTTTCAGTAATGTTAAGATAAAATAAACCAATCCAAAAATATCTGCTTTTACTGTACTATAGTCTTTTCTTTATAAAAATTTAAAAAAAAACTTCCCGTGAACTATGTACACAGACTTCACAATAAATTATGCTAGAGTTTTTGTAGTTAATTCAAATCGTGAAACCCAAAACATATGTGACATACGCCAAACTTCACTTAAATTGGAGATTTTAATTAATCAATTCATTCACAATACTGTCAACAGCTCTTATTGAAATTTCTTAATTTGACACTTCATCAAGAATTTTCATTTAAACCTGCATTAAATGTTTTTACATTACTTAGAATCTATTTGAAATCTTACTCTTCGTTGAAGGGACAATACTCGGTTTTAATGTAGTCTGAATGCAGTGTATAGAATGAACATTTACAACCAAGACTATATAACAGAATATCTATTACACATAGGGCCCTTTTTACAAAAAAATATCTTTCAATAAAATCTGATCCTAATAATAATACATTTTATGTAGACTTAAAGTATTTTTCTCGTTAGAGTTATTGTAAAATGAGTCAAAGGTTCTGAATATAATGTCTGAAACTCTTTCTATTTATCTGTTAACCTATCCTGGGTTGAAAAAAATCTCTACGGAAAGTATGTAACAGTTTGCAAATTAATGTATCATAATAAAGGTGGTACCTAACACCTGAACTAAAATTAATTTCGGCTCGTTTAATTTTCATAAAATTTTGACAAATTATTTACTTTGACCCTTAGACAAAAATATAAAAAAAATTAAAAAAATTGAACCAACCGTTTAATCAGAAAAAATACACTGGTTATATAGCAGTTTGACAAACACTTATTTTGATCATTGAGAAGCTAAATATTCCCTTAAGAACACAATGTCATTAAAACGTTTTGCTGATTTTACAGAGTTATCTCCCTGTAGTGCTAGGTACCACCTTAAGAACTGTAAAAATAGGCAATAATTCATCTTCTATTTCATATTTGAGTGTTCCAAAAATTCAAACATCAAAAATCAAAGTCTTATATAGGTACATGCATATTGTGCTTTTGCAAAGGGTCAATTTTCATTTGAGGGCAGATCAAATTTTTGCATTACAACTAATTTTCACTTTCATGCACAGAACAAGACCATTTAAGTTGTAATAATCATTTTCATATTTTAAGAACACACACAGTACATTTTAAAGCCCACAAGACCTAATAAATATTAGACTGTTTGATAAATTGAAACATCTATTGAAAACAACAAGTTTGTACTGCATGTACCAGAAAACAGACTATCATGTTCTGCAATATGGCCTTGATTAAGAGAAAAATTGGATTTCAACATGTCAAAATAATTAATGAACGATAGGCTATCAATGTGTCACACGTAATATGTGTTGATAAATCGCACAAGTCAATGTGTCAATAGTATTTAGGAAGTCTTGTATTTAATTATTGATTCTACTTAAGTAAGATAAACTACTATATAGATTTTGATTCTATTTTGTTAATTTTCTTTGACAAACAGTCTAATCCTTCTAAACGAACTTAGGTTTAATTAAAAAACATCAATATTTCACAAATATCGCAGACATTAGACAATACATAACCTATGGGCTTTAGGTATCAGTTCGTCCTACAACTAAATCAAACATGCCAAGTATTTCCGACTTTAGCAGCATGACATCTGACACGTATTTATTTGTTTTTTCTGTAATCAATGTAACTTTATAAAAACTTCCCAATGTATTGAATCGAGCTGCCGTGGGTAACAATAAAAGTCTGTAAATAGTTTGCTTAAATTGGGCTGATTAATTTCACCAGTAGCACAATTTAAGCAAACTAACTTTAAGATACAAGATTATATATTGAACACAAATCTTAAGGATTTACAATAACTCCACGGCAGTCGGAAATATAACAACAGCTAACCAATCAGGGATGACTTTGTTTATCCATGACACTTTATCAATACTAATAAAATCAATCTCAAAAGTCTAGTTTACGACCCATGGGGGAAGCTGTCAAGATTTTTTCTAAGTTGCCATACATGATTTATGGGATGTTAGCTTCCCTTTTTCCATCCTTATGGGGAAAAGTTAGTGTTTTTATTAATGGGGTCTCCGGAGTCAAACCAACCAATCAGGAACAAACGGTAATCTGCATTATTGCATTACACAAATTAATACTGTAGTTAGAAGGCATAAGATGTTCTTTTTTAATATCTTGTGTAACACAATGTTAGGCACCAAACATTTTGTCTTTTATGGGGGCATGTTTGTGTTTAATAAATTGTTTCATTTCTAAATTCATTGAGGAGAAAATAAAATTTAGAAGGGGAAGGAAATAATAGTTAGTTTTTGTTGAAAGTAATTGAACTGATTAAACAAATTGACTTCCAAAATGAATGTATTGTTCCTGGAAAAAATATTTTGATTTTGTTATAATAAAAAGTGTTTAATTGTCTCTGAAAAATTGTGCCCAAGCTCCCCTTTTCTCCACGAAAGATATATGGTCAGTGCATTCTAACAATGTAAATGCCAGAGTTTTTATTTTCTGAACGTAAGATTTAAAAAGAATGTATAGGAGAGTCACTTTTCAAAATATTGTTTCCATTAAGGCTAAAAAAAATGGTCATATATCTATAATAATGTTGACAATTTGGTGCTGTTACAGCATATCTTTTTAACTATCTGTATAATTTATTTATAACATATGACATTTAGAACTTGGAGATCTAATCACATAAAATTTTATGATAAAAATTCAATTGATCATTACTGACTTGAATTATTAAGTAAATTTTTTTGCTGAAATAAGTTGCTAGACTTTGAAATTGCAAATAACATAGAAACCATATGACTGAGTCCACACAATTGTAAAAAATCATTAAAATGACTTATTTAAGCTTGAAATGTCCCAATGCCTACTCATAGGAAGAATTACTACTAACAGGAACAATGGTTAATTTACAATTAATTATAGGGGGATTCAGTTCACAACAAATATCAAACATCTGGGCGAAATTAAAATGGGAAATTGGACATCTAATATCCTGAAAAATCCTGTCTAATTCCTCAAAACAGTGAAACAAAGAAAATGAGTCACTTTCCCATTGTATTCCTTAATGTCTTGAGACAAATAATTTAAGAAAAAGATTAATTTTAATCACTTTCACTGATAATTCTGTCACTGACGTTTGAGCTAAATTTAACCCTTTTTATTTGGTATTCTTTTTATAACAATTTTCCTAAAAAAAAAAATGCTTTTTATCAATGAAGACACAAATATTTATTTTTACTCCACAATCGTGACAATGCAAATAGTATGTATAACATGCTATTATTTGAACTTGGAATTATTTTTAATTATGGAATTTGCTTAAATTCTTGTTATTGAAATTCTTAATAAATTCCATGTTTATTTTGTAATATGATGTTCTGTGCTGCGCACAACACTTTCTATTACAAAGAAAATAGTATATTTTCACTAGAATGTACTGTGCCGCGCACAACACGATCTAACCAAAATACATTTTATGGAAAGTGTTATGAACCGCTCAAAACATCATAACACCAAATAAACATAGAATTTATTAAAAAATTTAAACACAAGAAATAATGCAAATTCTATAATTAAAAATAATTCCAAGTTCAAATAATAGCCTGTTGTATGTAAACTTATTGTGAGAGTAAATATTTGAAGTTATGTAAGCATCTTTTAATTATAAGACGGAGTTATCTATCTTTGTAAGGTAAATTTCTGAAACTGCAACATAAGTAAAATAAATTAAGATAAATTCAACAGTATTACTAGTAAAACACAAGATTACATATGATGACATTAGGGTCATGGTTAAACTAGTTCATTAAATGATCAAGCCGGTTTCCTTTTGCCAAAAGAAAAAAAAACCATGACAGATTCTTTTTTATACAGGCATACACCATAAATACACATAAAAACATATGCATCCCTAAGGATCAGTGTATTTTCAGAGTAATTATCTGAAATTTTCATGTTTCCTAAGTATACCCCTTAACATCTTACAGCCCCAACACAAACCAGTTCCCAAAACTGATTATGGGATGTCAGAGCAATCTAACAATAATGCCTTATTTGGTAACGTTTGATAATCATTACCAATTGACTTTAGTTCGGTCCCATAACACATAAAATCAAATCAATCACCACATTAAAAGATATTCACACATCTATAGTCTATACACAAACACACATCACAGATGTATTACATATGTATTACTCACCTCACCATGTGGTACAGGTTTAAACCACCCCCGGGCTACAACCATTCTATACAGTGTTTCTGTAGCCTGAATAAAAAAAGGGGGGTTTAGTAATTTGAAAATGTTTCGAGAAGGTTATCACACATAAGTCCTGAGACTTTATTGCATTATTAATATCAGTATTTGACACAATTTCACAAATAATTTGAATATATAATCAAGTGTCATACAAGTTGGAGGTTTAGCTAGCTGTAAAACCAGGTTTAACCCACCATTTTCTTCAAAATTCATTTGATGTTGGATGTGTAGAGATTGATATTTTAGTCTTAAATAACAGATCTTTTTAATAGTTTTTATTGGCTTTGAACTAGCTATCAGTAACTGAGATTACTCTCAGATCTGTACTTTTATTAGGGTTTTTGTGCTTTTTATTGATCTAATGAGCTCTCCCTTATCACCTGATTTGTATTGTTTGTTCTGATGTTTTACTGTTAAATTAATGTCGTAGGTTAATAGGAGTGTTTTGCACCTGCAACTATTATGTTTAACCCTGCAACATATTATATCTGCCTGTAGTATCAAGTCTGTGAGTGAGGAACCTGTAATTCAGTGGTTGTCATTTGTGTAAATCATATTTAATTTTAACTTATTGTTTTGTACATGAATCAAACCATTAGATCTTTGGTTTGAATAGTTCTGGACCTTTGTTAGCTAACTATGTGGTATGGGGTTTTTCTCATTGTTGAAGGCAGTACTGTGACCTATAGGTACTTACATCAATGTCATTTAGACTCTGATGGATAGTTGCTTCATTGGCAACCATTCAACATGTCCTAATTTCTATATAAATATGAATTATTCAAGATTTTGTTTGTGATCTTTTCTTGCAGGGTGCTGTCTCAGCTTCTATATTTCTTTAATTATTTTTTTTTTTAAATTAATTCTTACATCAACCGTTGTTTCTCACTAACTGGTTGACACCCATCATCTGTCTAAGAATATGAAATCCCATGGGTCAATTTAACTGGATTTGGCAATGTTATTCTAATGCTAATTTAAAACCTTGTAAATTTGTCAAAGTTCAAGTTGTATATCTTCAAATTAAATTCATAATTGATTTTTTTTTTCATGCATTATCTATTGCACAGTTAGCTAGATCCTTTCGTATCAATTAACGCGTAATTTTAATTTCAAATTTCAAAAATATCCTTTATGTAATTTAAAAACTTCATGTATGTCAATTTTAAAGAATAATACATGTACAAAAATCTTGTAATTATTTTCTTTATAATTCTGTATGAATCTGATAAGAATTATGTATGAGTAGTTAATTCTGAAATTTTCAATTCAATCACGTTTGGAACGGTGTTCTTTTACCACCAAGTTTTCAATTTGTAATACTCAATTAAATATAAATGCTGAAATTTACATTGATACTGAAATCAGAGAGATGTTTGTTAGTAATTATAATGCATTTGTGAAAATTTTAAAATTCAATAACTGCACCGAAAAAACTCTATGACACCATTGACACTATCAACAGGAAACTTAACGAACTACCGCATCCTGTAAAGGCTTATAACTAGTCTTTTCATGTGCCATTGATTAAGTGACAGTGGGACCCAGATTATTGTTATTTACAAAAAATTTTCACATGGTTGGCCAAGGTGTAAATAAGATTTTGTGGGACGATTGTTAAGAATCACTCTCCTGTCTAACCCCCAATTATTATCACAGAATAGATTTGAAAAATACCCTGTCGTTTGTATGAAAAAAAGGTAATGAATTTCACTAAAATAATCTGTGAAGGAGCAATTATAAATGTGTAAGCGTAACTTCTCATGTGTAACCATCTTCGTTGATTTTTTGTCTCATTCCAAGGGCATCTCTCACCTATACATGATCGTAAATTGAAATTGCTGGATGCCTTTATTCTTTAATACCTCTCAGTTAAGACGTATAATCTTCACTAATAATTTATTTATAAGATGACAAATTTACTTTTCCATTTAAATCGCTGAGGTGACACATAGGAGAGACGGGGAGACAATGTATAACCCGTGTCAAAATCAGTAATAATGTGAAATGACGATTATGTGAGGGGCGGACTTTCATCCACCTTTTATTGTCGTTTTTTTCAGTATCGTTTATTCACCAAAAACAAACATGGCGATATAAAGTCTACCGATTTATCTGCAACAGATAAAACCTTTTATATATTATAAATGGTATTAAACACGACAAAAGATAAGTCGTTGTGATGTTACTACATTTGGTACAGAGCAATAAACCATTGCTTCCTCTTGAGCAACCACCACACAAGGAATGCAGATCACACTCGAAACTCTGTGCTTAAGATGTACTTTAATGTTAAGACCAAATTACTGCACAAAAATGAATTACCAAACATGCGGGTGTGAGGTATATATATAAATGAGATAGCAGGTCAACAACAAAAAGTGTGAACAATTCTTTTAAAATGATTTAAGAGAGAAATACATGTATGGAAAATAATAGGCTTTACGATAGTACAGGTACATGGTATGTTATGGGCATTGCTCATTGTTGAAGGCTTTACAATGACCTATTGTTCTTTAAATTTCTGTGGTATTTGGTCTCTTGTGAAGAGTTGCCTCATTGGTAGTCATACTACATCTTCTTTTTTACATGTATGAAATGCAATTTGCATAATTATTTATCTACTTAAAATTTACTGTCAAATATCAAGTAGCTGTGGTATTTAACTGCTGATGAAATTAGGAATGGACACAACCCCGAAAAAAAATTATTGATTTTGTCGAGTTTTTAATACCTATAGAACACTTGGCTAGATCGAGCATGGAAGTCAGGTGAAGGAAGGTGGAGGAGGCCAAAGCACCAACATTTGGCAGGAAAACTGGTCAAATCCAAAATTAAGATAAGAATACAACACAATTATGCTATTCTAGCAATAATGCAAAAGGTATAGTAGCATTCAGAGTGAAAAACAAAAATCCTGGTTTACACTTTCATGTGTCAATGATCAATAAACCCTGGTATTGAGGTCAAAATTGAAATTTTGAATGAGAATCAAAAATTGTGATCATAGGGAACATGTGAACAAAGAGTAAAGTTGATATGATCAAAACTTTTTGGTAAACTATCTTTAAAGCAAAATCATTAAACTGATAGTTGGGACAGGCTAGATGAAGGAAGGATTGCAGATAGACATAGGATTGGATCACGTACAGATTCAGGAAAACACGATGCCCTTCTACTATCTTATGCTGGACAAAAGAATGGATTGTTGGTTCAGCATTGATTTCATTAAGTTGGTTGTTAATTCTTTTCATAAAATGTACTTAATTTAGAGCAGGGAAGGTCCAAGTGAAGCAATATTATTTATAAAGTACATGCAACCCTAACTTGACAATTATTGCACTTTACACAATTAAAATATCAATATTTGATTGTTCATAACAATTATTTTTAGCCCAACAACATCCTGCATTATTACAATAGACAAATATAATTGTTAATTGTACCTAGCAAATGTGTAAATGGGTGTATCAACATTTCTAATGGTTGTAACACTCAAGAAAATAAACACAAACATACATATCAGAATTTAATTGGTTTTATCATATAAATTGTCAAATTTTTATAAACTTGGCCAATTTGGAAAACATATTTGTTTCCAATTACTATACTCATAATTTGTTTGTGTTGTTTTAAATAATAAACTGTTTTTAACATATTTGTTTTTTGTTCATTATTTTGTACATAGACAAGGCTGCAGGTTATAGTAATCTCATTTGAATTGTTTTACATTTGTCATTTCAGGGCAGGTGTAGCTGACTATGCAGTATGGGCTTTGCTCATTATTGAAGGCCGTACTGTGAACTGTAGTGATTAATTTCTGTGTCATTCAGTCTCTTATGGAGAGTTTATTGTCTCACGGCAAACATAACCACATCTTCATATTTTTCTATATATTTATCAAATGTCAAATTTCCTTAGTTTTGACGTATATTTATTAACTAGCCCTCAGGAGTGCCGATTATGTCATGTTATTTGGAATATTTAAGCATTTTCCTGTTTCTAAAACATTCTTATCCAACTGATGAGGATCAATTCTTTAAGACAACCCTGAATAGATTAAATCAAAAGCAATCTTTCAATATCATTTGATCACAAAATTAGATGAATCTGATTGGAAATTGTTTACATCAAATCTTTAGCTGGTCAGATGGATGAAACACCCCCCTTTTTTTATCTTGAGTTTGGGACCCCCCCCCCCCCCCCTTTTCTTTAAATGGCTAGATCTGCCCATGTGAATGCAGGCTTTGACAAAACAAGGACCTTATACTTCCCAAAAGATATGATTTTTCTTCAAACCATCAAATTTGGTACCCATGAAATAAATACTCCATAGTTGATTCCTCTTGATGATGTAAAAAAAGAGTTTGTATATATAGCTACTGAATTGATGAAATTTAAACAGTAACTAAATTTATAATAAACCAGATGCTCCGCCCAGCTTTATACGAAACCCTGAACAGTTGGGGCAAGTATAGACACAGCATTCAAGCTTGATTATTATTTACAGCTCTGAATTTGGATTGTGATTAAATAGTTGACACAGCAAAGGTTTCTGACACAAAATGAATGTGGTCTAATGAACTTAAAAATTTATTTTTTTTTTTTTGCTTTTGAGCAATACACTATACTATTGAATATAAATCCCCTCAATAAAAAATATTTGAAGAAAAATTCTTTTTAATTTCTGAAATCTGAAATGAGAAAAATTTTACCTGCCACCCCTCCCCATTTTTTTTCACCTCCCCCAATCCCTTATTTTAAAAATAATCTCAATTTAAACTTCTAATTAAGTTGGCAACAATAACTACTCATTTAAATACATCATAAAGTATTAAAATATAAAATAACTTGGTCATGGTTAAAATTAATATTAATTAGCTGAGTAACTTCCTAAAAATAATTTAACAGCTACACATCTCAAGACAATTATCACTTCCTTTAACATAATTTTCAAGAAGTGTTAGGGAGGTAATCAAGTAATCAAACATATTTTAATTGGAATTGGATTACCTCCCTTACACTGCTTTTAAATTGTCTAAATTGTGTTTTTAACCAGAAAAAAACCTTGTCCCTCCTCCTTTTTTGCCCCTAATTGCTGAATGATTTGATTCATTATCCCACATAACCATCCCTTTGTAGTATAGAAACTTGTGGTATAATTTCAGAGAGATTCATACACTTAAACACAAGTTATTGACTGAAAACTACAAAAATGCTTATTTGGGCCCCTTTTTTGGCCCCTCACTTATTGAAACCCCCATGGAGCAAGAAACCCAAATCTCAATTCCAGCATTTCCTTTGTAGTAAGAAACCTTGTAGTATAATTTCAGAGAGATCCATACACTTAAACACAAGTTATTATCTGTAAACTAAAAAAATGCTTTTTCTTGGCCTTTTTTTAGCCGATTTTAGTTTCCTAAATGTTCAGGGATATTACCCTAAACTGACACTAAGCCTTCCCTTCATTATAGGGAACATTGTGGTACAATGTCAGAGAGACCCATACAGTTAAACATAAGTTATTGTCCATAAACTTCAAAAATGCTTGTTTTTGGCCCTTAATTCCAACACTGTTTGCCCCATAACCCTTACAATAAATCCCAACCTTCTACTTAATGGTATGAACATTGTGGTACAATTTCAGAGTAATTAAAATACTTATACACAACTTATTGTCCTGAAACTAGATAAATGTATGTTTTGGGCCCTTTGGACCCCTAATTCCTAAACCGATGGGACCATAACCCCCAAAATGAATCCAAATCTTCCTTTTGTGGTTATAATCATTGTGTTAAAATTTCATTTATTTGTATTTACTTTTATTTCTATTTACTTATACTGAAGTTAATATCCGGAAACCATCAGTCTTCGGACGACGACAACACTGACGACGACAACGACTTGATACCAATATACAAATGCAAAAATTTTGAGATCGTATAAATAGTCACAGATGTACCTGTTAGGATTAATTTTTATACAAATATGTAGATGTAAATATAAAATAAGAATTTAACTTACGATATTTGCCATGTATAAAGCTAAAAGACCTCTCCTGAAAAAGAGAACAAAAGGGATTATGATTTATAACAAAAAAAACAAAAAAATTTTGTAAATTAATTATGTGTTTATTAATATCAAGTCATAAACATATTACTTATTTTTTCTGATAGATTTAAGTAATTGGAAGAAAGAATGAAATTGTAACTTGTGTTAGTCTTTTTACAAAACATATGCTGAGGATCAGATACTTTTCAATAAATATTAACAGTTGCATGCTTAAATGTGTGCTTAATGCAATGTATTTCTCATATCAATTAACTTTACTTCACAACTTTCATCATTGACAGAAAGGGGCTATAGCAAAACAATCCTAGCAGCTATACTACAATAATTTAATTTTGGATGTAACGCGTCTTTTGATTGGCTGACTTTATTTTGTTATGAGCCCATAGACATAATTTAGACATGTGACCGTGACGTCATCAACGTTTTTTCATGATTTTCTACAGTTTAAAATGGAATTTAGAATTAAATTATAAGAAATGACTGTAATATTTTTTCTGTCTATTCGAAATAACATAAAAAACACTATTAAATAACCCGTGTATTCAGTGTGCACCACATATTTAGCTCACCTGGCCCGAAGGGCCAAGTGAGCTTTTCCCATCACTTTGCGTCCGGCGTCCGTTGTCGGCGTCCGTCGTCCGTCGTCGTTAACTTTTACAAAAATCTTCTCTTCTGAAACTGCTGGGCCAAATTCGACCAAACTTGGCCACAATCATCATTGGGGTATCTAGTTTAAAAAATGTGTGGCGTGACCCCGCCAACCAACCAAGATGGCCGCCATGGCTAAAAATAGAACATAGGGGTAAAATGCAGTTTTTGGCTTATAACTCAAAAACCAAAGCATTTAGAGCAAATCTGACACGGTAAAATTGTTTATCAGGTCAAGATCTATCTGCCCTGAAATTTTCAGATGAATCAGACAACCCGTTGTTGGGTTGCTGCCCCTGAATATGTAATTTTAAGGAAATTTTGCTGTTTTTGGTTATTATCTTGAATATTATTATAGATAAAGATAAACTGTAAACAGCAATAATGTTCAGCAAAGTAAGATTTACAAATAAGTCAACATGACCGAAATGGTCAGTTGACCCTTTTAGGAGTTATTGCCCTTTATAGTCAATTTTTAACCATTTTTCGTAAATCTTAGTAATCTATTACAAAAATCTTCTCTTCTGAAACTACATGGCCAAATTAATCCAAACTTGGCCACAATCATCTTTGGGGTATCTAGTTTAAAAAATGTGTGGTGTGACCCGGCCAACCAACCAAGATGGCCGCCATGGCTAAACATAGAACATAGGGGTGAAATGTAGATTTTGGCTTATAACTCTGAAACCAAAGCATTTAGAGCAAATCTGACATGGGGTAAAATTGTTCATCAAGTGAAAATCTATCAGCCCTGAAACTTTCAAATGAATAGGACAACCGGTTATTGGGTTGCTGCCCCGAAAAAAGTAATTTGAAGGAAATTTTGCAGATTTTGGTTATTATCTTGAATTTTATTATAGAAAGAGATAAACTGTAAACAGCAATAATGTTCAGCAAAGTAAGATCTACAAATAAGTCAACATGACCAAAATTATCAGTTGACCCCTTAAGGAGGTATTGCCCTTTATAGTCCATTTTGACCAATTTTTCGTAAATTTTTGTAATCTTTTACAAAAATGTTCTCCTCTGAAACTCCTGGGCCAAATTTAACCAAACTTGGCCACAATCATTATTGGGGTATTTAGTTTAAAAATTGTGTGGCGTGACCCGTCCAACCAACCAAGATGGCTGCCATGGCTAAAAATAGAACATAGAGGGGAAATGTAGATTTTGACTTATATCTCTGACACCAAAGCATTTAGAGCAAATCTGAATAGGTAAAATTGTTTATCAGGTCAAGATCTATCTGCCCATAAATTTTCAGACAAATCAGACAACCTGTTGTTGGGTTGCTGCCCCCAAATTAGTAATTTTAAGGAAATTTTGCAGATTTTGGTTATTATCTTGAATATTATTATAGATAGAGATAAACTGTAAACACCAATAATGTTCAGCAAAGTAAGATTTACAAATAAGTCAACATGACCAAAATGGTCAATTGACCCCCTAAGGAGTTATTGTCCTTTATAGTCAATTTTCAACAATTTTTATAAAATTTGTAAATTTTTACTAACATTTTCCACTGAAACTACTGGGCCAAGTTCACTATAGATAGAGATAATTGTAAGCAGCAAGGATGTTCAGTAAAGTAAGATGTACAAACACATCACCATCACCAAAATACAATTTTGTCATGAATCCATCTGCTTCCTTTGTTTAATAGTCACATAGACCAAGGTGAGCGACACAGGCTCTTTAGAGCCTCTAGTTTATGTTATTTCGAATAGACAGAAAAAATATTACAGTCATTCCTTAAATAGATATAAGAAGATGTGGTATGAGTGCTAATGAGACAACTAGTCATCTGAGTCACAATTTTTTAAAGTAAATAGGACAGACAGACAAAAAGAGGAACAAATGGATGAACAGAGGAACAAATGGACGAACAGAGGAACAAATGGACGAACGGAAAAAACAAACGGACAAATGGAGGAACAAACGGACAAATGGAGGAACAAACGGATAAACGGAGGAACAAACGGACGCACAGACCAGACATCAATAAAATATAACAACCAGAAGCTACTAACAACAACCACTGCATTGCAGTCTATTACAAGTTATCTTCAACTAATTTAAAATTAGCAAATAAAACCAAGTTTGCAAAGATAACAGTGTAAATTAAAGGTAAAGGGGTAAAAAAAAAAAACACAAAAAAAACATGTGCTGTGTGTTTAAGTTACTAAATAGAACTATGTTGTTCAGAAACACTAATATTGCTTGAAATGGCTAATCATCTAGGTAAACAGTCTGTTTTAAAATACTTAAAACGGCACTCAGAAAGGAAATGACACGGCCTGGAAGATGAGTTTGTGACAAAAGGAGTTGTCTCCCATGTATATATAAATTTTCATTTCAAATATTTAAACTAACATTTATTGCATAAAATTAATCTGTATAGCTGACACATGCCATTTCAAACTACTCAAAAGGTTTTTAATTACTTTAAAAAAATATTTAAAGAACCTGCTGTTGTAATTATGTTTATCTACTTTTTTAAGCAAACGACTGCAGATTTGTATAATCGGTAAAAAATTTACATAAAATTTGGTGACATTTAAAAAATTAGGTCGATCAATTTTATTCCTTAAATACTTTTTCACCAAAATATGATAAAAATAGATAAGCGCTAATCCCCTTCGAACATTCACAGGTGTGAGATGGTATTTAAAGGGACTATAGTTTTTTCCTGTCATACTGTGTGATGATATCCCAGGTAGTTAAATCAATTATGACATTTATAAGTTGGCATGGGAGATTGTTTAAGGGTATGTGGCCCATAATTGAATGGGTCAAAAGATTTGACATTATCACCACGATTATCATTTTACCAGCTTCGTTTACAGTTACTTATTATCGAAACCATGAGATTTCATTTTTCATTCTTAATATTAGATCAGATGTCCATTTTTAATAAGTGACACGTAATTTCTAAATGTGCTCGATATCTGGTTCTAGTCTCAATTTCCAAAGAGGACATCAAGACTGATGCTCGTTTCAAGTTTCCACTCGATTTGTCAACCTTTAAGATAGGTAATTAAAACGTTGGTTTCAAATTACACTCCCGTAAAATAATCTCCTCCTTTATCATAAAAAAGTCAAATTATAAAACCACAACTCCGCCTTGTTTAACTTGATTTTGAACAGGTACAGCCCAGGTGTTGTAAATCAAAAATTCTTCAATAAAATTTATACTGTTTTTAGTTTATAGGCTCATTGTACATACAAGAGTGTTTATTTTATCCAAACATGGCAATTTAACAAAAGTATGAATGGTCCTATTTGGTATTTCTTTCCCGGAGTCAATGAAAGAACATATATAGGTTACTTTAACAGTGCAGTAAGATGCTAAATTTTTCTAACAATGATACACTATGTACCATCATCCAAGTATTATATAAAGTAACTGAAATGTAAACTAGTTTGCTCATTGTTGAAGGCCATACAGTGACCTATTATTAGTTGTTAATTTTTAAATCATCTCTTGTGGAGAGTTGTCTCATTGGCAATCATACCACATCTTCTTATTCTTAAAATTATAGGACATGAAATTAACCAAAGGAAATGAGGCAGAGTTTGATGGAAGCATAGTTGAAGCTCCAATAGGGTACACTCTCCAAGGTCACATTCAAAAATTGCCTCAGGTCACAAGGTCACCTCCAAGCAAACTACACAGTATTAAACTCATCTTCTCTTCTTGGTTTAATTTTTTTTAAAGTCACAGATTCTTTTAATTTGAGTTCAGCTCCTAAGGCCACTTGCAAAATACCCCAAGTCCAATGAATTTTTAACCACGTTTGATGCAAAGCACTTTTCTAGAGATAAGATCAGGAATAAATATGGGACAAACCCTGATAACATCTTGCCTATGGACTCTAAGGGTGCTCTAAAAATTAGTCCCCTACTTTGCTGAAGTAAATTAAGTCTTTCCTTTTGCCATATGTTGAATTGCTATGAAATACAAAAGAAATGTACACATAAAAAATGCTACATAAATTTTTTAAACTTTACGTGGAATTGGGTTTTTTTTTGTAAGGATCCAGTGACACAAAAAAGAAATACATTTAAAACTGTTAAGATATATTATCATTGAACAATGGTTCAAAACAAACAAAGACTTTGTATTTCACTGAATATGTACAATGTTAAATTAACATGGACAAAAACACATGCCTTGAAAATAATGTTTACTTTTCACTCCCTGGATAATATTCAATATAATCAGAGGCATTAAATATTTGTCAATTTTGTTTTAAATAATTAAAACAACTATATATTAAATACTTTTCAATATATATATTGTATCCAACATGTCAATTCCATGAAACCACAAGAGATCCATGCTTAAACTGACACTTTTTAATGGAGAATCATAACTGGAACATAAGTTTCCTCAATGACCTAAGCTGCCTGCTGAGACTATAATGTATTTTCTAATATGGACCATATGATATCCTAGCTTAACATTTGTTTTACACACACCAGGGTACCAGAAAGATATTTTAATTCTAAATAAATCACTGATAAGAAATAGACATCTGTCAAATGTCAACGGTGATCCGAAATGAATGTCACATTTAAAAAAAAAATTTTTTTTTAACTGATTCCCATTGGAGAAAAGGTTACTTAATTTTGAAACAAATAATAACATTGATCAAGTATTGAATCAAGCTCCTTTATAATTATAATTAGTCAAATTTAAAGGTATCCTCACCTTCAATGCCCCGTGTCAGGACAGGTTGCCCAAAGCCAAAATAATTAAATAATGGGCCATATAATAGTGACTTTTTTTCAAAGCAAGTGACCAGACAGTGTGGGTCCATGGTACATTGTACTTGAAAAAAAAGTTTATCATGACCTGGATGGAGAGTTATCTCATTGCAACTCATACCACATCTTCTTATATCTTTTCATAAAATGTTAGATTATGTTCTTAATATTTTACTACCATATATTAATTTACAACAGCAATTCTTAAATTCCTACAAAATTTTTCAACTTCAATATATCTGATAAAAAAAAAAATAATTTGCACATAAAATTAAATTGTTGCCTCTGATTTGCAGTCATGCTACTTAACCGAATGGCCAAGTTAATCCCATGTCAATTATTTCATGTCGAACTACATTGAAATATTATTCATTACAAATCATAAATAAAATAATTTTAGCTGAAAATTTATCAATTTAAACCCAAAATGGACGAAATCGGTTTCCTTTTTCAGCAAATAAACTCCAACCAAATTGCCACTTAACAAAAAGTGTGATATCAGGACTTCAATTTCAACGGCACATTTTGTCGACAAATATTGTAAATAATGAACCGTGGTATTTATTTGTTTTGTAATAAAGACTTTATCATATCAGAAATCTGTAGTATTACATGAACGCCGATCGTATCAATATGTAACGCACCATTACCCATAATTTTGAATCTGTCCACGATAATTCTGACAATATAATAGTCCCGATAAAATGAAGTTTAGCTGCTGTTACTAGCAATACAATAACACATGGTTGACAATATAATTCCGTGTCATAAGGATTATTATACCATTTTTTTTTTTATATGAAATACAAATGATAAACTTATCTTTTAATATCAATGGTTTATAACATTAAAAAAATCAGAGAAAATTGAGCTATTATGGTTGTCAGCGTTGTTAGTAGTTGATGGACTCTCCACAGATACCGCTATCAAATGATAAAGCTAATTACAAAACGATGATGCTATCAAATCTATAT
This sequence comes from Mytilus edulis, assembly GCA_019925275.1. Classification (NCBI taxonomy): domain Eukaryota; kingdom Metazoa; phylum Mollusca; class Bivalvia; order Mytilida; family Mytilidae; genus Mytilus; species Mytilus edulis. The sequence goes on from CM034357.1 coordinate 18,082,852, forward strand.
TCTAAAAAATCTCTTCTATACCTGACGAATGAACATCAAACAAAGGTTTTAAATTTGAAAAATTATCCTATAATTAACGGTAAAATTGAAAGCTTTCTGGGAATAGGAAATGTTACCACGGTAATTGACATAATAATATCGTGATCAGAAGACATCCAGAAATTAATCTTAATGAATCTTCGTTGATGGACGTCATTTAAGACTTGTTTACAATATAAAAAAAATGATCAGTATAAGGTATTATGGTTTATAGGGAGGACATGTACACTTTGCAGCATAATTTTGAATTCACTGACAGGGAAAATTACATCATGATCTTTGAATACAGTGGAAAAGGTAGAAATCAAATCATGTGAAAGACTGTTTGTTCTAGTTTTGGGTCTTAAACACCACTTTAAATATCAAATGGAATTGTTTAATCATTCAGAATGAATGGAAAAATTTGGTTGATTATATAGGGAATCATTGAAGCATGACTGGAGCGGGCCCCCCCCCCCCCCTTAGGAAAAGTTCTGGATCCGCCACTGACTTGTCAATGAAGAATAGATTGCCATAGAGATGGATGGACATTACATAATACAGATAATGTGCTCAAACTTGCATATGATAAGATTTTTCCTAAAAAATTTCCACTCGATGTTGAGCAAGAAAAATATATCAATCAATCAATCCCAAAAGGGAGATAATTCTAATGAAAATCCCTTAGAGGGAGATAACTAGAGTGACTAGATCAATCAATACTGTAAAGTGAGAAAAATTCTGCCCATGCATGAAATATTTGCCACTGGACATAAAGCAACATATTTAGTGAAAATAAGTTGCTAGAGGTTTACTATTTCTAATTTCATGAGCAAGACAAAATTGTGAAATATCCTTTTATGTAAATTTGTTGGAATTAGATGATCGCAATCTTGGACCAAGAAAAAAATCTAAGCTAAAACTTCACAAGTAGATTTTGCACTGAAAGTCTCGAAATTTTAACTCCATGAAAATAATGCACTTTACATTATTTATTTTCTATGTAGTTAAATTAGTTTCTCACAAAATTTAATTTCTGTTGTTCTTTTACAAATTAACTTGAGAGACAAGTAATTAACTTATTTGACCAAATGAATTAGGATAATTGATTCTTTACTAATAGGCAATTTGTTAGTCATTACAGGGTGGAGTGATGTTATATATAAAACTCAAAAAATTCTGACAAAGCTGGCAGTTAGAAAAAGGAACACAAAAGTTTACTTAAAATTGAAAACAGCCAATTATAAATTAATAAAAAAGTTAAATACGTAAGTCATTTCTTATCATTTAACGGAATTGAAAATATTGACAGCAACAGGTAATTCAAAACGTCAACTGAAATTTGCCTTTTGAATCAAAATACACAAACAATTAATTTTTAAATCAAATGCCAGAAAGGCATTATTTCATGGGAACAATACCGCCATTGATGGTATAAAATTCTTTGTTGATTTGTCCACAATAGTTAATTATCTGCCGGGGATCAGGTGTTTGAATTGTTATTATATTTAATTACTTCTTTTCTCGTTAGCTATAAATACCTCTGGCAGGTACAAAATAAATGGAAATCTTCATCAAATTCAATTAATCGACAAAATTTTGTTCATGGAACACCTGCTATTCGAGTTCTGCACAAGCTTTCAGGCACTAGTCACTATACAGTGCTGTATTTAATGCGTAATAATCTTTGTCATTTATTAAGATGTTGTAATCGGCGGGAACAGTCTATACTTAATTAATTCCATTCAATACTAAAAGTATGGCCTTCCAGGATATATAAATTGCTTCATAAAAAGTAATTACACAAAAAGTTATGATATGAAACCTATAAAAGCTAATACACCTGTGGCAATTTTCAGAATCTTAACCCACAGAACTGCCCACTTTAATCCTTTATTTATAGAGCAAAATGGTGGGGTATTTGTGAGGTTTTGTATGACTTGACTACAGATTTTGAGACATTTAAGGATGTACTTAAGTGAGGTTTTGGAATTTGTGTCAAATGTTCGGACTCCTTGGTGCTTTTCCATACAATAAAATGTAAAATATTTTGCCCCATAACACCCATTTATTTTTTCATATAAGACTTAATAGCTCATGAAAGGTCATTTACCAAAATTTTTGAAGATTCTTAATTTTCTTTCTTTTGTTTTGAGAACTAATAATACCAATGCAAATATAAGGTAAAAGTCCGAGTCAGCCTTTTCCCGCCATATTTTAAATCTCAAATATCTCGAAAAGGAGGTCCATGACCTGTTAATATTTTTAGCCTATTTTTATCCTTAATTGATGCTCTACCAGTTTATAGTATTAATTTTAACTTCTTAATTTATTAATTTTCACCTAACCTCACCTAAGTACATCCTTAATAACTTCATCATTGATCATGAGTTTCAATCATTATGATTTGTATAATTCTGAAGATTTTTTTCACATTATAGACAGGTCTTTCTAATTATCCCCCTTAGTATTGCACATGTCAGCACGAGGTCATCGATATCCGGTCGCCATTTAAGGTCGTGAAAAATTGAAAAAATCTGAACTCACATGATTTTATTGTTGATACAACTAAAATGAATAATCTGAATCTACCAAGCTTGGATAAAATAACAACATGGGCCGACGATATGAAGTTTCACAATACATACACTTCTATTAAGCTTATCTACCCTCTAGTACAAAATCAGGACTTCTAAAATAAATTTGAATGTGTACATGGGACACAGATGCATACCCCATTTTAAAGGGATGCAAAGGTAAAAGTAAGGCTACCAAAATTCTAATCCGATCTGAGTAATTGTCGTAATAAACATTGTGTATAAGTTTCATAACATTTGTTTGAATTAAACTAAAGTTAGAGAACAGAATTGAAAGTAAAGGGGCATAACTCTAGAAAGGTAAAAGAGACGCCACCAAAATTCAAACTTGATCTGTGTTTTGTGATAATATGCATTGTGTATCAGATTCATAACATTTGGTTGAGTCATGGTAAAGTAAATGAAAGACTCAACAAAAAATTCATTTTTTTCCATTTGTAAAGGGACATAACTCTTGAAAGGTAAAAGAGACACCAACCAAAATCTAACTTGATCTGTTTTTGTGGTAAAAAGCATTGTGTTTAAGTTTCAAAACATTTGGTAGAGGAAGATAAAAGTAAGAGAATGGAAACCAAATTTAGGATGTATGGACATATAGATGTACGGATGCAGACAGGCAAGGGTACATCTTCATGATGCCAACTCCTATTTGGCGGGGGCATAAACATTTCAAAATTATTGTATACCCTCTTTCAGAAATAAGCCATCACCATGCATCTTATATTATCCCTAAAAATATTTGTAATCATGTTGACAATACTTTCTTCTCATTTCTAGGATGTCATTTTAAATCAAATTACTACAAAAATGAATAAAATGCTGTATTTAGATTCTACTCAAAACAATCATTATAATAAGAAAATTTTCAGAGGCAATTCTGCGGAAAATAAATTCATGTTTCCGAAAAAATATATTAAACTATTTACAAAATAATGACCAAGTACACCTGTTTACCCAAACTCATTCATATGCAAATTGTTCTATTAATTACATAAAAAGACGTTTCTACCCTAAATAATCAAATTTATCGGAAGTTTTTCCTACTTAATGCAAAATTAGCTTTAAATATCAGCATTAAACTGTTCATATAGAATCTGAAAATAATCCCTAAAGCGATTATGTTATGATGTAATCATAATTAATAATAATAAAGACGTACAAGACGTACTTTATTATATGGTCATGAGAAATCACGTCTTTTTTAGAGCTTAAATTATTTCCGTTATTGAGTAATTTTACGTAATAGAATGATGTCATGGGAGAATGATAAATAATGCAAGAAAAAAAAGAAGGTGGGTTTTATTCTATATTTTAATTGAAATTTTCTTTAAGTACAAGTTACTTCCCCAGAAAGAACAATCCATGTGTGAAGTTTTATCTTATACATGTATCAATCACCTTTTAAAACTTACTTTGTATTAACATTACAATATTTTGCAATTTTAAATTTTCTAATTTAAATGTGACAACATGCACAAGATACATCTTTTGTACATATATATAGCATGTCTTTTGACAGGCAACAAACAAGAAAACCAATTTACTTTACTCATGTCCAGGAGGTATCTTTAAAATCTGTAAAGGGACTAAGGGCTTTTAAAGTTTTGCTAAAAATATGGATAAATCTTTAAAATAGCTGTCGGACTTGTTGCACCGAAGCAACACATAATATTGAAGTACTAGTATATATTGAGGTACATCCATTCATTTTCAAACTGCATGAAACATCCTACTGCAGTACTTTCAAGGTTTTAGCTAGGAATTTGAGGGCTCAAGTCTCTTTTGCTCTGGACGAACATTAACATTATTTCTGGTGACAGCAAGGGATCAAGGATGTTTGTATATAATTACTAGCTTTACATCTTTGTCAGACTTTGAAGGACTAAGGCAAAATTTACTAAACAGTAGTTGCATGATTTGACTGATATGGCACATTAAAAATGAAGATTAGAATATATATAAGATCTGGAAAACTAGTCCAAATTTTACTTCAATTAGTTTCAGGGGACATTCCTGCTCAACAAATATGGGTTCACTTTTTTTAAACCTGCTCAAGAATCACATAAATGAACTTTCATTGCATACTCTTTATCCTTGTAAAACGTACTGAGGACTTATATTTCTAGTTTGAAGGGTTATTAGATCCTGCTCTACATGTGGTAACTGTCACAGAGAATATGGGAATCACACTACCAAATTGTCGTTTTGAAAATTTTTGTAATATTTTGCTCATCAATCAATCCAATCAAAATGAGTTCTCCACAATCGTAAATGAATATATACTGGTATCAGAAGCTTTGAAAACTTACCATAATTCTGAATAAATACAAGCTAGTAGCATACCCATTAGTACAGCAAATTTCAAACCGAACATCAAACTAATCTGTATATAATGCATATGTATGAAGGATGTTAATTAACATAAATTTGAATAAATGAAGATGATTGGTCCATACCTGGACTTCCTCTCGAGAAGTATTGCAACATAAGAGGCTGTCAATGCAGGGACAAATGAGATACTGAGGTAATAAAAATGACCAATCAGTTTCCTGTAGGAGAAAACAGAATCATAGTCAGTAATATGTTTTAGATCATAATAGTGTGACAGCCATTCGAAAGCTCCTAGAATACAATGATTGAGCATTTTGAAGGTTAGCTAATTTAAAGAAAGCTTGAGCAGATTCAAGATAATGATGTAGCAATTAACACCATTAAAAAAAAGGTCATTTTGAAAATCAAACCTGCCTCCAAATTTATCATCTATATTCTAGAAGATTTTGTAAGGCTCTCTTTCTATCATGTACCCTTGTATAAATGTAAGTCATAAGATCTGTTATTCAAATATATGTAAATTTCTATATCTAAAACAACATTTATACAAATGTACATTTTACTACACGTAAGGTACAACAATAATAATGCTAAAATTAGAATTTATTTTTTTATCTCGTCTCCCACCTCAAAAAGTGCAAATGATTGATTTGAATTTTTAAGATAAACAGAGAAAGTTTCTAATGCATAGAATTACTTTCAATTTATACTATAAAGTTCTTTATTTTTTTCAACCCTGGTTTGAAAAGTAACATTTTGCATAAAACCCAAATATAAAACAGAACATCATTGCTTTTAATTTTCAATCAATTGTATTAAGTCCTTTTCTTAGGCAAATACATGTACTTTCAAAATTCAAATTCTGTATCTGCATTCATGGTAACCAATCAAAACACTTTGTGAAGTAGGGGTGAGATAAAACATTTGTCAGGACAATAAAACACAACTGTACCTGCTTTTTCTTTCTATATTAAGAGCTAAAGCACAAGCTGGTATCCCTGTAACAAAGGTTGCTAGGTAACAGAAAGAACCTGCTACTTTTCTGAAAACAATAATTGTCATAAAAATTTTCACTGAAGATTCTATAAAAAATGAGTATAAGAATTTTTATAATCTTTGTTTGTTTTTCATTTGCTATTCCAGAATCTAATGCATTCTGGGTAATATATTAAAAGCATACACAAAAACACTGTGATTGGCTTACAATGTCCAAAACAATTTAAATACAACCAATGACTTCATATTATTTTCATTTTGGATGACAAACAATCTTATCTCAAATTGTAAACCCAAAAGTCGAGTGGAAAGAAAGAAACATATACTAGAGTCCAACATTTTTTAGATCTACAAATGTCTTCCAATTTTCATTCTAAGCGTTCCTGATAAAGATACCTCACATGCAACAATCTATTTTGATAATCATCTGCAAAACCATGAAAATTTAACCTGGACTAATGAACCATAAAAACTAGTTCAAGGCCAGATGAACCCTGCCAGACAACATGCACACAAAGCAATCATTCTATACACCAAATATAATTGACCTATTGCTTTAAAAATTTTGGTATAGATCTGCAAAACATAAACAACAATGGAAATTTAACATCGACCAATAAACCATAAAATGAGGTCAAGGTCAGATAAAACTTTTAATTAAGGACATGTACACCTTACATTCATTCCAAATCTTGAATATAGTGGCCCAATGCTTATAGTATCTGAAAAATAGACCTAATCTGAAAAACAAAGAGATGCACAATTTGGGGGATTACTTCTAATCTTGCTGACTGCCTAAAATAAAAGTTGAGTCTCAGATATAATATTTGTATCCTTTACAAAAGAGGCAAATATATATAGTTACAATACTGTGGATTCATTACTATTTGTTGGATACCAATAAATTTTTGGGGATGTTTTGAGTTTAGAATCACAAATTTAAATGTACAATGAAGTACAAATTTCCTATCATCTTATATTTACACTTATATGTGCAAAACTACAAAATAAAACATTCATTCAAATAACATTTTTTCCAATAAGCAAAAACTGGTACCCATAAAAATAAATGAATCCACAGTAGAAAGTTGATTGCAGGATAAATACTGATGATCATGTGAACACATGAATAAAATTGAGAATGGAAATGGGGAATGTGTCAGAGACAACAACCCAACCATAGAGCAGACAACAGCCTAATGCCACCAATAGGTCTCAAATTCAGCGAGAAACTCCTGCACCGGGAGGCACCTTCAGCTGGCTCCTTAACAAATATGTATACTAGCTCAGTGATAATGAGCGTCATACTAAACTCCGAACATGAAAGTTATTTGATACATTTTTTGTTCTTAAAGAGTTGCAAATTCAACATATTCAAGGGTATTAAACAAATCTTATCTCAAAGTTTTGTTAACAGTTAGCTACAATTGAAACTGAGCCAAAGTGTGATTGATATATTTTTTTACAGTGATTATAAACTGTATTGGTATATTTTTTTACAGTGATTATAAACTGTATTGGTATATTTATTTACAAGTACCTACCTCCATAAACAGAAAAATGTTATAAACAAAGTTCCATTTGTGGTCAAGAAAATTGTAGATCTTGCTAACTGTGCTGGGAATGACTTTAGGAAATAATCCTTATTTTTTCTCTGGATAATACCAGCAATCTGTCAAGAAAAAAATTGTAAATCATTGGGCAAAATCAATTTTCCTTAAACAAAGTGTTCCTTATTGAGTTTATTCATTATGATGTTGCTATAATTAGAAACTAATATTACAAGATCATATCCATAGTTCACAGACATGACAGATGCCCCACTCTGACACACTATCATTTTCTTTGTTTGGTGAACTGTGAAATTTGGTCCAAATTGTTGTTTGGCTTTAGAATTAGAACGATTATATCATAGGGAACATGTGTACTAAGTTTGAAGTTGATTAGACTTCAACTTCATCAAAAACTACCTTGACCAAAAACTTGAACCTAAAGAGTAGGACAGACGGACGCACAGACCAAAAGACATAATTCCCCTAGGTGGGGCATAAAAATGTACCACTGTAGAATTATAAAAATCCTTTCTAAAAATAGTTTTAGAATTAAGCTTATCTACATATATGTAAATACCATAACCTAAGTGACTAGTGGAGATAGACCACCTTACATTTCAGGAGTACCTTAGACCAAGTCTTCATGACAAGCTTTTAAAAAAAATACTAAACTTTTATTTGAAACTGTTTGTCTGAATCTTTGTGTTGTTTATCTTTTCTGAGTTATGTTATTCTCCTGTAAAACCTTTTTCACCTTTAACCTTCAGAACATAAAGCCGTTTTCAACTTCTCCAGAATTACTCAGATAATATATAATACATGAACCCTTTTTCTTGACAAATTCAAATAGATTCCATTTGTTTTTTTGTCAACTAGGTACCTCCAGAAAACTATGCATCAGTTTTAAATAACGGTTATAAAAAAAAATTGCTGGAGTAAACTTGACAAAACTTCATCACAATGGAATTGTTTCATATTCTTTTATAGCAGACTAAATGGTACATGGGTTTACCTCATTTTGAAGAGGTATGGTTGCCTATAATTGCTTACATTTACTTCATTTGAACTTTGAGGATTAGTTGTGTAATTGGCAATAAAATACTACATGTAAAAAAAAATGATGTACATCTCCTTATTTTTATATATTATAACTCATACAATATCCCTTCAAGGGAGTTGTACTGATAAATTTTAAACAAACTGAAACCATTCATATCAATGATTGGACCATGCCAAATGGTGATTTGGGAATAAAATATGGTCACTCCCGTCTGTCAGATAGACAGTTAAACCTTTTAATGGTGAATCTGTTTGCAATTGGCTGTGCAGGATATACAACTTTGCAACTATGCCTGGCAATAATTTGGATGTTTAATCATGTCAAGAGAGTACCACACTCTTTAAACGTCAACAACCCTTGCAAAAACAGTCTGAGAGATCCATAGGTGTCATGTTGCAAGGCAAAATATTTGTCCCTATTCAATATGCTCTCATTTTCAAATGGTAGTGACAGTTAAAATTTCCTCCATCTTCATCGATCACATACATGTACATGTACACCCTCTGTTAAAGGATTTATCTTTTATATTGTTGTTAACTTGTTCTTGTCCTGAACACCAATAAATGTTTGACAGTGGATATTAAGCACCAAACATGATGTTCTTCTTTAGTTTTGGCAACAAAGCCATTTTCTAATTCCAATAAAACATGGGCTGCATGTGATTGACATCACAAATGAAAGGCCAAATAAAAATATATGTGTGGTTCCAGTTACATACTCTTTAAAAATAGGGTTGGTAGGTCGGCAAATTTTATTTATTTTTTTCTAAATTTTATTTAGGATTGTCAAAATCCGGAAAAAAATCGTGTGTTTACCGAAATTGTTTCCAGTATTACACACGTCAAAACCGGAAGTCGGCCATTTTAAAAGTGTTTGGTTTCAAAATAAAGACAGTCATTTACGTTTTTCATTAATTTTGTTGCATTTTGACAACAAATTGTTATGAATTCTTGCATTTTACCAATAACAGATACTTCATATGGAAATTCAAATGACAGAAATCTACAAATTTTATATTATTTTAATTCACTATCCTCAAAATTAGATCGTTTGAAATTTATTTTTCAGAAATGAAAAAAAAGTTCTAGGGTCGGGGGGTTTAAACTAGGGTCGGTCAGGTTACTGGAACCACACATATATTTTTATTTGGCCAAATTGAAATGTCAGATATATTTTGAACAACACTGGATATCAAAATTGACATTTTTGTTGGAGTTGCTCGCTAGGAATTCAAATAAAAACATTATAAAGTAGGTTTTAATGTGTCTGTTCTTTTTTGTTATGTTAAACTGTTGATTTTCCATTACGTTTTTTGGTTCTTCTAATCAAAATGGTGATACATTGTATTTCGAGCATGTATTATCACATTATAGGTCAGTTTCCAAGTACAAAAGTTCAAAATTTTCCTTTTATAATTGATACAATTCTATCATGCCATGCTCTATGCTCATTTTAACATGGGTAGGCATTATATTTGTCAACATTTTAAATACCAAGTGTTTGACAAATATCAAGAATATAATGCCAACCCATGTTATAACTTATAATAAGCATAGATTTTAGTTTCTAGTGTATAATTCACAGTTTAGTATGACATCCATTATCACTGAACTAGCATACATTTTTGTTTAGGGGCCAGCTGAAACACGACTCCGGGTGCGGGAGTATCTTGTACCAATGGGTCTTCGGCTGTAGTCTGAGTCGTCTCTTTGACACATTCCGCATTGGCATTTCCATTCTCAATTTTATAGAGCCTGGCATGAACACTCGATTTTTATTAGCAAAGATAATTTGCCTACCCATGTTAAAATGAGCATAGAGCATGGCATGAAAGAATTATTTCTTAACCCTCTTGCTGCCGGAGGGACACATATGTCCATGGTTAAATTTATGCAAGCTTCTCATCATTATTGCATCTCTTTCAATTAAAAGAACGCAGATTTAACAATGTTATGTTTTTCTCCAATGGTTCCCAAATGTAACGGTCATTATGTCATGACGTCATTTATCGAATGAAGTCATTGTTTGGCATCTTACGTCACAGACCTTGAGCTGTCGTATTTTCTGGCATAGGAAATGCAACCTTGAAAAAGGGTCAGCAGCAAGAGGGTAAGTCATCAACAAAGTATTGTGTTTGGCCTTGACTGACTTGAGAAGGATGTTCCAAAAATGACTTGAACTATCATGTTGTTTTCATTGATAAATATTGGCAGCATGAACTTAGAGGGGCCTTTTATTTGATTGCCAAACTGTTAACATTCTAAATAATAATTTATCTTTTGTTTGATCATTTTTATTTTGGGGTTCAAAGTTTATAATTTAGTTTGATCTGTGCAGGACGAATTTGAGGTGAAACTCACAGCGTACAGTGATCCATAGACCTTTACTGCTTGCTTAAATACTTCTAACATCACATCAAGTGACGCCTTCTTGCATGACGGTGTCCATGTATGTCCCAATTCGTAACAGGTGCATGTTATTTTGGAAGTTAGCGGTTTGCCTAGCACCGCCATACTGTTACTGTTACTGTTACTGGTATGTTCCTCCTATCTAAGGAGCACTCCCGAAGGATAAGAATATGAATATTTACATGTATATGAATATTTACAGGGACCTGTTAGTAGCACCATTACCCATATATAAAAATCATCACTCTATACACAAGTTTTATGCCCTGATTACTAACGACACATTCTCAATATATACAATGTCTTTCACTTTAGATTGCCATTCTGATGTTAAGCATAATGCTCTTGTATATTTGATAAATTTGCAATCCAATCAAGCCTTGGTCTGATTTAATAAAGTTCGTTTTATATGAAGACTGTAACATAATGTTCTTGTAATAGCTTCAATATCTTTACAGATTGATTTCTTCAGTTTGAATAGCTCTTTAAACTTTGTTGCTGATGGATTAAGAATAAATAGTACAAGCAATCCTTGTTCCTCTACTCTGTTGAATGTTCCAACTGGTGTGTTGTTCTTCATGTAGGATTTAAGAACCGACAAATGTTTATCTCTCTCTATCTTTAATGCAGTACATGTTATCAGAAAGTGGTGGGTATCTTCACGGCTAGTTAAATTGGTGTCATGCGTCTCACACCGGAAGTAGGAAAAATGTAAACAAATGCACGTGCTCAAAGTGAAAGTGAAAGTATATCAAGTTTGTATATAACAAATTTTTATTTATTTTCTGATTTTGACTTAGAGAAAACTATCTGTATTTGATGATATAAAAGAAGCAATTGAATAAAAATGGTTCAATACAAATTCAACTGATATTAAATTAACTCTTCACCAATAAATTACAAACTATCCGATCTGAAACTAAAATAACCACAGGGATTAATCAGGCATGGTTTGGGAAATCATGGACCCAAGTTTTCAAATTCATATTATGTTTTCTGTGTTTGATTTTTTATAACAAACACTTTTAATATTTCAGTTGTGTGGACTGTTATCCCTGGTGGTCTTTTAAAAGAATAGGGTACTTGTTCTTTCTTAACAGAAAAGTCATTAAGCTCGTTCCGGCTCACGGTCATTAATGGGGGGGGGGGGGGTGCACCCTCACTAGTTTTCTGATGGGGGATGAAGTATTGCTGTCTGTCCATATTTATTTTTCATGTTGTATCTGTAATAGCAAATATGCATATACGGTGATCCATAGTTGTTAACTTCTAACCGGTATATCATTTGGTTCAAGTTTTGGTGTTATATTCCTATTTTGGGTCTTCTGGTTATCGAGACTGCCTCATACAATTTATACTATTATGTCAGAAAACGTGGAACATGTTTTAGCTATTGTATTTACGTTGAGTTGTAGTCTGCCAATGCAGTAGCATGGAGATGTAATAAAAAATTGATTTGAAGAACAGTTTATTCGTCTCTCGTTACTTGTGCTTACCATAGTCCCCCAGCCAAGTACACGATATGGTGGAGGACCCGGGCACCGATCCCGGTACCTATATACAATGGATTAAGGAAGAAAGCAGTCTTTTAAATTATATTGTAATGTGTTCGGCACTTCCGATAACCAGACAAAATTTTCCAAATTTATAATTTGGGGCGGGGATGTTATATTCCTATTTTGGGTCTTCTGGTTATCGGGACTGCCTCACACAATTTATACTATTATGTCAGAAAACGTGGAACATGTTTTAGCTATTATGTTTACGTTGAGTTGTCGTCTGCCAATGCAGTAGCATGGAGATGTAATAAAGAATTGATTTGAAGAACAGTTTATTCGTCTCTCGTTACTTGTGCTTACCATAGTCCCCCAGCCAAGTACACGATATTGGTGTTATGATGTCTCATTGGTAACTTCACACCACATCTGCTATGTATTTTTTTTTTACATATTTATTCCTCGAGTCCATGCTTTCTTATTGTAACTTTTTATGTGTAGCAGAGGTTGGTTTTCCGTTTGTGTCATTTTTATGGACAGACCTCGCTACTCATTCCTTTTTGTTTGTTTTTTTTTTTACTTTTTTTAATGTGTTCTTTCAATTTGATCTTCTTTTGGCTTGATAAACTCGAACAATTACTAATTTTAACGGTCTAAACGGTCTTACAATGCATGCTACAGCTTTTACAGGAGTCGTACACACTTTCAATTTTCCGGGCGCCGCGGATAAAGCCCAATGTCTTATTTATGGTCAACTAACTGCTTAGAACTACGTATACATGTGTCCCATGCAAGACCTTGGAGGTACAATGTAAGTGAAATATATATTAGTCATACTGGAATGAGTTACCACAGCAGAGTAATATTTGCAGCAGCACCTAAGAAACCAGTACCAAAGAAAGTAAATATCAATAAATGGAAATATAAGTAAAACACAGGCCCTTGCCCTGAAAAATACCTATACACTTAAATGGGTTATATCAAAGTATAAAATAGTAAATAGCTTTCCATAGACAAGTGCCTTTTGCTTCAACTATTACAAAAGGCATGCGTGAATCAGACCAGACATGATGTCTTAATTGACTTAAACGACATGTAGCTCTAACCAACGCAAAACCATTAATAAAAGTGACATGAAGGGTGCCACACGTTGAGCAAACACTGACTGACCTGCATAAACATCCAGAACACCATCCCCGTTTTTTGTTCGATTTTTTTGGGGGGGGGGGGGTACATGTACACGTCAATATTGTGGTTACGACAAACTGGAGCATATCCAACATTATCTGAAAAGGAGATATTCCATATAACGGTCAAAAAACAAACCAGCAATATAGTAATTATGAAGTGAGATTCATTCCACATAGAAATGTGTGCAAAGATATTTTTGCAATTTTATGCATGATAGTAGAAGAGAAACCTTTCCTTTTGTTTAAAAAAAGGCCAATTTGAAATTTAAAAGTTCGTCAAGGTGTCTTCAGTGAGATTTATTGATATATAACATGAAGCATTTATCACACGGGAATGATAACGAGGTTAAAGCATCATGTTTTGCGTGAAGTCTAATTTTCAAAACATACCTGCCAGTCGAAAAGAAAACAAAAAAATATATATTGAAAACTAAATATTTTTTTTAGTTTAACATATTCGATCGATCTTGTTCATTTTGAAAAAAGATAATGATTTAGTGAAGAATATGATTAAAGTTCAAATGTTTGCTTTAAAAACGATTTTCAATAGAATATGATGTTCTGATATATTTCTGTTTTTGTTTTTCAGAGATACATGCAGGAAAAAGGAAGCGTGTAGAATTCAAAATTACTGTGTTGATGAACACTCTTTTTAGATCTTTTTCAGGCATTCTATCTAGAAAATTGAAAACAATACGTTAAATAATTGCATGCGTCCGAAGTTCTTTTCTAGATTTACATTTATCAGGAACGTGCAAAGCTAAAAAAAAATGAAATCCGAGGATGTGTAAGTACCGAAACCGTTGAAGAGCTATATGTAAAAAATACCTAAAATAAATAGCCAAATTCATTTAAAGTCAACTTTGCCTGAGTGAGTTGAAACCTTAGTTTCTTAATAATTTACAAATTTACAAACGGACAATTTTAGAGAGGTTTGTTAAATCATGTCAGTACCGAAGTATTGACTACTAAGCTGAAGAAAGCTATGTGTCGGAATAGAATATTTCATTTTGGAGAGAAAAAAAATGAATGATCTGGTCCATACAGAACATAAAAGTTCAAATGTTTGCTAAATTTTAAGATGCAATTTTGAAAAGATGCTATATAAAATATTTTGGTCATTTTTTTTATAATGAAATAGAGGTGGGAGAAAGAAAGAGACTAACCAAAACCTCATCGTCGTCGTACATCTGTGTGAATATTTCATGTTGAACAAAATAAAATAAAATAGTCAAAAATATGATTAAAGTTCAAATGTTTGCTTTGAAAATGTCTTTTTCAAAAGATCTTCTGAAATATTTCTGTGTTTGTGTTTTTTACCGAGAATAGAGGTGGGAGAAAGGAAAAGCAAGAGAACGTAGAAGACTACCTCAGACCTCAGCCTCGTCGTACATCTGTTTCTATCAATGACCACAATTCCTATTATGTCTACTTTACCATTAAAGTAAAAACCGCATAATGTTGCAAACCTTTTAAGGACGTGTGCCATTGTGGTAAGAGCTCTCTGTATATGATCCTATATTGATCAATAAATTACATCCTTAGATTGCTATTAATTCTCAGAAACATCTAAACCTAGAACTAATACTAATACATCTTCTTATATTTTAAGAAAAAAATCTTTTGTTGTAAAATGCATGACAGACTTTGAACATATTTATAACCTAATCCTTTTAATTAGTTGGGAAGTGTTTCGCGTCTTCAAACCAAATCATCAAATACAAAATATGCAAATGCTCTGTTTGATGCATTTAGGATGTCGCTAAAACCCTGTATAAAATGATGGAACGTGTTCTTAGCATGATTATAACAACACAGAAATTTTATATTAATTAGTATGATTTTCAATGAAAAGATTTCTGAAGAAGGATGTTTAGAAATACTTCAAACGTGTTAAAGAAACAAAAGGGAAGAGTGTCTTTTTCCGTCAGGTTGTAGAGATTTTCTAGTTCTGTTTTATTTTTTTTTATTTTTGACTGACGTTAACTTGCATCAAAGCTTAGATAAGACTCTTTGAAGATGCATTTTGAATTAAAGAAAAATAGTCTTATGCGAGGTTTCCTGGTACGTTCATTTAAAACAAGATGATGACAATCATAGGATAATAGAGGAACCATTTGAGAATAAGATTAGACGAGAATGACCCACACGAGTAATATAAGAACACAAGAGATCCGTCATCTTTCATCTCGATTTCTGTAAATTTAAAATAAAAGATATTGTCACGTGTTTGTTTTTTTCTTCTCTTAGTTTAAACATATTTATTTATTATAGTGGATTGGGAAACAATTAAGTTATTGCAACTTATATCAATCCTTTTCCACTTTGCGGGCGCGAGTGCTGCCTTGTAGCGGCATTAGTCTGCTCTTTTTCGAAATCTACAAGGACGTCTCTTACGTTTAAAAGATATGGCTCTCTTTTAGTTAACACGGGCCAGCCATTTGTGCATCATCGTTTCTCAAGACCATACTCGCATATGGTGATTTCTCTCTCTCTCTCTCTCTCTCCTATCTATCTCTATCTCTCTCTCTCTCTCTCTCTCTCTCTCTCTCTCTCACACACACACAACCACAGTACCCACTTGAATGTGTGACTCTAGTCCGTTGTCGAGTGAATTGTGCAGTTACAAAAAAAAAGGACAAATCAAAATAGTTTGAGTCTCGTTATATGTTTTATCCGATATTGTAGAGACCAAATAATTGGAGGAAAAAAACGCTGAGAAAAAAAACCAAACAAAACTACAGAAAACAAAATTGAAAAACAGAAACCCAGTACTATAAAAAAAAAATGTTTCTCTAAAACTTATACATATATACATGATTCAATAGAATTAGAATATCCAAGTCGCAATTTTGTTTTATTCATTATAATATACAAGTTTCTTTAAAATTACAAAAAAAAATGTTTCAATGAAAATTACAAAATACCTTCTAATTAATTGTAAAGAGGGAAGAAGATACCAGAGGGACAATCATACTCATAGATTGAAGATACCAGAGGGACAATCATACTCATAGATTGGATACCAGAGGGACACTCATACTCATAGATTGAAAAAAAATATCAAAACCAGAAAAAAACCAGAAAAATTAAGACAAACAGACAATTACTTGTGCATAAGACAGTCACACAATATAGAAAACTAACAACTAAGCAATACGAACCCCACCAAAAACTGGGGGTGATCGCTCAAGTTCTCCAGAAGTAAATATCGTATAAACTATGTTATAACTGAAGCAATGACAGAAGGAAGGAAAACAAACTCTTTAATAGAGAATAATTCATTAAGAAGAGAATTTTGAATAGACAAAACTTGTATAAAATGTGAAGGTAGAGGGTATTATTTAGTGTTTGTAATGAAACAAAATTGAAACAAAAAATATCAGGACTTTCATTCTTAAATTACTGCCGCAATGCATGCTCATATTCATAAGCACGACACACTCTATGGCACTAGCTTCAAGTTTTTTCCAAGTACTGTAATACTGTCATTATTGATCAAGAAGCTGTCATTGGAATCTGTTATATACACTAATATTTTAAACCTTTGCTCCATATACATGTTATTAAAATAAAAAAATATATAAATATATATATATAAATGTTTGTTTTTGGTTTTTTTTGCTCGTATTTAAAAAAAAATAAAATTTTATCTTTTAATATTTATCTATTTGTTTTGTTTATTTTTTTATATAAAATTTTTGTTTAAACTATCTTTTTTTGTTTTTTTGTTGTATTAAAGCACAAAGGAAACTCTTTCAATGCTTGATTTTACCTAAAATGGTACAGTTGTTTTCAGTAGTAATCCTTAAATCTTAGATAATTTTTGTTTTAATTGCTTTAATTGTCAAGAAAAATGCTGATTCGGGACCGCATTGTTAGAATATGAGCAAAAACCTTGATACGGACAAATCCACAGACGTTCGCATTGTTTTATTCTGACACTAGTATATGAATATGAAAAAAATGATAAGTGATATACTACTAGTATAAAATGAAGGCGCCAGTATTATATTGTACTACAGGCGGAGATTTTCTATTTTTTAAGTCCTTACAATGAAAGAAATTGTGTGCCATCTGATAATCAACACATTCGATCGTAGAAAATATAATAATATTAATAATCCTTCTCGACTTTCTTTGTTATAATAGAAAAGGTCATGCAACAGGTCAATAGATTAAACACGGTACGAGAAACCTATCCTTGCGAACCACCAGACCTTACTGAGGATCTAAATGAGATACTACTTAAGACCAGAAAAAAAGTCAATAAATCATAAGATGCCACGACATGTAATATTTTGTACTTCCAAGTGTCTACCCTTGTCAGCTATGCACAAATTATACATAATGTTGTATGTGTGACAAGAAAAGCCAATTATTGCAATTAGACAGATTTTGTTACCTTCCTCCTGGGGTGAACGAGTGCATAGATTGTGCAGTTGTGGAATTCATGCAAAATATAATATGAAAAGATTTATATGAAAACCTTCAAAATATTACCAAAATTTCACAATTGCGTTTAAGTTTGGAATGTTTCTGATCCAAATCCTTGATTGGCGCCTGAACTTTATGAACTCCAGAATACAATATTCTGACTAACAAAATCTTAATTTGCCATTGTGTATATTGAAATATTTGATGGATGCATAACGTGCTTCTTGTAACACAAATAACATAACAATCTATCTAACAAAAATAACATGCACTCCAAGGCACCAAGTAACAACCAGCTCGTCTAAAGAAAATACCCTTATAAAAACAGAACAAAACAGAACACATCAGACCAGACCAGACCAGACCAGAACACATAACAGAACAAAACAGAACCGATCAGAACAGAACAGAACAGAACAGAATACAGAATAGAACAGAACAGAACAGACCATACCAGACCAGACCAGACCAGACCAGACCAGACCAGACTAGACCAGAACAGAACAGAACAGAACAAAGAACATAGCACATCAGAACAGAACAGAACAGAACACAGAACAGAACACAGAACATATCATTTCTCCTGTTTCGTAGCGATTACAATTTTTGTACTTTTAATTCAATATTATCGATTGAGTCTTTAGTTCTTTTTTGTTTGTGTTTTTTTATTTTTGTTTTTTGCAGTGGTACACAAGTTCAGGTTATTTACGGACAGCAATTGGGGTGAAACTATCTGAATCGCATGAACTTTTATTTTTTATTTTTGTTTTTTGCAGTGGTACACAAGTTCAGGTTATTTACGGACAGCAATTGGGGTGAAACTATCTGAATCGCATCAACTTTTATTTTTTTATTTTTGTTTTTTGCAGTGGTACACAAGTTCATGTTATTTACGGACAGCAATTGGGGTGAAACTATCTGAATGGCATCAACTTCAAACAGCTAGAGGGATTCTAAATTTGTCGACAGGGTAAATATCTCCCTCTTTGTTTGTTTCACCCATCACACGGTACCAACGTTACATCCGGTATGAATGTCGAAGTCGGGAACACGACAAATACCAGTGATGATGTAGACTATGGTAAGTGGAATCTATGACATTGTTACAATATTGACGAGTGGTAAGTGGAATCTATGACATTGTTAAAATGCTAACGGGTGGTTAGTGGAATCTATGACATTGTTAAAATGTTGACGGGTGGTTAGTGGAATCTATGACATTGTTAAAATGCTGACGAGTGGTAAGTGGAATCTATGACATTGTTACAATGTTGACGGGTGGTTAGTGGAATCTATGATATTGTTAAAATGTTGATAGTGAAATTTATGATATGGTTAAAATGTTGACGAGTGGTTAGTGGAATTTATGACCTTGTTACAATAATGACGGGTGGTTATTGGAATCTATGGCATTGTTAAAATGTTGATGAGTAGTTAGTGGAATCTATGACATCGTTAAAATATTGACGGGTGGAAAGTGGACTCTATGACATTGTTAAAATGTTGCCGGCTGGTTTTTGGAATCTATGACATTGTTACAATGTTGACTGGTGGTTAGTGGAATATATGACATTGTAAAAATGCTGACGAGTGGTTAGTGGAATCTATGACATTGTTACAATGTTGACGGATGGTTAGTGGAATCTATGACATTGTTAAAATGTTAACGGGTGGTTAGTGGAATCTATGACATTGTTAAAATGTTGACGAGTGGTTAGCGGAATCTATTACATTGTTAAAATGTTGCCGGGTGGTTAGTGGAATCTATGACATTGTTAAAATGTTGCCGGGTGGTTAATGGAATCTATGATATTGTTAAAATGTTGACGGGTGGATAGTGGAATTTATGATATGGTTAAAATGTTGACGGGTGGTTAGTGGAATCTATAACATTGTTAAAATGTTGACGAGTGGTTAGTGGAATCTATGACATTGTTAAAATGTTAACGGGTGGTTAGTGGAATCTATAAAATTGTTAAAATGTTGAAGGTTGGTTAGTGTAATCTATTACATTGTTAAAATGTTGACGGGTGGTTAGTGGAATCTGTGACATTCTTAAATGTTGACGGTGGTTAAAGGAATCTGTGACATTGTTAAAATGTTGACGGGTGGTAAGTGGAATCTATGACATTGTTAAAATGTTGACGGGTGGTTAGTGAAATCTGTGACATTGTTAAAATGTTGACGGGTGGTAAGTGGAATCTATGGCATTGTTAAAATGTTGCCGGGTGGTTAGTGGAATCTATGACATTGTGAAATGTTGACGGGTGGTAAGTGGAATGTATGACATTGTTATAAAAGTTAACGAGCGATAAGTGGAATATAACTATGACATTATTAAAATGTTTTAAAGTGGTAAATGATATCATTGACATTTTCAAAATGTTGACTAGCGGTTAGTAGAATCTATTACATTGTTAAAATGTTGCCGGGTGGTTAGTGGAATCTATGACATTGTTAAAATGTTGCCGGGTGGTTAATGGAATCTATGATATTGTTAAAATGTTGACGGGTGGATAGTGGAATTTATGATATGGTTAAAATGTTGACGGGTGGTTAGTGGAATCTATAACATTGTTAAAATGTTGACGAGTGGTTAGTGGAATCTATGACATTGTTAAAATGTTAACGGGTGGTTAGTGGAATCTATAAAATTGTTAAAATGTTGACGGGTGGTTAGTGTAATCTATTACATTGTTAAAATGTTGACGGGTGGTTAGTGGAATCTGTGACATTCTTAAATGTTGACGGTGGTTAAAGGAATCTGTGACATTGTTAAAATGTTGACGGGTGGTAAGTGGAATCTATGACATTGTTAAAATGTTGACGGGTGGTTAGTGAAATCTGTGACATTGTTAAAATGTTGACGGGTGGTAAGTGGAATCTATGGCATTGTTAAAATGTTGCCGGGTGGTTAGTGGAATCTATGACATTGTTGAAATGTTGACGGGTGGTAAGTGGAATGTATGACATTGTTATAAAAGTGAACAAGCGATAAGTGGAATATAACTATGACATTATTAAAATGTTTTAAAGTGGTAAATGATATCATTGACATTTTGGAAAAATGTTGACTAGCGGTTAGTAGAATCTATTAACATTGCGAAAATTTTGACGAGCGATAAGTGGAATCTATGACATTGTTAAAATTTGACGAGTGGCTGTTAGTGAACTCTGTGACATTGTGTTTTAAAGTCTTTAGTGGAGAATCTGCGACATTGTTAAAATGTTTCAAAGTCGTTAATAGAATCTGTGACACTGCTAAAATGCTTACAAGTGTTTACTCTTTAACATTGATGAAATGTAGAACAGTGATAGTGGAATCTTTTAAATTAATGTTTACGACAGTATTACATGAAATCTTTTACATAGTCAAAATGTTGACACTGGTTAGTAGAATCTTTGAACATGATAGATTAACTGTTGACGACAATAGCAATAGTTAGTGCACTCTTTGACATGTTTACGTTGATGCTTTGGTTGTATAAAAATACTTTGTTGAATAAAAAATAACAAACCCCTAGATCACAGATGTTTCAAAAGATTCAAAAACTAGCAGTATATAAAATAGGAAGATGTGGTACGATTAACAAAGAGGACAATCTCAAACAGAGACCACACGACATAGTAGGAAGCAACTATTATAGTCAAGGGGCGGATCCAGCAATTTTTAAATGGAGGGGATCCCCAAACCAGGATAAAAGGGGCCCAACTATATGTCCTCATTCAAATGCATTGGTCATAAAAAAGGGGGATTCAATCCCTGGAGTCACCCTCTTGGATCCGCTAGCCTACTGTTGTCACCGTACAGTCTTAAACAATGAGCGAAATCCATACCGCATATATAGCAAACTATAAAAGGCAAACGCGAAAACTAACGGCATGATTTGTGTACAAAACAAAAAAAAGAACAACCAATTCGATAAACAACAAAAGACGATAACCACTAATTTACAGGCTCCTAACTTGGAACTGGCGCATACACAATGTATGCGGCAGGGTTAATATGTTAGCAGGCGCCCAACACTCCCTTTAACCTGTGACAGTTTGTAATGTATGTATTGTAACAATATCCGGGCAATTAATTATCAGTGATATATTTCCACCTACCCAAAGCTTATGGGTAGCCTCATTTGTCATACTAATAATAAAATACCCTCAATAGAATTATACTTTAGTTGAGACCTTGGTTGATTTATGATTAAGTGTCAAAGTTGGTAATCTATACTTGTCATCTTACAAGAACAAAAAACGTCAGGGTTTAAATGGCAACCTTGACTTATTCCTCAATGGACCATTATGTGCAGTAATCACCCGAGTCATCAGGCATTGAGCGATGTACGAAAAACAACCAGAAAAGAATGTCTCTCATTCAGATTAAATTATTAAGAATTATTATAATTCATAAGGACGTTTAAGAGGGTCTAGAAGACTTTGGAAAATTACATCATCATGACCAACGGCCGATATAACTAAAGTCTGAATTATCGATGATATGAGAAAACTTTATTAAACCTTATTGATATACTAGATAGATTTATTCGAGATGGATAACAAGCTTTTGGGATGTGGGTTAAAGGGTTCAGTAAAAGTGGGTAAATTCGGATATAAGAGGTAAAAAAAGTTGTAAATTAGATTTTTTTTAAATGGCATGATTTGAAAACGTGCTCCTTCTTATTCCCTCTTTTTGGAAAGGAAAAAGAACAAAAAAAAACAAAAAAAAAAACCCGTTAAAACTTGAAACTGTTCGTTTTCTGAAAAGGCTTAAGTTGTGTTTCTGGCCTCGTTTTGTCGCGTCTGCTTCCTGGTGGATTATTTATGTTACGATGCCAAAAACATACAATATATTATAAAACCTTTTAAAAGTCTTGAATAAGAAATTTTAATAAATAACTTTCCTTTCAAAATAGAAACATACTACAATATTGTGTAGTTTGCGAGACAACAATATTGAATGAGACTGAATTTGGTGTTAAAAATGGCGTCACACGGTATTCATTTTTTTGCGTGTTTTTAATTTTGTATATGTTTTACACGATATAAAACAGCAACAAAAAATGATATGTAATTTATCATATAGACCAGCGCTTGTGGTTAAACAAGTACAGATTATTATATTTACCCAGTATAAAAATTCGATAGACAATATACAGCCATTTTAAAATGTATTTAACAAGTGTAACCCCGCCACATTCTTTATGTATGTGCCTGTCCAAATACAGGAGCTTGTTATTCAATTTTTGTCGTTTGTTGATGTGTTACATATTTGTTTTTCATTCATTTTTGTACTTAAATCTGGTCGTTAATTTCCTTGTTTGAATTGTTTTACATTTGTCATTTCGTGGTCTTTTATAGCCGACTTTGTGGTATGGGCTTTGCTCATTGATGAAGGCCGTACGGTGTCCTATAGTTGTTACTGTCTGTGTCATTTGGTCTCTAGTTGAGATCTGTCTCATTGACAATCACATCACAGTCACCCTCTTTTTATATATAATTTACAAATTATAAAATAATGAACGATGGTAATCTTTTTTTTCTGTTGCACCTTTGTTTACCTCGTCTATAATTGATTGATACATATTGCACAGTGTTCACATTTGTCAGTCGTTTAATCTTACAATAGAAACTCCCACCATTTTAACACCAGAACTTCTAAACAAAAGTACAATCCACAGCTGTTGATAATTAAATCAGACAATAAACTTTCAATGTTATATTTAAACGCGGTGTACGAATCCGATTTGCAAGTTAACACACTTTGGTATTTATATGACAACCGTTCTTGAAACAATCGTGAAGGTATAAAAGACAACAAAAATATCCAATAAAAAAATTTTAAAAAAAAAGTCATGAAATCCAGCAAATAGTGTTACTTCCGCAAGTTGTATTGAATACCATATTCCTTTGACTGCTAAATCATGAAGCTGCATCCCAATTCTGAAAATAATTTAAAAAAAAATTGAACAAAAAGTAAACAACCTACTAAAGCCTTTTCGAGTTTAGCTGCTCATCTTTCTCTTGGTTTAAACATATTTATTTATGGTGGATTGGGAAACAAGTTTTGCAACTTATATTAATCCCTTTCCACTTTGCGGGTGCGAGTGATATGTCCGTCTATAGTAAGTATAATTCATGTCACATAAACAGCACTTTTATTCAGGATATGTAAACGTATAAATTACCTATAACAATGTACTTTGTTTCAAAATATGAGCGTTCAACAAACTTGTCTTATCAAAAGGTCTATCTAACATTTAAACAGAATTAAAAGAATGCCGAAACATGATCCAGAGTGTAATGAAGAAAAACAAAAGGAAGTCCCATAAATACGGCCCGGTATTTATTCTACCTGTAGATTTTACACCTATATAAGTCGTATATTATAATCTGACGTTGTCAAATCTGGTATCAGATGACCTTCTCCATGTCACAGAGGGTAATAACAAACAATAATCACATCCCACGTGATCAGGAAGATTTGATCTGTGACTATGGGGGTCGTTGGTAGTTTTTGACACCTGTAATTATTAAGGGGTTTTTCTAAATTGATTACCTTAAAATAAATGACATTTTAACGACTTAGAATACTGCATTTAATTTTTAAACCCGAACAATAATATATGTTGCAGACCCGTTTATATATACAGGGTCGTTCTAACGAGACAGAAGAACATATTAGTTGCGTGACGGTGTTAACAATATTTAAAAAAAACCGTCAAATGAACATGCATCACATTTCATATTACATATTAATCGGAGTTTACCTTTATTCCTTTGTATATTTGGTTACAAATTCAAATGAATATGAAAGGAACTTGAACTGTCTGACTGGCAATGCACCCCTAAATGACTAAACTGAACAATCCTGTCTAAATATGAATTAAGAGTGTCAACGAACTAACCGAATACAAGGAAGTTAGGGGCGACCATTTGATATCACGAGGAGGGGTGGCTAGGGTAAGAAGAGTACCAGAGAATTTTTTACATAATAATTCTGACCAGGCAAGCTTTGTATACGCGGATCTGACAACACTCAATTTTACTTTCTGTTCTGGTAATTTTTATATCAGCCAATGAAAATTCAGCTTTCAAATGTTTGAAGGTGGTAATGATACGACGAAACCAAAGAATCCGAAAGGATTTTCAAACAGAATGTAGAACCGAGCGTTTTCAGAATCTTGAAAACAAAGCTTGAACACGGTTTCTGTGTTCCAATCAGATTGGAAAATCTTCTGCTTAAATTTATACAAAAACTCCTTTATTCGTTTTCCGGGAATATTATTCCAACAACCGTAAGACTCTAATAATCTGTGTGCATACAAAATATGCTGGATTTAGGTCCAAGTTTGAGTTAATTTAAAAAGATCCAGTTTCCAACAGTCAATAAAACGTACCGCTACAAACAAACCACGAAAGAACGTGATTGTAATCATTAGCAAGTCTTCACGTTAAGTTCCCTGCTCATTATAAAACAAGGCGTCAGTTTCGTAAATATTAGAGAAATACGGGTGACAATCAATATAGTTTGACTAACTATTTCAAAATACTTCACAGAATACTATTATGTTCCAGAACAGCCATCAATTATAACATTTTTACAAAGATTTGAGTTACAATAATGAGGATTTTTGTTATATAACATTATTCACTAAATCCTCGTAGGTCTGTCTGTTTCCAATTTCGAAAAAATCAATCAGTGCGTTAATTGGGCGCGTTTCTTCTTGCATGTCGCCAGACTGAAATGTTTGACACTTCAAGTTGGCATGAGAAATTATTCAAAAATTAAACAACAAGGATTCAGTTTCTTTACCTACCACATCGTTAATGTCAAAAAATAAATTATAATCACCAATTTAAACTTTAAATTTGATCTATATTTGATAAAACATGACAATTATTTTGAATATGTACATCTCACTTTATTGTATACACACAATATTGTAATCACGTTTTGTGTTCTGCAATTGTTATACAAATAAAATCATTTTGATAATTTCTTGTAAATTTCTACTAGCTAGCTGGATCAGTTGTTAATTTATACAATTTATAAATTATTTATTACAGAAACGGCTTTAATTGTTTGCTTTCTAAACGTTATTTTATATTTGTAGAGTTTTGCATTCAATTTTATCAGGTCTACAAGGAGTAATTATCACAAAGTTTACAGACAAATCATGAGAGATTACGAAGATAACTTATTGTCGTTGAGTATTACAAAATGAGACATTCGGCACAACTGAACTAAGAAATCTAATACTGCATGGTAGCAGAATTTGCCTAATTTTGCCGACAATCAGTTACAGAAGAAATTTCATGACCGATTGAAATGTTTTTTTTTATGTTTCTAAAGGATATATATCATCCTGAAGAAATCCGGCTATATGCATGCTACAAAGGCTGTAGTACCAAGTCCGGCTATATGCATGCTAAAGACAGTAGTACCAAGTCTGGCTATCTGCATGCTACAAAGGCTGTAGTACCAAGTTCGGCTATCTGCATGCTACTAAGGCTGTAATACCAAGTCTTAATATCTGCATGCTACAAAGGCTATAGTACCAATTCCGGCTATTTGCATGCTACAAAGACTGTAGTACCAATTCCGGCTATATGCATGCTACAAAGACTGTAGTACCAGGTCCGGCTATCTGCATGCTACTAACGCTGTAATACCAAGTCTTAATATCTGCATGCTACAAAGGCTGTAGTACCATATCCGGCTATCTGCATGCTACAAAGGCTGTAGTACCAAGTCCGGGTATCTGCAGGCTACAAAGACTGTAGTACCAAGTCCGGCTATCTGCATGCTACAAAGACTGTTGTACCAAGTCCGGCTATCTGCATGCTACAAAGACTGTAGTACCAAGTCCGACTATCTGCATGCTACGAAGACTGTAGTACCAAATCCGGCTATCTGCATGCTGCAAAGGTTGTAATACCAAGTCTGACTGTATGCATGCTGCAAAGGCTGTAGTACCAAGTCCAGCTATCTGCATGCTAAAAAGGCTGTAATACCAAGTCTGACTATCTACATGCTGCAAAGGCTGTTGTACCAAGTCCGGCTATTTGCATGCTACAAAGACTGTAGTACCAAGTCCGGCTATCTGCATGCTACAAAGACTGTAGTACCAAGTCCGGCTATTTGCATGCTACAAAGGTTGTAATACCAAGTCTGACTATCTGCATGCTGCAAAGGCTGTCGTACCAAGTCCAGCTATCTGCATGCTACAAAGGCTGTAGTACTAAGTCCGGCTATCTGCATGCTACAAAGACTAGAACCAAGTCCGGCTATCTGCATGCTACTAAGGCTGTTCTACCAAGTCTTAATATCTGCATGCTACTAAGGTTGTAATACAGTGTATCAATTAGTCTGACTATCTGCATGCTGCAAAGGCTGTAGTACAAAGTTCGAATATCTCCATAAATAAGAAAAGGCTGACGGTAAAGTAGATCATCAAGCGGAATAATCTGGCACACAAGAAATAGACAAATACAAAGGGATGCGTTAAAAACATAAATAGAGAGCATCATTAAGTCCGTATACTAGTAACTGAAACTTTTTAACATGGTACATGGAAACATTCAATCTCATAAAAATCCACACACGCCTTGCTTAAAATGATTTGGAAAATCGAACTCGTGCTGTTGAGTTTAATTTTATAATATGCTCTTACAAAGTTACAAAAATATCAGTTTACCAATTATAGAATTTATATGACTACTAATATTTCTATTTTGAATAATAAGTACTAAGATTTTCTGCAGCTCTTTCGGGTGTATATCACTGAAAACTGGTTACCACAAAGTCTCGTAAGATAAGGTTATTCTACAATAATAAAACAGCGACTGTAATCGAGTAGACCTTATAAACTAATATAAACGTTTTTTGATATTTGATCCATTTAACCGGTGTGTCAGTACATGATATGTAAGAAGAAACTAATTATCAAATTCAGTTCGTTTTCTTATTAAATTATATTCATTGAATCAAGTCAAGAGGTGCAACTTGTAATTGGCATACGGCTATTCTAGATCATTCTAAATAAGCATGCGACAATCAAACTTAAAGGTGGAGTGTTATGTTAAATAAAACAACTATGTCCTCAATTGAAAACCAATCCTACAATAATAGCTTGAAAATACAAGAAAAAACAATCTGACTCAACATTTTACTCCAATAGACACTGTGCTTAAACGGCTGTGGGTAACTTAAGTTACCCACAGCCCAAGATGGAGCCGCCTTGCGTCGGTTAGATACTTTTCTTCTATAGAAAAACAATACCACAAATGCATCAATTAAACAACTGAATTTAAAAGTTGTATTAATCGTTTTGGGAAACCCCTAAACTGGAAAGGTGATTAAATTCTATAAAATAAACGATCACAGCACGATTTTAAAAAACACTTAGGCTGTCCGTAACTTCAAAACAACTTGTCCGTAACTTTTTTCATCATACCAATAGAGATGTCCGTAACTTTCAAAGAATCGACATACGCGGATGTAATGTTTAAACTAATGATAGAGATTGCATCGAATACATATTCACAAAACGAAGTAGATGTCTAGTATGATATAATTCATTGTATCGATGGAAGACAAAATTGGGAAAAATATGAAAAAAATCACGATAAATCCGCAAAACTCGGGTCTTATTTTGTATAACGTCGGGGTACCCGAATCGCCTAGTTCGGAGGGTTGTTTCCGATCATAACAGATAAACTGTTGAAACATCATTGTTCGTTTTTATTTTTGAACAAGTAGACTACACAAGTATTTTTTACACATACATGTAGCATGTATACACTTACTGATTTTCTGCCAGCAACGATAAGGGTAGCGTGAATCCGGGATTTTGGAGGGGAACCCAAATTGCCCAGGCATGCAGTGGATAGACTATACGAGACTTAAGTGCACAAACTTTCCCCGTCTTTTTGAAAAAGCCAAAAACACTTTTCTCTCATCCCCACAAAAACAAATTCCATCAGCATTGACAGTAAAATAAAAGGGGTGTCAATCTGGACACACTGGGACGTTGCGTACGGTGATATTGCAGCACCCTGGCCAAGATTTACAGTAAATGGGAAAACTTAAAAAAAGGACATTTTGTATAAATTAATAAACCTAGTTTTACAGCTAGCTGCATATTTCATTTGTATGCAAGTTGCATTAAATCTCATTAAACTGAATAAAACTAAAAGACACAAAAGGTAAAAGTCAGTGACAATAAAAGGAAAAGAGCAGTCAACATAGTGTAGCAATTCGACATAGTATATAAAAATATAAATAACTGCGTAGGACAACAGGGTAATTTAATATTCTAACAACCCCTGATAAAATACAAAGAGAGAAAAAAAAACATACTAGGAAACATATTCAAAAAATCATAACACTATAACTAACTGGTGGGATGTATAAATACCGAGCCGCGTCAAAGAGTATTCATCAAAATACACATAGAAAGAAACAGAGGTGAAGGTAAACCGCAAACATATAATTAAACTCAAAACATTAAAGAGTATGGAAAAGCCTTGGTCTGACAAGCGAAAAACGTCGATAAGACTCACATCAGTAAATAAAAGTTCAAACCATAACCAGGATGGAGTACCACAAACCCCACATAAAACTTCTGTGGTGTAAGTATGATGCGTTAATAAAATCACATTTGGTGGTGAATGAGTAGTATAAACGGCCGCGAAGGTTAGAAATATGATGTTAATTGTCTTCTAATTGTTGAAATTATAATTCTTAAAATTTTAAATCAAAAGTTACCCACATCTAAAAATAAAGTTACGGACAGTCTGCTTAGTTTCGATCAAAAAGTAACGGACATCTTATGCATTTTTTAAAGTTGACCTTGCGCTTTAGTGAACTCTATATTAACAAATTTATGGTAATTGTTAGTCATTTCTTTATTCAATAATCCTATAAATATTTACATTCTGCATGAAAAACGTCGCAAAAGGTACATTTTGCATGAATTAAATATCAACGAGTTTAGAGTCCGCCATCTTGGGCTGTGGGTAACTTAAGTTACCCACAGCCGTTTAAGCACAGTGAATAGACAACAAGAATTTATAAAACTTTCATTTTTTCGAAATACAAATGATTTTCTACCAAGGAATATATTACCTAGATACAGGAAGACGAGGTATGAGTGCCAATGAGATAACTTTCCATCCAGGTAACAATTTGTAAAAGTAAACCATTATAGGTCAAGGAACGGCCTTCAACACGGAGCCTTGGCTCACACCGAACAGCAAGCTATGAAGAGCCCCAAAAATTACTAGCGTAAAACCATTCAAATGGGATAACCAACGGTCTAATCTATATAAAATCAAGAAACGAGAAACACGTATGAGCTACATAAACAGACGACAACCACTGTACATTAGATTCCCGACTTAGGACAGGTGCAAACATTTGCAGCGAGATTAAACGTTTGTAAGTACCAAACCTTCTCCATTTTCTAAAACATAGAAAACCACACTATAAAATATCAATTGGAAGGCTTAACTCAATAAATAAAACCGCAAATTAACACACAATGAACGAGTACCTGATTGCATATACGTAGTTAACAAAAAAAGAAGCTGTAGTGGCAAAACCTTTCGAAATTTTGGGTCATAAATGCTTTTGGACTTTGTACTTTCTTGTCCTTTGAATGTTTTTATTCGAGCGTAATTGATTAGTCTATTGTGGATGAAACGCACGTCTGTTGTACAAAATTAGTGACTTATATCTATGATGAGTGAATTCAAACTAAATACGACATTTAATAAACAATAAGTTATTGTACATCCTTCAGATATGAGAAATAAACAAATAAAAACAAAGTTTACTGGTGCTGATGTGAAATTTTATATGATTGGTAATCTGTTAAAAAAATTACGCGTACTACAAAATGTTTCGAGAACACCACCTAAACGTGCTGCATACGTCCTTATATAAATATCCAGATAACGAATTTCAATGGTACTTCTAAATGTAGTGTATGATCTTGAAATGCAATAGTTATTGCAGGAAGTACCTTTAGCTATATATATATATATATACATATATATTGGTTAACGGATGTACAATTATAGGATCGACAATTATCGGAAACATGAAGGGTGGGCGGATAATTGAATTGACGATTGCTTGCTTGTTTGTTTATTTTTGTCTGAATTTGGAGTTAACAATAGTGTGACACGTTTCAAAATATTTATATATATCATTGCAGAGCTTGCATTTCCTATTAAGGTTTCCTAGATAGAGGGTTTCTGCTTACAAGGAAGCTTTTAAATCAGGAGTTTCAAGTGGTGAAGTTGAAATTTAAGTTCGAATATTTTGCGGACAACATCAAACAATGGTTGCACGTTATGGCATGTCACAGATGACGACGGATATGTTCCAATTGTCGTCACCACATTCACGCCCTCTTTTCTCGAATGGGAATTTCATATTTGAATTATCAATTAATGCACCAGGTTTGTACCAGTGGCGGATCCAAAAAGGGGGGGGGGGGGTTCCGGGGTTGGAACCCCCTTTTTTTGGACGATCAATGTATTTGAATGGGAGCATATAGTTTGAAGCCCCCCTTTTTACTCTGGGTTGGGAACCCCCTTTTTAAAATGGCTGGATCCGCCCCCGTTTGTACTTACATGAGCAACATGACGGATCCCACATGTCGAGTAGTGTCGCCTTTCCTTCCGGAGCACCTAAGGCAGCAACCATTTGATTTTCTGGGGGGGCTATGGTTTTTTTTGGAGAAAAAAAGTTTGTTTCCAGTTTTTGGAGAAAAAAATAATTTGTTTTTGATTCTGAGAAAAAAAATTGTTTGTTTCACCCTCAGCTGCCACTATATGTAATGCTAAAATTGAAAGAAAAAAATTGTTTTCGACTTGTCGCGAAAAAAATTTGTCCAGAAAAAAAACATAGCCCCCCCCCCCCCCCCCTGACAATCAAATGGTTGCTGCCTAAGACCATCCCTGCATGGTTGATGTGACAGTTGCCTCCCCTGCCTCATAGGTAGTGACGGCCATATGTGTGTTCCTTCGTGTTGCTTAGTCTTTGGTTTTCTTTGTTATGTTTTGTATACTACTGTTTGTGTTTTGATCTGCTTTTGCACTCTTATTATTATAGCACGTGACAGGCGCGTTCGACTCCAATCTCAAACGACCAGGTTTATCAGATTTCTTGACGAAGACAATAACAAACAAAACCAAGGAGTAAACAAAGACTAAAAAACCAAAGGAAATTTACATCAACAGTTATAAATAATAAATAAGAAACAACACGAACTCCACTTAAAATCGGGAGTGAAATCAGGTGCTCCGGAAGGGTAAGCACTTCCTGCACCGTATACGGCACCATTATGTAATTTAAAAGTTTATTCTCACCACGATAGTCAATGGCCGAGTTCACTTTAAACTCTTAAATCGACTTTAGAGTTTAAGATTATCACGTGAACGCACCAGAGTTGATATTCGGAACAACTCTAAGCAACTCTAGGGTAAGGCCCTGACCAAGCATAAAAAATTAAATATTCTCATTTGTTTGATGTCATTCAAGAGTTTCTCGAGTTTAACCCTGGCTCGGTAAGGGTTAAAACCAGGGTACCAGGGGTAAACTCGAGTGGTTCAAGTAAAATCATTTGTTGAAACCCAGGTAAGTAAAGTTAACACGAGAGTTTCAAGTGAACTCGGCAATGGTGCTGTATGTAGAGTTAAGCGTACATCAAACAATCAATCAATCAATATTCCTGTGTTTGGTACTTTCCTTACCTGACGGTATGGACTATATATGCATGATTTACAATCAACTACATGAATCAAAAGAAATATGATTGTTGATTGGCCATTGCTTCCTTTAATTGCTGGACGTCATTACGCAATCCTATGGTAGTCCTGAGTGTTTTAAAGATTACATAACGCATTTATAATGTAACAAACCCGTCTTTTCAGTGTCTGACAGTCCGAATTTCCTAAACTACATACCTGTCAATTGAGCAACATCAGAAGCATTGCCAATCTGAACATGATTACATACTTTCCGCCGGACATATAGAATGAAATTCAAACCAGTGTGGCTGTGGCCATTGATTGACACGTTAAATTCATCCATTGACTGGGACAATTTACGTGAACGTTTGTCTGTAACGACCACTGTTCACGACGTACCTACGATAGACATTTAAACTGCGGGGTCACCAAAGGTTTCTTAACGCCTTTAATTATAAAATAATTCGAAAAATTAATCAGGAATAACCTTTATGTTTTGATTTATATAATTGATATAAATCAAAACATCGTGTTATTTCTGATTAATTTTTCGAATTACTTTATTAAGGTGTTGAGAACCTTTGGTGACCCCATAGTTTAAGTGTCTTTAAAAGTACATAGTGAGCAGTGGTCGTTACATACAAACGTTCACCTAAATTGTCCAAGTCAATGGATGAATTTAACGTGTCAATCAATGGCCACAGCCACACTGTTTTGAATTTCATTCTATATGTCCGGCGGAAAGTATGTATTCATGTTCAGATTGGCAATGCTTCTGATGTTGCTTAATTGACAGGTATGTAGTTTAGGAAATTCGGACTGTCAGACACTGAAAAGACGGGTTTGTTCATTATAAATGCGTTATGTAATCTTGTTTAAAAATGTCCAGCACATATAGAGGTCAACTAACAATCTTCTAACTTTCTTTCATAGTAACTTTCAGAACATCTGTTGGTTGCACACGTCTCTACTTTTATCGTTTACAAGAAGTTTCAAATTTTTCGTTTCTAATTTCACAAATTGCAATTGAATTGACAATCATGCAATAAAATTTAAAAAAGTGTATACATGAATGCAGTTAAACGTTTATAAATCTTTTAAAATAATTATAAAATCGCTGTTTGTAGGATTATAAAGTAAAACCTCACACCGATTTTTAAATATCCGTCTTTTCGCGAGCATACAATTATTTGGAACGATTAGCTGTATGATTTATTGGCCGTTGTACAGTATACTTGTCAATGAATGCAAAAAATCAATGGACCGCGACGAGATAAATTCCCGTCTTTGTCATCAATCTTTTAATTATGATTTACGCTGACATTTATCGTTATAACGTATTAAAAGTCAACAGATTCCGATCAGTAATTTTTACCTGTAGAGAGTGAGATAGAGTCAATATTATGGTATGGTTACGAGCGATACCCGACTCAAAACTTTATCTAAAACGACAGTTTTATAAAATCAATTCACAAACTCTTAATTTAAATATGAAATTTGACACTGACATCATCGTAATTGGTTTTCTTTCAAACTTTCCACTTATACCCCGGTTGTCAAACTGTGTTAAGGGTACAGGGCATACACGTTATTAAATATTACAATGCTTGAGTAATACAGTAACAGATGCCTAAAATCGCCTTAAAACACCATGACGGCATGAGCACGATCAGAAAATTTGCGATGTGTATCCGATCTTGCAGCGCAAGTTAGAAGTTGTATACGGGACAGGATAATAGTTTTTTGACACACCTCGCGTGTGTTCTATTTGTCCATTGTGCAGTTTAACTTCATGTAGACAGTACGGTATACATTTGGTTAACATAGACAAGATACAAAATAAAAGAAAGTAGTTAAATTGTGTAAACAAGTCCTTGATATTAAAATTCAAACAATATTATTATCTCATAGGGTTTGCAAGGAGAGTTACAAAAAACACAGCAGCCTTCGACTTTATATAATCTGTAGTGGTTCTTTATGTTTTTGCAATATATTTGACGTATTTCACATTGCTTTCCTTCCTTCTTCTATAGCTATGACTATAGTCCTGTAGTACCGTCCCAACTGGTCCCAACTGGCTTTTGGTGCATGTCTTTTGTTTTCTATGTAGCGGTATGTAGACTGACTTGTCTTTTGGTCTTTTCTTTTTTTTTTTGCAATGGGATCAGTTGATCTCGACTTACAAATGTACGAGTTTTAAATGTCTTGTTTTTTTCCCTTCACGGTTTTGAAACGATATCGGTTTTGATAAGCCGAATTGTTCAGGCTCAGCTACCTTGGAACAATTGATAAAATGGTTCTTTAAACTCGCGTCTTTTTTCTATCAGTAATAGCCACGGTTTTACGCTCACATCAATACCGAGGCGTTCAAGAAAGAATGTATCATTCATCTTACGCTATATTAGAGAAGGCACTTACTTCCGGTCCCTATAGGGCATGTTCTTTGTTTTGAAAGGTATATTTTCAGTAAAATTATATGTATACTCTGAACAACTTATTTTGGTTCCAGAATCGATATAGCAAATAAACTATACTTATTCAATTAGCAAAACCGACCGACATGCGAGAGTCATTTGAAAAAAATCCTTTTTAAGCAGCATCTGTGTTTTAATTAAAAATAATTTTTGTCCGCACTTAACGACTTGTGTGTTAGAGCTTGAAATTGTCCATTCTGCAAGGATTCGATCAATTAATCTTATTTTACGATCTCTCTAATAACGTGATTACAATATCACCGATGCACGCTAATATGATTTATCTGTAACTCTAACGGCCAATAATGTTTTCATATTTATGAGAAGACAAAACGCACATCTTGGGAAGGACATCGGATGTACGGAAGTGAGCCATACTGTATCCAAGGGAGACAAATGAAACCATCTGCCAATCGGACAGAACAATAACCTTCAGCAGACCTCTAAGACAATTACAATGTATTTTCATTTTTTTCATTGAAATCACGAAGCTACTTCGATATTGATGGAGTAACAACTGGTCATGCATAATTCAGAAACTTCTCAGCTTTATACATCTTGTTCTGCAAAAAAAAAAAATCCAAGAAAAATTGTCCCGGCATTGTTATGGTAAAAAAATGGTAATATGTTAGACAAAAGATGTCGCCATTTCATGCTTGACCGAGCAAGAAATGAACTCGATTGAACACACGAACAAGGCTTCTCAGCTTCTATTGTCTTGGATATAAAAAAAGTTGGCATGATATTTTTAACAAAGTAAATAGAAATTAAAAATATAGATCGACATGGGATTGATTATCTGTTCATCTCACCAGCTTACGAGAAAATTAATGTAATGTCATAATTAAAAAATCTAAACACTTTTTTTATTTCCAATACGCACACCATATTACTGGCCATCAGGACGTCAAATGGTATAGATCTGTGTCTCCGATTGCCATTCGAAACTACTTGTTTTTTTTCTGTCAAACTAGTAGACAGCAGACTTTTATGTCCATTTCAGATTGTCATTGCGAAGAAATAGATTTTGCAATCGTACAATATGCAGATGTTGGTCCATCTTAACTGATGTATATGCAGTACCGATTGCCGGTATTAGGATGAGCATGCAAAGAGAGCATGTTCTTTTTCTTTACTTCTGTATATTTCATAACACTCGTTCATGGGTGTTTGTATGCAATTATGGATAAGAAAAAAATAAATAATTGACTTCTCAGTCCGAATCGACTAGCTGTGCTTAAACAATAATTTTTGATTTTTTAGAACATTTTTTTTCGTATCGAATATGCACATGAAATATTTGCCACCGGACGTCTCCATCTAAGATCAAAGTAAAAACATGGCATACTATTTACAATCACACAACAATAAGATTAATAGTGCAAAATGACTTTGGTCTAATGTTTACAAATTTCCCCCTCAAACAATCTATAAGGATGCACATACCTATGCAGATTTGACAAAAATGAGCCTCTTATTAACTCAAACCAGACAATGTTTTATTTATAACGTCTTTTTAAACAGACTCAATTGAAACATTATTTTCCTAACCTTTTTTTCTGAGGATGTTATACTTTAAACGCCCAAGCCATTTCTTTTTATACAATTAGCGTCAAATCAAATTGTAATGCGCTCTTTTTAAACTTTGAACAAATAAGATGTACATATTCTTCTTGTGTGTCCTGGTACATTTTTGTCAGGTGAAAATTCATGCATGCAAATTTTAATTGAATTATGACGTCACTTTACGCTCGATTTACTGTTCCGTGAAGTACACGACTAGGAACAACAGTAGCATTTATACTGGGTGGCTGCCAAGACCACGCAGCGTCGGTTAAGCATAATAGAATTATAATTCAAACTGTGTTTTCACTGAGCAGACTTTAAGAAATAAGCTATAACGAGAGGGCTCAGCCTCGTATTGATTTTATATCGTTATTTTTTGTTTGATTACACGAAAATAGTTTTAGTGCTTAATAATACAGTCTGTTTTTACTTTTGTATTTTTAACAGCAAATATTTTTTATAAAAATAGTATTTTGTCTGACTTTGCTTAATAGAGAGAGGATGTAAGAGTAAATAATTCCCAGGCACAAACAATATACGGAAAAGAACTGAGTTGATGCTTTCGTAAAAGCTACTCTTTATCAAAGTCAACGAATACACCTTAAATGTATATTTATAAATTTCTTCAAAAACTAGATCGATTATTCAACTTCATATTATATATACTATACTCAAAGAAAAAAGTTTTGTAACACTTCCATTGAGGGACAACCCCCCTTTTCCAAATTGAGATAAATGGGGGTCAAACTTTGAGTACTCATATATTTCTCAAAGTGAGGTGAAATTAATAACATTCCTCCTTTAAAGGATTTTAAATTGGCCGAAGAAGAAAACTAAAATGATATATACTGATGTTGCGCTCGGAAAATTTGTTACCGTTGGGCAACATAATTTTTATCTGTTTCCTGGAAGTTTGCGAACACACTAGCTGTCTGAAATTGGATCGGAACAGGAAAGTTTCAACGCGGTGCAGGATCTGCTTACCCCTCTGGACCACCTGAGATCACCCCCAGTTTTTGGTGAAGTTTGTGTGGCTAAGTCTTTAGTTTTCAATGTTGTGTCTTGTGTACTATTGTTAGTCTGTTTGTCTTTTTCTTTTTTAGCCATGGCGTTTTCAGTTTATTTTCGATCTAATCTATGAGTTTGACTGTCCCTCTTGTAGTTTTCGCCCCTCTTTTTCAATGTGACGAGTTTTCACACTCTCTGCATGTAACAGTCCTAATTATTTATGGGTAACGTAAATGATTTTTTACAAGATGCATGGTGTTCCACTCGTTTAAAGTACCCATTTGGTATATTGTTAATATGTTTTTCCTGAACATGCAAGACATATTTGTCAGTAAGTATAGAAACTATATAAAACAACAGTCAGCCAATCCATCAATTATCTTTATTTCTGTTTAATTTCTTCGGATTTTGACAGTTCGACAGCATGCACGAGACTTACTCATTCGTTGTCACCGACAGCATGCACGAGACTTACTCAGTCGTTGTCACCGACAGCATGCACGAGACTTACTCATTCGTTGTCACCGACAGCATGCACGAGAGCTTACTCAGTCGTTATCACCGACAGCATGCACGAGACTTACTCAGTCGTTGTCACCGACAGCATGCACGAGACTTACTCAGTCGTTATCACCGACAGCATGCACGAGACTTACTCAGTCGTTGTCACCGACAGCATGCACGAGACTTACTCAGTCGTTGTCACCGACAGCATGCACGAGACTTACTCAGTCGTTGTCACCGACAGCATGCACGAGACTTACTCAGTCGTTGTCACCGACAGCATGCACGAGACTTACTCAGTCGTTGTCACCGACAGCATGCACGAGAGCTTACTCAGTCGTTGTCACCGACAGCATGCACGAGACTTACTCAGTCGTTGTCACCGACAGCATGCACGAGACTTACTCAGTCGTTGTCACCGACAGCATGCACGAGACTTACTCAGTCGTTGTCACCGACAGCATGCACGAGAGCTAACTCAGTCGTTGTCATCGACAGCATGCACGAGAGCTTACTCAGTCGTTGTCACCGACAGCATGCACGATACTTACTCAGTCGTTGTCACCGACAGCATGCACGAGAGCTTACTCAGTCGTTGTCATCGACAGCACGCACGAGACTTACTCATTCGTTGTCACCGACAGCATGCACGAGACTTACTCAGTCGTTGTCACCGACAGCATGCACGAGACTTACTCATTCGTTGTCACCGACAGCATGCACGAGAGCTTACTCAGTCGTTATCACCGACAGCATGCACGAGACTTACTCAGTCGTTGTCACCGACAGCATGCACGAGACTTACTCAGTCGTTATCACCGACAGCATGCACGAGACTTACTCAGTCGTTGTCACCGACAGCATGCACGATACTTACTCAGTCGTTGTCACCGACAGCATGCACGAGACTTACTCAGTCGTTGTCACCGACAGCATGCACGAGACTTACTCAGTCGTTGTCACCGACAGCATGCACGAGACTTACTCAGTCGTTGTCACCGACAGCATGCACGAGAGCTTACTCAGTCGTTGTCACCGACAGCATGCACGAGACTTACTCAGTCGTTGTCACCGACAGCATGCACGAGACTTACTCAGTCGTTGTCACCGACAGCATGCACGAGACTTACTCAGTCGTTGTCACCGACAGCATGCACGAGACTTACTCATTGTTGTCACCGACAGCATGCACGAGACTTACTCAGTCGTTGTCACCGACAGCATGCACGAGACTTACTCAGTCGTTGTCACCGACTGCATTCCGTTTTTTTGTCAACGTCAGTAAATTAAAGTACATGAACGATCACATGTCATGTATTATGCAATAAATTTTCTATTATTTTAAAGTTAAAGAAAAAGTGTATACATAACTACAATACTTTGTTTACAAAATATCCAACCGACTAAAAACAACACTCCTTCTAGGACTTCAATGTCAGAGGACGGATCCAGATAGAACCTTTTTTTTTTGACGATCAATGTAATTGTATGGTGACATATCTTTGAATCATCTTTGTACACCCCCTTTATCCTTGGTTGGGAACAACCCTTTTGAAAATGGCTGGATATTCCCCTGAACATATCGACCTAATATAGGCCGCGGGACTTATTTTATTTTTTACTTTGGTCCGATTCCCTTCCTCAGAATAAAAAAAATATACTTGTTTTTTCAAATTTTTACACACGTGCACTGAGGTGATTTGTTTCTTAAAAAGTTTTCATTTTGTTCAAATATTTTCATTTCACTTCAATCAATGAAAACATATACTGCAGTGATGTCAACATATTGATCGATGAGTTTTCATTTCACAGCGGAAATTGTTAAGCAAAGAAAATCCTCATTAATATATAGACTTCAGTAAAAATGCCTTACTTCCACAATAATTAAACCACACTGGTTTTAGCGGCTGCATTGCGTGTATCGTTACCCAATTAATTGCTAAAAAGACCATTCTGAACTGTAATTGCAGTCCCGTTGAACTAGATCGATTTTTTGAAATAATATTGGTGTAATTAAAACAAGCCGGATTAAGGGAAAATATATTTAAATATGAATATTGTTATTTCATTGTTATATTGTGCAGAGTTTTTAAAAAGCTTTGAAATTGTAAAAAACGCAGTGTCATTGATTTTGACGTAACCAGATAATTGCGAAACAACAAAATCGAATTTGATTTATGGTGCAAACTGCACGAGACATGGTTTAAAAGTCACAATTATTTACCTCTAAGGAATACTTTAAAAATATGAAATTTGAATACCCGAAGAAATTAATAAAAAGTAATTTTTGCTGACATTTTGTTATTAAGTGTACTGGTAAAGATACAAATTAACAGTCATTTTATCCTACGTGTCCATTTGCCTGTCCAAAGTCAAGAGCCTTGTCAACGATTGTATTTTGTTATGTCTAAATTTTCTAATGAACTAGACCCTTAACGGTGATTTGGTAAATGCAATATTGTCACTTGAGGGACACGAGCGCTACATTTTGAAGTTATTAAATGTGTTGTTTTCTTACTGAACATGCTTGCAATATTTACCACTGGACATTAAGCAATCAACAAGCACTCCTCAATCTTATGATTACGGCAATTCGCAATAACATGAAATGTTAATATTTTTTCCCAAATTTGGAACAACAAAAATAATTCATTGTAGTCGTTGTATTCCACTGCTCTGCGATGCCTATATTTGAGAAGGAGAGATCGAATACGGGGAAAGACGAATTATCCGGACTAAACTCTGGACGATTTAAAATGTTTAGCATGTCATGTTGTATAGACATTTTAAATTATCTCTATATATGTCTCTTAGATTTTGTGTCGTTAGGTTGCTCGTATTAGTTATCAGCAATATCTTTTTATTCATATCATTGGTTCTTTAAAAGAGACATTAATGAAACCATGCAGAACCATTTAATCTCGTACACCAAACTTAGCAAGATGAGAGCAAAAATTAACACCATGATACCTGTAAGTTATACAGTTAATAGCAACATCGGTACCATTAGAACGATTGAAAATTAAGAATTCCGATTATCCGTAACTTTTTTGCACGTAACGTTAGCGTTCTAGTCCGATTTGCTTCGACGGGTCTTTTTTTTTTTATTACAACTGACTGGAATTCTATCATAAACAGGATGTCACGTGAGACCACTGAATTGGGCACTATGGCAACATGCAAGTTTTTAAAATTCATTCTTTAGAACATAAAATTGAGAATGGAAATGGGGAATGTGCCAAAGAGACAACAACCTGACCATAGAGCAGAAAACAGCAGAAGGTCACCAACAGGTCTTCAATGTAACGAGAAATTCCCGCACCCGGAGGCGTCCTTCAGCTGGCTCCTTAACAAATATATACTAGTTCAGTGATAATGAACGCCATACTAAACTCCAAATTGTACACAAGAAACTAAAAGTTAAAGAGCATTTTTATTTCATTGTTCAATTTTACAGTTTGTGACAATAAAATTGAAAATTGAAATTTGGAATGTGTCAACTGAGTCAACAACCTGACCATAGAGCAAAAACAACTGAAGGTCATGCTCCAATGGGTTAAACACAGCGAGAAATCATGTTCCAATGGGTCTTAAACACCTCGAGAAATCATGTTCCAATGGGTCTTAAACACAGCGAGAAATCATGTTCCAATGGGTCTTAAACACAGCGAGAAATCATGTTCCATGGTCTAACACAGCGAGAAATCATGTTCCATGGGTCTTAAACACAGCGAGAAATCATGTTCCAATGGGTCTTAAACACAGCGAGAAATCATGCTCCAATGGGTCTTAAACACAGCGAGAAATCATGCACCCGGATGCGGGCTTCAGCTGCCACCTTGAAAAAACTAGTTTCGTGAAAATGAACGTCATACTTTACTCCAAAACATTATTAAATTAAAAATCACACAAGACTAACTAATGTCAGAAGCTCATGACTTGGGACAGGCGCAAAAATGCAGAGGGGATAAACATTTTAAGTGAGATAAAAAAAAAATATCCTCGCTTATACATCTATAACCAATGTAGAAAAAAAAAACCCAGACACACAGCAATACGCACAGCAAAATAAAATTTTAAAATGTCAAAATAGGTAACAAAACAAACTAAACAAAATGACAATGATAACAAAGGACTACTAGCAGTTACTGACATGCCAGCTCCAGACCTCAACTAAACTGATTGAAATATTATGTGTGCATCATTTGAAACCCTTCAGCAATGGGTTTAGTATCCTTATAAAAAATATGAGAAGAACAAAATCCGTATCATGCCAAAACTGGTTAATAATAAACGTGTTTATTTCCGATATATATATAAACATAAAAAGACAAAACTTTTTTTTAAGGCATCTTAAAAAAATTCTGTAATTAACAGAATTTCCTTTTTTCTGAACATGTTTGCATACAAGACGTGTGTAGGAGTACTGATTTTAGAGGTGTGATTTAGATATATATCCATCATTCAATCCTATAGTATAGGAGGATATCTGTACTTTGAACCTGGACGACAAAAAAACGAGAAACAACAAAAAAAAAACCAAATTATTGTGTACTATTCATGTTTTACGATGATATATCATTGTTGTTAAAAATTGATGTTAACCAATTATCTCGATTTTCACTTTATAGAAATTACCTTTCTGCCCCCTTTGCACCTTAATACAGCCTTGACTCACACCAAACAGCAATCTATAAAAGGCCCCAAAATTAACTATTCAAACGGGAAAACCTGCAACGGTTTAATCAATATAAAAAACGAGAAACCAGAAACACGTGTGAACCAAACGACAACTACCCGTACTGAACATCCGATTCCTGACTTAGGACAGGTGCAAACAATTGTAGCGGGTTTAAACGTTTTAATAGGTACCAACCTTCATCCTTACCCGATACAATAATGTAACATCACAACATAGAAACAGATTACACACATTATAAAATATCAATTGGA
Organism: Mytilus edulis; assembly: GCA_019925275.1. Classification (NCBI taxonomy): domain Eukaryota; kingdom Metazoa; phylum Mollusca; class Bivalvia; order Mytilida; family Mytilidae; genus Mytilus; species Mytilus edulis. The sequence continues at coordinate 18,126,203 of CM034357.1, forward strand.
AGGTTTAACTCAATCAAAAATCAATGGTACATTGCACGATAGCCAACATGTGATTTGAATGGCAGTTGGAAACACAGAACATATAGGGTGTGTGCACGATGACAAACGTGTACCATATGAAAGTAGAACACGTCATTATACCAGCCCCTGTCTTTCAGCTAAGATATTAAACAATGTCCCCGAGTGATATCATATGATTGACAGACGTGGATTCAAACCCACCCCCCTAAAAAAAGAAACGCGTTTTTTTATATGGTGCTCTGACACCTAATTTGAAGGAGTGTTCATCACCAACAGCAAAACCTAGGTCTGCGTAAGATTAAAAAAACAATCTCTTCGTTAATGATAATTGATTAAACAAGAGTGCACACGCTGAAATGTCTCGCATTCTTTACTAATCATTAATATTATGTTGATAGTCCTAAATATGAAGCTTTATTACAACTGCCACATAAACTTAACTAAGAAAACTAAACATTGACCAATGAACCATGAAAATGGGGTCAAGGTCAGATGAACCATGCCAGGCAGACATGTACAGCTAACAATTTTTCCATACAACAAATAAAGTTGACCTTTTGCTTATAGTTTAAGAAAAACAGACCAAAACACAAATACTTAACACTGAACAATGAACCGTGAAAATGAGGTCAAGGTCAAATAAACCTGTGCGACTGACAAATAGATCATAAAATATTGCTATACACCAAATATAGTTGACCTATTGCAATTAGTATTAGAAAAAAAAAACCAAAACTCAAAAACTTAACTTTGACCCCTGAACCATGAAAATGAGGTCAAGGTCAGATGACACCTGCCAGCTAGACATGTACACCTTATAATCATTCCATACACCAAATATATTAGACCTTTTGAATACATTATAAGAAAAACAGACCAAAACACAAAAACTTACATATACCCACTGAACCATGAAAATGAGGTCAAGGTCAGATGACACCTGCCCGTTAGTCATCCGAATATAGTAGACGTATTACTAATAGTATCTGAGATATGGACTTGACCACCAAAACTTAACCTTGTTCACTGATCCATGAAATCAGGTCGAGGTCAAGTGAAAACTGTCTGACGGGCATGATGACCTTGCAATGTACGCACATACCAAATATAGTTATCCTATTACTTCTAATAAGAGAGAATTTAACTTTACAAAAAATCTTAACTTTTTTCAAGTAGTCACTGAACCATGAAAATGAGGTCAAGGACATTGGACATGTGACTGATGGAACATGGGCATCCATATACAAAGAACGAAGCATCCAGGTCTTCCACCTTCTAAAATTAAAGCTTTTGAGAAGTTAGCTAACTCCGCGGCCTCCGCCACCGGATCACTTTACCTATGTAGAGCTTTCTGCAACTATTATAGTTGCAGGCTCGACAATAAGATGACGTTATATTATAACAACTTCTTTATGTAATATCTTTATAAGCACTTAGTGACCTGAACCCTTTTTAAGTAACATATAAATATATGTAGACTAATTCCTTTGTTTATGAATTGGTCCAGTAAACAAACTAACATATTTTATAATTCATTGTCATTTATATAATTAAGGGAAACTTTCGTGGATTTCGTGTGTAAAAGTGGACAAAGCATGAAACTGTCATATAAGATAGGAACGAACATTAACAATAAACAGTCAAATGCATTAAATCAAGATTGAATACAACAAACTACAATCAATCAACGAAAATTGGTCCACCGAAATAATTAATCTAAAGTACATTAAAAACAATGGTAACATAAAAGTTCCAATCGGCAATCCTCGGGTGACGCCGCTTCTCTCCTTCTATCCGTCAGATGATTTACGGAATCGGCCGAGTTGTGACGAATGATACACTCATCAATCGGCAATCCTCGGGTGACGCCGCTTCTCTCCTTCTATCCGTCAGATGATTTACGGAATCGGCCGAGTTGTGACGAATGATACACTCATCCATTCGGCAATCCTCGGGTGACGCCGCTTCTCTCCTTCTATCCGTCAGATGATTTACGGAATCGGCCGAGTTGTGACGAATGATACACTCATCAATCGGCAATCCTCGGGTGACGCCGCTTCTCTCCTTCTATCCGTCAGATGATTTACGGAATCGGCCGAGTTGTGACGAATGATACACTCATCAATCGGCAATCCTCGGGTGACGCCGCTTCTCTCCTTCTATCCGTTAGATGATTTACGGAATCGGCCGAGTTGTGACGAATGATACACTCATCAATCGGCAATCCTCGGGTGACGCCGCTTCTCTCCTTCTATCCGTCAGATGATTTACGGAATCGGCCGAGTTGTGACGAATGATACACTCATCAATCGGCAATCCTCGGGTGACGCCGCTTCTCTCCTTCTATCCGTCAGATGATTTACGGAATCGGCCGAGTTGTGACGAATGATACACTCATCCATTCGGCAATCCTCGGGTGACGCCGCTTCTCTCCTTCTATCCGTCAGATGATTTACGGAATCGGCCGAGTTGTGACGAATGATACACTCATCAACCGGCAATCCTCGGGTGACGCCGCTTCTCTCCTTCTATCCGTCAGATGATTTACGGAATCGGCCGAGTTGTGACGAATGATACACTCATCAATCGGCAATCCTCGGGTGACGCCGCTTCTCTCCTTCTATCCGTCAGATGATTTACGGAATCGGCCGAGTTGTGACGAATGATACACTCATCAATCGGCAATCCTCGGGTGACGCCGCTTCTCTCCTTCTATCCGTCAGATGATTTACGGAATCGGCCGAGTTGTGACGAATGATACACTCATCAATCGGCAATCCTCGGGTGACGCCGCTTCTCTCCTTCTATCCGTCAGATGATTTACGGAATCGGCCGAGTTGTGACGAATGATACACTCATCAATCGGCAATCCTCGGGTGACGCCGCTTCTCTCCTTCTATCCGTCAGATGATTTACGGAATCGGCCGAGTTGTGACGAATGATACACTCATCAATCGGCAATCCTCGGGTGACTCCGCTTCTCTCCTTCTATCCGTTAGATGATTTACGGAATCGGCCGAGTTGTGACGAATGATACACTCATCAATCGGCAATCCTCGGGTGACGCCGCTTCTCTCCTTCTATCCGTCAGATGATTTACGGAATCGGCCGAGTTGTGACGAATGATACACTCATCAATCGGCAATCCTCGGGTGACTCCGCTTCTCTCCTTCTATCCGTTAGATGATTTACGGAATCGGCCGAGTTGTGACGAATGATAAAAGTTCGACTCCGATTTTAGTTGACTAGGATTGCTAAATGGCACAGTAAACAAAAACACAAAATTACAAGCAGCATAAACATACCACTGTAATATTCTCTTCGATTAAGGTCACCAGTTATATATAAACATGTTCTAATTATTAGAAAGGAAGAGTCTCTATTGTTCGCAAATGAGTGATAGAAAAATACCTTTTATTCCGGTATTTGTGACTAGTAATAGAAATGTATGGCGGAAACATTTCAAAACTTTATTAATTTTTCAATAGTTAGACCGAGTGTAATCACAAAGACAAAAAAAATACCACAACTATAACTTGGGCATATCAAAAACGAACTTGCATACAAGTATGGAATTAATTTAACGATCCAGTGGGTGAAGTTCGCCGTATGCGATGTCAGTCTTTTTTGTCTGTAGTTATACTTTTGGGTTAATTTAGTCAAATGCTACAAGAGGAAATGAATAAATGTGAAATACAGAAGTATTAGAATTACTGCTAATATGAATACAAGAATGTGTGGGGTGTACGGAAAACAGCGTAATGAGATCAATTGACTTCTGCAAATCAATAGCAAAAAATCACTGACGATTATAGTAAAGATATTAACATTAAAACAAGAAATGGTTAATACAAAAATTATTCCAAGATTTCTAAGCGTTTTCTTTGTGCCCCCCCCCCCCCCCCCCTAAATCGGCTAGTGCGATAAAAGTCCAAAACTATTTCAAATGTAATACCAAATAAAAACACCATGTATACTTATAATATTTCATGGACTGGCCTTTAACGTAAGATTTTCTCAATAGACGTAGAAATACAAGGCCCAAAATGTTTAATGTTGTAATTCAGACGAGCGTGTGTCTTCAAAAGACTCGTCAGTGACGCTCGCATAAAAAAGTAAAAAATTCGAGTTTGGGAAAATAGTCATCTAAACAAGTATAGCCATACTCTGATTTATATCACTGTTTGATACAAGTGTACATTTGTATTCTTTTCGTTTACATTCCTATAGTGGTAACAAAAAACATCAAAATAATGTCAGCATTCTTCACACCACTGTGTTTCATTCAATTAATTCTAGACACATTGCATTGTGGGATTGACATAATACTAGCCTTAACAATAACGATGAAGGCACTTCGAATCAATCGTCTCACTCAAAGTTTGAAAATTTGTCGTTAAAGTTTGTCACAAACTTCTTGTGCTTGGTGTTAAGATAAACCTTGATAATACATGTCAACTAAACAACACCGTTGCTGCGCAGCGGCCGTCCGAGAGAACATCTACACGAGGGCAGGGTTTTAACGTAATCAATAAATGATAAATAGAGGGCTTTTGAAACATGGCATGAAGAGATAAATAAAATCAACAAGTTCGTACCTGATTATTTCTTTCTTAATCAAAATTTGCCTTTGAAGTTTCTACACCCTAATTTCAAAGAATACACTGAGATATTGGACATTATGTCTAGGTATGTCGGACAAATATTCATTTAATTTTTCTATGAAGCTTGAGGAATAAAAACTGACCGAAGGAAACGTAACAGAGAAATAAGATAAAACGAATTTCTGCATGGGTTTATGATTTGTAAATATTTGGTCCATCTTTAGTTGGGCGATTATTGATTTCCAATATTATAAGGATTCATGCCCTGATTTTAACCAGTGTTAACCATAAAGTAAAGGTTTTGTTTTGCTCGTTGTGTTTATTTCTAGTGTGCTTGTCGGATAATACACTGATTTTGTCGTACCAAATTTGATAGTTTCCATTCCTTTAGACAGTTTTACGCATGTATGGTCTAACGAAAGTAAGCTTGAACGGCTGTACTTTATTAACAAAGAAAACCTAATACTAGTATATATATGCTGTTAACGCTGGGATTTTTGTCTCCTTTCTACATTTAAAATAAGCTTTTGAAAGAAAGTCTTATATTATTATATAACTTTGAAGTTCTCTATCGCCACAACGCCGAAAATACCGCGAGACTTGGGGAAGTGTGATAGGCGCATTAAAGTGCACCAGTGAGTATAACGCTGCTTTTGTGCCCTCGTTATGTTTTGAATATGGCGTACAAGCATCTTAAGTTGACTTAATAAAATACAATGTACTTGTTGTAAATCCCAAGGTGCCATATTATAAAAACAAAACAAGTAGCAACCAAATTGAAAACACTACACTAACTCCAATCTTTAAAATAAATAAGATTAAATTTCAACAATGAACATAAATTATGGCCACATAATACCGAATTTTAATCCTTTTTAATCTTTAAATACAAATGTCAAAATTTAAACTCTACTAATTAAAAATAAATATGTAATTTCAATAGTTTTTTTGTTCCCTTTGTATTTTCGCCCTATGTAATGAATGACAAAAGAAGTGTCCGGTAAAACCTAGGCCGGACCACGGCGTGATAGTAAATAGTAAAGTAAATATAACATGACGGAGATTTTTCAATTAATGAAAACGGCAAGAGGGTTTTTAGTTATTTAATCTTAAATAAACAGTGGTAAAACCCTACTGTAAATACCAGCTTTCACCCTTTTGGTACTTATCTCGTATTTAAAATTGTATTTAGGTTTATAAACACAGGCGGGGATATTAAGTCCATTTGCACAAGTCACTTATATGTTGGTTAAAAGGTCACAGCAAACGGTAATGTATTTTAAATAAAGAATAATTCGTCACTGCATTCTCGACTTTGATTTTCCCGTTTGACATTACATGTATTACCCTTGCTAAATGACATTCTTCATCTGTGCGGGGTGTCGACTAAAAGGCATCCCCGTTTGGCCAGGAGGGACACGTTTAAACATGATATATCTCGTTTAGGATGAGTGCCACACTCACTAAATGCCAAAGAACTCATGCAGCAACTCTCTAAAGGTTCTAGGTCGATCGTTGCCAGGCAAAATTACTGTCCTTTTCAAACGTGCTGTAATTTTTCATTTTACGTCCAAAAAGATGAGAGATACAAAGGAACATTCGAACTAGTTTAGTAAAAACCAAACTAACAATGCCATGAATTAAAAAAGAAACACACAAACAGCAATACACAAAACACAAACATAGAAAAAACTAGATTGAACAACACGAATCCACCAGGGAGGATTGCAGGCGCACCAAAAGAGAAAGTAGATCCTGCTACATATGTTGCACACGTCGTGTTGCTCGTGATAATCGTGACAAACCCGGTTATAAGACTAATTCGGTAGGTCACATTCGGGTAAATGGGGACAGGATTGTAGTTATGAAAATTGGAACATATCCGCTATCAGCTGTGAAACGGATATAGTCCATAACGGTCAACCCACTCTTGATTGCGTCCATAATTTCCTGCGCTTCATCCCGGTCTTCCTATTTTACAGAATATACTTTTTGTTAACACGTTCTAATCATGAATATACATGAAATACTTGCCATTGGAACTTACTTGCGACTTTCAATTATTATTTGAAGTTTTTCTGATAAGACACATACGATTTAATATTTACTGCCCTAGAACACGTGGAAAATATTCATAGTTATTCAGGGGTAGACGAAAGCAAGTTGAACAATTTTGCAAAAGAAGGTAATGCTGACACGAAAAGCGGGGAATTTTTAGTTCAGTAAGGGAATTTGGGCTGTAACTATAAATTTGAATCTCATTTGAATTTTCTTGTTTGTAATGGGTTCTAAACGTATGTATACATATAGCATGGCGCTCATATTTAAAGGCCCATGCCAGACGACTAAAATAAGTAAGTAAGTAAGTAATTTTATTAGAGTCGCATATATACATTAAAGCCCTGTTGGTACCTCTGCTGTTGTTTTTTATTTGTCGGGTTGTTGTCTCTTGAACATTCCCATTTCCATCTAAATTTATATATACATAATACAGAGAAACAGAGACTAAAAATATCGATTTACCCTTTCATCATCTGTTTTGAAAAAGTGGGATGCCATGAATACCCTCGTTCATTTAAGTCGGTAACTTTCGTTTACTAGAAATAGTTCAGAAGGTGGCTAGAATAGAAAGTAATTGAATCTTCATATTTGGTATCGAATACTTAAAGTCTTAATGGATTCTGTTCCGTATGAATAAATTGTGGAAAATCCATTAATCCGCAATTAAAAACCGGAAGTTAATACAAGCCCATGAATAGATTGGTTTACTGTCAATCGCCAATTAACACGTGAGATCAATTTTTATATTTCCCCATCCTAGGAATAGTTACGTATCAAAATCAGTAAAATTAACAAATAAGGAAAAATATTGGTATTGGGTTTCTATACAATACAGAAACCTTTTTGATGGAAAACGCGAGGAGGTGACTAATTTAATCTTATATAATATCTAATTGTCTGTAATCTATACCGAACTGAGCATGTTAATAAACATAACAAGAAAAAGTTATTTGAAACATTTCAAACTTTATAAAAGATTTAAGCAAGTTATTTACATGTACGAATAAGGATACCGCATATAAAAAAACTCGAAGAATGGAAAAAAGTACATAGAGAGAGATTATGGTCCTCTTCTGTCTCAGTTTAAGTTCATTTGTAACTTTTGCTCTTAAATATGATATAATATTAAGTGCAGAAAAGCTAAATGCAGTGGTAAAAACAAGGACAAACAAGAATCTGTCCATATTACCATAATACACGGATATACCGAATTGCGCTCGCACTCGCACTATTATTTTCTATAAATTAGTGGACTGTGAAATTGGGGTCAAAACTCTAATTTGACATTAAAATTAGAAAGATCATAACATAGGGAACATGTGTACTTAGTTTCAAGTTGATTGGAATTCATCAAAAACTACCTTGACAAAAAATGTTAACATCATGCGGGACAGACGGACGAGCAAACGAGCGGATGGATGAACGAACGGACCCACAGACCAGAAAACATAATGCCCTCTACTATCGTAGGTGGTGCATAAAAAAACATGTTCTCAGTTGATCTGCTCTTGTCGAGTTGTTGTCTCCTTTGACACATTCCCCGGTTCCATTTTCTTTTCGATCTCGAAATTTCAAAAGTAACTGTTTCACGTTCATTGGTTATTATCATAATTTCTAAAATGAAAATATTGGTAAAGTCATGTAGTGCAGAATAAAGCCAATAGGAATTCATTCCAAAAGCTCTAAGAATTTGTGTGGTATTAGATAATGTGAATATAAAATTGAAAACGGAAATGGGGAATGTGTCAAAAAACAACAGCCGGAGACTGCTTCTAGGGAAGAGCAGGGCCCTAGAACAAATAGTATTATATCGTTATCTCAATATTCATATATATAAAATATATACATATAATATATTTCGATATAATTAAATCGAAACATCGATACATTTATATCGTTATCTCTCTTTATTTTTTTTATATGCGATATACTTATATCGTTATATATCTATATCATTAAATCGTTATACAATTACTAAGATATCGTATATATCGATGTATTCTCAATATCGATATAATGATATAATTATATCGTTTATTTATATCACTAAATCGTTATATCGATGTATTCTAAATCTCGATATAATGATATCGTTATCTCAAAGTGACAAAAACGAAGCTTATTTAGTAAATAAATATACAGAATAAATGATCAATTTCAGTTGAGCAAGATTTTGATTTCCACTGTGTTTAGTCCTTGTTTCGATATCTGGGTCTATTATTTGGGCCTATTTTCAATGCATGACCCAGATTTATTTCAAATCTTATAACTTTGAAATGATAACCATATTGACAATTTAGTTTTGATGTCCTAGATTTTGACTTTGACAGAATCTTAAAACTTAGCAGACTCCTTTGGACAATGTCCTTTTAACACTTTTCTACTTCACGATTCCTGTCTTGTGAGATAACGATATTATTATATCGAGATAACGAAATAAATATATAAAAAAGAATAAAATATATAGTACGAAATAAAATATATAGTTAACGAAATAAATATATCGAGATAACGAGAAAGAAGCATGCCATGGAAGCCAAGTAACCGAGAAAAAGCATACAAGAAACTAATTGAGAAGAAAATGCCCACGTTATAAAAATGAACATTAGAGTTAAATGACGTGAATGCTAAATTGGTCATCGTATGACCTTCAACAATGAAAAACCCTTATCGTATATTCTGCTACAAAAGGTCCGACATGAAATATTTGTAAGCAATTCAAATGAGAAAACTAACAGCATGATTTGCACGATTTCCAAATATATAGTACAAACTTTCTTTTAAGAATTTATCAATATGATCTTGACAAGAAAACATTTAAATCAATTATTGGGATTAAATTTTACTGCCATGTCGAGCCATTATTTATCTTGACTATTTTAGACTTAATAAGGCAATGTAATCACTAAGATTAATTAATTTGACACAAAAAGCCATGTTAAATTATGAAATGTGACGTAAATAGTTGATCGGAATAGAACTGGTCCCGGAATTTTGTATAAAATAAGATTTCAAAGTAATCTTTTATTTGAAGTCACTATACGAATAAATGGCGCTTTGAAAACATGTTTGAGTCGTAGATTTTATTATTGAAATATTATTAAGGCAGCAACCATTTGATTTTCTGGGGGGGGCTATGGTTTTTTTTGGATAAAAAAGTTTGTTTCCAGTTTTTGGAGAAAAAAATAATTTGTTTTTGATTCTGAGAAAAAAAAATTGTTTGTTTCACCCTCAGCTGCCACTATATGTAATGCTAAAGTTGAAAGAAATAAATTGTTTTCGACTTGTCGCGAAAAAAATAGATTGTATTTCGCCGCAGGCGAAAAAAATAATTTGTCCAGAAAAAAAAACCATAGCCCCCCCCCAGAAAATCAAATGGTTGCTGCCTAAATGAATTAAAATTCCTGTATATTGAAGTGCACCGACACGATGTAGCCGATCTGGGTAACATAACGATTGACACTTTTATGGCGGAATAAAATGTGCCAACTATAATGTAAAAATACTGTAAAAGTAAGATACTTAATAGGTTTTAGAATGTCGTTGAATCAGAGAGACGAGAGTGGCAAAACATTAAACTAGTTTCCAGTTACTGGTCTGGGATTTGCATTAAAGGGGAGGGGGGGGGGGGGTTGTTGGAGAGAGAGGGAGTCCCTGGAGTACAGTAAAGTAATTTTATTGAAAAGATTCTGAAAAGTGTTAGCTTTATTGTACAATTTACAAAAAAAAGGAAAAGTTCTGGGTGTAATCTATATAGGGTGTTTAATGCGTTACGAAACTACTATCTGAAATTGAAGAACTTGATTTACTTTAAAACATGAATAGATATATCAGAACAAGAATACAATTTTGATAAATGTAGATTAAAAGTGTAGTGAAGTTAAAGCCGTTTTACACGTCAGTTAAATACTAAGAAACAGGTGCACTATACCAATTTCCGCCACGCATGTGCTACCGTGTCATGTTAAAGTAAAAGCAAGATACGTAATTATATTGGAAAGGTCACCTGCCATTGACCTGTGAAGACTATATCAGATCCGAAATCCACAATTTTAGGTTAAAAAGATAAAACAACTAACTAATTAATCTTGCCATTATTTATAGAATCAGCAAGTTTTGAAAACATTGCCATGCAACTGATCGGATGTGTTCGGCTCTATTTAGTTCATCAAACTTTGCTGGTTACTAATGAGCCATGTGTTTTTTGGGGGAACCAGTTAAAATTCCTTCCTATGGAGAGCGGATACATGGTAAATTTTAAGTCGAACTTTATTTCGTTTTTTCTTAACACTTTTTCTCTGTTATAGTATTTTAGTTCGGATCCTCAGTTGTAATGTTGGTACTATAAATATTTTCCTCACAATTTCTTAGTAATCAGTGTAAAAATTGTCCAAATTTGGGAGGCTATACAAATTTTGAATCCACCCATTCATATATTTATATGTATACAACTTTCATAAGCTGTTTCTAGACTATTTATATACTAGATTATAAGTAATGAGACATATGATAATGACCATTGAGTACAGTACTTAAAACTATGAAAAAGGAAGAAGATACCAATATAGTTTAAAACAAGAATGTGTCCCAAGTACACGGATGCCCCACTCGCACTATCATTTTCTATGTTCAGTGGACCGTGAAATTGGGGTCAAAACTTTAATTTGGAATTAAAATTAGAAAGATCATATCATAGGGAACATGTGTACTAAGTTTCAAGTTGATTAGACTTCAACTTCTTCAAAAACTACCTTGACCAAAAACTTTAACCTGAAGCGAACGGACGCACAGACGGACGGACGAACGGAGGCACAGACCAGAAAACATAATGCCCCTCTTCTATCGTAGGTGGGGCATAAAAATAACGCCTTGACCAAAAAGACGAACAGGCAAACACTAGTCCAAATCATTACGTAGTTTCGTACAGGATTAACCGTCTCGAACCTAACTAAATACGTACTTAAGGAGTGAACTCCGGTGCTTAGCAAATCCGGCTTTCAAATATAAGTTATCAATAACAAGTGTTTGTTTTCACATAATACATACTTATGTATGTGACATATACAATCATAAAAAACCTGATTTTTTTCTCTCACTTGGTTCAGACTTAAGGGATTTAGCAAGACTACTACCTTTTCAATATAAAAATTCAGTAGATGCTGGGACTACGTAAATTGCATCCAAATGACGTAAATGTTGCATAACCATGACTTAATATATTTAGTTTCTAGAAAATGTGGAAATAAGAGATCGTGCTGGGTTGTCAAGCTAATAACAAACATGCAATATTAAAACTTTAGTAATATATTGATAGTTTTTGATACCAAAATGCCATCCCTTCCGCGACAAGTGCAATTTCAGACTGTAACAATATGTTCCAAGCCGCTATTGTTGACTTATGAAAAAATATCTCCGGACCGTGGGAGATCTGTTGACTGAACGTGCAAGCAGAATAAAAGATAGATTGCTAAAATTAAATATAGATATTGACCGTTTTTCAAATGTTTGTTTAAAATTTAATTTGAAATGCGGGTGGTGTTTTGATTGTCAGAGTAAGAAGACAAGACAGGTCACTGGTACAAACTGGGCGAGATAATTGCATGATGAGGGACAGTCACACAACAGCCGTTTTGTATTCCACCAGCCATTCAAACATTAGGTCATTAAGTGTACCACTTTTTTTTTGGACCATCGATTGACAACTATAATCGATTTCATTCTATAAAAGCTTATAATCTCAATGATGAAAGTATAGATCGCACTTGATGGTTAGGAAATACAACCGGAGTACACGGTTTGATATTTTCCCCTCGGCTGAGTTCTGAGTATTGCATTCTATAGTAATTTATAAGAATGAATTGAACGGTTTATAGAAACCGTGAGTTAGTTATTTTTACTAGCTATACACAGCTATAGTTAAAAGTATTGAAAAGTAAAACTAAACTGTCAATATTTGCTCTGATCAATCAATAGTAAGTTTAAATAGATCCCAGATATGAAGGACCTGGGACGGTAAAGTGTGTTCTTTCAAATTACAATGATAACAACTTTCACCGTTAAATAAATGTCATACTGTACAGATAAGAACTATCAAAACGCACTGAATCATGTTCTCTCAACGAACTCTAATCTTAACGCGTGGAGACAAGCGATAAAAAATCTCCCCAATTTTTCATAAATTCTGTCAGCTTTTGTTGATGTATGGAGACGGTTAACCTACGAAGCCCCAGATTTATCTCTGCTAAACAAAATACTTGGCAAAAATTTGCAAAACACATCATGGCGACCGACAAATATTCCATGGAATGTTTGGATTGTTTTAGCAGCAATATAAGACATGTCAACAGCGTATCAAATTTTACTTACTGCTTATAATTGCACGAGGCATAACGCTGCATAATTTATGCTGAAGGAAAACGTATTACACATTCTAGCATAAAAACATGCTGAATTTTATGGTTATTTGTTTTAGTAAGTGAATGTGTCAATTATATCGAAAATGCTGCGTTCGCGTCACCTTGGACTGCATGGACTGATTTAGACCAGAGATAATACGAAGAAGCGAGTGCATTTACTTATATATATCATTATCTTTAAAATATTTTGTCTACCTATATGTCGTTGGATTGTTTTTCTCTTTGGGGAAAACATAAATGTTAGTGTCTTGAGGGAACGTTTAAAAAAAAGGGGTGTGTTCCTTTAAACATATTCTGATTCTAAATTTTTTGAAAAAAATTATTGTGGTCAAGCAGATGACAAAAGAAAATATTCTGAATCTAGATTTTCCCTAAACTTATAGTGTTAAATTTAAAAAAAAATTAAAAAAAATTGATAGATAGCGCCGAAAAACTAAAACAAGAATATTCCACCCCCTTTTTTGAAGTTAAACGGTTGCTCCCTTATTTAAATCTCATTGTCACTGCACAAGATTAGATTCACTAACTGCATGATATGAAGAGATACAAATATTTTGTACTTAAATTATTTATTTGGTGTATTATGCTCTGTGTTATTTTGTTAATCTTGTGTAAAGTATCAACCCCATTGAAGTATTACTATACATTTAGATAAATAAAAGATACTTAATCAGTTTATAGACAAATGTATATCTAGATATGCACCTGGAAGTAAGCTTATTCGATTTAAGTCTTGATTTTAAAACACTGTCAATACCATTGCTGTGGGACTATTAGTCCTAAACTGGAGTCCGCTAGTATTTCGCTACACCATGAACAAAGTGTAGTGGTCAGTCGAGAACCAACTTATATTAGACCCCTTGTTCTTTGTAATTGAATGTAGCCTGATGTACATTGTCAAGAGTGAGCGTTGCTAACCTGCAAGCCAGTTGAAGCTTGCTTAGTGTTCGGATAAAAGGTACTGTGACGGTGAGTGTCAATTGCACGATGTAGTTTGTTCACTACTACGTTGGTCATCTAGTTAGAATGAAATTCAAAACAGTGTGGCTGTGGCCATTGATGGACACATAAAATTCATCCATTGACTGGGACAATTTAGGTGAACGTTTGTATGTAACGACAACTGCTCACTATGTACTTTTTAAAGTTTTGCTTTTGTTTTGGTATAGCTTCGTGGCAATCAGCTGGCAATTGCAACATTTTCAGATTTTATGTGAGCTTGGTTAATCGTCTATAATTTGGTTATTGCCTTATTTTGTGTTTGTTGAGTTTGTATGGTGAAAAATCTATAGAAATCTGAATAATACAATGTTTTTAGTCCTTAACTTTTGATCGTCTCGTTGCTGTATCATAAATGGTATTGCTGCAATAGTGAAAAGCCCAATAGATGATATATCACGAAATTTTAGATCGATAGATTGTGCATTTTTTAAAGTTGCTGTATTGTTGTCTCAATAGTGTTTACCCTAATAAATCCTTCACCTCGTATTGACGCATGGTATTCAAACACATTATTGTGTTCTCAATAAATATAAGTTGAAAAACTATTCAAATTTGAAATACTGTGGATTTATTTATTTTCGTGAGTACTAATTTTCGTGGTTTGAGGAAAACTTGCATATTCGTGGATATTTGATTTCGTGGTTATGGCAAAGTTTGTGTACATTCCGTTAGAAAATTTGTAATTCGCTGAACATTTATATTCGTGGTTACCCTGTACCCACGAAAATTGGTACCAACGAATATTTAAACCAATCCACAGTAAGCAAGTCTGACCTTTACATATCCGTCTTTTTGAATGCTTTATTGGTTAGTGCATAGTTGATCTTTTTAAATCGTATGTCACTTTAGTCTAAACTTTGTCTTGAATAAGATCAATTGCATATTTGGCATATGGTTTCAACATTCAGGCCAAATAAAAATATATGTGTGGTTCCAGTTACATACTTTTAAAAAATATGTTTCTGGTATTATACACGCCCCAACTTGAAGTCCGCCATTTTTACATGTGTTTGGTTGTAAAATAAACAGTCATGATACGTTTTTAGTTAGTTTTGTTGCATGTTATGAATTGTTACATTTTAGCCATAACAGATACTTGTGATGGAAATTCAGATGACAGAAATCTATGAATTTAATTATTTGAATTCACAATCCTCAAAATTTGATCGATTTATTTTTCAGAAATGAAAAAAAAAGTTCTAGGGTCGGGGGTTTTTAACTAGGGTCGGTCGGGTTACTGGAACCACACATATATTTTTATTTGGCCTTACCAATAAAATTGAGAATGGAAATGGAGAATGTGTCAAAGAGACAACAACCTGACCAAAGAGCAGACAACAGCCGAAGATCACTAATGGGTCTCACTTCTTAATGTATATCTGGTTTGGTTTGATGTATGGGGTTGTTTCGGCGTTTAAAAGCCATGTCTATTCATTTACATGCTAACATAAAATTGGCACGTTTGCCTTAGCCCTTTTCCATTTGAATAGAACCATGTAGAACCCCCGATAAACAATTCGCTGTAGGTTGATGAATAACATTCTCTAAAGAACAGTGCTCAAAACTAGGAAATACCTATACATCGTCTGCCCAATAGGAAGCAAAGTGATATACAATTCCCCGCCAAAACCTCTCAAGGCTGACGTGTTAAGTAAGTAGGTACTTGCTATCAGAGTAATAATACTAATTATATACATAATATGTACATTATCTATAACAAGTGTGCCTCGGTTCCGTTTTTAACAATATTTTCGCTTTATCATATTTATAGTTTGTCAGCCACTTGTTGAAATTCTTCCGTTTAATATTATTTAACTCGAGTAGGAATGAGTCGTCATTTTATTGAAGGTTAAGTCAGATTAAGCTTGTTAAAGCTTGTTTATTCAGATACTGAAAAAAACATAAATTCAAACTTCTTATACGTGTATTTTATGCAATTTTATTTAGGTGCAATTTCATAAAAGAGTTTAAGATATGACTGTGTAAGTTTTACATGATTCTAAACAGGAACCGAGATACACGAAAACATAGTACATGTAACCAAGAGAAGATTTTTAAAGCATCATCACCACCCAGATTATCTCTAGTGGAATTTATCAGAAAGTCTCTATACTAATTTACTCAACGCTGGTGGAATATATCAGATAGTCTCTGTTAAATAACCGAAAAGTTTCATAGACTTGATCGTAATTAAGAGAGTAATATCTACAGACATTTATAGACCCAGTCGATGACCTCAAGATGTCTTGCTTTCTTCATGTCGTTGAGTTGCTGTCACATTGACGTTCACTTTCCATTCCTTTTACTCATGTCTATTATAGTATAAATGATTGGGGATTAATTTTTTCCTCCTTTCAAAAATACAAAAATATCTGACCTCTTAGTAACTTCATTTATGTGGAACCCCTTTCCTCTTAATCGTGAAAGGTATTTATGCAATTATTTCTTATCTTCAATGGCATGTGAAAAGCTCAATATATCTTATGCCAATCAATTTTGAAACGTAATCACTTTTAAGAGGGGATAGATGAATGGTACTGGTAAGAATGTTGTCAACTAATATATATTTTTGCATTTGTCGTTGTACATATTTTTTGTTCATTGTTGGTTTGTTGTCTTACTTAACCTAACATTTGTCTATGTGTACGTTTGCATTCTGTGTGTCGTTAGTTATTAATTGTTGTAATTCATGTGTTCCTTTCTATTAATTTCTATAAACGTATCTGTCTGTATTCTGAAATCTTTCCTTTATCTTTTATCCATATGCACTTTCTCAACAATCAAACATTCCCAACCTTGAGTTCGGATAATCCAAGGTGAAATGCACTTACGATTGTCTCTAGCTGAAGTACCATTACAAACGTCCGGCCATAGCAATAAACACCAAGTCAATTGGCACCACAATATAACAGAATGACAGTTTTATGGACGGTTATAATCAGTAGTTACAATTCTGACAGAATTATTGTTATATTACCACACTAACACATGGTTATAGTCATCATTTCTCAAATGTTTACTCAAAACTATAATCAAGGAAAAATGTAACATATTTTCCCGCAGAAAATAAAAAACGTAAATACAGTAAAACCAATATTACTTGTGAAAAAGTTGGAGATTGTCTTGTAAATTCTTTCCACTCGTATTCAGGTAACCAGTAATTGTATGTCAAAACGAATTAACATACTTACTCTTGTTCTGACAACTCTAATCAACATTATAACTGAGATATGCTATATTTATAAAAGTTCACGCTTTTTGTTATTTAGAAAATGTTATGCCTTTAGTGCAGTTAACGTCATTAAAGATTTTAATCATATTTTGAATTCGATTATGAAGACCAGTCCCGATGTCCTTTTTCGAAAGAAGTATTCTAAAAAAATAAAACCTCATTTGTCAGCGCGTAATACGGGTATAGCACCCTTTCAAAGCCTTGTTTCTCACTCTCGAGGGTGCTGGATCATTTATCGTTTTGTTGCCCCTGTAGCTTTAATAGATTGGACTAAATTTTACGTTTTCAAGTGATTTACTGGTATTTGTTTTCGCAAACATCCAAGACACATAACTTCTTCTCCAATACGAGATTCGCCTCATACTCGAACTGTAGATTAATGTCTTTAGGTGTTGCACTCATGGAGCAATATCTTTTTACCTTCCGGAGCATCTTCTCCCCTAAGGTTTTCTTTGTTTGATTGGATTCGTTTAGTTTGGTCTTATTTTTTCGATACAGCATTTCGTGAACTTATTTTTGCTTTTGTGTGGTTTTAACCATGTGTTAACTGTTGTGTGTGTCCATTTCTTTTCGACTTATGAATTCGGAAATCCTATAGTAGCTATTCAATTAAAAGACGGTATAGATTTGCAGGTTTGTCACCAAGTACGAATATTAAATGCAAAAACTGTTTTAAGTAGCACAAGTTGCAACAGTACGGATGTAATAGATCCTTTATTTTTAATTTGAAATAAAGGGAGACAAAATAACATATCATATGTTTGCAGTTTTAATGAGTGTAAATGTAATCCTTATTCATCTAGTTTTGTATGTCAAACGGTTAAACGCTTGCAGCTATTTGAGTGACATTTTATGGCATGTATAATTGCATTTAGAATTAATATTCTTCCGCATGTCCTTGTAAATAAATTGTCCTTAAACATGCAAACTTTAATTGCATTAAAAAGTCTTTAAAAGTCTTTTTTCGTGTCACACAAGTATTAAGAAAAGAACTTTCTTGAACCTAAATTATGAAATTTCTTTTTGCAACAGAACCGGTCAAGAGGCTCTGCTTTTGGGATAACAACTAGAGGCTCTCAAGAGCCTGTGTCGCTCAACTGACTCTACTTGGGTTTTTGAAAAAAGAAAAAAGATCCTGACAGGTTCTTAAATAATGATTGAGGCCAAAGTTTGTTTAGTATTGCATTCCATTGTATGGTTCTCTAAAAGAAGACATTTTGTATGTATTTCCCATAGAGTCCTATGTTAAACTAAGTCCCCCTCTGGCGGCCATCTTGGACGATGGATCGGTCACACAGTAACAACACTTGGTCAGCACCTCATACGGAACATTCATGCTATGTTTTGTTTCATTCCATTGAGTGGTTCTCTAGAAGTTCAAAATGTGAAAAGTTAACGACAACGACGACGGACGCCAGGTGATGAGAAAAGCTCAATTTGCCCTTTGGGCCAGGTGAGCTAATAAGGGGGAGGTGTACCTATATCACCGTCTTATTTTTAAATACAGGCCTGTAGTTTTGTTAAGGTACACGTGAATTTTCTTTTAAAAAAGTTATGAAACTTAGTTCTGTCTAATCAAAACCTGAGAAAAGTAGTGGACTATTGTCGAAGGAATATAAACCCAAGTTTGACTATGGAAGAAGTTCCCCTATTTAAACAAGTTTACTTTGGTTCTCCTGCGCATTTTCTCCATGGAAGAATGTGAATTAAAAAAAAGTACATAGTCGAGGTCTCGTATGATGCCCCAGCCACCTAAAAAAAACCAACAAAATACACCGCACCATGCTTACCGTTTGACGTACTTGGTACCAAAGTTAAATGTATATTTGTTTTGCCAAAATTTCATAAATCGCGGTTGGCGAGCCCCATAAGCAACGTGTATTGAATTATTCTTTTTTCAATATTGAACTTACTGATAAGAGATCTAGAAAGAAGGCAGATTTTTGTTTCAAATACTCTTTTAGCAAGATTTTGTTAAAGGTCCTTTTTATATAACTGGAGTTCCTCTAGCGGCCTAAGCTTACAAAATCATAGAAAATAAAAGTACGTTTAGTGTCAGTGCTTAAAATTAGAATAAATTGTGCAGAAGGCACTGCTGTTAGATAATTGATAGTACCAAGTATTTTGCGGATTTTTTCCCCTCGATTTTGGAAAAATGCAGGTGTGTCCCGAGAAATATAAGATAAAATCTGACGCGTACTTCAGGATACTATATCAAAATTGCATCTAAATGTCTGCACTTACAAAAAGACTAACAATACGTACTCATCAATGATCTATCAATCAAACTTTATGCAATGGATACCTGTCGTTCTGTGAAGTTCAATACAAATAAATTATTACTCTATTGTTTACGCTAATAAAATATAACAGTCTGCTATTAAGTCATAAACTCTAATATAATGATCAACTTGGGAATATTCTCGTTCGATACAAAATTGCATTGTAATACTGAAAGGTGTTATATCTTCATTTATAAAATATGTAAACCGCTTAGTAGATAGATGTTCCTGCAGAAATGTCAATGGATGAAAAATGATATATTAAAGGCGAATCTTCACTTTATATACATTATGTAACATAAGTATATAACTGGTTGAAAAAAGGATTACTACGAATCTTTGTGGGACTGAAATGTAGTGATGCTCCAAAATCCATCAAATCTAAAACTAGTGAAAAAAAGTTGTAATATTAAATTTAAAGTGGAGGAAAAGGGACTCCATTGTTTTTCATGAAATAAACTTTTTTATGATTTATATTTGTCACAAGTATACACGTGTATGTATTAAATGACTTAAAGAAAGAATGATCATCATTTAATAAAAATTATAAAGCATTAAATAAAATATATCCACCCCCTTTTTTTCAAAAAAATATATGTATCTTAGCATATTAGCTGAAAACTATAGGCCCCTTAGAAAGTAGAGATTTTATTTATTTTATTTCAAAATATTTGAACTCAGGAAAGGCAAACTTTATCTGACTGATAATTTGTATATATATATGTATCCTTGGAAGAAACAATTTAAACCGGAATAGATAATGGATTGAAACAACTTCTTCGCAAATGCACGAAAAAATATATTGGTCTGAGGGTCTAATATAGGGATACATCCTTTAGCCTAATGATTATTGTTTAATAAGTGATAATGTTTGGAATCAAATATTGACTTTTAACTATCCAGTTCTATTGAAATTTGCCAAATAGAATGCCTAGCCAGGTATTGTATATGTATGAAGGAGAAAAATTCACAAGAAATTTTCATGTGTACTATATATATTCCTCCAAGTAAAAAACTTATTTTCTTTCGACGCGTAGCTCTTGTAACATGGCATTGCACCCACAAAACCCGAATCAAACTTGACGTATTATGCTGAAAATACAGAAACGGACAGATGGAAAAATGAAATGAACGACTGAGACGGTGAAATGCATTTCACCTGTCAATTATCGGAGCAAACTTTACCGTGTTATAAATATTCTAGATGATTTAACCAGATTTTTCTATCAATTAACGTGACACGTCTGAGCCTTATGGAAAGTGATGAACTTTCACAGCAATCATAATTACCAAACATTTGTAAACTCTACAAAAATGGATGACCCGTCTTTTTTATAATGCTACATTTTTACTAAATTGTTTTCTATTACTTTAAAATTGGCGGGAATTTGATTTTTCTTCCTAATGTTTTATCTATTATCTGTGTTTTCTCTGGAATTTCGATAAAGTTTGAAAATAAGTTACATAACTTTTACCGAACAAAAACTACAACAATAGCAGTTTTACAGTGTGCCACTGACATTTAGGTGGGCCGAACATGTCCACATTTTATTCTATGCGAATGACGAAGGATTTCCCTTTATACTAGTTGAGATAAACTTTTTGTAAGTTAAGCATACACATGATAAAACATTTTCTTAATTTGTTCCAGTGTTATTGTATAAGTTATCAAGTTTTGGTATACAATAAGTAATGTTAAGCGACGCAAAGGTCAAATAGAACGAACGATAAATGTTGAATGGGATGAACTGACAAAAATACATGTAAAAAAATGTAAATATTGCTGTTTCAATGACCGAATTTTCATTTCACCATTGTTGGAAGCTTGGAAGTCATAATCTAACTTAAGTGATTCCAGAAAGCACACGACTTTCAATTCTTAATTAAAAATCAATTATTGACAAAATATTTACATTAAACAATTGAAAACTGCTGAAATGTGTTTAGAATATTATTGGAATTTTCTTTGTTTAAAACAACATTTTCTAATACCAGCTGCTATGTTGCATTACAAACCCAGTGCTTTCACATAAATTAGAAACTAGATATTTTTCGTTAAACCGACAGAGATATCTATTTGCGTTTGGCTATGTTTACTTCTTTAACATGATAAATCTTTCACATTCTTCCTAAGTTGCACACAAGCTCCTTTTAAATATGTGAAAGATTTGAATGGTTTCGACCTACATAAAACGAAAGAGATTTACAAATGATGTGTATTTCATCTCAGGTTGAGAATAAACAATAAACAGTATGGCAAGATACTTAAACATCATTTAAACTATTTGGAAAGCTAGTGTTTAAGTGCGTTTAGAAAGTCACAAAAGTTTAAGCAACACGGTTAAAATAAGGCGAACACGTAGCGAGAAGTATTAAGGTATTAAGTATGATAAATCTCGTTACAAACCTTCGCGACAGTTTTATGAATTAAGAAAAGAATTATCTTTTCAAAATGGTAACAAAACATTTTCCTTGCTACCATTATAGTGACATAGATTTATGAATTGGGAAAGAAACTTTGTAAAATTGGATTTAGTATGGTAACACAACTATTTAACTCCACCTCCATGACACTAGTGAATATATTTAAATGTTCATAATAACAGACTATTATATTCTATTAAGCCATATATAATAATATGTCAACAAAATCGGATATGTTGGTCTCACATGCTCGGTCGATCTAGAGGTGGCGATAAGGGGGTAAATGCATGAAAAACTAGAAGGCAAAAGTCTTTTAAATCTGACATTTTTATCTCTGACCATAAATAACAAGATATGAAAATAATGAACAATAATAAGGGATCTTGAACAATGCAAAAATATGAAAAATAACATAATATAATGAGATGTTCTGCTTGAACGACTGTTTGTACAATAGATCATTATAAATAGTTACTTGGGAATATCAACCTTTGATATAGTTTACTGTAGTTCACAGCACAGCCAAAATAAAATTATTTCTACCCAGATTTTCTAAATTATATTCTTATTCACTGTTTTTACTTAGCCCCAATCTTTCAGAATAATGAAGTCAAGCTTAAATTCCCAAATGAAAACAATTCTACATTACTGCACTCGTTAAACTAGGTAATTTTTGTTTTATATAAACAACTGCTTTACAATGTGCCTTTATTCAAATGCTGTCTCTATTGAACTGAAAAATTACAGATTGTTCACGCGAACATTCCTCTAAAAATTGTTTTTATAAAACTAAATTCTCTAATTTACAACTTAATTCTTTCTAAACGTCAAAATTTTTATCAACTTTACATTCCAAATAATCTTGATAAAGTAGAAAAATTCGAACAAAACTGGGAAGAATTATTCAAAATTGAAACGTGTTAACAATTTTCCAATTTAACGACTTAAACCTGGCATGCATGTTTATAATCAGATAATAAAAACCTTTGACCCTTTAATACTGAGGCAGTTCTACAATACACATTAAAATGCATCGCATACCACTGCGATGTAGAAAAAGATTTTCAAATCTATTGAGTGAAGTGATTTTTTTACCTAGTTAATGGAGTTCCATGTAGCATGTTGCCAATATCTTAGATGCAAAATATAACTGTCAGAAACTATGAAAGTAGATACCCCCATAAATCTTTAACGAAAATCTGCGGGTAGTCTTTTCCTGTTTTTGTTTTCTGAAAGATCCATATGGCTTAAACCCCGCTGTTTTGTATCATGGTTTTAATTCCACAGACTTCAACAGATTTATCAATGAATGATGGTAGTTTGAACACAATCAACATTATGAGAGAAAAGCTTTGATTTAACAGAATTCTCGTTAATAGAGTTTAATAATACACACAAATATTACCCTTGGAGAGTTATCCATCAACTTATAAAGCTGATACGAGTATTTCACAAATGTTTCTTTAACGTATAATGCAACAAATCACGAAAACAACAAATAGCCCAGCCGTATAACGTAATATATTTAAAACAAACCATGCCTAGACTATTGTCTCACTGTCTGCCTTTATATAACGTTTGCTTTTTTCTACCCGAATTGCCCTGTTTTGTTTAATTGGAATCTGTTGGTAATGATGTTGAGGAACATGGTATTCGTACTGTTTTCGTTCAGGTTTTTTACTAATACATAATTTTCCAACGAAATTCCTCCAAGAATTGATTGTTTTCGAAGACCATACCCACATACCACTGGTAATTCCCACAACAAGCGACATAAATATTTTTAACATAAAAATTTCAATCTTTGGTAAATTTGTGGAATACTTCGAATACCACGAATCCCTGCTTGTGTATTCATAAAATAAGCACGCTATGACACAAGCTGCTGGAACAGTATATAAGACGGAAAAAATTCCAATTCGGATCATTAGCACTTCTAGTTTATCTGTTTTAACTCCATCGTTTCGCACTTGTTTTCGGATTCTAAATAAAGCTACAAAACCAGCGACTAGGAAAGTTATTCCAATGAAGAGGTAGACTAGTAAAGGGGCAATAACAAACCCCAATAAAGTTCGGGTATTCTGATTCCCCACATAACAAACCCCAGTCAATTCATCAGCGTCTACATCACGCATCACTAAAATAACAATTGTTTTAATGGCCGGAATGGCCCAAGCCACTAAATGAAAGTAACTACTGTGAATTTGGATGGCCTCGTGGCCCCACTTTAATCCTGCTGCCAGGAACCAAGTCAATGTTAAAATCACCCACCAGAGTGAGGCGGCAGTACCAAAAAAGTATAACAATAAAAATACTATAGCACAGTCTGTATTTTCTAAACCTTCTTGAATTAAAATTCCTAGTCCATTTTGTGGACTTGTTACTGTTGGGTCTTTGTCACATGCTATAGATTCCCGTCCTGCGATAAGTCGAACTATAAATGCAATGCTGAAAATGTTAAAGCACATGGATAGAAAAATGATGGGTCTTTCTGGATAACGAAATCGATGTGTTTCAATGATGAATGTTAGCACTGTGAATAGAGTTGATACGAAACATAATCCGGCCCAAATAGCCATCCAAATGTCTGCGAAATATTTGTCCTCGCTGCTGAATGCATCATGGTATCCACATTGCAGTGCACATCTGTCCGTTCGGTTGATGTACGTGTACATTTCGGCGTGTCTATAATGCATACATTTTAAGCTACTGATTATATTCCAGTCCATAGGAATGGATGGTAGTTGAGTTGGGTACATTGGATTGGCCCCAGGCTGCCCAGGCTTCGGATACGACCCAGGCTTCGGTCTTCCAGGACGACGAGGTAAGGGGTCATCTTCCTCCCCCGGACCGTCCATACACATATGATTTTGATCGTTTTTAGGTGGAAATTTTGAGCAATTCAATGCCGCTGGCCACGGAAATCCAAATTCATTTAAAACAGGCCTACAACGTTTTTGAACATTGGTACACATTGGTCTACACGGTCCAATGGGGTCCATGACTTTCTCTGTACACATTGGAACGTAAACAGAACACAAGAAAAACTTCAGTTGTTTTGAACACCCGTATTGTATCAAAGGGGTAAATGTCTGCAGTTGTAGCTCAGCGTCTTGTTGTAAATCGTGTCCTACAAGATTTGGCATACCCGTAACGTTATATCCTAACCCTTTGCACATTTCTATTCGGATAGGGTCACATTTTCGGACTATTTCCGTACCGAACATATACAATCCTTTCGGCAGAAATAAACACATAAAGCTTGCCAACACTACACGTGTTGTCAATTCCATAGTAATTATAACTGGTAAATTACATAAGTTGCAATTAATAGTCTTTAATATTTTACTGATCACTTAAATGCGAATTAAATCCACATAATATACACGACTTCTCCTCCCACCGCTGTTGGCATCAAGTAAATATTCCTGCATCTCTCAAGAGAACCGAGTTAGACATAGATAATGTTCGTTATCAACAAATCTTTCCTTCTCACGAATGCCATGTGAAATAATGTCTATCTTTCCTTCGTTGTTCTATTTAATCTGTGGATAAAATATCGTTTTAGCTTAGAAAAGAGTGCATGCCAGCGATCATGCCCTACTGGTGTTGGGTTTCACACAAACTCGACCCAATCAGATGGTTTGTTATGATTGGCGACTCCTCCCCGCTTCAGTACTTTACGATCTATTCCAACCATCAATCAAATCTGCCAATCATTAACAACTATCCGGGGATTAATATTATTGGCATGAGATTTATGAATAGTTGAATCTTCTTTTGTGAACAATAATGGATTCTTTTCAGTCGAGTTATTTACTTATGTTAAACCAATTCTAGCCTTTTGTTACGGTTTCCACTTTCTATTCACTGTAAACGACTTTTATAATAACTAAAGTCAACGTTGTGCGTGTTTATACATAAATAACTAGCTGTCAGTTGAAACTATATGTAACGAAAAACAAACACCTTACCCTAAATTTCCTGCCGAGGTATTAATTATTTACATGACAGTTCAAAAATTGCTATACGTTAGTGTCCTTTTCATAAATCTACCTGGAATTTTGTGTCGTTGATTTTGCCTTGTTTTCACATCCGAGTCATGAATTTATATAAAACATTTCACTTAACAGGAATAAATATAGCTGCGGTGTGACACCCTCGTTGTCACACATTCATCATTTGTCTCGCTGCAGGTGTGTAACGGTTAACAACATAATCCTTGTGTCATATTAATTAAATCAAAACTAAAACATGAAAAATGTTCTGATACGAACAAACTCTATGCGGTAATATCATTTAAAACTTATTTTTCTGACGCAATAAACAAAATAATATATAATGAAGAAGAAAAAAACACTATTTGTTGTAACAGTTTGTCATCCCTATGTCCACTTATATGGTACATCTCACGTATTTGGTCAATTCATATTAATATGCACAAGAATGGAAAAGAAATATCATCCTTTTCAGTTCCGTGCTTTAGAAGGTTTTTCACTGACGGTCGCGTTTTGAACAATAGGATGAGAAGTATTCAGTAACGACATCTGGTTTAATAGAAGTTTAACAAAGATGTAATTAATTCCACAAACTTTCATCTGAATAAATCAGATAGATTTCTAGCAAACATCTGTTGCTTGTGACGACAATCAACTGATACTCTGTATATCTAATGTTACTCATCACGCTAAATCAGCGACAAGTCCGACAGAGTTATCGTTCCTTATAAATATCACAAATGTTACTTGGCATAAGGGACATAATCCAATCTTATATTGTACAACAAATTCAAATAAAAGCAACGGGGTTTGATATTAGACAAATTTGTTTATACCGTAAATATTAAAAATGAAAAGTTAATAATTTATATTGTTTAAAAATATTACTTTGAATATACATGTATGAAAATTTCCTGCTACACCAGATATGGGTTACTGGAAGATTTTTCTTCGCTTACATGTGGAATCTGCATATTTGAACGTATTTTACATGTTGCATTGAATGATAGACTATTGGTTGTCTAACGTTGAAGGATGTTGCATTAATTCACCGTTTATACAAGAAGGTCAAAAATATGCCAGATCATTCGACAAATAAAGGAAAGAAAGAAAAAAACCCGTCAAACTTTGACTGTCGTTGACAAAGTGGGAAAAGTTGGATAGGCCCTTTGAAAACAATACTTCTGTTAAGCTCGCACGAAAATACTCCTTTTCAAATTTAGACAGGTCTTTGATGTTACATAAATATTGTATTCTTTGAGATTCTTCCGTTTGTACCATGCTTATTGCTATAGGGTGTGTTTGGATATACGCCTGAGGCAAACTTTGGTTACCCATAGGTACCTATGGTTTGATATTTTATACACAAAATATCATACCATATGCCGCCTCAGGCGTATATCCAAACACACCCATAGTCTTCTACCAGATATGCACGTTCAGTACTTAGACTGGTTCCCTATCCTTAATCTTTTTTTTGGCTCTGACAGATATAAGGTATCTGAGATACCCGTATGTTACAAGGGAGAGGACAAGCCTAGATTAGTACTATATCAGACAAGATTTCTCTGTTATAGATCTCCACTGCTTTTAAAATATGTTGGTTGAAAAAAAAACTAAATACTGCAAAATTCGTTTCCATCTTTGACTTTCAAATATGATGATACTAAGATTTTTCTATCGCGATTACTTGTATAGCAAAAGCGCTGAGGTAAAGACTCTTTGAAAAAGCAACAATGAACATGGCCCTTTTAAAACTAGGTTAGCAACAGACTATTTTCCCAAAAATGAAACAGTTGTTTACTGACGTAGCCATTTGGAATAAACACAAGGGAATCGCATGAATCCGAACCAATGTAGGAATAGATGCATCGACATGGTAAAATAAAATTGAGAATGGAAATGGGGAATGTGTCAAAGAGACAACAACCCGACCAAATAAAAAACAATAAGCGTTCTATCTATACATGCATAAAAATTCATGCCGAGTGAAAGGACATATCTAGTTATCAGATCTGATTTAAAACGATCCAAAGACCGGGAAACATGTCTCCCAGGAGGTCAGATATACAAACATATCAAATGAAAACAGTTTTGGAGGTACCGATTTATTATTTTGTAGGATGTGCATATCTTTAATCAGGGGTTAAAAAATCCACTAGCCCGACGCCCGGGACTAGAGCATTTACGCCTCGGGCAATCAAAACTTTTAACCCAATATGCCCGACGGACTAGTAACAAAAAATTCTTGGCGTTTCCAAAATAGATAGTGGAAAATCCCTTCATCCCTATTCTATCTTAGCCAATCAGATTCAATTACGTCATCCGGGATTCAAAGCATTTGAACTGGTTTGTACAGGTCTAGGGTTACGTTCAATATCCTAGCGGCTACTTAGGGCTACGCAGATTTATGACTATTGAACGTGTAGCTAGCCTAGCTGCTACATAGATATTGATAGCAGCTACTCGCTAGCTACTCGTTCAGTATAGACAAAAATCTTTGTAGCACTACGTAGCCGCTACGATATTGAATGCAACCCTGTTGTACAGGTACATGTTTTAAAAATAGAACAAATAACTCAGGGTGGCCAGGTATCATCTATTGATCGCAATATCTCATACTTTCAATATTGATTTCTCAGTACAGGGGGTATTGTACATTGCTTCTGTCGAGATTTTCAATTAACAGTACCGGGGTTTTTTGTATTGGTCTTGTCGGACAACTGCTGAACACGAAACAATACAACAAAATATTTCAAAATATTTTAGAACGGGCACCCCAGAAACTTCGTCAGTTTCAAAGCAAAAATCGGTAGATGAAGGGGGTACTAATGAGGCTGAAAATTCATCCAGAAAAAAATGTAAAATATGATAGGGAAAAGCGGAAAAGAACATATCTAGTGACATAGACAGAAGATTCCCCTGGGCAAGGTCAGCTGTGGCGTCAGGATGAAAAATCCGAGACCATGTTCTGCGAATATTGCCAATGTTTTTACCGAGCACGCCAATAAAAGGTCTTCCTTTTATGTGTGGACAACAAATATAATAATTAAACCACGGCACTTGTTTCACACGATAAAACCAATGAACATGTTTGATACCAATTTATAACTTTTTATTATACCCCCGCTTTGAAAAAAAGGGGGTATACTGTTTTACCTCTGTTTGTCCTTCCTTCAGTCCATCAGTCCGCCAGTCTGTCAGTCCGTCCGTCCCATGAATATTTTTGTCACATTTTTCTCATGAACTACACTACCAGGATTTCTGAAATTTGGTTTCAGGCTTGATATAAGTCAGCTATACCGTGTGATGCGTTTTCAGATTCATCACTCAACAACTTCCTGTTTACCGAACACTTGTTTGATTTTACACATGATAGCCAAGTTGAAAATTTTTCGTCACATTTTTCTCAGGAACTACAATACAAGGATTTCTGAAATTTGGTTTAAGGGTTAATATAAGTCAGCTATACTGTGTGATGCGTTTTCAGATTCATCACTCGACAACTTCCTGTTTACCGAACACTTGCATATTTTTACACAATTAATATTATCCACTTGCGGCGGGGGTATCATCAGTGATCAGTAGCTCGCAGTTTCACTTGTTTTTCCTGTTAACATGGTTAAGGAGGCTCGCCGGTCTAAGATTTTCAGAAAAAAATTAAACATTTATTTTTCATTACAAATTTTATTTATTACCTTTAGTAGTTGTGACTTTATCATATGGTACAAAAATCATTCCAAAAAATCAATTCGTGTGGCCCCAGTTGACTTTTAAAATGTAGATATCATTGAAAATGCTCCAAATTATCTCCCTGTGGTGCAAAAATGCTATTTTTTGGCATTAAAATTGAAATATCTTTTTTAACTCATCGGTGACCTATATTTTTTATTGTTGTTTTCGAAGAAGCTGTACATAAACTAAATAATTGTAAATTTAAGCAATTTCTGTAATTTAGTTATTTTTTTTATTTCGATATTACCCTATGACCATAAAAGGAAGGTTGGGATTGATTTTGGGTGTTTTGGTCCCAACAGTTTAGGAATTAGGGTCCAAAAAGGGCCCAAATAAGTATTTTTCTTGTGGTTCTATGATATGCTGAATCTAACCATGTATTTAGATTTTGGATATTGGACCATAATAGGTAAATGTCCAATTTAAAAATTTTAAGTTTGTAAGTTTAAGTTCTTATACCACATTCATCCTGTGTCAGAAACCTATGTTGTGTCAACTTTTTAATCACAATCCAAATTCAGAGCTGTATCAAGCTTAAATGTTGTGTCCATACTTGCCCCAACTGTTCAGGGTTCGACCTATGCGGTCGTATAAAGCTGCGCCCTGCAGAGTATCTGGTTCTATTAGGTATAAGATAAAGTTCATTTATAGAAAAATATAGAGAAATCCTATAGTAAATAAAAAAAAAATGATTTAGACCCGTGAGCCCCCTTAGACCCGTGAGCCCCCTAAAGACCCGTGAGCCCCCTTCATGACCCATAGTACTACAACAGATAAAAATGAACTAGTTTAATACAGTGTATAATGTCCCCTTCAAAACATGACACCCACCCTGTATTATGCAGCAAACTCTGATTTGTAAGGCATACATAGGCTAGCAGGTCAGTTTTGATGGGCTAGCAGTTCTTCGAACAGGGCTAGTAAAATCCTGCTGCCAATAAGTCCTGGGCTAGTTAGCTGTAACAACATTTTTTAACCCCTGTTTAATGGAGGTATGCGTGGCCAAATGATTTGTTTTTTAAAGCTGCATAAAGAGATCATGGTTTTGTCCTGTTATCTCCTCCTACTGTTTTGAAGATACACTGTCAACTGTTTTGTAGGATGTTCAAACACATAATTGAGGTATGCACTGGATCTTAATTTTTATTCAAATATTCTGAAAATGACAAGAGGTTGGTAGTTGGACCTAAACAGTTTTTTTTTGTCAGGCTGGGGTATCTATTATAGTTTTCATAATAATTGACAAATACAAACCAAAAAATTACATTCCCCTTCCCTTTTCACGAATGCGACCTACCGAATTAGACTATTTACCGGGTTTGTTATAACATGAGCAACACGACAGGTGCCACATGCGGAGCAGGATCTGCTTACCCTTCCGGAGCACCTGAAATCACCAAAGTTTTTGGTGAGGTTCGTGTTGCTTAGTCTTTAGTTTTCTATGTTGTGTCTTTTGTACTATTAATGTCTGTTTGTCTTTTCTTTTTTTAGCCATGGCGTTGTCAGTTTATTAGATCTAAGATTTTGACTGTTCCTCTGGTATTTTTTGCCCCTACTTTTTTGGCAACTACTGCTTTAAAAAGTCATGTGACAATTTCACGTAAATGATCATCGGGCAGATAACAGCATTCTGAACATCTTTGTCCTGTCAGATTTTCTCTTTTGACAGCGGTTTTAAATATAATAGACAAAACTTTCCCCTATCTTCAGTAATAAGACATTTCGGCGATTTCAGCAGGCTGGACACATTTTCTAAACTATAGATACCCTACTAATTATTTTGGCCCAGTTCGATTAAATTTGGTCCAATAGTTTCAGCGCAATTGTTTTGTAAAGGTTAAAGACGATGGACGACGGATACCAAGTAGTGACTCAAATTAGAAAAGCTCGCTTAGCCTTTCGGCCAGTTGAGCTTCCAATGCAAAAGGAATTTCTAATCCCCCAAACTTTTAAAGATAGGTGACAAGTTAGAAATTTTGATTGTCCAAAAGGTAAGGTGGGAATTGTTCCAATGACTTTGGTTGGTATGACCGAGTAATTAACATTAAAAATCGTAGAACATTTTAAAATGTAAATATGAAAACATCATGAAATTGTTAAAATCAAGTACTGATCCAACCATTCATCTTTGTGTGTACTTCATTTGTAGAGTGGGTCTCATTTTTCATTTAACTGTCAATCTGTATAGATTCGAAATTTGTTTGAAAAAAATTAAATTGTTTCAAAAGGTAAATGAAACAGTTACACTGTTGTTTGTTTTTATAGAAAATTATTGATTTCTTTTGTTGCTTGTACCAGTATAAAATTGAGAATGGAAATGGGGAATGTGCCAAAGAGACAACAACCCGACCATAGAAAAAAACAACAGCAGAAGGTCTATATATATGTTTTAGAAAAAATTAAAAGTTTATTTTGATTTACATGTACATGTATTTTTGAAACTGGCATATCAGCAACTGCTAGTATAGTTATTGGTTAATTTATGTGTCATTGTCCTTTTGTTTGGTTTCTTTTGTTACCTATTCTGACATCGGACCACGACTTCTTTTAAACTGAGTTTTTCTGTATTAGATTGAGGTATAGGAGAAAGGTTGAGATCTCACAAAACATGTTTAACCCCATCGCTGTCCCAAGTCAGGAGCCTCTGACCTTTGTTAGTTTTGCATGATTTTTAATTTTAGTTCATTTATATGTTTCGAGTTTAATATGACGTGATCTAACACTGAACTAGTACATATTTTTTTTTAGGGGCCAGCTGAATATAAAAAAAAGATGTGCGGGTATGATTGCCAATGAGACAACTCTCCACAAGAGTGCACGCCTCCGGGTGCGGGATTTTCTCGCTGTGTTACAAACCTATCGGTGGTCTTTGGCCGTTGTCTGCTCTTTGGTCGTGTTGTTGACACCAATCCCATTTTCATTCTCAATTTTATGTATGTCGAAGGAGCATATGATAATCAATTGATCATTCTCAGAAAATTGTATAACTACTACCCCAAAAATATTGATGACAAGATGAGGAAACGTGCAACATCGACTTGTTATGAGCAAATAAGGTCGCATGAGGTATCACCTGCCTCCAGTGGCGTAGCCAGGGTTGGAATGATGTGGATATTTCGCCGAGCGGAGCGAGGCGAAATTTTTTTGGGACCTTTTTATGCAGAAAATTATTTTTTATTTAAGCACATGTACTCCCCAGAATCCGACACTAGTTAGATTTTTGTTTAAATTCAAAATACACACCAATTCATATATTGATATTTTCAACTTTTATTGTTTCCTCGAAACTACCATCATTCAATTCAAAAATATTTGATGTAAAAGTTTCCAACCCAATCTTATATTTGACATATCAAAAACGGACCCCATTACAGCGGCACTTTTGTATAATTGGGGAACTTCGGAATATAGGAACTGAAGTGACTCCCCTTTCAACTTATAGTTTGGGTTTTTGATTTTTTGATTACTTAACTAAACGCGTTGCAGGAGACATAAACATACCACATGTCTGATCGTCCGGTCTTGTTAACACTCTCATGTGTACAGTTCTTGCCAGATTTAGTGAAACGTATATCATCAGCAATGTCTTTGATACTTTCGAAAATAAGTCGTAATCAAATATTTTTAACCAGATATGACCTTTTGAAATATCAATTGTAATGGAAATCCCTTTTCATTTGCTGTGAAGCTTTTATTTCTCTTAAGATATTGAAAATAAAAAATAAAAAGTGCTTTTTTTTAGTTATTCACTTGTTCCTTACCCTTTGATAGATAAAATATGACATGTAATGTGCATGGCGGGGAACATTGAAACTTAATTTGTTCTTTAATTGAAAATAAAATTAATATTTGAACCTCGATAGAAACGGGAATTCATTAGACTAGGAATTATCACGATCTATTACAAATTGATTTTTTTATCACGTCGTTTACCATGTCACAAGAAACGATATTAGGATATGGTTTTTTAGTTGTTAGTTGCTTAAGTCAGATGAGAAGCCATCACTCCACTAGGTTCAATTTCAGATGAAACACGTCCACGGGTCTGCGTTTCATCATCCTCCCCGCTTGCCTTAGCCGATGACGTTTATTTATTTTTACAAACAAAAGTTATTGAAACACTATTATGTGTTTGAACTATCTTGTTTACCTAAACTAAATTATTCTAAATGAAAGACCAGGCATACTGCTTCGAAAATGACTGGATATTATCCTCATATCCTCAGCCTTGTTACATTTGGATACTTCAGAGTTGAACTGCTGCTATTAATTTTTTTTGGCCAAAATGATCTGGATGCTTGAGCATCTGAGCATACATGCAAGCTACGTCCTCATTTTAGAAAAAAATAAATACTATAAAGCAAATCACAACCACATCAAAGCTTAAGGCTTCTTCTGAACATTTGAAGGGCACAGGACGTTTGCGCTTTTTTACCTGTAAAACGATAGGACATTTGCGCTTCAAATACTATGGACATTTGCGCTTTTAATTTTGATTCACCTGTATTAAATTGACCGGACATTTGCGCTTTTTACCTAAAGTGGTCTACCTGTAATCTTAATGAGAAGTAATCATTAAGTTAAAAAAAATAACTTATATTTGTCATTATAGTTAGTTCACATTTACACAGTCTTGAACATGGAGTTTAAAGTTATAGAGACTAGTAAATGAAAAAAATGTTTATGATTAGGTACATTAATGAACAGGCTCCCCAAACAAGAATTGAGAAGTAGAAACTCGATCATTTATTTAAGTACCAATCAGGACAGATAACAAGAGCAAGATTTGTTCACTCATTGGGCTTCGAATATCAAGCTATAACTGACCTGTAATTGTGATGACAGTACATGCATGGTTTTATTTCATAAGAATGTGTACTTTTAGCTGTACATAAACTTTTAAACAAATATCAACAATATGACATGTTTGTGCTATGAAATGATTTTTAAACTTTTAACCATAAAGAATGACTTTAACTCTGCCCGGTCAAACCTGCCGGTCCCAAGCCCGGATAAAAGAAAAGGGAAGTCATAGATATATATATAAAAAAAGCGCAAATGTCCTATGTGAAAAGCGCAAATGTCCATTTTTAAAAAGCGCAAATGTCCTATGTTTTGAAGCGCAAGTGTCCACAAAAAAAAGCGCAAATGTCCTATGAAAAAGCGCAAATGTCCCGTGCCGCATTTGAAGGTCCCTACTATGTATTGGCTACCTAAACTACACAAAAAAAAACCATTTTAATATCGTTTCATCTCGGCCTATAGTAAGTGTTCTACAACTAACTTGTCATTGCTCTTAACTAGTTCATTAACTACTATTAAAGAGCTTATCATAAACTATTGTAATAAAATATATGAACATGGTGGTATAAGCCATTTTTGGAGTGTAAAAACATTCTTTGGATGTTTTAGATAAATTACGGGCTTTTGATGGTCCTTTTGATTCTGTTAATAGTTTAGATTTTTCTACTCTTTACACTACACTTCCACACTATCTTATTAAACAAAAGTTTTCCTATTTAATTAAATGGTCGTTTGGTAAAGCTGAATGTAGATATATTTGCTGCAACTCATTTAAAGCCTTCTTCTCTAACGAGAAAGGTAAATATGCTAGATATACTTACTGGAGGTGTGATGAGATGATTGAATCTGTTAATTTTCTCCTTGATAATATTTATGTACGTTTCGGCAACAAAGTTTATCGACAGGTTGTAGGTATCCCAATGGGCACTAATTGTGCCCCTTTAATAGCAGACTTGTTTTTGTACTGTTACGAATCACATTTTATGACTAAACTCAGTAAAGAACCGTCGAAATTGCATTTAATTGATAAATTCAACAACACTTACCGTTATCTTGATGATATTTTTTCGTTAAATAATCAAGAATTTTCTCAATATACTGTTGAAATTTACCCCAAGGAACTTACCTGAAATAAATCAAATTTATTCGGTAATAACTGTCCTTTCCAGGATTTAGATATTTCGGTTTTAAACGGGAAACTCCACACTAAAATTTACGACTAAAGAGACGATTTTTCTTTCCCTATTGTTAAATTCCATTTTTAGATGGTGATGTTCCTTTGGTACCATCTTACGGTGTTTTATATTTCACAACTTGTTCGCTATGCCCGTGTCTGTTGTGACGTTTTTATTTTAACGAACGCAACCTATGCATTACTGGTAAATTATTAAACCAGGGATATCGTTACCATAAATTACTTAAAACCTTTACTAAATTTTTCCATAGATATAAAGATTTGGTTTTGAAGTTTGGTTGTACCTGTAGAAAACTTATTTCAAACGGGATAGCACATCCTCATTTTTACGAAAATGTTGTTAACCGTGCCCGGAAATTTAGAAATGATCCATGTAAACTTGTCGATCCTTTAAATAAACTTATTCTAAAAGGTTACCTATTCAACACTATAATAAGATCATTGAATGTTGTTTTTATTGGTTTAAATATTGATTTTGTTATCAGTAGCTTAAAAGCTAACTAAATATAACTAGTATGTTATATACATATTCATGGATCTACAATCTGTCGATACCTGTAACTTGGCATTGCACAAGGTCATGTTTTTCTCTGGCTGTTTATGACGTCTTTACACTAAATCCATTGGATGTTGGATGTGTACGGATTGATTGTTTAGTCTTAGATGCATGATTTTTTTTATTAGTTGTTAGTGGCTTTGAATTAGCTGTCAGATAACTGCGAGAACTCTCCGATCTGTTCATTGTGTCTTTTTGTGTCGGGATGTATAAGTACCCGGCCACGTCCACTTGTATTTTTGTCCATCTGATGAGTTAAGCCTTTTTCAGTTGATGTTTATAGTTCGTTCTTATGTTGTACTATTATACCACTGTCCCAGGTTAGGGGAAGGTTGGAATCCCGCTAACATGTTTAACCCGCCACATTATTTATGTATGTGCCTGTCCCAAGTCAGGAGCCTGTAATTCAGTGGTTGTCGTTTGTTTATGTGTTACATATTTGTTTTTCGTTCATTTCTTTACATAAATAAGGCCGTTAGTTTTCTCGTTTGAATTGTTTTACATTGTCTTATCAGGGCCTTTTAATGCTGACTATGCGGTATAGGCTTTGCTCATTTTGAAGGCCGTACTGTGACCTATAGTTGTTCATGTTTGTGTCATTTTGGTCTTTTGTGGATAGTTGTCTCATTGGCAATCATACCACATCTTCTTTTTTATATGAACAAAAAACTCGTCCAGTCAAATAATCATGTTCGCGCATGATTTCTCAAATTTTTGCAAGACTTATTTTAGAACCTCCATATTTGAGCATTGTGTTTTGCCGTTTCTTATTATCCTTTCGAGCAATATTTGTTTAGTCTTTTCTCCGAATTCCCAGTCTGAATAAATTTCTATGGTTCTATGAAAGGGCAGAGGGGGGAGGGTCTTCTCTGTCCCACATGTGTACATTCAGTGTGTTGTTTTCATACTTAATATGTGAAAATGTTCAATTTTGGTAACTTAAAAAATATTTGAAAAAAATAAATTAATTTCACATGTCAATTCGCATTCGGGCGCACTTTCACAGATCTGACAAACCTGCCGGGGTTTGCTGGTTGGTGTTTCCGTCGTTTTCTGAATTTCCGAAATAATTGAAGATATGACTTATAAAAACCAAAACGGAGTTATAACAACAAATCACCACAATGTACAGACATGTAAAATATGAATCATTATACAAAAGACGAACAAGTCATCGCAATGTACATGTACATCAAATTGACAAACATCTAATAAAACTGCTGAAAAAGTAAATTTAATAAAACTGTATCAACGTTCATAAATGAAACAGAAAATTAGACTTAAAACCTACAAGCATTGTAAAGCAACAATAGACCATACTGTGCTCATTAGAATGACCAAATATATTATAAAAAACAACTCACCAAAATAGTTGTAATTTCAAAAATATAATAAAACATTCTAAGCACCATGGACTAGAATGTAATACAATTTGTTGAATTAACATTAACCATGCACACCAATCGACAGAATAATTTCCGAAGAGAGACATTTGGTGTGATTTTTAGCCTCCTACAAAATAAAAACTATCGAACGCATATTATACAACCTATTTATACTGTACATAACGCATTTATATAACTCATAAAAAATAACTGTCGTTAATCAAAGTGCAACCGTACATTCCTGATCCGCTATTGACACAAGTCATTTTCGAAACAAGAAGTTTTAACAGCTTCCTTTTTTCCAAATTTTTACCAATTTTAAAAAATATGATAGTACTTTTAAATGTAAAATGGACTTTGCTCGTTGTTGAAGGCCATACGGTGACCTATAGGTGTCACTTTCTGTGTCATTTAGTCTCCTGTTGAGTTGTTTCATTGCAATAATCTTCTTATTATTATATAATACATTGTTATTTATTTTTAGAATATTTGAGACAAATATAAGTCATAAGTAAAATAAACCATGAATTAATAATATTATGTTTTTGATTGTTTTACCAGTTTCACATTCTTGTGAAAATTATTTGAAATCTAATTTGAATTTTGCATTACCAAATTCAATATCATACTAGTATACATTGGAAATTAAAGCATGTCGCACAACGAGTTAGGAATCAGATATAATTGATCACATCCAGTGAACATATATGCGTAAACCACATAATAAAGTGGTGATGTATCAATCAATCAATCAATCAAACAGAAAGCAAACACGACGTCAATCAAGCAATCAGAAAGCAAGTAAACAAGACATAAAAAAGCAAGCAAGCAAGCCTGTTATTCAGTGGTTGTCGTTTGTTGATGTGTAACATATTTGTTATTTGTTCATTTAATGTACACAAATTAGGCTGTTAGATTTCTCGTTTGAATCGTTTTAAATTTGTCATTTCGGGCCTATTATAGCTAACTATGCAAATTGGGTTTGTTCATTGTTGAAGGCCGTACGTTGACCTATAATAGTTTTTAATTTCTGTGTCATTTGATCTCTTGTGGAGAGTTGTCTCAGTGGCAATCATACCACATCTTCTTTTTTATAAGCAAGCAAGTAAGCAAGCAAGCAATCAAGCAATCAAGCAAGCAAACAATCAAGAAAGCAAAATATGTTGTAAAATAAAAAAACAGACTAAAAAATATACAACATGTAAATGAAAACTAAATTTTCTCTTTAAAATTTAAAAAATAATGGTTCTATTTTAACCGACACCAAAATTTAAAAAATAATGGTTCTATTTTAACCGACACCAAACTAAACACCATTTGTCTTCATATCCCGAATAATTCCCTTTATAGTCCTGAAAAACACGTTTAACAGAAGATTAAAGATATTTCCTTCATTGTCTCGACTGGAAGGTGCTAGATGAGTAGATGTCGATGTTATAGGCATGCATGGTAAGATTAAACTTCATTCTAGGAGTGGTAAGATTGGACTTCGGAAAACGATGAATTATTCCACGATCTAGATCAACAGGATATTCCTCTAGATCAACAGGTCCTTTCATACAGTTATTCTCCTGATCATTACTGAGAGGAAATTTCGTGCATTCCAAAACCCCAGGCCATGGGAACCCGAATGTATTTAGTATAGGCTGGCAACGTTTCTGAACATCAAGACAAAGCGATCTGCATGGGCCAATGTTGTTATGGATTGATTCGTCACACTTCGGATAATATGCCAAACACAGAAATAGAATCAATTTACTTGAGCACCCATACTGAATTAAAGGAGCATATGTTTGCAGCTGTAATTCGGCATCCTGAATTTTATCCTGTCCAGCAAAATTTGGCATGGATGTCACGTTATAGTTCACTGTTCTCGTACACATTCCTCTGGGAATATCTTGACATCTACGCACAATGTGTAACATGTTAGACATATCCATACAACTTAAATATATCAAACTTAGAAAAATCATATATCTAGTTAATTCCATGGCTTATGTAGTTGTATAAGTAATTAGTTTATGCATACAGTTCCAGAAATAATTGTCAGTACAGGCTAGGCTTTAAGTTAAATGAATGTTTGCACACTTTCCCCGACCGTTCACATTTTTTTCATAATTATGTCGAGAAATAAGATGGGATGTTGTATGTAATACCATCAACAAAATGTTGTGCTAAAAATAAGTTAGTAGTGTGTTATCAAGGTTATCGGAACTTTGAAACATAAAAAAGTAAAGTTTCTGTGAAAATTTCTTCTTTGATTATTTACGCTAAAGTTTGATATACTTTGGTTATTTTCAGTGAGGATTGAGGGAAAGAAGGAGTATATTTTGGAAATGAACATGATACAACACAAGACAGGATAAAAATAAGTATTCTCTACATTTGTATCTTCTTTCCTTTTACATCTGCCAATTTTATTTTATTTAAGAATTTAATGCTTCTTTATGTACAATCACTGGGGTATAAAAGCGTTGACCGAAGTACATTTTGTAGGAAGCGCGGAAGCGCTTCGTACTTAAAATGTGCGCACGGTAAACGCTTTTACAACCCTATGAAATTACTAAAAGAAGCATTCAATACTTATATTTATATATGGAAGTGTAACATTTTTTCTTTTATTCACCTGTGCACTTTATTTTAGAAGCACGTGTCAACATGAATGTTACAATTCATTTTGAAATGACGTTGATAAAGGAATAACGTGAGATTACAGTTAGCCAATCAGAATAACGTATTATAATTAAAAATACATCTAATGTAATTATTCACCTGTTCACTTTATTGTAGGAGCACGTGTCAACATGAATGTTACAATTCATTTTGAAATGACGTTGATAAAGGAATAACGTGAGATTACAGTTAGCCAATCAGAATAACGTATTATAATTAAAAATACATCTAATGTAATTATTCACCTGTTCACTTTATTGTAGGAGCACGTGTCAACATGAATGTTACAATTCATTTTGAAATGACGTTGATAAAGGAATAACGTGAGATTACAGTTAGCCAATCAGAATAACGTATTATAATTAAAAATACATCTAATGTAATTATTCACCTGTTCACTTTATTGTAGGAGCACGTGTCAACATGAATGTTACAATTCATTTTGAAATGACGTTGATAAAGGAATAACGTGAGATTACAGTTAGCCAATCAGAATAACGTATTATAATTAAAAATACATCTAATGTAATTATTCACCTGTTCACTTTATTGTAGGAGCACGTGTCAACATGAATGTTACAATTCATTTTGAAATGACGTTGATAAAGGAATAACGTGATATTACAGTTAGCCAATCAGAATAACGTATTATAATTAAAAATACATCTAATGTAATTATTCACCTGTTCACTTTATTGTAGGAGCACGTGTCAACATGAATGTTACAATTCATTTTGAAATGACGTTGATAAAGGAATAACGTGAGATTACAGTTAGCCAATCAGAATAACGTATTATAATTAAAAATACATCTAATGTAATTATTCACCTGTTCACTTTATTGTAGGAGCACGTGTCAACATGAATGTTACAATTCATTTTGAAATGACGTTGATAAAGGAATAACGTGAGATTACAGTTAGCCAATCAGAATAACGTATTATAATTAAAAATACATCTAATGTAATTATTCACCTGTTCACTTTATTGTAGGAGCACGTGTCAACATGAATGTTACAATTCATTTTGAAATGACGTTGATAAAGGAATAACGTGAGATTACAGTTAGCCAATCAGAATAACGTATTATAATTAAAAATACATCTAATGTAATTATTCACCTGTTCACTTTATTGTAGGAGCACGTGTCAACATGAATGTTACAATTCATTTTGAAATGACGTTGATAAAGGAATAACGTGAGATTACAGTTAGCCAATCAGAATAACGTATTATAATTAAAAATACATCTAATGTAATTATTCACCTGTTCACTTTATTGTAGGAGCACGTGTCAACATGAATGTTACAATTCATTTTGAAATGACGTTGATAAAGGAATAACGTGAGATTACAGTTAGCCAATCAGAATAACGTATTATAATTAAAAATACATCTAATGTAATTATTCACCTGTTCACTTTATTGTAGGAGCACGTGTCAACATGAATGTTACAATTCATTTTGAAATGACGTTGATAAAGGAATAACGTGAGATTACAGTTAGCCAATCAGAATAACGTATTATAATTAAAAATACATCTAATGTAATTATTCACCTGTTCACTTTATTGTAGGAGCACGTGTCAACATGAATGTTACAATTCATTTTGAAATGACGTTGATAAAGGAATAACGTGAGATTACAGTTAGCCAATCAGAATAACGTATTATAATTAAAAATACATCTAATGTAATTATTCACCTGTTCACTTTATTGTAGGAGCACGTGTCAACATGAATGTTACAATTCATTTTGAAATGACGTTGATAAAGGAATAACGTGAGATTACAGTTAGCCAATCAGAATAACGTATTATAATTAAAAATACATCTAATGTAATTATTCACCTGTTCACTTTATTGTAGGAGCACGTGTCAACATGAATGTTACAATTCATTTTGAAATGACGTTGATAAAGGAATAACGTGAGATTACAGTTAGCCACTCTGACAGAATAACGTATTATAATTAAAAATACATCTAATGTAATTATTCACCTGTTCACTTTATTGTAGGAGCACGTGTCAACATGAATGTTACAATTCATTTTGAAATGACGTTGATAAAGGAATAACGTGAGATTACAGTTAGCCAATCAGAATAACGTATTATAATTAAAAATACATCTAATGTAATTATTCACCTGTTCACTTTATTGTAGGAGCACGTGTCAACATGAATGTTACAATTCATTTTGAAATGACGTTGATAAAGGAATAACGTGAGATTACAGTTAGCCAATCAGAATAACGTATTATAATTAAAAATACATCTAATGTAATTATTCACCTGTTCACTTTATTGTAGGAGCACGTGTCAACATGAATGTTACAATTCATTTTGAAATGACGTTGATAAAGGAATAACGTGAGATTACAGTTAGCCACTCTGACAGAATAACGTATTATAATGAAACACACATCTAATGTAATTATTCAAGAAGATTGCATCATCTTTAGCGATAAATGGTAATGATCTAGGTCTTAGGTCTACTACCAAGTGCTTTGCATACTGACAGTATTGTATGTCTTTTCGACGTTTGTCGTTTTTTTACCAGTCTCATTTGTCAGTCTCATTATCAGTTCTGGTTGTTTCTTTGACATCTGCTGGTTCTCTTGTATCAAATGCCGACAAAGTATCTTATCTGAGATAAAGTAAGACTTACTCTTAATTATAACATATTCAAGGGAATCAAAATCTACTTTTTTACAGAATATTAGTTTTGAAATCATTCATCTCATATTTGTTTTCTATGTTGATAAACTAACAAACCATTAGAACTGTATGAGCTGGAATTAAATCCTTGGGGCATTGCTATCTCAGTCCACGGAACTTTATCTTGGAATGATCAAGGATCTGTAATGGGCATTTACAGTTTTTTTGCATCGATTTATTATCCTTTTTTACTTTTTACACCTTATCCGATTTGTCAGTTCCCAGAAGTAGTAAAATGTTTGATGATCTGGATAGCAGGATTTCATTTTTGTATTTTTTATTTTTCAGGCCTTTTTTTCTTTTTCTTTAATCATTTTGCCTATTGTTCCCCTTTCTCTATACTAAAGTAACCAATTATTATTTTTTCTATATCGTTTATCCGTTTGGCTCTTATTCTATAGTCTTTTTCCGACATTTTTTTTTCTGTCAACCCCTACACACAGACCCTCTGTGAACTGAAGGGTAATACAGAGCGTTTAAACTGAAATAATTCGATGATGCATAGCTAGTTGTTATAGCTTAAGCAGAGTTATGACTTTTCCGTGCATTTACCTGTTTTTATTATGTGTTTTTTTTGTCTTGTTTGCTCCAATTCAAGTTGCAATGCATTTAGAAAAAAGAGATTGATTGTTTTATTTCGAGTAGCAATTTTTCAATAACTATAAAAGGCAAGATGGGGTAAATTAAAAACATATTATTATCCTTTTTATACAAAATTATGAGCATAACATTTGTTTTAGATATATATTAGCTCCAAGTCCGAGAACATTTGGCAAGAGTATCTGCATTGGTGATGGGAACCTGTGAAAGTATTGATTCGAGAACACAATATTTACATGTTTACTTCAGGTTAAAATGTAGATAATGCATTTAGAATTTTCCATTGATAGGAAAAACAGGATTATAAAGATGGGAAGATGTTAATGAGAAAACTCTCCACAAGATACCAAATGACATAGAAGTTAACAAATAAACGTCACCGTACAGTCTTTAACAATTAGAAAAATGCATACTGCAAAGAAGGCTGGAAAAGGCTTCAAAATGACAAACGTTTAAATGAAAAACAAAAAGCGAAAAAAAAAACCTAAAAAATAAAGATAC
The DNA here is from genome assembly GCA_019925275.1 of Mytilus edulis. Taxonomy (NCBI): domain Eukaryota; kingdom Metazoa; phylum Mollusca; class Bivalvia; order Mytilida; family Mytilidae; genus Mytilus; species Mytilus edulis. The sequence goes on from CM034357.1 coordinate 18,170,410, forward strand.
ACACAGACAAATAATTATGATAGTACACAAGACACAACATGGAAAACTAAAGAGTAAGCAACACGAACCCCACCAAAAACTGGGGGTGATCTCAGGTGCTCCTGAAGGGTAAGCACATGTGGTACCCGTAGTGTTGCTCATGAGTCATGTTATTACACAACCAGTAAATAGTCTGATTCGGTTGGTCACATTCGTGGTGAATAGGGAAGTGGATTGTAGTCACGACATAAGAAAATATCATCTGTGAAACGGTTATTCCATAACGGTGAACCAACTCGTGATGGCGTCCGTAAAATTTACAGAGGAGTGATTTCAACTTCACCATTTGGAACTCTTGGTTTAATAGTTTCCTTGTGAGCAGCAACCGTCTATCAAGGAAATCATGATAGGAAATACAAGCTCGGAATTATCGTATCAATTGGGAGATATATACTCCGTATGCAGGCGCTGCTGGAATGTTGCTACATAGAAATGGAAAGTTCACAATTCGGAAGTTGAAATCATCTCTTTTATCGTAAAGTTTTGTTTTGATCCGACCCTCATTGTCAACTTCTAGATGTAAGTCAAGATATGAGACAGACTTAATGCATCCTTTATCTCCAGTTCGATGGGATAGATGCGTTCAACATAGTCACCATAATTAGCATGATTAGGTCATGAATATTCTATTGATTATTAGTCGTATAAAAACTACTATATCACTATACTAATTGAAAATGGTCAATATATTACAATTAAGTATAACGTTACTTTGTATGAAGAAATGCAACATCCGAAGGAACAAAGTAAAATTATGACCTATCTTAACTATTGGTAACATGATGTGTATTTTCGTCATATAATGCAACGACACTAGGCTTTTCAACCTATGGGTATAGAAACATTATTTCGGACCTATGCAGGAAGATTGTACGGTCAGAAAGTTGTACTGAGTTAAGAAAATACCACCCACGCATAGCCGTAACTTTCAAACTATTTAAAATATTTTGATAATTTTAGAATAAATTCAGAACTATGAATCTCAGTTGATTCCTTGATGATTGTTTTGAATAATAGAAATGTATGCAGATGAAGTAGAGTGCTTAATATTTGCCTGTTATTTTTTTTAAATCAGAAGTGTTTTTGCAAAAACACTTCTGATATTCAATGAACCACCGCGCTTTTATATGCATTCTGCATAAGACAGGCGTATATGTTGTACTGACACTTTAATTGAACTTAAAACAAATAGCTATGAATGTTTGAGAATGTTTGAAAATGCACCAAAGTAAACTAACAAAAATAAGGAAAATTCAAAGCGTCCTTATCAAATAGCAAAGTTAATGTCTCAAAACCATCAAACGAATATCAAACAGCTGTCATATTCCTGACTTGACATGCTAGGAGACAATCATTTGATTATGATGTGGGGGCCTGTCAGATTTTAGAAATAAATATTCAGGCCCCCATTTAGATGAAAATAAGTAATCTTATCTTATCACAAATGACAAATGGCCCCAAATAATTTAATGTTACCATTTGGAATGATAAGATCTATCTTTTCATGGGCCAACATTCGATTACAATGATATATGTACTTCTAAGCAAAAACAATTAGTGGAGAGAGATGGGATATTTTGATCATCTTCAAAATATTTATTTAGTTTGAATCAGTGTCATAAATGACTCATTGTCTCTAGCAAGTATTTTTCAGAATGAGGTCACATTGCTTGTCAGGAAATACAAAATCTGAACGTCCCCGATATATAACACTACTTCTTGTATGCGATACAGGTTTAGCTATACAATACAGGGTAGATGATACAGACTGGCACAAAAAATCTTTATTCGAAATACAAAATTGCTGTATTAAGAAGTAACTACATGATAAAATAATATATCAAAACAAAACATTTTATCAAGTTTTCAATCATGTTGTATATCAAGAAATGTTATGTCATGGACACTCAAACCGTAAAGCACTTTGGTGTTGACATGAATATAAAATAACTCATCAAAGATACCAGGAGTAAATTTTGTATTTACGCCAGACGCGCGTTTCGTCTACAAAAGACTCATCAGTGACGCTCGAAAACAAAAAAGTTAAAAGGGCCAAATAAAGTACGAAGTTGAAGAGCATAAACTATATGGTCATTTTTTTTTATAACTTTACTGTTCACAAAACTTTGAATTTGTCGGAAAACTTTGGGTTAATTATCCCAGGCATAGATTACCTTAGCCGTATTTGGCACAACTTTTTTTGGAATTTTGGATCCTCAACGCTCTTTAACTTTGTACTTGTTTGGCTTTATAACTTTTTTTTTTATCTAAGCGTCACTAATGAGTCTTATGTAGACGAAACGCGCGTCTGGCGTTTTAAATTAGAATCCTGGTACCTTTGATAACCACTATGTGCAAAACTGGCGATGGCGATTTAGTAAGTTTCGAAATGGTTTTAAATGCTGATAAAGTTTGCTGGTGTAAAAATATATGGATAATTGTACGAAGATAGTAAAAATCACAAAATGAAACATAGAAATCTTTATTAAACATGGTAAACAAACTGTATTAATATTAACAAGGTAACGTAATCAGTATTGAACATTTATCCGTAATAGTTTATTTCTTCATCATTTTCATTTTATAAAGAAATTATTTCCCGGCTTTACAAATTATTCAATAGAGATATTTTTTTTAAAAACATGTACGAAAATCAATACAACGCAAAAGGTATCAATGCATGGCACAGGTAAATCTAGTGTGTTGTACATACTAAAATAGATTTTAAAAACATGTATGTTCTTGTGTGAACATTCCCTTATTGTGCTAAGAAGTCACGGATATTTATAGTTACACATATAACCTCGATTTCCACTGAATGTCAACACTTTTAATGGTAAGTTTAATGAGCATTTGAAATATCTGCAGAATCCTGAAAAAACTTTCATCAATGTTATCTTGTTTAATCGAAAAGGAAGTTGATTCTAAAATGAAATGTCAATTTTATCAAAACCTTCATTCTTCTATAAAGAAACGCCTCTTTGGACCTAAAATGTCATGTGCTCTTTCGCCATCGCTTGACGTCCGTCGTCGTCCGTAAAATTTTAGTTAATACAAATGGGCAGAAATACATTGACTTCAATTGAACTTTGATTAGTTGTTAAACAATTGTATATCGATTTGAATACTCAAAACATCGAATAAGAATAAATGACCTCAAAGCATCTATGGCGAAAATGTTAACGCTAAGCAATAGTTATAAAAAATTCCAGGATTATGATTAAGTACGCCAGACGCACGTTTCGTCTACAGAAGACTCATCAGTGACGCTGAGTTCAAAATAGTTATAAAGCAAAACAAGTACAAAGTTGAAGAGCATTGAGTACCCAAAATTCCAAAAAAGAGTGCCAAATACGGCTAAGGTAATCTATTCCTGGGATAAGAAAATCCTTAGTTTTTTTGGAAAAATTCAAAGTTTTGTAACAGGAAATTTATAAAAATGACTATAAAATTGATATTCATGTCACCACCGAGGTGCTGACTACTTAGCTGGTGATACCCTCGGGGACGAAACGTCCACCATCAGTGGCATCGACCCAGTTGTGTAAATAGTATTCAAAGGTATCAGGATTATAATTTTATACGCTGTAAGCAAGTTTGATCTTGTTTGAGTTAATGTACACGATAATTCATCTTCGTTTTCATTTAGACTAAAAAGATGACAGCAGTAATTAAAATGTAAAAATAATTTGAAACAAACGTTTGATTACAATGGTAACTACCACCTTCAAATAAGGAAATTAAATAATTTCCATGTATACATAGAAGGGTTAACTTTCCTTAGGTATAGTTTTGGAACTGATAAACTAAGTTGATTTACAGCATTTTCAAAGTGGACTTCCTTTATGTTTTTGTGTTTTACACATAGATATAGGAAGATGTGGTGTGAGTGCCAATGAGACAACTCTCCATCCAAATAACAATTTAAAAAAAAACCATACATATGTAATATGTAATATGTAAGAGATTTATTATTTTCTTCAAATTTCAGAGACTACCATATTCTATTATTCAACAGCACACATTCCCTTACCCTGTTAAAGTATCACATTTCGGATACTAGGTTAGCATTTAACAAAATCTGTCCGGTTCAAAACCGTTCTTATCATATTATGTATGACAAACAAATACATGAAGACAAAATAAAACGAATCAGCTTTTTGTCATTCACAATCATTACAAATCGAAAGATTTTGTAATGACAATTTTTTGTCTGATTTATTGGAATAAGATAGATTAGACCGTTGGTTTTCCAGTTTGAAATGTTTACACTAGTATATTTTTGGGCCTTTTATAAGTTGCTGTTCGGAGTGAGCATCGTGTTGAAGGCCATACTTTGACCTATAATGGTTTACTTTACAAGTTGTGACTTGGATGGAGAGTTGTCTCAATGGCACTCAGACAACATCTTCTTATATCTACTGACTTATCATTCTGAAAAGTGTGTATACTGTCTGAATGTATCTCACGTATATTTAACATATTGAATTCTTCTTGAAAAATATTAATAATCTTAATTTACACCAACAGACTCTGAACATTTAGAGTTTGTCTTAACAAATTCTAAGCATTCTGATTTTTGCTTGCAAATTCTGGAAATATTATGTATTTATTAACATATTCTCAACATTCTAAACTTGTCTAGATATGCCTTAATCAGTGTGAAAAATCATAAATTATTTCATAATTATATCTGTCATATTTGGGTGATAATATCATCATTATCATAGAAATAAATATTTTGAGTTAGTTTTTACAACTTTATTGCATAGGTAAACCTAAACAAATTTCGATTTTCCAAAAATGCAACTTGTAGTTAGTTTAAATAATGTGCTTTAGAACTCATTCATTGAAAATACCAGTGGTAAATTGCAAATAGACCTTAACAGTAGTTAAAGCTCTTTACTAAAATCATGATTACATTTAATCATCTGTCTTAACATCCAACCCAGTATTATATTAGTTGAAATCATTTCGATATATTCAAAGTAATATTACACTATAGGAAATTTGGATCTCAATGCTCTTCAACTTCGTACTTTATTTGGCTTTTTAAAACTTTTTTTTGGATTCGAGCGGCACTGATGAGTCTTTTGTAGACGAAACGCGCGTCTGGCGTATATATAAAATTTAGTCCTTGTATCTATGATGAGTTTATTTACATGCTTATCCTTCCAGAGCACCTGAGATCACTTTTTGGTGGGGTATGTGTTGCCCATTTTTTAGTTTTTTAAGTTGTGTTTGGTGATTTATTGTTTTTTTGTTTGTGTTATTTTTTGTATGGCATTGTCAGTTTCGACCCATGAGTTTGTGTGTTACTCTATTCATTTTGCGAGGAACAAGTTCTTCCCATATTTTTTGTACAGTTTGTACTGCTCAATTCTTTCTTCTGTTTAAGACTTTTGTTTGTTTTATACATTCATGAACATACTCCCTGCCTACACATACTACGAAATAAAGTCAGAATTCATACTGAACATAAGTTAACGTAATGCTAACAAAACAATTGATAAAATCGAGTCAAAACTACACTATAATGTGCAAATGTCATCAGCAAATAAGTCGGTACTTTTGCAGTAACACATTTGAAGAAACACAATGTTTTAGTGCTAAAACTATGGTTTTATCAGCTTTAAGAAATCTTGACATCAAAATGTTTCTAGATTGTAGAACGTGAACTGTCGTATTTGAGAGAAATGAAAACAGTGCTTAGAAAATTTTGAAAGTAAATCTTTTCAGATTGTTAAGAGAGAATTTGGACAGATTCAGACCAAAATATGACACACAGATCTGATGTAGTAAGAGAACTTGAAGTAATGAATGACATGTTTTATTAATTGCCCTTCAGCAGTCACACTCGGGAAAAACGTTTAGTAGACGAAAAATATATATCTTTTAAAGCTGAAAAACAATAAATGACGACACAAAACAGCACATATCGATTAACTCTGCCTGTTGTACTTAATCTTTAAAAAGCTAAAAATAGCATTTACATATTGGTGATATAAATCAAACTAATCATTGAATAAAAATATTAGCATAACTTTTATAACGACAGAAATATTTCATTTGCTAGTACCTTTATCAATGGAACAAATCAAATAAACTCATCGTATATACCAGGCCTAAAATTTTACAGTAACACCAGACTCGCGTTTCGTCTACTAAAGACTCATCAGTGAAGCTCAAATCAATAAATGTTTAAAAGGCCAAATAAAGTACAAAGTTGAAGAGCATTGAGGACCAAAAATTCCTAAAAGATTTGCCAAATACAGCTAAGGTAATCTATTCCTGAGGTAGAAAAGCCTTAGTATTTCAAAAATTCAAAATTTTGTTAACAGTTAATTTATTATTATAAACATATCAATTATTACTCAAGCAGCAGTGCTGACTACTAGGCTGGTGATACCCGCGGGAAATAAATCTCCACCAGCAGTGGCATCGACCCAGTGGTAAATAGAGAGAGAGTAAAATATTGTATGTCCCTATATAATTCGAAATTCAAAAAGTGTTACAAATCTACAAAATAATATCTTTCAATTCTGACTCAACATGACCAGACTGTCAAACATTGGTAACTGTATTATTAGTATATTATAAGCAATTAGGCGTCAAATACCTGGCATTAAAAACAAAACTGCAAAAAAAAAAAGGAAATTAACCAAGGCAGCAGCAGTTTATCGATGTTAAAAGTACTATTGAAATTTGAGCAAGGATTTATCCCCAAAATACGAGGCTACTAGATGTATTTAAAAAAATGCTTAAGTGTGTAAATAAAGTATCTTCGATGGTAAGCTAACAACTGTTTCGGTACTTATACATCCTCGGCTTTCAAATATTTGGCTTTGTGCATTCTGATAAAGGTAAATCTAGAAAGGCACTTCGGACGAAAATAATTATTGAACGTGTTGTTTTTTTTTAATTTTTTTAAAAGGCGACAGTAGTATACCTTTGTTTTAAAGTCATTTACCGACAAAGAAAATAAAATCCAGAAATCGGTTTCATAAAACAACTTACGACTAAGATTTATATTAATTATGCTTACTTGTTCATGACTTACGATCAATCTTAGTCGTAAGTTTTTTTGTGAAACTGACTCCAGGTTACAAACTAAATCCTAGGGAAACACATTAATTATAAGAGGAAAACAGGAAACAACAGGAAGAACGAATTTCAACAAAAACAACCGCCAACACACATAGAAAGCCTTATTATTGCTTGGACCAAAATAACATACGTTACTTGACCAATTTAGTTTCAATTTATCAACTATGAATTGTGTATGAAGTCATAGTAACAGAAGTGTTTTTTTTCTGTACTTAAGGGTCCTAATTATATAAATCTGTTCATTTATCGATGACATTTGCATAAGTTTACAATGATTGAATAGGTCTACAATGTTTGCACTTTTATATTGGCAAATAATGAATCTAAGACTTATTTTACCTTTTTCTTTAGAGTCACTAACGGATGGAGGGAAGAATGGAAAATCGTCTGAAAATTGGCAACAGTTGATACAGTTTAAACATTTATCAAAATAACACATACAATGGAAGAATTGGAAAACTACATACGACTAGATCTTCTCATCAAAGGAGTTGCGCAAGATGCAGCACGGTTTTTATTTGACCAAGAATTTTCGCCAGTTCGTTTAGGTAAATCGATCAAGGCGGAGATAACGAAATTGACTGAATTGAAAGAAAAGCACCACTATATTACCAAACCACAATGGAAACTACTATTTCCAAAAATCGGTAGGTACTGAAAGTTATATCAATCCCATTATCCACAGTAGTCTGTTTAGAACATATTCCGTGAAACAAACAAAAAATATGATTACAGATATGTTCTAATGGTCGTAAGTAAAATATCGTCCCCTTTTCTCCGAATGCGTCTTACCGATAGTTATCAAAGGTACAAGGATTATAATTAAGTACGCCAAACGCGCGTTTCGTCTACATATGACTCATCAGTGACGCTCATATAAAAATATTTATAAAGCCAAACAAGTACAAAGATGAAGAGCATTGAGGATTCAAAATCCCCAATAGTTGTGCCAAATACGGTATTCTATGCCTGGGATAAAAAAAAACTTAGTTTTTTAGACGCGCGTTTCGTCTACATAAGACTCATCAGTGACGCTCCAAACGAAATAGTTTTAAAGCCAAACAAGTACAAAGTTGAAAAGCATTGAGGACCCAAAATTCCAAAATGTTGTGCCAAATATGGCCAAACTTATAAGGGAAATTGATTTTTCTTAGATTTGCATTAAAAAAATAGAAAAATAATTCGTGCTACGAAGAGGTATCAGATATGTTTTACATATATTTCATTTGTCCATTCTTAATGATTGAAATACTTTTCTTTTTCCTTTTTGATGGATCTCATTTCATAAAATGTTTGATACTTTATATTACAGGCGATCCAGATTCGAAGACCTTTGACATCAATTTAATTACAACTTTGCTGAGAAACTTGACCGATTTGCATATTCCAAAAAAAGGATTTGACGAACTGCCGTCAGAAGACGAGGTTTCACCTGCATCAGATTTAGCAAGACTAAAATTCTACAGAAATCACTTAGCACACATTGACAATAGGAAGATAGACAATGACAAATTTAACAAAGCATGGGGAGATATAAGTGGCGTGAGTATATTGTATCGTTTTTTAAAAATTTAGGCCAATCTACATGCTGTAATAGGATAGATATAAAAATTCATTAAGACAAACAATATACCGATGGATCTATTTTTTCTTAGTCTTCGTCGTTATAATGAGAGAGGCGATTCTATTCATCTCGCGAAGTAATAAAATTGAAAATGCACCTGGAGAATATGTCTAAGAGAAAACAACCCGATTAAAGAGCAGACAACATCCGAAGGCCACCAATAGGGTCTTCAACGCAGTGAGTAAATTCCGCATCCGGAGGTTTGCCACAGCTAGCACCTGAATATGTGTACTAGTTCAGTGAAAATGGACGTCATGCTAATTCCAAAACATATAGATAAACTAAAATAAAAAAAACAACATACAAGACTAGCAAAGGCCAGAGGCTCCTGACTTATGACAGACGCAAAAATTGTGTCGGCTTTAACAGTTTTAAAAGAGTTGGTGTTGCTGAATCTTTTTCTAGTTTAACTGTAATCATTCATTTTGCTCCTTACACATACCACGAAATAAGGTCAGAATTAAAAGTGAACATTAGTCAACACAATGCAAACAAAACAATCGATAAAACGGAGTCATAATTTCATTATTAAGTGAAAATGTCATCATAAAACAAGTCAGGATTTCAGTTATAAAAAAAAAATTTGAAAGGACATAATGTTTTAATGCTTAACCTATGTTTTTTTTCAGCTTGAGGAATTTTTGACCACACAAAGTTTCAGTTTAGCCGGTGTCTGTAGTACATTAATATAAATTCAGCATTGACACTATACAATCAAATTATATGTAGGCGTTACATAAGGGCATTATAAAGAACGCTGGGTAACTGTCATTAGTTTTTAACATACTATTGAAACGTCGACAACGAGTGGTAAAAACGATCATATTTATTTATTTTACTCTAAAAAAGTGTTTTTTTTTGTGAATAACCGTACGTATGTATTTAAACAAATTCGACAAAAGTAACTGATAAATGTTTATAAATTGATGTTAATATTAATTTACATAGGCTATCCAGAGGCTAGGTACACAAGACATGGTCAAAGAAGGTGAAATACTAAGATCCCAAAACTTGAATCAGTCTATAGTACCATCAAATGATAACGGTAAGGTTCAGATGGAGAAAACATAAGAAGTGCGTTGAGAAATACGGTATTATATTTCTCAAAAATTGCTTAGACAGGGCTATGAATCAATCTAATTAAAGTCATCACTCAATAAATTTTACGGTCGCTATCATGAGCTGATTGGCCATTATGACAAAAGTGTGTCAGAAATCATATCGGATATTCTTCCTCAGTCATAAAAACCTTCCATCATTACCAAAAGAGGGACGAAAAATACCAAACGGACAGTCAAACTCATAAATCTAAAACAAACTGACGACGCCATGGCTAAAAATGAAAAAAGACAAACAGAAAAACAATAGTACATATGACACAACATAGAAAACTAAAGAATAAACAACACGAACCCCACCAAAAACTAGGGGTGATCTCAGGTGCTCCGGAATGGGTAAGCAGATCCTGCTCCACATGTGGCACCCGTCGTGTTGCTTATGTAATTACAAATCCGGTAAATAGTCTTAATTCGGTAGGTCACATTCATGAAAGGGAAGGGGATTGTAGTTACGCCGTAAGGAACATATCCGATATCATTTGTGAAACGGTTATTCCATAACGGTCAACCAACTCGTGATGGCGTCCGTAAAATGTACGAAGGGATGATTTCAACTTCACCGTTTGGTTTAATAGCACAAACTGAACAAAGAAATAACACGACGGGTACCGTATACGATGCAGGAAATGCTTACCCTTCCGGAGCACCTGATTTCACTCCCGGTTTTTTAGTGGAGTTCGTGTTTTAAAATCTTATTTATTATTATAACTGTTGACGTAAATGTCTTTTGGTTTTTTGAGTCCTTGTTTACTCCTTGGTTTTGATTGCTATTGTCTTAAATCAATTATATACCTGAATATTATTTTCTGGGTATTTACCGGAATTGCTTCTTGTTTACCGACAACACTCAAATGAAATGTTCTTTACCGGTGTTCAGATGTGTATTTGCCTTACGACTGATTTGTTATTCGAAATGAATCTCACTAATTGGTCTTGATATAATTATCAATTTTTAACGAATTATTCAGACCAATCTTCTTTTCAATGTCAAAACATGTTTTCATTTTTAGCTATGGCGTTGTAAGTTTGTTTTCGATTTATGAGTTTGACTGTCCCTCTTGTACCTTTCGTCCCTCTTTTTCAACTTGACTACTTAGTACTTTTACTTTAAAAAGGTTCATTGTAATCAACAACTTCAAACAAGGAAATCATGATAGAAAACACAAGCTATTGAATATTATATCAACTTGGAGATATATATGCAGGCGTTACTGTAAAAACCTGATTTAATCGTTACACTATTTTGAGGAAGTAATAAATGTGTCTTAAGTAGATGTAGACTTTTATTATGATTTGAAATAACTAGAGCTGGTATCAACCCCGTTAGTTATTACACTTTTGATATATGATCTCTGGTAGATTTCTAGTTTGATCGACCACCTCTATCAATAGAGCAGTCTAGTACGTCCATATGGTTAAAGGATGTATCCGATCTATTCATTCTATATTACCAGCAGTCTTGCTACTATCCATATTGGTTGTGTAAAATTTAGAGTGCCGCACCTCATATACAGTAAAGACTTCGATTAAAGATTTTACCATGTCGTAAACACATGTCGTAGATATATCAAACACTGCTCATTTTCTTACATCACCCAGATCGTATTCATTCTCTCGGTATAGCTATCTGTACTGTAAGGCGTACATCACGTTTATTGCATAAATCAATAAATAAACTCATCCTATAACCAGGAATGAAATTTTGTGTTTACGCCAGACGCGCGTTTTGTCTACTTAAGACTCATCAGTGATGCCCGAATAAAAAAAGTTAAAAGGTAAAACAAGACTTAAACAATGCAGCTATATAATTTTTTTTTATGTCATTTTATAAAGAAGCGAAAAAGTAAGACGATCCGAATTTATTAAGATTCCTAACCCTAACCCTAACCCTTAATAATTTTGTGCTTCCGATCAGCTATTTGATCAAGAAGCACCATAAAGGAACATAAGTCACAACAATTTAAAGACAACCATTTGATATCAAATATATTTCAGTATGCAGTAACATTAAAGAGTGGCATTTAAGTGAAAACCCAATAAATACAGAAACCAACATGAAGAAGCTACAGGACTGTATGGAAATCAAACAAATAGTCATTTTAAAAGGTGGGTTTCAATTAAATAAGATTTTTCCAAAGTCTTAATTATTTTGGAAAATTGATAAAATGGGGGTGATATGATTATTATACTTTCTCACTCGGATAGTTTAACAAGAATATAAGTTGCTGGCTCTTGTTTATGTGTATTGATATAGGAAGATGTGGTATGAGTGTCAATGAGACAACTCTCCATCCACATAAACTATAAAAGTAAACCATTATAGGTCAAGGTACAGCCTTCAACACAGAGCCTTTGCTCCCACCGAAGAACAAGCTATAAAGGACTCCAAAATTACTAGTGTTAAACCATTCAAACGAGAAAACCAACGGTCTAATATATATAAAAAAAATGCGAAAAAACGAGAAAAATTAAATAAACAAACGACAACTACTGTTCATCAGAATCCTGACTTAGGACAGATGCAAACATTTGCAGCGGGATTAAACGTTTTAATGGTACCAAACCTTCTCCCTTTTTAAAGCAAATTGCCATCAGTGCAAAAAAATAGAAAAATACCATGTTTGTAACATGATTTTTTAAAATCCCGACATTTATAAACCTATGAAATAGTAGCAATAAGCGTTATTGGTCATACAATTTCACCCAGTACTCAGATTATTCAAATTTTCGAAACACCAAATCCAGTATGAGTATTAGGATTCATGTACTCGAAACATATGTTTTCATTCGACATTATCACTTAAAATATCGAATCAAGTTATCGTAATCAAAAATATAACAAAGGTTTTAAATCTAAACAAGCTACAGCAAAAAATGTTCCCTTCCCTAATAAAAGTATTAGAAAATGATATTTTGTGTACCGTTTAAGCTTTAACCTAATTTCAAATTCATCAATTTTTTTTTTATAAAAATGATATGCAACATATAAGCCTTTACTTCAACCTGCTTCAAATTTAAAATATTCAAGTTTAGAGTTTTCGATTTTTTTTAGCAATATATGTATTACATGTATTTTGAACTCTTGAGTTTATGTTTGTGAAATTTAAGACAGATTTTACATAACAGATGTTTAAAATAATATGCCGCAATGTTTATTTTTTCTTATTTCAAATTCTTTTATAAAAAACCATCAACATATATCAATACTTATTAAAATGTGCATTTGCATATAAATGTTGTGTACAAGTTGTAATGTTGTACACATTATAATTTGTACAGATTTTTTGTACAAGTTATAAGTCTTTTACGAACTGGGTAACACAAATGGATGATGCAAAAACACAGTCTTTTGTTTTAGTATATTTCTGTGAAATTTTCACATTTACACGATACAGTCTAATACTGAGCATTGATACAAAAAACATTTTAAGACTACAAAAAGACTTTTTATTAATATGCATATGGTATAAGGAGAAAAATAAAATTTGCATTTAAACCATTCAGGTATCCTCGTTTCACGTTTGATGATAAGGAGAATAGCACTAAATGTTAGGTTGAAGTATATACATTTGAATTTAAAACATTAAACTGACACATTTTAGAAGATAAACCTGTATCACCTGGTGCAAGAAGCTATGTGTCAAAAAACTTATATATTGTACAAAAACCCGGTACAAATTGTAATTTGTTCAAACTTACATCATGTACACAACATATATATATATGACGTCAATACTTTTGAACCAGATTTTTTTGTGCTTTTGGATTTTTTTTCGAAAAGGGACAATATATTTTAAACCACCATTTTATTTTACACCCAAATCCCTTTTCTAGATTATTATTCGCCAGGAAAACTTAAAGACATACGATACAGTTACAGGGGAGGTAATGACGTCCCTAACGTAAAATGTTATTCTCTCGACGTCAAACTGTGACATATCGTGAAAAGATGACTTTTTCGACTGATTTTCATAATACAGACGGATTTAACTTAACAACGTGTGCATGGACCCCTGCTTTTTTTCTGAAAAAGTATACAATGATATACTTTTTTTAAAATTAGACAAATATACAGTTGAAAATTAACCGTTTTTTTTTTTATTAAACCCTGAAACTTTGATAAAAATATATTATTGCGAAAGAATCGTTATACGAATCAAAAACACAAATAAAATTAACCGGTTTTTTTATATTAAACCCTGAAACTTTGATAAAAATATATTATTGCGAAAGAATCGTTATACGAATCAAAAACACAAATGTTACGAAGATTTTCAAAATGTTTATTAAAAAAAGATCTCATAAACATGTTTAACCCCGCCGCATTTTTGCGCCTGTCCAAAGTCAGGAGCCTCTGGCCTTTGTTAGTCTTGTAATTTTTTAATTTTAGTTTCTTGTGTACAATTTGGAATTTAGTATGGCGTTCATTACCACTGAACTAGTATATATTTGTTTAGGGGCCAGCTGAAGGACGCCTCCGGGTGCGGGAATTTCTCGCTACATTGAAGACCTGTTGGTGACCTTCTGCTGTTGTTTTTTTCTATGGTCGGGTTGTTGTCTCGTTGACACATTCCCCATTTCCATTCTCAATTTTTATTTTGTTTACCTTTTGAAACCAAAAAGTTAGGTATGTCTATCCAAAGGATAGAAGTGAAACAAAGAAATCATTTTTTTTAGAAAATGTCTACAATTACGACCCCAGCTATTTCTGAAAGTAGCACAAGAAGGTATTTCTTTTGTGACATATTTGAAAAAAGCTAGTGTTCAAATTTTCGTCAAAAAGTAGTCATTATAAATAAACTGTCCTTCAAGCTGAATATGTGAGTGCAAAAAAGGTATAAGAAACGAAACTGTTGAAGAGCTATATAATAAAAAAAAGAACCAAAAAATAAATAAATTCAACTTTGCCTGAAACATTACGGACAACTTATGCTTCCTTCATAATTAATAAGCCTTTATTTGTTTTTTAAAATTTAAAATTTAAGTAAAGTTTAATAATTATGTTTTCTGAAATGTTTTAATGTATTTTATATTATGATTCTTAATTGTCAATTAATTGATATGCATCATAGTTTTGCTCATCAACACTTTGCATGTTTACATGCCCAATACGATGTATGTTTTAGGCTTGATTGGAACTGGTAAATCTGAGCTTGCACTTCGGTACTGTTATTCTGCAAGAAAAGTACCTGTAGAACATACAGGTATTGTGTACAAGTTAAGATGCACGGATGTGTCGATGTTTGCAATATCTCTACATGAACTGTGCAATAATTTACAAGATAATGAACATTTTGAAAGTCGAAAAGAAGAATCTAAAGAAGACGCAGTATGTAGGATTACTGATGTAATAGTTAAAGAGTTAGGATCCAAAGCTCAACAAAATCACATCTTGTTTTTAGATGATGTAAAACAAAAAGCCAAACATATAGTAAGCAACTTTATTAAAACATGTAAAAGAGTGAAAAATATTAAGATAATAGTAACTACATCTCTATCATTAGATACAGATAAAGAATCGGAAGTTATAGAAATTAGAGGGTTTTCCGAGGATGAATCAGTGGAATTTCTCAATAACGGAAACGATTGTCAAGAAACTGACATAAACCATTATGTTGAACTTGCTAGAAAGTTTAATTTCAATCCGATGGGTTTGCAAATTGCACGTACGTACATGGCTCGAACTGTATTGACAGTGAAAGATCTGGTAAAACAATTAAACCGTCCAGCCGATCTACTTGAATTTGAAGAAAGCATGACTGTGAAGGATCAAATTTCAGATAAGACTCTTTTTCGTTCATTGATTAGATTAGTCGAGGATATGCATGAAAAATATAAAAAAGAAGGTAAAGAACATATTTTTGAAATGTTACTTTCACTACAGTTTCTTGAAGTCGAAACTATACCAGTTGAACTGTTTACAAAGTTCGATTCTGAGATTTCATTCTTTAACATAAATGATCTGTTGTATGAAATAAAAAATTGTTCATTTGGCTCAATAGACGAAAGAAATTCTTCATTTAGCTCATCCGAAAAAATCACAGAGCAGCGAAACATCAGCACTCATGATGTTGTTAGACTAGCTTTACAATTATACATGACCATCGACAAGCAAGGCATTAATCATTCAACAAATGAAAAAGTCTTGAGAAAATTACTAAGAGCTTTTTATCTGCTGATGGATAAAGATAATAAAAATTCTTTAGATCTTCGTCGTCACAATTTACTTTTGCCACATGCACGCTCCGTGATAAATCATTTGAAAAATAACACAACATGTGGAAAAGATGCAACGAATTTTTTGTCGAGAGTAGGAACATTCACTTTTCAATTAGAAAGTAAAATACATATCATATATCTAAAGGACCTCATCGGATACACCTACAGTTTTAGTGAAATGTTTAATGAGGCAGTTTTATATTATGATGAGGCGAAAAGCGATATCCTCGAACTTCTCGGCGTAAATGATAAACATTTTCATGCTGATTTGGTTGATTTAATGAAGCTGTCATTTGATGAATTGACTGTTCGGTTTAAACAAAAAGCTTCAGAACTATTTATAGCTGCAAATGAGTTTATACATAAGAACCTAGTAGTACTTAAAATAGTTAGTAAGGACTATGTGTTGAATAGATATAGAAATGCAAACGACGTAAAAATCCTTGAAAGCGTTCTAGAAAATCACAAATTAGAGAAAGCAACTCACCTTGTGCAAGACGAATACGACGAACTATTAAGTAAAGGATACGCAGTTCAAGAAGAGATGATAGGAAGTGAATTTTTGTTCGGTTTACTTATCTCTATTCTTCACACCTTTGGGAGAAGATTATTTTATCAACCAGACGACATTGATTGGTCGTCAGTACGGCATTCTTTCCTTATTTGGTTATTTCCAGCAAACTTTCAAAAATGACTTACTGGAACGACAACCAAGTGCATACTGAAGAATCCATTGAACATTGCACACACAACAAAATTAGGGAACATGTGAAATTCAATCGTCTGTATTCATGGTTGACAGAGAGAAGCGAAATGCAGGCTGTTTTTATCTTTTTATGTAAGTGGAAAACAGTTGAAGCAATTACCTTAAAAGGGTTCATATGCACTTGTAAAGAGAGATTTAATGAAGAGACCGACTACTTGGAATTTGGGATTTTGAAGGTTTTGGGCACTAATGATTCTCATGCGAAAACTTTATATGCCAAGATGATAGCTAGATGTTATATATCGCTACTCAAAATTGAAGATACTGAGGAGATACGATTAGAGGCTAAAAAAAGTATTGAAAACATGAGAATTCCTAATCGAGGTAAACATGGTCTCGTTTACTCTATCGGAGAACTCTATTTTACCATTGGTGATTTTATTGCGGCCGAAAAATGTTTTCGAGATTTGCTTCCAACTTTTGAGGTTGAAGTCAAAGACGTAAAAAGACATTTAAAAATTTCAAATCGCAGAGCTTGTGTTAGCTACATAAAATGCCGTGTGAAGAGATCAGGACAGGAAGAACCATGTTTCATTACAGAAACATTACAGAAATTAAAATGTTTTAAAAATGTATTGCGACATTATAAAAAGGAGATTAAAGAATTGGAAGAAATTGAAATGAAACTTCAACACACGTTTTAAGAAGGATATGAGGCATACTGAATTATTATTAGTTGTAAAATGTAATAATTAATATAAACGATATCCGCTTGAATGACTTTTGAATAAACGTTCCATGCACAACTTTCTTTTTTATGATTACCCTGTATGCATAAAAAATTATCAAAAATGGGGAAAAAGGCATACTAGTATTTGAAGTTAAATAATCAACTAGTTTGCATCAAATCCTGGTTAGATACTTTGATTTTCAGTTTTAATAAAAATGCACTTGAGATTTCTTGTTTGGAGATCGTTTACAACACATCTTACAGCCGATTGCATTGAGTGTGTAGTTAAAGGTAATGTCTTTGGTTAGCGTGCTTGCCAGCTGAATCGTGAAGTCATTATTAGGTAAGGTATACTACCCTTCTTCCAAATAAGCCTAGTCTTACAGACAGATAAATTTGTTATCTGTCGGACTAGACTACTCTTAAAGTAAGGTAGTTTACATAACCTAATAATGACTTCACGGTTGAGCTAGCAAGCAAGGTAAGCAAATATATTACAGTTACTTACACACTCAATGCAATCGGCTGTAAGTTGAATGCAAAATGCTGTTTTAGTTTTACTCGATTATGAAAGGGTTGAGCGCTAGTGATAGCTATGCAATATTCCTAACGTGCCTTTCCGTGTCACAAACTTGCTATACAGTGGTTGTCTTTCTATTTTTTTTCCTTCATTGGTATATCAAAATAGGTATGATAGTTTGGAATATTGTGCATTTTGGCAAGTCGGAGTCTTGATAGTTCCCTATTCCATCCTGGTTTTGTACATAAAAATACTTTCGGTGATCTATAGTTACATCCACATTATTTTGTCGATAGTTGTATAATTGGAAATCATACAGCATCTCTTTGTTTCTATTTAAACTAAGCGTTTGCTTGTAAACTGTGTTCAATTAACAAACGACTTGCTAAAAATTCAGTCAAAAATACCCACTTATCCAGTTGCTTAGTACTTTTGTATTGGTATGAACATGCGGATTGATTTGAATTTAATGTTGTAATTTTGTGTATGAAGTCGTTTGAAATAAAGGAAGACATTTCGTCATACAATTTGTAAGTTTCTTGACTTTTTGTCTTTTAATATTTTATTAGCTATTCGCAGTTTCTATTCGTTTTATCTTCAAAAATTTTGGACCTGAGCATCATTGAAATGATTTTCTGTTTTAATACAATTAACTTAATTCTGGTATTAGAATATGTGCGTGAATATGTTATTCTAAATTATTTTGTCAACCAGTAGTAATTAATTCGTCTTATTTTTTTCTCTCGAGTTAACGGATAATAGAGCACAGGTATCGTATTCCCGTCATTGCCACATAATGAATACAATTTTCTCCAATTAACAAATGTGTATTTTTCTCATCTGTTACGTTACACAATTGTATTTGTATCGATACAAAGTTGTGAGATTTGAATGACAGGACGGAGTGAAATAAGGTAAATTAAAAGGAGTGTGCAATAAAAAAACAGAACTTCATACAGGTGCGAGACATATTGTTCGGAATTATGTAATCTCTAAAAAAAATCCTTCTTTTTGACCCCCATTTGCATTTGTAGTGGGAACCTGTGAACGAAAAAAAAATGAAAGTAATGATTCGAGAAAACAATTTTTACATGTTAATTTCAGGTTAAAAATGTCAATAATGCATTTGAAATTTTCCATTACAAAATAAATTTCGTACTCTTCAAGATATTCTGTAACCAACATCATTTATTTATATAAAGTGATTGTTTTATTTAACTTTGTTTATATAGATGGGTTGAGTGGTCACGCAGGTTAATTCACAGAACCTCAATAGTTTTATCGAAAAAAGTATTTTATCTCAAAACCATTGAGAAAGCTGCTTAAATTGAAATGTCTCGAATTTACGGCAGGTGATTTGTTGACAGGGTAACCTGGAATGTAAAGGTAAGGAGATGAGGCAACCTTTCAAAAAGACCACATCTAAATGTATGTACCAATGTTATAATAAAAGACAAATATAATATACAGAAACGCAAGACAACTACATAGCTTATCATGCCTTCAACCTATGTTTAGTGTTTGCCTCCTAAATTCCAGACGACTACTGTATAAGAAAAATGATCAGCATCTACAAAAAAGTCAACAGAGTCGAATTCATTAGTCGACTATTTGTTGGAGATCTGATTATACGAACGTGTGGTATAAGTGCCAATATACAACTCTCCATCCAAGTCTCATTTTGAAAAAGCAAACCACTTTAGGTCAAAGTATAATATTCAACAAGAAGCCTTGGGTCACACTGAACAGCAAGCTATAAAGGGACACATATAACTTGTGTAAAACCATTCAAACGGGAAAACAACGATCTAATCTATCTAAAAAACGAGAAACGAATAACACTTCTTAACAAACAAGCGATAACTATTGAACATCAAATATCTAACTTAGGACACATTGGTAACATTTCAGTGGGTTTAAACTTTTCAATAGGTACCAAACTATCTGAAACAATAGTGTAACACCACAACATAGGAAGACACACTATACAATATCAATAAAAATGGCTTAACTCAATCAAATGACATATAAACTCAAACAATAATTGAATATACACTAAACGAATAAATTTGACCTCTGACACAATGTTAAAATAAAATCTGTTACAAAAGTGTGAGATAGTAAACAATTTCAGAAATTCAACTATAATCTTGAACATCATACTTTCGTGTTTATTTCAACAAATTCAGAAGTAAGGTATTTTTTTCCTGTGTAGCGAAAGACTTTTTTAGTAATGGCTCTAAGATTTTCTGTTGTACACAATTACTTTTATTAAGATTTTGCTGTTATAAGATGAGAGTATGCTTTATTATTTATGATGATATTTCATTTAGATCTTTTATTTTTGGGTCGTTTAAAAACACAATTATTGTTTTTGCAATATATGATACTTTGACAATTAACTTTTAAGTTTTATAAGCCATCCCAGCAGGGTACCCGTATCCATCATCAGGATATTTGTTTCCGTAAACCCATAAACCAAATCGAACTTTCTTTTTATAATCTATATGATGATACCCTGCCGACATAGACAGACTGAAAGTGCTAAAATGATTCATTCCTTCAGAAAGGCAAAATAAGCTTTTAATGCTAGAAGAATTTCCATCCAGCATAAATCCATCTACAGCATCGCTCTGTACAGTTATGCTTATGCAGCTGTCAAACCCTGTTGGAACCACGAAATCATATTCATAAAGATATTGATTTACACCTGGAATCGTTATCATAAAGGGATCCCCTTTGTGTTCGTTTAAACCATGAGGTTATGACATGACAAGTATGTCCTCAGATGCAAAAATAAAAGCGGTTGTGTTGTAATAAAAATCCCAGTATTCTCTTGCGTTTAGGGTTTTTGAAATTTTCCGATTTTCAATTTTTATGGTAAATTTCGTGCTATTTACCGCTTGTATGCGTACAGTGTTGTTCAATCGTTTCGATTAATGTGGAGTTATGAATATATAATCCAGTTGATTAGTGGGTAGTACTGATTCAATGAATGGTTGACAATAACCTACGCGAATATTGTCTGCTACTGCAAAATTACACCGAATACCACTGACAACAATTATCGGTTTTGATGCTGTCACCAATGTTCCTGATAAATCAGACGTATGTGAAAGCTGAAACGTATTGTATTTGTTAATCACAATTCGTATTGTGTCGTTGGTATTATATTGCTTGCTTTTATACGCTATATAACCGTTTTCCAATTTTAAATTTATACTAACAACAGTATTTTGATAAATTGGTGAAAGGACCAGCAAATTGCGGAAGCCATAATGAATAGCGAATGCAGGTAACGTTGATATAATGTATTTGGTAGATGCGAATTTAACAGGCATTAACAAATATTCCTCAGAGACCCGACCTCCATACAAAAATCCGTAAACATTTATTCCGACATCTGAGTGAAGTTCTATCCCAGCCAAATGTACTCCATCAGACGGCAAAACACTGTTACTCAGATTATCTGCTGTGTTAGTTTTGTCAATGGTTGTGGAATGATTTGTATTGTTGCTGAAATAGAGTACTGAAAGACGTGCTGTATTTTCTGATGCCACCAATATCCTCGGTATAAGAGGCACATCTTGATATCCTTCGTGAAAAAGTACCATGAAACGCGTGTCCTTTCCATCTGTTTAAATACAAATAATTCATTATCCATAAAAAGCAAACTGCAAACTTTCTGTTTACAATTTTTTCTTGTTTAAAAGCACGCAAAATACAGACGTAGCGTCTTGTTGTAAATTTCTAAGCAATATTAAATATCAGTTTTTAACCACGGGTTTGTGCAATATATACATTTTTATAGTCGTTTAGGTTGAACTTTAGGGATATATTGTAGATCTACACATATCCTCAGTGATTGATATAATCTTGCATCCAGTTCATGTTAAGTTATGGGCATAGAAAACTCTAGAGGAAAGAACCGAATACAAGATAATATCTAAACGTTTCAGAAACCAAAATGTGGACTTCTATGCACAATGCAATGCAGTAGAGCTCACTGGATATAGTGCACAGTTGTTTCTCAATTATAAAACTACTCTGGAGCTCATAAAAAGAAGCATTATAATCATGATTATTGTCATCCGAGATATATAATCTTATTTTTACCATTGTAATGAAAAAGCAAACACAAACATACCAATATACTTGCCCTAATTGACCTTTCCATTGAAAATCGATTAAGCGAAGGTTTGTTTTGTCAACATGATCCAATGGTAATGCTTATGTTTTTCTAATATTGTCTCGTGCTCATCAACTCAAAATGCATACATGTAATACCAATATTAAAATTAAATACAAAACATATCCACATTTTGGTACTAATGGGTGGGAGAGGTGGGAACTTATCAAGAACCTCATCAACCCAAACAGGCAACACATATTGCCTGACCAAACATAGCCCTTAAACCAACCACCACTTGGATATTGAAAGAATGAGGATGTATCACATGTACTTCCGCCAAAGATATCAACCAATGAGGTTATACACATATCCTCAGTGATTGATATAATCTTGCATCCAGTTCATGTTAAGTTATGGGCATAGAAAACTCTATAGTCCATACAGCATGTTTGCAGGCCAATCTCAAATTACACCACTAGTAATTACGGCTTTCCCTTAAGGAATAGTATTCCCAATACTCAAAACAAAAATATCTTCAACACTTTTTATTAAATACTATTCCATAATTACTTTAAAACACTACAAAACATTTCAAGATACGTGTACACAGTTCTTTATAAAAATTTCATAATTCAACAAATTCTCATGAATTTGACCACATACAGACTTTTAAAAGTTGAGTTAAGGCAATGAACTCATATCAAAATGAACAATTGTCATTATTTTAATAACATCTTCAGCATGTGGAAAGCTTGTAAGCAAAGGGACTTCACCTCCAAGTGTAAACTATGCTGGCTTGTCTCTTTCTTTACTGTTGTTGAATCAAACACACTCTTTACCCTCTTAATCAGGAACATTGACAATTGTATTTCCACTTGATTCTTCAAATGTCTGCTGAAAATATATTGACCAAGAACAAATTGTTTATTTGTACTTAAGACAGCATTAGTCACACTTTGAAAAGGAAAAATCCCTTTGCCTACAATTCACGTGGAAAACCACTAGGGAATCAGTGTCCCTCGAACTGTAGACAAGGAAATTTAAATTAAAAATTTTAACCATACATAAAATTTAAGTATACATTTGTACTAGTATACAAAATCATTCAACATTATATTTATTAAATAAAACAAAACAAAACAAAAATATTGCAATTATTTTATCTCCAAAGACAAAAAGATTTTTGTGACATATTTCAACACATCAATGAAAGTATACACACATCCAATAGTAAACATCATGAAATTACGGACAAATTATTAGAATTACTTTTAAATAGGTTCATTTGAACATAAAGCTGCTTCCATCACAGATACATTATTTTCCTATTTTCAGAAATCAAAACATTACTTAAATTACAATTTATTCTCACCATATTCTGATCAGAAAAAATCCTTTCCTTTTAGGTTGTTCGAACTCATTGACATGAATCATCGTGCAATGTCATATCGCTTCTCCTTCATTCATTGTAGGTAACACCATCTGAAAACAAAAACATTCTATTCAATTCAATGTACAATCAAACAGACCGCTGAACGCGGACCTCGACGAAGACACCTTATAATTCAATACACATCACTCCGGTAAACAACATAAATATCAAGTGACATCTCACACTAAATTATTCCACTTTCTCAATAAGTCTATTCTTCTCTAACAAAGTCTTTAAAGAGCATTTTCTATCAGTATGTACGATGTAATAATCAATGAAAAGTCCACAACACTCAAAAGTAACAAAAGAAACTATTTACCCTGTATAAACAATTTATTATTCTCCTTTCAACTACAGGTTTCCAAAATGACCAGAGCCCCCACTTCCACACATATCTTATATAGCGATAGCACTTTGCCCCGCACGGCAGAACACATATCTGACCACCTGGGTTGATTATAACTACCCAAGGTCTAAATCCCAAAACATTTTGCCACCAAGGTCAAACATTACCACCTAGTTCTATCAAGAAGCCGCCAAGGCGAATATAAATGACCACCAAGGTCTTGACGCCCCCAAGGCTAGTATTTTTAATTCAATGTTGCCACCAAGGCAAATGTAAAAAATCATACAAATGACCACCTAGGTCTATTGTCACCAAGGCATATATAAATGACCACCTAGGTCTATTACCACCAAGGCATATATTAATGACCACCTAGGTCTATTGCCACCAAGGCATATATAAATGACCACCAAGGTCTTAAAGCCACCAAGGCAAATGTAAGTAAAAGTTAAAGAATATAGTTACTTTGCCGACAACACGTGGAGCGCGACCTTCCCACAGCTTGGATATTGAAAGAATGAGGATGTATTACATGTACTTCCGCCAAAGATATCAACCAATGAGGTTAGAGGTTACATTTCTTATTCAACTGATTAAAAATAACTTTGGCAATCGATTTTGAAAAACAAGCTTCAAACTAGGATATTTTATTTCTTTAACAGAGTTTCTGTTTACAATGAAGCTATTGAACCAATTGTTCCAAATGATAAGGTTGAAGTCATCTCAGTGAGAGTGTTGCTTACTTCATCACGACTGGTTGACTATTAAAAAATAGCTATGCCACAACAAATTAATTCCTGATAATATCCAGCATAAAACTGTAACTGTCATTATATGATCCAACCTCGACGATTTTCAAACTTAAAGAAGTGATTCAGGAACTTCACTTTCAATGATTCAAAACCAAAATTTCTTGAATTTTCTTTTCCTTATCCCCACAAAAATATATAGTCCGGCTGATCATGTTATAACTGGAGAACGTGGGATCGTTAGCAACGAACACCTATAAAACGGGTTAATTAATCACGAGCCTGATGAACATCAATTGGATAAAAAAAAGTAGTATGCCGGTGTTCAAAAAACACTTTATCTAAATTGATAATAGTTATTCGGTCATCATGGTGATGCAGAAGTGTATTATATAAAATTCAGAATGTTGCAAAGAGACAACAACCCGACCAAAGAGCAAAAACAGAACAAGGTCACCGATGGGTTTTCAACAAGTAATTATACATTATTGGCTTTACAATTTAAGGTTTGGTCGTTCTTACTGAAGGCAAATCCAGAAAAAGCGAGTAAGAGGCACAACATATATGAAGAATTATTTTTTATTTTATATCTTACCTGAATATTTACATTGTTTACCAAGAAATCCCGCGGCACATAAGCATTTGTAACTATCATTCAACCTCTGCCATGTTTCACCACTGTAGCACATTGTATTATTGTCTGCATTAGATTAATAATATGTTTGACTGTTCAAAAGCACTGATTGAAAGGCATCAATAAAAAAATATTTCAACATTTTAAATACTAATGTTAATGTGATTTGAAGTCGACATGCATTCTTAATAAAGAAAAAAACTAAGTAAATGTTTTCTCTAGAAGTGTAATAAAGCCTGTTTATAGCAAACTGTCATGTTAATTGGTAGCACCGACTTAAGTTGATGTATTGGACGGGGTTAATATTTTGCAAGATCTATAAGTTGACTACAAGTTGATATAACAGCTGTTTTTGGTACACATACTTCAATTACATCACATAAATATATACCGTGGATTAAGGAAAACTTACATTTTCATGGAATATTAATTTCGAGATTTGTTCATATTTTCGAATTTTCAAAACAAACAGACGTCTATAAGAGGAGTGTAAAATGTGCTGTCTAATTTGGATCTTTAATGTGACGTCAGATTTGGACGTCGATGAGAGGAACTTGCATAGACTAAGTCTGCTTGAATTATTGAATAATTTTAAATATCTATGTAAAGATAGTGAACTTCATGCATGCATTTTGAATGCAAAATTGAGAATGGAAATGGGGAATGTACCAAAGAGACAAAAACCGACCATAGAAAAAACAACAGCAGAAGGTCACCAACTGGTCTTCAATGTAACGAGAAATTCCCGCACGTGTTAGTCAATGCAAGCATGGACTAAGTCAACGTTAGTTGCCTATGTCCATTCATACATGGAGTAAGCTGATTTCTCATGTTTTCATGTTTACATACATGTTCAAAGAAAAAATGATAGTAACATAATATTAAAAATTAATCTAACATACATCATAAAATTTAGCGATATGTTGTCTAAACTTGATGTTGATTTCCAGTTTTATTCAATACTTTGTTCTAAATTGATAAGACATTCCAATTGATATTTTATAGTATGTCTTTCTATGTTGTGATGTTACACTATTGCTTCAAAGAAGGTTTTGTACCATTAAAACGTTTAATCCCGCTGCAATTTTGTTTGCAATTGTCCTTTTTAGCTCACCTGGCCTAAAAGGCCATGTGAGCTTTTCTCATCACTTGGCGTCCGTCGTCGTCGTCGTCGGTCGTCGTTAACAATTTTTCAAACATCTTCTCCTCTGAAACTACTGAATGGATTTGAATGAAACTTAGCATGATTGTTCCTTAGATTATCCTGCACAAAGTGTGTGCTTGGATTTTTGATCCGTCAAAAAACATGGCCGCCGTTACTTAAAATAGAACATAGGGGTCGAATGCAGTTTTTGGCTTATATCTCAAAAACGAAAGCATTTAGAGCAAATCTGACATAGAGAAAAATGTTCATTAGGTCAAGATCTATCAGCCCTGAAATTTTCAGATGAATCAAACAAACCATTGTTGGGTTGCTGCCACTTAATTGGTAATTTTAAGGAAATTTTTCAGTTTTTGGTCATTATCTTGAATATTATTATAGATAAAGATAAACTGTAAACAGCAAAAATGATCAGCAAAGTAAGATCTACAAATAAGTTAAGTGACCAAAATTGTCAATTGACCCCTTAAGGGGTTATTGTCCTTTAATGACAATTTTTCACAATTTGTTCATCATATTTGCTAACTTTAAAAAATCTTCTCCTCTGAAACTATTTACTAGATTTGGATGAAACTTAGCATGATTGTTCTTAAATTATCCTGCACAAAGTTTGTGCTTCGATTTTTGATCCGTCAAAAAACATGGCCGCAGTTACTTAAAATAGAACATAGGGGTCAAATGCAGTTTTCGGCTTATATCTCAAAAACGAAAGCATTTAGAGCAAATCTGACATGAGGTAAAAATGTTCATTAGGGTAATATCTATCAGCCCTGAAATTTTCAGATGAATCGAACAACCCATTGTTGGGTTGCTGCCACTTAATTGGTAATTTTAAGGAAATTATGCAGTTTTCGGTCATTATCTTGAATATTATTATAGATAATGATAAACTGTAAACAGCAAAAATGATCAGTAAAGAAAGATCTACAAAAAAGTTAAATGACCAAAATTGTCAATTGACCCCTTAAGGGGTTATTGTCCTTTAATGACAATTTTTCACAATTTGTTCATCATATTTGCTAACTTTAAAAAATCTTCTCCTCTGAAACCACTGAATGGATTTGAATGAAACTTAGCATGATTGTTCCTTAGATTATCCTGCACAAAGTGTGTGCTTGGATTTTTGATCCGTCAAAAAACATGGCCGCCGTTACTTAAAATAGAACATAGGGGTCAAATGCAGTTTTTGGCTTATATCTCAAAAACGAAAGCATTTAGAGCAAATCTGACATGGAGAAAAATGTTCATTAGGTCAAGATCTATCAGCCCTGAAATTTTCAGATGAATCAAACAAACCATTGTTGGGTTGCTGCCACTTAATTGGTAATTTTAAGGAAATTTTTCAGTTTTTGGTCATTATCTTGAATATTATTATAGATAAAGATAAACTGTAAACAGCAAAAATGATCAGCAAAGTAAGATCTACAAATAAGTTAAGTGACCAAAATTGTCAATTGACCCCTTAAGGGGTTATTGTCCTTTAATGACAATTTTTCACAATTTGTTCATCATATTTGCTAACTTTAAAAAATCTTCTCCTCTGAAACTATTTACTAGATTTGGATGAAACTTAGCATGATTGTTCTTTAGATTATCCTGCACAAAGTTTGTGCTTCGATTTTTGATCCGTCAAAAAACATGGCCGCAGTTACTTAAAATAGAACATAGGGGTCAAATGCAGTTTTCGGCTTATATCTCAAAAACGAAAGCATTTAGAGCAAATCTGACATGAGGTAAAAATGTTCATTAGGGTAATATCTATCAGCCCTGAAATTTTCAGATGAATCGAACAACCCATTGTTGGGTTGCTGCCACTTAATTGGTAATTTTAAGGAAATTATGCAGTTTTCGGTCATTATCTTGAATATTATTATAGATAATGATAAACTGTAAACAGCAAAAATGATCAGTAAAGAAAGATCTACAAAAAAGTTAAATGACCAAAATTGTCAATTGACCCCTTAAGGGGTTATTGTCCTTTAATGACAATTTTTCACAATTTGTTCATCATATTTGCTAACTTTAAAAAATCTTCTCCTCTGAAACCACTGAATGGATTTGAATGAAACTTAGCATGATTGTTCCTTAGATTATCCTGCACAAAGTGTGTGCTCGGATTTTTGATCCGTCAAAAAACATGGCCGCCGTTACTTAAAATAGAACATAGGGGTCAAATGCAGTTTTTGGCTTATATCTCAAAAACGAAAGCATTTAGAGCAAATCTGACATGGGGAAAAATGTTCATTAGGTCAAGATCTATCAGCCCTGAAATTTTCAGATGAATCAAACAAACCATTGTTGGGTTGCTGCCACTTAATTGGTAATTTTAAGGAAATTTTTCAGTTTTTGGTCATTATCTTGAATATTATTATAGATAAAGATAAACTGTAAACAGCAAAAATGATCAGCAAAGTAAGATCTACAAATAAGTTAATATGACCAAAATTGTCAATTGACCCCTTAAGGGGTTATTGTCCTTTAATGACAATTTTTCACAATTTGTTCATCATATTTGCTAACTTTAAAAAATCTTCTCCTCTGAAACTACTGAATGGATTTGAATGAAACTTAGCATGATTGTTCCTTAGATTATCCTGCACAAAGTTTGTGCTTCGATTTTTGATCCGTCAAAAAACATGGCCGCCGTTACTTAAAATAGAACATAGGGGTCAAATGCAGTTTTTGGCTTATATCTCAAAAACGAAAGCATTTAGAGCAAATCTGACATGGGGTAAAAATGTTCATTAGGTTAAAGATCTATCAGCCCTGAAATTTTCAGATGAATCAAACAAACCATTGTTGGGTTGCTGCCACTTAATTGGTAATTTTAAGGAAATTTTGCAGTTTTTGGTCATTATCTTGAATATTATTATAGATAAAGATAAACTGTAAACAGCAAAAATGATCAGCAAAGTAAGATCTACAAATAAGTTAAATATGACCAAAATTGTCAATTGACCCCTTAAGGGGTTATTGTCCTTTAATGACAATTTTTCACAATTTGTTCATTATATTTGCTAACTTTAAAAAATCTTCTCCTCTAAAACTACTCAACCAAATTCAACCAAACTTCAACTGAATGATCAGTAGGGTGTATAAAATAAAGTTTGTGCTTTATTTTTTATTTCGTCAAAAAACATGGCCGTCATGGCTAAAAATAGAACCCAGGGTAAAATGCAGTTTTTGGCTTATATCTCAAAAACTCCAGCATTTAGAGCAAATAAGATAAGAAGTTAAAGTATTTATTAGGTCAAGGTCTACCTGTCCTGAAATTTTCAGCCGAATTGGGTAACTGGTTTTTCAGGTATAATGCCCCTGAATTGATGATTTTAAAGAAATTTTGCAGTTTTTGGTTATTATCTTGAATATTATTATAGATACAGATAAACTGTTAATAGCAAAAATGTTAAACAAAGTAAGATCTACAAATAAGTCAATTTGACCAAAATTGTCAATTGACCCCTTAAGGAGTTATTGCCCTTTAAAGACTTTTTTTCACAATTTGTTCATCATGTTGACTTACTTTAAAAAATCTTCTCCTTTGAAACTGCTGTATCAATTTCAGCCAAACTTAAGCTAAATGAGTTTCAGAGTATCTAGTATAAATTTTATATTTCATTTCCTTGTATGTCAGAAACAAAGCTCCGATGGCTAAAATAGAACATAGGAGAAAATGATTTTTTTTTTGCTTTTGAAGAAAATAGGACGATTCAAAGAACATTTAAATAAATTGAAAAGCCAAAATAATCATTGACGAGAGATTTAACCAAAAAAATTAAGGTGAGCGATTCAGGCTCTTGAGAGCCTCTTGTTATATCTTGCTGTTCGGTGTGAGCCAAAGCTCCGTGTTCATGGTGTTGAAGACTGGCCCTGACCTATAACGGTTTACTTTATAAATTTTGACTTGGATGGAGAATTGTATCATTGGCACTCATACCACATCTTCCTATATCTAAATACAGATCAATACACCAGCAAATGATAACGCTCCAATCTAATTGCTTCATAGATGATGGAGTAATATCACTCACATTTTTTCCCAGTCAGTTATAGAAAAACGGTATTTTAATGTTTAAAAAATTAAGAACGATCATAAAAACTTGAAAACTATGAAAAGTAAGCAAACAGTTGTATACAGCTGTTTAAAACTAGTACATCAATAAAGAGAAAAAACTACCACCGGGTCTAAAAACAAACCGATGGTCACACACCAACTCCAAGAGGAAATCAACGAAACAACCATAAGAAACGCACAAAACATACAAAGTAAAGGATGTATTGATAACAATTGCCATCTTCCTCACTTAGATACACTACATAATAATATTTAATTCTTAGATGTTATTTGATGCAAGTATTAGCTTTGATAATAAGCTTTGCCCGAGTTATAATAAACTTTGTCCAGCAACATAGACTTGAGAGACTTATTAAATAAAACAATAGATTCAGAAAGTGGAAGTATATCTGTTAGTTTATTATGATGATTCATATTTACCCAGAAGAGTATGCATTTGGATATCAGCGTCCTGAAGTATCATTTGATTTATCCTTTCAATATCTGTCAATTTCGTGTTAATGTTTGCCAACTTTCTATCAATATTTTCCAATTTGATATTAATCAAATCGAATTTCTGCTGCAGTTGAGCTGTAATAAAAAAAAATAATCAAACAAGGTAAAAAGTAAAATCACAAAATGAACTCCACGGAAAATTCAAAACGGAACGTTCCTAATCAAATGGCAAAATCAAATGATAAAACGCATCAAACGAATGGACCAACAACTGTCATATTCCTGACTTGGTACAGACATTTTAAAAAAGAAGTAGGAGGGTGCTGCTCACAAGGAAGCTATTAAACCAAGAGTTCCAAATGGTGAAGTTGAAATCATCCTTTCGTAAATTTTACGGACGCCATCACGAGTTGGTTGACCGTTATGGAATAACAGTTCCACAGATGATATCGGATATGTTCATTACGTCGTAACTACAATCCCCTTCCCTTTCCTGAATGTGACCTAGCAAATTAGACTATTTACCGGATTTGTTATAACATGAGCAACACGACGGGTGCCATATGGGAGCAGGATCTGCTTACCCTTTCGGAGCACCCGAGATCACCCCTTGTTTTTGGTGGGATTCGTGTTGCTTATTCTTTAGTTTTCTATGTTGTGTCATGTGTACTAATGTTTATCTGTGTTTTTTTATTTGTTGCCATGGCGTTGTCAGTTTATTTTTGATTTATAAGTTTGACTGTTGCCTCTGGTGTCTTTTGTCCCTCTTTTATGCATTTATCATTCCTGAATTATCACCTGTCAATTCAATTTGCATTTTTTTGGTTAAAATTTTGGTGTGGTTAATCATTCTTTCATCAGAACCAAGCATTGTATTAAAAATCAACAGAATAACTATCTTGATTTTTCTGCTTTACGAAGCCAAAATCGATAACTTTGATCACTTTGTAGAATTGGATTTTTTGTTGGTCTTAAATGTCTTTCAAAACCGTATTGAATACCATTTAATTTTCTGATGATTTAACTAGATAAAAAAGGAAATGGTGTTTCTATCCATTACAAAAAAGAAAAAAAACTTGCTCATCAAAACCGCACAAGAAATAAAGGAACTGTGGACATCCGTAGTTGATCTACAAACTGCATACTTTCTTGCAATCCATTTCGATAGTACTTTCTTGTAATCGCTTTCGACAGTACTTTCTTGCAACCCCTTTCGATAGTACTTTCTTGCAATCCCTTTCGATAGTGTTTTCTTGCAATCCCTTTCGATAGTATGTTCTTGCAATTCCTTTCTATAGTTCTTTCTTGCAATCCCTTTCGATAGTATGTTCTTGCAATCCCTTTCGATAGTATGTTCTTGCAATCCCTTTCGATAGTGTTTTCTTGCAATCCCTTTCGATAGTATGTTCTTGCAATCCCTTTCGATAGTATGTTCTTGCAATCCCTTTCGATAGTGTTTTCTTGCAATCCCTTTCTATAGTTCTTTCTTGCAATCCCTTTCGATAGTATGTTCTTGCTATCCCTTTCGATAGTGTTTTCTTGCAATCCCTTTCGATAGTATGTTCTTGCAATCCCTTTCGATAGTATGTTCTTGCAATCCCTTTCGATAGTGTTTTCTAGCAATCCCTTTCTATAGTTCTTTCTTGCAATCCCTTTCGATAGTATGTTCTTGCAATCCCTTTCGATAGTGTTTTCTTGCAATCCCTTTCGATAGTATGTTCTTGCAATCCCTTTCGATAGTATGTTCTTGCAATCCCTTTCGATAGTACTTTCTTGCAATTCCTTTCTATAGTTCTTTCTTGCAACCCCTTTCGATAGTATGTTCTTGCAATCCCTTTCGATAGTATGTTCTTGCAATCCCTTTCGATAGTGTATTCTTGCAATCCCTTTCAATAGTATGTTCTTGCAATCCATTTCGATAGTATGTTCTTGCAATCCCTTTCGATAGTGTTTTCTTGCAATCCCTTTCTATAGTTCTTTTTTGCAATCCCTTTCGATAGTATGTTCTTGCTATCCCTTTCGATAGTGTTTTCTTGCAATCCCTTTCGATAGTATGTTCTTGCAATCCCTTTCGATAGTATGTTCTTGCAATCCCTTTCGATAGTGTTTTCTTGCAATCCCTTTCTATAGTTCTTTCTTGCAATCCCTTTCGATAGTATGTTCTTGCAATCCCTTTCGATAGTGTTTTCTTGCAATCCCTTTCGATAGTATGTTCTTGCAATCCCTTTCGATAGTATGTTCTTGCAATCCCTTTCGATAGTGTTTTCTTGCAATCCCTTTCTATAGTTCTTTCTTGCAATCCCTTTCGATAGTATGTTCTTGCTATCCCTTTCGATAGTGTTTTCTTGCAATCCCTTTCGATAGTATGTTCTTGCAATCCCTTTCGATAGTATGTTCTTGCAATCCCTTTCGATAGTGTTTTCTTGCAATCCCTTTCTATAGTGTTTTCTTGCAATCCCTTTCGATAGTATGTTCTTGCAATCCCTTTCGATAGTGTTTTCTTGCAATCCCTTTCGATAGTATGTTCTTGCAATCCCTTTCGATAGTATGTTCTTGCAATCCCTTTCGATAGTACTTTCTTGCAATTCCTTTCTATAGTTCTTTCTTGCAATCCCTTTCGATAGTATGTTCTTGCAATCCCTTTCGATAGTGTTTTCTTGCAATCCCTTTCGATAGTATGTTCTTGCAATCCCTTTCGATAGTATGTTCTTGCAATTCCTTTCTATAGTTCTTTCTTGCAATCCCTTTCGATAGTATGTTCTTGCAATCCCTTTCGATAGTGTTTTCTTGCAATCCCTTTCGATGGTATGTTCTTGCAATCCCTTTCGATAGTATGTTCTTGCAATTCCTTCCGATGTACTTTCTTGCCTTACATACATACGTGATGGAAACGGCAGTCACTCTTTAAAAATTTAAGCCATTTTATAATAAAAACATGAAAATAAATCTGTACGGTGGTTTTTCATAATTCTGGTTTGAAAATTCGGTTTTATGTCCGTCCATCTTCAAAGATAGATTGTCTCAAGTATAAACAGTAACCCCCATTTCACAGCAAAGTGATGAAAAATCAAAAGAATTTATTTCGAAGAAACATAAAAAATAATATTTTCATAAACAAAACTTTTATAAATTGCACAGAATTGTGAAATGATTAATGAAGAAAAAGAATAAAGTTTTGTTTAACGCCGAAACTCGTTTAGAAGGTTTCAGGATGTCTAAGTGTGAGATTGGTTTATTTTCAAAAAGTTGAAATGCCACGAAAGGTTAAGAAAAATAAATATTCTGTTAAATAAACAGAACAAAAATCGATACACGGCTTATCACATTCATCATAGTTTCAAAATGTATAGAGAAACCTTATTGAGAATTTTTAGTTAACAAGAATATTGAACTCCACTAGTCTATACTCTTTTATAACTTTTTTTACATTTTTTTGTTCACCTTTTTTGTATTTTAAAACTTTTTGAAATAAATGAATAACACATGTAATTCCCCCCCCCCCCCCCCCCCCCATCAGTAAGCATCTCACAGCGTTGAAAAAAGTACTGAATCTGATCAAATAGCAGAATTGTTTTTACAAATCGCTGTTGTTTCTGTGCCGATATTAACCAAAAATGTAAACATGAGAGTGTTTTTATATGAAACTAGAACATATCCATGTTCAGTTAACCGTGTAATCGGAGAAAAAACCCGTCATATTTGCCATAAGATATAAAAGTTCATAGTAAAGAATTAGTGTTAATTTATATTTGATATGACTAGGTCTTCATTTCACAATACAAGAACTAAAAAACCCAAACCTGCGACTGGACGCACAGGCAATAAAACGTATGGTCCCTGTTGACCAAAGGCGGAAATAAAAAAAAAAAAAAATATGACAATATTGTCTATCTCTTTACTAGTTCAGCAAAAATAAGCTTTGGTTTCTGCAATGACAATAGCTTAATTTAATACAATGTACCCAATACTTGACTTCAGTGTTTCATTATTGAATTCTATTTTTGTCATTTATTGGAGAATACTATTATGTAGGTACTGTCTCGCGATTTCATTTTTTTTCTCTATTAAGTGGATTTCTTTCTTATTTAAACCAAACAAATGTCAAAGTTTAAGTATGTTATACTATTGTTGTAAAATTTTGTAGTTACAATGTATGAAAAAAACCGTCAACAATATTTCCGGAACAGCTGAACTTCGTGTATTGTTTTCA
Source organism: Mytilus edulis (assembly GCA_019925275.1). Classification (NCBI taxonomy): domain Eukaryota; kingdom Metazoa; phylum Mollusca; class Bivalvia; order Mytilida; family Mytilidae; genus Mytilus; species Mytilus edulis. Next base: position 18,205,648 of record CM034357.1, read on the forward strand.
CATTTTGAGATTGTTTCATTCCATCGATGTTAAAATAAATAACAATAATTTCATTGCTAACATCATTGTACCAAAATTACACCGAATATTCAAAACTGCAACAATAAGCAAAAGAAAGCAGCAGAAATCTTAAAATTTTATTTGGAGACTAAACGATTGGTCTTTGCAAGATTTGATATCATGCACAGTACTTTCTAGCAATTCTTTTCGATGCACTTCGTTGCCTTACATGCATGTAATAAGTGCTGGAAACGGCAGTTATTATTTCAAAATTTCAGTCTTTTTATGATAAAAACAGGAAAACAAATCTGTAAAGTGGTATTTCATAATTCTAGTTTAAAAATCCGGCTTTATGTCCATCTTCAAAGATAGATTGTCTTTATTATAAACAGTAACCCCTATTTCACAGCAAAGTGATGAAAAATCAAAAGAATTTATATCGAAGAAGCTAACAAATAATATTTTCATAAACAAAACTTTTATAAATCACACAAATTTTTAAGATGATTAATGAAGAAAAACAATAAAGTTTTGTTTAACGTCAAAACTCGTTTAGGAGGTTTCAGGGTTATGATGTCTAAGTGTGAGATTGGTTTATTTTCAAATAGTTGGAATGCCACAAAAAGGTTAAGAAAAACATTCTGTTAAATAAACAGAACCAAAATCGATACACGGTTTATACACTGGGGTAAATGTGATCTCGATAACTGCAGTTACGTATATCCAAAGATGGTGGACGATGATTCTGATCAATATTTCTTGTGTCAATTCTGTAATAATTACGTATTATTCTTCGGTATTTCGTGTCGGATTAAAAGTATTACAAAGTTTGAAATTGAAATACAAAGCTTCTTTTCATAGTTCGACTGCTAAATGGAGAAATCATCATTTTAAAAAATCGCAAGGACATGGGTAACTGTATAGACTGATATCCGTAACTGTAATAAACGTTTTGAGAAGGCTATCTGTAACTGTTGATTTACTTTGTTTCTGAATCAGTCATTATCTTCGATTAAATAGTTCGGACCATCATTTTCTTCGGAAATAAAACTTTCATAAATTCGTAAAAAAAATTCTGAAATTATCGCGATAAAAAAATATGCTCATAATGTTATATCAACAATACAAAAATCCACTGTCACTCTCTGGGTCTTGAAATGTAGTGTTTAGGTACTTTATATTTATCATCTCATGTACGTGATATTGTGCTATTTTGTTTTGTATTTGTATATTGTTAACCTGCTCTATGTGACTGTTTGGAAATTTTGGGTTTCCAGTATTCATACATATCGCCATTTTGTTACGGTTCTATGGTCATAGTGTACGCTTGCTTTCAAATTTAGCTTATGAACTTTATCTTTAAAGTGTTTAATTGCCATTTTGTGTTTCTCTGTTGAAATAGTTTTGAATTTTGTTTTACAGTGATAAAGATTTAAAAATATGTTGACTGTGGGTCATTGTATCCCAAATTTTGATATTTTGACCTAACATGTCTGTTTGCTTTGCTCAAAAAGTGTTTTTAAGATAATGGAATTATATGTGACTCTCATACAAGTGTGAGGCTTAGCTATCTATAAAGCAAGGTTAAATCTACTATTTTCTGCATGAGGAAATGCTTGTTCCAAATCAAGGCTACGACAGTTGTTATCAATTCGTTTAGTGTGTTTGAGATTTACATTTTTTTTTTGCTGAAGGACTTTCCATTCTCAATTTTACTTAATATTTCATCTGAAATAAGCTTCAAAGTCTCCGTCTTCTACCTCGCTATGCATGCTGCTGACTATATAGAAATTCAGAGTTGGTAGCCTGATCAATATTTTCACATAATTTTTTAAGACTACGAAGAACAATTCTGATTCATATCAATTATATGAGTGTGTAGACAAAGGTAATATATTGGGTAAGCTTGCTTGCTAGATAAACCGAGAAGTCATTATAAGGTAAGGTACACTACCCTCCTTTCGAAGTAGCTTACTCCTACAGACAAATAGATTAGTTATCTATCGGACTAGTCTACTCTTGAAGTCTGACAATACCTTCACGGTTCAGCTAGCAAACAAGCTAACCAAAGTTATGACCTTTGCCTACACACTCAATTAAATCGGCTGTAAATAACCGGAGACAATTATTTCATTCCAAACATGATTGAATTCTATAGAAACAAATTCAGTTACGGATATCAATATTTCCAGTTACGTATATCATTGACAAATTATTTAACTGAGTTATCCATATCATCATGATATTTTAAATGGCTGCTTTCTCCATTTTGCGGTTGAATTATGAATAAAACACTTAGTATTTCACTTTCAAATTTAGTATAACGTTAAAATAGACAAGAAATACAGAAGAATAATACATTATTATTACAAAATTGACAAAAGAAAAATTGTCCAGAAACATCGTCTGCCATCTTTGGATATACGTAACTGCAGTTACGGAGATCACGTTTACCCCAGTGACATTCAAATATAGTTTTCAAGTGTATAGAGAAAACTTCAGAATGGTAACGTTTGTCCGGATCATGAATAAGTAGGTGAAAAAAACTGTAATAATAGGTGCAGTTTGGGTAATCTCACAAATGTATAGAAAATTATAAATATTTCCGTTTATACAATGAACTAAATTGTTCTATTATTATTTTTTGGTTAAGATAATATATCTTTAACTTGTTTGAATCGGTGAAAATATGAGGTTAACATATCACAAAAAAACTTGAATTTTGTTGAAGACTGTATGTGGTAACCGCTAAGCATTTATCAGACCATATCCTACTTATTTTTATCTCAAGTTTCAAATTTTATCATTTTAACTCAAATACTATTGTAATACAAATCCCTGATGCCTCTTTAATTATTCAATATTTTTTGATATTTTTATTTACATATTGTATAAAATACTTGCCATATTTATATGTTATTGACAACATTTGTCTTATAGATAGGAAAACAGAAGTGTATGATCGTGTAACATAAGGATTTGAGCAATGAAAATATTAATATGTTATCATAATGTGAACAGATTTAACAGCAAGTTAAATGAGATTAAATACAATTTAATGTCTACTCCAAGTTCCCATGTATAATTGGTGTCTGTCAATTTTCTTTTGGTTGAAAACCACCTTATATAAAACAGTGTATATTTTACAAAGACTTGATGGTGGGAATGGTTTGGTTGCTTATTCGACAAGAACATTTTCCATTTCTAGAAAAAAGTAAAATAACAGAAATACTGAACTCCGAGGTAAATTCAAAACGGAAAGTCCCAAATCAAATGGACAACAACTGTAATATGACTGACCTGGTACAGGCATGTTCAAATGTAAAAAATAGTGGATTGAACTTGTTTTATATCGCTTAATCTAGAAATAAACAACATTGAAACTATTTGGTTGGTGGTTAAACCTAGATATAAGAAATATGCTGTATTGTGCTTTGCATTTAGGCTACACAAGTCACTGATTACTTTGATATATATTTGTGAAAAACATAAAGGTCGCAAGGAAATTCTGACGAACTGCTCTAGAAACTGATTACTTTCAATAGTGATATAAAAGCCTACCCCGAGAAGCACATAAAACAAGAATTTTGGCTTACCACATATATAAAACCTACCTAAACATGGCAAAATATCCTCTATTTCGAATATTCTATCAGTGGTTATTATCAAATATGTATGACAAGACAAAAAAATGTATGGTGAAAAAATATACTACTTCAATAATTTATTATAGATTTAAAATGAGCAAATTGCATTAAAAGATTTTAAAAGAGCACATTTTAAACAGAGCAAGTTTAGAAATATTGGTTAAACTTTTCAAAGAATTTAAAAAAAAGGATTTGCTAAAAACGATAGTGTGTTGCTGAACACATTTTCGATAGTAATATTAACATACAAGAAGAGTACCACACTATGGATTTATTATTATTCGTTTGATACTAATTTTCGTGGGTTTCATGGATACAAGTGAATACCGAATTCAAATGATTGACGAATTACAAATTAACTATAGGCTTTGTATGCAGAAATTGGCAAAAGCCACGAAATTAAATATCCTCGAAAATGCAAGTTTCCACGAAATTTGGTACCCACTAAAATAAATGAATCCACAGTATTTTAATAAAATACAAATGATTAAAATTACGATATTAAGCCTAGTATCCGTTGTATCATATTCCAGTACATATTATACAGGTGCATGCACATGTATAAACATGTCATATTTTTTGTATACTTACCATAAACCGTAACATAAACAACTGTCGATACAACGCCGGCTGAAAATAAAGAAACTATAAGTACTAGAAAACCAGTTCTGAAAAGTTGATTCATTTCGATTGTCATCTTGTCCACTTTAATTTCATCATAAGTAGTCTCCTCGTTCCGGTTGAGTTGTTCATACTCCTGCATTTCTAAATCTGCCATTTTGATTGAATTTCAACACTAGTTTGACGATGTAATATTCTATCTAAACTGATTTCCAGCTTCACATTTAGTTATTTCAACAATAAGGAAGAATTAGGTGTAAATCATAGAACACGTGACAATCATAAGTTACAGTTTAGACTACATGTAAAAATAATGACTTCGTGAATTTTCTACAAAACGTTACACTGTCTATTCTTACAATTTGAAATTGAAAATGATTTAAAGTACAAAAAAATGTAAAGTGTGAATGAGCCTGTCATCAATAGAAATGCAATTATGAAGTACTTTAAAAAAAACTTTCAATTTCTTTAGAGTATTTGGTTGAAATTTTCTTTATTTGCTGAAGCAGTTACACATGTAATCTGTATTATTTTTATTACATTTAGTATGTACCTCTATATATACTTTAACTGTAAATACTTATTGTTTTTACGAAAATTAATGTATAGCATAAAAGTGCAAAATTCATTGTGATTTTACTTGTGATTTGATAATCAGTTTTTGGCTTAGCCTCTGGATATATTCTTTTACTCATCTTAAGAAGTAACTGATGCAAGCTATACTTTATTGTAGCTTTGACACGGGTAGGCATTATATTCTTGATTTGTTTTGCCCCAGGGATAATGAGGGCGAAAATAACAGGAATATAATGCCTACCCATGTTAAAACTACAATAAAGTATAGCTTCCATAAATTATTTCGATTCTGATCATGACAATTAGGGTAATTTCTATGTCCGATGTATAACAGGGTAGCGCGTCTATATATGCTCTTCCATGAACCTCCCGTTTTAGTTTATAATCAAGGAAATGACTGGCAATGTGATTTTTCAGAAGGAGAAGTTTTCAACAGCCAGCATGAACGGTTGTCGTATTTAGGTCAAATATGTCAATTTCGATAAGTTAAAATACAGTTAAAAAAAACATAACCCCCTCCTTTTGCTTAATACTCCTTGGAGAAAAAATACCATTTGAAACAATCAGAAAAGATAGAAATGTAGTGATCTTTAACATCGCAATTCTATTTCTTCGTCTGGTCTGTAAGCAAGCTGATGCAGCCTACGTTTTTAATGCGTAATCAAGACATTTGAGTCAGATTTTTTTCTCGGGCGAAAAATTATATTTATTTATTTCATCTATGGTACCGATTAAATATTTGACACTATAATGTATGAGCAAACTTTGGATTCAGAATATTTGTTCATTCTCATCATCTGTATGACCCGATTTTTTAATATCAAATTGTGGTAAAATCAACCCCCTTTTTAAAAAGTCAAATGGTCGTTCCCTAACTGCTAGAAAAGTTGTTCGAAAATTTTAATTATGTTCTACGTAATGAACATTTAAATGACATATAGTTTACAAGTGTGAACAAAAGTTATGTACAGGTAGCTCAACAAGGTGTATAGATGTGAACAAATTTAATGTGAAACTAGTGAGCATTACATTAAACCAATTGTAAACATGTTTACTGTATACAGCGTTTGGTGTGAACACGGCCTTAGTTTGGTTCGAATGTCTGAAACATTCTTTGAATTGCATGACTTATCTTCAATGGATTTTGAAGGATCCCTTCATATCAAATCTTTACTCCGTGGACAAAGGCTAGACGATTTACCTGAACTAAGACAGGTAGTTACACAGCTACTTTTGCACAGGTAGTATTTCTATACTAAAAATTTGTATTACTGGAAATCTACTTTTAATATTCAGTACTATTTTTCTCTTAAATTACTGTAATATTTAGGTATCTGTATTTTCCAGTACTTTATTTGTACTTGAAATTTATGTACTACAGATTTTTTGTTACTACCGTTACAGTTTCAGCATTTTGTTTTTTTTTTCTATTTCAAATCTCTTGAAGTTATGATTTTCAAACAACGAACACAGTTTTATTTCTGTACCAAAATATTTAGTAATAATCAAGTAATGTAAAATACAAAAACATAAATATTACAAATGTTTTAAAGTAAAGAAATAGTACTAAATATTAAAAGTAAATTTTCAGTACTGGTTTCTTTTAGTTTATAAATAGTACCTATGCAAAAGTAGCTGTGTATGAGCAAATTCTTAAAAATGAAACCAGAACAGTTTGAAAAAATATTTGATGACTGGGTAAAAAGATGTAAAAATTGTGTTGCTTTGAAAGGAGACTACTTTGACAAAAGTTAAAATGTTGACGTCGTCTAACGTCGGAATGACGGAACTTCGGAAATATTTGTTTTGGTGCTCCGATTGAGATTTTGAAATTAATTATTCTTGTAGGTACTAAAAGAGGGACAGAAGATACCAATGGGACAGTCAAACTCATAATTCTAAAACAAACTGACAACGCCATGGCTAAAAATGAAAAAAAAAAACAAACAGAAAAACAATAGTACACATGAAACAACATAGAAAACTAAAGAATAAACAACATGAACCTCACCAAAAACTAGGGGTGATCTCAGGTGCTCCGGAAGGGTAGGCAGATTCTGCTCCACATGTGGCACCCGTCGTGTTGCTTATGTGATTACAAATCCGGTATATAGTCTTATTCGGTAGATCACTTTCATGAAAGGGAAGGGAATTGTAGTTACGACGTAAAATACATTTTCATAAGCTTAACCAATAAGTCATGGATTTTTTTGCATACTTGTTTCATTTATTTCGGACGAGTACATACTATTTCATTGAGATTGTCCTCAAACTTTACGTACAACCCCCTTACGTGCATCATTGGAGAGTTTGGAAGTGTTTAAAGTTAATGAAATATATTAAATGCATGCCAATTTGATCAAGTTCATTACTCTGCATGCGCATACAAATGTTATTGGATTTAGAGCATGGGTTTATTCAAAAATAAGAATAATAAATGAGGTTATATTATGTTCTTTGATTTCATGTCAAAGGCAATATTAGTTTGTCCTTGCAAATTCAAATAACAGAAGGAACAATTTATGTTGGTATTACAGTTTCACTTTGGAAACTCTTTAAAGATCTTTTAAGATTTTTCTGTCATAAAGTTTCCTTTTTTGGAATTGTTCTTATGAATTCATATTATGGTAAAGATATAGAACTCGATTGCTGAAAATAACAGCATTTTTGTTTCTGTTTCATTATTCTTTGAATTGATGAAAGAAGAAAAGTAAAACAAAAATATCTTTAAATAGTTTCATGACTCCAAATAAAAGTTCTGAACTTTTGTGTGTCCCTTTTCACTGAATTAATATATATACTAGCCGAACAATTTTGTACAGTAGAAGTGTGTTTTGTATCAGTGACGCGAAAACAATACTTGGTATCACTTTTACGTTAACCTCATAAAATCTCCTGATATTCATAAAGAGATATCCACAAATTTGAAAAATATTCAATACTATTCACCTCTTTCCAAAAAACGTCTTGATCCCAACATTCAAATAAGCGATATGTTATCACCCTTTGAATCACTATAAAATATTTAGTAGACATTGTCGATACAAAGATGATATCGTAGGATCAAACAAACGTAAAACAAGACAATGTAATCTACGTATTATTCGTAAATTATAAAGTAAAGGATTTTATCACCACAAAATACTTAAAAACCTTTACTTATTTTTTCTGTAAATATCAAGATTTGGCTTTGAAGATTGTTTGTTCATGCAGAAAACTTTTTTCAAACAGGAAAGCACATCCTTAATTTAACGGTGATATGGTTTACCGAACCTGGCAACATATAAATGATCCGTATTAACTTATCGATCCTTGATATATACTTCTAACAGTTTACACTGTTATAAGCTCTTTTAAAATTGTTTAATTGGTATTATTTTCGATTTTGGTTTCGTCTAAATGAAGAGTTTATTCGTTAAGGGTTAAGGGGCGGGTAATGGCAAACAAACTAGTGTAACTCCACCACATTCTGTATGTGACTGTCCAAAGTCAAGAGCCTGTAAGTCGGTGCTTGTCTTTTGTTGCTGTGTATCATATTTGTTTTTCGTCCATAATTTTGTATATAAAGTAGGCCGATAGATTCTCTTTTGAAATTTTATACATATTTCATTTCAGGGACTTTTATAGCTGACTATGTGGTATGGAATTTGCGCATTGTTGAAGGCCGTACGGTGACCTATACTTTTATAATGACAATGTTATTTGGTCTCTTATGGAGAGTTCTGTCATTGGCAATTATAACACATCCTCTTATTTTTATAATTCAAGTAACATGACATCTTTACTACTTAAATCATGGGAATGTTTTTAATTGCTTATTTCCAATCTGGTACATTAATCATGTGAAAACGCATTTTTTTTTTTTTTTTATTAATCATGTGTTGTCAAAATGGCATTTATTGTGTTATCAACATTATGAAACTTCTCTTAAGACACGGTTCAGAAAAAACAAAATCAGTTTTAAAATTAACCTTTTGTTAATGTAAGTTTCAGTTCTTCAAGTTCTTTAAACTCTGCTTTATATGTTTGCAATAAAGTTTTGAAACATTCCAATTTCCGTAATGTTTCCGCGTTGAAGGATTCATCCTTTCGATCCAATCTTTCCAAGCGACACTTTATGTAGCTAACACAAGCTTTTCTTGGAAAATATTTTAAATCTTGTTTGTCACATTTGTTGTTCTCGTCTATCTTTGGGAGTAATGCATAAAAACATTTTTCGGCCTGAAGAATATCAACAATGGCAAAATAAAGGTTTCCTATGGAGTATTCAAGAGAAGGGAAATTACTTTGGTTTGTTGCTATCATGTGTGTAATACTGTGACCCCATTGTGTGGCCTCTGCCCGTATTTCTTCAGTCTGTTCAATTTTGAATAAATCTATATAGCAATTGATAATCATCTTCGCTGACAAATATTTGGCGTGGTCATTTTTTGCGCCTAAAACCTTCAATACTCCAAATTCTAAATAGTCCGTTTTCTCATTGAATCTCTTTTTGCAAGTACTTATGATATCCTTTAAAGTAGCCGCTTTATTGAGATTTTCCTTTCTACCAAAAAAACTCAAAACGGACTGCATTTCGCTTCTTTCAGTCAAGCAGGTAAATAAGCGGTTTAGCTGCATACTCTCACTTTTTTCATATTGCTTCGTTGATCCTGTATTAGGCAAATGATTGTCGTTCAAGTTTGTCATATACGAAAGTTTGCGGGCAATTGTAAGAGAAGAATGTTTTACCTAACGACCAATCAATATCATCTGGCTGGTAAAATAATCTTCTGCCGAAAGTGTGACAAATAGAAACAAGTAAACTTAGCATAAATTCATCCCCTAGTCTCTCTTCCGGTATTGCGTATCCTTTCATACATAGTTCAATGTACTCCTTTTCTACAAAATAAGTTGTTTCCTCTAATTCGTCAATTTCTAACACGCTTGTAAGGATTTTAACATCATTTGCATTTCTATATTTATTTAAGACGTAGTCCTTACCAATTATCTGAAGTGCTAATTTGTTCTCGCGTATAAGCTCATCTGTGGCCTGGAAAAGTTCTCTGGATTTTTGATCGACCAAACTTTTCAGTTCATACGGATCAGATGTTAGCTTAGTGAAAGCAAGTATATCCTTATGGAATTCTGCATCATTTACTCTAAGAAGTTCAAGTAAATCGCGTTTAGCCTCATCAAAATATGAACTTGCCTCATAATACATTTCATTAAAGCTCAAAGTATATCCAATTAAGTCAGTTACATATACAACGTGAACTTCTCTTTCTAATTGATTATACAGCAAGTCTTTCGTCATTGATGAATTTGATTTATCTTTCTCATTTATTATATTCTTTTTCAAATGTTTTATAACAGAGCTTGCATGAGGTAAAATTAGACTGTGACGACGAAGATCAACTGGGTTTTGGTTGTCCTTATCCATCAACAGAAAGAAAGCTCTCAATAATTTTCTCAAAATATTTTCCTTCGACGTATGAATAATACTCTGCTTGTTTGTAATGAATATCTGTAAAGCTACTCTAACAACATCATGGGTGTTGATCTGCCGCTCCTCTGCACTTTCTCCCGAAGTATTTCTTTTTTCTATATTTATTGTTCCAAAAGAAGAATTCGTTATTTCAAATAGCAGATCATTTATGGAAACCGAAGATATCTTAGAATCGAATTTTGTAAACAGTACAACTGGTATTGCTTCTACTTCAAGAAACTGAAGTGAAAGTAACATTTCAAATATATGGTCTTTGCCATCTCTTTTGTATTTCTCATGCATATTATCAATTAAGCTGACTAATGAATGAAAAAGTGTTATTTGCTCTTTCACGGCCATGCTTTCTTCGAACTCAAGTAAATCAGAAGGACAACCTAATTGTTTTACCAAATCTTTCACAGGTACTTTAGTTTGTTCCATGTACGTTCGCGCAATGTGTAGTCCTTTTGGGTTGTAACTGAACTTCCTAGCAAGTTCTTTATAATGTTTCTTAAAATCTTCTCGAAATTGATCTCCATCAGTAAGAAACTCTACTGCTTAATCTTCTGAAAACCCATTAATTTCTAAAACTTCACATTCTTTATCTATATCTAATGACAATGATGTCGTTGCAATAATTTTCACATTTTCGGCCGTTTTACATGTTTTAATAAATTTGCTTACTGTTTGTTTAGCTATTTTATTAAGATCATCTAAAAGCAATATATGATGATGGCCAGCTCTTTTCCTTAGTTCTCTTGCTATAATATCTGTAACTGTATCTATTTGGGATTGTTCTTCTTTACGAACTTCGACGTCTTGAAAATATTTGCACAGTTCACGAAGTGATCTTTCAAACATAGACTCGTCGGTGCACTTAAGCTTATGCACAATACCTTTAGGGTCTATTTGTTTTTGCATTGTAACAGTACCGAAGTGCCAACTCGGATTTACCAGTTCCAATCAGGCCTTGAAAATTAAATTATATTGAGTATTAAATACCTATCAGACGTTTAAAGTCTTTCAATTTGAAGGATTTATAATGCAGATGTATTTTTATAATCATGTTTCTATATAATCATAGTTTCCGGTCGAGAGGGGAACAATATATATGGTAAATATTGATTTAAACTGATCAACTCAATACTATTAGTTATATGAATCGCTCCTGACCCCTATTGTGGATACATAGGTGATAGTAAAATCCTTAAGGGTTGAGGCTGAAGGTAGAATCTCCCGTAGATTTTACTAATTCTATATAGGCCGTAGGAGGGCAATATCGAACAGTATAACAAATATATCGCTCGCGGAACTTTTCCTGCTGCATTTTATAGAAAAGTAAACAATGCAATACAACGACATCAATATATGACGTCACCATTAACAGCAGACGTGGTGTCATGAACCCCATATGGAATGTGTTAACCCGCTACGGAACAAAAGGGGGTCACCACGTGACGGCGCAAAACCAATCACAATGTCGTAATTTAACACCGACATTATGGTTTCATGCTCCCTTTGAATACAGTAGGTTGTAATTTCAATCCACGGTAGAATTAACCCAAAAACTTGAAACTTACTTCTTACTACTTTTTAGAAGACTGATCGGATAGGAGTCCAGAATTTGTGTCGTTGTAGATTGAGATGTCCTTTCATTTTACAATAATTTTGAATAATATACTTTTATAGATGCGAAAAGAACAATAAACGGCCATCGGTAAATACTTTTAAAAGGCCATGAAATACATAAAATATAAGATATAACAAACACTGAGATGGACAAGAACAAAATGCAATACGCTATTTGACTACCAAAGAAGTCATTTATAGTAGGTAAATTTGAACTTCGTCAACACACATTCTATCTTCATCTTTTAGAGGTTCTTAAAGTGCAATGACCTACTACAATTTTTCAAAACAAATAAATACTGTTAAGATTCCAGCAAAACAATTATAAAATTTTCTTTCAAACAACAATTACTTTCTTACAACTGACCTTTTAAAATAACACATTTTTTTGTTCTCATACTATCTTCTAGTTTTTTCAGGTTCGTTTCTGTGATAATCGGATTTTCGGTTAAATGCCACTCTTCAATGTTACTACATCCTGAAACAATTCAATTTTCAAAATTATGTTTTTGTATTGTCAGGTTGGAAACCTCGATCAAGCGAATCTTAAAATTATTAATTTCTGTAAATATGTACATACACAGTTCTTTTCGTAATCAGTATTGTTCGTCTACAAAAGATATATCAGTGGTATCGAAATGAAAACAACCGTAATGACAAATAATTAATGAATACGAAACGTTGAATACCTTAAATTCTAATAGAAAATCTTCATCTAAAAAAAAAGGAATGATAGTTTTCCTAGATTTGTACTTGCATGAGTAGCAAGGCTGATGCCACTTGTTGACCAGGAGTTGTTCGCCTCCTATTTATGATTGATTTTGTGTTGCTCAATCATCTATTTTCAAAGGCCACCTTCGGATGGATATCTAGAGTAGATGGGATTGACATGGTCATATATAACACTTGTTATGATTGGATATAGCTTTCCATCAATTAACACTCTGGGAGCCCTGGGTTGTGGCAGGGTTCCTAGATCGACTCGATATCCCGGATGTTATGACGTCGATCCAATCAAATTTAAATGTAAACATATTCAGAGTAGGGGCCTTGTACTTCCGTTAATCTAGAGACCTTACTCTTCAAAATTTATTTACCGTTCATATGGAACTCTAGTCAGAACTCGAGGTCCATCCGAACTTGGCCTAAGTGATGTTTTGTTGACTTGTTTGTATTTTCTGGTTTTGTTTCGTTTGTTCGACTAATGAGTTTTGTGATTTGATTTTTTCTTGTAATGCATATTTACAGAAACAACATGATAAGTATCTGTATCTGCATTAACTCTGGAATTTACATATATATATAAGAAGATGTGGTATGAGTGCCAATGAGACAACTCTCTATCCAAGTCACAATTTGTAAAGGTAAACCATTAAAGGTCAAAGTACGGTCTTCAACAAGGAGCTTTGGCTCACACCGAACAGCAAGCTATAAAGGGCAACTAAAATAGAGTAAAACCATTCAAATGGGAAAACCAACGGTCTAATCTATATGAAAAACTAGAAACGAGAAACAGCAAAAAAGGCTATATATATGCGTTGGACATGATTCGAACATATTACATAAATACGAATTGCATTTTATAAACCATAAAGTAATAGAAAGGCATGATAATAACGGTTGTAATCGATATGTGTACATCATGTTTTGAAATCGATTATAAAGTTGTCTTTAAGGGGTCCTTAATGTGTTTAATGCAAGGCACTTTCAACCCCTTCAAAAAATTACAGGACCTTGTACTAAATATAAAAAACTGCCGTTCAAAAGATATCTGTATATGGTTTTTGATCTGTTTGATTTGTCCATGTTATTTACTGGTAGTGGTTATAATACATATGAAGTAAGGTATGTTATAATTGCAAATAAGACAACTATCCAACAGAGTCCAAATGAGGCAGATTAAGCGATCAGTATGGTCGCCGTTCGGTTTTTAACATTAAGAAAAGCCAATAATTAGCTACTAAAGAACCTAATGTAACAAAATGTTAAAAAATATCAAATGAAAAAAAAACCAACAACGGCCTGATTTATGACAAAACAATTAATGGCAAACAACAATGAAAGACGGTAATGTACGACAACCACTGTATTACAGTTCCTAGTTTAAGACAGGAATATACAGTGTGGCGGGGTTAATTGTTTTTGTAACTTTTAACTTGAACAGCGGTACAACATAGTACAAACTGTAAAAATCAAATGTCCTGACTCATCAAATCGGCACATGACACACAACATTAAAGCAGAAAGATAATGGGCAAACACTACTGACTTGAGAGTATTGGCTTTTACTTAAGTTTTTAGAAAAAAATGATTAAGGTGGTACCTAACACTTTAACTAAAATAAATTTGGCTCGTTTAATTTTCTTAAAATTTTGAGAAAGTATTTACATTGACAAAAATGTAAAAATTTCAAAACATTTTAACCAACCGTTTAATCAGAAAAATTACACTGGTTATATAGCAGTTTGACAAACACTTATTTTGATCATTGAGAAGCTTAATATACCCTTAACAACACAACGTAATTAAAAAGTTTAGCTGATTTTACAGAGTTATCTCCCTGTAGTGTTAGGTACCACCGTAATCTCACTTAGAATGATGTTCTTCTTTAAAACATGTTTGCACGGTCTGATAGTTACCTTGGTATGGTACTGTAGACTGGTTTAAGTCTTTGACTAGTAAATTGTCATATTCTTTCACCATATCCTCATTACCTAGCCTCTTGATAGCCTTTAAAAAAGAACAGATTAACAGCAATGTATCGTAAATAATTATTTAACACTTAAAATTTAATTGGAAGAATTGGATGAAAGTTTTTTGATATACTCTTACTGTTCTGGCAATTCTAGTTATATAATTTTAGAACGTTATGGATTAGTTATAAACTAAAGGTCTTGTTTATGTATCAAGTATAAAACTAGGTCATTGATTTCAGAGCACGAGATATTTTTTCTGAAAACAAAATGTTTTTTTTAATGAAAATCATTTTGAATGCGAGTCAAACAGCTAAATTTCCAAGTGGTGGTAGCGAAATATATGATTTTAATTTCAATGTGCAACATGGGGAAAGCGGTACCTTATATAATAGTCTACATGAATTTTCCAAATAAAATACCAAATTAGATGCATATCTTTACAGACTTCTGTAAAATTTGGGAGCTTTTGGCTTTTAAGGTCTATTTATACTAGAATAGTTGTATCGGTGTTCTTTCACTTTGTACACTTTTGGCTTTCTTTACTATTTTGATGTAATTGTCTCTTGTGGGTCTTATATAGACGAAGCGCGCGTATGGTGTATTAGAAATGTGGGCCTGGTACCTATTACAGTTTGCATGTCGAAATGTCCTATTGTAATGTTTATTCGTGTATTTATTTGTCCGTACTGTTCTTGCATTTATTTGTACTGTAGTCTTGTCATGTAATGTTATCATTTTAGTGTTATATTTAACAATGCCATAAAAGCGGGAGGTTTTGGTTAGCCACAAAATCAAGTTCAACCCACCATTTTTTTATTATTAAAATGGCCTGTACCAAGTCAGCAAAATGGCAGTTGTTATCTTATAGTTCGTTTCTGTGTGTTTCTCATTGTTGTTTTGGGTTTTTGTTGCACTTCAGTGTTTCTGTTGTTTCGTTTTTTTTTTCTTATAGTTGATATGTTTACCTCAGCTTTAGTTTGTAATCCGCATTTTCTTTCTCTCAATAGATGTATGACTTTCAAACAGCGGTATACTACTGTTGCCTATATGCATGATTTTCAATTTTACGGATTGTGTTCTTTTCCTGAGTGCAAGCTAGGTTTCGATTGTGTGTGTTTTAGATTGACGGTTGGCGAATGCATAACAGGAAATTCTTACTATGTAGACACTTCCGATCTAAATCATTTCGAAAGTCATGGTCTTCCATTCAGTTTGTCTTTGTTCACTTAATTTGTCTCATCTCATTTAAACATCGGTACACTACTGTTGTATATGTTCCGTACCATATGAGTATTTAGACCATACGCGTATGGTCATGACCATATTCGTATACTCATATGGTCCGACCAAACGCGTATGGTCCGACCGTACGCGTATGGTCCGACCGTACGCGTATGGTCGGACCATATGAGTATAATACTCGTTTGGTTATTAACGGGCCGGACCATATAGGTTTTTTTTTAAAGTACATTATATGAGTTTCAATAATACAAAAACTTTATCTAAAAAAAACAATGATGGTTACTTTCCACTGACTTTTTGTGTAACAGTTCATTACGAAATTTTAGGATTTTTTTTTAAGTCGACATATTGCCATTCACTCGTTATAACAAATCGGTAATGACCATCGGTATTAAATGTGTTTATTATAGTTTTGACAAGTAAGTAAAATTAAATATGTGAAACATCTAATTTTTATTTAGCTAATCTTTTCATTATAATATAATAATAAAATTTCCTATATGATAGCGTCTTTATAATGAACAGTCATACCATATGAAGAGTTTAGAAGTATTAAAAGTAAACTGTTACAGAGTGTTAATTACCCCGACCATACGCGTATAAAACTCGTAAAAAGTAAAATCACAAAAATATTGAACTCAGAGGAAAATCAAATCGGAAAGTCCACAATAACATGGCAAAATCAAATGACAAAACACATAAAAAACGAATGGACAAGAACTGTCATATTCCCGACTTGGTACAGGCATTTTCGAATGTAGAAAATGGTGGATTAAACCTGGTTTTATAGCGCTAAACCTCTCACTTTGTTGACAGTCTCATTAAATTCCGTTATATTTACAATGATGCGTGAACTAAACAGACACACTAAATAATATAGTCAAAATATGGGTACAGCAGTCATCATCGTGTACCAATTTTAAAAGGAACAATTTAACAGAACACAAAAACATCTATCTACAGGGGTAAATTCAGTAAATAAATATACGTCATCAGGGACCGCCCATTTGGGGAGAGCTTTCTGTCTAAAAGTGAAGTCCTGTGCTCTTCTGATTGGTAGATAATGTTTGTAATACATATTTTTTGGTAGATGGATCAAAACTAGAGTTGAAAAAAAATAAATGCTGAATGTACTATTTCTTCCCCCTACATGGTTGAAAAGTAATGGGGGTCAGTATAGGAATTCAGTGATTGTAAACAAGGCCATGTGAATGCCCAAAAATGCCTCATGACCCTATGTTTTTATTGTTGCAAAAGAGGGACGAAAGATACCAAAGGGACAGTCAAACTCATAAATCTAAAACAAACTGACAACGCCATGGCTAAAAATGAAAAAGACAAACAAACAACAGCACACACGACACAACATAGAAAACTAAAGAATAAACAACACGAACCCCACCAAAAAACTAGGGGTGATCTCAGGTGCTCCGGAAGGGTAAGCAGATCCTGCTCCACATGCGGCACCCGTCGTGTTGCTTATATGATAACAAATCCGGTAAAAAGTCTAATTCGGTAGGTCATATTCAGGAAAGGGAAGGGGATTGTAGTTACGACGTAAGGAAAATATCCGATATCATTTGTGATACGGTTATTCCATAACGGTCAACCAACTCGTGATGGCGTCCGTAAAATTAACGAAGGGATGATTTCAACTTCACCATTTGGAACTCTTGGTTTAATAGCTTCCTTGTGAGCAGAAACCCTCTATCAAGAAAATCATGATAGGAAATGCAAGCACGGGAATATCGTATCAATTGGGAGATATATACCCGGTATGCAGGTGCTGCTGGAATGTTGCTACTTAGAAATGGAAAGTTCACAATTGGAAAGCTGCAATCATCTCTTTTGTCGTAAAGTTTTGTTTTCAACCGACCCTCATTGTCAACCGACCCTCATTGCAAAAGATAGGGCTACATTTGTACTTTCATTAATGATATATGAAAGTTTTTAATTTCTAAAGGTAAATCAGGTATAAATTTATTTCCACATATAGATTAGCATTAAAGTCAATGGGAGATTTTTTACTGAATTTACCCCTACAAACACATTAATTGATTCGCGTGTCTGACGTCAGAAAATTACATATGTCACATATTTTTGTCGTTCAATGTTTATACAAACAATTTGAAATTTTCATATTGGCAATGTTAGCATACAGGGTTAACCCATTTTGAATATATGTAAACAAGCAATCAAAACATTTAAGGAATGACTGTAATATTTTTTTGTCAATGTAGAAATAGCATCAAAAATGTTGCGTGTTATTTTGAAGTGTGCACCACATTTTTTATGTAATTTTGGAATAGACAGATTTTTTTTTTATATTTCTTATAATTTAATTCTAAAGTTCGTTTTAAACCAGAGAAAACCATGAAAGACCTTTGATGAAGTCACGGTCACATGACAAAATTATGTCTATGAGATGATAAACAAAACAACGTCAGCCAATCAGAAGACGTGTTACATCTAAAATTAAATTATTGGGGAATCAAAGGAACTCAAAACGTAGTAATGCATACATGCATATAATGCACCTATTAAATTCAGATTCAGCCACAATTTTCAGTAGATTTTCTCCAACATTAATCAGGCAATAAGCCAGGCTTTATTTTCAGGAGAACACGAAGCTAAAAGTATATATATTGGTATTCACAACTTCTTAATAGTGTCAGTTAAGATGAAATAATACTTAAATGTTATTTATTTAAAAAAACCATTTTTATTCAAAATGAAGTTTGCTTAAAGAAAATTCAATTGTTAATTTATACAACCAAACGTCATACAGCTATGCTTATTAAAAGAAGAAGTGGTGTGATTGTCTATGAGACAACTTTTCACACGAGATCAAATAACACAGAAATTAACAACTATGTGCACCGTTAGGCCGTCGGCAATGAGCAGAACCCAAACCTATAGTCAGCTATAAAAGGCCTTGAAATGACAAATTTAAAACAATTCAAACAAGAAAAGGAACGGTCTAATAAGTGTACAAAATACTGACGAAAGCAGATATATAACACAGCAACAAACGACAGCCCTTCAACTAAAGGCTCCTGACTTTGGACAGGCACATACATACATACAGAATGTGGCGGAAATAAACATGTTAGCGGGATCCCAATACTCCCTAACCTGGGACAGTGGTTTAACAGTTCCACATAAGAACGAAATATAAAGATCAGTTGAAAAAGGCTTTACTCATCAGATGAATATAAATAGAAATACATCTAACAAAACACAAAATGGCCTTGTACTTGTATATCCCAACAACAAAAAGACATTAAATACAGATCTGAGAGTACTCGCAGTTTCTGACAGCTAGTTGAAAATCAATAGCAATCAATAAAAAAACATACATCTAAGACTTAATTGTACATTTCAACCGTGTTTCATTAAACATACCATAAAAATATCACTCCATGCTTTAGTAAACTTGTCGTTTTCCACTTTCCTATCGTCAATGTGTGCTAAGTCATTTCTGTAGTGTTTGAGTCTGGCCAAATCTGATACAGGTGAAGTCTCATCATCCAACGGCAGTTGGTCATATCACCGTTTTGGAGAAGACACGTCAGTAAGGTGTCTCAGACACGTTGTTATTATATTGATATCAAAGGTCTTAGAGTCTGGATCACCTGTAGAAAAAAATGTTGAAGAGGTCATGAAATAATAACAAAATAATGTTCAAAATACATAAATTCATGGGAATGAAAAACAAATTGGATAGACCTGATATTTTTTTTTATATCAAAAATCTATTCTCAAAAGAATTTTCATTCTATGCAAATGCAAAACAATTGGTGTATCTAGATATTGGCGTCCGTTATAAAGTCGTACAATTCAGATATTGATATTGGTGCCATTCATGTCAATGCAAAGAAAAAGTATAATCCATCAATTGTTTTCAATTTTAATTAATGTATGCATTTGTCTACAGCTATACTAATGATATATATGTAAAGAGAGAAAGAGAGAGAGAGAGAGAGAGTTTAAAGTTCCTACCTTCTTTGGGAAAGAGTAGATTCCACTGTTTTTGGTTAATAATCCGCTTTGTTTTCAGATCAGTCAACTTCTTTTTCTCTTTGTTGATCGATTTACCTAAACATACTGGTGCAAATTCTTTATCAAAGAAAACACGTGCTGCTCGTTGTGATATCCCGATGAGTTGATCCAGTTTGATGTAGTTTACCTCTTCTTTTGTAAACAAATGCGTCATTTTGTTTATGTTTAAATTTGACCAAAGGTTGATCAAATATCAAGAGACTTGTCTTTGATACTGTTTTCAAGTACTTACTGTAAATAAACATTATTCATTTTGTTTATAAATCTAACTGTTAAAAAGTCCACCAAAAGAATATTTTATATAACGTAGTTACCTTTATACTTCCAGTTAATAAATGATTGGAGTTATACATCAAACCAGAATGCCAATGCTTTAACATTTTACTATTTTAAGGGGCTCTAGCTGTCATATTAAGTTTTCGGATTTGAATCAAAATGTTCATATATTCGACTTCTAACAATCTAAAACGTATATCTAAATATATAATTCTAAAATAAATAATTAGAAATGCATCAACTCGAAATCATGCATCAATATTTCGTGTGTAATGTAGTCTAGACGTCATCTAGTTAACCATCGAAGTGACGTTTCGACGAATGCCGACGGTTATATAACTTGTTATAAACATAAACAAATGTATATTTAAAATAGAAAGCAGTTGGATTTTTCTAGGTCTGTTTAATTTCATATCAAAGGTTGAAACGATATGTTAATAATCTTTTTTAATTGTATAAGAATAAGTTTTTGTAGATCAAATCAGTCAATAAAATGGTTGACCCTTGTTTCAACTTCAATGTTGACAAGGTTTTTTCTTTTAATAACTAGTCACGCCTTGTTCGTGCGTAACTCATCTCTAGATCATAAGTTCAATTGAAGTTCACATGAATATGGATTTAAATTGTAATTTATGATGTGAAAGGCATCACACATTTATAAAAATATGCCTTTACATGAAAATTTTAGAGGCCCTTATGGCGGTGTCTAAGTAATCACATAATCACATAATCATACATGATTTGCAAATATAATCACATAATCTTTAATTCTGTTTTTTTACAAGATAATCAAATAATCAAAAAACTACAGTTCTAGATAATAAGATAAACAAATAATCATAAATACAGTTCTAGATAATAAGATAAACAAATAATCATAAATACAGTTCTAGATAATAAGATAAATAAATAATCATAAATACAGTTCTAGATAATAAGATAAACAAATAATCATAAATACAGTTCTAGATAATAAGATAAACAAATAATCATAAATACAGTTCTAGATAATAAGATAAACAAATAATCATAAATACAGTTCTAGATAATAAGATAATCAAATAATCATGAAATAATTTGGTCTGGTAATCAAATGATCACTTTAAAACCAACCAAGATTTACCACCACTTTGTTGCCATTAAACAATTATACTAGAAATGTTTATATTAAAGTATAACAAATAAAATATAGAATTTTCAAAATACAAATGGACGCTTCTAGAAACTAATCCCCTTGTTTTAGAACCAACTTTCTTTTTCGACAATACAACTTAACGTTGTCACAAATGAATGCATTTATTGTCAGAATTTAAGTATTTTAAAAGATATGTTTTAGATGCTTGTTAAACTTACCATTGATAGTAGTTGGTATTCAAAAGAAAAAATATGGTTATATTTATGTGTAGCTATAGATAACACAAACAAGTAAAAATCAATATGCAGTAGTGAATGTACACAAGGACACGCATCTCTGTTATCTATTTCTGTACACGAGAGTGAACTGTGTGGTTTTATTAGATTATTACATGGCATTTTTCATATCGCATGTATTATCAGCCCTAGGTTCAATGTCAGCCCAAGAGCCGCATGTCATGATCTTTTTATCATATGCTTCAACAATGGAGAAAAATAACAGATTCATATATCGATCCTTTTACGTGGTTCCAAAATCGAAGTTAAAAGATTGAAAAGTTCACGGACGTCGAACCCTAGATTAAGTACATTCGATATGAAATCTTTCTATCATATGTTCAACAAAGAAGAAAAATATTTTAATATGGACGAATCGACAAAAAGAATAATTCAACAATATACATAATGAACACTGTTTGGAAAAGTCAACTTTTTTTAAGTAACTTTCTAAATTATGTTTGAAACTTTTAAAAAATGAATTTATTTATATATTTGTTTTTTTTGTTTTTTGTCTTTTATTATTTTACACATACACTTTCCAGTATCCAAATAATTGTTTTGTACACTACCTTGTAATGTTTTTCACTGAAAACGTAGCATTGAGGTGTATTTTCCGGAATTTGCCGAATATCACCGGAATGCCATGCGATAACGTTACGGAAAGGCATGTGATAACAATCGAAGCATGTGATAAACTTTTCATATCAGCCTGCTAAGCACCAATTCCAAAAATATGGAGTTTACGTTAATTTAATGTTATTATCATACAGTAAAAATCATATTTTATTTAGTCTAAGTATATGATAAACATAGTTATGTGTAAATCTTATCAGGGAATAAACATTTCTGAGACAAGTGATAAAAACAATTTACATGGACAGAAATATAAGCATATTAAGTATTGTCGTGCAGTCAGGTACAAATGATTTAATAAAAATAAAAATATGTCTTTAAAACGGAAAAAACTTGCAGTGCAAATAATATGAGACATTCCATGCAAAAAGGTACAAAAAACGAAAAAAGAAAACGAAATACTTATAGAGTGTGTATGAATATTGGTAGCAGACTTGTGGTCTATTACACGCCGTTTCTTTTTCTATACATTTACCCTTAAGATTTAAGTTTATCACTCCTTTTGGGGCTCAGTCACCCCTGGTTCGTTAAACATATTGCTCCATTATTTCATATTCTTTATTAATTTCCATGTTTAAATAAAAACTAGAACACACCCGCGAAATCGCGGGCATATACAGCTTGTGAACTGTTGTAGGATGATTTTTCATAAAAGATATTATGTATTGAGAATTACATAAAAGGTATCTCCCGTTTTCCAAAGTCCGATATTTGTTTCCTTTCTGTTGAATTCAATTATATTCGTGTTTCTGGCCAACGACCACAATTATTCTTCTCCTTTGCTACCGTGAATGCTTCTTTTGGTAAAAGTCAAATGAAATTAAAAATTTGCACAGTTTCAAACATGAAATAAATGTAACTGCTTATATACTGAGTGCCAATGAAAACGCAACACGTTTGTTTTTCCAAAAAATCTTATAATTTTTATTTTATTTATATTAGAACTTTGTATAGTTGGTTGAAAATGACTTTTAAGACAATTTTCGACAACTTTACGGTTGAGTGACTTTTTGAACAAATGCGAAGTAAGGGTTATTTTGAACGAACATAATCCGAGTTCACCGCTTTTTAACATACACACCATTTTCACGATTTTGTCATTTAAAGCTTGGCTAATGTCATGAATTTTCCCGCCCTTATTGTTAGGAAACTGCAATAAACATCTGAGTAAATGCCAGGACTTTCCGACAACCAGTGACATGCAGTTTTGGGCATGATCCAATGAAGCCTTTCACAGCATACAATTACGAGAAGACTGAAGTTGTAGCCTCTACAATAACCCAAATCATCCACAAATTCACCCAAAATGGATCCTTTTATGATAAGCAACATCCCGGGGTACAAAAATCAAGAAAAGCGCAGCAAGACCGATACATTTGGTCTTTCACATATCCGATATAGACTATGATGGCTGTCAAAATGTCACGAGAGTTCAATGGTAGTCACGGTAGAACCTTTGGAGCAAATTTCAGTAAAGCACCATTTGCGCAGAAATTGTTAAAGATCACCACAGTCTTTCCTCAGTGACATCTAAACGGCCGTCTGGCGTAAATATCGAATTCTGTAGACCAAAAATCATTCATTATGTACCAAAAACGTCAATGGTGGTTACAAAGACATTTGGCACCCGCCTTGGCTAAAAGTCATGCTTTTCGCCGGATTTTGGTTCAATCGACCAAATTTTGCATCAGATTTGACATGTTTTAGACGATGAAAACCACCTCCAATATCATAAAGTCAGCTTGAGTTTGCTTTGCGGGACAAGTGGAATAAGATTCCTCGGGACCACATTAAACGTCCGGATGATCAATTCCACGGCGCTGTCGAGATTTCGCTGCACCACGGGGTTGTAACATTTTTTGTTAGGACTGTTAGTTGATGATTCGACATTGGATGTTTCGTTTACCTATTGCGCCCGAAAGATGACAATAAAACTTTTTTGTTTGATATCGATCTATTGTTAAAATTGTTAATTTTCAAGAACAATTTAATTTGATAGATTATCATTTCTTTTATAAATTTTATTTTTGAAAAACCAAGTGTTGCGTTTTCATTGGCACTCAGTATATATAGACCATTATTTGTCTAAAAAATATGCTTCTATGACAATCCATCAGTGCTTTTTTTGTTGAGAGCCTTATTAACATGCCAATGGTAGAATTTGAATCATGTATGAATGACTAATACCGAATAAGGCTAATTTGAGGGGTTGTCGATCGGATGGGTCCTGATCCCGAAATCAATCCCGGGCTTAAAACCATGAAATCCCGAGATGCAGAATTTAAAGAAATCCCGAAATCGAAAAATATATTCCCGGATCCCGTCAGGATCAATCCCGAGCTTAAAAACACCCGATCCCGACGCCCCGAAAAAGGTCCTGCCTCCCTCCAATCTCTCCCTTACTTTCATTTTTGCCAAATCACTATTTTCCCTTTTAACAATAAATTATATATAGAAATTCCCTTACAGAATACAGAGAGTCTCTATATATTAAAGTAGTATAATCGTAGTTTACCTGTAGATAAACGCGAAAAATAATTGTCCTCTCTAAGGAGGTATAATAGTTGTGGTTCTTGGGATCTAAACACCATGATATGGAGATCGCTCTGATTGGCTTATCTATTTTTCTTTTTTTTGTTATCTATCATACGATTGGTTGTATTTGTGCATGTTTCAAACAGGAAGTCTTATCTATGACTAAAAGTCAGTCTGATGACGGAATCATTTCCGGACTCCTTTTTTGTCATTTTTCTCCCAAAATAACTCAATCTGAATAATCATAAGAATGCATAACAAATGCGACTATGCATGTTACCTATAGGACACAAAGGCATGATAAATGATTTATTGTGGAAGGAAGAGAAGCGACACCCAAAATGAGGTCTTCTCGTTTAATAGTATAGATATGCAAAACTATGTGTACAGGCATGAAAAATTATGTATACAGTATCATAAGTAATTGGTCAATATCATTTACGGCAGGTTAAAAAAAAAGTAATGCTTCAAGAAATAAAATAAATGACATAACGTACACAAATTTGGTTCCGTACCGTAGCACATTATCGCGGCTTTTCATTTACAAGTTAATCATTTGCTTAATACAGGTTTGATTGTATTTTATTTCATTATATAAAAACAGAAAAAATACTTACACGCATCTAAAAGTTAAAAGAAATTATGCCTCCGAAAAAATTTGTCCTTGAATTTACTTATACCAGGAATTCAGGAATCTACAAAATTTGAAAAAAAAACCATGCGATGTATAAAAACTTACTAGATTACTTTCCAAATTGATCCAAGATCAGGTTGCCGGAGGAGGCTTTCACCCTTTTTTCTTATATTTTCTTTTTTTAAATTAGAATATATATTATCTCTTTTTCAACATTTGCATTTAATAGATTCACTGTTTTCTGTAGTTGTCAATTCCCGAGTGGCAAATCAACAATATATTTTAACATTCTCCTATTACACTATGTGATAAATATGACATGCAAAGAAAAACTTGTTCTCATAGTTTGAAAAGAAATATAATACAATCTTTAATTTTTTTCATGGCATATTCAATAAAAAAAATTTAATGATTTTTTTTTTGGGGTGATAAAGTTAAGTCATATATTTCAGTGATCTATTCGTTTAATAAAACAACTGTTGTTATTAATGAATAGTGAAATTTGACTGCATTTGAGTGAAACAGTTAGATTATATATTTAATCTATACATATTGTACCACGTCAGCATTCTAATTAGTAAATTTCTGTAATAATAACTCGACGAGATTTAAAATGATATGAAGTAGTCATAAGGGCATTGACAAATGAATGAACTATAGAAAGATTTATTGTAAGTGTTCAACGAATGTAAGCTCATCACATTCCTATTAAGTGTTATGATCAAGACCATCATTTTCCCGGTAACAAATGTTTGACAATAACACATCACAGTGCAAATTATGTTGGAGTTACAACTAAATAGTACACGGTATTTTATCGGTTACCAGGTTTCAATGCACAACTTACACTCAGTATTACGAAATATTCTATAGCAATAAAGATAATGATTATGCTGACCACAATTAGTCTACCAAGCATCTGAAAAACATAAAAAGACCTTTTTACTGCATTTTCAAGTGAAGTGATAAGAATAGAATTTCCCACTTAACTCACTAAAGTTAACTGACAAAAATATCGAAATCTAAGGTATATTAAAAAATGGTGGTCCATAAAAAGTGACTTAATTTACCAAGTGAAAAACAACTGTCATTTTCTGAATTGATAGAGGCATTCCCGGTTGACAATGGTTGGTTAACCCTGGTTTTATAATAAGAAAAATACATACAACAATAAGCACGCAACTCGATTATGTTGAACTACTTGTGTAGAAAAGATAACTGCAATCGGTTAAACGAGAACGACGAACAAGCTCACGATCAGGCAGAGAAAAGTTCACAAAATTTATAGGCAACCATATCCAAACCAAATAGCTTATATATGAGACGACAAACATACATAGAATCAACAATGTTGTTTATTTCATACAACTAATTGGTGAGGTTGATATTATGTCATATAAATCTCTAAGATGATTTGTTTGTCAAGCTTTCAAACGTTGGTTTCAAGTGTAAAATTAGATATATATTATGCAAATGATCCAAAACTTTTTAATTACGCTAGCAAATTGATCATATTTCCCCCCTGAATAATCACATCTGTTGTAAATTTCATATGGTTCAGGTCGGTCAAGAGTTCAAGAAATTGATGTCTTTGAACTAATTAAACTGATAATTAAAAGAAAAACCCAACATTTACCGGGAATACATTCTATTTATTTTTAAAAGGTATATTCATGGTATATATACCGCCATCTTGGATTGCACAATCACAGTACAAAATCGTTCTAGTTATTTTCCCAAATTTGCAAATTTGGAGACAGATTTGCAATTTAATGGTTAGACTGCTTATTTATATAAAGACAACTTGGTGATTTATTGTATTAAAAATTTTATTTAAACAATTATCTTTTTTTTTTTCAATGAGTCATTTAAGGGGAGATAACTCTTTAAGTAAAAAATGTATATTGAACTAATAAAGATTTCGTTTTACTTTTTCTTGTAGCAAAAAAAAAAACAAGTTCGGTAACACCATTTTTTCCTTTTATTTTCTTAAAACAAATAATAAAACCCATCTTTTCATAATTTATTCAAAATTTTATCTCATAGAAATATTTTAATGCACACAAATGTGTTTCTTCATGAAAGATATAACCAAAAACCAAATTTAGGCAATTTTAACGACTCATAGCATGAAAAATAGCACGGTGACCCATACTTTATATCATATTTTTGAAAAAAGCTAAGTAAAATCTTCATTTTTGCAAATTAGAGGAAAATGTTGTCTTAAAAGTCTTAACTTATGATCTAGCTTAAAGCCTTCTATCTATAACAATTTCAAATGCGAAAAGCGAATAATGAACGCCTTTTAAACGGAACAGGTAATTGTTTAGCGTTTTGAAAATATCTGTTGTCTACTATATAGCTTTTGAAAAAAAGGATTCAAATACCAAGGGGGACTTCAAAACTCATAACTCTAAGAGAAAATGACAACGCCATAAGCATAAACGAAAAACGACGACAAAATTATCCAATAAGAGAATAATCTCTTAGCATATATGTGTGCTGTTACACCAAGGTAAGGGGAGGGTTGAGCGGTCAAAAACATGTTTAACCCCGCCACATTCTTTGTACCAAGTCAGGAATATGACAGTTGTTTTCTATTCGTTTGATGTGTTTGAACTTAATTATTTCATTTGATAAGGGACTTTCCGTTTTGAATTTTCCTTGTAGTTAGGTAATTGTTTTATGTTGCTCTTTATATTTCTGTCTCAAGTCAGAGACTTGTAGTTAACTGGTTGTTGTTGGTTCTTGTCTGTCATGTTTGGATTTCGTAAATTGTTTTGTTATACATTAGGCTGTATATTTTTGCAATTGAATTGTTTCATATTGACTTTTATAGCCGACTATACGGTATATCATACCACATCTCCTTATTGTTATATTTAACATTAATTGAACATTTTGTTTTTTTCTCTGGTATCATTATATGTAGAAATTATAAATTTGGTAGTACAAAGCTATTTCACCACCTAAAAGGAAATTCACACTTAAAACGATCTTTCCAAATCTCTTCTTCACTTAAAATATTGTCGGGTCAACTCCTACAAATAATTAGTGGAAAACAACAACTTTCTAGCTGTCTGATTTTCGAAGAAACAATTATATCGCATCCTGGTTGGAAAGTATTAAAGCGACGACGCTTCGTCTTTAATGCAATTGTGGTAAAGACTTCAAAAGGT
The DNA here is from genome assembly GCA_019925275.1 of Mytilus edulis. NCBI lineage: Eukaryota > Metazoa > Mollusca > Bivalvia > Mytilida > Mytilidae > Mytilus > Mytilus edulis. Next base: position 18,234,258 of record CM034357.1, read on the forward strand.
AAGTGATTTTGACTTCAAATACTTTTTATTAAATGTATTAAGCTCGTGCTTAATACATTATTTTTTTGTTTTTTGTTTTTTGTTTTATGTTTTATGGTTTCTTTTTGTTTTAGTTAATATCATTAAATCCGATGTTAACATTTATTTAATTAATTCAAATTCATCGCGTTGTGTGTTTTTTTTATGCAGACAAATTTTATATGTAAATATCTATTCATTTTAATAATAAAAAAAATATTTAAGGGTGCTATATGGGATAAGAAAAAGTTAATTTGCCGCATTTATTATAGGATTAAACACATTTTTTCTAGATGTTATTGATGTGTAAACCGGGGCGGTTAACTCTCAAACTGAAGAAAAGTCCGAAGGATTTTTATGTAAAGTTTGTGAGTAAGAGCCCCGGTTTACACATCTATTACCTCTAGAAAAAATGTGTTTAATCTTTATAATTCTCAAGTCAAATAATCGCGATTTTTTATCACAGTTGTTTGTGTGTAAATGCTACTGTAATAACCATGAAATGCACAATTGACATGTCGTAACTAAGGAGTTGGCCATATTGACTTTCTAAAGTCCATAAATGTTTAAAAAAATGCAACGGAATCTAAAATAAAATAGCACCTACCTCTAAAAACTTCATTTTAATGAGAAATTATCCAAATTTGAAGGTGACATGTAATTAACAAAATGATCTTTCCAATGAAAGTTTTCATTCGTATGAAGTCGTGTTTTGCCATGACGTAAATTCGTCAAATCATTCAAGAAATTTCGCGGAATTTTATTTGAATTTAAACTTTATACATTTTCGAAGCTTTATTACATTTATTTAATTTCTGTTTTGTTATGTATGCACTAGAATATACTCAACTGTTATGCATTTGTTTCTTTAATTTCAATTTGCTGAAAATCCCGGGGAAATCCGCAAGCTTGTGTATCGCGAATGAATAGATTACGAAAGTAGTTTCGGAAACATAGTTCATCGAAGTGTAAACTTTGAGAAAAATTCCAATTGACCAATCCTATTCGAGTATTGATAGATATGCAAATCATTTAAGAATTACTGATGTGTAAATTCGATAAATTTCTGCTATTATAATGCATTTTCCTTAGAAATCAATTGGTTTAGTCGTTTTTAGATTACCGAAAAGTTATTAATTAACGACATGAGTATAGTTAATTAATTTGTTTTCCTTATTTTATTTTACAGAAATCAACAATGGACCGTTTACTGATGATTCTGATAAATGCTATTTTCCTTTCCGTTGTAACGGCCAATATGAATATGGTATGTTTATTTCTTTCTCAGGAAATAAATAAGTTCCATGCATGACTTAAAAGAATGGTTTGTGTGTAATATTTGTATTAATACATTCTATTTTACTTACCTTTCCACAGCCTTTAGTTCACTTCCCCACCCCGTTTTACTAATGTTCGTGCTGCTCAATCTTCAGTTATTTGTTCCATGTTTTGTAGATTAGTTTTTTGTCTATTCGTCATTTTTCATTTTTTGCCATTGCGCTAGTTTTTTCTCGACTTATGATTAACGATTGTCCTCTACGTGGTTTCCATTTTTGCCATATGATTTTTAACATATTACTATTTTACGATCACATTACAAATATTATTAGTTACATAGTGTGCTAGTAACCTAATACGATATAAATAGTATTATGTCACTAGCACACTATGTAACGAATTTATCTTACCGACTATCTTAACATGTGGTATTTAGACAAGTGGCCTATCAAAGTGGTCAAATCTTCAAACCGTTAGTATTAGGAAATTACTTCCTTTGGTCTATACATAATCAAAGCCAACAATAATAACTTGTTAGCCATGGAACTTTGAATTTTTAACATATTACTTTTTTATGATCACATTACAAATATTATAAGTTACATAGTGTGGTAGTGAACTATATATTATATTAGGTCACTAACACACTATGTAACGAATTTATTGTACCGACTATCTTAACATGTGGTATTTAGACTAGTGGCCTATCAAAGTGATCAAATCTTCAATACCGTTAATATTAGGAAACTACTTCCATTGGTCTATACATAATCAAAGCCAACAACAACAACTTGTTAGCCATGGAACTTTGAATTTTTAGATATTACTTTTTTATGATCACATTACAAATATTATAAGTTACATAGTGTGGTAGTGACCTAATACGATATATATCGTATTAGGTCACTAACACACTATGTAACGAATTTATCGTACCGACTATCTTAACATGTGGTATTTAGACTAGTGGGCTATCAAAGTGATCAAATCTTCATTACCGTTAGTATTGGGAAACTACTTCTATTCGTCTATACAAAATCAAATGCCAACAATAACAAATTGTAAGCCTTAAATGTGTTTTATGAATTTATTTCAATCGTTAATCATTAATTTCTTCGTCTGTTAAAACCATTACGATTTTCTCTCAACACCGTGTTGTTTTTATAAAGGGACGTAACACCACTACTAACTGTGTATTGAAATAATCCCGTCTACTAACCAAATATGGAGCCCTACTAACCTAATATAGAATATACACGGTCTCCACGCGGTTGTTTTTAACCAATTATATTCTAGAAATTTATAGGAGGTAAGATAATTGTAAATATGAGATTTCCACAAAAACTACACGTAACTTACGAGGTCAATTTATAAATTGAAAGAAAATTTTGAAGATGCCAAATTCCTTCTGTAGATATGACAAATAATAGATTTGCTATGGGGAAATAACGATAATCATAAATATAAAAAGAAAGTTTGAAATCAGAAACAATATTGTTTACTTCTTGAAATATATTGTAAAACATTGCGAGTACAATGTGCAGACAGACGAACAAACGGACACAAACTAAAACTACTGTTAACGTCATTTTCACTTATTGTGAAAAATTGAAAAACGAATTAACGATAGTCAACATTTACTATTTACCGCAAGAAGGAGGAATAAAACGTGACAAAAACTCATTATACGTATGCATTTTTGGCAAAAGTCAAAGCTATAACTGATGAGGATAATTTTGATCTTAGTTAAGTTTATACTGTGCTCTGCTTTATTTTGCAAATTATGTTTAAATTTGAAATTGTTTAGAAAACGCTTAATCAATGCAAAGAATGAATTTGCAAGGATCGTAAGGATCTTATGTTACTTTTGGCAATAACTTCAATTTTCAAATTTAAACTGCTTAATTCAAATGGTGAATAGAAAAAAGACACTCTACTGGTGCAGTTTTGTTCAAATCTGCCTCGCTTTTAAAAAAAAAAACCTTCTCGATTATAATTCAATATGACCTTTTTGGTAATTAACCTTTTGGTTAAAGGCACATTTGATTATACCGAATATCGAATTAATAACATTAATTTAAAATATCTATACTAAGTGCTTTCAAAGTTTTTTAACGAGTAAACATCTTAATTTTTTTCCAGAAATTTGGTTATCATATTGTTGAAGAGAAAGCCAGATATTTTGAAAACATAGAAACAAATCTAGAAAAGAATACAGTAAAAATTCACACTCCAGCACACAATGATGTTATGGAATCCTACCTAATCCAAGATTTCCGTCAGGTTTGTAAATATCTAAAACGCTATAACCTAAGAATGGTCAGAAATGTAGATTACACCCATGAATGTGGTGAAATTTGATTAAAATATATTTTTTATGTACGGATAACTTAATGATAGCACGTGATTAGAGAAAAAAAAAATGGGAACAGATTTTAAAATTTAAATATTGAAAGATAGCTCCTTTAAAATGCTTTCTGAAAATTAGAAGTCTTTCTTTGCCACAGGAAAATAATATATATATTTAATGTCCAAACTTGCATCAACTTAATTATATCAGTTAGTATGACAACTATATTTTTAGAAATATTTGAACAAACGAAAAAAACATACTGTATTTGTCATAAAAAGTAAAATCCATTTTATAAAATAAAATAAAATTCTTTAATATTTAAATTTAAAAAACATACGAATTACACTTCTTCGGCAAATTTTACTACTTTCAGTTGATATTGTGGAACGATAATTTACGTTTTTTTATGATCCCTAATGACGGAATATTCTAATATTACCTTAAGAGACTAAGTATTTGTGTTTTGTTTCATGGTATGCTGAGTGTTTATCATTTGCACAGAAAAATGTTAGGAACATTCAATTTCTTGTGATTAAGCATTTTATAAGCGACCAAATATTGCACAAAGATCATTATTCTTTGAAATAATTTTCGTTGCAGGGTCAGCAGTTGAAATGTCTCCCTTCCTTGAGGCAATGTAGACTGCGGGACATAGACAGAAAAACTGCAGTAGATGCTGGACAAACTACAGAGGCTTTTATTCACAGTTGGGTATACAATATATACACATTGTTTTAAAATGTTATATTTGTTAGGTAATCGGAAGCTCTTAATGTAAATAACCTCGAGGAGTCATCTCCAAAGACATCATATCCTTACTGCCATTTAAAAACAAATCTTAGAGGAATTACAATGCATTAAAAATATACTATGCATAATGTAGTTCGTATAAGGAATTTAGCTGTGGTAAACAAACAACATACTTAATTCAATTTGCTCCAAAAATGCAGGTAGATATTTTTTATTCATCATTGTTCGAAAAGTTAATGATAATTTATCTAACTTGTGAAACACTAGTTTATCAAATCATTATTAACAATGATCGTTTTCCATTATGCGTGTTGTTTAAAATATAGATACTGTAGCTGTAGCTACCTCAATCATAATGATCGATGTAGGTTTTGAGTGGCGTGGGTGTTTGGGTTTGTGTGTGTGTGTTATTAATCAAAACATTTTATTTTATCAGAACAAAGGTGATAATACCATAAATAATGCAAACGAAAAAGTGGTCATGGAAATGTATTATGCTGATTTTGATGAAATAATTAATGACATTTCACTCAGAGGGACTTTGCAAGAGTTTCATGAAGATTTTAAATACCCCGTGTATAAGGAAAAAAAGATACCAGATGATTCTGAAGTATTGAATATAACACGTTCTGCAGGTAAAACATAGTTAATTGTAATAAATTCTAACTTTTTTGAGAAAGTGAATCGTTTATAATTTGCAATAAATGTGTCTAAACGGATGGTAATTAAACTCTGCACGGAATATTACATTAATGGTACCATTTAACTGCACCAGATGCGCATGCGTAAAAACAAAATAGCCGTACAGGTGAAAATAATTTGATAACTGTGTGCCAAATACTGATAACTATTTTAACTTGCAATTTAAATACATAGAAATGTTAATAATAAGGGAGATATGTCTTAAAATCGTCAAGCCTTCAAAGGTAAGACCATGACATATTGCATAGGTATTCATGTTTTAACCTGACTTTAGATGGTCTTCAAAATGAATCATTAATTAAAGTGCAAAGCTCAGATATACTGAGTTTGTTAATAGGAAAGAAATTGTTTTAAACTTTAACTTTCCCCAACTTTTATTTGAACAAAACCAATTTGATTATACTGTTATTTCTTTGAGTAAATATTTGATAGATACCATCCTAGGCTTTGGAAACACTAATTGTTAAACTACAAGACCTCTTTCTGTTTGTTACATACAAGTGAAAATACTCGCTATTTCTTGGTCTTCCGAAACCCGGATAGGCACTCCAATGTTTGCTTGTTTATGACTTTATTTTCACTCCAACTTATGTTTTTTTCCCTGTTTATTTGTCTGTTCATATCCGGACCTAATTTACCCTCACGTTTCTCTGTTTATACCTGGACCGTCACTCTCATGTTTGTTTGTAAACATCTATACATTTCTGCCCGTGTTTGCCTGTTAAGGCTAAGACGTTCACTCCCATGTTTGTCTGGTATGTTTTTATACCTTGATGTTCAATCTCTGATTTGACTGTTTATACATGGCCTTTTCCTTCAATGTTTCACTGTAAATACCGTTTTCTACTGCTTATATATGAACATCAACTCCGGGTTTTCAATGTCTTTATCTGGATTTAAACTCACGTATTTCACAGTTTTTTTACCTGGATTTTTACTTACGTTTTCACTGTTTTCACCTGGACTTTCACTATTATGTTTGACTGATCATACACTGTACCTATGCTTTGACTACTATGTTCAGCTATTCATACCTTGACTTTCATTTATTTTATTGATTGTTTATACCTAGGCTTCTCTTCTATGATTTACTATTTATTCTTCGACCTTCACTTCTATGTTCGACTAGCTTGACCTTCACTTCTATGTTTGACTGTTTATACCTCGACTTTCATTTTTTTTGTTTTCTGTTAATACTGCGACTTTCATTTCTACGTTCGACTGTTTATACCTCGACCTTCACTTTTATGTTTGACTGCTTATACCTAGAAGGCTTTCACTTCTATGTTTAGCTGTTTATATCTTGACCTTCACTTCTACGTTACACTATTCATTTCTCGACTTTCTTTCACTTCTGTTTATTCCTCAACTTTTACTTCTACGATTGACTGTTTCTATTACGAATATTACTTCTATGTTTTACAGTTTATAACTTGACCTTTACTTTTTTTGACTGTTTATACCCCGACCTTCACTACTATGTTTGACTGTTTATACCTCAACTTTTACGTTTACTTCTATATTTGACTGTTTATACCTTGACTTCACTGCTGCGATTGACTGTTTATAAAACGAGTATCACTTCTATGTTTGACTTTTATACTTCGACTTTCACTACTATGTTTGACTATATATTTCTCAACTTTCACTTTATATTTTGACTGTTTATATCTCGAAATTTTAACTTCTATGTTAGACTGTTAATACCTCGACTTTTACTTCTAGTTTTATAAAAAATAAGGAGATGTGGTATGATTGACAATGAGACAACTATCCACCAAAGATCAAATGAAGTGGATGTAAGTAATTAGAGGCAACAGTAAAGCCATCAACAATGAGAACAACCCATGCCGTACGGTCAGCTATAAAAGGCCCATACATGAAAAATATGAAACGTTTCAATTGAGAAAACTAACGACCTAATTTATAACAATAATTTACAAAAAACAAATATGACAGATATGAACCAACAACAACCGCTGAACTACAGGCTCCTGACTTGGGACACACAAAAGGATTGACTGTTTATACCCTGACTTTCACTTCTTTGTTTGACTGTACATACCTCGACTTTCAATTCTGTGTTTGTCTGTTTGTACCTCGACTTTTCTTCCTGGATATTTGATTTCGTTTTTTAGTACCAAATTCTGCATACAAACCTATAGAAAATTGGTAATTCGTTGAATAATTGGAGTTGCGGTTCACTTGTACCCACGAAATCCACAAAAGTGGTACCCCACGAATAACAAAGAATCCACAGTAGATATATGTGATTTTGATTACAGTGTTTATTCAGATCCAACGGAAATAAGATAAATAACTCTTTTAAAATACTGCTTCGCATTCTTAGCTCATAAGAAGCACAATTATTTTTTACTGTTTTACAAGCGAGCTAAAACAGAACTGTTAAAACTGGCAATTACAAAATTTAAAGAGTTATCGCTTAGCCCTGACCTACACCCTCTATTTTAGCAGTCATTATTAATATTGCATATCTCGTATGTCTAGTTGAATTGCAATAATAGCGAATGTGTTAAAAATCCATGATGTAATAAAATCTAAAATATAGAAAATAATGAATAAAGCACGAGTTGTAAGCAATGCAATGAATGCTGTGTGATTTCATTATTTAATAAATCTTCAATTGTCTAATGTTATCATATGAGATCGAAACACACAATATGAGAAAGAACTGCATTCGACTGTTACATAATTATTCAGGTGGTCGTGTTGAAAGGGCAGTCATAGTCATAACAGATTATTGCAATGGTCTAGCGCCAAAGATAGTGTTTGGTATTGATACAGGGAGAAGTTGCAATCATCTTAAAATATGCCAATCGTAAGTAGCACATTATCATTATCCTTTGGAAGACAAATGATTGATTTGAGCGCCAATGATACATTTTGTGTAGATATAATAAATTATAAACATGATATCTTTGATGCATTATAACCCTTTCCCTATTTTTTTATGCTTTATTTACATTTCGCAATATTTAAGAAATCATTTCATCACCAGACTTTGTAATGTTTACCACGACGTGACATCTTTTTCACGGTGAAACTCCGACATGGAATGCGTTCCCTCTGAAATTAACCTTCCACAATATCTTTTTGATCATGTCAAACAGCTTTTGCCACCTTGTTAAACGAGTAACTAAATTCACTTGAATTTTTTCCTGAATAATGAATGTGATATCCTTTTTTTCAATTAAAAAGTATCAACAACTAAAAAGTATATCTGTAAGAATTCAAAATATTCAAACCAAACCAAACCAATATGTGTTTGACTATTATCAAAGCTACCACAATAAACAAAACTAATTAACATTACAATTGTGTTCCTCTAGAAAAAATAGGAAAAGTTTTGAACTTTGATTTAAATCCTTCTTTTCTCAAGCCTGGTGATCAGCATGACTCATTCTCTAACCGACACTTTATATTTCTCGAATGATACATGACTTGATCACACTCAACTATTTTTAAAGAAGAAAAAGAGCCTTTTAAAAATAACAGCCTGGTTTTGAGGAAGAACTACTAAATCGACACGACACATACTGACATCATCACAAATTGGTTGAACGATAAGACACTGATATTGTTATCTGATCTGTAAATTTACAGCTTGTATTTTTTCCCAAATTTTTTATCAAGTCTGAATTTGAATGGCGGTTGAAGCATGAACAGCAGGTAACGGTTACTTGGACACTTCAGAGATCGGGTATTTGGTCTTAATGGCTAAAACGAGGGCTATGAGACAGATATATACTTATTCATCTGCAGCTAAGAGTCTTCAAAATTAGTGTTGCTAACAGTTAATATTTTTGTTACTACTTATACCTTTTAAAATAATAGTAAATATAATTTAGTTTATTTTGATGGATATTTTCAGAATGGAAAGAAGAAATGGACGGTGGATTCTGACTGATTGTGGCAATATACAGATACTTTCACCTATGGTATATCGATGTCTGTGTTGTCCATGGGTTACATCCGTCAATCCAAACGGAAATGAATGTGATTGTACAAGAATGCAGGTCTGGTAAAACATAGGATAGTGGAACATGTTAAATAGCACAAGTGTACAATTATATGCTGAGCCAAATAAAATACCATTGCAACTGAAGTGTTTGTCATTCAGTTTTTTTTCACCATGGTTGTTTATTTCGTCTGTGTGCTCTCGTAATATAAAAACAGTAATGCACAATACATAGTATTGTTATAAAATAATAATTTTGAACAATGGAACACTTTATACATGTAAACATACTAATGTTAAACCAAATACAAAGTACTTGATTAAATTTCACATCTTGTTACAACTAACTGCTATCAACATCGATGCAATGAAAACGGTATAAGCTAGTACTACGCCAGTTGAAAGTTTTGGAATTGTATTAGTCATACTGCCTTGTTGTCCCGTTCTATTGTTGTATTATATCCGGTATATGTCTGGCTACTTCTTGATGTAAATCTTTATTAAACAAACACATTTTCTTGATTTTATTTTTATTTCTATTGATATTTACTTCAAATTCCTCAGTATGTTAGTAGCTAATCCAGGTTTCATGCTGTATTACTTGGGTTTTTGACCACAACATTTTTTCTCAGGCAGCCGAATTATTTTTAGAACTGAAATCCTTAATATGTTTTTGTCTATATGTTTTTATGCCTATGCCTACCGTAGGCAAGAGGGCAGCAAGTGTTAAACTTTATCGTCCTTCATTCAGCCTTTCTGGTGTTCCATCTTTCCTTCGTTCCGTCCATTTGTCCTTCCGTCCCATTGTCGTCTGTTGGAAGCTTGAGCTGGAGCATTCGTGTTCTCTGACACATTCTTCTTATATTTTTCAAACTTTTGCAGATATATTTTCGTTTGAAGAAATAACATTCTAACGCATTAAATCGCATATATAAATAAGAGGCAAATTTAACTAGTTTGTCGAGATATAGGTTTTTTTAACCGATTACAGTACTAGTAATGAGTATAATATATTTTTCGGTATAAAAGGATGTCATCTGCATAAAAAGCTGCATTATTTATACAATTGATGTTCAAAAGATACATCAAAATGCACAAATGGTTACTTGTGGTACTCGTGATTTCTTTAAGGGGTTTCAAGATGTTCCGTCCTTTTCTGATATACACTTTTGACGTCCAATCAAGTATTTTTTCACTTTTATTCATTTATTTTCGGTAAAGTCGAATGAGTAGCACGGCACCACAGAACACTTCTGCCTCAGACTAATTTCAACTTATAATTGTATAACTATATTCCTAATCATAATACTAGATTCGCATGATCATCTTTGCCTGAAGCCATGATGATAATCTACTAGGATTTTATGTCTCTAGATATTTCAAATGTTATATTGCACTAAATGGTTGACAATTATGTGATCAATTAATTTACACTTAAGTCGTGTCAATGAAAAAGGTCTGCATTTAACTGCTCATTGTTTGTCTTCCTTCTATAAATTGATATAATGATTGCTGTTTTTCGAACGGCTGAAACGGAACCTTCTACATAATTCGTAAATGTTTAAAAAAAAAAAAAAAAAAAAAAGAACTTTGTTTTGGATATTATTTGGTCCCCGTGCTTCTTAGTGAATTGACATTACTTTAAAGCTTCCTTACTCTTCCAGTAATTTTCGTATTAACGTATGGTAGCCGATAGAATGCAATCATCCACTAGTGGGATTGATGTATTCTCGTGAGTTAGAATAAAACATTGCATTCTTTAGAATAAAAGATTGCGTTCTTTAATAAAAAGAAAAATTCGCATTTATTAGAATAAAACACTGCGTTCTTTACAACAACAAAAAATAGTTTGTTTATTGGAATAAAACGTTGTGCGCATTTGAATAATACATTACGTTCATAATAATAAAATATGTCACATTGCGTTTATAAGAACAAAACCTTGCGTTCATATGAACTAAAAAATTGCGTTCATATAAACAAAAACATTGCGTTCGTTGGAATAAAACATAAATAAGTTCGTAAAAAAGAAATGACATTTGTTTGTTTTCTGTCATTACGTAGGATACGAAATAGTTTAAGCAATACGTTTCATAATTTCCAACAGACAAACGTATCTGTATGACCTTCATCTTACAAACTAAGAATTCTAGAAAAGTAATAATTTGAAAACAAGATACAGATAGATATAGAAAGATGTGGTATGAGTGCCTATGAGACACATTTCAATCCAAATAACAATTTATAAAAGTAAACCATTATAGCACAATGTACGGCCTTCAAAACGGAGCCTTGGCTCACACCGAACAACAAGCTATGAAGGGCCCCAACATTACTAGTATAAAATCATTCAAACGGGAATACCAACGGTCTAATCTATATATAAAAAACGTGAAACGAGAAAAAATTACTATGAACATCGTCGAACCAGAAAGAGGCCCGGGTTATTGGAAAATGAACAATAGTATAATTAAAACTGACCTATTCAAAAATATTTTTGAAACATTCTGGAAATCTGGGAAACTTAACATATATAAGTTAAAAGATAAAAACGAGTTCTGGGATTTAACAAAAACTAAAATAAAGGACATAACAATAACTATTTCAAAGAAACTTAGGTTAAATGAAAATGAAGTTAAAAATTGGGAAGATAAATTAGAAAATCTGCTAGAAAATGATGGAACACAACAAAATCTAAATGAGGTTGAAAAACTAAAAAGTGATATATGTAAATATTACGAACAAAAGCAGAAGCAGCACGCATAAGATCAAAAATAAATTGGTATGAAAAAGGTGAAAAATCCGCAAATTATTTTTTCAGATTAGAACAAAAACGAGGAAAAGAAAAACTATGGTCAAAAATAAAAGCCGAAAATGGCACATACAAAAATAATATCAATGGAATCTTAGGCGAACAATTAAAATATTATGAAAAACTTTTTACCTCGGGGGGTGGTAATAGAAAGGCTGGGAAAAATTACTTTATAATGTAACTTAAACTCTATCTGAAGCAGAAAAACGTTTATGTGATAGTGAAATTACAAAAGATGAAATTTTCAAAGCAATTAAATTAATGAAAAGGAATAAATCACCAGGGGAAGATGGCATAACTGCAGAATTTTATCAGGAATATTGGTATTTGATACAGGATGAGCTTACGCAAATATTAAAAGAAACCTTTTTGGATAAAACACTATCCGAATCGCAGAGACTTGGAATGATAAGCTCATTATATAAAAGTGGGGAGAGGGAGGATATTAAAAACTGGCGACCTATAACATTATTAAATGTAGACTATAAAATTTGCTAAAAAATTCTGGCTGAACGTTTGAAAATAGTTCTACCATCAAATATAGAAACATATCAAAAAGGGTTTGTTAAGGGCAGAAATATGTTTGATTCTAATAGAATGCTGCAAGATATTTTCGATTTTATAGATATGGAAGACGAAGAAGGATCAATCCTTTTTCTTGACCAAACAATAGCTTTTGACTATGCAGAATGGGAATGGTTAGATGCATGTTTAGAAAAATTTCAATTTGGGGAAAATTTTCGGGAATGGGTTAAAATGTTACTAAAAAATGCTAAAACTTGTTTAATGACTAACGGTTTTCAATCAAGATACGTCCCAATTTCTAGATCAATCCGTCAGGGCTGTCCAATATCGCCGATGCTATACATTTTACAAGCAGAGCCGATGGCAGCCACAATTAGGGCTAATCCGAAACTTCAAGGAATAAATTTACCCTACCCTGACATAGAAAATGAAAAGAAAGAGGTTAAGATTAACATGTTTGCAGACGATACACAATTTTTTAATAGAACAGAGGAATCAATCGAGGAAACATTCAAGGTTTTAGAAATATACGAGAAAGCATCGGGAGCTAAGATAAATTATGAAAAGACTGTAGGGGTATATGTGGGTCGTTGGAAAAATAAAACACCAAAATATAAAAAAATTAGGTGGTCAAGCAAACCAATTAAAGCATTGGGAGTCATGCATGGATACAGTGTTGATATAGAAGCTATATGGTTAGAAAAAATAAAGAAGATTAAGGCGTGTCTTGAGGTTTGGAAATCTCGTGACCTAACATTGAAGGGCAGGGTCCTAATATTAAAATCATTGATTATATCTAAAATAGGGTTCGAAATCGAAATGCGAGGTATACCTGAAAAATATAAAAAAGAATAAACAATGTCATGTGGAATTTTATATGGGAGGGAAAAGTAAATTTAATTAAAAGGGACGTGTGTTGCGTACCGGTAGAGGAAGGGGGGATTGGTACGATCAATATAGACTCGTTCATTAAATCCAAACAAATCAACAGTGTGCAAAAGATTTTAAGATCAAAAACCGATAACTGGAACACAATAGCCAAATGGTGGCTACAGAAGTTTGATATCAAATATTATTGTGATAATGTTTTAGTAAAGTGTTCGGACTTACGAGGATTACAAATGGAAAATTTTCCAAAATACTATCTTGAGTTAATTAAAACGTGGTCAAAATTTTTAAGTATACAAAGTCCAATCAATGAAAACGATATCCTTAACCAACAACTTTTTGGAAACATAAAAATTCAATACAACAAAAAACCTATTTTTTTCGCTAACTTCGGAAAAAGTGGAATTCATAAAATAAAAGATATTTGGGATCTAGAAACGAAAAACATCAAAAGCGACAACTTTATATACAATACTCTTAAAGATAAAAGAAACTGGATCTCGGAATGGACAAGGCTGAAATTAGCTATTCCAAAATTGTTCAAGAATAGACTAAAAAACGTCCACGTTGATCTCGAACCCCCCAAAAATGGTTATTACATTACAAATACATTTGAATTCTACGATAAACAGAATAAAGTAGTAATCCCAAGTGAGATATCTTTGAAATTAATCCAATATTCGTTAAATTTAGATATAGTTCCAAACTGTCAAATAAAATGGAATATTCAGTATAATTCGGAATTACCGTGGAAAAAGATCTGGATAAATTTAAATAAAAGTATGTCCTCTAGGAAAGCAAATCAAATTAGCTGGAAAATTGTTCATAACATTATATATATGGAGCAAAAACTATTTAAAATCGGCAAATCAAATAATGGCAAATGCCATTTTGTAAAACAGAAAACGAAACTCTCACACACCTTTTTCACAGCTGTAACATTATAATAGTTGTTTAGGAACACATTTTTGATGCGCTTAAACAATATTATGTACTTAATAACACAGTATATATTCCATTGAGCGAAGAACTTATCATACTAGGAATGTACGATTACAACAAAAGTACAATGTCATAATAATACGATTATGAATACTGTTAAATGGATTATTTGGAAATGTAGGAATATAATCAAATATCAGTCAAAAAGTTTTACTTCCAGTCAATTGATATCATATCCAAAACGGGAACTGGGCAGTTTAATTGAATCTATGGACAAATCAATATCTTCCAGAAAAGAAAATTTTGCAGCTGAAATAAAACTTATAATAAATCTTATACACTAGTAAGTGACTTAATAATTTGTACTTACTTTCCTTTCCTTTTTAGAACATAATACATCCAACGATAGAAATATAAAATACACGCATTTACAAGGTCAAGCATGTGACCTTTAAAATCACTGACCGACACATTACAATGTAATCCAGGTGTTAAAAGTACAAAAAAGTAAATGTCAATTATAAGTAAAGGTAAATTATTGTGTAGATTGTAGTGTGTTTTTTGGGGACTTTTGATGTATTTTATTTACTGTAGAATATTATAAATATTTTATACGCAAACTCTATGTAATTAATATGAATATATGAATGTATAACTTATATATGGAAAAAATATAAAATAGATTTTTTTTTTATAATAAGTCCACCGTTTATCCCTGGACGTTGGATCATTGTAAACACAGGGCCCCTTGTGTATACTTCCCTGGGTTATACAAGGTAAATTATATTCAGGTGATTTTCAATAAATGTATTTCAAGTCTAAAAAAAAACGAGAAACACGTATATATTACAAAAATCAAACAAACTACTGTACATCAGATCCCTGAGTATGAAAAACTTATAGCTACCAGGTTTATTATAGTGTATGCCGGATATGCGTTTTATCAATACAAGACTTATCAGAGACGTTGGAATAAATATAGTTTGTACCGACTTAAAAGTTATGATTAAATAAAAAGTGAGTAAAGAGTATCAGTGGCGAGGGCTGTTTGGGCCGATAGTGACTAGTTCATTGCATACATTCATACGATAACTTTTTTCAAGGCAGGGTTTTGCTTACGTGTTGTAGTAATGCCTGATTTATTATATCAAACTTTTAACTTTGTGTCTAATATTCAGCATACTAGTAGTTCTTCAGGTAACAGTTTGTCCTTCATTTCAAACAATAAATCTCTTGACCTTGAATATTATCGGTCAATAAATATTGTTGTTTGATAATTTTTATCTGTCATAAATACCAAGTTTTATTTAAATGACAAGATTTGAATATTTGCATCTTACGTTCGTGACACATAAGGAAGAATAGAAATATTACTGATAAAGGTTACACTCTTTATATATGGATTTGATTTTGTTGTTCAAACACAAAAGATGTTAATGAACTATATTTTTCTTTATAATAATTTGTATTTCATAAATATTTTCATTTTTTTGGTTTGATATGAATACGATTTATTTTAGGGATATGGGTTATACACCAACTGTATAAAAGACAACACACACCACAAAGAATATTTACAAAGAAGCACCGAAATACTCAACAAAAAAAGGGAAGTAATACAAAGTAAACTAACAAAAATACCAAACTCCGAGAAAAATTCAAATCGAAAGGTCCCTTATCAAATTACAAATACTTTTAATTCAAAAGATACGTTTTTTGCGTAGAACTTTACAGTGAATTCTAGTTGAATAACAAAAATGGAAGGTTTTCTTTCAATGTTTAATGTACAACTGTATTTATCAAAAAAGCAAATATATTTTGAAATGTTGAAATATATATACATATATGTTGTATCATTGTCATATCTACCTATATGTGTATAAATGGTATTGCAAATTTACTTCGTTATGCGTTTGTAATGCTGTTAATTATGATCTGATGTTACACATATAATCTTGTCTGAGTGTTTTAATTAAATCTTAAATTCAAGTACTCATCCCTGCAGAAAACTTATGTTTGATCATGTATGTTAGAAATAGATTATAAGTGAAAATAATTTCTTTCAAGAACGTTGGTGACGTTGCAGACGACATTAATTCAATTAAAAATGTAGCTGTAAAAATCCAAGTATTGGAGAGTCAATTATAATATTATGGTTTCTATGTGTATAGGGACATGACAATTATATGCTTTGCTCAATTGAACTGCAACTGTAAACCAAAGATTATGTGTAGTTTCCTATGAACAATACCACGGCATCTTCGAGCATTATTGTATAATCTTTCAGAAACAGCATGTTAGGACATATTTTTTTTATCTTTGAGATATGACTTAATATGATAAAGGTTACCATTATTTCACTATTGATTAAATTATCATGTTTTGCTTTCCTTGTTTAATAAAATTGAGAATGGAAATGGGGAATGTGTCAAAGAGACAACAACCCGACCAAATAAAAAACAACAGCAGAGGGTCACCAACAGGTCTTCAATGTAGCAAGAAATTCCCGCACCCGGAGGCGTCCCTCAGCTGGCCCCTAAACAAATATATAAGTATGATTTGGTGTATTTTTTTTCAAATGAAAGACTTGATAGATATCCAATTGGTACACCCTATTTTCATTCTTATTAACTTATTCAAGTATTAAGTATTAAAACAGATTTTGAGTTGGCCTTAGAATCATTTCTATTCAATTAAACCTCTTGATTGATTGATTGATTATTGGTTATTTAATGGCAACGTCCAATGGAAAATACTTCATGTATGTTAAAGACAAGAAATTAACAAAAAAAAAACAATAGGTAGGTCCAGTCAATTGGATTTAAGGTCGGGAAAAAATTGGACTTCCACGGGAAAATGGGGGTATAGTTGATAGGGACAGAAATTTAGCCTTGCAACTGGGCACATACGGACCCCTGAATGGGTTATTGCGAACGTATTTAACATGCAGACAGCATGACACGCTCTCTACACTAGGCATATAATTCAATGTCCTCTATTCTTTCCGGACGTGTCAGAATACTTGAAACACGCCACACAGTCACGTGACGCCCTGATTTGGCAATGGTTTTACTGCAGGTCGAAAGAAGCTCTGTTGATAATGTTGATAATGTCCAATATAAAATATACACTCATGTAGATTTTTTTTGTATCGTAGTTCTTAAGTACCAAAACCCAATTTGACTAATAAACAAAAGTTTAAGTTAAAGTGCATCATCTTTACACCAGCTTCTATTTTCTTGATCATAAAAGCATTCTGTAAATGGATAGACATTATGCAAAAGTGGATTTATATCTTGAAATACACACTTGAATATACATGTACTGTTGTATTTCCAATTGTTATCGTAAATAGATTGTAGGAAGGTCTCGCAATTCTGAGCATTTCTGCTTGGCTATATTCTTTTTGATTTATAGCGTTTTAGACAAAACGTGTTTTTTACAGATTTATCTTCTAATGTTATCCATGTCAGCAATATTGGTTGGTAGGTGATATATCTAGATATATTCTATTCAAGTTATTCTTATGATGAATGAGGCCATGCGTGGTTCCAACTTACTCAGTAGTTTCAGAAGAGAAGTTTTTTTTTTATAAAAGCTAACGGATGACAAAGATGACGACGGACGACGGACGCCAAGTAATGAAATATCTCATTTATGGAGACAGTAGATTACCAATGTTCAAATCTTATAAATTGATAAGGTAGACTCAAATCATAGTAACAAATTAAAACTGAGAAAATCAAAAGAAATCCAAGAGACCAAATTAGTTGACAGGCCATTAATATCCTGCTATGTAAACATCATTGGCAAACTGAATCCATACATATTCAAACTGTCATAAATGTCTGAAATAGAACATAATTGGTTAAAATAAAGACCATAGTAGTCTTCTGGTATCTAAACATCTCAGAACAGATATTATTGTACTTGCGATTCCATTACACGAAATACAGTCGGCTAGATTATATCAATTGATGGATTAAGGATGTACACCTCTGAGGAGCCAAAATTTCTAGAATTAAACTTTTTTTCTTAACCTGATTTTTGGGTTTATAAGACTGTAACAAAATAATTGGTGAAGAAAAATTCATATGGTGGTGCACTTCTTTTTTTGCTACGGCCCTTTGAAAATGCCCAATTTTTATGATTTCCCCATTTTTCATCGATTTTTACCTATTCTTGAGCTATAATCGTGAAAAAATCACAGTTCCACAATTAAACTTTTTTTCATACTTTCTATAAAGATGAAGTGGACCAATCTGAATAAATTTTACTTAAAAAAACTATAGGTAGGTGTCAATATAAGAAAGTTTTGTCATATTTTGATGCTTTTTTTGTGTAAAATTAACCATGCTGTCAATTTTGTATTTTTGTAATTTTTCTCAGTTTTAAGAACAAAATGCATATTATTTCAACTTTTTTGTTATAAATGATTGAAAAAAATACATATCTAAGAAATTTGAAAAGACCAAAATGATATGGGATGTTCATGATTCTTGTAAAATCATTTTTTTTTTTATCCCTCACCCATTTTCTAAACATTTTGGCTAAAAATACTGACTTGATTAGTCGTAAAATTTGAAAACTGGATTACTCAAAAACCGTTCATTGTAAATACATAATTTTTTCACAAAGTTATGTTTGATTATAATATTTTTGAAATTGATTGATATTTTTCACTTGTATCACATGTTTAGGAAATAATTCAAAAACGAGATTTCAACGAGACTGAATGAGACTGAAAAGTCAGAAGAATACATCCTTAAGTATAGCCTGGTTTTGATTACCGATAAGACAGATAGAAAATGTATATCAACTAAATAGAATCTAACTCATTGGATCTTCACTTATCATGAAACCACTGAATCAAAGACATATCTTGTATTAAGTCTTTCTGAATATAGCAATTGTCGCAAGCCTTGCACCTTTCGACCAAGATATTCAAAATTTGTATTGGAATGAAATTGTAATATCATCACATGTTTGTCTATGTCCCTACATAATTATTCATTTAATTATTTATTCATTTATATTATGTACATAATTATAATCATTTTACACTTTGCAGTTGTATGATTATATTTTTGTTATACCTATTGTCAATACATGTATCAGCAAATACAATTTTCAACTTCTTCACAAAAAAAACAGATAAAAAATAGGAATGGAAAACCCTCTGGAAAATCCCCAATAACAAGGAAAATGTTAAGATTAAAACATTTCAGTCTCATAACATTTATTAGAATTATTAGAAAGCAATTTAACATATTTATTGCAATCTTATTAAAAACGTGTATCTATACAAAGTTTGATTCGCTATACACAAATATTTTGTATAAATACTGTAGTGATAACACAGCCAACATAATAATTTTTGTGTTATGGTCGACAGCTGGATAACGTAAGTTGAATGTTTAATCTTGTTGCTTTTCTTCATAAATAAGTTATAATTTTCATTGTCATGTTTATACCACCTGCAGCATCATGGCGATTTGTCTAACAATTGGGTATATTCATAGTTAAGACTTACATTTTTGAAACTAAGTTTAATCCACCATTTTCTACAAAAGAAACAAGTCAGGAATATGACAGTTGTTATCCATTCGTTTGGTGTGTTTGAGTGTTTGATTTTGCCATTTGGTTTAGAAATTTCCGTTTACAATTTTCCTCAGAATTAGGTCTTTTTGTTATTTTACTTTTTTAATTCATATATTCGTAAACACGATTTTCATAAAGTGAGGTAAGATATCACATTATCTTGTTACAATTTCCGTGTATGCAGAATTTTATTGTTTTCTCGAAACTAGCATCATTTAATTCATAAACATTTTATGTAAAAGCTTCCAACCTGATCTTAACAGGACAAAATGTTAAGATATTTATAGTATCAATAATGTTCTATGCAATGTTACGAAATGTTTATTTTGTTAAGATATATATCATATTACAAAAAAGCTGATATTTGTACCTAGACAGACACATATATTTATAAGCCCACTAATGATATCACTTTGTCACGCTTGACTCAATTTCAGATTAAACATGACGACATATGGTCTGCGTATCAACATCCTCTGCGGTTGCCGTAGCCGACGACGTACCCTTCTTGCAAAACAGATCGAGAACACTTACCTGTTATTTTCTGTTTTTACATAGTCTAAAGGAAGAACAAACACGACCACGTATACTGCTTTAGAAATAAGTTGGAGTTTTCATCATAATCCCGCCTTGTTACATTCAGAAACCTCGAAATTATTCTACTTCGAACCCCTGCACATTTTTTTATTTTTTGCATAATGAGCGTACATGCAAGCTACGCCATAGAGTCATTACATCAGTGGAGGTATCAATTGTCCTCATTGTTATTAAAAAAAAGTGTCATCTTGCTTTTGATTTATCAGAGAACTTTTCAGTGGACTATACAGATATCTTCGTGATATGAACATTTGTGCAATAAAAACATATATGTTAGTATTTAGATGATATAAAACTATTTTAAAGAAGTATTAGTTTTATGTATTATGTTTACAATGTTTTGTAAGCTATGCTACATTTTAAAACAGTCTATAAAACTAAGGACAGGGGCCTCTTGAAGTATTTACTTTTATTATATAAAAAAGATTTGGTATGATTGCCAATGAGACAAATCTACACAATGTATAATAATGATCTTGTTGATATTGTTTATTTGTATTGTGTTATGTTATGTCATGATAAAGATTTGAATTGAATAGTTAGTTGTATGAAAATTCAAATAAAACAAAACCATTACATATATGTTAGGATAATTTTTTTTTCAATTTAGATTATGGAAAACATAAAGACCAGTCTAAGTATTGTTGAAAATGAAATAAAAACAATTTCTGAAGAAGAGGAAAACTTTGTTAGAATGAATTTGTTGCTATTTGGAATTTCCCCTCGTGCAGTACGAGTTTTGTTTGACAAGAAATTTCACCCATTGAACTTAAATGTTACTATTAAGAAAGAAAGAAACAAACTGAATGACCTGAAAAAGAAAAATATAATCAACCAATCCCAGTGGACAATTCTGTTTCCACGCAATGGTAGGTTTATGACAAGTACACAACGTCTATGTCAAGGAAACATGTCTAAGTTCGGTTACAAAAAACTGAATGAAACCATTGGACCAATTCGTCTATTAGGTTTAGATATAACAAGTTTAATAAAAAATCTTTGAGAAATTTGTCTTCAAATCTGGTCAATGCTGTTAAGAAAAATAAGGAAAGACAAGGCCTTTTTCTGCATTATATAGTCACATCTGGTAGTAACACAGAAATTGCACCAAATGTCCGTGTCGTTAAATTTCATGTATTTTATACGTTCATAACGTTCTACAACCTTGACAAGTCATACAAGAGAATAGGCAATCGGAGATTAAAAGAGAGGCGAAAGATACCAAAGGGAGAGTCAAACTCATAAGTCAAACATAATCTGACAACGACATTGCTAAAACACCGAATCCTAAAAAAAAGTGGAGGGTGATCGCAGATGCACCGGAATAGTTAGCAGACCTCGTTTTAGGTAAGTCACATGTCGTGTTGTCTATGTTAGCACCAAACCGGTTATAAATCGAATTCCATAAGGTAACATCCTGGGAAAGGAGGACACGATTGTAGTTACGATAATTGGAACATATCCATTATCATCTGTAAAATGGATATTCTATAACGGTCAACTCGTGATGGCGTCCTTAAAA
Source organism: Mytilus edulis (assembly GCA_019925275.1). Classification (NCBI taxonomy): domain Eukaryota; kingdom Metazoa; phylum Mollusca; class Bivalvia; order Mytilida; family Mytilidae; genus Mytilus; species Mytilus edulis. The sequence continues at coordinate 18,256,225 of CM034357.1, forward strand.
TTGACAAAGGGATGAATTCAACTTCACTACTTGGAATCTTGGCCTTGTGAGCAACAACTGTTTTCCAGGATATCATGATAGCAAAATCAAGCCCTGAAATTTCGTATCAACCGGTAAATATATATAGGACGTATACAAGCGCTGTTTGAATATTGCTACATAGAAATGGAAAGTTAACAATTTTGAATCTGTAATCATTGTTTTTATCGTAAAGTTTTGTTTTCAAGAGGTCATCATTGTTAATTTCTAGATATAAGTCAAGATATGGGACAGACTTATCTGTATCTGTTGTTTCCTTTATTTTAAGTTCGATGAAATAGATGCTTTCAACCTAGGTATCAAATTTTGAGTTATTTAGTGCGAGAACATAGTTTTAATAGCGGAATCAGTTAAAGAATTCTGCTATTTTCTTTTCATTTTTCTAAGAAGTTCCTGTATAAAGTGAACCTCATATGAAGAAAGGAACGAGTCGCCAAGAACAGAATTTATCAGCATACATCTGTGGCTCTGTCATTTTAATGTTTCTAAATGTACACTAACCTCCACTTGCACCAACAAGTCCTCCAAAAGGTACTCATAATTCGGAGCATTACCTGACTAATGAATAGTATTGTTATAACTGCTGATTTATCTCTATTAACAGGTGTTCCAGATCCGAATATGTTTGATATAACTTTGATGATTACATTACTTACAAACCTTACTGGGTTGAACCATTATGACAAGTTGCCATTGGTAACAGACATTACATTAGCAACTGATTTGGGTAGGATGAAATACTACAGAAACCTCATAGCACACAACAAAGATGGAAAGTTAGAAAACACATTTTTCAGCATAGCATGGAATGATATTATTGAGGTAAAACTAGAAATATATTAACCCATAACAGGAGGGATTGTATCTGATATTCATATGATGAAGACATAATCTTTCAATCAGTTTAATTGAGGTCTGGAGCTGGCATGTCATTAACTGCTACAATGTAACAGTCTGTTGTTATTTATGTATTATTAAACTGAGTTTTACTGTGCGTATTGTTATGCGTTTGTTTTTTTACATTGGCTAGAGGTATAGGGGAGAGTTGAGACCTCAAACAACATGTTTAACTCCTCCGCAATTTTGCGCCTGTCCCAAGTCAGGGGCCTCTAGCCTTTGTTACTCTGGTATGATTTATAATTTTAGTTTCTTGTGTATAATTTGGAGTTAAGTATGACATACATTATCACTGAACTTGTATGCATATTTGTTTAGGGGCCAGATAAAGGACGCCTCCGGTTGCGGGAGTTTCTTGTTACATTGAATACCCATTGGTGGCCTTCGGCTGTTGTCTGCTCTATGGTCGGGTTGTTGTCGCTTTGACACATTCCCCATTTCCATTCTCAATTTTATTTTATATGGTAACATGACTTTTCTAGTTGGTATAATATCAATCAATATATTTGAATGAAGTTGAAAAACAGTTAAATTTAAATTTACAAAACAATTTTTACACAATTATCAATAGTGCTTATTTCTGACGCTAACAAACATGAAAATTAATACCAAAAGTAATGTAAAGTTTCATTTAATAAGTTATATTTTAATGCCAGCCTACAGTAGTTTATAGAGTATCGTCTTTGTATCTGTACATTAGTCGAATATGCTATTAAATACATTTGTATGTCTGTTTATATGTTTCGTATCACGTTAATGATTTGGTATTAAGTAATAATCAGCTTTGAAGTTGTTATCAAACGTAAAAGTGCACATGTTCATAATGAATTAAACTTTAAAAGATTGATTCTAAAATTAAGTTCAATAAACATAAAAGTAAGGATAGTGAGAGCAAGACATGATTTTAATTTTATTGATTGAAGATAGGAAAGTAATTAGGCACTAAAAAAAGATATATTGACAATAGTAAACAAATTCCTGATGTAATGAATCATTATAATCTGAAATTCCAAAATTGCATATGAGAAAATGCTTACACGTATCTGATGTTTTGTTATATGTGTACAGGCTGTTTGGAGACTAGGTGGCCAAAGGATGCTTGATGAATGCAAAGAGTTAAGGAAAAAAATCTTGGAACAGTCGACTGTACCTTGGAACATAAGAGGTAGGGATCTAACCTTTGACAAATTATACCTACATCGTAAACAACACGTTTGGAACAAAACCATACCTTATTTAGTATTAGATGCATGATTTTTTATAAGTTGTTAGTGGCATTGGACTAGCTGTCAGTAACTACGAGTACTTTCAGATCTGTACGTATTGTCTTTTTGTTGTTGGGATATACATGTTCCCGACTACGTCCACTCTGTGTAGTATTTGTATATGTATCCATGTGATGAGTTAAGCCTTTTTCAAATAATTTTTATAGTTCGTTCTTATGTTGTACTATTTCACCACTGTCCCAGAATAGGGGGAGAATTGGAATCCGGCTTACATGTTTAATCCTGTATTATGTGCCTGTCCCAAGTCAGGAGCCTGTAATTCAATAGTTTGTTTATGTGTTACATATAAGTTTTTCGTTGATCTTTCGTTCATACATTTGACCGTTAGTTTTCTCGTTTGAATTGTTTTACATTGCCATTTTGGGACCTTGTAGAGCTGACTATGCGGTATGGACTTTGCTCATTGCTGAAGGCCTTACGATGACCTATTGTTGTTTATTTAGATGTCATTTGGTCTCCTGTGGATAGTTGTCTCATTGGAAATCATACTTCATCTTCTTTTTTATACTTATGCATAAGAGATAAGAACAAAAACGTAAAACTTCAAACCATTCAATACTTAAAACATATGATATGTAGTTGATGTTTAAATGCTGGTTATTCCATGGACAAAAACGTTGAACTGACGATCAATATAATCGAACATACAATGTAGAAACTTGAACATAAGGCCATGCATGGTTTAGTTTTTCGTTCACAGTATGGGATAATCAAGTTTTGTTCCTTGAGTTTTTAATTCGAGGTAGTGGCAGGTAGATCTAAACGTGTACCTCTTTATTTTAGGTCTGATACCACCAAATCATAGTATGTCACATCCGGTTGCATATGAAAAATGGTCGACATTTCATGAATTTGACCGTTGTAGGAAATTTCCCTGCAGATAAATAAATCTAAACACATATCTTTGGTTTTTCATGGCACCATCATTTCTTTATTTGGTGTTTCTTTTAAATATTTTGAGGTCACATGATTACTAAAGCTGGTACACAGGAAGAAAAAAGAGGAAAAATTTGACTGGATAACTTCCGGTGATGGTTTTCTTTTCTTCTATGCAATTATACATTATGTTTTTCTATTGTATTGGACAGAATAAAACTTTACTCCTGTCAAGTCTTTCTTTATTTGAAACAAAGATATATGTTGCACAACTTTTGTTTCCTCGTTGTGATCTATGATGGTGATGGTAAGTTTTTTAAGATCAGCTTGGGCGTGCCCATGTGATCTTAAATGACGACTTACGGGGATGTCGGGCTTGCAGGTGTAGTCACTACGATGACCATTCATGCGTTTGTTGAATGGCTGTTCTGTCTCGCCAACATACTGCATGCCACATCGACACTGAAGAATGTATACAACATTCTGGGTTTTGCAAGTTACATTTCAAAATATTGTGTACACAGACCCAGTGGAGTGGCAAGTAAATGTTTGAGTATATTTGTATATGAATATTAGCGATAAATCAAGGTTGTATATTGCAAAATTTAGCATATCACTTTACACAAGAGTTGACATTATATTGAAATTCGTAGTAGTAAAATTGTTTTCTTTCGAAAAAATGGTTGATTGTTCTCTTTGGCAACCATTACTAATAAATATTGGCTAACTGAACAAAGCCAAGGGTTCAATAAATGCCTATGTCTACTGGATAGAGTTTGATCGAGTGCCTTAAAATTTTGGTACCGGTATATTGCACTCGATTCAAATATCCTCTTCTAGTTAACATGTTTCTTAATTCATATGAGGCTGATTTCGAGCCTCTGAGGAAGACATCAAAGAAATTGGCATTATACTTTAACTTCAATTTCCGCTGTAAAAATGATGTAGTATCACTAAAGTATTAAAAGTTTGGTTACTATGCTGAATGCATCTATCCCATCAACTTGTGATAAAAGACTTACATCGAGTAAGTTGACCATAAGAAAGTACCAATTTCACAGATGTATCAGGATTTATTTTAAAGTTCCTTACCGTACTCCCGCAATTTGTCCCAAATGTGATAGCCGAATAAGAATTATCACCGTGTTTTTACTTACATGGGCAACACGACGGGAATCGCATTTGGAGCAGAATTTGCTCATCCTTCCAGAAAAAAAGATTATCTTCGAGCTATTGTTATGGGGTTCGTGTTTTCTATTTTATGTTTTCTTTATTCCATATTGTGTGATTGATACTCACAGCTTTGTTCCAACAATTCACTAATCGCTTTTTAATTTTAGGATTTTAATGTACGAGTATCATAGAATATATTATTTAAATTCATATATTTCAGTTCAAATCAGTAATACACCGGAAGAATGGAAACTGATGAATTTCAAATTTGTTGGAACCAAGGCTTCGCAGTATGTTTTTAAATGTATACAAAAACACAGATGTGTAACAATTACAGCAAGTTCTGGTGTTGGAAAGACAGAAACTCTACGACATGTGGCAATACAAATGGAAAATGAAGGATACAATGTTCTACTAGTAACCACTCCATGTGATGTAGTAAAATTTAACAATCCAAATAAAAAAACACTGTTCGTTATGGATGACTTTTGTGGAACTTATTCTATTAATCAATCTGACCTGAATATAATGGAACCTGTCATGGAAAGTATCAAAGATATATTGATTCGAAATAAAACAACAAAAATCATTGTAGCATGTCGACTACAAGTTTATCAAGATAACAAATTTGAATCGTTGTCTCTTTTCAGGACATGTGTATGCAACCTGCAATCAAAAGATTTGTGTTTATCACAAACAGAGAAACAGTCAATAGCAGAACAATATCTTGACATAAAAAGTTCAAACATAAGTATAGACTGTGTATATGATTGTTTTCCACTTCTTTGTAAATTGTATAGTAACATTTCAAATTCTAACATAACAGATTTCTTTCAGTATCCATTTTCAGTTTATGAATTAGAGATTGACAAGTTGCATAAAAATGGACATTTTGGAAAATATTGCGCCTTGGCTCTGTGTGTCATGTTTAACAACAGACTGGAAGAGGAATGGTTTACAGATGAAACAAATAAAGAAAAAAGACGAAGAATAAAGAACACATGTGAGGCGTGTAGGCTGAACAGAGGAACATCTCGACTTACCTTATTAGATGAAATGAATTCTCTTATACATACATTCATGAAAAAAGAACAAGATGTATATACTTGCATACATGATAAAATATTTGACTTTCTGACATATTATTTTGGAAAAAATATGATCCAGTGTGTGATCAGAAATGCAGACAGTTGTGTGATTAGTCAGAGACTGTTATTAGAAAAAAGAGGTAATATCACAGTTGTACCATTTGAATACCACCAAATGTACAGGGAGAGAATACTTGATGACTGGTCTAAAGGTAGGGTGCAACATGTGTTTAATAATATCAATTTGAAGATACAAGAGATCAGACAGAGATTTCTCTGTTATTTAAAAACATTAAATATTTCTTTCCAGAGGCAATTAGCACTAACCTGTGATATTGATTACAAAGACACTGTTTTGTTACAATGTTGTAGCTTAGATGATATTCCATTGATCACCTGGTGTATCAATCATGGTGTTGATCCTAACCAGTGCAACGTTAGTGGAGAGAGTCCTTTATTTGTTAGTGTACAAGAAGGCCATACAGATGTAGTGGAGTTATTACTGGATAACAAGGTGGACATAAATAAGTGTGAAAACCACGAAATATCTCCTTCGTTTATTGCTTGTTACAAAAACTGCACAGAGATTGTAAAACTATTACTTGCCAAAAACGCAAACATTGAAAAATGTATAGATAATGGAGAATCACCATTATTTGGTGCGTGTCGTAATAATAATGTAGACGTTATAAAACTGTTGCTGGACAAAAAAGCAGATATTGACAAGTTTACCAACGAGGGAGTATCTCCATTGTTAATTGCATGTCAAAATAATCATATAGAGACTTTAAAGTTGTTAATTGACAACAAGGCAAATATTTTAAAGTGTGCAGATAATAAAGCGTCTCCTCTGTATATGGCTTTTCAGAATAACCACATAGAGATAGTTAAGCTATTACTGGACAACATGGCAGAAATCAATCGGCCTTTTGACGATAGAGCATCTCCTTTTTATTTGACTTTTCAAACTAATAACAAAAAGATATTAAAAAGTATACAGGACAACAATACAGACATTAATACGTGTTCAGATATTGGAGCATCTCCTTTGTCTAAAGCCAATCATAGACATCGTACAGAAATTGAGAAAATACTACTCAACAACAAGGCATGCAATATTAGGTGCCTACCTAACGCCGGAGCACCGTTGCATATCGCTGTTCAGAACAATCATATAGAAATAGTAAAGTTATTACTGGACAACAATGCAGATATAAATACGTGTGTAGGTTTTGGAGCATCACCTTTGTATATTGCTTGTCAGAATAACTGTACTGAGATAGTAAAGGTATTACTCGAAAAAATGGCAGACGTAAATAAGTGCGGAGATGATGGAAAATTCCCTTTGTATATTGCTTGTCAGAGGAATCATATAGAGATAGTAAAGATATTACTGGACAATAAAGCAGAAATAAATCAGTGTCAAAAAGACGGACCATCTTCTTTGTATGTTGCTTGTCATCAAAATCATCTAGAATTAGTAAGGATGTTACTTGACTACAAAGCAGACATTGATAAAGGTGCAAATAATGGTGCAACTCCTTTGTTTATTGCATGTAAAAAAAATCACAAAGAGTTGGTAAAGTTATTACTGGATAATAAAGCTGACATAAATAAGGGTTTAGTTGATGGAGGATCTCCTTTGTTAATTGCTTGTTACCAGAATAATATAAGAAGTAGTAAGGGTGTTACTTGCCCACAAAGCAGATATTGATAAAAGTGCTCATAATGGATCATCGCCATTGTTTTTTGCTTGTCGGGAAAATCACGAAGAAATAGTAAAAGTACTACTGGACAACAAAGCCGATATAAATAGGTGTACATTCAATGGATCATCTCCTTTATTTGTTGCCTGTCAGGAAAATCACATAGAGATAGTAAAAGTACTTCTGGACAACAAAGCCGATATCAATAATTGTACATTTAGTGGTTCATCTCCTTTGTTTGTTTCGTTTATGAGAAATCATCAAGATATTGTAAAAATGCTGGTACAGAAGGGAGCAGATTGTAATATGGTGTTTTTCGTCTTAATGCTATTGAGAATGCGTATTCAAAAGTTTAATAGGTGATCATAAGTTACCGTAGTATCATGAGACGCATTTATCAAACATCTAATACTAAAATTATCAAAATGAACAAGAAATGGGAAATTTCAATTTTGTTAGGAAATTTAATACATTATTTAGTTAGTCTTGGAATCTACTGTATTTTCAATAAACAATTGTTGGTTCTTACAGTTTGTATATGTTTCATTTAAAGAAATAAGTATGGATTGTTTGCAAGTTTCGTCAACTTTTTAGTATCAGATATACATAATCAGAAATAAAAATTTGAAAATGTCATTTGTTATTTTCTTTTATTTTAAATTGAACCAAAAGAAAAGAAAAGTACATCATAAACCGTAATTTGATTTCCCCCCACTTACGGAAGCGCATATGGTACACCCCTTGTAAAGTTATTTTGTTGCTAATAAGTCGGAATTATTAGTTATGTTGTGTGTTATAAGATGGAATCTAATAATCATGTGGAGTCAACTTGTCGGAATTATGAAGAAATAATTGTATTACAATGTCGACTTGCTAATATAAATGTAATGTCATAGTAACAAGAAGTCGACATGATGAATTCAACTTGTTAATTGATAAAGTCGACAACTTGTTTGTTTGAAGATGAGATAAATCCACGTGACTATTTTGGAAAAAAACATAGGTCTATTTTTAAATCGATTTCCATATTCGTTTGTTTAATGTGCTTCAGTTGTGCGATTGGTTTTGTATGAAAATCGGCAGTCAAATATCAGAATTCGTGAAGTATTCAACGGAATATTCTGTTGTATGAGATTGCTGCTGTCAGCGTAAAATTGTAATGGAAAAGTCAATTTTTCTGTAACATACAAGATTTAAACAAGAATATGTCCCAAGTAACACGGATGACCCATCCGCACTATCATTTTCTATGTTCAGTGGACCGTGATAATGGGATAAAATCTCTAATTTGGCATTAAAATTAGAAAGATTATATCATAGGGAACATGTTTGCTAAGTTTCAAGTTTATCGTACTTCAACTTCATCAAAAACTACCTCGACCAAAAACTTTAACCAAAACTTTAACCTGAAACGGGACAGACGGACGCACAGACCAGAAAACATAATGCGCATAAATGGGGCATAAAAATCGATTTTTTCTGTAGAACTTCATCTTGATCTAAAAGATTAACACCTATACAATTATACACGGTTTAAACATAAATAAAGATTTACAAATTTATCAGGACAAACAAGTTTTATTTACTGCAAAACAAAACTCTCCGAATTGTATTTCGTGTCTTTTTGTTGTTGGGATATACAAGTTCTAGGCCATGTCCACTCTGTGTATTATTTCTATTTGTATCCATCTCATGAGTTAAGCCTTTTCAATTGAATTTTATAGGTAATTTTTATGTTGTAATGATACACCACTGTCTCGATCAGGTTAGGGGAGGGCTAAGATCCCACTATTAAACATGTTTAATCCCGCCGAAATTTATATGTATGTGCGTGCCCACTGACAGGAGCCTGTTATTCGGTGTTTGTCATTTGTTGATGTGTTACATATTTGTCTTTCGTTCGTCAATAAGTTCGTTAGTTTTCTCGTTTGAATTGTTTTACATTTATCATTTCGTGGTCTTTTATAGTAAACTAGCCAGTATGGGCTTTGCTCATTGTTGAAAACCGTACGGTAACCTATAATTGTAAATTTCTGTGTCATTTGGTCTCTTATGGAGAATTGTCTCATTGGCAATTATACCACGTCTTCTTTCTTTATACTAAGTTATATAAAAATAAGAAGATATGGTATGATAGTCAATAAGACACCTCCAAAAACATACCAAATCACTGAGAAGTAAACAGCAATATGTCACTATATGGTCTTTAACAATGAAAAAAAAACTACCGCATAGTAAGCTTTGCACGATCCCGTGATAAATGTGAAAAAAATGAGAAACATAACAATATAAAACACGAAGACGCCGACGCCATTAATACCGACAACTGAATAAAGATTTGTTTTGTCTCACGTTCGTGGCATTAATGCCACAGGCTCGACACAAATCAAATGACAAGTACGTTATTGTCAACAAATGAAACACTTTAAATCATCTCACACTCAATTACAGGGATACAACGGATATTCTAATGCAACAACGTTTGTAACGTTCATTTTGATTTGAAAACTTCACTTTTAATTGAAAATTGATGCTATGGGACGTACACGAAAGCACAGACGGCATATGACAGATTTTAATTACATGTTTTAACGTTGTTTTCTGTCAGTTTCATTAGAATGGAGATAACAATATTGTATTTTAAGCTCCGACGGCATCAATTGGAGATTTGATGGTCGCAAATACCCGTTTACTGTCTCCGCTAACGCATCGCCAGTAAACTTAATTTGCGACCATCAAATCCCCAATTGATGCCGTCGGAGCTTAAAATATAATTGGAGATTTGATGATCGCAAATACCCGTTTACTGTCTCCGCTAACGCGTCAGTAAACTTATTTTGCGACCATCAAATCCCCAATTGATGCCGTCGGAGCTTCAAATACAATACAGTTATCTCCTATATATATGTTCCAATTGCCGTAATCATAATTCCTTCTGCACTCGACCAAATCACTGGGTTTGTAATTTCACAAATAACACGACAGGTGACTCATATTGAGCAGGATCACCTCTTTCTTCGAGATTTTCGCCGGATTTTGGTGAATTTACATTGACCAGTAATACAGATCTATTGATTTATCCAACTACAACTGAGTTTTAATGGTTTTTATTGTGCAGTGACACGGCGATCCGAGGTTTGAGTTAGGGTTGAGCGCTCACAGACATGTTTTACTCCGCCACATTCTTCATATGCCAGTCACAAGCCAAGAGCCTGTAATTCAATTGTTGCCTTTGGTTCATGTGTTTCACATTTGTTTTTGTAAATTGTTTTTTTATAAATAAGGCCGATACATTTTTCATTTGAATTGTTCCACATTTTCACGTGGTGGTCTTTCATAGCCTACTATACGATTTGTTAAAGGCCGTACGACTGCCTATGATTGTTGACATCCTCTGCAATTAAACTCTGGTAGCTAGTTGTCTCATTGGCTATCACACCACATCTCACAACTCTATTGAGTAGTGGCGTCTTCGTCTTCGTCATTAGATTGTTAGGTTTCCCGCCTGTGTAGTTTTACATGTCATTTCGGATTCTTTCATAGCTTACTATGCGGTAAAGGTTTTGCTGATCTTCTTATTTTCTTTAGCTACCGGATCCCTCCCCGTGCGCTTCCTTCGAAATATTCTTTGCGATTCTACATAGATACTAGGGAACAGGACAATTTTTTTTTTGCAGTAAGTAAAACGGTTTTGTAAATCTCCATGAATTGTTATAGGAGTTAATGTTTGAGTATCATACAAGATTTAAAAAAAATGTTTTTTGTGAGATGCTTTGATTTAATAGATCAAAATAAAGCATCTACAGATTTTTTTAATTTTTTTTTAAATCTTGTATGTTACAAAAAAATTTACTTTTACTTTACAATTTCACACTGACAGCAGTAATCTCATACAACAGAAGGTTCCGTTGAATCCTTCACGAATTTATCATTATACTGATTCCATTTGATAACTAAGGAAAATAAACGGCCTGAATAAATGGTGGGGGTATATCCCCCTTATGTCTGACATATTGTTATTTTTTTAGTACTTTTTTCTGATATTTGACTGCCGTTCCCCCTTTTCATACAAAATAACTCGCACAACCGAAGCACATTAAACAAAAGAAATATTGAAATCGATTTAAAAATAGACCTATGTTTTTCCAAAATAGTCACGTGGATTTACCTCATCTTCAAATAAACAAGTTGTCGACTCTATCAATTAACAAGTTGAAGTCATCATGTCGACTTCTTGTTACTTTGTCATTACATTTATATTAGCAAGTCGACATTGTAATGCAATTATTTCTTCATCATTCCGACAAGTTGACTCCACTTGATGATTATATTCCAGCTTATAACACACAACATAACTAATAATTCCGACTCATTAGCAAAATAACTTTACAAGGGGTGTACCATATGCGCTTCCATACCCACTTGTTATTCATTCAATACTGTGTTGTTTTATTGATTGCTTAATGAAAGTATGAATATCTGTGCAAATAATATTATGCTACTTGTTGTCAAACGTTTATCTCTTGTTCCCTTGAGAGGTTTGGTCAGCTATAAAACAAGGTTTAATCCAAAATCAATCACACAAGAAAATGCCTGTGCCAGGTTGTTGTCCATTCGTTTGATGTATTTGATCGATTGATTTTGCCTTTTGTTTATGGACTTTCCGTTTTGAATTTTCCTCGGAGTTCGGTATTTTGTTGTTTTACTTTTTACTACTATATTACGAAACTTTATTCATTACCCCTTTCAAAACTTCATTCTCTGTTCAATTCATGTTTGGAATCCACTGTTACAAAGCCTCATTCAAACCAATACAAACTTCAAGCTATAATTTCGGATATTGCAAGTCACAGACTTTTCAAGCCCGTTCGCATTGGAAAAGATGAAAAAGAGAAAAGATCTTTTCTAAATCTTTCCTTTGCCAACAAAGGTCTCGATGGCGTCAACCTAGGCAATATCCTTCATCATAAATTAGTTCAATCAAAAATACCTCCTTATTTCAAAGACCAGTCTGTACCAATAATTTCTTATACCTATACCAAACCTATTGCAACTAAAATTTTCAATTACAAACGCGTTTTGCAGAATCTCGATATTGACGACTTCAACTCTAAACCTCCTGATTGCACTTGTGCTAGTTTCCAATTCACATATAATCCTGCTGGCCACGTTATTACCGGTGACCTTAACATTGTTAATAACACTTCTCTACAAAATGTGTTATCGAAAGGTCCGAAATATCGTTAGCCTAAATTCATCAATTGGAAATACAACTTAAAAATTTTGATGGACTCAGTCGAGGATTATGCCAGGCAATGGGCTAAACGTGAAAAGGAAGACGTAGACACTCTATCCGAATGGATTAAGGCAGTGAGGTCGTTAATACAAATCAGAATTAAGAAACTGAATGGGTCCATCAATGCCCATGCTACGTCAATCTTTAAAGACCCAAATGTTGCTAAACACTTATCCGACCTCCATGATAAATATGTTGTTGTCCCCGCAGACAAAGCCCCAAATAATATCGTTTTTGTCTGTAAAAGTCACTACATTAATTGCTTGATAAACGAATTAAGTATAGACAATTCACTTGGAAACTCAACATATACCCTCACGACACTTACCAAAGAGGAAATCCTGGATAATCATAGGTCTGTTCTTTGTTTCTTTGGTATTTCAACCAAAGATGAAGAACTGGATCTTCCATCACTGTATTGGATACCTAAACTACATAAGTGTCTTTACAAACAACGGTATATTGCTGGGTCTTCCAAGTGCTCCACAAAACCTCTTTCTAAATTATTAACATCTATTTTATCAGCAATCAAAGACGGGCTTCAAAGTTATTGTGAAACTGCCTATTCTAGAGGTGGCGTGAATCAGATGTGGATACTTAAAAATTCCAAAGATCTTTTAGAGTACATACAATCTAACTCTCTTTCATCTTGTAACAGTATTAAAACATTTTACTTTTCTACTCTGTACACAAGTATTCCACATTCCAAACTTAAAGACAAATAGAAAGAGTTGGTATTACTTTGCTTCATAAAAAAGAATGGCCAACGTAGATACAAGTATCTTGTCTTAGGGAGGGATAAATCATACTTAAAATCATATTATCAAGATGCTTGATTTCTTGATTGACAACATATTTGTAACGTTCGGAGGACGTGTTTTTCAACAGACTGTCGGCATCCCAATGGGAACAAACTGTGCCCCTCTACTTGCCGACTTGTTTCTTTATTATTATGAGGCTGACTTCATGCAGGAACTTCTGAGGAAGAGAGATAAGAAGTTAGCAATATCCTTTAACTCTACTTTCCGCTATATAGGTGACGTTCTTTCACTAAACAATTCAAAATTTGGTGACTATGTGGAACGCATCTATCCCATCGAATTGGAGATAAAGGATACTACAGATACAGTTAAGTCGGCTTCATATCTTGACTTACATCTAGAAATTGACAATGAGGGTCGGTTGAAAACAAAACTTTACGACAAAAGAGATGATTTCAGCTTTCCAATTGTGAACTTTCCATTTCTAAGTAGCAACATTCCAGCAGCACCTGCATACGGGGTATATATCTCCCAATTGATACGATATTCCCGTGCTTGCATTTCCTATCATGATTTTCTTGATAGAGGGTTACTGCTCACAAGGAAGCTATTAAACCAAGAGTTCCAAATGGTGAAGTTGAAATCATCCCTTCGTAAATGTAAAGTTTACGGACGCCATCACGAGTTGGTTGACCGTTATGGAATAACCGTTTCACAAATGATATCGGATATGTTCCTTACGTCGTAACTACAATCCCCTTCCCTTTCATGAATGTGACCTACCGAATTAGACTATTTACCGGATTTGTAATCACATAAGCAACACGACGGGTGCCACATGTGGAGCAGGATCTGCTTACCCTTCCGGAGCACCTGAGATCACCCCTAGTTTTTGGTGGGGTTCGTGTTGTTTATTCTTTAGTTTTCTATGTTGTGTCGTGTGTGCTATTGTTTTTCTGTTTGTTTTTTTCATTTTTAGCCATGGCGTTGTCAGTTTGTTTTAGATTTATGAGTTTGACTGTCCCTTTGGTTTCTTTCGTCCCTCTTTTACTTCTTTTTTCAGTTAAGTTCATTGACTTAAAAAGTTGGTTGATTTTGTTCGGCTTTTTAACTATTTTGATATGATCGTCACTGATGAGTCTTTTGTAGACGAAACGTGCGTCTAACGTATTGAATTATAATTCTGGTTCCTTTGATAACTATTTAATAATTTGATCTTATGTTGTATTGTTTCACCAATGTCCCAGGTTCGGGTTATGGTTTAGTTTTTTAACATATCTTATTTGCTGAATTAAAGCAAAATGGATTAGACACAAGTAAATCATACTTATGAAGTCTTCTCCATATATGGTTGACGCGCTTTCAAACTAGTTTATCCCCGCCACATTCAATACGTGCATGTCCCAAGAAAGGAGCATTTCATTCAGTGGTTGTTTTTTTCCCCTGTAAATCATATTTTTTTCTCCGTTTATTACTTTGTACTTAAAACAGTCCGTTAGTTTTTTTCAGTTTGATTGTTTTGTCATTTCGGGGTCCTTAATAGCTCACTATGAGGTATGAGTTTTGTGAACAGGAAATTATAAAAATGACCATATAATTGATATTCAGGTCACCATCGAAGTGCTGACTACTGGGCTGGTGGTACCCTTGAGGACGAAACGTCCACCAGCATTGGCATCGACCCAGTGATGTTAATAGTTATTAAAGGTTCCAGGATTATTATTCAATACGCCAGACGCGCGTTTCGTTTACATAAGTCTCATTAGTGACGCTCAGATCAAAATAGTTAAAAAGCCAATCAAGTACAAAGTTGAACAGCATTGAGTACCCAAAATTCAAAAAAAGTTGTGCCAAATACGGCTAAGGATATATATGCCTCGTATAAGAAAATCCTTAGTTTTTCGATAAAATTCAAAGTTTTGTAAACAGGAAATTTAAACAAATGACTAGACGAAAAGAGTCATATCTAAAAAAAGAGAAAAACATCTTAATAATCCAGAGTGGACATATTGTATTACTTTTATATCTCAATAACAAAAAGTCTGTCTGACAAAATCTTAGCGTACTGGCAGCTACCAACAGCTAGTTCAAAGCTAATAACAACTAATAAAAAACTATTCATCGGTACACATCCTACAACTAATGGACAAAGTGTCAAGACGTTATTAAGTCAGGGAAAATAGGCTATTAAAAAAATAAACCGCAGCAAAATAATGTTTTATAACGCTTTCCCGTACCAAACCGATGCGAATTATTTATATTGAAACTTTTCGTTCGTTCTTTCGTTTGTCCGCAAACCTATCTTTTAATTCGTCCGTTCCACATGTGGAAAAAAGTAAAATCACAAAAATACTGAACTTAGAGGAAAATCTAATCCGAAAGTCCATAATCACATTGCAAAATCAAATAACAAAACACATATTCCTGACTTGGTACAGACATTTTCAAATGTAGAAAATGGTGGATTAAACCTGGTTTTTATAGGGCTAACCCTCTCACTTTGACGACAGTCTCGTCAAATTCCGTTATATTTACAATGATGCAGGCACTAAACAGACATAATTAATAAAATAGTCAAAATATGGATACAGCAGTCATCATTGTGTAACAATTTTAAAAGGAACAATTTAACAGACCACAAAAACATCTATCTTCAAACACATTCATTGATTCTGACGTCAGAAAATTTTATTCGTCACATAGTCAAGTTATGAGAACCAAAGAAACACAAAAAGTCGCATATACAAAGCACATCATCAAAAAATGAAAGATAATACAAACACATTGACGGGATGTTTTATAGTACCGAGTCACGTTAAATTGATATCAATATCACATAAAACAATCCAACAGTAAAAGTAATATTAATAATAGAACAAAGACAAATGAAAGAACAATATAACACGTTGTTAAGATGATAAACAACATCAGTACGCAGAATCTATACATCAAGACCATTATGCATTATTTGTGAAGTTGATACGGAATATTTATCAACAAGGTCTTGATACCTTCCGATGAACTTTTTTTTAGAAAAAGGACGAGACGTTCTTTGACATACACTTGGTTCATCAACTTTCTACTAGGAGCTACAAGCTCTTGAATATCGAATAAGTTGGGAAATATATATCCCATATGCAGGTGAAGTTGGTATGTTGCTACTAAGGTGGGGGGGGGGGGGGGGGGGATTTATAATTTCAAAATTAAAATCGTCTCGTTTGTCATAGATTCTGGTACTGAAATGACTGTGTAAGTCAAATTCGAGATATAAGTCTAAAAATGAGGCGGAGGAAGCCGTGTCTGTTTTTTTTTAATTTCTAGTCCTGGGGAATATATTAATGGAACCCAATCAGAAAAGTTCTAATTGTTTATGGAAAGAACATCATCGATATATCTGAAAGTGAAATTTAATAATCTGGCTTCTTTGATCCTCTTGTTTTTGACAAGTGTCTGAAGGAACTCCGATTTATATGAAAATAAGAAGAGGTCGGCAAGAAGAGGCGCACAGTTTGTTCCCATAGGAATGCCGACAATTTGTTGGAAAAGTCTACCTGCAAACTCAACAAATATGTTGTCGATAAGAAACTCCAGCATACTGACCACTTATTATTCTGTGTGGCATGTTTTACCTTTTCGTTTGTCACTATTAACGAAATATACCTTATGATATCCCAAAGTAATAAATTTATAGCGTATGCTACCAGTTTTATGTTGAAAAGGCATAGTGGAATTATTTCTTTTAGGCGATTTTTCAATTTCACATGGCGAATGTTGGTATACAGGGTTAAATAATCAAAGATTTGATGGAACTAATTTCAGAAAAAGTCCGAGATTTAAAATTGTCTAGAAGTTCCTTAGAATTTTTAAGAATCCACATACGGTTAATACCACTTCGCCAGTAAACAGTTTCACAGTATTTCTGAAGACACTCTTTCACTGCGGACAGAATTTTAGTCAATCTAATAGACAATTATTTAGTGGAACATGAAGATGAGCTAGCAATATACCGTTGTATGTACGGAATTTTATGAAGCTTTGGTATCAAATACAAACAAGGTAAGTCTCCGATTTGGTTTTCAATGTAATGTTATTGAAGCCATGAAGGAGTTATGATTTGCTAAAATCTCATCCTTGTCAAATGATATGTCTTTGTATGTGGGATTACCTGAGTGCTCATTTATACCTTATTCTTTTACAAGACATTCGTAGTAATACGATTTACATACAAAGACAATATTATTTGAAGCTTTGTCCGCAGGAACAACACCATACTTATGAAGAGATGATAGACATTTTATGGCCTCATTGCTCTGAAAACGGACTTTGGTCGATCGTTCCTACAGTTTTTCAACTTGTGATTGCGACGTTTTATCAGAGACCGGATAGTTTTAACCCATTCTGACAAAGTGTACAGTTCAACTTCTTCTCGCTTAGCCCATGCTCTGGCGTAGTCTTCAATGGAATCCCTAATTATTTTGAAGTTATGGTTCCAATTAATGTGGTGGGGGCTCTAAACTAAGGACCATGAGAAATCACCTTTCGGAGATTTTTATGTTGAATTATGTTTAGATCCAAAGTTTTAACATGACCATAAGGCGAGTGGGAACAGTCACATGTCAGAGTGTTTTTTAGATATTGTTCTAAGTCAAGGTCCTGCAATGCTTGTTTATAGTTAAATATTTTAGGTGCAATGGTTTTGGTGTAACTGTAGAATACAATATGAACAGACTGATTTTGAAAATAAATAGGAATTTTAGATGTTACCTCCTTGTGATGTAGAACGTTGCAGATATTAATTGCATCAATTCCTCTATTGGCAAATTTCCTACTCCTTTAATATTATCATTGCAACCATATGGCATTGCAGTCCCTAATTCCCTTATCCAGAAATCTTTGCGGAAAGGAGTACTTAGTACACGGCTATTTGTGGATCTGTATTTTCAGACCGGTGTTGATTCATTCTTTTACGCAAAGTTTGACGAGTTTCACCAACATAAAGTAGTCCACACATAGTACATTCGATTCCGTACACGACATTGTCTGTGGAACAGTCCAGGGGATCGAAAGATTTAGTATAACTAGAACACACCTGTGATATCGCGGGTCCGTGACTGAATTAAAGTATATAACTATGCGCAAGCCTTATTTTAGCATTAGTATTGTCATCTGATAAAGTCATGCCGATTATAAGATACACAGTTTCTCTGCTTTCAAATCTTTCTGTTTGAACCCGTCGAACTGGAACTTATCAATTATTGGTAATATTAATTATTTGGAAAACAAAAGGTCCTGGAATGGAGTATTTTTTTAATCAACAGCATTGTCCTATATTAGTTATAAATAAAGTTGAATTCTTTGATTCACTGTTTTACGTCATGCCCGCTAACAAATTGAAAACTGTACCTATACGCCTTATTTTTAGTCCAGATTTTTAGTATTAGTATTGTTATCTTAGAAAGTCTTACTGATTAAATGATTAAACTTAGTAGTGTCAACCCTGTGATTATGACCCGTGTATATAGCATATTAATCCTAAATACACCGTTTGGTGGTGCGCCTGTTAGATGCGGAACGTACAGATAAGGTAATAGGTAACAGGTGAATATACTATTGGTATCGGTATCGGACTCGACCCGGAACTTCTTAATTATTGGCAATATTAATTACGTGGAAAACAAAAGGACCTGGAGTGGTGTAATTTTTAATCTACACCTTTGTACTATATTAGTTATATATAAAGTTGAATTCTTTGATTCGTCGTTTTTACGTGATGACGGCTGACAAATTGGACCTCGTAATTTTAGTATTATAGATATATTTTAGATGTTAAACTACTAGTAAAATCAGGAGTCGTGATTAACATATCAAATGTCTTACACGTGCTCCTTTTTCCTTTTTTAGCTCACCTGGCCCATAGGGCCAAGTGAGCTTTTCTCATCACTTGGCGTCCGTCGTCCGTCATCCGTCGTCCGTCGTCCGTCGTCGTCCGTCGTCCGTCGTCGTCGTCGTCGTCCGTCGTTAGCTTTTACAAAAATCTTCTCCTCTGAAACTACTGGGCCAATTTTTACCAAACTTGGCCACAATCATTATTAGGGTATCTAGTTTTAAAATTGTGTCCGGTGACCCAGCCAACCAACCAAGATGGTCGCCATGGCTAAAAATAGAACATAGGGGTAAAATGCAGTTTTTGGCTTAAAACTCAAAAACCAAAGCATTTAGAGCAAATCTGACATGGGGTAAAATTGTTAATCAGGTCAAGGTCTACCTGCCCTGAAATTTTGAGATGAATCGGACAACCCGTTGATAGGTTGCTGCCCCTGAATTGGTAATTTTAAGGAAATTTTGCTGTTTTTGGTTATTATCTTGAATATTATCATAGATAGAGATAAACTGTAAACAGCAAAAATGTTCAGTAAAGTAAGATCTACAAATAAGTCTGTTAACCCCTTTAGGAGTTATTGCCCTTTATAGTCAATTTTTAACCATTTTTCGTAAATCTTAGTCATCTTTTACAAAAATCTTCACCTCTGAAACTACTGGGCCAAATTAAACCAAACTTGACCACAATCATCATTGGGGTATCTAGTTAAAAAATTGTGTCCGGTGACCTGGCCAACCAACCAAGATGGCCGCCATGGCTAAAAATCGAACATCGGGGTAAAATGCAGTTTTTGGCTTATCACTCAAAAACCAAAGCATTTAGAGCATATCTGACAGGGGTAAAATTGTTTATCAGGTCAAGATCTTTCTGTCCTGAAATTTTGAGATGAATCGGACAACCCGTTGATGGGTTGCTGCCCCTGAATTGGTAATTTTAAGGACATTTTGCTGTTTTTGGTTATTATCTTGAATTTTATTATTGATAGAGATAAACTGTAAACAGCAAAAATGTTTCGCAAAGTAAGATCTACAAATAAGTCAACAAGACCAAAATGGTCTGTTGATTTCTTTAGGAGTTATTGCCCTTTATAGTCAATTTTTAATCATTTTTCATAAATCTTAGTTATCTTTTACAAAAATCTTCTCCTCTGAAACTACTGGGCCAAATTAAACCAAACTTGGCCACAATCATCATTGGGGTATTAAGTTTAACAATTGTGTCCCGTGACCTGGCCAACCAACCAAGATGGCCGCCATGGCTAAAAATAGAACATAAGGGTGAAATGTAGATTTTGGCTTATAACTCTGAAACCGCAGCCTTTAGAGCAAATCTGACAGGGGTAAAATTGTTTATCAGGTCAAGATCTATCTGCCCTGAAAGTTTGAGATGAATCTGACAACTCGTTGTTGGGTTTCTGCCCCTGAATTGGTAATTTTAAGGAAATTTTGCTGTTTTTGGTTATTATCTTGAATATTATTATAGATAGAGATAAACTGTAAACATCAATAATGTAAAGCAAAGTAAGATTTAAAAATAAGTCAACATGACGAAAATGGTCAATTGACCCCTAGGAGTTATTGTCCTTTATAGTCAATTTTTAACAATTTTCATAAAATTTGTAAATTTTAACTAACATTTTCCACTGAAACTACTGGGCCAAGTTCATTATAGATAGAGATAATTGTAAGTATCAAGAATGTTCAGTAAAGTAAGATGTACAAACACATCACCATCTCAAAACACAATTTTGTCATGAATCCATCTGCTTCCTTTGTTTAATATTCACAGAGACCAAGGTGAGCGACACAGGCTCTTTAGAGCCTCTAGTTTGTGTTTACAAGAAGAAATGATAGGTGTTGATTCACTTGTAGCGGGTGTCTTTAAACAGTCGAAAATATTGACGCAACATGGCTTTAACTTATGAAAGGTATCTGCAATTTTAAAATAGTAATTACCTTCTGGCTGAACCTAAGTCAAATCAGGGGTATCCCGGAGGATATTCCGTGGAACACACAAATCAAATATAATGCTACAGTGTTCCGTGCAGCAAAAGAGGACCTTGGTAACACGAGCGACGTCCCAGTCGATTTGTTCTTTGTATTATTTGTATTCATCATGCATAAACCTACCAAGTTAATGATGCCCACTGGGAATAATCCACCAGCAGTAAAGTTTCCTCTAGGAAGAAACTTGACATCGACTTGATTGTAGTAAAATCACAAAAATACTGAACTTAGAGGAAAATCTAATCAGAAAGTCCATAATCACATGGAAAAATCAACTAACGAAACACATGAACGAATCCACTCCGTTATAACTAGCTGTTCCAGAGCACATGCAATCACCCCTAGGTTTTTGTGTGGTTCCTTTATCTAAGTATTTAGTTTTCTATTTTATTTTTATGTTCTGATGTTTTTCTATTAGCATTTTTTACTTGTTTTACCATGGCGTTGTCAACGTATTTTTGACTTCTTAATCTGTATGATCCTTTTGTATCTTTCGGATAACGTTCACATTCGTGAAGGCAATGAAAGGGAAAATTATAAGAAGATATTTGAATAATATTTTTATCGATATTTTCATTGTATCTGGTAAATGAGCGTCATTGATGAGTCTTATGTAGACGAAACGCGTGTCTGTCGTATTAAATTATAATCCTGGTACCTTTTTTAACTAATTACTAAATTAAAGCATATATAGATTTGTATACACTTTTTTTTTATATCTAATCAAAACGTTACGGAATATCTCTTGCACAGATGATGACTGATATGCTCTAATTGTCGTCTTCGTCCTTCAATGTGACCTACCGAATTAGAATTACCACCTAATTTACTAACATGAACAACAAGACGGACGCTACATGTTGAGCACGATCTGCTTTCCCTTGCGGAGCACCTGGGTTGATCCCCATTTGTTTTTTCTTTGGTTTCGTATGTCTCAGCCTTTGCTTTTTTATGTTTTTGTTTGTACTGTTGTATGTCTTTTTGTATTTTTGTTTTTAGCCATGGCGTTTTTATAGATATAGGAAGATATGGTATGAGTGTCAAGGAGACAACTCTCCATCGCAGTAACAAGTTATAGTTGTAAGCCATCATAGGTTAAGGTACGGTCTTCAACACGTAGCATAGGCAAACACCAAACAGCAATCTATAAAGGTCCCCAAAAATTATTTAAGTTTATTTTCGTGATTTTTTTTTTTACAATAAAACCTTTGAATGTATGCTGATTGGTATTTTTGCCAGAGAAATCATGATATCATCAGTTATAATTGAAATTGAAATATATTTTAGTGTCTTCAAGTCCTCATACACGTTTTGTCTGAAATATTTTTACTAGATGTGTTTCTTGCTATGTGCAATAAAGATAAATAGATCCATTTCCAACTGATTAAATCTGTTTGTTATTATGCTTTTCTCCCACACTACCGTTCAGGGTAGGAATATGTTTCATGCAGGCAAACGTATTTAACCCGCCAACTGGTATTTGTGTTACCAAGTTAGGGACTTGTTATTGAGTAGTCGTTGTTGGTTGTTCGCCGTTGAATAATTTATAGATTATTGGTTTAGCCAAAAGCAGGTCATTGATTTTCTTTAGGAATTGGTTTTCATTTTGACATGTTTGGACTTTTAAACACTTACTTGCTTACACATAGTATCAATTTGCTGATTGTTTAGGGTCGTCCGGAGACGAGTTCTTACACCCATGTTGATTTTGTCCCTCGTTGATAGTTATCTCAATGGCAATTATAGAAATTATAATCCATCATGTTGTGATAGACATTGCAATGACCAAATAAAAATTCGGGCAACATTTGATTAAATCACACAGAGGCTTAAAAAGAGAAATACAAAACCTTAAAAGGCTCATATCACTCCCGATATCGCTCTACTGTGCTGGAAAATTAAACTATCAGTCAGGAAGATCAACGGAATATGTCGTAAAATAGCAACAATGTCTCACATCGACGAAGAAAAGCTGAATTATCTTTGAATCTTCTGTTCGTGGAACACATATTCTACCTTTTTAAAAACAAATTCCTTGAAATAATAATGCTGCTATTAATCTGCTGTAAAGGTCACTGATTATTAGAACAGGACAGACTGATCAGTTGAAACGATTTACTATAGTTACTGTCGTCTTTCTGTCCATTAATGTATTCATAAAAGAGGGACGAAAGATACCAAAGGGACAGTCAAACACATAAATCTAAAACAAACTGACAACGCCATGGCTAAAAATAAAAAAGACAAACAAACAACAGCACACACGACACAACAAAGAAAACTAAAGAATAAACAACACGAACCCCACAATATGCATATAAACCATTACTTCCGCTTTTAATTGATTAATCGTAACATTTAAGCTTAAAGACATACATATATAAATGTTAAGAAACACAGCTGTTACAGTGTTAAATGCAAATTCACAATGATGTTTATTAAGTAAATATATTTTGTTGTTATTTTGCTTATGACTGTTTATCGAACAAGTTATTACTTCAAGGTAAGAAGATTACCACTTAATGTGTATGACTGCATGAATTGAATATGCATGTATAGTTCATTAACATGTTTAGGAGTTTAGTGTGATGTTCATTTTTATGGAACTAGTACACTCTTTATTTAGGAACCAGCTGAAGCCTGCCTCCGGTTGCGGGATTTTCCCGCTGTGTTAAAGACCCATTGGTGGCATTCGGTGTTTTAACTCTTCGGTCGGGTTGTTTACTCTTCGATACGTTCTCCATTTCCATTATCTATTCTCGTTAGAAAGGATTGACACTTCCATGGATTAAGAGACAAGATAATTAAACACATAAAATTGACATGGGCATTAATGTTAAACTATAACATTCTACCTTTGATTGACTTAATAATAAAGATATTTCTCAAAATTTACTTTAACGAAAGCATGAAATATTTTTTAACTTGCAACTGCCAAGGATACATTTGTACTGAGACTAGAATAAATTCTTATTTATCAAATAATACTCTCCACGTATTTTTAATTGTCATCAATTATGACAAAGTATCGATAAAAATGTCCAAAATCTGAAAAGACCCACTTTTTTCTCAATATGCATGATCAATAACTCGACATTCTCCAAAAGCATGAATTTCGTCTTGATTTCTCTTTACAATGTATGATTCATATTCAATTTGTATGAAATGTGCTCGACAAATTCTCGACGTTCTGAATATGGTCTTAAAATGTCTTAACAAATTCTCTACATTTGATGATTGTCTTGAAATTTTTCAACACTCTTTTCTTTTTCTCAGTATGGATCGACATATTCCAAACATTTTGAGTTGTGTCTTAAATTTACTTGACAATCATGAGCTTTACAAATCATGACCAATAAACATGATATATCTTTATCTTTATTTCTTTTTATATACTATACTTTAATTTATTTCAAGTAACATTTATTACAACAAAAACAAAAGTTGGGCATGTGAATATTTTTAATTAAACATTTGGGTATATAAATATTTTTATAGAGTTTTTTGTAGTGTACAATTGTACTTACTGGTATACATGATATATTAGTGACGCTAGCATGCTGGTAGGAAGAGTTTTTCTGATGCCACACCTTGAGTCCCTATATATAGAAGCTATTCTTTGTATTAATCGTTTGTTGCAATTGCTTAATTTTAAATAAATATGTAAACCATTTTCGGTATGTAGATTTTGGTTATACGATTATAGAGATTAAAAAAGAACCACTTGTGTAACTTTGCAAATTGCAAATTTATCTTTTTGTTTGTCCTTTTCTTTTTTGGTATTGATATGGAAAAAAAGACGATGAAAATCTTTTGTTTAATACTGGATACTTTATAAATAAAACTTTGAATAAAGAACGATAAATAGCCGGGTCATCTTCACAAATGGTCATTCTCAAATTGTTTTAATATTTATTGAACTGCAGTTATATTATGATATGATATATTCGAGCAGTGGTTTCAATCAGATTTTGGGGCTTATATTTTGAAGATTTACAATCCTGAATCTTCAATCATAATCTTTGCAGTAATATAAAAAATATCATCAAATATTACATCAAAGAATTGCTAGAATTTTTTATCAAAAGAATGCTTGTGAGTTTGTTAAAATAATATTTCATGTGTCTGTCTGTATTCCAACTAAATAAAATCATCATAATTACCAGGAATGCAATTTTGAATTTGCGCCAGACGCGCAACTTCTCTACAAAAGACTCACCACTGATGCTAAAAAAAAAAAAAAAAATTTTGAGTTTTGTAAACAGTTAATTTATAGTTATTACCAATATCAATAACAATACATGTCAACACAGAAACGTCTACGTATACATGGCTGGTGATTCTCTCGAAGAATAAAAACTACACCGGTATTGGCATCGGCACTGTGATTGTAAATAATTTCATCCTAGATACCAGGTATGCAATTTTGTATATGCGCCAGACGAGTGTTTTGTCTACTACTAACGACACCCCGCTAATGGCCTTTTTTTAAATCTGTTCTCATATGAAGTACATTACATATAGAACCTCCTTTAAGACAATAAACAGTCATAATGCAAATTTCTCAATTTTCAATTTCAGATTAAATGATTGTGCCCCCTTCACTAAATACTCCATTTTTCGGTTAGTGTTTCCATCACGTGTGTCTGGGTAAGTTTTGGGTCGTACGATAACTTATAATAGCTTATATCCACTTTATTTGAACTCTGGTCGTAATTTGTGTCATTGAAAATCATACCAAAATCTTTTTACTTTTATATTGAGAAGACAGAAACTATTAAAACTAGATAATATGTTTCATATTTTTATCTCTATTTTCATATTGACACGGATGGACGATTTCAAACTAACAACTATGATTAATGTAATAAGTTTGACTTTACAGAAAATGCATATGACGAAACTAAATTCTAGAAACACGGCTGTTGCAATGTAAAAATGTATTACCTACATTATTATTGATTATATGCAGGGCTTAGTGAGGTAAACCAATTTTGTCGTTATTTCATTAATGGATACTTCAAACAAGTCATTACTTTAAGGTAAGAAAAACACAACTTATTTTGCAAATGTTTTATAAAGTAAATCATATACGTAGTGATAATTCGATGCCACACTGGTTCAGACATGTGATTGAAAAAAGAAATAGGTATGAAAATATAATCCTGAAAATAAAAACTTCAAATAGTGTCTTATTGTAATAGAAGTCAATTTTATCCCTTCGAACTGGAGATATAGGATACTACGGATACAGTTAAGTCTGTCTCATATCTTGACTTAAATCTAGAAATTGACAATGAGGGTCGGTTGAAAACAAAACATTACGACAAAAGAGATGATTTCAGCTTCCTAATTTTGAATTTCCATTGCTATGTAGCAACATTCAATCAACGCCTGCATACGAAGTATATATCTCCCAATTTATACAATATTCCCGGGCTCGTTTTTCCTATCATGTTTTTCTTGATAGGGGATTGCTGCTCACAAGGAAGCTATTAAACCAAGAGTTACAAATAGTGAAGTTAAAATCATCCCTTCGTAAATTTTACGGACACAATCACAAGTTGGTTTATCGTTATGGAATAACCGTTTCACAGATGAGATTGGATAGGCACCTTATGTCGTAACTACAATGCCCTTTCCTTTTCACGAATGTGACCTAACAAATTAGACTATTTCTCGGATTTATAATAACATAAGCAACACGACGGGTGCCACATGTTGAGCAGGATCTGCTTACCCTTCCGGAGCACTTGATATCATCCCCACTTTTTAGTAGGGTTCGTGTTGCTTAGTCTTCACATTTCTATGTTGTGTCTTTTGTACTAATATCTGTCTGTCGTTTTATTTTTTGCCATGGCGTTGTCAGTTTATTTTCAATCTATGAGTTTGACTCTCCCTCTTTTTTCCTTCTTTTATAATTTTAGGTTGTTAAATCTGGCATTAGCCACAGCTTTATCTAGAATTTAAATTAAAGGATCTATCAGATTATTATACGAAATCTATAGAAAATTAAATGAACCACAAAGCAATGGTTTAGTATTGAATATATCAATTTCTTTTTTAGAAACCCTTATCCGTCAAAAAATGTTTTTTTTTAGAATCAGGAGACTAGTTCAAATCAATACAACCCTTATTTATTGTTCATATGTACATGGTTTCTGTGATAAAAGTGAAGCCTCTCTCTCAGTTTTTAAAACAATTAGCTGAACTTAGATGTTTATATTAGCTAGCCGGGTTAGCATTTTCTGCTCCGTTTTTTGGCTTATCACTAGTAGTTTATGGCAAGTATAAATTCGTTCTTTTGCTTTGAAGTAAAACTGAGGTCTATTTTAGCCATTTTCAACCGAGTCATTAGCAATACACGTGATCCTGAAGTTATCATGTCCATTAACTCAAACATCAGTGAAACACGCCTAAGGTCTTTGACTGAAGTATCTTAACTTATTTATGTTATCCTAGTATAGAAAAGGTGGTCTTTTCTAATTCTATATATAAAAAAAAGTACTGAGACAAGAGCATGATAGGGAGGAATTCCATCCCGAGAAAACATTGTTAACAGAGACGAAGCCAAGGTTGACAATGTTTTCAGGGGATAACAATCTACACTATAACCCTTGCATATAAATATGTGTTAACTAATAACATTGCGTTTGGTTATAATTGTTTTTTAATGGAAGACACAAAAGGGATATTCCAACTCATCAGTCGAAAACAAATTAAGAATGACAAGGCCATAAAAATAAGAATAAAATTTATGCCTTTTTGTTTTAAATATCATATATACTCGCTCGGTTTCAGTTTGTAACACGGATTTCTTTTAATCGATCTATGAATTTTGAACACCAGGAAACTACTGTTGTCTTCTACAAGTTTTTAAGCTTTTTCATCCAGATCACCAAAACAATTTTAGTTTATATTTTTTAGCAATGCGTATGAAATATTTATTTAAAATTATACTACGATCTTGTTTGTTCTGTATAAAATGTAAAAGAACAAAAACCATGTGATAAAGTAAATCATCACACTCATATTACGAAATTTTGAAACGTGGTAGTAGTATAATGTAATTATTTATTCACTGCAAATATTTTGCTCCAAGATACTTTCATAGTATGTTGAAATGTTTTTCTCTGACATTTGCATTTTGATTAATATAATACATTTGAATCAACAGACAACGCTGGAACAACAGTACACACGTGACTGTTGATCAATCCTTCTGTAGATAGACATATTACACAATGGCACATATAACAAAAGAAGAGGAAAACTACATCAGACTTCAACAACTAATTAAAGGAGTATCCCAAAAGGCTGCACGTTGTTTCTTTGATCAAGAATTTGCACCAGTCTGTTTACGCAACTCTATTAAACAAGCATCTAACAAGTTGAATGATCTGAAAATAAAGAAGGTGATTAACACAGAACAATGGAATCTACTATTTCCACAAAATGGTAAGGAATTTTATCTTTGACGTGCATATTATTAATTTAAAGATGATTATGAAATATATCTTTTCTCGAATTTTCAGTTTCAAATTGCTATATACACAGTTTAAGTTTGTCCTGAAATATGGTCTGTTTATATCTATTGATAAACATAGTAGAAATTTGGTTACACTTGTGTTTATGTTCCCGTTGCAATTGTAAAAGAGGGACGAAAAATACTAGAGGGACAGTCAAACTCATAAATCGAAAATAAACTGACAACGCCATGGCTAAAAATGAAAAGGACAAACAGACAAACAATAGAACGCATGACACAACATAGAAACCTAACGAATAGACAACACAAACCCCACCAAAAAGTAGAGAAGATCTCAGGTGCTCCGGAAGGGTAAGCAGATCCTGCCCCACATGTGGAACCCGTCGTGTTGCGAACATGTAACATGTTCCCTTGGATTTGGGCTCAAAACTTCGCATTTTAACGATGATAAACGTGACAAGCAATTATGTGACAAACATTTTTATTTTGATGAGTGTTGTTACATTTGTTTATTAAAAGAAATCATTTCTAAATTATCAAATTATTTAAATCAAGGTCATCACTCAAGAAATTTTACGGTCGCCATCATGAGCTGATTGGCCATTATGACAACAGTGTGTCAGAAATCATATTTGATATTCTTCCTTAGTCATAATAACCTTCCATCATTACCGAAATGAACAAAGAAATAACCAGACGGGTGCAATATGCGTTGCATGAAATGCTTACCCTTCCGGAGTACCTGATTTCACTCCCGGTTTTTAGTGGAGTTCGTGTTGTTTCTTATTCATTTTTATAACTGTTGATGTAAATCTCCCTTGGTTTTGTGAGTTTTTGTTTGCTCCTTTGATTGTTATTGTCTTAGAAAGGCAGGGAAATAACAATGCAGATATCATATCATATGTCTTTTCATTGCATCCGAATATGTAGATTTAATGCATTTTAATTGACTGATTAGACACCTTTGCACCGGCACTCATTTAAAGTGTGGTTATTTTTTGTAAAATGCTATTTTACTTTGTAATCATTAACAACAAACAATTGGATTTAGCTTGCAAGTATGTTTGTTATATGAACTAAATGCTTTAGTTATTAAAAGAAATAAAAATTTGAACACCTTAATACTGAAATAACTTGAAACCGTAACAGAAAGTGAATGGAGAGAACTCAGGGATGTTGAGCACTCAACTACCTGCAATTTTACCAAAGTTAAATGTAATGCAATAAACTTGAACCTTGATCCTGGGTCTTTTTCTGGATATTGCAGAAAAGGTGACAGATGACAGAATCAATTAATAAAAATGTGTTTTGCGATTTAAACTTCTATTTGATACCTTAGTGAATTGTGAGAGTTTAAGATTGTGCCATTAAGTAGTCTAGTAGCCTACTTAATTTGATAAAAATGTATATGTTTTGGTTCAGGCAAAATAAACTATTGAGTTACCCCAGTCAAGAGATGAGGGTTAAATCTTTAGATACTATTTTTGTATACTACAAACGAATCCCATCGTAAAAACCTGAGAGACAAAAATTATTGACATAATTGTACATATATACATATATAATCATAAAGAAGTAAAAGAACAGTCTATTAAAAAACAAGGTTTAGAATACAAGTTTGATTTGCTAACAATCTTTTGATGGTTGTATTTTATAAGAAAGGTATTTTATATTGCAAAGAAAGAGAAATGAGACGAATGCACATGGAGTTCTTCAACAGAGCCATATTTTATTCATGGGGAAGTTTAAGTGATTGACAAGAAAGATTTTTTAGACGGAGTATTTATTTTCCTTTTTGCTAAGCTAGTTAATTATCAGCCAAATAGTTAATACTCCTGTGCCTACATATCATTAATACATTTAACATCACATTCTGTATATTTGAACTTCACAAAATGTTTAAATCTTTCGAAATACTAAAGTACAAGTATATGGGAAATTAGCAATTTTCAATGGTCGTAATTAGATTTGGCCTTCTAACTGTTTAAAAACGAGAAAAGTGAATAATTTGTGAGAAGTTAAAGGCGCATCTGGCGTAACGAATTATAGTATACTTTAAGCAGAAATTGTAAAGCGGTGTCATTATCCAACACATTAAGTTAACTGCCAATAATTGTTATGGTGAATTATTAATAAATAAAATAAACAATAAAGGACATGATTGAACATTTGATACACTCCATTAACTCATCATATTTCCAACACAAACCCTATGTGTTTTAAAAGAAAGATAAAATGAAAACAATGAGAGAAAGATAAGAAATATTAAAGCATGTTATGATCCAAATTATCACAAGGTTTCTTTAGACCTAAACATGCATGTGTCATCCAATTATATTACCATTATCCATATTTTCAATGTAAACTTAATATTTTCGATATGAAAATCTATCAACAGGACAAGATATACAATTAAATCAATTCGGCGATTATCTCTTATCAATTCTTTATTTGAGTTCATGCCACAGGCACAGGGCATAATTAAGATAATTATCATTTTGGGGTGTTTTGAAAACTTTAGTAAATATAAAGATGATATTAATATCAATCATGATAAGAAAATAATAAGTCAAATGGTGAAAAGTGTCATTCAACTTCTGATAGAAATAATGAAATTAACCATTTCTTTTTTTTATATCTAAACAAAAAACCAAAACAAAACTGCAAGACATTATCTACAAATGAAAATATTGCCGAAACGTTTACTGGACTCTTCAATTTATAGGGGATTTATCAACATTGATTGACGAATTAACACGTAGATTGACTATGAAATAGGATAAAATATGATAATAAATCAGGTTTTTATGAAGACAGCTGAAAGAATGTGTTTTGTCACTGCCACAACCCCCCCCCCCCAAAAAAAAAAAAGATATGAAAACCCATCGATTGGCTTTCCTTGCAACAATTCGATTGAATTTGCTTAAGTCATCCACCTACTCATACAGTAAGGCTAGGTTTAAAGAAGGATATTCATCATATAAAAGAAAAGATGTGGTATGATTGCCAATGAGACAACTTTTCACAATAGACCAAAATGAAAGATAAATTAACAACTATAGGTCACCGCACGGCCTTCAACAAGAAGAACAACTTATACCGCATAGTCACCTATAAAAAGCCCAGAAATGACAAATGTAAAACACTTTTAACGAGAAAACTAATGACCTCATTTCTGTACAAAAAATGAACGAAAAACTCCTATGTAACACATCAACAAAAGACAACCACTGAATGTTAAGAGAAACTTAACGTACCAAAGGAAAATTTAGAATCATAAAATAAAAAATGAACTGACAATTCAAAAGCAAAAACATGAAAAAGACCAAACGACAAGAAACAGTATACAAAAGTCAACATCAAAACCACTGGCGGATTCAGTGGGTTATACTTTTATTGTTTTAATTCAAGTGTGTTCCTGATATGGTAATAGAAATAGTGTTGGCTAAACTTCACCTTATAAAATTGAGTTGAGACTCATAAAAACTAACAAACACACATGATCAAACAACGGAGCGAGTTGGAAAGAACTGTTATATTCCTGACTTGGCATCAGCATAATATATAGGAACATACTCCTTATTCAATTATTAAATATGATTCTATTGACCTTTTAAAATGTTTTTCTTAAGAGTAATTTACCTTTTGGTTCAATGATAAACATATGGAAATTTATTGTTTTCAGTATTTCTCCTGCTTTGATGTTATTATGCTTTGGTAATTCGTAATATACCTGGGGTTTAGAAGGGGTCATCAACATTAACACAGCAAAATTGTGTCATGTGTAACCATTTCTTCCTTTTCATAATATCTATACATATGTCTTTTCAAAGGATTGTATCCAATATTGAATATATACAATTATTGACGTTCCTTTACTTTATTGAAGTGTGTTACTAATGGGATATAAGGTTAATAGATTAGTAAGACATCTATAGCTTAATTTGCATTCTTGAAACACATGTAACGACAATTGAATTGTAATGTTAACGCATTTGTATCAAATGAATACATTCTAGCAATCATTTGTTGCCTTAGAGAAGTATTTACGTATACCCTCTACTTTTTTTCTCCATTCCACAAATTTTCCAAGATTTATATTTCAGGCATCCCAGATTCTCAGACCTTTGATATCAATTTAATAACAACTTTGCTGAGAAACCTGACAAATTTGCCTGCTCCAATTCTTGGACATGATAAGCTGCCTTCTGATGAAGAAGATTCACCCACATCAGATTTGGCCAGACTTAAATTCTACAGAAATTTTCTTGCACACAATAAAGATGAGAAAATAGAAAATGACTTGTTTACAAAAGCATGGATACATATCAGTTGCGTAAGTAAAATGTAACGCTGTTTTTTTCCAATAAACAACTCTGGTGTTAAGGATGTTCGCTAGTCTGTTTCAAAATAACAAACTCTTTAAAAGACTTAAAAATTTATTGTATGTTAATAACTAGAAAAACAGAAAAAAATCAAGCTTGTTTTCTAGATATGAGCCTTTGATAATGTGGATGGAAATGTTTCTATCTAAATTTTAAATACATTTAACATCAGCACCTTTTTTCTTTTAAAAACAATGAAAAAATGCCAAGGATTTTATAAAAAATTTAAATATGACTTTTTTTAAATCTATGAAATAAGATTATAGAATAAAACGGGGGGTTCGTGAACAAAAGTTTTTATTGTATCATAAGTCTCATGTTCAGATCTTTGTTGAATAATTCTTATATTCAAATAAATGTTGAATATGTTTTAGAATAAGATAAATGTTGTACACGTCTTAGATTCAGAAAAATAATTGATACGTTTTAGATTCAGATATGCGTCTCATAAGACTCAGATACATATCTTGTTAATGCATTGTTATGCATGCTAGGAAAATATTCAGAGAACGGTATATAAGATGTAAATACGGAAGCAAGTCATTTTGACTTTGACCATTTCGTACTTCTGCCATTTATTACCAATAATTACAATTTCGTACCCACAAAATAAAACATTTCGTACCTTACTGTCAGTACAATCTTAAGCACTATTAACGATGTTTCAATGACAACCAGGGTCTTAGAATATTAGTTGAATTCGTGGGGATAAACGTAACTTATTTTGACTTGTTGAAACAGTATGTCTTTTTTGAAAAAGGTACAGTGAAAGTTAAGTTTAATTATGATTAATGAACGTCAATTTTTTTTTATTGTCATAGGCTATTGCAAGGCTAGGTACCCCAGAAATGGTCCAAGAATGTGAAAATATGAAATTCCATAACCTGAGTGCATCCGCAGAACCATCAATCGATAAAGGTATAGATGAGATAAAACGTATATAGAACCTTAAATAACTTCAGAATGATTAACAAACAAGTCAAAATTAAAGTATGAAAAATTTCAATCAACCACACAAAGATTCGAAGGCTATCCTAGATTTGTTTTTTAATCTGAAATCTAATTGAGAATAAGTCCAAACTGTGCTAGATTATCCCTATACTGACATACATATTGATGATGATGATATCATAGGCTTAATTAAAATAACATGGAAGATCATCAGATTAAAAGCCCCAATAATTATTCATAGTTTTTTTTGGGTAATTGTCTATTCTTAAGCAAGTACAGTTTTATGATTACACATATTTATAAAATTGAACATGTTTTGAACATGTGCAGTATTAACGTTCAAACATTATCAGAATGCTTACGATATAGATAAATGTCGAAATACAATTAAACGAAAAGGAATGCTAATATCAACGGCCTTTTGAATTTTGTTTGATACTTGTCACATTTTTAATCATACAAACCACCTTTCTTTAATTAAATATTGGAGTTAAAGAGATTGGTTGAAAGGTTGAATACAGAAGACTAAACACAACGCGTATGCCCGTACATATTGTTTGCTAGGTTAATGTTAATGAGAGAAAATAACTATGGTTATGTTATTTCACGCCATACTCTTTTTATTCTTTAGCTAGTCAACACTTCAGTTTAATCATGTATATCTATTATATAGTCATTTCATAAAATTTACTGTTTGCATAACTATGTATTATTCTTGATAATAATGATGTTTTTGTCCCAGGCGGATAACCCTGGCCTCACAACTTTTTGGAAATTTTGGTCCTCGGCGATCTTTAACTTTGTAGTTGTTATGGGTTTCAAACTTTTTTCATCTGAGCATAGTTTTGTGTGGACGTAGCGAGCGTCTGGCGTATAGAAATAGTTTTTAACCTGTTACCTTTTGATGGCTATTATTCGTTTGTTTCTCTGTCCTATATTTTCTCCCATTTATTTATTGTAGCCCTGTCGTGTAATGTTGTCATTTTAATGTTATAATTAACACTGCCATTAAAGCGGGAGGTTTGGCATGCACAATAAAATGCCCTGTACCAGGTCAGGAAAACGGTCATTGTTACATTATAGTTCGTTTCTGTGTGCTTTACATTTCGGTGTTGTGTCTTTGTTGTGTCGTAGTTCTCTTATATTTGATACGTTTCCTTCAGTTTTAGTTTGTAATCCGGATTTGTTTTTTCTCTATCGATTAATGAATTTTGAACAGCGGTATACTACTTTTGCCTTTTAAGTTAATACAACTATGTTTTTCTGCTAAAATAAGCAATGAAAGTATTGTTAAATGATGCCAAAATCGGCAATTAAATTATGTTTTATGATGCGAAAATAAGCAACATCAACAATTTTTCAGAAACAGACACATAATAGACCAATGTGACAACCTAACTCACAAGTCGAAAAGAAACAGAATTGAGTAGACCACGAAACAGATATCACAATTAACTGTGCATGCCATTATTAAAGTAAGATGAATTTTTTCAAATTATCCTCGGTTCCGGAAAACGACGAGATAATTTTGTAATTATTTTTTTCAGTTCGTAGTAACATTGAAGAGTGGCATTTAATCGAAAATCCAATCAATACAGAGAATATCATAAAGACACTTGACGAAAGTATGAGAACAAAAAAATGTGTAATTTTGAAGGGTGAGTTCAAAACCGATAACAAAAATTGATATATTAAGTGCTATTACCTTACAGTAAAAAGTAAAATATGACAGTTTTTGTACATTCGTTTGATGTGTTTTGTCATTTGATTTTGCCATTAGATTAGGGACTTTCCGTTTAAAATTTTCCTCGGAGTTCAGTACTTTTGTGATTTTATTTTTTTATCACAAAAATACCACCTTTGAGAAAATTCAAAACGGAAAGTTCTTAATCAAATGGCTGAACTAAACATCAAACACATCAAAGGAATGGATAACAACTGGTTGTTGCATTGTATTGAGTATGTGATATACTTTAGTTAATTTTTGATAAAAGGCTTTAACACTAAAAGCATGTTCACTTAACAATATTCTTCTTTTTAATAATTTTAACGATAACTTTATGTGGAGCAGGATTTGCTTACCCTTCTCGAGCACCTGAGACCAATCCCTGTTTTTGGTTGGGTTAGTGTTGCTTAGTCTTTAGTTTTGTGTATTGTGTTTTTTGTACTATCGTGTGTCAGTTTATTTTCGACTGATGAGTTTTAATGTCCCTATGGTATAATTTGCCTGTCTTGTTCCTATTAAGACCTCCATGTAAAATATTTACGAACATTTCAAGGGGCTTGCGACGGTTCTACTATACCATGTCCGCTAGTAAGGTTATCAAACCAGTGCTTGTAAATTAGATGACAATATTAATCTATAAATACATCCAAACCACTCGTTATACTTACTATAAATGTGTATATAAATACTGCAAATACCATGCATTAATACTGCATTAAAATTGATAAATAATTAATTTAAAAAGATTAATCCAGAAAACACTTCGGACGCATCGAATTTATAACCTCTTTTTTAAATAACATTAATTTTATAAATAAGTAATATATATATTTAATATTTTGCCATGGATATTTTGCCTTTAAGTTTCAACATTTAATATAGTTGATCTCAAAATGAGAAAAGAATCAATACACTTGAAAAATGAATTTGCACTCTGCATTTTGAAATCACTTTGCATAATAAACCTTTCATATAAGTGAGAGGTTTAGCTAGCTATAAAACCAGGTTCAATTCACCATTTTCTCCATTAGAAAATGCCTGTACCAAGTCAGGAATATGACAGTTGTTATCCATTCGTTTGATGTGTTTGGACTTTTGATTTTGCCTTTTGATTTTGGACTTTCCTTTTTGAATTTTACTCGGAGTTCAGTATTTTTGTGTTTTTACTTTTTTCAAATAACTATAAAAAAAATTCCGTTGGGTTTCAATATTGATAAAATAAAGTAACAGTAGTATACCAGTGTCCAAATGCCTGAAATATAATAAGAATGAACAAAATCTGGGGTACAAACTAAAATCAAGAGAAACACATCAACTATAAGAGGGAAACAGGGGAACAATATGAACACTGGAGTGCAACAAAGCACCATCATACATATAAATATAGGTGATAACAATGAAATCGGTTCATTTAACGAAAAATTTGTTTTTTCAAATAGTATGTCAAATCCATCTTCATATAATTGGAATCCTGTCATTCTCTTTATTTCGTATCATATTTGGCTCTTCAAAGCTATAAATTGTTTGATACTTTTTACGGTTTATTGTTTTAGGTTTGATTGGAACTGGTAAATCTGAGCTTGCTCTTCGGTACTGTTATAATGCAAGAACACTGGGCAATACCGGTATCGTTTTTAAGTTAAGGTGCAATGATGTATCTATGTTCGAAAGATCTCTGCAGGATCTTTATAAATATTTTCAAGATAGAGAGGTTCGAAGAGAGGCACACTCTCATACAGATACAGTCTACAAAATAATTGATGTCATCGTAAAAGAGTTGAAGAAAAGAGCTCATCAAAAACATATATTGCTTTTAGATAATGTAAAACAAATAGCCAAACATACAATCAACGACTTTATTAAAACATGTAAAAGAGTTGATAATATTAAGATAATCGCAACGACAATATTATCATTAGACATAGATAAAGATTCCGAAGTTATAGAAGTCAACGGTTTTTCTGAAGATGAAGCAGTATATTTTCTTCGCAATGAAATTCATTGCCAAGAAACTGAAGGGAAATATTACACGGAACTAGCTAAGAAATTTAGCTTCAATCCTAAAGGTCTACACATTGCACGAACGTACATGGAACAGACTGAACTATCCGTTAAAGACTTTGCAAAACAATTACGTCGTCCACGCGATTTACTTGAATTTGAAGAAAGTATGACTGTGAAAGAGCAACTAACAGATACAACTCTTTTCCGTTCATTGATAAGCTTAGTCGAGAATATGCATAATAAATATAAAAGAGAGAGCAAGGAACATATATTTGAAATGTTACTTTCTCTACAGTTTCTCGACGTTGAAGCAATACCAGTTGTTCTGTTTACAAAATTCGATTCTAAAATCTCTTCGTTTTCAATAAACGACCTGTTATATGAAATTAGGAATTCTTCGTTTGGGACTATAGAAAAAAGAAATTATTCAAGTAGCACAGATGAAAAGGTCGTCGAGGAGCGAACAATCAACACTCATGATGTAGTGAGAATAGCTTTACAGATATACATGTCAAACAAGAAATATATAAATCATACAAAGAATGATAAAATCTTGCGAAAATTATCAAGAGCCTTCTTTCTTTTGATGGATAAAGACACTAAAAACCAGTCGGATGTTTACCGTCATAATTTACTTTTACCACATGCATGCGCCGTTATTAACCATTTGAAACAAATTAAAATGAATATAGATGTTAAATCAGATTCATCTCTAAAAGTAGATTCGCAGTTCTATCAATTAGAAAATGCAATACATGTTATATATATACAGGATATAATTGGGTATACATACAGCTTTAGCGAAATGTTTAATGAGGCAAGTTCCTTTTCGATGAGGCAAAAAGAGATTTACTTGAACTTCTTAGAGTAAATGATAAAGAATTCCATAACGATTTACTTGGTTTAACGAAGCTCAAATTTGATCCGTATGAACTGAAAAGTTTGGTTGAAGACAAATCAAGAGAATTATTCCAAGCTACAGAGGGGTTTATACGCGAGCACAGATGTGCTCTTCAGGCAATTAGTAAGGACTACGTCTTAAATAAATATAGAAATGCTGATGATGTTAAAATCCTTACAAGTGTTTTAGAAATAGATGAATTGGAGAAATCAACATATATTGTTGAAAAGGAATACATTAAACTATGTATGAGAGGTTACGCAGTACCGGCTGAAAGACTAGTGAATGAGTTTTTGCTAAGTTTACTTATTTCTGTTTTTCACACTTTCGGCAGAAGATTATTTTACCAGCCGGATGCTATTGATTGGTCGTTAGGTAAAATATTTTTCTCTTACTTGGCTATTGCCCGCAAACTTTCGTATATGACAAACTTGAAAGACAATTATAAGCTTCATACAGAATCGACGGAACAATGTGAAAAAAGTGAGATTCTGCAGTTTAACCGACTTTTTTCCTGCTTGACTGAAAGAAGCGAAATGCAGTACGTCTTGAATGTTTTTAATAGAGATGCAAATCTTGTAAATGCGGTTATTTTAAACGATATTATTAGTACTTGTAAAGAGAGATTTAGCGAACAAACTGACTATTTAGAATTTGGAGTATTGAAGGTTTTAGGCGCCAAAAATGACCATGCCAAATACCTATCAGCGAAGATGATCATTGATTTCTATAAGGTATTATTCCAAACTGAACAAACTGACGAAATACTTACAGAGGCCACACAATGGGTTGCGCGTATAACACAAATGATAGCAACCAACCAAAGTAATTATCCTAGTCTTGAATTCTCAATAGGAAACCTTTATTTTGCCGTCGGTGATATCTTGTAGGCCGAAAAATGTTTTAGCGCATTACTCCCAAAGATAGATGATAACAACAAATGTATGAAACAATATTTAAAATATTTTCCACGAAAAGCTTGTGTAAGCTATATAAAGTGTCGCTTGAAAAGATTAAAACAAGAAGATGGATTTTTCAAAGAAGAAACATTACAGAAGTTGAAATGTTTTAAAACTTTATTGCAAACATATAAAGAAGAGTTGAAAGAACTTGAAGAACTGGAGATTGCATTATCAAAAGGTTAATTTTAGAACTGATGTATGAAAATGATAAAAAAAAAATGAAACCTTTTTTTTTCTAACTAATCGTGTCTCAAAAGAAGTTACATAAACTTAACAAAACAATAACACCCCATTTTGACAATACACACTTATTTTGTAATAGGACTTCAGTTTGTGTAATTTTAAACAGGAACTGAAAATTAGCAGTCAAATAAATTCTACTTTCAGTTGATTTACGTAGTTCAGATGTCATGATACGTGGAAAATAAAAAGTATGAAGATATGGTAAGATTGCCAATGAAACAGCTCTCTACACTAGAACAAATTACACAGAAATCAACAGATTTAGGCTACCGTACAGTCTTAAAAGATAGGGAAAAAACATAGCATATAATCAGCTAAAAATGGCCCCTAATAGTCAAATGTAAAACAAGAGAAACGAGAAAATAACGGCCAAATTTAGGTACAAAAGAATGAATGAAAAACAAGCGACAACCGCTGAATTACAGGCTCCTGACTTGGAACCGGCACATACAGAATTATGGCAGGGTTAAAATAGTTTGTTGGCGCCAAACTCTCCTCCTCACTTTGGACAGTCGCGTAACGGCATAACACACGAACAAATGAAGCAAACAAAACTTACCTGGAACAGTGATGTCACAGTACAACATAAGAACTATAAAAATCAGTTGAAAATGGCTTATCTCAACAGTTGGATACAAATAGAAAAACATCTTCAGGAAAAAATCAATATTTTTACATGTTAAAACAATTATCAAAGATCTAATTGCAATTTTGAATTAGTAATTTTCTAGAATTTGTTTTTGAAGGATCGTACCTGAATTTCCGGGTTCGGTAAACATCATCTCAATTAAATTTATCCCGTTTGAAATACGTTTTGGGATCCCGCTAACATGTTTTACCCCGCCACATTCTGTATATGGGCCTGTAATTCAGTGGTTGTCTTTTGTTGATGTGGTACATATTTGGATTTTTGTTTATTTTTTGTACAAAATTAGGCCGTTTGATTTATCATTGAGGACAATAACAAGTATAACCAAAGACTCAAAAAAGCAAAGGACATTTACATCAACAGTTTTAAATAATGAATAAGAAACAACACTACACTAAAAAAAGGGAATGAAATCAGGTGCTCCAGAAGGGAAAGCATTTCCTGCACCGTATACGGTACCCGTCGTGTTATATCTTTGTTCAGTTCGGTAATGATGGAAGGTTATTATGACTGAGGAAGAATATCATATATGATTTCTGACACACTTGTGTCATAATGGCCAATCAGTTCATGATGGCGACCGTAAATTTTCTTGAGTGATTACCTTAATTTGATTGATTCATAGCCCTATTCTAGCATATTTTAAGAAAGCAGTATTCCTCGTTCAACAAAATGATCGTACTTTGAGCTACATTTAGCTCTAGAGTAACGTATCAATTGAGACACATATACTCCATATGCTGGTGCTGCTAGGATGTTGCATCACAGAAATGGAAAGTTAACTTAAAAAAATAAAATCATCGTGTTTGTCATAAATTTTTGGATTCAGCCTACCATCAATAGTCATTTCAAGAAAAAGGTCTTAATATGAAGTCTATGTCAGTGTCGGTACACTAGCAACAAGATTTCAGTCTAAAACGGTCATTTTGGTCTGATCATATTTTAATTGACTGGATTTACCTCTAGAGTAAAACGTCGAGACTTTTAAGACCGTTAAGACGCCGTTCCGATTGATAGTCTCATTAGGTGAATCAGTCCGTTAAATAAGACTGAGTCTTCTAGCGAGCTGTTAAGATCCGTTACGACGGTGTCAGATCAAAAAAGAACAAATCTCAAAATTAACGTTCAAAATTGTCAGACCCTGTTCAGATCTGTTCAGTATGCTGGTATGATACTATGAGTAACGCCCCTTCTGCTTGATTAGTGCATTTTAGATTAATAATATATTTATTAGAAGTTAAAGTATTATATCTCTCGAATAAATAATAAAAAGTAATTAATTAAAAGATTTAATCCTCTGTTGATTCTTTATTTATGTTGTTGTTTTGTTGAGGACCTAATAAAATTATTCATCTATATATGTTGATTATCTTTTAATAAATATTAGTTTATTTATTTATATTAAATATTAAATGCAAGAACGTATGTTAATCGTATACACACAAAAATATTTGTCATACATTAAACCTTAAAATATTGTAAACCCTTTGTGAAAAAATGTTTCGCGTTTGGAAATTAGTAACGGAAAAATCTTAAACGTAACCTAAAAATAGGAGATGTGGTATAATTGCCAATGAGACAATCCACAGATATGAAGCGAAGCAAATTAACACATTTTTGTTTTATGCCCTCTCTCCCCCCTTTTACCCCGTTCAGGTCACCAAAACAAATGCTAACATAACTTTATTACCATTTTCTTCTTGTCTA
Organism: Mytilus edulis; assembly: GCA_019925275.1. NCBI lineage: Eukaryota > Metazoa > Mollusca > Bivalvia > Mytilida > Mytilidae > Mytilus > Mytilus edulis. Next base: position 18,298,251 of record CM034357.1, read on the forward strand.
GAGCGGAAATTAATCACAGTCAGCTTGATTTGACTTCTGAAACTGGTCGTTAATAAATGTCAACGTCCACATGCGTATTTAATGACAACTTATCGGTGGGTGTGTAAATATTGTTGTGTTTACCTAAATATTGACACCTGTATGCATGTTGATTTTAACAGTACGAATTTATATTGGTTTATAAAACAATACCGATTAAGATCGATTAGCAGGTGAAACTTCTGATCTGTGTTTTTAAAGAATAGGTACAAATGTATGTTTACTGTCGATAATGGTAGTCACATCTATTTGGATATCACTTCTTTCCTAAATTCAGTACTCACAATTACATTTCTTGTGGGTGTAGTTTCTTATTTTTCTTGGAAACCGTCTTTTTTGTGATTTTTTTCAGCAACAAATGAAAATGGCTATCTATTTGTAAATATCATACACGATTTGTTTTTTTAAACGGAATATCGTAATACCTTGCCCTCTATTTTCAAGGGAAATCGAAAATTTCTTTTAACCCCTCACCCTTTTTCCTCCGGTCCAGGAAAATGAATTGACATTAATAAAATGCTTTTTTTTTCACAAGACCTACTTTGGAGCAGAATCTCGGACTTATACATTTCTCTAAAAGACCAAGCATACAGTTCTAAAATGTGTGTATTTTCTTGTCTCAATTACCAAGTACATGTATGAGGATAAGAATAGGTCACCATTTATGAAGATATCATATGAAGTTGTTTCGCGGATATCATGGATATAAGAAATATGTGCAAAAAAGTAAGTCTGGAAGCGAGTGAAAAAATATGGATAAAAGAATATATATTTATGTGCTGATATTAGACATTTGTTTTAATATATCTTTCTTAGCTTTTATTCTGCATGTATTAATATATATATATATATATATATATATGTGCTGTCTGTCTGTAAGTTTGTGTTGTATGTGAATATGATGTTATGGCATGTATGTTTTGTTTATTAATATCAGTCGGTTTAAAGAGCTCTTAAGAGCTCATGTTCTTTGTTATTATGTATATGTCGTGTAAAAGTTGCGATTTTGTACAGGTTATAACATGTACAAAAATATTGTACATGTTATAACTTGTATAACGCAAAAATACAAGTTATAACATGTACAAAAGTACCTCATACATGTTATAACCTGTACAAAATATTGCTTAAAAATGGTTTTAACTTGTACAAAATTTAAAATAAATCTTAATGAAGTAAAATATACATTTAAATTCACCAATGCATAACATGCATGAAGAACAACAATAAATAGGCCAGAACGTGTCTTTTTCTGTAGAGGACAAAGATCAAAAGGTTTCAGAAATATGTTTCATGACTTATGTTGGCAAAATGTGTTTTCGTGTAATTGTATGTTTTATATCCATTATGGCTTAAATAAGTGTGAAATTATTTACTAAAAGCTTGCATTCCTCAATGACAATTACATTAGAAACTAGTAACTAAATTCTTCCAAAAAATTTAAAAACGATTCCTAATAATTTTGGGAAATACTCCTCCCTCTCGTTTGTATAGCATGCAAAGACTAAAACAATGTCTTATATGCTTACCCTGTAAAAAGCAAGAGAGAGAGGAAATAGTTTTCATCGGACCACGCTTCATTATCAATATCTTTGGATCTACTCTTCAGCATGTTTGGCCTTCAGTATGACTTATGTAAATTTATTACTCAATTTTTGTTTATAAACTATAAGATCATCGATGAGGCGAATGTCATTTTGATGTTTTAAATATATATCCTCTACTTTGAAAGCATGTATTTGTGGCCTTTGGATGTTGTCTGCTCCATGGGCGGGTTGTTGTCTTTTAGACACATACCCCGTGTCAATTCCCAATTTTATTTGTAGACACATCTATTCTGGCTATCCTCTTATGTCTTTTAGTGTCAACTAGAATGAAAGTATTTTACTATTGCCTTCAAAGTGGACACTCACAATATTATAATTCATCAAATAAAGATATGTCCATAGATAGTCATAAGAGGATCATAAGACATGTCCTAAGATATGGACATTAACTGTATCAAAAAAGGACAAAACACACTAACATGAAGGAATAATTATAAAAGTTATGAAAATGTTGTTGAGGTCAATATCATATGTTGCGATAATAGAAAAATATCCTTATTTTTCGATTTTGTACAAGTTAAAACCATTTTTAAGCAATATTTTGTACATGTTACAACATGTATGAGGTACTTTTGTACATGTTATAACTTGTATTTTTGCATTATACAAGTTATAACATGTACAATATTTTTGTACATGTTATAACCTGTACAAAATCGCAACTTGTACACGACATATATATGCAACCCGACTTTAAATAAATATTACTTTACTTTACTTTACTTTATAGAGGTGATGAAATATAAAGAACATATTGATTGATTGTTCGTTGTTTAACATCCAGTGGTGTATATTTGATGCATTTAAGGCAGGCAAATATTTAGTATAAAGATAAATGGTAAAAAAAAATAAAAGATATAGAAATATAGAAATGATGATCTGAACTCCCCACCCCTCAAAACTCACACGTAGTTGCATATATACATTTCTTTAAAAAATCTGGATCCTCCTCTATTGTACATGTATATGGCTTTTCAGTCAAAATGCTTGAGTTAATGGCACGTGGTAGTAATCAACCGGGTCAACAGGTAACAAAATCAATGATCCATAACGCAAGAAGTGCATGACTATCTTACAATATACAATAAAAGGTGCCGTAGGGCTAAAAGTTAGGAAAGAATTAATGAATTTGTGTATACGTAAACTATTAGTATTTAGCAAGCCCCTCGCTCTAGTTCTTACAATATTATATATTTCTAAACACTATACAAAAAGATAATGCAATATATTTTAGCGCTGCATGGCAAACCATTGCAACGGGCGACATAGCGTACACTTTCCTTTTGATTTTTAGCATTATTAAAATCGTTATTTGTGTATCCTTGCTAATTTTTCTACTCTATATCACAGCTAGTGAATAAGTCTAAATGTCCGTACAATGTATAGTAAGATCCCTTTTCAACACATGGACATTTCATTAGTATAGAAAGTTCGCTAAAGTGTTCCATCATGGTCTTAGTGCAGTTTCGAGAGCTTATTACAACACGACGGCCTGTGTTGTTTTTAGACGCACTGTAAAGTCCCTGTCCCACCATTGCAACACCGTCCTTTTATGATAAATTTGTTAAATTGCTGGGACCTGACCATAATACCAATAGTATAATATATTTCTTTTTAAATAGTAATTGGTATGTATGATAATATTTTATAGTTATGCTGTCTTAGTTTTTTAATAGTTATTTGGTATAATATGGTGTCTCGTAAGTCATTTTGGGCAGGATATTGTTTGTTTTATAGTGTGTGTATATTCTGCACGAATAATTTTTATCGCAATCATTATAAAAAACTAAACTATGTGGACCGTATGAGATCGCACACAAGACAGCTGATTGGATAAATGTGATGAATTGTTACGCCTACTTAAACTGATATCCAATCGAATGCCAGCAGACACCTGTCAGTAAAAGCAAATTGCAAGCGTGGATAGGTTAGAAATTTATTCGTGTATTCGATATTTGAAAAATAAATTAGATAGTCACTATTCGTTTTGTCTTTTTTCAGGCGGATTTTAATAACTGTTTTTACACTTTCGTATTTAACAGAAAGGTATTTGAATAGGAGTGCACCACATGTAAGGGAAATTTACAAGCATTTAATATAGCGACTTGTGTATTCCGGATATTTCACAGACTTTTGAAATAATATTAAATCTTTATTTTTCAACGAATGCTTCTCAATCTGGTATGTAGGAAAGTTATAAAGGGCTTTTGAATTATAGACACAATAAAAAAAAATGGAATCAAACGCACAAGTCTGGCAAAAATGAACGGACAATGCTATGACAATAAACGGAAAACGACAAAAGACATACATAGTTATAGTTTTTCCCTGTCTCAAGTTTACAATAACTCAAATGAAATTGATATAGAAAACATGAAAAGTTAAATGATAATGCATATTCATTTACAATAATAATAAAAAAGTACAATCAACAATTTAATTAAACATATTTAGATTACGTTTTCAAGTGTTCATCCCGACATCCGTAATTTTTAAGGGTATAAAAATTATCTGTAACGTCAAGTTGACAAATTTTTCACCACGGCACCAGTCTGTAATTGCATAAATATTTATTTACAATCACTTGTAGACCATTAAATATAAAGTTTTTGATGCTTAATTTAAATTCAATGAATAAATTTTATTTCGGCAATCTGTTGATTTTTAACTCAATTCGCCGCGGTGTGCGCAGCAGTATGACTTTGAACTACTTATGTTTTTTTTAATATACAAAATGTGAAATAATTAAGTAGGAAGAGGTATGCATTAGAATTGATTATTTTCTTTATTTAATTAAGTGGACATGGTAGACTTTCAGTTAACCGTCTTCTTTTTAATTCAGAGCAACCCCTGATAAATACTGGGAAAGTTTTACCTGTTTTGTGTCCAAATTATTAAAATCGGAACACGACTGAACACGTTCTGACAACATCTTAACGTAATTTTGTATCCATGGTCTGTTTTGGTCTGACACCGTTGTAACGGATCTTAACAGCTCGCTAGGAGATTCAGTCTTGTTAATCTTGACATGCCTTAACGGACTGATTCACCTGATGAGGCTATCGATCGTAACGGAGTCTTAACGGTCTAAAAGGTCTCGACGTTTTTCTCTAGCGGTAAATCCAGTCAATTAAGATATGATCAGACCAAAATGACCGTTTCAGACTGAAATCGTGCTTCTAGTAGTAGTATCTTTAATTTCAAGTTCACCTAGTTATATTAAATCTAAGCGATCACTGAATCTTTTATTATTAAGAGACAGTACATCATCAATATACCGAAAGTTGAAATTAAAAGACTGGGCTAATTTCTTTTCTTTTTTTTGTACAAGCCCTTGGATAAGTTCTGCTTCATAGTAATACAAACAAAAACAAAATTCTGCAAGTAGAGGAGCGCAATTGGTACCCATTGGAACTCCAATAGTCTGTTGGAAGACCAAACTTCGAAATTCAACAAATATGTTGTCATATAAAAATTCCAGCATGGCAGTAATATCCGCTTCGGTTTTTTTTTCCTTGACTCTATGATTTTTCACAAAGTAAGCTGAATTTCTGCCCAAAACTAGATATTTAAAACGTCAAGTGCCCTTTTTGTAAAGAATCATAAGCTGACGAGTCCTTTCAGTCGAGGTTTAAGAATTGTTTTACATTTGTCATTTTGGGGCCTTTTATAGCTGACTATGCTGTATGGGCTTTGATCATTGTTGAAGTCCGTACGGTGACCTATGGTTGTTAATTTCTGTGTCATTTGGTACCTTGTGAAGAGTTGTCTCATTGGCAATCATACCGCTTCTTCTTCTTTATTTTTGTACAGTACAATAAAAGTTCAAAACCAAATCTTTATATCTATGGAAGAAGTTAGTAACGTTTTGTTTAGTAATTTGTTGTGAAGAAATCCCTGAATTTATTGAAATAAAAAACGGCATTATAGATACAGACACAGCGAAGAGTTGTAATATATCCTGTAAGATGATGCAAAAGGAACATCACCGTCCAAAAAAAGTCTCTTTTGTCGTACGTTTTATTGTAGAGTTTCTGGTGTAAAACTGAAGAATCTAAATCTAGGGAAGGACAGTTATTACTTTTTTTATTTGATTTATTTTAATAATGTTCTATTTTCTTCAATATATTATAAAATTCATGATTAATTAATGAACAAAATCAGCAAAATAACGGTAAGTGTTCTCAATTATAAAATCAGTGCAATTTGACGAGTCTTTCCTAAAATGTAAAATCACAAAAATACTAAACTCAGGCAGAATCAAGAGCTTACGTGTACACACATCAAGCGAATAGATACAACTGTCATATTCTTCACTTGGTAGAGGCATTTTCATATGTAAATAATGGTTGATTAACAACAGTGCAAGAACAAATCTCTAAGCTAAATACAAAATATCTGTAGAAATTGATGGATATACACTGGTTTCAAAGCTAGCTATGCCATGAACTATGATTCACAACAATACAAGGACAAGTCTCTAAACTAAACCACAAAGAACATGTATCTTGTTGAGATGAAAAGGTCGGAAGTATTTCGTTTTTTATACCTAGTTGAATGATAAAGAAGTTGACGTTGGATAATATTTTTCGTTGGTTTGTTATATTCTAAAAGAGGTGTAAGTAAAAGAGACATAGATAGCAACAAAAATTTATATTATTTTTTTTTATTATGTTGTTATGCCTTTATATCTTAAAGTTATAGAATTTTTGCTTTTGAAAGAAAAGGTTAGCTTTATTTTTGTTACATTAATATTTCTTTGAATTTATGTCTGTGTATTATCATAGCCTCTTTCTATTTCGCAACTAAGAATTTTTACATTTTTTGTATTTAAGTGTGTTTGTTATATCGTTTTTTTTAATAGTTTCGTAGCGTCGGGGACTTTATTACAGATTTATAAGTGTTCCCCAACTGCACTTCTTATTGTTTATTTGTTCTGTAAATATGATCCCTAGTCAAGGATATCACATTCGATCATTTTACTCTTTTCTATTTTTTTTTTGGTATACATATGTTTATTCATGATAACAAAAACGGACAATTTTTTAAAATAAAATTGCCGTTTATCGTACACATAAACACAACATCAGTTTGAGGTGGTACCAAACAGTTTGATTTAAAGTTTTTCGTTAAATTTTCATATTTTGACAAAACATTTACTTTGTTCCTTTGACAAAAATATAGAAATTAAAACAACGACACACTATCGCAGAGAGGGTTATTATTTCCTTAACATAAGAACGTGATTAAAACTTTCCACTGATACTTACATAGTTATCTCCATGTAGTATTATCTACCGTCTTAATAACCTTTTTAACTTCTGAAAAACCGTACAACAACCACAAAAACCAAGATAATCAATTTAAAAAAGACTTCTTGTAATATTTACAAATTGTCTTCGATTAGACGAACTACTTACACACTCCATCGAGTTGAAAACATTACAGAACAGGAAACCATATATTAAACTTCGTATTTTGGGATCATGAGTTTTGTTGAAATCGGACAATGAAATGATTGGTGTTGATTGCAATCAACGATTCTAGAATGGTCTTAATTATACTCTTGACGATTTCTTATCTATGTTTAAAATCAATAATTAAAACAGTGATTAAAAAATCTCTATTATGGATATATGAGTGCGACCCAATCCGAGAGAATTGTAACTGTAAATCACTATATGTAAAACTTAATTATCCAACTTATTCGAAAATTCGAAAATGAGAACAATGAGAGGAACAAAGAAAATTTATTAATAATATGTTTTTTTGTACTTTAATTTTGTAAAGTTTTTATTCTTATTTCGAATAGAATCTGTACATAAAAGTAAAATTACAAAAATACCAAATTCGGTGGAAAATTCAAAACAGGAAGTAAAATGGCAAAATCCAAAACTAAAACACATCAAACGAATGGAAAACAACTTTGTACAGGCATTTCCTTATGCTGCAAATGGTGGATTAAACTTGTTTTTGTAGCTAGTTAAACCTCTTACATATTTCACTGTCGTATAAAATTCTATTATATTGATAGGAATGTGTAAAACAAAACCAGATATGATAGGAAAAAAAATGTCTAAAATAAGGGTATATCAGTTAAACATGTTGTTGATTTTTTATTTCTGATCTTAAAGTCTGTTTAGTTTCTCTCTATCGTCTAAAACACAAAAGATCGTAAAAAAAACCTCATTTAAGTGCAATCACTCCTATGTAGAGTGAAAGTCTTCTAGCTTTATAGGCTAATGTTGACTTTCAATCAATGCAGTTTTCATGATTTTAGGCAAAGTTCGTCATTTTTTTGCAATTATTCCTATAAGAACTTGTGTAACAATTTTGACGTATATGGACAATCGGTAGTGCTTATTATTTTTTACATTATTGCTCCTTTCAGATTTTGTCGATTTATTACCTGATAACGGTTAAAACAAATAATAGACAAAACATTTTACCCCTTTGTTCTATTTTTTGCCATTTCGGCTATGTTGGATGGTAGGCAATGATCATTTTTTAAACGAGATACCCGAATGATGATTGTGGTCAAGTTTGGTTAAATTTGTCTCAGTAGTTTCAGAGGAGAAGATATCTTTAAAAGATTACAAAACTTTTAAAAAAATTGTAAAAAATGACTTAAAAGGGCAATTACTTCTAAGAGGTCAATTGACCATTTTGTTCATGTTGAATTATTAGTAGATTTTACTTTGCTGAACAGTATTGCTCTTTACAGTTGATCTCCATCTTTAATGATATTCAACATAAAAACCAAAATCTGAAACATTTCCGTAAAATTACCGATTCATGTGCAGCAACCCAACTACAAGTTGTCTGATTTGTCTGATTTAAGAGCAGGTAGATCTCAAACTGATGAACATTTTTACCCAGTCAGATTTGCTCTAAATGACCCGATGAATATTTTTATCTCATCACATTTGCTCTAAATGCTTTGATTTTAAGAGATATAAGCCAGAAACTGCATTTACCTCTATGTTCTAATTTTAGCCATGTCGGCCATGTTGGTTGGCAGGCGGGGTCATCAAATACATTTTATTGAAATTAAATACACTAATTATGATTTTGGCCAAGTTTTGTTTTTGACCCAGAAGCTGTGTCTACAAACTGACAAATATTACAAAACAAATGTAAAGAAATGACTTCAAAAGGCACATATTGTATAAGAACTGACCCATGGAAAATGGATATTAACAACAACAAAAAAACTAGTTAAGGTAAATAAAAAACAAAGAAAAAGACACTAAAACACGTAATTAAACCACATCAGTACGTAGAATCTATATTTCAAGACCATCATTTTTTTGTGAAGTAGAAACGGAATATATTATTCAATATTGTATCTTCCTTTGATATTTGTTTCGAAAAAGGTAACACAATTGCGCCACAGAACGATTTAATACCATCATCAAAGGCAGTTTGTTCTTATAATTTTATTTTTACAATGCGAATCATTGTTCTAAATAAAACAGTGAAATGAGGTAAATTTTCCCCCTTTTTTCCATCACACTCCTTTATCAATAATACTACACGAACAGTAAAGCAGTTTCACCAATAGGATCGTAAAAAGAAAATTAAATTGATAAAGAAAAATTTGACGGTAGTGATCTTTACAAGAAGAGGAACATTGTTTTCAATTTACGATTATGAAAAAATAATATGTAAAAAGGCTAGTGACAACAAGGTTAATTCATTTCATTTGCTTCTTTTTTTTGCGTTTTAAACGTTTAAAATTTCAATTAATCTTTTTAATGTGACACCACCAGTATACTGGTATTAGGTACAAGAAGAACTTGGAAAAAAGCAGACATTTTACATTTTATCTGTCGATGCATTAATACCTTGTATATGACCCATAGTTAAGATCCGAACTGGAATCTATCTTCAAGTCGGTATGTCATATATTTACTTCTTTATAGTTTTGTTCGTATACAAATAATGTTCATATTTGTTTTTCTACTTCATTATGTCTCTGAGTTATTTTGAGACTGAATTCAGGTTTCCCCTTTGGTGTTATGCCAGTGCAATACATAAAGTGTGACCACTGAGAATAAAAAAAAGGAAGAAAGCAATATGAGTACATGTGACATACCTATAAATTTGTAGACACGCAATGCAGTTTATCTATGTGTTTTAATAAAGTACTTGCAATCATCAAGTGATTATCAAAGAACTCAATATATCATACATTGCAATTTATAATTTATATTGAATGAAAATTTGAGTCACCTCCCTTGGTAAATGATTGTTCTTATATCAAATTGATACTTCTTCATTGATTTCAGATCTTACGCACTGAAAAGATAAATAAGTTAGAAAATAAAATTGAAACTAAAGTGGTGAAACAGAACTCAAACTTTTACTGGGTAAGCTAGCAAAGTTTACGTAGAAAAAAACTGAATTTAACTTTTATGTCAGCCTGATTAATTAGAATTGTCTAAGTTGTAAACTACTGATAAAGTTTCCATAGTTTGTTTGTTCAGTCTATTAGATTGAATTACTCATAAGACAATGGTATAACTACCAAACCCATTTTAAAAGTAGGCCTCCAAACCTATTTTTTAGATAACAAAAAATTCTATTACAAGCAATTTCCTGCACAGAAATGTATGTTAGGAATAATAAAGGAAGAAAAAAGTAAAATCACAAAAATACTGAACCTAGAGGAAAATCTAATCGGAAAGTCCATAATCACATGGCAAAATCAAATAACAAAACCCATAAAAAACGAATTGACAAGAACTGTCATATTCCTGACTTGGGACAGTCATTTTCAAATGTAGAAAATGGTGGATTAAACCTTTAAACACAACAAATGACCTCAGATGCCCTCTGTCCTCAGTTCCATAGACTGTTCGTTTAATGAAGGAGCCAAAAGAATTCACTTGCTGACTAGTGAGTTTTTAAATAATTAAAAAAGACATCTCTCAAATCATCATTTATTTTACATATTAGAAAAAATTGGGATTCATCATCCAGAACGTTGCACGTATTACAAAGTTTTTGAGGGCGGGGAATATTTTTATATCTTCCAGTTTCAATAGCAAGGGAATGGTCACTTATTCTAAATTTGAATATAAGTTTTCTTGTATCAAGATTAGGGTATGTCAAATAAAATTCTTGTTTATATTCAGTTTTTATATTCGTCAACAATAGAAGTTTGCTATTTTGGTCAAGAGATGATGTTTTATTATAGTATATTTTTTTATATCTTTTAGATTATCTTAGCTGAATGTGGCAACACTTTTGAGAATTTTGGTCCTCAATGCTCTTCAACTTTGTACTTTATTTGGCCTTTTTAACTTTTTCGGATTCGAGCGTCACTGATGAGTCTTTAGTAGACGAAACGCGCGTCTGGCGTATATACAAAATTTAGTCCTGGTATCTATGATGAGTTTATTTACAACCACTGGGTCTATGCCACTGCTGGTGGAGATTTGTTTCCCCGAGGGTATCACTAGCCCAGTAGTCAGCACTTTTGTGCTGACATGAATTGTCATTGATATGTTTTTATTTATAAATTTACTGTTTACAAAATTTAGAATTTTTTGAAATACTAAAAGTACTAAGGCTTTTCTACCTCAGGCATATATTACCTTAGTTTAATTTGGCAACACTTTTGGGAATGTTGGTCCCCAATGCTCTTCAACTTCGTACTTTATTTGGCCTTTTTAACTTTTTTGGATTCGAGCGTCACTAATGAGTCTTTAGTAGACGAAACGCGCGTCTGGCGTATATACAAAATTTAGTCCTGGTATCTATGATGAGTTTATTTATATAGTATTTTTTACTGAAATTCTTACAGTCTCAGTTTTTACTTTTAGCTTCGTCTTTTGGTTTGCTTATATTATTATCGGACTGTTTACACATGAGTACCTTGAATATATACCTTGATCATGAAGTGATTTAGAATAACAAACCAATATTTTTTTATTTAATGCTTGAATATTTCGAATAAAAAAAGTTGAGGTGTTAATTCGACTTTCCATTCACAATTTTAACCTCGTACTTTATCAACTTAGTGAGTGAGATAGTCGATTCAAATATTAGAACGTGAGGGGAAAGATACATTGTACCAAAGTACATTCAAACTTATTAATCAGAAAATAAAGTGACAACTCCATTTAAAAAATTAGAAAAACGACCAAAAGACAAATGACAGTACATTAAACACGACATAGAAAACTACAGATTTAGCAACACGAACTGCACCAAAAGCTGAAGTGAACTCAGGTGCTCCGGAAGTGTAGGGAGATCCTGTTCCCCGTGTGGTATTTGTTGTGTTGCTCCTGTTAGCACAACCCGATGAGAAACCTATTTCAGTAGGCCACATTTGGTGAAAAGCTGGTGCTATGATATAAAAAAGAAGATGTGGTATGATTGCTAATGAGACAACTGTCCTTAAGAGACCAAAATGACACAGATATTAACAACTATATGTCACCGAACGACCTTCAACAATGAGCTAAGCCCATACCGCATATGAGTTTACTTTGATAATAAACTTCCTGAAATTAAACTGTCTTAGCTCTTACTTGATAAGATCAATTTCTGCTATCAAAACACATGTTTTAATAATCAATTGGTGTACTTGTCTTTAATAACGAAATGCAACATAAAAAATTTAATAATTTGCCTTGCTGAATGTTTTTTTTTTACAGAAGTTAACAATGGACCGTTCACTGATGATTCTGATTAATGCGTTATTTCTTTCTGTAGTCATGGCAAATATGAATATGGTATGTTCATTTCTATGTCAGAGCATGCATAAGGCCAATGAATGACTGGAATAAATTTATTGATGTATCTTATTTGTGTGTTCTACTGTATCACAAGCCTGTCAACACTAAGTTTGTGAGTTCGAATTCTGCAAGTGGCAGGTGCGCTCGACTCTCATCTAGGATTGTTAGTTTTCCTACTAAAGGTCGGTGGTTCTTTTTTGGCATTCCGGCATCCTCCACCAATAAATACTTACCGCCACGAAATAACAGAATAATGATGAATGTTGCATTAAACACAAATCAAATGTTATATTATAAATTTTAGAAAGCTTTTCTACTGATCTTGATTTGTTTTTATTTTGCTTAAGCTTCCTTTTTCCTTGTTTTTTAACTAACGGTTAAAATTTGAATTTAATACGTTTTTATTGTCTATACTGACCTGTTTGGTGTCTAATCAAATGTTTAAGAGTTTTGTAATACACAAAAGCTTGGTTTATTTTTACAGAAATTTGATTATCACGTTATTGAAGGGAATGGCAGATATCTGGAAAACATTGAAGCAAATCTAGCAGAGAACACAGTTAAAATTCACACCCCAGCACACAATGATGTTATGGAATCGTACCTACTTCAAGATTTCCGTCAGGTTTGTAAAAAGCGACAAAACCAGATTTGATACCATATCTCTCTTGGTTACACTCTTAAACGTGGTGGCATTTTTTAAAACCAATATATATAGGTATTTGCTCATTGTTATATTTTACCAACTTTTAATCGAAGTCAACGCTGAATCCGGAGAAGAATACTTTCATTTTAATTTCTATTTTCTCCTTTTTTTAGTTATTATAAAGAATATCATTTATCATAAACATTTAAACCCATTAATTAAATGTATTTTATTTCGTTTGAAATAGGGTTTTTCCCGTTTGCTATTTGTAGTAATTATTTATAGATGGGAACTTTTACATAAATAAGGCCGTTAGTTTTCTCGTTTGAATTGTTTTACATTGTCTTATCGGGGCCTGTTATAGTTGACTATTCGGTATGGGCTTTGCTCATTGTTGAAGGCCTTACGGTGACCTATAGTTGCTAATGTCTGTGTCATTTTGGTCTTTTGTGAATAGTTGTCTCATTGGCAATCATACCACATCTTCTTTTTTATATAGTATGACTAGTTCGGATACTGGTTTTGTAACAGTATGTACTATTTATAAATTTGATGTTAGGTGCATAAGCCATGAGGAAAATTTTGGCGGTTTTTACGGGTGGGGTTTAAAGGGACTATATAAAGTTTGGCATTTAAATGTATTAGTATCGAAGGTGCTCTCAGTTACGTCGATTTGAAGTTGGTCACATAGGTATATATGCAGTTGCTGCTATGTTTATTGTACGTACAGGCGATGGAGGTATTAGCCGAGGAAAAAGAAACGATGCGAAAGAGGAACAATGTTATATGTCATGTATTTATATACTGTTTCGATCGAAGAAATTTGTACAATAAAGTAAAATAAAACATTGTATCGCAAGAGAATATAAGATGTTACTGCGAGTAACCAATCCTATATCTGTGTTTGTCTTGTTTATAGCCTATTGAATTTAGAGATTAAATACTTTAAATTAGGACGAGCAGGGCGAGGGAGAATTTAAAATCAAATAACCTTCTTACGTGAATTGTTCGAACAAAGAATTTCAGTTATCGAGAGAAAATTTCAATTTAAGTTATACATTTTCACCAATAATTTACCTTTTATGTATTTTGAAATTCTCTTATTCTAATTTCAGGTGTTCTAGTTGAATGCCATACCGAAATTTAATAATATGCAAAGAAAATTGTTGTTATTTATCAATTAATAAATTACCTAACATTTCATTTAATTCAATATTCTTTAAACAGATAAAATAGTAGTGTTTCATTACTGGGTAAGCAGATGAAATGTCTTCCTGCCTTGAAGCAGTGTAGACTGCGGTACATGGATAGAGAAACTGCAGCAGATGCTGGTCAAGATACAGAGGGATTTATTCACAGCTGGGTAAGGAACCTATGCACACCATTTTAAATGTTATATTGGTAAGGAATATGAGTATCTTTAAAAACCCCAAAACCTCATTCAGATTTCCGGTTTTCATACGATTGCCACCATTTGAAAGTCTAAAGGAATTGAAATGGTTTCATTTTACATTTGTGATTTCATAGACTTTTATAGCTGACTGTGTGGTATTAGTTTTGTTAATTGTTGATAGCCGTAAGATGACCTATAGCTGTTAATTTATGTGATATTTGGTCTCTTGTGGAGTGTCGTCTTATTTTATTGGCAAACATACCACATCTTCCTTTTTATATTCGGATGTTAGTGTATAAAATGTTGTTCGAAAGAGGCATTAGATTGTGTTAAAAACTCAACATACTGAATACAATAACATAAATGGATTTAGATATTTTGAATTCATCATTGATCGAGTAGTAAGGGATCGATCATCTGTTTGACAAATGAAAAACTTATTAAGAAGCATCAATGATAATTGTTTTTATTCTACATGCTGTTTAAAGTATATATATTTAATGAACAATTAAATAAAGGCAACAGTAGTATACCGCTGTTCAAAACTCATAAATCCATGGACAAAAAACAAAATCGGCGTTACAAGCTAAAACTGAGGGAAACGCGTTAAATATAAGAGGAGAACAGCGACACAACATTAAAATGTAAACAAACTATGATCGATATAAATATGGGTGAGTCTAGCAAACTTCAAGTAAAATGATTTATTTGATCTGATACATTTTTTAACGTTTATTATTGAAAAGAGACCAAGTATTGATGTTGACTACATGTTGCCCTCTTGGCTTTTTTGTGGTATTTTGTCAACCATTGGATAACTGTTTCATTTGAACTTAACATTGGTGCATTCAAATATTAACTCAGTAAAGCATATATTAGATGAATATGCTTTCATAGAACTCCAGATTGATATTGCATTACTATGTAGTGATATATCAATGAATTGATAATTGCCGAATAAAACCACTAATCGCCATTTTCTAAAATTTTACATTTTTAGTGTTTTTCATGTTTGTTGTCACATCACAATTATTGTGCGATGTGTATGTGTGTGTGTGTGTGTGTGTAAATAATAACAAGCACTATATTTTACAGAACAAAGGAGATAATACCATAAAAAGTGACAACGAAGAAGTGGTAAAGGAAATGTATTATGTTAATTTGGATGAAGTCAGAGATGATAATTCCCTTGAAGGGGCTTTGAAAGAGTTTTATCAGGATTTTAAATATCCTGTGTATAAGAAAAAGAAAATACCACTTGATGCTGAAGTATTAAATATAACACGTGCTAAAGGTAAAATAAAGTGATATGTATTTAATTTCTCAATTTTTTAGAAAGTGAAGCGTGAATAATATGCAGTATTTTTGTCTAAATGGAATTTAAGTTACACTCTGTACGAAATATTCGCATTAATGGAAACCAATTCGACCGCACTAGATGCACATGCGTACAAAATGAATAGCCTACAAATATAAAATAAGTTGATAGCTGTGCAGTAAATACTTACAATAGGGAATAGATATAGGAAGATGTGAAAAAAAGCATGCAATTTAAACACAAAAAAGATCTAAACAATATGGGAGATAAGTTATGATAACAACATGAGAACATGATACTTTGCATTTTAATTTATGTTTTAACCTGATTAAGTATGGTCTTCGAATTAAAGAAACAATAAGTGTAAAGCCCAGATATACTGAGTTTGTTGTCAGAAAAAAATGGGTACTTAAGGTTTGTTAAATTTTCTTTAAAACTTTAATCTTTACCAAATTTTAATTTAAACTTAAAAATTTGGTTACACCGTGGTTTCTGTAAATGAAGATTAGAGAGACTTCAGTCTAAGTTTTAGAAACGCTAAAAGTAAAACTGCAAAACGCTTTTTCTGTTATATATACAAGTGAAAATACTCGCTATTTCAATCTAGTTGTTCAATGTAAAAGGTTTCATGTCTCTTTTAATTCATTTGATTATACTTGTTTCCTTCTTTGTCTACTGAAAGCTGGTAGTGTCCGTCTGAGATCGTGTTTTTTTTTTTACTTAATTGGTCAACTTTTGTTAGAGTGATAAAACATGCGATCAAGTCATTTAAGTGCTATTTTGCAATAAAAATAGTTGTATTCGTGACTTTTTATCTTATTGTGACCACTTTTATACTTATCTCCCTAGTTCAAATCTCTTATGACCACTTGATTTTACTGGAAATTTTGTCAAAATAACACCTACATGAAAACGTGACATATGTTAGTTGAAAAACAATTGTGCAGTTGCAAAATGTTCTAAGAAACAAGTATTTATCATCATTGACTGATAGTATTTATGCAGCAACGCTTCGTCCATATCAAAATTGTGGGACGACTGCAAAAGGTAAGAGATGACATTAAGCTCATGGATTAAATGAATTAATTTACTTTTCTTTTCCAGAGCTTAATTGAACTTAAATATCATCATCTACTTCAATTGAGAAAAAAAATTAACATCGATGTACTCAAAGTCATTACGTTGCTTAATTGAATTGTTATTCAGACACGATATGTAAATATCTATTTCATGCGATATATAAAAAAAAAAAGAAACACGTTTAAGACTTTTACATCTATACTTCTAAAATAACCAGGTCTTAATTGTTAGTCAGTATGAAGTAAAAAAGACGAATCAAAGAATTCAACTTTATTTATAACTAATATAGGACTATGGTGTTGATTAAAAATTACACCTTTTCAGGCCCTTTTGTTTTCCAAATAATTGATCTTACAACTAATTAACAAATTCCGTGTCTGTTAACTAATATGTACGTTCCGCCTTTGTCAGACGCACCACAAAGTGGTGTATTTGGTAATAGCTATATACAAGGGTCATAACCACACCTGAACTTTATAAGTATTCAGGGATTATCACTACTTAATTTAATCAAAACTATAATTACAAGTACTAATAGTTTCCTGTTTTAATATGAACTGGGATATATTCAAACAGGAATATTTCGAAACAGAGAAAACTTTGCTCCTTATAACCAGCATAACATACCAAATGATAATACGAATACTGAAAATCCATGTTGAAAGTAAGCCGTAGGTACTTTGATTCAGTCAATGGCCCGCTCGTGTTTCCCATGTATTGAGGTGTAAATTTGACCTTTCGTGTTCAACTTAAAACTTGCTCTTATTTTAATTATTGCATGACTCTGTCGATATGAATATAAGAAAACGTTTCATGATTTTTATTTGATAAATTCCGACAGCTACACTTATTGTTGAGATTATTTTCCGCTCTAAGAAGGCATCTGTTAAGAATTCATTTGAAAATAGATTTTTTTTATGTCCTTCTAGTTATCAATTCAAAAAAAAGTACAGTTTGATTATTGTTTTCTTATTGTTTATTTTTTACATAAATCAATAATGGCTCTTTTACAGATGATTTTGACTAATTCTTTATTCCTTTTTTGTGTTACGACCAATATGGATTGGATATGGTATGTATATTTCTGTCAGTTAATGAGTATGACTTAACTAAATTGTGTCTGTGGATAATTCATATTCCTAAATTATGATTAAACATTTTGAAGAACATCAGGTTTGAAACAGGTTTATATTGGTGCTCGATCTTCGGTTTTGTCTGAGGTGTAATTTGGTCTATTTGTCGTTTTTCATTTTAACTAAGTTGCATTGGTTTTTTCGATGAATGTTAAGGACTGCCCTCCCAGTGTCTACAATTAATTAAACTATAATTTTTAAATATCTTTATTATTATTTCAAATATATAGATCGTAATGAGCTTTGTGCATTTAATAACGACGAAAGGATATATACAGTCAGGTAAAGATAAAAGTTTGTGTTATGCTATGATCAAATGTGTTTCTGTGGTGTACAAAATGTATGACGTCAACGAAAAAATAACTTCTCAATAAATGATGGGTAATAAAAAATATAATGCATTTGGAACAGATAAAAGAGTTGCAGTATAAAGATAATAATCGATACATTGTCTCGAATATAAGCCAGTCTCCGTGCCAGTTTCTTTCTGTAAATTGAAACAATTTTTTTACTGTATGTCAGTACAACACGCTACTCTTTTTAATCAACTTTTTTTTTTGCATTAAATTAGTAGTATACACATATTTATTAGATAAGGTATTTGAATTTAAAGCATGACAATAACATATTTTTGGCTTGTCAACATTCTTTAATGTTAACAAGTTAAAACGATAACTGACGAGGATAATTTTATGTTGCTTTAATTTTCTTCGTCAAATTTATGTTGTTCTTGTTGACATGTGATATTGTGAAGTAAAGACTAAATCCGGTAAAGGAATCAAATAGTATAACTCATATATCTTGTCATTCATACATTATCAATTTTGTAAATGGATCCCGTACGCCTTTTGACACTGCATTTTTTTTATATGGTGAGTTTTAAAAAGTAACTCTACTGATCTAGTTTAGCGTTTAATTTGCTATTCTTTCTATCGCTGTTTTTTTATATATTTTGTTCAACTTTTGGTTTGATAACAATACATTACTATTGTCTGTTTGTGACCTGTTTTGTGTTTATTGTTTTAATAATTTTGGTATGATGTTATTGAAGGAAATGTCAGATATTCCAAAAACATAGAAACAAATCTAGAAAAGAATCTAGTAAAAATTCACACTCCAGCACATAATAATGTTATGGAATCATAACTAATTCAAGTCAGGTTTGTAATTAACGAAAATGCGATGATCTCAGAATGTTCCTTTGTTTCCAATACTTTGCTTAATTTCACTCACAAAGGTAGTGGCATTGATTTTGTTAAATCGATTTGCTTAATATAACCATTAAGGTGGTATGGGAGTCTAAAATAAAAATGATATAATTTGTTCATACTTTGCCAAAACGTTGTATCTATTAATACATGTTGAAAAATATAATAAAAATGATAGGTCACCGCGCATTTTCTCAAGCTACAGGACGGGACAAAATGACACATTTTGTATGGATTATACAGGAAAAAAACACCATTTTGTGATTAGAAACTAAACAAAATGATAGAATTGTTAAATACTTCAGGAAAAGATAGTTTTCAGACACTACTTTGAGAATATCAAAAGAAAAGATAGGGTCACCGTACGTTTTTTTCGGCTAAAATACAAAATAGGAAAATTCCATACGGAATCCTTCAGAAAATGCACTTTTTTAGAGTTACCTCCCCTTAAAATGCCAATTTAAAAAAAATAATAAAAACAACCAAAAATAATTAACATTTGCAAAAATATCAATATTTAGAAGTTATATTCTTATAAATTGGTACTTTTAAATGAAAATGTACATTAAACATCTGCATTCCTGCATCAAATTTTGCTAACTTGATGGAAAATCTGGACCTTTGATTCTCTGTTTTTTACAATCCAAGATGGAGGAAGACACCCATACCACCTTAAAGGGTTTTCATGGATATCAACACTGAAATCGGAAAACAATATTTTTGTTTTGATTTTGATTTTCTGTTTGTTTCAGTCATTTTCAAGGATATGTATTATACGTTACCATTTCGTATTGCACATCATAGAATTTAAAAAAAAAATTACCTAACTCCAACGATAATTTTAATCGGGAAGTCCCTTGTCGATAGGCAAAAGAAAAAGCTTAAACACTTCAAACGAATGCAAACCAACTTTCATATTCATGACTTAGTACAGACAACATTTGATTCTGGCATCTAAGTTGAATTTATTTCTTATGTAGAAAGAAGGGAATTAAACCTGGTTATCTAAGCAACCCATTCGGAACGATAAATTACGCATTGTGTGATCGCAAATGACGGAAGACTGCCATCGAGACTACATTCAGTTATGTTTTGTAGAATTGTATTCCAAAGTCTAATGATATGTATTGAAAATCGTACATATTCCGAATTAATTAACATTGCTTAAAACTTCTATAGCCCCTCGATGATCCTGTAGCTGTAGTAGTGTCTTCGCCTCGAGATTTGAAGGTCAAGGTTTAAAAATTGTTAATTTAAACCAAAGACTTCCAAATAGGTATTTGCTGGTTATACGTTAGCGACTCGTAATTAAGGAATAAGAGCAATAATTGGTCAATATTCATATAACATTAATACATTTTCGTCCTGACTATGCATATATATTCGCAGCTGGACGTTAATCAGCCATTCATTATCATCAGCATTTTGAAAACTTATATCTTTCTTTGAATCAGTAGGTTTTCATTAGAGGGTCAGCAGATGAAAAGTCTCCCTTCCTTAAAGCAATCAGACTGCAGGGCATAAACGGAAAATCCAACGGAGATACTGGTCAAGTTACAGAAGGTTTGTCAATAGCTGGGTATGAAAAATGAACATACATGTTCTTAATTTCACTCTATATATTTGTTAGGCAGTCTTAAGGCAAATCCTATTGAATATTTTTTCGACAATTGTCACCATTAACATAATGTCGAAATAGATGTAAATATACAACAATAATTTCG
Organism: Mytilus edulis; assembly: GCA_019925275.1. Lineage (NCBI taxonomy): Eukaryota > Metazoa > Mollusca > Bivalvia > Mytilida > Mytilidae > Mytilus > Mytilus edulis. Next base: position 18,319,147 of record CM034357.1, read on the forward strand.
TGATTGAAAGAGGCATGTAAACTTCATCTCGAACTTTGCATAACAATGTTAGATCTTTTAATTTGCATGAGAAAATGATTCTTTTGCGACTCTGTGTGATTAGAACCCTTGAATCTGAGAAATCATGGCAACACCGCCTGTGCTATGTCAAGCTACCTATACCACTCGACCAACTAGGCTATAGAAATAATGTCTTTCATTAGTTGAGTGATTTTCTTTACTCGTCGGCGTTTTCCAGAATGTTAACACAGTACATGATAAAGAAGAAAGACAAAAGATACCAGAGGGACAGTCAACCTAATAGATCGAAAATAAACTGAAAACGCCATGTCTAAAAAATAAAAAGACAAACAGACAAATAATATGTTCACAAGACACAACATAGAAAATTAAAGCTTATGCAACACGATCCCCACCAATAAAGGAGTGATCTCAGGTGCTCCGGAAGTGTAAGTAGAATCTGCTCCACATGTGGCACCCGTCATGTTGCTCATTGATAGCAAAACCGGCAATTAGTCTAATTCTGTAGGCGACATTCTTTGTTAAAAGGGAAGTGGATTGTAGTTACGACATAAGGACCATTTCCGATATCATCTATGAAACGGTTATGTCAAAACTGTCAACCAACTCGTGATGTCCATATGCACGGATATTACTTAGTACAGACAACATTTGATTCTGGTACCTCAAGTGAATTTATGTCCTTATGTAGAAAGAAGGGAATTAAACCTGGTTATTTAAGCAGCCCATTCGGAACGATAAATTACTTATTGTGTGATCGCAAATGACGGAATACTCTAGGACTGCCATCGAGACTACATTCAATTATGTTTTGTAGAATTGTATTTCAAAGTCTAATTATATGTATTGAAAATAGTACATATTCTGCATTGATTAACATTGCTTAAAACTTTTATAGCCCCTCGATGGTCCTGTAGCTGTAGTAGTGTCTTCGCCTCGAGATTTGAAGGTCAAGGTTTGAAAATTGTTAATTTAAACCAAAGACTTCCAAATAGGTATTTGCTGGTTATACGTTAGCGACTCGTAATTAAGGAATAAGAGCAATAATTGGTCAATATTCATATAACATTAATACATTTTCGTCCTGACTATGCATATATATTCGCCGCTGGACGTTAATCAGCCATTCATTATGATCATCATTTTGAAAACTTATATCTTTCTTTGAATCAGTAGGTTTTCATTAGAGGGTCAGCAGATGAAAAGTCTCCCTTCCTTAAATCAATCAGACTGCAGGGCATAAACGGAAAATCCAACGGAGATACTGGTCAAGTTACAGAAGGTTTATCCATAGCTGGGTATGAAAAATGAACATACATGTTCTTAATTTCACTCTATATATTTGTTAGGCAGTCTTAAGGCAAATCCTATTGAATATTTTTTCGACAATTGTCACCATTAACATAATGTCGAAAAAAATGTAAATATACAACAATAATTTCGTGATTGAAAGAGGCATGTAAACTTCATCTCGAACTTTACAAAACAATGTTAGATCTTTTAATTTGCATGAGAAAATGATTCTTTTGCGACTCTGTGTGATTAGAACCCTTGAATCTGAGAAATCATGGCAACACCGCCTGTGCTATGTCAAGCTACCTATACCACTCGACCAACTAGACTATAGAAATAATGTCTTTCATTAGTTGAGTGATTTTCTTTACTCGTCGGCGTTTTCCATAATGTTAACACAGTACATGATGTATCATGAGTTATCATATCCGTATATACGAATATTCTAACACCCTGGAGTATCCAAGTACATGGTACTGAAGGCTGTTAAAAAAGACAGACAAAAGATACCAGAGGGACAGTCAACCTAATAGATCGAAAATAAACTGACAACGCCATGGCTAAAAAATAAAAAGACAAACAGACAAATAATATGTACACAAGACACAACATAGAAAATTAAAGCTTAAGCAACACGAACCCCACCAATAAAGGAGTGATCTCAGGTGCTCCGGAAGGGTAAGTAGATTCTGCTCCACATGTGGCACCCGTCATGTTGCTCATGTTATAACAAAACCGGCAATTAATCTAATTCTGTAGGTGACATTCTTTGTTAAAAGGGAAGTGGATTGTAGTTACGACATAAGGACCATTTCCGATATCATCTATGAAACGGTTATGTCAAAACTGTCAACCAACTAGTGATGTCCATATGCAAAGATATTACTTAGTACAGACAACATTTGATTCTGGTACCTAAAGTGAATTTATTTATTTATGTAGAAAGAAGGGAATTAAACCTGGTTATTTAAGCAACCCATTCGGAACGATAAATTGCTCATTGTGTGATCGCAAATGACGGAATACTCTAGGACTGCCATCAAGACTACATTCAATTATGTTTTGTAGAATTGCATTTCAAAGTCTAATTATATGTATTGAAAATAGTACATATTCTGCATTAATTAACATTGCTTAAAACTTTTATAGCCCCTCGATGGTCCTGTAGCTGTAGTAGTGTCTTTGCCTCGAGATTGGAAGGTCAAGGTTTGACAATTGTCACTTTAAACCAAAGACTTCCAAATAGGTGTTTACTGATTATACGTTAACGACTCGTAATTAAGGAATAAGAACAATAATTGGTCGATATTCATATATCATTAATATATTTTCGTCCTGACTATGCATATATATTTGCCGCTGGACGTTAATCAGCCATTCATTATCATCAGCATTTTAAAAACTTATATCTTTCTTTGAATCAGTAGGTTTTCATTAGAGGTTCAGCAGATGAAAAGTCTCCCTTCCTTAAAGCAATCAGACTGCAGGGCATAAACGGAAAATCCAACGGAGATACTGGTCAAGTTATAGAAGGTTTATCCATAGCTGGGTATGAAAATGAACATACATGTTCTTAATTTCACTTTATATATTTGTTAGGCAGTCTTAAGGCAAATCCTATTGAATTTTTTTTTCGACAATTGTCACCATTAACATAATGTCGAAAAAGATGTAAATATACAACTATAATTTCGTGATTGAAAGAGGCACGTATACTTCATCTCGAACTTTGCATAACAATGTTAGATCTTTTAATTTGCATGAGCAAATGATTCTTTTGCGACTCTGTGTGATTAGAACCCTTGAATCTGAGAAATCATGGCAACACCGCCTGTGCTATGTCAAGCTACCTATACCACTCGACCAACTAGGCTATAGAAATAATGTCTTTCATTAGTTGAGTGATTTTCTTTACTCGTCGACGTTTTCCAGAATGTTAACACAGTACATGATTTATCATGAGTTATCATATCCGTATATACGGATATTCTAACACCCTGGAGTATCCAAGTAAATGGTACTGAAGGCTGTAAAAAAAGAAAGACAAAAGATACCAGAGGAACAGTCAACCTAATAGATCGAAAATAAACTGACAACGCCATGGCTAAAAAATAAAAAGACAAACAGACAAATAATATTTACACAAGACACAACATAGAAAACTAAAGCTTAAGCAACACGAACCCCACCAAAAAAAGGGGTGATCTCAGGTGCTCCGGAAGTGTAAGTAGATTCTGCTCCACATGTGGCACCCGTCATGTTGCTCATGTTATAACAAAACCGGCAATTAGTCTAATTATGTAGATGACATTCTTTGTTAAAAGGGAAGTGGATTGTAGTTACGACATAAGGACCATTTCCGATATCATCTATGAAACGGTTATGTCAAAACTGTCAACCAACTAGTGATGTCCATATGCACGGATATTACTTAGTACAGACAACATTTGATTCTGGTACCTAAAGTGAATTTATTTATTTATGTAGAAAGAAGGGAATTAAACCTGGTTATTTAAGCAACCCATTCGGAACGATAAATTGCTCATTGTGTGATCGCAAGTGACGGAATACTCTAGGACTGCCATCGAGACTACATTCAATTATGTTTTGTAGAATTGCATTTCAAAGTCTAATTATATGTATTGAAAATAGTACATATTCTGCATTAATTAACATTGCTTAAAACTTTTATAGCCCCTCGATGGTCCTGTAGCTGTAGTAGTGTCTTTGCCTCGAGATTGGAAGGTCAAGGTTTGAAAATTGTCACTTTAAACCAAAGACTTCCAAATAGGTGTTTACTGATTATACGTTAACGACTCGTAATTAAGGAATAAGAACAATAATTGGTCGATATTCATATAACATTAATATATTTTCGTCCTGACTATGCATATATATTTGCCGCTGGACGTTAATCAGCCATTCATTATCATCATCATTTTGAAAACTTTTATTTTTCTTTGAATCAGTAGGTTTTCATTAGAGGGTCAGCAGATGAAAAGTCTCCCTTCCTTAAAGCAATCAGACTGCAGGGCATAAACGGAAATTCCAAAGGAGATACTGGTCAAGTTTCAGAAGGTTTATCAATAGTTGGGTATGAAAAATGAACATCAGGTTCTTAATTTCACTCTATATATTTCTTAAAGCAAATCCTATTGAATTTTTTTTCGACAATTGTCACCAATAACATAATGTCGAAAAAGATGTAAATATACAACTATAATTTCGTGATTGAAAGATGTATGTAAACTTCATCTCGAACTTGGATCTCAGCTGCTCCAGCAGTGTAAGTAGATCCTGCTTCACATGTGGCACCGTCATGTTGCTCATGTTATAACAAAACCGGCAATTAGTCTAATTTGGTAGATGACATTGTTTGTTTAAAGGGAAGTTGATTATAGGTACGACATAAGGACCATTTCCGCTATCATATGTGAAACGGTTATGTCATAACTGTCAACCAATTCGTAATGTCCATATGCACGGATATGAACGTAGACGACGAATTTATCCACGGGCCTTTATCACGGAAATCATTATAGGAAATAAACAAAAAAATTGGAGCTACAGTGAAGTTTAGAAGAAGTAGACGTATTCATCCTTTGCAAGTCACCAATGTTGATAGTATTTAGGTGTTACAAAATGTTAAATATGATAAAAGAATTATATCTGGTTTTACATTTTTCTGCATCTACATGTTTTTACAATATTTTATTTTCTGAAATACTATGTTTGCATCAAGAGATGATTCATACAAAACAATAACCATGGTGGTCAAAGCTGATAGACACACTTCAATTGGAAATGTTATTTTATTCAGATAAGAATATTGTTCTGCATAATCCTGTTATTTGGAGTGTTTATCTTAACTAGTATATTCTACCAGTCCTGCATTCTTGAACATGCACATTCATTTCCGTTTGGATCGATGGATGTTACCCAAGGACAGCACACGCATAGATAAACTAGTGGTGAAGTAATGTGTGTATTGTCACAATCCGTCAGTATCCATTGCCCATTTTTTCTTTCCTTTCTGAAAATATCCATGATATTAAATGAATTATATTTAGTTATTTTAAAATGTATGCATATCAACTTAAACATTTTCTCTTAGAAAAGAATCATTTGTGAATAGTAATATAACAAAAGTATCGAACTCCGAAAAAAATCAAGACGGAGAGTCTCTTATAAAATTAGAAAAACAACTGTTATATATCCAACTTCCTAAAACTAGAATGTCCATGAAAATTCCTTTGGGGGATAGAATACAAGTAATTCTTAAATTTTGAGGAAATTGATAATAACTGGAATAATTACGAAATCAAATTGATGATATTGTCAGGTTTTAATTTGTTTTCACAGAAAACTCAACAAAACTAGTTAGATAATAAACATTATTTGCCGTTATTAATTTAAACTTAAGAATAGTGCCCCATATGCGTAAAAAGAATAAATAATTTTCTTTTAGTATCTTTATTGGTATTTTCTTTCTGATCTTATTTTTTTTTTTTACATATATGATAGGATTTATACTACGTTCTAGATTGAAATTTAAACCAAAAAAAGGCAGAAAATTTTAATTTGTGTTGTTCATGTAAGTAAAAAATCGGTGATAAGTCGAATTCTATAGGTCAAATTCATAAGGAAATAAATGGAGGACGAACACGTAATTCCGACGATATATGTTGTCAAAAGAGAAACAGATATTTCATAACGTGCCATTTTTTGCATAGCTTTGGCATCATAAGGCGTTGAAATGATTTCAAGAATAGTGTCGAATTAAAACAAATCATGAACAAATGAACCATCATATATTCCAGACTTAGAATTTACCACGTCTACACAAGACTCGTTCGTTGCAGTCCAACCAAAACAGTTGAAATCAAGAGGAACAATATTAAGTGTAACTTACGTTTGACACATTTTAAGATGATTGCAACTTCTCCCTGAATCAATACCAAAAATTGTTTTTGCTGTCTGTCCTTCGCAATCGTTATTTAGCGTATTGAATTGCCTTTTAACACGACCACCTGAAAAATTATGTTACAATCGATTACAGTTCTTTCTCACAGTGTATGATACCGATCTTGTACGACAACGTTCAGTTTTGATGATAAAGAACTAAAGAGAAATAAAAAATCTATATTTCAAAATGGATAGTTCAATTCAGAAGAGCATTAGTTTGGAAACATAACAAGCTAAACATATTGATAACTTACGGAACTTCTTTGTGAGCTATTTAATTTTCTTTCAAAATAATGGGAAAAGGTCGACTCGGACATTTACCTTATATTTGCATTGGTATTAATTTGGTTTTAAATCAATAGAAAATGAAATATAAAATCTGCTCAAGTTTTGGTGAATGATCCTTTCTGAGCTATTTCATAAGTATTTTATGAAAAAAATGGGTGTTAGGGGGCAAAATAAATTACCCTGTACCGTATGGAAAAAACAAGTCCAAATATCCGACTATAAGATCTTAACCCTATCCAATGTACATTTTTAATAAACATTAAGTTTCTCGTTTTTATAAAGATTATACTGTTGGTTTTCCCGTCTGAATAGTTTTAAACTAGTAACTTTTGGGGCTCTTTCGGTGTAAGCCAAGACTGTGTGTTGAAGGCCGTACCTTGAACTAAAATGGTCTACTTTTACAAATTATTCCTTGCATCGAGAGTTGTCTCATTGTATAAAAACTCCAGCCATGTTCCTATTTCTATTTAAATTTATTACACCATGGATTTGTAATACATTCATTATCCTCGCAATTCAGTTGGTCATTCTAATTTTAATATACAGTTGGATGCAGACCAAGCATTACATAAAGTAAACGCAAGTTAACGCCGCGTGCACATATTTCGTTAGTTAACTTCAAATCTCCCGTTTACTAGTAAACGCACGTTTACTATAATTACGTTAACGTGGCTGAAATGGAAATTTCTAATGTCTACCTTAGTAAACGGGCGTTTACTATGTGTCCGTTTAGTCAGTAGTAAACGGGCGTTTACTTCAGAATTCTTCAAATTTATTTTTACGTGCACTTAAAAGTAAACGGGCGTTTAGTACAGATTTTACAAGTATATTTTTACGTGCACCTGAAAGTAAACGCACGTTTACTTTTCGCGTTAACTAATTGGGTAAATTTAGAAATAAACTTCAAGTTCATTTGCACATTTATTTTATAAAAACGACCTTTAGTCTTAATATTTTACGTATATGTGTTTCAAACCAGAACAATTCAAAAACTCTTTTAATTCGAAATATTAAATTACACAAAATCACTTTCATTAAGTCCATTAACTTTACTGATAGGCAGATTTTCTATATTTTTCTTCCAAAAGTTACATGTGCAAATATCGATACGAAAAGAAAGGTTATCCGAGACATCGGGAGAATATTTCAATATGATGGGATATAAACATCATGGTTTTTATTGTTTCGTTCCCCATTCATAATTGTCTCGTCGAATTCCTACTATAACTCGGGGTATTTAAAACCATTATTTTTAATCGAAATTCACCTTGTTTGCCTTGGATTTACATGATAAGATTCTGTTTTGACAAATGGTAAAAAAAAAGACGTAAATTGTACAGTGTATTGAAAGGGATATCGATAAAGGGTAATATAAGTATGTACATTTGTACCGGTCATCTCGTCAATTTTAATGTTCAAATTTTGCTATCTTTACATGGATATAATAAACTAATTTACTATGCAGCTATATATAGTGCTAATATGGTCTGTTTTGGTTAAAATTCGAGTCAGTCTGAGGTTAGAAAACTACTAAAATTTGTTTCAATATTCAATATTTTGAATAAAAAAAGTACATGCTGGCACTCTAAATTGATGCAAACAAAATTTTTTAGTCATAATATTCAAATATTGCTACCTTTTTCATTATAAAATCAATCCTTACATGAAAATATAACTCATGTACTATGCAGCTATATAGATTTACATAATAGAATGCTTATATGGTCAGTTTTGGTTGTTGCGAACAAATAATCTTATTATATGAGTCAGTCTGAGGTATGAAAACTACTGAATTTTTTTATGATTCAATATTTTGAATAAAAAAGTACATGCTGGCACTCTAAATTGATGCGAACAAAATTTTTTAGTCATAATATTCAAATATTGCTACCTATTTTCTTATACAATCAATCCTTACATAAAAATATAACTCATTTACTATGCGGCTATATAGATTTACATAATTAAATGCTTATATGGTCAGTTTTTGTTGTTGCGGACAAATAATTTTATTATATGAGTCAGTCTGAGGTATGAAAACTACTGAATTTTGTTTATGATTCAATATTTTGAATAAAAAAAGGACATGCTGGCCCTCTAAATTGATGCGAACAAAATTTTTTAGTCATAATATTCAAATATTGCTACCTATTTTATTATACAATCAATCCATACATGAAAATATAACTCATTTACTATGCGGCTATATAGATTTAAATACTAGAATGCTTATATGGTCAGTTTTGGTTGTTGCGGACAAATAATTTTATTATATGAGTCAGTCTGAGGTATGAAAACTACTGAATTTTGTTTACAATTCAATATTTTGAATAAAAAAGTACATGCTGGCACTCTAAATTGATGCGAACAAAATTTTTTAGTCATAATATTCAAATATTGCTACCTATTTTCTTATACAATCAATCCATACATGAAAATATAACTCATTTACTATGCATCTATATAGATTTAAATACTAGAATGCTCATATGGTCAGTTTTGGTTGTTGCGGACAAATAATTTTATTATATGAGTCAGTCTGAGGTATGAAAACTACTGAATTTTGTTTACGATTCAATATTTTGAATAAAAAAAGGACATGCTGGCCCTCTTAATTGATGCGAACAAAATTTTTTATTCATAATATTCAAATATTGCTACCTATTTTATTATACAATCAATCATTACATGAAAATACAACTTATTACTATGCGGCTATATAGATTTAAATACTAGAATGCTTATATGGTCAGTTTTGGTTGCTGCAGACAAATAATTTTATTATATGAGTCAGTCTGAGGTATGAAAACTACTGAATTTGGTTTACGATTCAATATTTTGAGAAAAAAAAAGACATGCTAACACTCTAAATGGATGCGAGTAAAATTTTTTAGTCATAATACTCAAATACTGCTATCTCTTTCATTAATTATACAATCAATTCTTACATGAAAATATAACTCATTTACTATGCGGCTATATAGATTTAAATACTAGAATGCTTATATGGTTAGTTTTGGTTGTTGCGGACAAATAATTTTATTATATGAGTCAGTCTGAGGTATGAAAACTACTGAATTTTGTTTACGATTCAATATTTTGAATAAAAAAGTACATGCTGGCACTCTAAATTGATGCGAACAAAATTTTTTAGTCATAATATTCAAATATTGCTACCTATTTTCTTATACAATCAATTCTTACATGAAAATATATCTCATTTACTGTGCGGCTATATAGATTTACATAATGAAATGCTTATATGGTCACTTTTGAGTGTTGCGGACAAAGAATTGTATTATACGAGTCAGTCTAAGGTAAGAAAACTATTGAATTTTGTTTGTGATTCAATATTTTGAATGAAAAAGGACATGCTGTCACTCTAAATTGATGCAAAAAAAAAAATTATGTCATAATATTTAAATATTGCTTCCTTTTTTATTATACAATCAATCTTTATATCAAAATATAACTCATTTACTATGCCGACTATATAGATTTACTTAATAAATTGCTTATATGGTCAGTTTTGGTGTTGCAAACAAATAATTATATATATTACGAGTTAGTCTGATGTATGAAAACTACTGAATTTTGTTTACTATTCAATATTTTAAATAAAAAGAGGTCATGTCCGTCAGGCTGGTACAAAAATTGCTGTCAATTGTTACGTATTATATGGTCAATTATGGCATGAAAATATAACTGAATTACTTCTATATAGAATAAGATAACTTGTTAAGAGGTAAATATTGTCAGTTTTGGTTAATGATATCAAATAATTTTGTTTTACGAGTCAGTCTGTCTAAGATGAACAAGAAATTTACTATAATTATTGTTCAATTAAATACAAATGTGTGACATTTTTAAATAACTTTTATCGTCAATATGTCAAGCAGAAATGACCGTTTGGTCAATTAATTTTTATGTTCCTTATCATTTCATATTTTAGGTCAGTGTATCCAGGTTACGATGACAATCTGCGTTAACGGCCGTTTACTACAAACAGTAAACGCGCGTTTATACTTTTTAGGAAAATAGAAGACGCGCATTTTTCCACGTTAACGCGGAGGTAAACGGGAAAGTAAACGCCCGTTTACTCTTTACAAAATTAGAAGACGCGCCGTTTTTGCGTTAACGCGGAGGTAAACGCGAAAGTAAACGCCCGTTTTCTTTTAATGTCTACTGCAATTTCGGAGTTAACGCACAGTTAACGCGGCGTTTACATGAAGTGCACGCGAGTAAACGCCGCGTTAACTTTTTCAGCCCGTCTACATGTAATGCTTGGTCTGCACCCAACTGTAGATTAATACAGTAATGCGTTTGTTATTATCCGTTTGAAGATTTTAAAAAAATGAATTACTCGGAACTTATATTGTCTTTATGATAACTGATAACATAAACGTTCACCTGTGTCCCTTATCTCCTAAATTTTTCAATCAACGCTAAAATGAAAATCTACTCCGGGTTTTATTACAGACAACTTAGGCGGTGTTTTAATTGTCAGGGATTTCGCAGGTACAGGTGAACCATGAATTTAAACATTCAATGAATTTCAAATTTTCTCTAGGCTTGTATACAGACTTTGGCAAAACAAATAAATCAAAAAGAAACAAAAATGAAAGTTTTCCCCAATCCATTAAAAAATGGTATTAACATTAACTTCACTCAGCAACCAAATTTGCTGATATTTTTTTATTTTTATTATAAGGTCTTCTGATGTCGGTATATATATATTTCATAATTTCGACTCAACTTCACGATTATAGAGTGCTGTTTAATCAGCGAAGTGATTATGCATTATAGAAACAATAAGTAAACTTTAATTCTTGATAAAAAAAATGGTCCCCTTAATCATCTGTTATCCGTTGTATTTATTACTTACTCCTATGTGTTGATATCTTTTCACAATGAAAGCCTTATTTAATATGAAGGTATGATAAGTGAGTTAAAATAACACTGTTATCATTTTCAACGATGCATTATTTAATCCAAGTTCACAATTAATTGGTTCGAGAAAAAGGATAACACTACACGTCTGTCTTTAATTTATCGTGCATCCGAATACTATCCGTTATTTACAAAATAAGACATATTCAAACTGATTTCAAAAATCATAAAATAAAATATTTACCAAAATTTTTAACACAAAAATTACAGGTATAAAATAAAAAAAGGCTTTTAAAGTCCATGTACAAACAGTTAAATCGTTTGTTAAAATCAAGGTATAAACAGTGAAACACAAAATTCGAAGCTCTTTTACCTTAGCTATATATAGCAAACTTTAAGGAAGTTTGATTACTCCATGCTCTTCAACTTCGGCCTTTTCAACCTATTTTGATTCGAGCGTCACTGATGGGTCTTTTCTTGACGAAACGCGTGTCTGGCGCAAATGCTAAATTTTAATCCTGGAATTTGTAATGAGTTTATTATTAACAATTGATTATTGGGTGAAGATTTAGGTAAAACAGTTAAACCTGAGAGGGAAAGTTCATATATAAACAGTCAAATATCGAAGTGAAAACTAAAGTATCAAAAATCAAATAATAGATTGAACATCGAGGTTTAAAAACCAGACAAATATATGGATTTTGATTGTCATCTTTATAGACAAAAACACAGAAAATTATTTACGATTCACTTTAAAAAAAAAAAAAAAAAAACTATTTAAAAATGATTACCTTTGTTTTGTAACCTGTCGAATGTGTTATATTCAACATTTCAGCATCTTCTGGTATCTTCTTTTCCTTATACACAGGGTAATTAAAATCCTGATAAAACTTTTTTAAAGTCCCTTCAAGGGAGCTGACATCCACTACCTCATCCAAATTGATATAATACATTTCCTTGACCACTTTCTCGTTGTCACTATTTATAGTATTATCTCCTTTGTTCTATAAAAAAATAAGTTTGTAATTATTCGCACGTTAACACACCAACGCAGACATACAAACACACACACACACACACACACACACACACACACACACACAAACATTATATATTAATGTGACAACAAGAATATAAGACATTAAAAAAGTAAATTTTTGTTAACATACATGGTTGTTATATTTCATCAGTAATCAATGTTTGGGTATACGTTTTCACTTTAAAATAAAGAAATATTATTCATGTTATTGTAGAATTCAGAATTTTTTTCTATTCAAAATAATGTTTTATTGAGTTGATATTTGAATAGTCCAATGTTTGTAATCACCTTTTGTCTGTGCAGATTTTCAATTTAAACTATGAGTTATATTGCAGAAAGGATATTTGTTTACGCTCATTCTACATCATCTTGTATATAATACAAAGAATGTTTTATTTTTCAATTTGCTGCTTTCGAAAGGCTTTTTCTGGATTTACTGCCAATGATAAATAAAACGGGATCGAAAAATAAATAGCTAGACAGATGACCATTTTTTTCTTCGGTCGTTTCAAATACAAAACAGAAACCACTGTATTGATCATTGTAGGTTTAAGATGGCGACGACTCTGTACTTTAAATACATTACTTTTTATGTATGCTAATTTGTTTAATCAGTGTTCAGTTACACGAATGATTATTTTCTGTTCGCCCAAAAATGAATGAAAAACATCTTTATCTATTTATGTTTTCCTAAAACTCGTTTAAGAATATTGAGTTCGTAGCACAATGCAATGCCTCTTTCAAACAACATTATGCACACTTACATTCGAATGCATTTTAAATCTTATAGACTTTTTCGAATGGCTAAAACCATGCATTTGACTGAGTTTTTTTTGTATTTTTAAAAGATTTTGATTAACTGACAAATATAACATTATAAAATAGTGTTCATCTATTTCATACCCAGCTGTGGATAAATCCCTCTGTAACTTGACCGGCATCTCCAGCAGTTTTTCTGTCTATGTCCCGCAGTCTACATTGCTCGATGGAAGGGAGACATTTCATCTGTTGACCCTGTAAAGAAAACATACTTTTCGAACAATTCATTTCACTTAAGGAAGTTATTTGATTATAACGAATACTTTTAATTTTTTGTGATACGTATAGAGTGTATTTTCCTTTTTTTCAAATATGTGACAAAATATAGAATGAAAAAAATGATAAAGTTATTAAGTTTAAAACACATTGCAAAAAAAATCACCATTCATAGATAATAGTGTTGTCCATTTACAAACCTGACGGAAATCTTGGATTTGGTACGATTCCATAACATCATTATGTGCTGGGGTGTGAATTTTTACTGTATTCTCTACTAGATTTGTCTCTATGTTTTCCACATATCTGGCATTCCCTTCAATAACATGATAACCAAATTTCTAAAAAGAAAGAACAGGTTTTGCTTATAAATTATGAATACCTTAAAACATTCAAATAAACACCAAACATGTCGGAGACCAAAAAAATTGTACTGCTGCAAATTGTTCAAAATTAATGATAAAGAAGGAGAAGCAAATTTAAAACAAATATATATCACATGAGAGGTTTGTTTTCGAATAAACAATATAAAAATAAATGCAGTTTATTTAGTTCTTACAGGAGGTAAAAGTATCGCAAATCAACATTTTTGATTACGATATAAGAATTACAATATGAAATTATCATCATAAGTTACAGCTTTTACTTTTTACTATTGGAATATGTTCAGAAGCCACATATAATTAATTGCCATGCGTTCACTTGATTCCCTCAACTTAATTTATTTTGTCATTATTCTAAATGAGTGAGAAAAGAATAAATATTAGTTGTCCGTTTTTAGCTACTCTTCTTAAACGACTTATTTTTTGCATGAAAAAAGTAATATACACTTATTTACTAGCTATTAAAACAATAGCGAGTGTAATGCTCCCTAAAACAGCAACAAGTCGCTATCGAAGGGGACCATCAACTTGATGTTTTTGAATAACCAGTAAATAAGTATTTTATTTTATATAAAGTACTGCTATATATCGGGACTAAATATACGGTTATTCTACTTATTCCCAAAATCTAACAACTGTTCAATTTGACCTTACAAAAAGGCTGTATAGAAACGCATTCTTAAGAATATACAATTAAGAAGTTGTGCCATGAATGCCAATGATTGCCATTGAGACAACTATCACCAAAAATGGCGATTTGCGGTTATGAAAAGTATATCACTAATCACGTGATATAATTTGCATGCGAATATCACAGTAATTCCTTCAAGCAAAAAACTAATACTGAGTAAAGTTATTTTTTTAACTATTAATCGGTTAATACAAAATGTAGTTATTGTCAAAATATCTGCTTGTATCTAGATGTTATATTCAATTCTACACAGCAAAACACGACTTTGTCATATCTTTATATGACTGTAGACATCTTCTTAATATTTATTAAGAGTAAACATTTCCCACGTTAAGTACATTTTTATTAATTATTCATAGTTTAAGGGCCAAAGATGGGAAAACACCAAGAGGACAATAACAGACAATAATTGAAAGAGAATAGCAACTTAGATAAAAAGAAAAATGACGAACAGACTAAAATACACTGTAGTGAAAACAAAAGAACGAGCAGTAGAAATACCAATAACAACGGCGTGTTGCTCCGGAAGGGAAGGCGGAGTAGAATGTATGAATGCAACTAACATATAATTTGTATAAATCATACATTGAACTAATTCTTTTCTGACAAAGAAATAAACATACCATATCCATATCGGCCATGACAACACAAAGAAAAAAAGCATTCATAAAAATCATCACTAAACGAGCCATTGTTGATTTCTGTAAAAAAAAGACACGAGGGAAAACAAAGTATTAAACTATACGTCGGCAATCAAAAATAAATATTTCCAAATGTATTGTAAAAATTGCTTTCTATAAAAGAAAAAAAATCTAAGCAATTAAGGATAATTTCACGAAGTTATTAAAATAAATCTTCTTATTTTCAAAATGACAGAGTTACATGAGGCACAATTGAGATAAAATAATAAAGTTATCATTGTAATTTAAAAAACATATTTACTACTATTTAAGGTTGTGACCGAAAAGTCAAATCAACTACTACTATTAAAATGTAACCGAAAGTTGAATTTGTTTCTAATGTGTTAGAGCGTTTCTTGTCATTTGAGCTTTCCGTTTTTGAAATTTCCTTTGAGCTTGATATTTTTGTTATATCACTATTTACAAATGCGGCAAGTTTGCTTTTTTACTCCAAAATGTTAAGATGTATTGTTGACATCGAAATAGACAATTAATATTAATTTTGACTGAATCACAATTTAAACAATAAATTTTAAAATTTATGAATTTTCAGTTTACTTATGTTTATATTTGATATGATTAATGAACTTCAATACAAGCAAAGAAAAAGGTAAAAAATTCATTTCATCCATAAGCTTAATACCTCTTGTAAATAGTATTGTCTAAACAAAAATCGCTTACCTTTTGCAGTCTTATCGCAATAGTGTTCTGGAAGAAGCATTGTTACTTAAATACTATCCAACAAGGAAGCGACAAACTTATTTCTACGAACATTTGACAACTGGAAAATACTTGTTTTCCACTAACAGTATGTCACGTCAACATGTAGGAGTTTACTTGACAAAATTTCAAGTGAAATCAAGTGGTCATTAGAGATCTAGACCAGGAAGATCATTTAAAATGTACTACGATTGAAGATAAACTCTGTACTACCATATTAAAATTGACTATATTTATTTAAACGAAAGAGACACTAAACTGTTTATTTCTGTCAAACACATGTTATGAGATTACTGACTGATGGAATTCAGCACGGTTGTTGCTGTGTTCGTGTTGTACAATCTTCAGTTTCCAATGGGGTATATTGTAATAATTAACATCTATTACGCTAACTTTGGGTTCTGTTTATGCAATAAACGCAGATTTGCCATAGTAATATTCCTCTCTTGAGCAAGTAACCACAATGACGGACGAGAATTACAGTGGAATTTTTAAAGATCTAAAAAAAAAACTTAATACTAATACTCGCCGCATTGAAGACCCATTGATCGCCTCGACTGTTGTCTGCACTATGGTCGGGCTGTTGTCTCCTTGACACATTCCCCATTTCCATTCTCAATTTTATTAAAGAAAATGTGGTATTGACATTAAAATATAACTTAATAACATTTGAACATTTAGGAAGCTTCTTAGTAATAAAGCTAATTTCAATGGAGGACAAAAAATGATGAACTTGTCAGATAGAATAATAAAATTCTTCACACTAAGTATTTGTATACTGTGTGGTGAATGAATTTTAACATGGCCTTTTCAATGTATGCCCTATTACCATACATCCACTTATATGAGCCCTATGGCTTATATGGGAGTCGGGAGGCTATTAGGGCCGATATAGAAAAGAATATGTTAAATCGATGAATATATTTTTCATGTATATGCCGTTTTGCTTTTGTTGTAGTTCAGTATGTTTTGTTGTTCCGTTGTTTTGCTCTTTAAGTTTTTTCCTAGGTCTTTTTACCGAGTTTTTTGATAATCAAATTATGATTATTGTAACGCGTTATACTTCTGTTGCCATTATTATATAACAGTGAAATTTTGTTTCTTTGATATAAGTGATTGTTTATTCATGGTAATATTTCATGCTCTCAAATGTTTCACATTTTTAAAATAAACATCAGAAGATGTGGTATGAATGCCAGTGAGACATCTCTCCATCCAAGTCATAATTTTTGAAAGTAAACTATAATAGGACAACATACGGGAGCCTTGATTAACCGAACAGCAAGCTTTAAAATGTCCCAAACATGACTTATTTTTTTTAAAAATCAAACAGGAACAACAACGGTCTTATATATATAAAAAAAAAATCATAAACATTTATGAACGATATCAATAAATGACAACCACTGAACATCAGGTTCCTGATCAAGGTCAGGTGCAAACAAATACAGCTTGTGTACATGTTTAGTAGGTACCAACCTTCATCCTTACATGAAACGAAGCTGTTTGAACATTGGTGTAGAATGTTCTTGGTGTTAATAACATCTGATATAATAATTTCATATGATTCATGTTGTTCAACGGTTTTCGGAATAGGTTTTTCTGACGTAGATATACACGGACACCTCCACATTTACCGGGAACACATTCCATCGATTTCTGTGTAAATGAAATTAACACTTGAAATGTAAAGTATGTACACTATCGTGTTTGTAATTGATTGTTTTCCGTACTTGTTATGTATATTAATTATACTAAACAAGTCTGAATTGTCTAATAATGTTTAAACCTATAATTGCGTTGGATAAAAACCGCAATTTTATAAAAAAAAAAAAAACATAACTAATATTAAAAATTTAATTACGAAAATCTTCTGTTTTGGTATTAAAAAGTGGAAAATTCTGATAAAAAAATGAAGCTTGTACTCAACTTTACCAGTGGGCAATTTAAACAAAGACGCTCCGAATTATGATATCTATATGTTTTTTGAATATCTATCTGTCTCAATTCTTAAACAGTGAGCGCTTTTTCTTCATTTACAAAATTAATGGTTATTTTTTAGATCCTGTAGTTTTAAATATTTTCCTTTTGAAAACAATCTTTTTTAGAAAAAATAAGTATCATACTTTTTGTTTACCTCAAGAATATAATTTTTTTAAAAGTATTCTTACCAAAGACTTTTTTATAATAAATAATCATTATTAGGATGCCTCTTTGAAATCTACCGAAGTGAAAAAGATTTTTTTTTTAATTTGCTTTTAACATTTGTTACTAAAACAATATGATTTTGTATTCGTATAAGAAGATCTGAGGAATTATGATTTAGACAAAACTTAATTAAATTGAAAAGTTGTGATCTTGTGTTTGTAGAATGGTTAAGAATAAAGTGGTATATATGAATCGTAGTACACTTAAAATAATCTTTCAAATTATATTCCAAATATCTTATAACCACTTTGTTTCACTTGAAACCATGTAGATTAACTCTTACATATATAATTATGAATATTTATAAAGAAATAGAGTCTTGCTGTCCGATTTTCATAGAAACACTTGTTTGGCATCCCGAGACGCTTCGCCCATATGGAATTGTGTCAAGCCAATAAACGATTTTTAGTTTTGATCAAAAATTTCTATTTCTTACTGCCATACTCACTGCAGTCAAAGACGAACTTCAGAAATATTGCGAAACGGCATATTCAAGACGTGGTGTATATCAGATGTGGATACTGAAAAATTCAAAAGAGTTATTGGTGAATTTACAATCTCAATCATTAAAACATTTTACCAACATTAAACCCTTTGATTTTTCAACTCTTTATACCACTATTCTACATACTAAACTTAAAGCTCGACTGACAGAACTCGAAAGCTTGTGTTTCTTTAACAAAAAGGGCACTAGACGTTTTAAATATCTAGTTTTGGGCCGAAATTCAGCTTACTTTGTAAAAAATCTTACAGAAAAAATACACCGAAGAGGATATCACTGCCATGCTGGCCTTTTTAATTGACAACATATTTGTTGAATTTGGAGGTTTGGTCTTCCAACACACTAATAGAATCCCAATAGGTACCAATTGTGCTTCTCTACTTGCAGATTTGTTTTTGTATTCCTATGAAGCAAGATTTATCCAAGGGCTTGTACAGAATAAAGAAAAGAAATTAGCCCAGTATTTTAATTTCACCTTTCGGTATATTTATGATGTACTGTCTCTTAATAATAATAATAGTTTCAGTGATCACTTTCATTTAATATATCCAAGTGAACTTGAAATTAAAGATACTACCGACACAGATAAATCTGCTTTATATTTAGACCTTTTTTCTCGAAATGACTACTGATGGTAGGTTGAATACCAAAATTCATGACAAACGCGAGGATTTTAGTTTTCCTATAGTCAACTTTCCATTTCTGTGTAGCAACATCCTAGCGGCACCAGCATATGGAGCATATGCGTCTCAATTGATACGTTACTCTAGAGCTATCTCAAAGTACGGTGATTTTGTTGAACGAGGAATACTACTTTCTCAAAAGTTGATGAGACAGGGCTATGAATCAATCAAATAAAGGTCAACACTCAAGAAATTTTACGGTCACCATCATGAGCTGATTGGCCTCTATGACAAAAGTGTGTCGGAAATCATATCTGATATTCTTCCTCAGTCATAATAACCTGCCATCATTACCGAACTGAGCACAGAAATAACACGACGGTTAGTGGAGTTCGTGTTGTCTCGTATTTATTATTTATAACTGTTGATGTAAATGTCCTTTGGTTTTTTAAGTCTTTGTTTACTGCTTGGTTTTGATTGTTATTGCCTTACTAGAGCTTTAGGCTCATAGATAACACAAAATACTTTTCTTTTTTATTGTTTCAAGCATCCTTGTTCATTGACCAAGTAAATATAACACAATCATCATGCAAATGATTTTATGTAGTAGCTAAGAGTTTATTTTCACAATCGTAAAATCAAGATTTATCAACTGTTTTAAAGATTAAAATTGGAAGTAAGAATTATTTAAAATAAAAAAATACAAAAGTCATATTTCATGAATTTTATTGTAGGGGAGTTTTTGCCCATCACCTTCCTTTATGCTTAACTCATGAGTTAGTAAAACCTGTTTACGCAATTTTCATTTTATGAAAATAAACTATATTCCAGTTAAAACTTCCGTGAAATATTAATTCAATAACAAAGTCGTTTAGATTTTATAATTTATAACTCTCATTTCATACTTAAAATTATTTTATCATATACTTAGCATTGATATGATAGCTTTTGCATATGTGTAATGAACGGAAGTACACAAGCCATAATTCCCCACCGGGTTAATAACCCATATTAGAGGCCTTTCGTGCACAAAACTCATATCAGTGCTTCTCGTGCAAGTTACTTAAGGTATTTCCGGTATCGTTTGTTTATAATTCCATTGTGACGTCAGATTTTTTTTATTATGACGTCACGTTTTACGGGAACTTTTGTGGTGTATTGGATCCAGTGGTAGATCTGTCTGTACAGAACCAGCTGTTATTGAAAAAAAATGTATACATGGCTAAATCTAATGATATAGATTTTTAAAATAATGCTAGTTTATCATGGATTTACAGGATCTATGTTACCATAAATATATATGGAGGTAGTGATGTTATTGTTGGACAATTATAGTGCATATTATGTGGGAGCAGTATTTGACTTCGTTCTAAAGTTTTTGACTGTTTAAATTATTTCATTTATTTATTTGCCTTACATAAAGCAATTGTTGGAAGTATATGATATAGAGATTAATACATGGCCTTTTCCATATCGGCCCGGGTATCATCCCTTGATCCATATCAGCACCTCGACTCCGTCTCAGAATGTTATGGGGTCTCGGGATGATACCCGGGCCGATATGGAAAAGGCCATGTATTAATCTCTATTTAAAACATGAGCAGAAATCATATTCTAATGCAGTCTCGTTTGTTACGTTCTTTCTGATTAGATAACGTCATTAATGCCATCGGCGTGAACTCAAAATTATTGCTATTAAAACGTTCGAGCAAGCGCAGACGACGTAAGGCAGATTTTGAATGTGTGTTTCAACGTTGTCTTTTTTTATCAGTTTCATTAAAATGTATTTTAAGCTCTGACGGCATCAGTTGGTTTGCTACTCAGTTTCAAAACAACAAGCTTTTCATAACACTAATATATGTATTGATAGGGGACTAATAAAGGAACCAAAAGAGTAAAACAAAATATAGGTCAATGTGCTTGTTTTCGAAATATTAGCCATTGAAATATTTGCGGGAAACTGTTCTCTCTTGAATGTTCATAGCTTAATCATCGACAAGTTTAAGTTCTCAAAATCTATTAAAAAATATCAAATATTGTTATTAGACTTTTACAGATGGCTAATAATTATACATATAAAACATTTATGAAAAGAAAAATGGGGTTCATTGGGCAAATCTTTTTAAGGAATTCAAATGGAAAAAAAACAGAGGATTTCGAAAATCTGACAATAATCCCAAAACATGACAAGCGAACATCCTTAACTAGCCCCGCTTACACAGAATATCCTGCTCCACATGTGTTACCCGTCGTGTTGCTCATGTAATACAAACCCGGTAATAAATCTAATTCGGTATTTCACATTCATGGAATGCTGTTACGACATAAGGAAAAGTTTCCAAAACTGAATATTTTTCAATCTTATGTTTCTCTCCTTATTTCTTGTATCTATCGTATTCTTCTGAAATCTATTTGAATATGATGTTTTGTAGACACCATCATCACCAAACTAACACATTTTGGTTTAAAGTCTTCAGTTGATGACTTCTCTCTCTCTGTTTCAATTAAGTTCATTTATTTTTACTTAAGTGTTTTATTTGTGCCCCCATTTTCTTTTTAGTTTATATTCTGAACCCTTATGTTAATATAATGTCAAACATCTAATCAAACAAGCTTCTGAAACTGGTTCTTTTTTAATTGACATCAGATAAATTCTGTTCTTCACATGTAAGTAAAACTAAAAAAAGTGCACAAACTTCCCCTATTTTAGTATTTATACTACAAGTGACGACGAGTATGATGTTCCAGTTTTTCGTAATCACAAACCCGTCCTTTTACCGTATGTGAACTACCGAATAAGACCAAATCACTGGCCAGGGATTGTTCTTTCACGCCTAACGCCACAGGTGCCACACGTTAATCAGGATCTGATCACGCTTTCGGAGCATCCATAATCCCCAATATTTTGATTGATGTATATTGGGTAGTCATACCGATATATAGAGTTAAGTCGATTGATCTGATTTTTATAGTTTATTCTTGTGTTGTGCTGTTACATGTATATTATTCGCCCATTTTAGGTTTATGATTTAGTGTGAATCGACTTGTCGAACTCCGCTTCGTGCACATTTATTATTTGTCTGTCCCAAGTCAGAATGTCTTTAATTTAATGGTTGTGGTTGTTTCATGTATGTCATATTTCTTTTTCTTAAAGTTTTTTAGGTATTAGTTACGGGTGCATATAATTGCTTACATCTACTGCATTAAAACTCTGATGGATAATTGTCCCATTGGTAATCATACCACATATAACTTTATTTGGATTTCTATGTGGTGTTTTATATACGTTAACATTGTTAATCTTTGGTACGCATACCCCTTAACACCTTTTCCGGACGCTCGAACAAAGGCTTTTGATCCACAATAGAAAATATAAATACGAACTCATATAAGTTAACTCCACTTTCAACTGGAACTCGTATCTCAAAGCGTAACGCAAACTAAATGTTCAACTCGAAAGTCAATGCTTCCTCAATTCTTAATTCTAGTTATGACTTGAATTCTTACTTGAAATAGAAATATTACTCAAATTTTAAATCAAAACTAACTCGAAGTCAACTATTTCGAACAGTAACCCGAACTTTAATTTGAATTGTAACTCGATGGAATACAACACAAATGCGAGACAATGACATGTCTAAAAAACAAAAACGAAAAATAGACAAACCATTGAAAACTTAAGAATAAACAAAACGAAAGCCACAAAAACAAATCTTGGGTGATCTCATGTGGGCCTGAGGGTTAAAAAGATCCTGTTCCTAATGTGTTTCCTTAAAACCATATAGTAAAATGTCCTCTCACAAGCAATGGCTGTTACTGTAGTTACTTCTCACACGTTATGTGTAATTTAAGACTGTGCCCCCTGTTCATGTTGTAGTGTAGTGTTTTATTTAGAAATTAGTAAGTTAGAAAGTTAATAGAAAATGACAAAGTTCAACGATATCATTCAACGGATTAAGTGACAAACAACTGTCATATTCCTGATTTTGTACAGGCATTTGACCTTATAGACACATTTGACCTTTTCGTTTACCTAGATGTTATGATAGTATTGGGATTAGTTACCCGAGACTGGATACACAACTTGTAAGTCCTTCTCTCTTTAGTAGTTTCTTGAAGAGGATTTCCTGACAATTGTATATAAGGCTGCTATCAATAATCAAAAGTTTCAAAAATTTGAAAATACAATTAACACAATATTCATTTAGGATATGTTATATATAATTCGTACACTTATCTGTAGTTGTCTCCAAGATAGTAGAAATTTATTATGATTGCGAATGTAACATCTACTGGATACGAAATGACGTAACAATTGTAACCAGTTTGTCATATAACTATTTTGTTTAACAGGTAGATTTAATCTTATTGACTTGATGCTATTTAGAAAACAGCCACAGTAGTTTGTATCCATGGAGAAAATATTATGCTTAATAGATTTTTGTAGGTTATCAAACTGCCAATTGTATTCGTTTCATAACCTGGATCGATATTGCAAATCACCTTTGACTCAGATATAAAAGAAATGAACACAAAATTGGCATGAAATTGAATATAACTCCTTGATTATCTGAGTAGTAAAGACCAGAAGTTTATTGAGAATTGTGTATATTCTATTAAAAGATACTAGAAAACACCCGCGAAATCCCGGGCATTCAGAGCGTAGTTTAAAGTATGTAAAGTGTTGTTGGAAGAATTTTATAAAATATTGAATGACTTGAGAATTTCAGCAAAAGTATCATAAGACATAGGTTATTGGGGACAGGAAAATTTTTTTTTTTCCTCCTCCTTTATTTCCAAAATTCCCAATTTTTGGTTTTCTATCCATTTCAATATGAACATGCATATTTTTACATTTAGTATGTTATGAACATTTAAGTAAGGAGCCTGTAATTCAGTGGTTGTCGTTTGTTTATGTGTAACTGTTACATATTTGTTTTTCGTTA
The DNA here is from genome assembly GCA_019925275.1 of Mytilus edulis. NCBI lineage: Eukaryota > Metazoa > Mollusca > Bivalvia > Mytilida > Mytilidae > Mytilus > Mytilus edulis. Next base: position 18,343,431 of record CM034357.1, read on the forward strand.
ATTTTTTGTACATAAATATGGCCGTTTGTTTTCTCGTTTGAATTGTTTTACAATGTCATTTCGGGGCCTTTTAAAGCTGAGTATGCGGTATGGGCTAGTTGTTAAAAGCCGTACGGTGACCTATAGTTTTTAATTTCTATGTCATGTTGGTCTGTTGTGGAGAGTTGTCGCAACATGGCAATCATACCACATCTTCTTTTTTTTTGTAATCAATGAATTTTGTAAAACTTTAATGACTGGAGAATTTCCGAAAAGGTATCAAAAGTTCACATGAATAATTTAAGCACTTATCTGTATATTATGAACATTCATTACTATATAAATAAAGTGTATTTACTCATTGTTACTTTCAATTCTAAGTTTACTAATCGATCAATGGTGGTCATTGATATAGTATACAGACCCTCTCTATTTAATAAACTCTGTGACCGCCTTGGATAGTAAACTTGAAAATGATAGCAGAAAGAATACTGAAAACACACTTTATTCGTAGTATATGTATGTTCAAAGATACAGAAAAACGCAAACCAGAAGTCTAATTTGACATAAAATTTCGTCCAATAAGGGGACAATATCCGGATGCCTTTTTTCTCGTTTTTCTCCCAAAATAACTCAATCTAAAAAATCATATGAATGGATGACAAATACGACTATCTACTGTACCTATAGGACACAGGAGCGTGTTGATAAATTTATTGTGGAAAGAAGAGAAGCGACACACAAAATGAGGTCTTCTCGTTTATTAGTATAGATAAACAATAAATGGGATAAACGTTTCTATTTCTGATTAAGCATTTCTATGGATAGCCATTTCTACCTTGTCAAAAGGATTATGTGTACCTGCTTATTTTTTAAATCCTGATACTATGACGAATCAACTATTTATCTTTTCTAGCTAAAATTTGAACTCTTATTGAAAATAATACTTCAATGGCAATGTATACGTAGTACAAAAATTGATATTGAGACCTATTTCTTATTTAAATCTAACTTCTTATTTCAAAATAAGAAGTCTTTAAATTGTTTACAAGCATTGAACGTGAAGACAACAAAGTCAATTGTTTTAAAAGCTGGATATACTTGTTTGAAAACTTGTGAACGGTCAACATCCCCACCCCTAAACCATATATATTCTTGTAGGAGACAATAAAACAAATGAAATGAAATAAGAGGGAAGTCCCTAGGGGGTCACCCCACCCCCTCTAGTTTGAAAACTTGTAAAGGGTCAACATCCCCACCCCTAAACCTTACATATTCTTGTATGGGACAATAAAACAAATCACATGAAATTAAATGGAAATTCCTAGGGGTCATCCCCAACGCGTTCAATTTGAGAATGTACTATTATCTTTTAAGCGTTCCAGATCCCCACCCCTAAACCATATATATTCTTGTAGGGGACAATAAAACAAATGAAATGAAATAAAGGGAAGTCTGGAGGGGGTCACCCCACCCCTTCTTGTTTGAAAACTTGTAAACGGTCCAGATCCCCACCCTTAAACCATATATATTCTTGTAGGGGACAATAAAACAAATAAAATGAAATGTAGGTAACTTCCCTAGGGGTCACCACCACCCCTCCTGTTTGAATACTTGTAAATGGTGGAGATCCCTACTCGTAAGCCATATATATTCTTGTATGGGACAAAAAATCAAATCAAATGAACATGGGACCATATGACTGGTGAGTTATGGGAGCTTTGTTTGGGAGACTTCGTAACAGCATCCTGTTACAATTACTTCTTGTATTTCCATGGTTTTAGTTAATATTTGTCTAATTGGCAAGAATTGCTTCTTCTTATTCTACTATTGATGAGGTTTCCTTGTTGGAAATTAATTTTTGACACGGATTTAATATCGTTATATCGTAACCCACTCTCACCAAAAAAGTAGGTTCATACCATACCCCTTTACATGTTTAGAGTATTTACCGGCAAAACGAATGAATAGTAGATCATGAAACAACATTCTATAAAAAAAAAAAAAAATATTTACCAGTGTTCAAAAGTCATAAACCGACCGAGAGAAACAAATGCGGGTTACAAACCAAACCAAGGGAAGCACATCAACTATATATGTGAGAAAACCAAAAGATATACAGGAACAGGAAAGGGTAACAAAAAACAAACACCTGATACAAACGAACTTTTTTATTACAATGGACCAATATTCAAAAGATTTACTTTTTTATTAAAAGTATAGTATTGTGTTACAGGGCAAACAACTGACATGTCACCCATCCATAAATCAGTGTAGAGTTAGAGATATAGACAGAGGACTCGCAATAGACGCTGGACAAACAACAGAGGCGTCATAAACGGGGATGAAAAAGCAACAGTGTGTTTATAACAATGCAATAAGCTACGTTATTAGCTGCGTACTCTTCTTGAGCACCTGGGATCATTCCCAGTTTTAGTTAATCCCAGGTGCTCTCAAGGGGTAAATGCATGGATCTTGCTGCACATATGGTACCCGTTCAGTTTTGTGACAGTTTCACCTTCAGGTAATTTATTCTCAGTTTACCTATGTAAAAATGCACTTACACAAAAATGGATTTTGTTTACGGACACAGACAACAATAGTATTAATGCAAATGAATACATGTATACATTAAGAAGTAATACCAAATATCAAATGTGGAAAATTTTTAAAATATAATTTTATAAGTCGTATTTTTGTAACGAGCAGAACTGAGATCATGATAAAATTTTTGATTTGCTCTTGCCTTAAACATTACTGTAGAGCTAATAATTTTCCAAATGTGTATCCTTTGCAGTAAAAATCTTGGGTTAATTTTAATCTTTGTTTAAACTCTCTCTCTCTCTCTCTCTCTCTCTCTCTCTCTCTCTCTCTCTCTCTCTCTCTCTCTCTCTCTCTCTCTCTCTCCTCTCTCTCTCTCTCTCTCTCTCTCTCTCTCTCTCTCAAGATGATAAATTATATAATATGACACACTCTACGGGTTTCTGCGTATCAAATAATAATTCTGGTAGCTTTAATGAGTTTTTACGTCCCCAAGGTTACGTCCCCAAGGTTCTCTTTTTATCATTTAAATTGTGTATTTTAAAAAATATTGTCCTCCAACATCAGTGAAGACAGCTATTGTCGAAATGAGCATCTAGTGAAGAAATATTGGTACCGTAAGTGATGAACATAAATTTGTTTAAATGATCAAACGTATGCATTCAATCTTTAATGAAAACAGATATATGGTGAGTTGTCACAGTGAATGAATGATGTAGATATAGGAAGATGTGGTGTGAGTAATTAACAATTTATAAAAGTAAACTATTTTAGGTCAATGTACGGCCTTCAACACGGAGCATTGACTCATACCGAACAACAAGCTATAAAGGTCCCCAAAATTACTAGTGTAAAACCATTCAAACGGGAAAACCAACGGTCTAATCTATATAAAAAACGAGAAACGAAAAACACGTATAAATTACATAAACAAACGACAACTACTGTACATCAGAGATGTGTTTTGCTTAATCATTTTTTTTTCTTCTTCTTGATTAAATGAATAATAAGCTGGTTAATGGGGAATATTCATTGGGACATTTCATGTTAAAACGTTGATGTGATCCAAAAGTTTTAAAGTCAATATACTATGACTGAGGGAGCGGGGCAAAATACTCTCCATGACAAAGAGATATTACAATGCTTATTCTACTACATACCAATTATCAATAAATAACCACTAATGGTTCCCCATAGACTGACCTACCGTAATCACATACTTATACATGAAAATATAGCTACAATTTCAAACTCAATAGACCATCACTAAGAAGGCGGGGCCAAATAATCTCCATGAAATTGAGATCTGCTAATGCTTATAATGCTTATCCAACTGAATACCAATTATCATTAACTTACCACCAGTGGTCCCCATGAACTGACATAATTACAAACTAAATCATTAAAACTAAGCAAAAGTGTTTAAGTCAATAGACCATGACTGAGAAAGTGGGGCCAAATAATCTCTATGGAAATAAGATATTCCAATGCTTATACAACTGCATTCAACAAATTACTGACCTACCACTTATGGTCCAACATAAACCGACCTAATTACAAACTAATACATGAAAACTAAGCAAACGTTTTAAAGTCAATGGCTGAGGGAGCGGGGCCACATAACCTCCCTGACAATGAGATATACCAATGTCTATACTACTGCATACCAATTATATTTGAATTACCACTAGTGGTTTCCGATAAACTGACGTTATCACAAACTAATACATGAAATTATAGCTTACATTTTAAACTCAATAGACCGTCACTGAGGGGGCGGGGCCAAACAATCTCAAAGGAAATGCTGCCTATGTTTAAACAACTGCATATCAATTGCTTACCAGTAATGGTTTCCCATAAACTGACCTTATCACAAACTAATACATGAAATTATAGCTTACATTTTAAACTCAATAGACCGTCACTGAGGGGGCGGGCCAAACAATCTCAAAGGAAATGCTGCTTATGTTTAAACAACTGCATATCAATTGCTTACCAGTAATGGTTTCCCATAAACTGACCTTATCACATACTAATACATGAAATGATAGCTTTCATTTTAAACTCAATAAACCGTCACTGAGGGGCGGGGCCAAACAATCTCAAAGGAAATGCTGCTAATGTTTATACAACTGCATATCAATTATCATTTACTTACCACTAATGGTTTCCCATAAACTGACCTAATCACATACCAATACATGAAATTATAGCTAACGTTTCAAACTCAAAAGACCGTCACTGAGAGGTCGGGGCCAAATAATCTCAATTGAAATGCTGCTAATGCTTATTAAACTGCATACCAATTATCATTAACTTACCACTAATGGTTCCACATAAACTGACCTTATTACAAACTAATACATGAAAACTAAGAATTTTTTTTAAAGTCAATAGGCCATGGCTGATGGGCGGGTCCAAATAATCTACATGGTAATGAGATGTGTCAATGCTTATAAAACTGCATATCACTAGTGGTTCGTCATTAACTAGACCTAATCACAAACTTATACATTGTTGACCCCGCTGTTACCGGGAACAGCATACCTATGTTCCTTTTTTTTACTTCGTCAAGCGAGACAATAAATCAGGGGAATGTTTCTTATTATTTTGATGAGTAGCAATTTTTCAGTATATTTATTTCATTTTTTTTTTTTTTTAGTTTTATCTTAGTTTTTCATCGAGTATTTTTTAATTGGACAAGGCTTTTTACCATCATCTTGAAGGATATCCTTATATTACCCGGCAACGAACGTTGACCTTGATAAGACAATTAAGGAAACTTTTTCAAATATGGAATCATGAATAAGGGCGTTCCATTCAAAACAAGAAAATTTACTTTAATGTGTTCGGAAATTATTATTTTTTTGCAAAAACATGTTATAGATTTGCCCCAAAACGAGTCAACAAGTTTGCGACCATCCTAAAAATAAAGACTAATCTTCAATCGATGGAAAAAAAGGTTTGCCCTTTATCAAAATTATGATGCGCAATACTTTTTCAAGACCATTTTATTTTGCTCACTGAATAAAGACTGAGCCGTAAGAAAAAGAATATGCTTTAGAGTTTGATTTTGCCATTTAATAAAGGACTTTCCGTTTTAAATTTTCCTCGGAGTTCAGTTTTTTTTTTAGATGTTATTGTGTTTTATTTTTTAATATATTTTAGCAAGCATTTTTGGTTTTTCCTTAGAATTAAACATATTTGAAGATGAAAATATATTACCGTACCTGTAGCATCCAATTTTAATATTTCTATCAACTTGATCAAAGGGTCAAAGTAAATATTTTGTCAACATTAAACGAGCCAAATTAATTTAAGTCAAGGTGACAGTTACTGCCTTAATAGCTAATAATGCATGTGACGGTTCATTCCAACATGACGGCAATTGAAAATAAGTTGACTCACAACATTTCAGCTCACCAGCTGATATAAAGAATTATGTGAACATTCTGCATCCCTTTTAGACCTTTGAAGTACGTTTTCGATCGTCCTTTAATTTCAACAAATATCTTCTCCCCTGATTCTGCAGGTCCAAATAGAACAAAACCTTGAACTAAAATAGTTTGCGATAATCGCACCTAATAATCGTTATAGAAAAATAAAATCTGATAGTAACAATTTTTAACTTTTACTGTTACAAAAATAAAAATGACTAATTCATTTGTTGCTTCGAAATATAAACTCTATACACATCTTTGTCCTTTGGTCTAAAAAAGCAATACATAAATTAAAATACAAAAATACAAAATGTATCAAAGCACAATGACGAGGTGTATAAGTACAGAGTCACGCAATATGTGTGTAGCAATAACAAAGTGATAGGATATGTAAGTACAGAGCCACGTCTAATGGATATCACAACCAATTAGACACAACACATAACATAGATAATTAAAGAATGAGCAACACGAACTCAACCAACAACTAGGGGAGATTTCAGAGGCTCTAGATAAGCAAAACCTGCTCCACATGTGTCTATGTGATTTTAACCTTTTATATGCTTATGTTGTGCTGTTACATGAGGCTTTCAGAGTTACTTGTCATTAACAGGACCTTACATAACTCGTGGTTGAAGATCATTTCTTCAAATCTACGTCATTCCTTATCGCGTGAGGAGTTGTCTCATGGATAACCACGCCATATATTTTTTATAATGAATTTCAATATATGTGCACATGAACATAATAGTTAGTATAAACATTTTATGCGTAATGTAATATATAGACGGAAGATATACAACATATTATAGTAGTTTGATATATTGCAGAAAATGATTGCAAGACAACGATTGATTGTATCCAGAATACAAATTTTAAATCATTCAACATATCGTGTGTGTAACATATTTTTGTTTATGGCAATACATTTAATGTAATTTTTGTCGGTTTACGTTAGAATACCATGCAAATACAGCTAAGTCTATATTTAAGTTTCTGTCTTCTCAAACATCCAGGAGTTAAGGTCTTTCCATATTTTGGATACATACGAACAAGTCCTAAATATATGTTCGATTGCTCCGAGCAAAAGTCATCAAATTTCCACAATCCTCATACAAACCACAATCAGCCATACCCTTTTTCAATCCAATCTATATACCCAACTGATTGGAATCCAATATGTATTTTACAATTATTCCATATACTGAATGTACATATTTGAAATTTATTTTGTATAGTTTGATATTGATATCAAGCATCAGATACTTCTTTCCAAAATGGATTATTCAGCTTTTTATTAGGGCCAATCAATTGTGTTTCCAAAATATTAAAATTTCCTAAAATGAGGAATACATTCAAATTGAAGTTTGAATTATTGTATACATTTTTCGTTTTAAAGTTGTTTTTAAACTTTTTATGAAGTTTTCAATATTTGTCCTTTTTACACCTCCGGAACAGTGTGGTTTTAGATGATCTGTCGTTTTTAACTTCATATCTTTTGTTATTCGAGATATAGGAAACTATTTTGTCAGGAACATTTTTAGCTTTTACTATTTGTATTACATATGGGTAGAAATGAATGGTTGAATCTTGATAATATGTGTTTTATTGCTGTTATTTTTCTAATTGGGGAACGTTTTTTTTTTTGGTTTTTCAAAGCTTTTCTAGCATTTTCGATTTTTTTCAACCTAGGGTCATAGTTTAAATTTTCAATTTCATTTTGATCCACAGCTAAATTTATCCAAAGTAGTGAAAATCGTAGTAATCTCCTCGCTACGTTAGAGGCATAAACAGATGTAGATCAAAACCTATATAAGCAATTATAGTTCACAATCACACTTAAATTGCATACCTTTTTTAGAACGGAGGCTTAAGATACTAAAACAATAAGCCCTCACGAGACGAAATATCAATGAATTCCCGAAATAAATCCAAAAACAGAGCATATCAAAAAGTAAAATCACAAAAATACTGAACTTAGAGGAAAATCAATTCGGAAAATCCATAATCACATGGCAAAATCAAATAACAAAACGCATCAAAAACGAATGAACAAGAACTGGCATATTCCTGACTTGGTACAGGCATTTTCAAATGTAGAAAATGGTCGATTAAACCTGGTTTTATAGCGCTAACCCTCTTACTTTGATGACAGTCTCATCAACTTCCGTTATATTTACATTGATGCGTTAACTAAACAGACACAATAAATAAAACAGTCAGAATATGAGTACATCAGTCATCAACGTATAACAATTTTAAAAGGAACAATTTAACAGAACACAAAAACATCTATCTACAAACACATTCATTGATTTGTGTGTCTGACGTCAGAAAATTTTATACGTCACAAAGATTTGTCGTTCAATGTGCATACAAACAATTTTAAAAATTTACCTAGGCAATGTTAGCATACAGGGTTAAAAAATCAAGCGTCTGTTAGACCAACTGTTGAATACATGAGTAGTCCCTATTATCTATTAATACCAGAAAATCACATAAAAAGATAGACATTGTGCAGAGAAGGATCAGTCACTAACATACTGAGGGATATGAAACTATCGTCAAAACGTGTTGTAAAAAAATCATAACGCTGTGCATGTTTAGAAAGACCCCACATCATGGAAAACAAGGCAATATGAACAATTTAAATTACGCAAATATCAACCATCAAATCATATTCACAAATACAGTTTCTTTCCTCGTGTCATCAATGACAGTATAGCCCTCGAACATAACGTTTTAATATAGATGATGCATTTGTATTGAAAGAACACTCCCATATTGTATTACAGAATAGACACAAAAGAAAGGGCATTATTTTTTATCTGAACTTTCATGTAAATCTTTTTTAAACTAACACCAATTTGAAAACATGGTTAAAATATTTGTAATGTACAAAATGATCACAAATAGTATTTATCAAACATCACTGTACGATAAAAGTATATAAAAGTGCAGAGACGAAATGATTTACCATAATGATTATGATTTTCTTTTTTAAATAAACACACTTCAGTTGGAAAGGTATTTTAATCATATAAGAATTTAATTGTATATAATAATACGATGACATTGACAGTCTCCTGTCGTAGCGACGGATGTAACCCAGGGACAACAGACGCATTGATATACCATAGGTGAAGTTATATGTCTGTTGCCGCAATCAGTCAGTATGTACCCTTCTCTTCTGAAAATATCAATGAAAATAAACTGAATTATATATATCATTCTAAAGGTATAGTAACAAAAGCATTTCATGTAATACAAGGATATTTTGAATACTTAACTTTAGTTCAAAATTGTTTCACATCCCACGGTTCAGTCATTCAGACGAAACATCCGATCGCTGACGTCTTTCAAAGTAATATTACAAGTAAGCAGCATCTACTTTTTATGCTTCAACCTCCATGCAAATCAAAACTCGATCTAAACTTTCAAATTAGGAAACAGGATGCAACCTATAAATTTTTAGATCATGTCACGATATCAGTGTCTTGTGATCAAAGACTAGGTTATGAATTGTCTCATGAGCTGTTAGACAGACACATTATATCGGTCAACCAAATCATGATGATGCCAGTAAATATTGTGACGTGTCGGATAGATTTTCCTCAAAACTCATCTGAGGGAGATTTGTTTTCAAAGTCTCTTATTCTTGTTAATGTAGGTGCTTAATGTGAACATGAACTTGAGTAATTGATAAATAGTAAAATATAAAGTGTCGGTTGACCGATGACTCATGTTGAACACAAGGCTTGAGAAAATGAGGATTTAAATCAAGGATCTAGTTTTCTTTTTTTTTCTAATGGAACACAACTTTAATGCTAGTTAAAGTTATCTATTTTAATAGTTTATTGTAAATAACCAAACGCATGGTTTAGAAAATTTTAATTCTTACAAATATTGCATTGATTATAACGATTCAATCATATGTCATCCAGAGAATAATGATAATGTATTACTTACTGGCAGATTTTAAGATGATTGTCACTTCTACCTGTATCAATACCAAACACAACCTTTGACGGCTGTCCATGACATTGATCAAGGCCGAACCACATTATATCCCTTTTGACACGACTGCCTGCAAATATATGTTACAATCATTGCAGTTTTTTTATATATTTTGAGTACCGAACACAAATGATCATATTAGCCAATTGAAGATATATTAAATAATAAAGTAACACAAAAGGCATTGCATTGAAAACAACTCGCCACTTATTTTTTTTTCTATTTATGTTTTATTACATTATAGAGTTTTTAAAGACATTTCAGACATTAACTAGTATTGCACTTCGACTTTGGTTATTTAACGGATTACAGTTTTCTATAGGATTGAACGCAGACTTTGACAAAACAAATGATTTCAAATATATGTTTTTTTGGGATTTTCTTGTTGTATTGAACACCCATTGGTCGCCTTCTTCTGTTTTCTGCTCTTTGTTTGGTTGTTGTCTCTTCGACACATTCCCCATTTCCATTCTCAATTCTAAACGTTTTCATATAGATTAGACCGTTGGTTTTCCCTTTTGAATGGTTTTACACTAGTAAGTGTTTGGGCCCTTTATTGTTTTGTTCACGCATCGGTGACAATATAATGGAATGTGATACGACTGTCATACAAGTGAGAGGTTTAGCTAGCTATAAAACCAGGTTCAATCCAACATTTTCTGCATTTGAAAATGCCTGTAAAAAGTCAGGAATATGACAGTTCTTGTCCATTCGTTTTTGATGCGTTTTGTTATTTGATTTTGCCATGTGATTATGGACTTTCCGAATTGATTTTCCTCTGAGTTCAGTATTTTTGTGATTTTACTTTTTATAGACCGCTGTTCGGTGTTAGCCGTGGTTTCGTGTTGAAGACTGTACCTTGACCTATAATGTTTTATTTTTATAAATTGTGACTTGGATGGAGAGTTGTTTCAATTGCACTCAAACCACATCTTCCTTTATCTGTATAGTAGTGAATTTTGAGTAATAAAAAGTCAAATAAAGTACAAGTAGTCAAAGTACACGTATACAAAGTCAAATAAAGTATTCAAAGTCCACGTATATACAGTCAAAGTCAATATATAACATTCAAATATAGAAGAGTACAGGTATAATCAGTCAAACACAACAGTCAGAGTCGATGAATCAGCAGTCAAACATGATAATCAAAGTACCGGTATAAACATTCAATCATAGTAGTCGGAGTTCATGTATATATTAAGAGTCAAATACAGTAGTCAGAGTCGAGGTATAAGGAGTGAAACCTATTAGTCAGAGTTCAGGTATAAACAGTCAAACATAGTAGAGAATATCGACACGTAATCAAGTTCAGGATATTTACTGACAAATAAACAGAATAACACATAGGAGTAAAAAATCCAGTCATAAATAAACAAACCTTGGAGTGCATATCCGAGATTCAATAGATTAATCAGGAAATATTATATAGTATTTTACTTGTCAATAACAGAACAAGCATTCTTTCAGTTTAACGTTAGCTAGTGTTTCAAAGCTTAGACTGGTATCTACTTAATCTTTTTACTAGAAATTACAACATAACAAATCCATTTAGTTCTTATATATCCAGTTTGAGTTTAAAAACGACATTGAGAAAGGTTAAATTTGAATCCAAAATCAAATCATTATGATTATGACTCGTTTCTTTCCTTTCAACAAAATCAGTATACCTGGGGTTTCTAGTTATTATTCCTTTAATCTATACTTTATATGGAAGACCATTCTAAGACAAGTTCCAAAAATTAATTCATTTGCAATATCTCGTGCTCTTACTTTAAAAGGTCTTCTAAAAAGACCTTTTTCATGTTAAAATAGCATGTTTCCCTATTATCAATTGTTGCTGTACAGCAATCTAACTTTTCTATATTTGTAGGTTATTCATTTTTTACGCATGTGCATCTGGTGGGGTAAAATGTGAACCATTGATGTGATTTTTTCCGAACAGAGTGTAATTGCAATCCATTCAAACAAAGAGTGTACCTGCAGAACTTGTTATGTTTAATACTTCAGCATCATGAGGTATCTTCTTTTCCTCATACACAGGGTATTTAAAACCTTGATGAAACTCTCTCAAAGCCCCTTCAAGGGAATTGTCGTCAATAACTTTATCCAAGTTAATATAATACATTTCCTCCACCACTTCTTCATTGTCACTATTTATAGTATTATCTCCCTTGTTCTGTAACAAAAATTGTTATTATTCGCACTTAAACATAAAGAGACGCATTATACATTAGTTGTGAATTACGGTAAGATTAAAGGACCTGAAATGTATTTAATTGAAACAAAAAACATGCATGGTGGTTATAATTCATCAATTAATAATTAATGGGTATAACACTACGAATTATAGCCATTATATTCACTATTTAAGAGTTATAAAATCGTCTTTTCTAGTTATCAAAGGTACCAGCATTATAATTCAGTACGCCAGACGCGCCTTTCGTCTACATAGGACTCATCAGTGACGCTCATATTAAATATTTGAATTGACCAATGTTTTTAATTGAATAAGAAAATCATCAAATGGATTACACAAATACCACATGCGACCAACACTAATATGCATGTGTCTATACAGGATTTCAATCTCTGAATTGTTCCTTGGTGTATAAAAACTAATAAATGTATCACAAATAAAAAAATCTTTGATTGAAGTTTGCTTGTTTCGGCCACATTAGTATCGATAATATCGCTCACAGGATTTCAATCTGTGAATTGTTCCTCAGTGTATAAAAACTAATAAATGTACCACAAATAAAAAAAACTTTGATTGAAGTTTGCTTGTTTCAGCCGCATTGATATCGATCATAGCGGTTTCAATAACTTTTAGAGTTTTGTAACCGATTTTGATAATCTGAAAAATATAACATTTAAACCAGTGTGCATATGTTTCATACCCAGCTGTGAATAAATCCCTCCGTTACTTGACCGGCGTCTCCTGTAGTTTCTCTGTCTATGTCCCGTAGTCTACACTGTTTCAAGGAAGGGAGACATTTCAACTGTTGACCCTATAAAGAAATGCTGCTATTTTAAAGGATAATGAACTTTCTGCAATGTTAGGTCGTTTATCATCTGATTAATATTTGGTGGGTGCATATCTTTAAATTTGCTATACTCTTTAATATACATTAATGATTTTAGTCTCTAGAAGTAGGATGAGATCATTCCATCTATTGGATCAGAAAAAAAAAAAGGTTTATCATTTGCTGGATCAAATAAATTACTTACGCGTTCCTACTGAAAGTAAATCCAAAAATGTGTTTGAAACCAAATAAATTTTATAAAGAGTATTTTCATTGTGTTGATACAAGATATCTTCTATATTTCATTTCATATTTTATCCCTCAAAATTTTCTTGAGTTACGTTATTACAGTTTTTGCCAATGCATGATCGTTCCCTTTATATAGACGAAAATTGGTACAACGTTTTTAAAAATGTGTGCGTCGTCCTATAATTTACTGTTAGCAGTTTTTGTCTCACACGATATGAACTGCAAGTAGACAAAGAACGACAATCGTTTTCATGTTTATGGGTCCCAAAAAACGACCTCAAATAGATATGATATATATTGACTGAAGCAAGCAGAAATTATAAATTAGAATGAAAATATTGTTCATGGTTGACTTCGATTATAAGTTTTCCAAAGTTACCATTAGCAATAATGTGAATATTTTTTTAAAGATTGCCGCCACGTTTAAGTGTGTAGGTAATGATAGAAGTGTTAATAGATCCTCGTTCCTATGTTACAGTGTTGTTGTTAATCATTGTTATTAACAAACCTGACGGAAATCTTGAATAAGGTACGATTCCACAACATCATGATGTGCTGGAGTGTGAATTTTAACTGTATTCTCTTCTAAATTCGTCTCTATATTCTCCAAATATTTGGCATTCCCGTCTATAACGTGATAACCAAATTTCTATTAAAAAAAAATATTGTGTATTACAAAAACAATTGAATAGAGACTTAGCAGGTCAGAACAAGAAAATAAATAGGAATCGATTTTAATCAAAAATGTCAAACAAAATTAATAGAAGAAAGCGAATCAAAAGTGGACCAGAAGAGTATCTTTGTCTTTGAATAAACAATATAATACAAATGCAGTTTATATAGGAGAACGGGAACCATTAATCACAGAGACATAATACATATGACAAAATGTATTTATGAATTTCTTTTTTATACTTTGACATGATTTAGCCTTTACTTACCATTTTGTATGTAATATGTCAGATTAGTGAAATAAAACCAATCCAATCATAGACTTGATGGCGATTAAAAAAGTCCTCATCAGTTACAGCTTGATGTAAAACACCAAGAGGAAAATTACAAACATTAAGTCTAAAACATGTATTGCTTATCACTCAAGTGTTAGCGTATAAAGTATGGGCTGTGCTCATTGTTGAAGGCCGTACGGTGACCTATAGTTGTTAATGTCTTTGTCATTTTGGTCTTTTGTGGATAGTTGTCTCATTGGCAATCATACCACATCTTTTTTATAAGAATGTATGAAAATAAATTGTAAGCGCACACACTTTATTCAAGTCATGCATGTAACTTATGCGTGCTCTTAAAAAGAAATTAGCATACCATATCCATAGAAGCCGTGACAACGGAAAGGAATACAGCGTTTATCAGAATCATCAGTGAATGGTTCATTGTTGAATTCTTTCTGAAAAATGTCAAAAAACATTAGGGAAAACAAATCAATAAACTAAAATTTACTCCAAAATTTACTCACAATTGCAGTTTAACACTTGCGTTCTTAGCGATTTAGGTTATCATCATGAATTTATTAAAGTAAATTATACTACATCTGATTTCCATGTCGACAAACTAAACATCAAGAAGTACTAAGTTGTAAGTGGAAGGTCGAATTTACACCTCAATAAAATCTCAATTTTAATTCGGTACATAAAGGTATAAAAAAATTATAACAAATGAATTTATATCTATATATAAATTTTGTCAGAATGAAAATTTGAACCTCTACAATTTAGTTTATCAATGTTTGTTATTATTTTTCGATTTATTGGAGTTGACTAAAAATTCAGGTTATTTTTAACAAAGAAAAGGTAAATTAATCTAGTTCATCTAAAGTTTAATACCTCTAGTTAATATCATTTTAGAATTCGGATTCCCTTACCTTTTTCAGTCTTTCCACAAGTTCCTTATGGGAGAGGCGTCGTTGCTTAAATACTGCCGGTCCAGGATGCAAAATATTTTTCGAAGTAATTTTATGCCACTTATGTATGGAGGAGTTAATTTGAATATATTTCAAGCAAATACAAGTGGTCATAAGATATTTGGACACGGAAGATCTCTTGTAAGAATAATATCATCCAAACACGTTTCTTCCTAGTATTCCACGAAAAGATAATGAGAACTTGCTTATGAATCATGTTATAGTCTGCCAAAGAAATTATGTATATATTCTTATACGAATACAAAATCATTCCGACCATTTTAATAAGGTATCGGTTTTCAGACATCAACGCAGTACCATGAACATGTTTGCCCTATTTTTTTATGAAATCGACCATTGTTAAAGTAATAATACATTCTGAAGAATCTTTTATTTACCAAGCATCTGACTTAAAACTAAACGTTAATTATTGTATAGCAGACAATTAACTACATTAGTACTTTGACATACCGGCAGGCAGTATGAATGCTTTGACAGGAATCTTGGATTTCATCGTGGTGAATAAAAACTTAAAGGCCACACAGCGCATCCATACCAAGTTGGATAATTTTTAAAACTTAAGTTATAAAAAAGAAGATGTGGTATGATTGCAAATGAGACAACTCTTCACACGAGACTAAATGACACAAAAGTTAACTACTGTGGGTCATCGAACGGTCTTCAATGATGAACAAAACCCATACCGCATAGTAAGCTATAAAAGGCCCCGAAATAACAAATGTAAAACAATTCAAACAAGAAAACTAATGGCCTAATTTGTGTACAAACAAATGAACAAAAAACAAATATGTAACACATCAACAAACGATAACCACTGCATTACAGGCTCCTGGTTTGGGACAGACACATACATATAGAATTTGTCGGGATTAAACACGCTAGCGGGATCCCAACACTCCCTAACATAGGACAGTGTAACTGTACAACATAAGATCGAACTATAAAATCAGTTGATAAGGTTTAACTCTTCAGATTATGTCCTTTTTTATTTCTTATTCGGATGATTGTGTCACTGCTACAAATTTTTCCAATTGATGTTGCAACCTCCATTGATGATGTAACATTAATTTTGGAAATGTGCTTTGCAAATGAATGTAATTGATAACACATTTTAAACTCTGCTTAGACAGATGTAGAACATTTTAAGTATACAAGAAATATAACTTAGAATTCTTATATAAAACGTGAAGGTCCATGACGAGGGAAAGTGTTTACAATAGGCTATTTGCCAATTCCCGTAATTGACTCTGTAATTAGAGATCCCTTCTTTTAGTTGTCTCCCTTATGAGGGACATAAATTTATATTTACAATGGAGAGCTACCAAAAAGAGAAAATTTACCTCTGCGTAATGTGAGTCATTTTTAAAGTTTTCAAATCTTTTAATTACATTAACTTGTTGTTCAGCTAAATACTTTTGACATTAGAAATTATTTTTCATGAAAAATGAGTTAAGCCGCCGATACATCACTTTCAATTCATCATGTTTTGCATTGGCAAAAGCCATTTTTGTCCAGTATGGAACCAGTCTACGATTGACAAAGGGAAGTAATTTGTTTTAAAAGTGTGAAATAACAGAATCAAATCGATAATTGGCAAATGGACTATTGCAAAGTACAAATGGCACAAAAGGGGTTTTGTTTCTGTAGAAAGGGAAGAAAATAAAACTGTAATTAATATTTTAATGTCTTATGAATAGCAAAATGAAATAATACTCTACCTTTGTCGCTTGTATTATCAATTTATATAATTAGGTAGTGAAATGGCTGTTTATTAGTTTAAGTGTTATCAAGTGGTCATAAGTGAATTAGTAAAGGAAGTTCGGTGTAAGTATTAAAAACATCACTTTTCTATATGTATTTTTTTATAACATTTTTAAAAAACTATTCATACTATCCTCTAATACTAATTCAAAATAATATTCTCCTTGTTAACAATCATTTATAAAAGTAAAAAGCAAATATTCAATTTTTATATTACCGACTTTTGACTCCGGAATTAATATTTTTGTAACAGGTTACCTTCACTGTGGTACTCGATCAAGCAGGTGATGCGTAAATAAGTAAATTCAAGATTGTACTGTGTACAATTTTGAAGGAAAGTTAACTGTTTAAATGATTTCTATACATGACTACATCATCGGAAAATAGGGAATGTCCCCCAAATTGCACCGATTATATATTTCATTTTACTTTTTTTGACTGCTCGTAATTGACCGAGTACCAGGATGTCCTAACACAGAGCATGTAAAGTGTCGAATAATTGTAAAACACGAAATCAAAAGTCGTTATATGAAAATGGTCTATTTAAAAAGGGATCCCGTAGATTTTGAGGGGTATCCTAAGATATCGGTTATCCGAATCCAACGCAACACTATGAAAAATTCTGACATTCTTTTGTCAAGCAATTATAATGATAAGATGTCTGCATTGACAAATTTATTTAAAACAACTGTCTTCTAATTCGGTTAAAACGTTTCAAGAATGTATAAGAGTATTTTCTGGGCCAATTTAAAATTTATATTATTCATCTGAAAGTGAAAGATGTAATATTTATAAAAAGGAGATGTGGTATGATTGCAACTAAGAAAACTCTCTATTAAAGATCAAATGACACAGAAATTTACATCTATAGGTCAACCCCCGGCCTTAGTTTATTATTCTTATTTCGCCTCCGAGAAAATTGATGTGTTTCAGTTTTTCAAATACGAGATCACACAAACATGTAGACATCACCTGTTAAACTTAGATATGCATTGTAAGGTATGCAAGTAACAACTGCCTATCATAAATACGTTACAATATTTAACTATATAATGATTAACTCAATATAACTTTTTCTTTTTAGTTTCTCTTCATTAGGAACGCTCCAAATTAAGTTTATAAGTCTATATGACCAAATGGGACCTTACTATTATGGCGAAATGCATTATAGGTTAATTGTTGCACAGCTTCGATAATATGTGAGTTACACTGGCTGAGATTATTTAGAAAAAAATTAGTGAATAGCCAGTTTAAGTTCTAGAATTCCTAGGACATAAAGTATACAAATTCTAAATCCGATAAACGTGCTAGCTTCATATGACTTATTAATTTTTCATTCGATTGATTGTGTCATTGCCACAAACTTTTTCGCATTCATGATGTAAACTGCCATTTTATTTTTTTACATATGCTTTTGCAAATTAAAACAAGGGTTAAAACAAGGTAAACTATGCCTTGTCTTTTTTTCAAATATATAAAACTTGACTGTCCTTGCATGATGAGGGAAAAGTGTAAATAATTGTATAGTGTAAAAGGCATATGAGGGTTTCTGTTTCGGACGAAAAGGTAGATATAGAAACAATATTAACATTTTTATGATTTATGCAAATATTTTATGCATGTTCAGAACAAAGCTACAAATATAAGAAGAGGTGATATGACTGCCAAATGAGACAACTCTCCATCCAAGTCACAAGTTGTAAAAATCATCCACTATAGGTCAAAGTAAGGTCTTCAACATAGAGCATTGGCTCAAACCGAACAGCAAACTAAAAAGGGCCCAATAAATGACTAGTTTAAAACCATTGAAACGGGAAAACCAATGGTCTAATCTATATTAAAAAAAACAGAAACAAGAAACACTCATGAACCACATCAACAAACGACAACCACTGAACATCAGTTTCCTGAGGACAGGTGCAAACAAATTAAAGGTAGCGGATTTAAACGTTTAAATATGTATCAACCTTCCATCCTTACCCGACAATAATGTAACATCACAACATAGAAAGACACACTATAACATTTCAATTCAAATAGCTTTACTCAATCAAAAGAAATATTAACACAAGAGAACCAATAAAATAAGGGGTGACATGATAAACATTTTTAAAATGATAACCATGACCTTGAACAAAATTCTACCAAATAGGATTAAGTACAGAAGTAAATGATAATATTTTTTGTACGGTATACAGTAATGGAGAATGGAAATAGTTTTGTTTTTTTGTTCATAGTACGAAAACAGAAGTGAAAATGTATAGTCATACCAGACAATGTAGCATAGCTGGTATATATGAAAAGAGAGAGAGAGAGAGAGAGAGAGAGAGACGAGATGAAACACTTAATAGGTAAACATTAAATAGCAAACAAGCATCACAATTTGTATCAACACGAA
The DNA here is from genome assembly GCA_019925275.1 of Mytilus edulis. Taxonomy (NCBI): domain Eukaryota; kingdom Metazoa; phylum Mollusca; class Bivalvia; order Mytilida; family Mytilidae; genus Mytilus; species Mytilus edulis. The sequence goes on from CM034357.1 coordinate 18,362,775, forward strand.
TTTACGATTTGAGAGTACACGCAGCTACTGAAACCTAGTTAAAAGTCAAACACAATTAATAATAACAAATCATGCATCCGAGACTAACTTCAACTGCCAGGGATTTAGTTTTTTAACGTCATGGACAGTCAAACAAGATTATTCAATGCCAAAAAAATAGAAGTTTCGACAGGCAGAAGGATAGTTCGGAGTTAACCTCTATATAGAAAAAAATTAACGGTATAATTTGCTGCATAAGCATCTTCAGAAGACCTTCAGTAATTTATTTGACGAGGTATTAAGAGATATTAAGTAGTCATACGAGCATTGGACAAGAGACCTTCTTCAATGTGATCGTCTATGGTTAAGTATTCTACGAATTCATCTCTATCAACGCCCTGTGAAAAAAACCAACTCATTGGAAAGAAACCTTGCACCTACACGCATGATAATTCTGGTCAATTTTTAGAATTAGCAATATATGTTTACGTGGAGGCAATGGTTAGAAATTCCCTGAACACTTGAACGGAAATTGATGAACTTTCATTCGTTAAACACTATAAGGTAATCCACTTATGTCTACTTAATGCTACTTGAAACCTCATCGAATTTATCATTGCAGACTTCCCTTATTGTTATGAAGAAAATATTTAAAGCTTGATTACTACGAAAAATGTTAGGAGCAATATTTATTAAAATATGCTAGTTAGTATAGGTGAATGTCACATATGGTTTCATATAAAAGGGTTGAAAAAAATAATCACTTGAATTCGACAGTTGTAGGAAAATAATCCTACTATTAATAGATGTAAAACATTTCGGAGTCATAAAATATATCTCAAAGCATCAATAGTCTTTTTATTTGTTGTTTCTATAGAACATTTAGGAAAACTTTAGATTACATGGTTACTAAAGCTTGAACACAAGACAAACAAATTGAGATTGCATTGTTTTACTTTCAGTGATGGTTATTTTCTTATCTGCAATGACATGTAGTGTGACATTTTGTCTATAGGACAGGATAAAACTTCACTCATGCCCAGAATTTCTTTATTTGAAACAAGGATAAATTCTTCTCAATGTTTGGGAAAGTGCAAATAAATTAAACAAGGCTAGAAGGGGAATATCAATGTTGGTATTATTCCTATATATAGAAAAATGTAGAATTTTGCAGTGTAAAAAATAAACCATTTTATTAACATTATCTTTTCGTCTCTGAAAATAAATGATACAATCCGCTGAATTTCATAAGCAAAAAAATGTAAGATCATATTACTCCGGTATAAAATTTAAATGTAGTCCAAAATACTTGATTAACTATACAATGTCCTTTCAGGTGAAATTCGTTATTAATCCGCCTATCTGTATAGAACAAAACTGCTCTTTGTTCCAAGTATTATTTAAATATAACTGCACGCTCTTTGAATCTTCTCTCCGGGAGTAACATAGTTAGTACGTCGGTGTTAGCTCTCAATACTTGTGTGTCCAGTCAAAGGTAACGAAATCTTGATAGTAATATTACATTGGTAAACGGTTTGGTAAAATTTGTTTGTTTTATAGCACAGTTATTATTCACTTGTTGGAACCAAATTTTAGAATGGCCGAAACAGGACAAGTTATAGTGCATGTACCCTGTTAAGATGTAGTCACCAATGTAATAACATTTTTACATTAAACCGAATGAACTAATCTATTAAGCCAAAATTCAATTTCGACAGAAATACATTGTAGATTACAAAGATTGATATGCATTGGGTTTACATTTATTCATTAAAAAGACAATAATTGTCACCTGACAATAAAGTTGCAATCCACAACTCCAAAATATGAAAATAACGATATATGGTATGACTATCAATGATACAACTAACATCCCAAGGAAGGGGGTGTTATCAACTATTCACAAATCTAGTACCTCTTAGTAAGTTTTTAATATTTCCGACCTGGCACATTAAAGCCAGAAATCTAGCTACCTATTAATTTTACAACACTAAACAAAAACCTTTATGTGACAGACAGTAACCAACAAAAACAGCTGCAAAAGGGTGACACATAAACTAACAAACTCAAATGAAAAGTAAGTTTTTAATAGACCTTTATTAACAAAGACACAGTCATTAAAAATGTGACCTGAATTATCATGTTTGTAGGTGCAAGGTTTCTTTCCAATAAATAGTTTTTTTCACAAGGCCTTAATAGGGATGAATTCGCATAATACCTCAGCATAGACGATCACATCAAAGAAGGTTTCTTGGCCAATACTTGCTACTTCATATCACTTTACACCTCTTCAAATTAATAACTGAAGTTCTTCAAAATATGCTTAGATGGCGAATAATTAATAGATTAACATAATTTGAGAAAAGACTGTAAAGGGTAACTAGTTTCGAAATCTATTGATTATTTACTACAGTTAATAATCGGACCATTTACACAGTTATAATTTAAATGGTATTACATGTAGGCGTACGTAATGGGTGTTGTTCATTGTTGAAGGCCGTACGGTGACCTATAGTTGTTAATGTCAGTGTCATTTTGGTCTTTTGTGGATAGTTGCCTCATTGGCAATCAAACCACATCTTCTTTTTTTTATATTACAAATGTTTGATCCACATTGAAAAATTAAAAACTATTTAAGAACTGTTTATTGGAAGAAAAAAAATATGATATAATCAAAAGATAAAACGTTGTTTTTTTAAAAATTATTGTTGGTAACTGTTCGTCTGTCACCTTCTTTAGCACTTCAATCTATGTTTTATCATGATTTTGCAATTTCTTTAGGGACTTTCAGTTTTGAATTTTCCTCAGAGTTCAGTATTTTTGTGATTTTACTCTTTTCATAAGCAAGTCTGACTAGTTTTTGAATTAAGATTTTCTAAAAATAAACATCATTCTTGTAAACAATATACCTTCAATGAAAACTGTGTCTAAATTGTCTGAATTCTAAAACGATTTGATTATTAAGAATTAAGAATTTTAATTTTTATTGTAGATTTAAAGATAACCATTCGACATGGGAAGGATAATGATTATTGTCTTTGAATTTTTGTTCTTGTCTGCTGCCATGGCTTTTAATATGGTATGTATATTTTATCCTTTAAATTCCTTATATCTTAAATATTAAAAAAAAAAATTCACAAACTCGATAATTTCTAAACGTTCGTCTTAGTCTGGAAAAATAATGGTATAAAGAACTCCGTCCATGCTTTTGTACGCCCGTTTTTCAACGGTACCGAATGAGTTCGTTACGGCAAACTTCTGAAATTGACGCGAAAAAGAAACAAGCACATCTAGTCTGGTATAGTCAAAAACTCTGTGAGTTAACCAGTGCCATCTTTCATTTCTTTTTTTTTTTATTTTCAATAATTTTGCTTATGCGGGACAGAGGACAAAAACAGACTTTCAATACAAAAGCGGCGTGAAAGATTATTTCGAACAATTTTCCATTCCGACGGATTGTGTTTCTGAAGGTTTATATTGTGCGGCAACAACATCGTAACGATCTGAAACTGATACATGCTTAATCTCTAGTATTACCGAATAATAAAGCCACGTAGGTGAATATAGTTGTTATTCTTGGAAATTTAAATGTGGGTTTCATTTGCGATTTCTTTTTTCAAATAGTGCGCCAGCAAGGAAAGTTTGTACATGTACTATGACGTCAGATGCAATGTTCTGAAGAAAGACAACTCTTTTCTTCAAAACGAACGAGACAAAGACATGAAAATTACTCATAACTTTTTTGAAAGGTCGGTGACATACACTTTTTTTTGCTTTATTTTGAAAAGTACACATGGCACTTTCCTTCTTTAAATTTTTATGAAGAAATCACTGGTAGATAATTTTAATACTGGAAACGTTTTTCAGTTTAACGTTTAATTTTTGGCGGGAAATAAATAAATCATATTTTTAAAGATCAAATCAATATGAGCCTTAAACTCTTGAACCTGTATTTGAAAGGTACAAATCTACTGTTTTACGTGAAACAAGAATTATGCATGTAGGTTTGATATAAAGCATTTTTATGAGAGTTTATATAACTAGCAAATATTATGTTAATATTCGAGAAAACATGAAAATGAGGTTGCTATAGTGACAAAACTAAGTCGGTGACCCCCAATTTTTTCATCATATTTTGTTCCTCAAATCATGCAACATCTTCACACAAAATTTGAAGGAAAAATCACTGATAGAAATGAATAGGCTGTTTGGTCTTTAAGGTGGTATCTAACACTACAGGGAGATAACTCTGTAAAATCAGCTAAACGTTTTAATTACGTTGTGTTGTTAAGGGAATATTAAGCTTCTCAATGATCAAAATAAGTGTTTGTCAAACTGTTATATAACCAGTGTAATTTTTCTGATAAAACGGTTGGTTCAAATTTTTTAGAATTTTTATATTTTTGTCAAAGGGTCAAAGTAAATACTTATCAAAATTTCAAGAAAAATAAACTATAAATAAATTTTAGTTAAAGTGTTGGGTACCACCTTAAAAGGCTCTGTCTTGTATTATTTTTAATTTTAGTTTCTTGTGTATTATTTGGAGTTTAGTATGACGTCTATAATCACTGAACTTGTATATATATATTTGTTTAGGGGCCAGCTGAAGGACGCCTACGGGTGCGGAATTACTCTTTCCATTGAAGACATATTGGTAACCTTCTGCTGGTGTCTATTCTTTGGTCGGGTTGTTGTCTCTTTGACACATTACCCATTTCCATTCTCAATTTTATTCTATTTTAGATCTTTAACAAATTGAACACATGTCTGAAATACATTTTGTATTATGCATTATTTGTTTTATCTCTATTTAAACTCATTTGTACGGAAGCGTATTAGCGCAACACAATTTTTTTAATATTTCTTCCTATGTTTAATAATGCAAACGCACACTTTGCGATATAGCACAATCCTTTGCGAAATAACATTTGCGACATAACGCAAACATGGTTTTCCATACTTTTAAAAGTCAACTGTATGATACTAATTTCGAAATTGATGCATGTTCCCTTAAACTAATGCTAACTGTTGTCATGTTTCTCTTGTATAAATGGCATTTTGAGCTCAAATACAAAGGAGTAGGTCCAGTAAGACCCCTTTTTGGCCCCAACATATAGCAGTTTTACAAAATTGTTAAAATGTAAACTTTTAGTAATTTATTGGAAAGTAGAATGCTTCTGCTTCATACATATCGGCTGTTTTTGACAATACAATGCACGTAGATCGGGTACTAGCATCATTAAGTCATGCTAAATTACTGAAATCATCACAATTTAAGCATTCTTGTTAAAGGACAAGGTACGATAAGGTCCGTTTTTAGCCCCCTATTTTCTCATTTTCTAAATTTGTCTCTTGATATTGAAATATAAGTTGTATTTGATGATAATACATAACATATATAAAGATTGAGGATGAACACGGATGCGGCCACTTTCATTTTTGACAAAAACAATCTGAAAAGTGACTTTTTTTTTTGCATATTTGAAAGCTTTCTCATATTAAAGCTTGAATCGGGGCGTTTTTAATGACTAAATCAGTTAAAATGGTTCACATAAACTAAATGAATCAATTGAAATAGACACATAAGTGTTTAAAAAGTGTCCAAAATCTTTCAACTGATGAACCTGAAATTTGAGGCCAAAATCGGCCCTTACTGTAAAATTGATAAAACAGGGTTTTCTAAAGGGGTGGGCTTCCCTTCGGTGTCATACAAAGGAAGTTCAGAGACCTAAAACTTGGAACAATAGAGAAAACCCGCTGGCTTACTTCCGGTTTCATATCCAGTTGAAGTCGAAAATCTTGAAATGCCGTATTTTTGGTCCAAATGGCATATTGTTGAGATTTCTGAATCAATATCAGAGTCAATCCCACCTAACAAATGTTGGGGTCAATTTATTAATTGGGATTCACTCTACATGCCGACTCCAGCTGGATACCTTTATCAGCATCCCTAGGTCTTCGGGGTCACGAAATAGGACAAAACATCATAAAAATTGACGCTTTTTGCACCTTGTCCAAATTTGGGGCAATCATTATTTTCAGCAACTTGGCGGAGTGAGTGGAGGTAGAAAGGCATCAAAAACTCCAAAAGTAGAAAAACTTCAATTTTTGGTCTGTGTTTCTTAAAATTTAAAAGCGTGAGCCTATGTGACTCGTTGAAAAATATGTCTCTCTCTCTCTCCTCTCTCTCTCTTCTCTCTCTCTCTCTCTCTCTCTCTCTCTCTCTCTCTCTCTCTCTCTCTCTCTCTCTCTCTCTCTCTCTCTCTCTCTCTCTCTCTCTCTCTCTCTCTCTCTCTCTCTCTCTCTCTCTCTCTCTCTCTCTCTTGTGTGTGTATATTGCAGTAATACAACAATTACAAACATTAAAAACATCTTTTTAAAGAATAAAAGCGACAAAAGCATAAGTAGTACAGATGTACAGATGTCACGAGTCACGAAAACGACAGGAACTGTTAATGCGTTTCATCAGGATTTTGAATACCCACTGTACAAGGAAAAGAAGATACCTCAAGATACTGTGAAGTATATAATATACGTCAATCCACAGGTAAAAAAAGTTCTGCGTATCAATTAAGAATTGTGGTAGCTTTAATGAGTTTGTACGTCCTTAAGATTACCTTTTTATTTTTTTTAATTATGTATTTGAAAATATGTAGTCCTCGAATATCAGGCAGAGACAGCTATAGTTGAAATGAGCATTCAGTGAAGACATATTAGTACCGTAAGTGTTTTATCAGCTACCAAAAGTCACAGATATGGATATTCTATGTAAATGAATTGGTTATAAAACACATTAGGGTTTCTATGCCCTTGCAAAAATTACCGTCGCAAGATTTAGCACATCTTTTGAAAAAGAATTGTGTTTAAATCAAAAATTTCTGCATTCGATTATATATGATTACAAATATATGATGTGTTGTAATATAGAATGAATGATGTGTTTTGCTTAAGCAATTTGTGATTTCTTAATTAGATAAATAATAAGCTTTTGAACGTGGATTATCCTTTGGAACATTACTTGTTAAATAATTGATGTGATTTTATGGATCTAAATGAGAAAGCTTAAATAGTTTTTTTACTTTATTTTAGGACATCGCGCTAAAAGAGGATTCGTCGCTTTTGGTAGGTTACCTAATGACTGCAGAATGAAGGTTGTCTTCGGTATTGATTCTTGATGGGGAAGCAATTATCTTAGATTATGTCAAAGGTAAGTGATACATTACAATTTCTCCTCATAGATACTCAACCCAAATAATTTAGTTCCTCTTTATCTTAGATTACGTCAAAGTTAAGTGAAACATTACAATTTCTCCTCATAGATACTCAACACAAATAATTTAGTTCCTCTCCGTCATATATTGTCCCTTCGTGCGAGGGTCTCATTTTTTTATTGGGATCAAAAATCTTTACGAATCCGGGATAGTGATTGGTACCCTTTAGAAAAGACGACCAATCAGCAATCATATCACTTTTATCGAAATAGGTAGACCCCGAGCTAATTCTGAATATTTGGTTGACGATTTTCGTTATGTCTTGATATGTATGCCTTCATGACTGTGTTAATACATCAATCTTTAATAAAGGCAACAGTAGTATACAGCTGTCCGAGAGATATTAATCAATTGACAGAAAACAAATCTGGATTAAAAACTAACACTGAGGGAAACGCATCGACTACTAGTATAAGAGGAAAACAATGAAACAATAGAAACACTGAAGTGCAACAAAAACCAAAAGACAATGCAACATACACAGAAACGAACTACTAGTATAAGATAACAACTACCTTTTTCATGACTAGGTACACGTCATTTTAAGAAAATAATGGTTGGTTTAACCTAGTTTGGTGGCTAGCCAAACCTCGCACTTTTATGACAATGATAAATAAAACACTAAAATGACAACATTAAATCAGGGGAATATAACTAATCCTTTGGGTTAGTTTTTAGTTTAGTTTGTCATCGGTTGTTTTGAGTGAAAGGATTTTAATTGAACAAGGGGTTCACCATCATCTTGGAGGAGATACTTAACTCACCTGAAAATGAACGTGGACCCTGATGTCAGTTGAGGATACTTTTTCAAATATCTAAACGTGAATAAGGGCTTTCAGTTTAGACAGGAAATAAATGTTTGCATTATATGTTTAGAAATTAATATTTTTTGCAATGACATTTATAATCATATATATATATATTTGCCCAAAACCGAGTCAACAAGATTGTGATAGGTTGATATACTTTTTTTCATTGATCCTTCAATCTTAGTGTTTCAAACTCAACCTTTGGCAATCAACAAAAAAACAATCAATAAGTTAAGTATCTCGAATATGAGACAGCGTTTCCCTAATAGAACATCGGTTATCGGAATATTTGATCATATTATGCTTAAAACATGAAACTTGGCATAGTGACAAATTTGGAAAAGCTTAACGGGTGTATACAAAATTCAGATATGACGACACGAAAAACATCAAATATGGCCGCCAAATTAAAGATGGCCGAAATAAGGTACTGAGGATAAAACATTTTCACTAGATGAAGTTGTCCAATTTGCATAAGTTAAGAAGATGTCATAGACTTAAGGAACTTCAACTTCGATATGTCAATCATAATTTCAAACCTATAATGTAATGAAATAATGCAAACCCATTTTTTAAAGACTTATCTTCAATCGATGAAAAAAGTCTGTTCTTTTTCAGAATTATGATGGACAGCAATACTTTTTCAAGTCAATATATATTTAACTCTTTGAAGAAAGTCGTAATTAAAAGGAAAGTGCGCAACATAACAAGATCGATTAAGCAACAAGTCCTAAAAATGAACACACGTGCACACTCTTTGTTATGGTAAGGGGTTTACAATATTTTCATTTTTATTTTCCAGACCAGTAAAAAAAAAACGGAGAGTGGGTATTCGGGCTGATTGTAATAATGTTAGCATTGATTCGCCAATTGTTTATCATTGTATCTGTTGTTCTGGGATAAGATTCATCAATCTGGCAAGCAATGATTGTCGCTGAATGTGATGGTCGAAAATATGAAGTGAAATGCTATCGATAAAAGGAACATGAAAAATTAAATTTCATTTGAATAAACTATTTTAGCAATTGGTGTATTTTTTTATCATCTTGGTTATCATCTATCTCCCAATTCATACGATATTCCCGTACTTGTATTTCCTATCATGATTTTCTTGATAGAGGGTTGCTGCTCACAAGTAAGCTATTAAATCAAGAGTTCCCAATGGTAAAGTTGAAATCATCCCTTCGTAAATTTTACGGACGTCATCACGAGTTGGTTGACTGTTATGGAATAACCGTTTCAAATATGATATCAGATATGTTCCTTACGTCGTAACTACAATCTCCTCCACTTTCATGAATGTGACCTCCCGAATTAGACTATTTACCGGATTTGTTATAACATGAGCAACACGTAATGTGTACTATTATGTGTCTGTTTGTATTTTTTTATTTTTAGCCATGGCGTTGTCAGTTTATTTTCGATTTATGAGTTTGACTTTTCCTCTCGTATCTTTCGTCCCTCTTTTGCTAGCGACTACATTTTACATATAGGAATATACAAGATACAAAAACATAGTGACACCCTGTTATAAATAAATGATTTGTAGATGTACTAAAATATATAAAAAAAAAAAGATTAATATGAATATGATTTTGAATATTTTTCAAAAATATGAAGTTTCACCTGCATCAGTATCAAAAGCTTAAAGTGTTACAATGAAAACAATCATGAATCTATTGAATGATTGTATAGTAAAGTTGATACCAGTTAACTATCATATTTTTGTTCAATATCATATAATTTCTTTATACGTTCGAGTATGAACTAATTTGAACAGCACAACGGGTGAAAAAGGTGGGGCAGGATCTGCTCACCCTTCTGGAGCACATAAGTTCACCCTCATTTTTTTGTTTGGTTTTATGTTATGTGTTGTGTACAGTTGGTCGTTTTCTTTTATAGCCATTGCAGTTTTTTCCGACGTATGAGTTTGAATGTCTCTAATGGTGATTTGCACCTCTCTTTTGCAGATAAGAAAGATGTGGAATTATTGCCAATAAGACAACTCTTATAAGAGACAAAATGACACAGAAAATAACAACTATAGGTCAACACATGGCCTTGAACAATAAATATAGCCCATACCGCATAGTCAGCTAAAACAGCTCCCGATATGACACCTGTAAAACTATTTAAACGAGTAAACTAACGGTCTTATTAATGTACAAAAGATTAACGAAAACAAACATGTAACACAGTTGGGGGGAAAATGGACACAATATTCTTGCTTGATGCAGGTCTGAATTTGGATTGTAATTAAATATTTGACACAAAAAAGGTTTTTGACACAGAATAAATGTAGTCAAATACCTTAGAATTGATTATATGATTTGAATTTATATTTTCAATGTTTTTTCTTTTGTGCAATACACTATGCTGTTAACATATCATTGTACTAAAATAATTGTCCATTAACCAGGAAACTCTTGTTTTCCCCTTTGTTGCTCCTAATTCCTTAACAGTTAGAGCCATAACCCCCCAAAAGCCAATCTTTACCATTCCTTTGTGGTATGGAAACTTGTCGTATAATTTCAGAGCGATCCATACAACGTTCCACAAGTTATTGTCTCAAAACTAGAAATATGCTTACTTGGGCCCCTTATTCCTTTTATTGTTTTAAACCTTGTGTTTAAATTTCACAGATTTCTATTTACTTAATGGGCAAAACTTTTAGGAATTTTTGATCCTCAATGCTCTTCAACTTCGTAATTAACTTGGCCTTTTAAACTTTTTTGTTTCAAGCGTCACTGATGAGTCTTTTGTTGACGAAATGGCGTCTGATGTTAGTGTAAAATTTTAGTCCTTGTATCTATGATGAGTTTATTTATATTTGTCCATCTGTTAAAATTTTATTGAAATATACTGAAGGATTTAGAACATGTATAAGAGTTTCAGATAAAATAAGCAGACAAACAGAACGAGGACGAGGTTTTTATAACAACCTTGACTACCCTTGAGGGTCTTGCAAGGTCGTTGGGAACAAACAGAAGGGCAATAACATTCAACTATATACCCCTGATATTGCTTACAGTGATATAACATGTATAATACAGATGGAAATCATTAATGAAACAATTTTATCAAAATGATAATTTGTTTTATTTCACATTACAGAATCTGTATAAATGTTAAAATCATCAATTATACAATAAATATCACCACAATAAGTATGAAAAAACTGATAAACAATTAAAAGAACGTTCAACTTTCATTTAAACAAAAAACGTTTTACCTGACAAAAAAAGAAGCTTTTACAAATATGTAATAAACAACAGGTGTTGAGAGTATCAAACCTTTTAAACAATTCTAACATAAGATTTGTCTAGTACTTCATTTTTTTCTCTTTTTCAATTAAATGTCACAGTTAATAAATGTCAACAAACAATATGCTCTACTTTGATTGTGCAACTTTTAATGGAGTTTCACCTTCCATAGCTTCTTTATTCAATTGGACAAATCTCTTTTTAAACTACAAAATGGGATTCAAATATTTGATGTGACATTTGTTAGACATAACACATACATACTCATTTTTTAATTAGAATCTATTATGTTAACACAGCATAAAGTAAAATTACAAAAATACTGAACTCTGAGGAAAATTCTAAATACATGTATTGCCAAAAAAAATTGGAAGTTTGAGCCTGTGTTTGACTTCTCAAATATATTATTCTCACAATCGCAAAACTAACTTCCAGAATCATTAAATAATGTGACTAAAAAACAATGATATTAAACAAAATTGAGACTAGACAAACAGAATAAAAGTAATTGCACTTTACAAATACTCTTAAACATTGACTTCTTTTAATACTACATGTATTTATCAGTAGACAAAGAAAAGTAGACAGTACAATTTTGGCCAAATTGATCTTAAATCTAAACATATTTCATCATTCTGTACCTGATTTTGAGAATCATACATTGGATATATACTTTATAAGAACACTGTATTTTTGTTTCAAAATATATGGTATCCTTTTCATGGAAAACACATCAAGAAAATGACAGTTAATCTTCATTTTTAATTCTATATTTATAGCAAGAAATTACAAACCACTTTTGCACAACCAAGAAAATAAACTGTCACTATTTCATTTTTTAACAAATCTACATCAATCAGTAATGACAAGATGAAAATAATCTATGAACCATTTGACAAATTGTAGATAGATATTTTTTTAAGGATTCAAATCATTATTTCTTACAAAATCTATGCCCAATTTGTTCCTCTGTGTTATAATTTACCTGAGACATTTTTTTCAACACAGGCTAAAGCTGCATTCTGATCACACTGCCACTTTTTATTTTGAAATTATTAAAAAAAAATCAAAAATTAGCCTTCATTTTTAATGGAATGTTGTTCTCTTTGGATGTCACTATAATAGTTGCATGTGTAAAAATATCATTGGAAACATTTCTGATCATCATAAAGAAACAGGCATATCTCCAGCCATTTTGAAAAGGGGTGTTCAAACTCATGGAACACCATGAAACATTCACATAATTAATAAAAGGGGGAAAAAGAGGGGGGAAATGTGTTCTAACCCTTGAACATCCCCCTTGGTTTGCAAAAGTAAAAAAAACATTTTCAGTAGAAACAACATTCAGGATATGTTTGAATTCTATACTGTGGGATACAAATAAATTTCATTGTTACAGGTGAACCAAACACTTAAATGTTCAATGATTTACTCTTTTTTGCTTGATTTTTATCAAAACCATGAAATCATTTATCCACAAAAATACAATTTCTTCTTAATTCCTAACTCTACAGGGAGATAACTCTGTAAATCACCTAAACGTTTTGATAACGTTGTGTTGTTAAGGGAATATTAAGCTTCTCAATGATCAAAATAAGTGTTAGTCAAATTGCTCTATAACCAGTGTAATTTTTCTGATAAAAAGGTTGGTTCAAATTTTTTGAAATTTTTATATTTTTGTCAAAGGGTCAAAGTAAATGCTTTGTCAAAATTTTATGAAAATTAAACAAGCCAAATTAATTTTAGTAAAAGTGTTGGGTACCACCTTAATACCCAAAAAAATAATATACATGAAATTAAATCAATCCATAGTAAGCAAGATCAGGAAAACAACACAATACTCTGTATACATCGTCATCAATTATTTGAAGGATATTTTATAATTAAAACAATATTCAACAAGTTATCTGGTTATAACTATCATCAATCTACTGTCTCCAAATATGAATTAGAAAATATCTAGAATAAAATATTTCAAGCAATCTTTTATTAAATTCTATTTGAGGTGGATTATAATGATCATTATGATTGTAATCTTTGGACAAGTGTTGAAATACATGTAGTCTACACCTAAATCATGTCAGTTAACAGGTATAATTAACTAAATAGAGGTCAGTCTCATTGATCAAGAAAAGCATGTAATTGGGTAAACATATTACTTTCTGGTGAGCAAATAACAAATTCTATCAGATGTAAGAAGATCATTAGGACTGAATTATTTTGCAAATAACTAGACACAGTTTTAGACCTTCACCTCAGTCAAGAAGATATTTTCGTTAGAAATTCAAAAAAAAACATTTTCAGGAATGACAACATTGTCATTTGATAGTGTAATTATGTGTCAAAGTTATGATAAAAAAAGATGTCTCTAGATTTTCCCTTTGAATTTGTTGTTTACATGTGAGAATTTAGGCAACAGTAGTTTACCAGTTATCAAATGTAATGGGACAATATAAGAATCCAAAAAAACTTTCTATTATAGTTACATTTTAAAAGTCCTCAAATAAGATAACAAAACTTGTAACATTTAAGTTCTCTAATCAATTAATAATAAAATGAGATCTAAATTTAAAATGATTCAATTAACTCCTTTAAATAAACTTTTCATTTATAATTTTATAGCACCATCTTTTCTACATCATAAATTTCTGTATGAAATGGAATCTGTATTTCAGACAAATCTTTGGTCATCTCACTACTACCTAGAACATTGTAGAATTTAGTAAGGGCCTCTTGTTTTTCTTCCGAAGATAAGCGGGATATAACACTGATTGAAGAAAAATGTCCAACAACAAAATCTCTATCACCCTGAAAATAAATAAATGTATTTAAATTCAAATTTCAAATTAATTCAAAAACTATTTTTTTCTCCAAACTGAAAAATGGATTTAAAATAAATGTATTGTTCTTTTACTCACTTATAACTTACACTTATAGTACACAAAAAAATTCCTGATGTTGCAATTCAGAATAAAATCGTTAAAATTTCCCCCCATGCATGAATTTCATTTTAAAATCAATAAAAAGAAAACAAAACCAGATGCTCCGCAGGGCGCAGCTTTATACAATCACAGTGGTTGGGGCAAGTACGGGGGCAAGTATGGACACAACATTCAAGCTTGATACAGCTCTGAATTTGGATTGTGATTAAATAGTTGACACAACATAGATTTCTGACACAGAATGAATGTGGTCTAAGAACTTAAACTTAAATTAAAAACCTTTACCTATTATGGTCCAATATCAAAAATCTAAAGACATGGTTAGATTCAGCATATCATAGAACCCCAAGAATTCAATTTTTGATGAAATCAAACAATGTTCAATTTTAGACCCTTTAGACCTCAATGTGGACCAATTTGATAACTGGGCCCAAATATTAAAAATCTAAATACATGATTAGATTCAGTATATTGAAGAACCCCATATATTCAATTTTTGTTGAAATCAAACAAAGTTTAATTTTTGACAATACTGTGCAATTGAATATTTCTTGCTATTGTACAAAACTGTGCAATTGAAAATTTCTTGCTATTGCGCAATATTGTGCGATTAGATATTTCTTGCTATTGCGCAATATTGTGCGATTAGATATTTCTTGCTATTGTACAATACTGTGCAATTGAAGATTTCTTGCTCTTGCACAATAATTGAAGATTTCTTGCAATTGCGCAATACTGTGCAATCAAAAATTCTTGCTATTGCACAATACTGTGCAATTGAAGATTTCTTGCTATTGCTGAATACTGTGCAATTCAAAATTTTTTGCTACTGCACAATACTAAATATAATAATTTTAGACCCATATTTGGACCAACTTGAAAACTGGGCCCATAATCAAAAATCTAAGTACATATTTAGATTCAGCAGATCAAAGAACCCAAAGAATTCGATTTTTGTTAAAATCAAGCTAAGTTTAATTTTGGACCCTTTGGACCTTAATGTAGACCAATTTGAAAACAGGATCAAAACTTAAAAATCTGAATACATGGTTACATTTGGCATATCAAAGAACCCCAATAATTCATTTTTTGTTGAAATCAAGCTAAGTTTAATTTTGGACCCTTTTGACCCCTACTTCTTTAGACGATGGACGACAAAGACGACGCCAATGTCATACCAATATACGATTAAATTTTTTGCAATTTTTGCAGTCGTTTAAAAATAAGTCTTCCTGAAGATGTTTCATGTTTGAAATTGCAAAATCTTCAGGCCAGGTGAGCTAAAAAGTTAATGAGGAGAAGTTTCCTTCTAACTGGTTTTATAATCTACCTTCATTTGTATCCCAGGCAATAACTGATGATTTTTTAATGTAAATCCAGAGAAACTTTCTATCACTTGTTTCCATTTATAAGTAACAGCCCTTGGGGTGTCTTCGTCATAATACTGTGTTAAGATATCTTCCATAGGCTTCACCCACGGGATACTCCTGTCTTTATTGTTCCATAACATCACTGTAAAAATGGACATGTTAATATAATTAAATGAACCAACTAAATATGGCATGTTTCACGTCTATTCTTCAAAAAATTGCAATAATAAATGCACACACAAAATTCTGAATTTACATTAAATGGTAAAAATAAAATTAAGTGCACTCTAGGGAGCTTGTGTGATTTATTTGTTATCTTGTATAAATTTGTTTCCAATTCAGACCTTATGACTTTGTATTTTGCTGTTTGGTGTGGGCCAAGGCTCTGTATTGAAGGCCGTACGTTGACCTATGATTGTTTAATTTTTACAAAATTGTGACTTGGATGGAGAGTTGTCTCATTGGCACTGATACCACATCTTCTTATTTCTATATAATAATAAGTATATATCAATCACAATGAATGTATTGTAAACACATCATTGGTTGATTTCGTGATTAGTTTGCATAATATAAGAAAATATAAATTGTGTTCACAATAAAACAATGTTTTTAAAAAAAATTATTACATTTGCAGCTATATTGTTTTTCTTTAGGTTTCATGCTTCAAATTACATTTAAACAGCTGATTCCAAGTGTAAACTAGAGTCCAATAGTCTAAAACATCATGCATATGTTTTAACACCTTTAAACCCTCTACGGCATGTTATAGTTCTATATAGTGTAAAATAATTATCATTTGTTTGTTACCAATTTTCATGAATAAAAGTGAACCCCAAATTCATTAAAGAAGCTGGCTTGTCATGTTTTGGATTTTTTGTCAGATATTCGGAATCCTTTGGTTTAATCCATTTGAATGCCTTGAAAAAATTTCTCCGGCTACCTCCATTTTTCTTTTTGTAAATCTTTTACATGTATAATGATAAGCCGTCTGTAAAAGTCTTGTAAAATCTTAATTACTTTTTATCAGTTTTTCAAAACGTTTTCTTGTCAATGATAAAGCAATGAAAAGTCACGAGAGATTTTTTTCCTGCCAAAATTTCAATGGCTAATATCTCGAAAACAAACACGGTGACCTATATATTTTTTTTGCTCTTTGGATTCCTTTATTAATTCCCTATCAATATAAACTAGTGTTTTGAAAAGTTAATTACTTTAAAACTGAGAAGCGAACTCCTTTAAATGTTCAACAAAGAACACATTTTTAACAGACTTTTATGCAGATGTTGCCAACACCATGAAATCAAATATCCATGAAAATGTCTTTTTTCTTCAATCAAAGTCATTTAGAGATAATTGATAACCATGAAAACTAAATGAATCTACAGAAGAAAAATTGAGTTATTCCCCTTTGATCATACCAAACCGTCCTCCAGGTACCAGCACTCTGTACAGTTCTTGTAGATTTTCATGATTCGCAAACCAATGGAAACACTGTGCAGCAATAATTAACTGGAAATCAAATGATAATCTTTATCAAAACAGAAACTGTAATGTACCTATTGGAACATTTAAACCCTCTGCATTTGTTTGCACCTGCCCTAAGTCAGGAACCTGATGTTCAGTAGTTGTTTGTTGATAAATAAGTGTTTCTCATTTCTCTTTTTTCTTATAGATTAGGCAGTTGATTTTCCTGTTTGAATGGTTTTAAACCAGTTTTTGTTTGCCCTGTATAGCTTGCTGTTCAGTGTGAGCAAAGGCACCATGTTGAAGGCTGTACTTCGGCCTACATTGGTTTGCTTTTACAAATTGTGACTTGGATGGAGAGTTTTATTATTGGCACTCATACCACATCTTCTTATATCTATGATTATACTTTTTTGTCATGTTTCAATTCCTATTTTAATTGACTAGGATCACCTAGTTTTCCTGAAGAAAGTCAGTGGTTCTCACTAGGAAATCCAACTTTTTCCATCAATTAAATCTGGCAATATATACGAACCATTAGTATTAGATAGATTAATACTTTTTTCATTGCAAGTGGCATTATATGTTAACAAACAATCTATCATTCAATCAATCAAATTAAAATTGTACATAAAATGAAAAATAATTGAGTTATTCCCCTTTGACTAAAAGATCATAGATGATTTTCTAAGTTAAACAAACCTTGACAGAATTATTTGGTAAAGGTAAGCATCAGCTGTACATGAAGCACAATCCACAAAACTTGGAACTTTATTCCTCAATACACCAAGGAAAGACTCAGATGGTTCTGAAGCTAAATATTTCACATCCTACAAAAACAAAAATATAACTTAAGTTTTTATCAAAGCATGCTTGTTCAGCACAAGTTCTCACTATTTGCTGTTAGTTTAAACAGTATTTATTAATGAAAAATCATAGTAATAAAGTAATGCAATTTTACTTAAAACCAAAAAAGGGGATTCAGAACAAGTTTGGAAAAACTTTTATAAAAACATATAATTTTATTTTCTTAAAAAAATCATGATAGTTATCAAACTTAATTAGTAGTCAATTCTGTATTTTTATTGCCATATATATTTTGGTTGATACTCTGCTTATAATGAGATTTATCACAGAATTTAGCAACATGACTGGTGCCACATGTGGAGCAAGATCTGATTTTCCGTGTTAAGATCAACCTTGGTATTTTTGTGCTCAGTCTTTAGACTATGTCTGTCTAGTACATGTATTTTATTGACTGTTATTTGTCTTTTCTTCATTTTAGTCATGGTTTTATCAGTTTTGTTTGACTTATGATTACTGATTGTCCCTTTGGATAATAAATTTTGTGCTTACTCTTAGATTTCAACAATGCAGACTTTTCTCGTTTGAATTGTTTTACATTGTCTTATCGGGGCCTATTATAGCTGACTATGCGGTATGGGCTTTGCTCATTGTTGAAGGCCGTATGGTGACCTATAGTTGTTAATGTCTGTATTATTTTGGTCTTTTGTGGATAGTTGTCTCTTTGGCAATCATACCACATCTTCTTTTTTATATTTTATAAATTGTTACTTGGATGGACAGTTGTCTCATTGGCACTCATACCACATCTTCTTATATCTATGTGAAAAATTATATAGCTAGCAAGGTTATTATGTGAACTGTTCCACAAAAGGTACAGAACATTTTAACTGAAATGGAAATTTAAACTGGGAAATAAGTTTTGTTGGAATGCCTGCCAAAAATATGAAGATGTGAAATAAGTGATCGTGTATCTATTCACAAAACAAATATAACTATCCTTTTGTTTCTTGTGGATTGAACCAAATGAAAACTCAATCAGTAACTCATTTCAGTACACTCATTTACAACAAGAGTGCACATGCTGAAATGTCTCGCCTTCTTTACTATCATTGATATTATGTTGATAGTCCTTAATATAAAACTTTATTACAAATGTCACATAAACTCAACATTAACCAAGAAAACTAAACATGGATCAATGAACCATGAAAATGAGGTCAAGGTCAGATGAACCATGCCAGGCAGACATGTACAGCTAACAATTCTTCCATATAACAAATATAGTGACCTACATGTATTGCTTATAAATTAAGAAAAACAGACCAAAACACAAATATTTAACACTTAGCAATGAACCGTTAAAATGAGGTCAAGGTCAAATAAAACCTGCGCGACTGACATAAAGATCATAAAATATTTCCATACACCAAATATAGTTGACCTACATGTATTGCATATAATATTAGAAAAATAGACCAAAACTCAAAAACTTAACTTTGACCACTGAACCATGAAAATGAGGTCAAGGTCAGATGACACCTGTCAGCTAGCCATGTACATCTGACAATCATTCCATACACCAATTATAGTAGACCTATTACATATAGAATAAGAAAAAAAGACCAAAACACAAAAACTTAACTATAACCACAAAACCATGAAAATGAGGTCAAGGTCAGATGTCACCTGCCAGTTGGACATGTACACTTTACAGTCCTTCCATACATATCATATCAAACATGTAGCTTACTTGAGATATACATGAAGTTATTTTCTCTGTAAATTTTCCTGTTCCTGCGCCAAGTTCTAACACATCATACTTGAGATCTGCAAATACATCAAGGAACATGTATTCATGCTTACAATGTACATAAAACAGAGTTAGTTGTCAACTATCCAGATATAAAAATAAAAATCTAACCCATGAGACCTTAGTCGGAGGAAAAATATAAAAATTAGAAAATCTATCCCATAAGACCTTAGTTAGAGGAGAAATTAGAAAAATTAGAAAATCTAACCCATAAAACCTTTGTCGGAAGAGAAAATTAAATCTCCCCTATTTGGAAAAAAATCTAACTTTTTGACTCCTTTAAGATCATTTTTTGATACTTTGTTTGGGGAATCACTGTCTCTTCATTGTTAATTAACATCTATAATACTAAAATAACAAGGTCCAATTTGTCAGCCGTCATCACGTACAAACGATAAATCAAAGAATTCAACTTTATATATAACTAATATAGTACAATGGTGTTGATTAAAAATTACACCACTCAAGGCCCATTTGTTTCCACTTAATAAATATTGCCAATAATTAAGAAGTTCCGTGTCGAGTCTGACACCGATACCAATAGTATATTCACCTGTTACCTATTTCCTTATCTATAACGCATCTGACAGGCGCACCACCAAACGGTGTATTTAGAATTTTGCTGTATACTGTTGAGTACAAAATACTCCATTCCAGGCCCTTTTGTTTTCCAAATTTTTTCCTCCAGGTCGACGGGTTAAAACAGAAAGATTTTAAAAGCAGAGAAAACTGTGCATCTTATAATCGGCATGACTTTATCAGATGACAATACCAATACTAAATTAAGGCATACGAATAGTTATATACTTTAATTCAGTCACGAACTCGCGATATCACGGGTGTGTTCTAGTAATATATATAATTCAAAATATTAGACATATTGTGTCAGCTTATCTATTAATTACTGTTTTGATACTTCTAAATTTAAGTTATAACTTTTTCTTAACCTTCATGCAACTTTTAGAAGTGAAATGAAATAAGCAAGAAAATTGCATTTTTTTCTACTAGGAAATCTCCTCCTTTAAAGTAAACTTCAGGGGATGATTCTCCACCCCCACCCCTTTTTGAAGTTGTTTAAGTTTACACCAATAATCAAACAACTTCAAAAGCAAATGTTATTGTACTGAGACCTATTAGTTTTATTATCAATGGAAAATAATTTGTCTGATAAGTATATCTCAATCCTTTTAATTGTATATTTACAATATCATCATTAAGTATAATAAAAAGACAGGACAGATCTGAGATGTTTCTTTATATTTTTTTTTTAATAAAGTCAGATAATTCTAACAGATTATTTACATGATTTACCTGATATCAATTTGTTTAATGTATGACCTTTCTGCAAAGGGGACAAAACTCTGTTCTCATTCTTTTTTGTCACTAGGCTACATGTATACATAATTTATGTATTGTTGTCATTTTGTTATCTATTCTGACATCGGACTTAGACGTCTCTTAAACTGAGTTTTACTATGCGTATTGTTGTGCGTTTGTTTTTTCTACATTGGCTAGGAGTATAGGGGGAGGATTGAGATCTCAAAAAACCATGTTTAACCCTGCCGCATAATTCAGCCTGTCCTAAGTCAGGAGCCTCCGGCCTTTGTATGATTTATAATTTTAGTTTCTTGTGTATAATTCAAAGTTTAGTATGACATCCATTATCACTGAACTAGTAACATATTTGTTGAGGGGTCAGCTGAAGGCCTCTTCCGGGTGTGGGAGTTTCTCGCTGCATTGAAGACCCATTGGTGGACTTCAGCTGTTGTCTGCTCTATGGTCAGGTTGTTGCCTCTTTGACATATTCCCCATTTCCATTCTCAATTTTATTTTTATTTGCTGTTAGGGGATATAACTTTTTTTAAACATTTATTGATATTTTTTATCATTCTTATTTACAATTGTCAAGGGTACATAACTCTGATTAAACATTTCTGTGGTATTATTTTTTCTCATTCTTAATTGTAAAACTTTTACCTTTCCTGTTAAGGGGAGATAACTCTGACAGTACATCTACTATATATCGTATAGCTTGGTCTGTATATGATGGTCTGTTTGAGTCATAATGATTGCCCTGCAATAATAAATTTATTATTTATAATTAATATGCTTCACATTATTATTATTATTAGATAACATGTCTGTATAAAGTACAAGGCAATATGTTTTGCTTGTGAAGCACTGCAAAATTCAGTTTCAGCTTTCAATTTTCTAAAATAAAAATTAAAAAATAATAAAAATAAGAGTGAACCAACACCTGAAGTGGTGATCGTGAGGTAAGGTAAAAACGAGTGGATACAGTTAGGTATTCACAGTCATCTTGAAAATAAAGAATGTGTCGACAAGTGTTGTTGTCTTTATTGTCGACACAAATTTTCTAAAATGTAAAATGCATTTGAATTTTCTAGATGTAGACACAGATTTGTCCTTACCCAGATTTAATTTTGAGGTGAAACCACAGCCATTTTAGCGAAAAGGGTCCACATGAACCTTTAATACATTTATATATGAAATACCAGAGATCTATCCAGAAGACTTGTCCAAGATTACTGGTAAAAAAAAATTATATAGATATAAGAAGATGTGGTATGAGTGCCGATGAGACAACTCTCCATCCAAGTCACAATTTGTAAAAAGTTAATACTTCCTTCAACACAGAGCCTTGACTAACATCAAACAGCAATCATAAAAGGCCCCAAAATGACTAGTGTAAAACAATTCAAACAGGAAATCCAACCATCTTATTCATGTCTGTTTACGGTTATTTCTTTAAAAAATAGGGTAGGTAGGTCGATATTTCCATTTCAACTTAGTTTTGCATTTTATTTTTGCGACATGGTTATAAATGAGTCATGCAGTCTGTCTTGCTGTAGTATGAGTTGTCCCTGGAAACTTTACCTCTATCTTAAATGATTGGAATTAGAATATTTCTCTTTGATATCGGTTGCAAAAAATATTGGCAAAGTGTCTATTTCCACACACAAGTCCTGAATTCCCATAAAACAGCAGTCATATTCACATAAATTTGTGAACATTTAAGGATATATCTGGCAATTGATTTCTATTATTGCAACTTTACCTTGCTTTTGCTTATCAATTTTTCACATTACTATAGAAATAAAATAATTTAGAGTTTGCTCCTAAAAACTGAAATGGTTGGGTTGTTAACACTTAACAGGCATATTTTTTGGTACATGTAATTGTTAGGCTTAATCATGTTAATTAGTAAAATTAACACCCTATCATAACATTTTGACTTTGTTTTGATTCACGTGATGGGGGTGCATGCTTTAAAGGTGGCGCTTACCTAGTCCAAATACTGTAGACTCCAACAACGGAAGGTGTCCAAGAAAAAAATATAAATACCCTTGCAAGACGTCATAATTTATATTTGGACTAAATCTTATCCTGCAAACGAATCCGGGTTCGTCCGCCCTGATTCTGGTTGGCCCTAGTTCGGGTTGGCCCTAATACCAGGTTGCCCTGATTTTATTTTTTAGTATAGTGTTGCGTTGTGTTTATATAATTGAATATGTTGAAGTCAGTCTACAATTTCGCCGAATATTTACGATGTATTATGTTGTCTATAGCTAGCTGGTACTAGGTTATAAGTTTCTGTATATTTCATATATGACTAACAATTTGTAAATCGGTGTAATTACCCATCCAAGCCGCTGACTATTTTATAGAGAAAAATATTATTTTCATTATTTATCCATCAAAGACAAATGAAAGACAATTCATATAAAAATCAGTGATATCAAAGATTTCAAATTTAATATACCTAATCAGCAATCAAAATTCGATCAACAGTAATTAAAAGTAATTATAAAATAAAGCGAAACAATGCAGCCAAAAATTTTATTTAATTTGTCAAATATTCTGTATTTAACTTTTAATAGATATATATACATCATGTACATAAATTTTAATCATGTTAATATATATATATATTTCATTCATTAATGTAACATATACATACCATAAATGAAAATAGGGCGATTGAACCCAGGGCTAACAGATTATCAGGGCAAACAAACTCAGTGCGAACGAACATAGGGCGAACATGTAATTAGGGCAAACGATCAGGATACCCTGCAAACACACCTCGTCTGAATTCAGATTATTCTCAATTTCTGACATGTCTGAGTTAGTTTTTCAGTTCTTGATTTGTATATTAAAACTTATTTGTTTCTGTAACTTTGAAGTTCAGTTTAAATGGTTTTCATTGGGTAAAGATCATTTAATGTTCCATCAATAATGTGATCCATCGGCATCACTGACACTGGTGCCAACTTGTTTTCGATAATATGTGTAAAGGAGACTTTTTACATAAATATAAAAACACATCCTGTGATACCTGGTTAAACCCAGTCGCTGCAACATTATGTACATTATTCATTTGGACCCCAATTTGTTTGGTAAAACTTAATATAGGCTTCGACAATTTATGAAGTGAATGCCAATGCATTATCCATTTTGAACTGTCACATGATCAACGTAAAATTCCGTTCGGTAATCTCGGAATTTTCCTTTCGATTAAAATCAAGAATAATATTTTCCCGCGGTTTTATTAAACTCACCTGCGATTTGGGTTTACCTGAGTAAACTTGATGTCAACAAATTTTAAACACACGATTTTCAATTGAACCATAATAATACCTTTAAATGTAATATACCCTTAAGACGAACTGACGTCAGAGGAAGCAACCAGAAATAGATTATAAGTAGATAAATAGAAATTATACAAAAGAGGATCATGTTTTTGTGACATATTTTGGTAGGTAATAAACTAAGAGTTTTTTAGTGTATAAAAGAGATTGAAGTTATGACGCAAAACTTTACACTCATTTCGTAGGAGTGAAAAGATTTGCTAACATGTGAAAGGTTAAATCAAGAGATGAGCTTAAAATTGCATGTATTGACTAGATTTAGATAAATAGTTAGTTGCTGAACACTTTTTGTCATTATTTGTTTTAAGAATTTATAATATATATTGTGAATTCAATTCTTCAAGGTTATTTAGTGTTCAAAATACAATGTTTCAGAGGTTGATGCCATGTAAACATGCTAATATAACATGCAAAATTTAAAACACTGGGCCCCCTTTTGGAAATATATCTAAATGACATGTATGTTACATTTTAAAAGAAGAAAAAAAAACAGTTGTGGTCTGATGTCTTTCAACTATGTGATTTAAAGAAAAACAACAATTTACTAGTATTCGGGAATTTCCAATAAATTTCTCATAGTATGATTAAACAAAATGTGAATAATGAGAGATTAAGCTCTACTAGGGAATGTATACATGTGTTCCCTTGACCCCCCTTTTCTGTTGATGATTAAGCAAAGACCTATACAAATGTGGTTCTAAAGGATGTCTTGCCCAAATTATTATGACTTACAATTCTGCTCTTTACTGATAACCTCTTTCTAACTTGCACTCCTGCAATTTACATTTCGCACATTTTGGTGGCTAAAAATTCATGTGTACTATTAGTGGCAGATCCAGAAATTTTCAGAAGGGGGGGGGGGGGGGGGTGGGGGCATTGACTCACTCAAAGATGTTGTATGGGACATTTTTCCTGTATTCATTGAAATTTAATTCCATGTCAATTTTCACACTACATAAAACTCGCACAAGAAATCACTTTAAAAAAAATGAAATCAAAGAAAATGTTATAAAAATATATTTTGCATTTAATTTTTTTAAAGATGAAATTGAGTTTCAATTATAATTTTATTTTCTCACTAAACATGTATTTTGGATAATATCTCTTCCTGAGGCTTTTGTCCTTCAGATTTTAAATAAATAATAAATTGTTACACATTCAAACTTTAATTGTATAAATATATTAAAATCTTAAAGTTGTTATTGATTTGGGTATACATTTTGTGGATAAATACATGTAAACCATAATGATGAATTTTCCAATAACTTTTTATTATTTTAAAATTAAGGGTATGTTTGTAGGTAAAATCATTGAAGTGTGTCACAGGTAAAAGAGAATTCGATGAACTTGAAAGATTTAAATCTATTCACTGTGAAATTAAATAACAAGAGAATCGTCATATTTTTATACCTCTCAATTCTGCCATATTGCCACATAAACAGATTCAAGAAATTGGAAAATAAATATAAGGGAATAATTTGTAGCAGGGAAAAGGAATTCAGTTTGGTAAGTGTTTCATACAAGAAAAATGTGTTTTAATTTTGTAATTGGTTAAATTTCTTTAATGTACATGGTTTTTGATCTTTTAAATTGTAAATGGGGAAAGAATTCCTTTTTAACCCCTCTTTTTGACAGAACTTGTGGAAAATGCATACACATTGATGAAAGAGGACTTGCCATATTTGGTTGGCATAACCTTGATGCTAAACTAAAAACCTTGAGGAAATCAGAGACAAGAAATTTTAGGAAGGTTTCTTTCCTACTATAGTTTTTGAATTGTAGACCTTATGCCAAATTCCAAATGAAATTATGCTTTATGAAGGTTTACAATAAATGATTGATATTCAATTAGGTTATTACAAATTTTACGATGCAAATAAAAAGTGAAAATTTAAACAAGTTGATATATTTGTAGCTGTTAATATTCATATATTTGTTTGTGATAACTTCATAATCAAGTTATTAATTTCACTCTTAAAACATCTTAAATAAAAATCTTTAAGGTAGCATGATGTTTCAAGATTTTACAGAATTTTCATTCGTTGGTACAAGTTTTTGATCAAATATATGGTATCTTTAAACATGGTATCTTTAAACAAAATTTAAATAATAAATTTATTTAGTATCAAATAGATATAGGAAGATGTGGTATGAGTGCCAATAAGACAACTCTCTATCCAAGTACATGAAGTAGATAACAATTTATAAAACTAAACCATTATACATTGAGGTACGGACTTCAACATATTTGTTAATACTAACTCACTACCCCCATCCCACCCTAACAAAAGATAATGGCATGATGGTTGCATCGTAATATCTTATATATAGTTATTACAGGAATAGGGCATAACATGTAAAAAATGTGAGACTTCAAGATACTGAAATGTCCAGGTTTATATATATATACATTTTCTTTTTTTAAATTTATTCAACAATCCAGATTGCAACTGACTTTCATACTATTTTTTACTTATATCCATTATTTAGTTTCTAAAGTTAGGTAATTTTTTTCGTGAACACGAGAGATATTTAATGAAAAAGAAACTTCCTAAAGTAGTCATTACAATATCACATCCTCCCAAACATGTTTCATATTTACTTTTTCATTAACATGGTAAGAAAAGTTTTGAGATCTTGTTGATCATGTTGATAGATACTATCTAAAGTTTTATGTCTTTTTTTACAAAATATAAATGTAACATATTTTTCAGAAACCTTTCTGCTGTTTAAGTGTCTTGTGTCAATTATCTATAAATATTTAAATTTTTAGTAGATGGATGTTACTTTGTAAATTAAACCTTATTTTATTATGAAATCAAGAAAAATACTATGTATTCAACATGTTCAATGTAAAAAATTGTATAATACAAACAAAAAAAAGAAAAAAATCCTTTCATTTTGTTTTTGATGCAACAAAAAAGCATATATATTTACTTCATTGTTAGAACACAACCAATGGAATAAGATAATCACAAGAACTTTTGATAAGGGCAACTTTAAAAATAAAGATAAAAGTTTTGATCAGGGAAACTTTTTCGTGAGGTTGCTAGCTATATAGGGATATGGATAACTTACTACATCAGTATAATTGCCTTAACTATTCTCCGACTTCCTTCTAAATAATTTTAACATGTATAAAATCAGGTACATGTAATTTTTGATTGTTTACTTTGTTGAAATTTATGTTAATTGGTCTCTTAGTCTCTTACTAAGTTTGGCATGTACCTTTGAGTGTTAATTTACCTAATTTAATTGAAATTAACAAATAACAAAATTTAACATGTCAATAATTAGGATACCTGTTACAACCATTACACAATAGAAAATTTAAACACATTGTTGATTTTTCAATTCATGTTTGTATAGCTTAGGACATTTAATCTGAAAATGAAGCCTGTGTATCCTTAAAATTTGAAAGAATAATCAGGTATGATATGGGATGTTGATTTAAAATTTTGTAAAACGCAAAAAAGCCATGAATAACTAGGGAATGGTACAACTCTCCACCAGACAGTAAGTGACTAATGTGATAGCAAAGGATATTTAATCTGAAAATGATCATGATGATGTCTTATAGTTTGAAATAATATTTAGGTATGATATATATATATAAGATGTTCATTTAATATTTTTGTACCATGCAAAAGGTGATTTTACAGGGGCGGATCCAGCCATTTTAAAAAGGGGGGGTTCCTAACCCAGGACAAAGGGGGTTTCCAATTACATGTCCCCATTCAGATGCATTGATCGTCCAAAAAAAAGGGGGGGTTCCAACCCCCGGAACCCCCCCTCTGGATCCGCGCCTGATTTTAGATAGGAACAACTGCAGGGGAATGAAATGTATGCAGTTTTCATGGGTTAAATCTTTTATTCATGTCTATAAATTAATATATGAATATATCATGGAAATCTCTTAATCTGATAAATAAAGATAATAATAATTATAATTTATTTCACCATTTTAAGTTAAATGGTAACTAGTCTCGCATGTATTGCAATTGACCTTGGGGTCAGTACTAACTTTTTAATAATAAAAATGATATGATCTTACATTCCAAATGAAGAAATTTTCAACTTTTAAATGTATTTAAAGTAAGAAGATGTGGCATGATTGTCTGTGTGACAACTGACACAAGCAGAGACAAAATGATGAAGAAGTTAGTCAATATAGGTCACCATACCAAGCTGGAAAGGGCTCCCAAATGACAATTAATAACAAAACTTAACCAGAAAACTGATCTGCCTGATTTATGAACAAAACAGTAAACCGAAAAAACAAATATAATATACAGTTCACTTCTACATACCAGCATACATGTACATGATGTAACACATGATTGAGAATTACATTTTAGCCAAAATTTTCATAATTTCAGGAACATAAAAATTCTTGATTTACCTATAACCACACAATCTGAAATGGTTGTGAATCCACAGTATTGTTTATAACTATTATTTATTATATACTTAGTAGTAAATACAGATAAATTGTATGTGTAAAACAATCATTGGCAAGCGTGCTGTATCAGCCACCCGTGATGATATCAATATCAGCATGTTGCAAAAGCTTTATCACACCTTTAATCTGTATGAGGTCACGTCATCGATTGCAGTCACTGTTGCAAAGGCTTTCAAATCCCTAATCTGTATGACGTCATGTCAAACCTATAACCTGCATGACGTCATGTTACATAAAAAACATCTACTAGAGGTATATGTATATAATAAAGTGTATATGATATGGCTTTTTCAATATCACACACCATATCAACCCTAAACCAATATAATCCCTCGAGCAGAGCTCTTGGGATTATATTGGTGTCTCGGGTTGATACGGATGCGATATTGAAAAAGCCATATGATATTCTCTATGTAATATCGATATTTTAAAATTACAAAAGCATATTGTACAACATTTACTTTTGTTTGTTTTCAGCATGCTGATTATGCGGAAGTTGATAGTGCTGTTTGCAGCATGTCTATGTTTATTACATGCCCACCCACTCAACGCTGAAGATGGACATTACGTAAACCAGTTCCTTGTTGAACTACACAAGAGATCCACATTAGACGATCTACTAGCAGATCATGGATTTGAAGTTGAAGAAGATGTAATAGAATTTTTATTAAATAATGATTTACATTAAAGATGTTACATTCGTTACAATGAAATTAATAACTTACATTTTTTTCCAAAATAACCTCTTGCCTCTTAGATATATGTATTAATATATATGGCAAATTGCATTGTTATGACGTATGGCTTGTATTTATGAAAAAGATTAAAAAAAAATGTGATTTTCAAAGAAAGAAAAAAAAAAAGTACTGGCTCTGAGAACATCCAACATACATCATCCTTAGAAGACTTGCACTTTAAAAAAGGTTAAAACTGTCAAATATAAAAATGTAAAAATGATTAATTAGATCATTGCTTATACCATTGTTATTCAACTTTTTTCACTATTTGAAGAAATGCATAGATAAAGAAAATATGCTTGTGAATTTTAAAATTTATACCATAATTCTTCATATGAAATATATCATGATATGATTTCCTGTTTTACAGTTGCCATCCCTGGGGTTTGTAGTTTTACGCCACAAAGAAGTCAGCCATAGATCTAAAAGAAGTGCCGTTGATCATGTAAACAAACTCAGGACAGATTACAGGGTAAGATTACACTCAAAGATTGAACATGTATAAACAAAACAAAAAAAATATGTGTTTTCTAATGCCATAACAACTTCATGCTTGACTGGGCCAAAATAAAAAGATTGTATGTTTGCCCAAACGCGACCGACCCAAAATAAACCCGCCGACTCAAATTCTTTTATGACGTTTTTTTGAAGAAAATTTTTTTTTCAAATTTTGTTTGGGTCCGCTCCGTCATCGTACAAAACTTATTGTTTGTCGTCTTTGCGTTTGAAAGTAACTGTGAATAAGATTAAAAGAAAGCGTATAAGAGATGCAGTTAATCGATATTCGATGTTCTCTGTTTTTATCTTCTGATTTAACAATGTTTAACGAACGTGAAACAGTAAAACATGTGAAGTGGCACAGTTTTTTTACGCTGTAGGTGTCTGTAATACCAAACCCTTACCTATATGCTCAATGTTATTTTCATCGTGTTATCGAATATCTGATAAGAATATTCAGGTAGATTTGTTCAAAACCATGTGCAATCGAATATTTTCAATGTTATTCTGACAGGAAATGGATCCGGAAGTTGCGAATTTACAATCTTGCAAGAAGATTTTGTTTTTACTGAATAAAAAGGAATTATTTCTTGATAAATTGTTGTCTTTAATTATAATCTTCCTTTATCATGTAAATTAGATGCCCTTTTATTCAAATAGTTCAAATTTACAAGTCTCATTAGACAAGATCAGTACGTTGCTGTTTGGGAGAATTTGATAAAACTATAATCAGATAATTGCTCACAGAATCAGAAATATAATCTTAACTGAATGTAACTCCTTCTGAATAATTTATTGCAATATAAATATAAATCCCTTTTGACAAGAGAAACCTGACTTTTGTCAGAAATATATTTTTTACACATGTGCAAAAGTAAAAACATGTTATGGACGCCATATTGGATTTTTATGCAAAGGAGTAGGTCCGGTAAGGGCCTATTTTGGCCTCAAATTTCAAGTTCATCTGACGAAAGATTTTAGACACTTTTTAAACACTTAAGTGTCTATTTCAGTTGATTCAATAAGTTTATGTGAAAGATTTTAACTGATTTACTCATTAAAAACGCTCCGATTCTAGCTTAAATATGAAAAATCTATCAAATATGCCCAAAAATGTCACTTTTCAGATGGTTTTTGTCAAAAATGAAAGTGGCCGCATCCGTGTTCATCCACAACCTTTATATATGTTATGTATTATCATAAAATACAACTTACATTTCAATATTAAGAATGAACACGAATGCGGCCACTTTCATTTAAGACAGAAACCGTCTAAAATTTAACTAAAATGCTAAAATTTTGAAGATTTCAGTAATTTAGCATGACTTAATGGTGCTGGTACCTGATATATGTGCATTGTATTGTCAAAAACAGCCCATATTTATGTAGCAGAAGCATTTTACTTTCCAATGATTAACTAAAATTTTACATCTTAACAATTTTGTAAAACTGCTATATTTTGGGGCCAAAAATGGGGCTTACTGAACCTACTCCTTTGTGAGGAAGCTTAAGCCTCTAGAACCATGACCTAAAAATAAATAGTCTTCAGAAAACATTAACTTTATGCAATTATATTTTATCAATAATGATTATTTTCAAAAATTTAAACTAAAAAAAAAATGATTATTTAAAGAAATATAATTATAACAAATATGTTTTTAGTTTGGAGATTCTACAGACAAATATGTTTTTAGTTTGGAGATTCTACAGAACATGCTTTGATCTATTTATAGCCAAATTAGTTTACCTGTGTGATAATGTAAAATATAATTTTTTTTTCAAAACATAAAAAAGACACAAACTAAGGATGGCAGATAATAATTCATATAAATATTTTAGGACATTTAATCTATTTTAATAGAAATAGGATTTAAAAACTGCAAACAAATTTAATCATTACATAATCAGCTGATAGTATTTTTACACAAACATCGTGTTGATGGAACTGTTGAAATTCACTTCATAAATCCACCAGCCCTTTCACACAGTTAGCAATTGTCAGAGTTATAAACATCTCAGGATACAAATCATATAGTAGACTAATTTATTTATAGAGGTTTTAAATTCATGGCTTTTGGTTGTCTCTACAAACGTTTGACGGAAACAAAAAGATATACTGTTTTAAGATCTTTTAATATTTTCATGCAAATTCTGATAAAAAAAAATAAAAAAAAATTTGCCTACCTACCTACCCACACCCAGTCATCATGGGTCGGGTTTGGGCAAACTGAAATTTTTTAATTGTGGCCCTGTGAATCCATAATTATTTTATTGTTAGCTAATTTTCATGAATGATGGGCATGATGGGGTTCAGCAAATTAGTATCTATTAAAATACATTTTTTCAAAAAAACAAAAAATTGTGGCCATGAAAAAAAAATCATTTACAGTACATGAGTAAGGAGATATTATTTTTATTTTCAACATTTTGTTCAAAATATTAATTTTCAAGGGCTTTTTAATGATTATTCAATATCAAAAAGTCAGAATGATACAATTTCTAGGGCCATATAAGGGCTTTTTTCAAATATTTTCTTTTTATAAAATTTGAAAAGAAATAAGAGAAATTAAAAATAGTTCTTAATAACTATTATACAGTAAATTCAGATTGTTGCTAAGTTTTTATTCTTGTGATTATTGCAACTGGGTGAGTATCACAATAATAGGAACTCCCATTCTGATATCAGATACCAACTTCTGTATGCAGAATTGCAGATTTTCCTGAAATCACAATCAACCTTTCATTTTTGTCCTTTCTTCCAAAGTGGCTACAATAAATGCACACAATGATTTCTGAATTGACTAGAATTTAATTTACAGGTAAAATTAGCAGAGCAACAAAAAGAACTAATAAGAGTTAAAAGGGAGATAATCCATGACAAACAAGTAGAACTGCCATTCAAACATATCACAGATAACTCTATCTACTACCGATCGGAACCATCAAGGCTCATTCGTAAAGATGGAATTCCTAACCCAGAGATAAAATTTAATGATCCTTTTTACAAAGATCAATGGTATTGTGTAAGTATTGATACATGTTTTAACAGTTTTATTTTTATTTTTTATAAAAATAAAATAGGAATTTTAAAGAAAATTTACATTATTTCATCTAAAATTTTCTTCAGCCATCAAAGTAAGTCATTACAAGCAAGCATTATGTGAGCATGTAGTTAAACACTGGAAACATAGATAAATGCATTTTCTAATTGGGTTCAAAACCTGATTTGGCTTCTGCCAGGTTTGCTGTTTAAATAAACAAAATGAAGAAATTATGCAAACCTACCAACCTTCCTTTGTATGCCCTCAGTATAATACATGTTATTTATTTTTTCAGCACAATGATGGGCAGACAGGTGGAGAAGTAGACGTAGATTTAAACGTTGTACTGTCATGGAAGAATGGTTATACTGGTGTAAATATTACTATCTGTATTCTTGATGACGGGATTGATCATACACATCCAGATATCAAAGATAATTATGTAAGTCTGCAGATGTTTAAGGGTAAAAATAGCATTCATGCTATCAAAACCTTTACTGTGGAAGGTTTTTCATTTGTTTTTGTACCAGACTTGATCACTACTTATGAGATAAACATTAAGCGTCATGCATTGAACACAGCATTCTAAAGACAAAAAAGCATGTCCATGAAATATATACAGAGACATTGGATCATGTTAAGAAATGATGTGTATGTATATAATCATACTTTTCAAGAAAATTATATTATTTGTGCATAATTCATGAATCAAGTACTGTAAATTAAGAAATTATTGTGTGCATTCATTATTCGATTTCGTCATTCGACGGGTGCCACATATTGAGCAGATATGCTTACTCTTCCGTAGCATCTGAAATTACCCCTAGTTTTTGGTGGGGTTTGTGTTGCTTAAATTCTTTTAGTTTTCTATGTTGTGGCATGTGTACTGTTGTTTGTCTTTTTCATTTTTAGCCATGGCGTTGTCAGTTTATTTTTCAATTTATGAGTTTGACTGTCCGTCTGGTATATTTCGTCCCTCTTTTAAGACTAAAATGTAGTAAGAATGAGAAAAATCCTGTTTATTTCATACTAAAAATTTCAAAATGCAAGTTTAAATTATTGTAATTATTATCCCTCCCATTTTTCGCTATAATAAAAACATGGCAATAATTTCTGAATTTACAGTAACTGTTTTAGGAGAACAATGATGTCATTTGAAATGGGAGTTGTCCCTCTTTGTTAATATATGTAATTGAATCTTCCATAACATTGTTTACCTTCCAATGCTTAAGGGAGTTCGCTTCTCAGTTTCAAAGTAATTAACTTTTCAAAACACTAGTTTATATAGGTAGAGGATTAATAAAGAAATCCAAAGAGCAAAAAAATTATAAAGGTCACCGTGCTTGTTTTCGAGATATTAGCAATTGAAATTTTGGCGGGAAAATATTCTCTCTTGACTTTTCATAGCTTTATCATTGACAAGAAGAAGTTCTCAAAAACTCTTTAAAAAGTAATTAAAATTTTATAAGACTTTTACAAATGGCTTATCATTATACGTGTAAAAGATTTAATAAAAGAAAAATGGGGGTCACCGGGCAAATTTTTTCAAGGCATTTAAATGGATAAAACCAGAGGATTCCGAAAATCTGACAAAATATCTAAATCATGACAAGCCAGCTTCCTTAATACAATGCAGTGTTTGATATTTAGTTTCTACTGCAAAATGAATGCAATCTTTTCCCTTTAGGGCTCACAAGCAATTTGATTGTTTGGTAATAAATGTCTGCTTGCCAACCAAGATGGTGTCCACTACTTTAAATAGAATTTGTAAAAAATAAAATTATGGGGCAAACGAAAAAAACAAATTAGTTTATGCTCATAATTCAAATAACACATTTATTACACATAAATTATCCTTGTTTACTTTAGATTTAATCATCCTATCATTGCAAGAAGATTTGCATAACATTCTGAATTCTTGAATTTATTATTTTATATCTACAGAGGCCTGATCTGAGTGCTGATATGAATGATAAAAGTGACAATGACCCAATGCCTGATGTCTCCAACAGTGATAATAGGTATACAGTTTTATATTGTCTTTACTGCAAGGGGTTGATCAACACTACAAGATTTTATAATATCGCTATTTTAAGAGATTTTCCTTTGATTTTGCTGACTGATAATTTCCTTTCTCAGCGGAGTCAAGTGAAATAATTATTATTGCTAGAAACTAAGGGGGGATGTGGCATTGTCAATGAAATTGACATAAAGTTGACAATGTCATCATTGGTAAAATAGCGGTAAACAGATAATCATTGGTTATCTCAACTCTTCTCACTTTCGTCGTACCTGCACAAGAGAGAAAATCAATCTTTTTGAGATGATCTACAATAATCTATAAGCATTACCTTAATAGATAAATGTATATAGATAGAAATAAAGAGATGTGGTATGGATGCCAATGAGACAAAATCCATCAAATGCCAACAAGGAGAAAAACCCATACCGTTTAGTCTGCTATAAAAGGCCCTGACATGAAAAATATGAGGCATTTCAATTGAGAAAACTAACTGTCTAATTAATAACAAAACAATTTAAAAAAACAAATATAACAGACATGATCGAACAACTAGGTATATAGTTCAACATATTCTTAATGAAATAGAATTTTTGATAAATTTTACTGGAAAAATGATATTGAGAAAATATGGAAGTCATGATACCATTTTAAAAAAGATCATTTTACAGTCCTGAAATTTATGATGTTTGATTTTTTTTTATTAACTGAAATGTAGGTTAAATTAATTTTCATAAGTTGAAAATTAAATGTTTTCATATATTAAAATTGATGATTTAATAACATTTCTTCTGATGTTTAACATGTTTATCAAATATGATGCATTGTTTCATTTTATTAATGCTACACAGGAAACCAGAGGTAATATTATTGAGTCTAAGCTCATAGAAATAACATATTTGTTGCATGTAAATTGGCATGTTATATATGTCTTGATATTGTGTTTTCTTTTATTTGATCATATGGAAATTGTTTTGTTTTTGTCTTATTAATTGTTTGTTTGTTTGTCTGTGGTTTGTCTATGAATCTTTGTTTGCTTCATGGAATGATCTAGCTGATGATTTTTTTGTGTTTAATTGGTGTCTTGAATTTGTTTTTGTCATATTTTTTGTTTGTTTTTTTTAATTCCTTTAGCTTGGAATTAACTTGTATGATACATTTTTCAAAAGAATTATTATAAATCCTTTCCTTTTCAATTTTAATGTTGTAATACCAATTACCAGCAAAAATAAGAAACTTTTATTTAAGAATTGAGGTAAAATAATTGCTGTTAGTGGAGATATTCAAAGCCATACATGGTTATAATTATATCATTTCTTAACCATCTGGTGAATTTTCACATAAGATCAAACATTATTCAACTTAAGTCTAATCCATTATCCAACATGGCTATTTCTAGATGTTTAATCCAGTCATTATTTAGCCATACTAACCAGTTATTTATACCTTTGTCTATGTTCTGGTTTATATTAGGATAAAAATCACATGAGAGATTTTGTTAACAAATGCTCACATCAATCTGTACAGATACAGGCTCCAAATGTCCTCCTTCATACGCCATAACTCATGATGGTGCTCCTTATAAAGGAGGCTCATACAGAGACAAGATGTTAACTTTTGCTCAATTTCAACTTTTGTACTTTAGCCATGGAACAAGATGTGCTGGAGAAATAGTGGGTGCTGCAAATAACAATAACTGTGGTGTAGGAATAGCATATGGTGCAGGCATTGGAGGTAAGGATATTTATCATTTGGCAACTTATCATATTTTGTGTAAAAAGGATAAAAAGATAAAAGGAAGACATATAAACTGAGGCAAAACAAATCTTTTGTCAGAAATTGTATATATGGCAAATTTTGAAGTATTTGGGAAATAGGCACATAGGTGTGGAAAATCAAAACAAGATCCAAGGAATTTCCTCTTTTACAGTATTCCAGATCATCAACAGTTTATTTGATATTTTAGGTATCCTAGATTACCATCTGTATATTTGATCTTTTAGATATCCTAGATTACCATCTGTATATTTGATATTTTAGATATCCTAGTTTACCATCTGTATATTTGATATTTTAGGTATCCTAGTTAACCATTGGTATATTTGATATTTTTAATAGGTATCTACTATTGATATATTTCATATTTTAGGTATTAGGATATTGGATGGACCTATCACAGATGTTTTAGAAGGGAAAGCCTTGGAGTTCAAAAGACAAGATATTGATATATACAGTGCTTCATGGGGTCCAAGGGATAATGGGGCTACAACAGAGGCACCAGGAGCTGCAACAATAAGAGCAATAGAAAAGGGTGTAAGGGAGGTAAGTCAAATAGACAAAAGTGTAAGGGAGGTAATTCAATAGAAAAAAGTGTAAGGGAGGTAAGTCAATGTAAAAAGATTTCAGGGGAGGAAAGTCATTAGAAAAAAACAAGAGTAAGGGGTGGCAAAAAGGAGAGAGTGCACTATATAGGCCATACACAAAATAATTCAAATTTCAGACAAAGAAAAGCTTCTGGTTAAACTTTTTTCTGTTGTATATATGCCATATTAATAATCAGACAACTCCTAAATCAAAGGATCTGTTCAAAATATTACTGAATCCAACAGAATTTTTGCTTTTGACAAAACCAAATGCTGTTCTTTGTCTGACAGTCACAGTGAAGTCTTCAACATCATACCAAGTTCAAGATGATCCATAAATTTTTCATCAGAATTATATGATGATTGTCTTCAAGGTATACTAAATTATATTTGGAATTCACAGACATTAAGAGGCTAAAAATCATAACAAAGACCCATTAGACTCCATCAAAAGGCATGAAAAAAAAATTGATAATGTTTTCAAATTTCCATTTGGATAAATAATGATTTTACATATAATGTTGTAGGGTCGGGGAGGAAAAGGTAACATATTTGTATGGGCGTCTGGTAACGGAGGTGGAAATGATGACGACTGTAACTGTGATGGGTACGTAGGGATGCCAGAAACTATATCTATAGGGAGTATTACTGATAGAGGTGGAACTCCATACTTTATGGAGAAATGTCCTTCAACTTTTGCTGTTGTACCTAGTGGAGGAGAGGAACACATTGGAGAAGACGGTAACAGAACTGAAATTAGAGTTGTGAGTTTATAGGCTAATTTTTTTGATTATTTTTAGAATATCCAGTAGTCTACCAAATTTTTGGCTTTCAATCAAAGAAATACATTTAATGGCTTGTCTCAAAGTTATATGTATTATTTCATAGCAGCTTTGCCATAAATCTTGTGCAAATTAGATAAAACATTGGCATCAATCCTCAGCAAGTCTGTCACTTTGTTATGATCCATTGAAGCAGTAAGGGGTAAATACAAAAAAAGTGGGTTTTGTGAAATTAGTACCCCTGAGAATCCTCATTTAGAATCTGGAATTGAATTAAATTCAAATCTGTTTAGGTAACAACAGACATTGGAGGAGGATGTATAGAAAACTTTGAAGGAACGTCAGCTGCTGCACCACTTGCTGCAGGAGCATTAGCCCTGGTACTGGAAGCCAAGTAAGTCAATATATATATACTTATTTCCTCTGTACTAATCTGCAGGATCTATTAATTTTTGTTAAGTTGGTACCTAACACTACAGGGAGATAACTCTGTAATATCAGCTGAACGTTTTAATTACATTGCGTTGTTAAAGGAATATTAAGCTTCTCAATGATCAAAATTAGTGTTTGTCAAACTGCTATGTAACCAGTGTAATTTTTCTGATAAAATGGTTGGTTCAAATTTTTAGAAATTTTTATATTTTTGTCAAAGGGTCCAAGTTAATACTTTGTCAAAATTTTATGAAAATTAAACGAGCCAATTTCATTTTAGTGAAGGTGTTGGGTACCACCTTAAGGTAAGTAAAATCAGTATGTCCCAAGTCTAATACGGATGCTGCACTTGCATCAGTTTGGTCAGTACAATACTGTGGATTCATTATTGTACATAGGATACCAACTTTTGTAAACCTTGAATTCAAATGTTCATTGAAGCATATATTGTCTTGTAAACGCTGGTAAAACCATGAATACAAATATCTACAAAAGTACTAGTTTTATCAACTCTCAAAAATTGGTACCCACTAAAAATAATCAAAAGTATACACAAAAAGAAATTGTATTAAAACCTTGATATAAACTTGTTGCATGATATTTGTAAAGCTTACTTAACAACAAAACACATGCATAGTAATACTATTTAATTTTAGTAATGATTTGACATGGAGGGATGTTCAACACATTATTGCCAAGGGAAGTAGAATTCCTTCAGTAACAGACGACTGGGAGGTCAATGGTGCTGGCTATCATCGTAGTCATAGCTTTGGCTTTGGTGTGATGGACGTATCTTTGATGGTTCAGATGGCTATTGGATGGAAGAATGTACCAGAAGCTGGGAAATGCAATTCATCAGACCATGTGGTCAACAAGTAGGTGTTGTATATTTGGATTGTTTTACATTGTCATTGTGGGACCTTTTATAGCTGACTATGCAGTACGGGCTTTTCTCATTGTTGAAGGCTGTACGATGACCTATAGTTGTTAATTTCTGTGTCATTTTGGTCTCTTGTGGAGAGTTGTCTCATTGGCAATCATACCACATCTTCCATTTTTATGCTGTATTTTTGGCAATCTTTTTTGTCCCCTAGACCCCTATTTATTAATTCAAAGGGAACTTAAGGTTTGCTTTCCATCAGTCTATCTGTCGATCCATCCATCCATCAGTTCACGCTTGAAGATATTGTTTTGATATAAGGCTTAAATTAAAATATTGATTGTTTGCCCTTTACCGACCGACCCTATAAATTCGTTGCGCCTGAAAATCTTTTATTTGTATTTACCAGCAAGATTTTATTTTATTTTATTTTTTCGTTCCTACCAAAAATCTTATATTTGTATTTCCCGCCCAAAACTATTTTATCCGGAATTCTCGGGTTTTATCTTCAACGTATAAGGTCCAGTCCGTTTGGTATCACCTGAGCGTTTGACATGAACACTTGCATTTGAAGTTTCAAAGCATTTGTTTGAAATCGATGTTCAGCAT
The DNA here is from genome assembly GCA_019925275.1 of Mytilus edulis. Lineage (NCBI taxonomy): Eukaryota > Metazoa > Mollusca > Bivalvia > Mytilida > Mytilidae > Mytilus > Mytilus edulis. The sequence goes on from CM034357.1 coordinate 18,402,990, forward strand.
GTGAACGCTTCTCTGTACCTTTATACTTAAAGAGCAGGGTTCATTTTTAAAAAAAGTTCGTTTGATACAAAATTATCAACGTGTGTACAAACTAATTTGTAACGGACGTTGTATTCTATGTAGGGATGGCCTTTTGTGATCCGCAGATCAGGATGATTATAAGTTAACGATGCCGCTATATTATTTATATCTGACATGAACCAAAAGTGACAAAACCCTGTAAAGTGGAGAATATCTGGCAGTAAAATCGCCAAGTTGTCCATACAGATCATTTATGAATGCGATGTAAAATACGTGACAATTGTCAGAGTTTTTTAAAGTCTTGAAGCATTTTTATTGGAAACAAAGGCACACACGATGTTTTTAACACTCTAGGGACTTTTTCTACTAGTAATGTATGTCTGCCCGGACATATCTTATCAGTACAAAGTTATCTTTTACAGAAAATCTTAAGGTAAGCATACAAGGTACGTAGTACAGAATAAAAGTGCAAGTTCAAACTGATTTCCAAACTCTTCAAAGTTCCAGGCATATAAACGTGTTGAAGATATGCGGCACAGCTCTATTTTTTTTATATTTGAAAACAAAATAGACTAGTAGTGCATATGAATTAGCTTCACATTCTACGTGATATTTTTTTTAAACTAATAGTCCCAGAAAACTTATTTGCAAAAACAAAACGGACACAAATAACATTTTGCAGAGTTTGTATCTATAAAATAAAATATTATACCTACCTGCCTACCCATGACAAATAATATACCGAGCCAAGTTATTTTTTTGGGGAAAAAAATAAATATTTTACCTACCTACCTACCCTGTTTCAAAACATAGGGTCGGAAAAGGGCAAACAAACAATATTTTAATTTAGGCCTAAGGTAGATATCATGACAAGTTGGAGCTGAAGATTGAATTTTATTCTGGTCTGATGATTTTGTTTATAGTCATGGTCTTTGGATATAGAAAATTCACTGATGTAATCTGTTTTCGGCACTTTCTTTTTGTCATGCTTAACGATCATGATTTGAAATTTGTTCTATAGTTTAGACTTTGACAATTTATAGATCAAGTAAGAATTTTGTTTCTGTTGAATGAATTATTCACCAGACTATGTATTGCCATGTTATACTTCCAGAATGTTTTACCTTTTGTTTTAAAGACCTTATGGGATCTTTAGGTGTTGTCGTAGTTATATGACCTGCATAAGTTTGAAGATCAGATGTTTTATAAAAAGTCATCAAACATACCATGCTTATTATTCAATGCACAAACTATTATGTTTCTAGAGATGTGCCTGCAGATGGATGTATCACAGAGCATGTAGATATGTCATTTTGTCAGGACAACCACAACACCCATATTGAACATTTAGAACACACCATGTTATGGGTTGACATCGAATCGGGGAGACGGGGAGATGTCAGCATCACCTTGACCTCACCGTTTGGTACCGTATCACAGATGTTGTCAACCAGGAAGGAAGATAACAGCGCTGATGGACTCAATTTCCAATTGATGTCGCTGAATAATTGGGGAGAGAATATTGTTGGAGAAAAAACATGGAAAATAGAAGTCTGTGACAATGGGAAAGAAAGTGCTAACAATAATATGAAGTTAAATAGGTAAGTAATGAAAATATTTAATTTTATAATTGCACCAGATTGATATTGGAATATTATACTGCAAGTCATTACAGTTTGTAGATAGATATGAAAGAATTGGTATGAGCGCCAATGGGACAACTCTCCATCCAAGTCACAATTTGTAATTTAAGTAAACCAATATAGGTCAAAATACGGCCTTCAACATAGAGCCTTAGCTATAAACTCCCCCCAAAATGACTAGTGTAAAACAATACAATGTGGAAAACCAATGGTTTTATCTATACATCTATAAAAAACGAGAAACATTTTTTGAACAACATACGACAACCACTGAACATCAGGTTCCTTATACACTTTTATTTTTTTATTTTTTGCATGATTTTTATGTTGACAAACTTTTTTGGGGGGTAATAAAAGTATCTCTATTTCTTAGTCATGTTTGATGCATAAATTTAGCTATTTCACTCGGAAATTTAATTATACTGTGAATTTATTATTATAGTGAGATAATATTTTTCATGTATTTCCTGGGTACAGGCGACACACCAATTTAAAAAAGTTCTTAAGCCTTGTATGCAAACTTTGGCAAAACCACAGAATATTCTATCCATTAATGTTGGTAACCAAGAAAATGAATGAATGCATCATATTGTCGAGCCTGCAACATTTGTTGCAGAAAGCTCGACATAGGGATAGTGATCCGGCGGCGGCGGTGTTAGCTAACTTCTTAAAAGCTTTATTTTTTAGAAGGTGGAAGACCTGGATGCTTCATACTTTGTATATAGATGCCTCATGTTACGAAGTTTCCGTCAGTCACATGTCCAATGTCCTTGACCTCATTTATATGGTTCAGTGACCACTTGAAAAAAAAGTTGAGAGTTTTTGTAATGTTGAATTCTTTCTTATTATAAGTAATAGGATAACTATATTTGATATGTACGTACCTTGAAAGGTCCTCATGTCTGTCAGACAGTTTTCACTTGACCTTGACCTCATTTCATGGATCAGTGAACAAGGTTAAGTTTTGGTGGTCATGTCCATATCTCAGATACTACAAGCAATAGGGCTAGTATATTCGGTGTATGGAAGAACTGTAAGGTGTACATGTCCAACTGGCAGGTGTCATCTGACCTTGACCTCATTTTCATGGTTCAGTGGTTATAGTTAAATTTTTGTGTTTTGGTCTGTTTTTCTCATACTATATGCAATAGGTCTACTATATTTGTTGTATGGAATGATTGTAAGGTGTACCTATCTAGCGGTCAGATGTCATGTGACCTTGACCTCATTTTCATGGTTCAGTGGTTATAGTTAAATTTTTGTGTTTTGGTCTGTTTTTCTCATACTATATGCAATAGGTCTACTATATTTGTTGTATGGAATGATTGTAAGGTGTACCTATCTAGCGGGCAGATGTCATGTGACCTTGACCTCATTTTCATGGTTCAGTGGTCAAAGTTAAGTTTTTGAGTTTTGGTCTTTTTATCTAATACTATATGCCATAGGTCATCTATATTTGGTGTATGGAAATATTTTATGATCTTTATGTCAGTCGCGCATATTTTATTTGACCGTGACCTCATTTTCATGGTTCATTGCACAGTGTTAAGTTTTTGTGTTTTGGTCTATTTTTCTTAAACTATAAGTAATAGGTCAACTATATATGTTGTATAGATTAAGCATTGTTAGCTGTTCATGTCTGCCTGGCATGGTTCATCTGACCTTGACCTCATTTTCAATGTTCATTGGTCTTTGTTTAGTTATCTTGGTTAATGTTAAGTTTATGTGACAGTTGTATTAAAGCTTAGCTTTATACTTAGGACTATCAACATAATATCAATGATTAGTATAGAAGGCGAGACATTTTAGCGTGTGCACTCTTGTATTGAATTAGCTGTAGATAAAAACAAAATAGTAAATAAGATTAAAATTTTCCCTTTAAACAATCTATTTATAGCTATTCTTTGATTGCTTTGGGGACATCAGACAGTCCTAACAAACGTAGCACAGATTCATTCGAACCAAGCAAAGCAGCAGTAGCAGAAATGAAAGAATTAGAACTCAAAAGAGGAAAACGTTTAGATATGAAAAGACACACAGAAGGATTCCAGAAGAAGACTGACAAAAACACTGCAAAGAAAGATGTAAAGAATGAAAAAAAGGAAGAAGAACAGAAATATCTAAAGGACGTTATTCATGACATGTCTTCTTATCTCCAGGAGAAAGGCTTTGATGAAAACCATGTCATTGATATATTGAATCATGGGATGTCATACAGTTCAAAGGTCAGAAAAGATCAACAGAATGGCAGACGAGGACTAAGTCGGAGAACATTTGGGGAAGAAGACATTGATCATGATAAATTTATTGATGGAATGTCCAAAGCTGTTAACAATATCTTTGATAAAAGAGAAAAAGATAGAAGAGAGCAGGCTGTGAGGGAAAAAACTAGCTGTGAAAGCAAAAGAAAGGAGAGAGAAAGCTGAGGAGAAAAGGAAGGAACAAGCTGAACAGGAAAAAGAGAAGAGAGAGGAACAAGCTGAACAAGAGAAAAAGAAGAGAGAGGAAATAGCTGAAAAAGAAAGAGAAATACAGGAACAAGAAAAACGAGAGAGAGAAACACGAGAAGAATTTGCTGAGAGATACTTGGATGAGTTCTTGGAGAAGCCTGGAGATGCAACAGTTGATGATATCGAAGAGGTTATCCGTGATCTTAGAAAAATTCTTCAAAACAGGAAATAGATACACCAATGAATACTTTAATACTCACTTTCAACAAAAATAAGGGTAAAGGGTTTTATTATCACTTTAAATGATGATTAATGTGTCTTATATCTAAATGGAAGTAATATTGAAATTAAGTGACTCTTTCTTTACTGTTGTGACAATTTAAATATTATTACTAATACTCTCAAATTCTATACATGAAGACTCTAAATGCTGCATCTTTGTTCTGTTTCAGATCTTTTGAAAGATTTTACTCATATTTTGTTCCTATTTCTTTTCATTTTGACATTTGATCATTTTTAAACTACAGCAAAACAGGGGAGATAATTCATGATTGTTTTTCATCAAACTCTATTCAATATTGAGAAAAGAATAATATCATTCATTTCCTGCTCCATTATAATTATCTTTTGAATATATAAGAAAGATCTCAGAATTTCAAAATATTTAAGTGAAAAGGATATATATTTGTTATGTTGTGGCTGGTTGTGAAAAAAGTCAGATTTTTTTTTCTTTAAATAAAGAACTGTTGCTCTCATCTATTTAAAGGATGCAATTTTTGATATATCACAACTTGATGTCAAAGTATAAGTTCATTCAAACATTATTGAAATATTAAAAAAAAAAACATTGCCATTGTATTGTATGTCTTTAACCTTCAGATAGAATTGTACAGGTTCTAATCACTCATAAGAACTTTTAAGTCTTGTTAAAAGGATGTACTATTTTTGAACTTTCACAAGCCTGCAATTGTTTTAATAATCAAGTCATAACAGCCCCTTTATTGGGGAAATGTTGTATGATATTTAAACATTCACAAGTCTTAAGTTGTTATGCAAATTTACATCCATTATGAAGCCAAACTTCATTTTTGCTGGTTGAAGACTCAAAAAGTCTTAATCAAGACAAATTTTAATTATCATATCAGATATTATCTTCAACTTTCCTACATATTTATGATTTTTTGGAGATGCAATCATAAAATGTTTAAATGAAATTTCTGTGTCAATCCTGAAAAAGAAATTAGACATTTGCATGATTAGGAGAATTCTGTTATGGAAAAAATCAAAACTATCTTTTGTCTGTAAAATTCTAAAAATATATATAAAACCAGCAGGCAAATAGTATTGTTAAAGTTAGTTATGAAATGTAACATTTTGAACTTAAATTGAATTAAGTCTTGCTTGAATATATTTTCTATGTTTTTTTTATTTTGCTAGAAATATACAAAACCATTGTTGTGAAACATTATCTTTGCTATTTATTGTGCAATTTGTTATTTGGACCTAAAAAAATGATTGTCCATTCCACTGACAGTCACTACTGTGCCATTATGACTGTTCACAACTAAACTAATACCAAACATTTGTGACAAACGTTAGACTTTGGCTTTCCTCAGCTATCTCAGTCTTTCTCAACATTTATCTGGTCTGTCGCAGACCTTATTTAATGAGCATTGATTCACATACCAGAGTTTTTGACACCAAAACACCTTTGATAAATTAGTCATTGATAGTCTAGGTAAAACTTTCTAAAGACCTTTGATGTCATTAACAGTTGTGAACAGTCGTTTTGCAACTTAAAAGGACTGCCACTTGAATGAACAGTCATTTTCTAGTTCAAAGTATCTTATATTATGAAATCCCTCTTTGAAGTTATTTGTTGTTAAAGTTTAGATCTGCAATATTTTATTACTGTTTTTGTAATATTTTATATTTTTGATTTATATATGAAATCCACCTGAGTTATAACTATAAAACTTTTTTTATATATTTGATTAACAGATTTACATTTGAAATCCATCTGAGTTACCATAGAATTATTTTATATGTTTGTTACGATATTTAAGTAATTACTAGCCAATCAAATCATAGAACAGGAGTCTGAAAAGGATCTTTTAACAAGTTTATGTACAAATCTCTTTTTGTATGAAAATAAAAACTATTTCTTGAATTTAGATTTGTAATGTTTATTTAAAGATGTAAAAAAAGAAGATGTGGTATGATTGCCAATGCGACAACTATCCACAAAAGACCAAAATGACACAGACATTAACAACTATAGGTCACCGTAGGACCTTCAACAATGAGCAAAGCCCATACCGCATAGTCAGCTATAAAAGGCCCTGATAAGACAATGTAAAACAATTCAATCGAGAAAACTAACGGCCTTATTTATATATAAAAAATGAACGAAAATCAAATATGTAACACATAAACAAACGACAACCACTGAATTACAGGCTCCTGACTTGGGACAACGCACATACATAAATAATGTGGCGGGGTTAAACATGTTAGCGGGATCCCATGCTACTCACTAAATCTGCAATTCAATGAAAAAAATAGTTCCCAGAATACAACCAAACATTCATATTCTCCAACAAAACATTTAGTTAGGCATCTGCTATTTCAACTTTTGATCTGAGTGATTGTTGTTGTTCTCTGTACCTAAATTATAGTCTATGCCACTTTTTAAGGTAAGGAACACACACACATATCTTCCTTCGAAGACTTGCACATGTTTAAAAGTACTAAATAATTACAAGATACCAGTGCAAATCTGATGCATCATGTTTGCCCTTCAAAACAAATACTCAACTAACACAGATTAAATTCATCAATGTCAAAAGTTTGATTAACAAAAAAACAGTTATGGTATTAAAATGTCTTGTCCATCCTTCACAATTAATTTTAGGTCTGTGATGTTCAAACCTTTGCTGAAAAGTTCAGTGATGATACAGCTTGTGATCACTAGAGAACCTGACCAAAGTATTTGCAAAATCTTCTTTCAAAATCAAGTTCACATTCAAATATTTTCTATGGTTTCTTTTTTTTTTAATTTCTAAGAAAAAAATGACAATATAGTGTCTTTTGAAAGTTCACAGCAAAATGGTGTTATTAAATATTGATAATAATTAGATTGCTGGAAATTTGGAAGTCAAATGGATAAAGAGGGTGTGATAGATAAGATGAACATTTTGCCATGAAAACCTACGGACCTGTTACTATACAGATATATAGATATACATAAGAACAAATACATAGGTCACCAACCTCGATCATGAAATTATACCTAAACTAAAGTCATATTAGAAATAGTAGTCCAAAACTGAAAGTGCTGAAACAAAACACAAAAAAACTGTGATAAGGCTAAAGTAGATAGATATATATCACCAGTAACATTTAGCTGAAGTAGCCATTAAATGAAGACACATTTGTCTTAATGAACTGTTAAATTTATTTGTAGAGAAGAAAGAAATCTTGCATAGTATTATATGATGTCTGTATCAAAAGGCACTATGTCTTCTATTCTATATATTATCCCTAATTTTATTAAAAAAATTTGATGAGCCTGCGACTTTTGTTGCAAATTATAAAGCTCAACATAAGGAAGGTGATCCGACAGCAGTGTGTGACCTGACTTCTAAAGCTTTATATTTAGAAGGTAGAAGACCTGGATGCTTTATACTTTCTATATCTATATAGATGCCTTATGTTATGGATTTTCTGTGATATTTCCAATGTCCTTGACCTTGTTTTCATGTTTCAGTAACTACATGAAAAAAATAAGTTTTATTGTTATGGTTTTTTTTTTCATATTGTGAGTAATATGATAACTATATTTAGAATGTGCGTACCTTGCATGGTCCTCATGCCCGTCAGAAAGTTTTCATTTGACATAGACCTCATTTCATGGATCAGTGAACAAGGTTATGTTTGCTTGATCAAGTCCATATTTCAGATACTATATTTGGTGTATGGATTTATTGTAAGGAGTAAATGTCCAACTGGCAGATGACATCTGACCTTGACCTCATTTTCATGGTTCATTGGTCAAATTTAAGTTTTTGTGTTTGGTCTTTTTTTCTTATACTATATGCAATAAGTCAATTATATTTGGTGTATGGGCAAATTTTATGATGTGCATGTCAGTTTTGAAGGTTTTATTACCATTTTAACGGTTCATTGCTCAGTGTTTTTGTGTTTTTGCCTGTTTTACTTAGAATATAAGCAATATGTCAACTATATTGGTTGTCAGTTTTTCTTAGAATATAAGCAATATGTCAACTATATTGGTTGTATGGAAGTATTGAAAAGTGAATATAGATATAAGAAGCTTTGGTATGAGTGCCAAAGAGACAACTATTCATCCAAGTCACAATTTGTAAAGGAAAACCATTATAGAGCAAAGTACGTCTTCAACACGGAGCATTGGCTAACAACGAACAGCAAGCTATAAAGGGCCCCAAAAACTTTAAAGACTAGTGTAAAACCATTCAAACGGGAAAACCACCTGTCTAATCTATATAAATAATGTCTGTCTGGCAGGTATCATATGACCTTGACCTCATTTTTATGGGTCATTGGTCATGTTGAGTTTTCATGGTTACGTTTGTTTCTCGGATACTATAAGCAATATGTCAACTATATTTAATTCATAAATTGATTGTTAGGTGTACATGTCTGTCTGGCATGGTTCATCTGACCATGGCCTGATTTTCGTGGTCTATTGGTCATTCAATGTTTAGTTTTTTTGGTTAAGTCTGTTTCTTAGAAACTATAAGCAAATGGTCAACTACTTTTTGTGTATTTAATGATTATAAGGTGTACATATATTTCTAATTTAGTTTATCTGGCCTTGACCTCGTTTTCTTGGATCACGTTAAGTTTATGTAATACTTGTAGTAAAGCTTTTTTATTTAGGACTATCAACATAAAATTAATGGTTAGTGAAGATCGAGGAGAGACAATTGAGCGTGACAGTGTGCGCTCTTGTTTACAGTTTTTTGTCGAGCCTGCAACTTTTGTTGCAGAAAGCTCGACATAGGGATAGTGATCCGGCGGCGGCGGCGGCTACGGCGGCGGCTACGGCGGCGGCGTTAGCTAACTTCTTAAAAGCTTTATATTTTAGAAGGTGGAAGACCTGGATGCTTCATACTTTGTATATAGATGCCTCATGTTACGAAGTTTCCATCAGTCACATGTCCAATGTCCTTGACCTCATTTTCATGGTTCAGTGACCACTTGAAAAAAAAGTTCAAATTTTTTGTAATGTTGAATTCTCTCTTATTATAAGTAATAGGATAACTATATTTGATATGTGCATACCTTGCAAGGTCCTCATGCCCGTCAGACAGTTTTCACTTGACCTCGACCTCATTTCATGGATCAGTGAACAAGGTTAAGTTTTGGTGGTCAAGTCCATATCTCAAATACTATAAGCAATAAGGCTAGTATATTCGGTGTATGGAAGGACTGTAAGGTGTACATGTCCAACTGGCAGGTGTCATCTGACCTTGACCTCATTTTCATGGTTCAGTGGTTATAGTTAAATTTTTGTGTTTTGGTCTGTTTTTCTCATACTATATGCAATAGGTCTACTATATTTGTTGTATGGAATGATTGTAAGGTGTACATGTCTAGCGGGCAGATGTCATGTGACCTTGACCTCATTTTCATGGTTCAGTGGTCAAAGTTAAGTTTTTGAGTTTTGGTCTTTTTATCTAATACTATATGCCATAGGTCAATTATATTTGGTGTATGGAAATATTTAATGATCTTTATGTCAGTCGCGCAGGTTTTATTTGACCGTGACCTCATTTTCCTGGTTCATTGCACAGTGTTAAGTTTTTGTGTTTTGGTCTATTTTTCTTAAACTATAAGTAATAGGTCAACTATATATGTTGTATAGAAGCATTGTTAGCTGTACATGTCTGCCTGGCATGGTTCATCTGACCTTGACCTCATTTTCAAGGTTCATTGGTCTTTGTTTAGTTATCTTGGTTAATGTTAAGTTTATGGTAGAGTTGTTATAAAGCTTAGCTTTTTACTTAGGACTATCAACATAATATCAATGATTAGTATAGAAGGCGAGACATTTCAGCGTGTGCACTCTTGTTACTTTGTGCTATTAAACAACTATCCAAGATTGGATGCAGTTTATGCACCCAAGAACTCCGCGAATCCTTTATGTGCCTGTCTCAAGTCAGGAGTTTGTAATTCAGTGTTTTTCGCTGGTTTATGCATGTATGGTTTACATAGTATTGCTATACTTGTGACGTTCTTTTCTCATTTGAATTGTTTCACTCTAATTATTCATATCGGCGCATTTTTGTCGAGCCTGCAACTTTTGTTGCAGAAAGCTCGACATAGGGATAGTGATCTGGCGGCGGCGGCGGCGTTAGCTAACTTTTTAAAAGCTTTATATTTTAGAGGGTGGAAGACCTGGATGCTTCATACTTTGTATATAGATGCCTCATGTTACGAAGTTTCCGTCAGTCACATGTCAAATGTCCTTGACCTCATTTTCATGGTTCAGTGACCACTTGAAAAAAAAGTTCAGATTTTTTGTAATGTTGAATTCTCTCTTATTATTAGTAACAGGATAATTATATTTGGTATGTGCGTACCTTGCAAGGTCCTCATGCCCGTCAGACAGTTTTCACTTGACCTCGACCTCATTTCATGGATCAGTGAACAAGGTTAAGTTTTGGTGGTCAAGTCCATATCCCAGATACTATAAGCAATAGGTCTAGTATATTCGGTGTATGGAAGGACTGTAAGGTGTACATGTCCAACTGGCAGGTGTCATCTGACCTTGACCTCATTTTCATGGTTCAGTGGTTATAGTTAAGTTTTTGTGTTTTGGTCTGTTTTTCTCATACTTTATGCAATAGATCTACTATATTTGTTGTATGGAATGATTGTAAGATGTACATGTCTAGCGGGCAGATGTCATCTGACCTTGACCTCATTTTCATGGTTGAATGGTCAAAGTTAAGTTTTTGAGTTTTGGTCTTTTTATCTAATACTATATGCCATAGGTCAACTATATTTGGTGTATGGAAATATTTTATGATCTATATGTCAGTCCCCAGAGTTTTATTTGACCTCGACCTCATTTTCACGGTTCATTGATCAGTGTTAAGTTTTTGTGTTTTGGTCTATTTTTCTTAAACTATAAGTAATAGGTCAACTATATTTGTTGTATGGAATCATTGTTAGATGTACATGTCTGCCTGGCATGATTCATTTGACCTTGACCTCATTTTCATGGTTCATTGGTCTTTGTTTAGTTATCTTGGTTAATGCTAAGTTTATGTGAGTTTTTAATAAACTTTATACTTAGGACTATCAACATAATATCAATAATTAGTAAAGAAGGCGAGACATTTCAGCGTGTGCACTCTTGTATATAATAGCTATACATATGAATTTTTCTCATTGTTGAAGACTATACAGTGACCAATAATTGCTTCGGAACAATGAAAAAGATTGCGTGGAAGTGTAATTTGAAGTGTAGAAAAAACAAAACTGTCAACCGAAGTGAAAGAACCATCAAAAGCATAGAAATTGTCTAAATGATCCACTCTATAAACAATTTTAGAAAAAAACATTTATTACAGAGGTTAAAGATAAGTTCTTTGATAGTAGAAATGGAGGAAAATAAAAGCACCCTGAAAAGATTAGTTGTAAAACACTCTCAGGTGTATGAGATGAAACAATATTTCACAGGTTTTCGGGTATATTCTGGTAGGCAATACATACTACAGGGGCATTCAAAGATTCAAAGGAGTTTCGATAATAGTTAAAAGTGTACTATTTGACTGTCTAACAAGAGACTTGCACTTACTAGACTGTACCTGATCAAACGTACGGAGTAGATAACCACAAAAAAAAACAAAGTGAAGACAGACAAAAAAACTACGGTAAGTTTATGTTCAACTAAGTATAACAGGCTTGAAAATTAAGAAAACAAATAATATAGTTTAAAAAAGTACAAAATCAGTTATAACAACTTTTTACCCAATTTTCACACAAAAACGTCGTTTCTGATATTTAATTTTTGTGTGCAAAAGATCAGACTTTTATGCACTCGTATTAGTATTTTTTTCTCCACAGAGGAATATTGGTTTTGTTATAGTTATGAACGCGGGAGATTTGGAGTCGGGTGACTCACAATCACAGGCACTTGTTTCTTTCCATAGGAAGGTCAACTATCCATATAAATAGAAGCTATTTATATGGATAGTCGACCTTCCTATGGATAGAAACAAGTGCTTCTATTTATATGGATAGTTGACCTTCCTATGGATAGAAACAAGTGCTTCTATTTATATGGATAGTCGACCTTCCTATGGATAGAAACAAGTGCCTGTGGCTGAAACCCTGCCCATATCCAATACTTCTTACATTCACAAAATCTGTAGTTCAGGAAAAAAATTGAATTGTTTTGCCTTGGTATGCTCTCCTAAGATTGTAAATTCTTGCGAAAAATCCATAGAATTTATTAATCCTTTAATAAAAGATAGAAACAATGTGTTGAAATTGAGCGAAAGGGTGGTAAATGACAATAACACCATAACAAGCGTACCTAAATAAACAGTCTGTATATATTTGCCTGTCCCAAATCAGGAGTCTGTAATTAAGTGGTCGTTGTTTATTTCTGTTTCTAATTTTTTTTTTAATAGTTTGTTCTCTTCATTCGTGTTGTGCCGTTGCGATATTGTCCCTGGTTATTAGAGGACTAGCTGGCGCCTTTAAATAGGGAGGGGATAAGATTTTTATTGTTAATAAGGTGTTATTTTAGGCATTTTAACGCTCTTGTTAATTGTTATTTAGAAAAAATATGTGCTGCTTATAGTTATTGACTTATAAGCTGTTATCTGTTTTCATAAAATTGACATCGTTGTCGACTGTTTTTGTGAAGAAAATGACCCATGGTAAGTGTTTGTTGAATGCACTGTGCTCTTTTTTCTTTAGGGTAATTTATATCGCTGTTATCGCAATCAAAATTTTAATTTAAAAAATTGTTCACCTGTATAATGAACCCTTTAAGTCTCTTGGTCCCTCTTTAAACATTTTTTATACCGGCATATCGACCTGGCCAATTTAAAGACGACTTTACGGTATGGGTTTTTCTCGTGGTTGGTACTCGTGCAGTTCCCAAACCGCCACTTCATTTTGGTGGATACTGAGTTGTCTTATTGGCAATCGGCATACCACAATTCTTTATTTTTACATATCTTAATACAGTTCGTTTGAAGTCACTATAGCCTTGGATCCTGGCTCACTGATCGACAAAAAATATGAGATTGGGCCAGGATGCCAGGCTAGGAAGTCATAAACTTAATACCCCACTTGATGCTTTGTTTCCCGCTGACTACTGATCGATATATAAACTACATGTACTTTTTTTAATAATGACAATAGAAATAGAACTTCAGTGATAAAAAAAATTGTATAAAATGGAGAATCGAAATTGGGAATATGTCAAAGAGACAACAACCTGACTAAAAAAGCAGACACCAGACTAATGCCACCAAGGCAGATATAGAGAATGTGTTGTCGGTGCCGGAAACATAGAAAATGTTATTTTGCCGGCATTAGGTAAATGGAAGCCAGTTAAAATCTATTTTTTTTTTACACATATGCAATTCAAATAACTTATTTCAAAACACAAGTTTAATTTAAAAGTTTAAATTTTTTTAAGCTATATGTGTCAGTGATTAGGAACACTGTTCCCAGATGTGATTGACTTTTTATAATACATGTACAGTTAGAAAATCTGAAGTATTATTCTTATGCATACATGTACATGTAAGGTAAGACTAGCTGGCACTGCCTAATCATAGAAATAATTTCAACTACATGTTCTGAACTTCAGATATGACTTAATTGAAACAACGGATGATAAAAAAAAATCCTGTTATAAATTCTTCATAATTATGTCTCATGTCTGTATACTTTAACTGATAAATGTTTTAATTAAACGATTATATATGTGTCTCAAATATTGTTAACTGTTTTCTTATTTAACTACTGCCGGTATATCAGTTATTATTAGATTCGTGTATGTTGACAGTGCACATTTCATAGTACTTTTTAAAAGTAAATATCAAATTTCAATCTTTACAACAACAAAATAGCTCAGTAAAAAAAACGAATTCGCTATATTAATTTCGTTGCTGGTGCAGGTAAAATAGCCATTTCTAGAAGAGGAAAAAGTATGCCATTTTTTTTTTATTAAAGTTTTTTCTTTGTTTAATTTTTTGTTCAACTATTGCACAAAAAGAAGAAATTAGCCTCTAGACGTTTCTATATTTCTTGCCGGTAGTTACATCAGTTTGAAATAGAAAAATCGCTGACGGCTGGGGTAATCCTGTGGTCTAAAAATAAAATCGCGGATGAATATAAGAGACGACCAAATTATTCTTTCAATTTATAACAGAAAATATAAATCATTTACTTAATAATGTATTAAAATAAGGTATATTCACAACTTTAAAAGTAATTTTTTTTAGAAAAATAGAGAGTTTTATACTTGACAAAATGATATTTAATTGACTTTATCTTGCGGAACGGTTTACCGGAAATGTACTACGGTTATGTTTACATCGTTGTCAACTTGTTGTGCAATGCTGCTTATATAGTTAGCAGCTTGGCTTAGAATATAAATTCGGTTACAAAAAATTTAAGTTACAGGTAAGAAAGTGATTGAAAGCAAAGGACACCTAGCACACAACTAGGCCACTAAAACAGAAACAATGCCACGAGGAAGAGGCAGAGGTCGTGGAAGGGGCGTGGTCCAAGTGGTCGAGGAAGAAGCGGCGGCAGGCGACCTCAGCAGCCAAAGGACGACAACGAAGTTAAAATAACAGAAGAGTTGGACATCAGTAAAGACGTTAAGAAGTATTTTATAGGAAACGGATCTGTTGAACAACATTATAATGCTCAAAATGAAAACAAACACAAATATGCAGCAGGGATGGTAGCTTTGATGAAAGATGGTGTGACCATTACTCAAAGTAAGTCATATAAAAAAGCAAAGAAAAAAAGAAATTAAAGAATGTTCTAAAAAAAAAAAAGAATGTTAGATCGATTAAAGATAGAGAAAATTTGGATGGAAAGTTAAAAAAAAACAACATTACTGTATAAAACAAAATTTCTACATCACACAGTCAATTAAAGTTACATTTACAACAAAATGTACTATGTCGGATTGTGTACCACATTGTCAGCTATTTTTATATAATGTATAATATGTGTGGATATGATAGAATAAATCTCATGTTTCTGGAATACATGTACCATGATTTCCAGAGTACTAAAAAATAATATTGACAGAAGAAAAGTTACAAATGTACAAAATGTAGATCACACCAAAAAACACTTTAATTTAAATGGTGTATTATCCCTATTAAAGAACCAAAAATATTTGAGGTCAACTCTATCTGTTCCGTTGAAGCATACATGTAGTTTTGTTGGAAAATCATGTACATTTGTACCTTGTTTTATGAACTGCGCATAAAAATTCATAAAAATATATATATTTGAATAATCCAAAAACTGAAGTACATTATGTAACTGACTAGAAGTGGCAAGTGGCCGCACATTACTACTCAGAGCAGAGGATATCATTAATTACTGACATTAACATGTTTCTTTTTTTTTTGTAATAGATGCCAGAGTAAGAGGTTTAACTGCTGCATGGGCTAGACACGATTTTGATATGGCTAATGCGTTGTTATCAAATAGGGAAAATTTTGGACTACCAGAAATTTTGAAGGCATTAGAGTTACTAGACGCTGGAAGACAAGTCAGAATTCTTGAGAAGAGCATGAAAATGCTTCAGGTCTCAAAGAACAAGGTGAAACCAAAGACCATTGGCAAGTTGAAGTCTGACATTGACAACCTAAATGCCAAGAAGTCACCAGTAAGTGTTTTCATATTTTTACGCCCCATTTATGGGCATTTTGTTTTCTGGTCTGTGCATCTGTTCGCTCCTTTGTCCGTCTGCCTGTCCCACTTCTAATTAAAGTTTTTGGTTGAGGTAATTTTTGACAAAGTTGAATTCTAATCAACTTGAAACTTAGTACACATATATATGTTCCCTATAATATGATTTTTCTAATTTTAATGCCAAATTAGAGTTTTTACCCCAATTTCACAGTCCACTGAAGATAGAAAAGGATAGTGCGGAGGGGGCATCCATGTACTATTGACACATTCTTGTTTTTATCATGAAAATAAATATATGAGAGGGGGTAGGAGGTGTTCTGATCCCAAAATCCCGGGCTTAAAAACACAAGATCAAGAAATCCCGGACTTAAAAACATGAAATCCCGAAGTCCCGAAAGTCGAAAAAAAAATTCCCGGATCCCGAAAGGGTCAAAGTCCCAATAAAGGTTCTATTCCTCCCTCATATATTACATTAAAGATAGATTTAATCATATGGTTTTGATTGTTTGAATTAAAGTTTTGAAGTAAATTTTACAGTTGCTAAGATTGTAAAGAACAAAAAGAAACTTAAATTAGTACATGTATATAAATACTAAATATTTACAGATGAAAATATTGGTATTTTAAAAACCCAGTTTTTCTCTAAAAGTTTACTTTACACTTGTGATTAAAAAATACAAATGGTTTAAGATAAAATAGTAGAATTGTACAAATGCCAATGAGACAACATTCCACCAAAGAAAAGTTCCAAGCTAAGGGAGCTACCATTTGATTTTTATGGGGGGGCTAGGATGAAATTTGAAAAAAATAGGCAGGACAGGAGTTTTGAGTTAAAAAAAAAGGCAGGATGAGACACTTGCAAAAAAAAAAGTCAGGACGACAATTTAGGTAAAAAAAAGTCAGGATAAACTAAAAAAAAAAAGGCAGGACCGAACAGAGTGAAAAATAAAAAGGCAGGACAGAGATTACAGCTAAAAAAAAATGCAGGACAATGCAGGACAAAATTTTTCATCCTAGCCCCCCCCCCCCCCCCCCCCCCCCCCCCCACCCCCCCCATAAAAATCAAATGGTAGCTCCCTAAGGATGTGAACCACCACAGGTCACTGAGTACAGCCTTTAACTATAAGTAAAACTAAACCATATAATTCACCATGAAATGGACTGGAAGAACAAAATATGATACAATACAAAAGTCTGATTTATACTAAAACAAGTATGGCAGACAGCAACCAATATTGACAACTATGGGCACGTCAATTACACACGTCAATTACACACTTCTGGCTTGAGAAATGCACATAGAAAATGTGAATGGGTTTATAATACATGTAGAGTACATTACAATGTACATGTATATTATTCAAATATAGCCTTTGTATGAGGTCGATACAAGGATATATTGACCTGAAAAAAGTATATTGACTGAGGACGAAGTCCGAGGTCGATATACTTCTTTGGGTCGATATATCCTGTATTGACCTCATACAAAGGCTATATTTGTTATATTATTAATTTCTGACCATGTTTGTATCAAAATCGTCATTTAGGTATGTTGGAACTTTATAGATATTACATTGTCTCCTTGACAATAACAACATATTAGTTGTTATTTCATTTACTTTTTTTTGGACATCTTATGTATTTGAAGATTTTTTTTCGTCAAATAATCGATCACAGATATCATTTGTTTCAAAACGTTAAACAATATCCTGAAATTCATTACATGACGTCACAAAGTATATCGGTTTTTAGATATTCTAAAAATAACCGTGCAATATGCTTTTTGCTATCCGCCGTTTTCTCTCTACCTTCGAAAATATAAAATTAACATGTGACTATCCCTAAACGAATCAAATTTGTTAAAATATACAAATTAATAATATTATATTATAAATATTATTTTTATAGAAGATTGTACATATACATGCATGTATATGTAGTTTTTGATTCTGTATCAATCCTTCTAGACTATATACTCTGAAATTTGATAATCTGGAGTAAATATTTTTTAGATGTGAATTTTTATTATAAAAATATTCATAATATTAAATGTAAATAATTTCAGTATGGATCAGCTAGTGGGGCAGTATGTTAACACATTAGGCAGTGGACCAGAACATTTACAAAAGAGGAGCTAGAATTTTTCACTGTTTTCCTTCCCAAAGAACCATGGAAGAAATTAGCTGACATTTGTCATTTCCACCCCGAAAAGGTAAGATTATATAGCTAAAGAAACTGTTCAGAATTAAAAGTGTTTAGAAATTAGATAGCTTATGATATTCACAGTCATTACAAAATTTACAACAAAAAATATTTTTTGAAAATGTGAGATAATTTTTATACGACCGCAAATTTTGAAAAAATTTTCGTCGTATATTGCTATCACGTTGGCGTCTGCGTCGTCGTCGTCGTCGTCGTCGTCGTCGTCGTCGTCGTCCGGCGTCCGAATACTTTTAGTTTTCGCACTCTAACTTTAGTAAAAGTGAATAGAAATCTATGAAATTTTAACACAAGGTTTATGACCATAAAAGGAAGGTTGGTATTGATTTTGGGAGTTTTGGTCCCAACATTTTAGGAATAAGGGGCCAAAAAGGGCCCAAATAAGCATTTTCTTGGTTTTCGCACCATAACTTTAGTTTAAGTTAATAGAAATCTATGAAATTTTGACACAAGGTTTATGACCACAAAAGAAAGATTGGGATTGATTTTGGGAGTTTTGGTTTCAATAGTTTAGGAATAAGGGGCCAATAAAGGGCCCAAATAAGCATTTTTCTTGGTTTTTGCACAATAACCTTAGGTTAAGTAAATGGAAATCTATGAAATTTAAACACAATGTTTATGACCACAAAAGGAAGGTTGGTATTTATTTTGGGAGTTTAGGACCCAACAGATTAGGAATTAGGGGCCAAAAAGGGACCCAAATAAGCATTTTTCTTGGTTTTCGCACTATAATGTTAGTATAAGTAAATACAAATCTATGAAATTTAAACACAAGGCTTATGACCATAAAAGGAAGGTTGGTATTGATTTTGGGAGTTTTGGTCCCAACAGTTTAGGAAAAAGGGGCCCAAAGGGTCCAAAATTAAACTTTGTTTGATTTCATCAAAATTGAATAATTGGGGTTCTTTGATATGCCGAATCTAACTGTATATGTAGATTCTCAACTTTTGGTCCCGTTTTCAAATTGGTCTACATTAAGGTCCAAAGGGTCCAAAATTAAACTTAGTTTGATTTTGACAAAAAATGAATCGGTTGGGTTCTTTGATATGTTGAATCTAAAAATGTACTTAGATTCTTGATTATTGAAGTTTTTTTGGTCCAGTTTTCAAATTGGTCTACATTAAGGTCCAAAGGGTCCAAAATTAAACTTTGTTTGATTTCATCAAAAATTGAATCCTTGGGGTTCTTTGATATGCCAAATCTAACTGTGTATGTAGATTCTTCATTTTTGGTCCTGTTTTCAAATTTCAAATTCTACATTAAAGTCCAAAGGGTCCAAAATTAAACTAAGTTTGATTTTAACAAAAATTGAATTCTTGGGCCTCTTTGATATGCTGAATCTAAACATGTACTTAGATTTTTGATTATGGGCCCAGTTTTCAAGTTGGTCCAAATCAGGATCTAAAATTATTATATTAAGTATTGTGCAATAGCAAGTCTTTTCAATTGCACAGTATTGTGCAATGGCAAGAAATATCTAATTGCACAATATTGTGAAATAGCAAATTTTTTTTTAATTAGAGTTATCTTTCTTTGTCCAGAATAGTAAGCAAGAAATATCCTATTTGTGCAATAGCAAGAATTTTTTTTAATTGGAGTTATCTTTCTTTGTCCAGAATCAACTTAAATCTTTGTTATATACAATATACAATGTATATACACTTTTTACTACCAACTGATAAATTTAAATAATCTTTACCATTCAGTGATAACAAGCAGTTTTTTTACATCTTAATATTTTATGATGTATTTAAATGAGTAGTTATTGTTGCAAACTCCATTAGAAATTTGAATTGATATCAGTTTTGAAAAAGGGAAACGGGGATGTGAAAAAAAAGGGGGGGGGGGGGTTAAATTTTTCTCATTTCAGATTTCATAAATAAAAAGAAAATTTCTTCAAACATTTTTTTGAGAGGATTAATATTCAACAGCATAGTGATTTGCTCAAAGGCAAAAAAAAACCTTTTAAGTTCATTAGACCACATTCATTCTGTGTCAGAAACCTATGCTGTGTCAACTATTTAATTTTAGATTTAAAAAGTTTGAAGAAGAAATCTTTAATTGATTTGTAAAATCTTGGCATTTGTTTTGTGTAAAAAAAACCCATGTAATGTCAAAAATTTGATCACAATCCAAATTCAGAGCTGTATCATGCTTGAATGTTTTGTCCATACTTGCCCCAACTGTTCAGGGTTCGACCTCTGCGGTCGTATAAAGCTGCGCCCTGCGGAGCACCTGGTTGATTTATAGCAAGGGAAGTAACTTTTGCTTTATGACAACTTGAATAGTTAATGAATTCAAAAGTCATTCCAACCGTTTAAAACTATATTCCTATAAAAGTCATGAAAATTTGAAAATTAGTTATTATTAAATAATTTCTGGTTACATACAAAAATGTACACATGTCAAGGAATTGATTTTTAAAATTAAAGAAGGGGGATAACTCATGGATTTAAAAAAAAGTTACATCTTGGAAAATTGGATTAGGCCAGTACTGAGTAATGAAATTGGGCATTCTATTTTGTTTATGGCATGAATATAAGTGAGGAGTTCAGTAATGTACTTGGTCAGAATATTTTTTTGAGACAATACAAAATTAGAATTTATTTTATTGTTTATATTATGATAAGATCATATTTATTGTAAGCAAAAAGTGGCATATGGTAGGGATATATTAGTTATTATTAGATTCAATGCTTCCCTCTTTTAACCTCAATCCCTGGAGTGAAAAAAAATATTTATAAAGAAAGTACAATATAAATAACTATGGCAAACTAAGTTCTCTTTAAGTTATGAGTTAAAAAGAAGCAACTACATGCATGCATTCTTAAATTAAAAAAACTGTTTTGCTTATTTCAGGATTTCCCTAACCTTCCTTGGTTCCTGAGATTCTGTTATGGCGATGATCCTCCATCAGACACCATGGCTTTCCAGTGTAAAGCTCTATCAGCAGATAATATCAATGAAATTGTAAAGGAATATCCTTTACCCTTTAGTCAAGTCAAACAATTTAAAGACAAGCTGACCAGTGAAACCAAGGGTAGAATTGCAGAGTACGAAACTAAAATAGATACAGTTTTATGGTAAGTTATCACTGTGTACAATTTCAACCTTTAAAGTTGAAGTCAGATGGATAGGTAAAACAAGACAACCTGACAACATGTTGATATCCTCCTTCAAAGTCAGTAAATAATCGATTTTATTATTTGTTTGTATGGATTTTTTTGGGGTTCATTTAAGAATTTGATGTTGTTCAGTGTTGTCATTAAGTTTGCTCTGGAAGGGTTCATATTATAATAGAGAATAATGTGCAAAGAATTAGAATAATTGAGACAAAAACAAATAAAGAATAAAGAACCCTCATTAAGACATATGTATGCAAACATATTCATGCCATGTCAAAAAGTGTTCAAAAGAGTAACCGTTTGGTGGCAAAAAAAAAATCTACATTTAAAAGTATATATGCTCTAGTCATTCCTGCTATATCACATTGTATTCTATTTATGGGTTTAAATTTAGTGTTTTAAAAGTCATGTATTGTTTCTTATAACAGGTGGTATGAAGATTTACAGTGTGCAGAAGTAGATAAATTACTAGATGAAAGAATATCTAAAGGAGAAAAAATAAATCTGCCAGATGGAAAGTTTATAGAGAGAATGTTGACCATTCAGGGCATCAGAGAGAGGGACCAATCAAAAGCTCCCTTTTATAGATACCTGCTACCAATTGGTCAGGAGAGATTAGATGCTATGAGGTAAATACTGATAGTTATCATTTCAAAATTGCAGAAGGTTAACAAAGTACATATATACAATTACTAATAAGTTGAATTTACTTAAAGTAATGACATTTTGATATAAAGTAACTATAGGTTTGTAACCGCTTGTTGCATACAACTACAATTTATAGATGATTAAAGAAAATATAGTTAATACCAATCAAATACAGGGAACAAGAGCATCTGCAACCACCATTGGCGGTCAAAGTGAGACACAAAGTTTTGTGCTTGGGAGAGTGTGAAATTAAATGTGAAAACAACAATTTATGAAATTATTTGACAACTCATAAGTAATAATGTATTTAACAGCATTCAGGGGCTTTAAGCACACAAAAACATGAAATAAAAATGACAAACTGATTATACTGAGAAAAACGAGATCACAACATTTGTTCCTAGTGGTTTGTTCCAAAATGCAGCATTGCATTGATGATTCATTAGTGGTATATCATGTATATACATATTTTTATATCTTTACTTATATTTTATTTTTCAGTTTACCATTGGATTCACCCATCGCAGTAATAGGTGATGCCTCAGCCTCTATGCAGGTGGCAATTAAAACAAGTTCAATCATAGCTGGACTTCTAAGTGCAATAACACAAGCTAAATTGTCATTTTTTAACACAAAAGTCATCACACCAGATAAAAACCCAGAGAGTATAGATGAAGTAAGTTTATTGGGTAATGTAGTTATCTCCCCTTATACCTGGGTGAAGTATATATGTGAAACTGTAGCTCTTCTGGTCCTTATAATATTTTTTGACAATTTTGGGACCTAGTGTACCCATGATGGCAAGTTCTGAATTTAGAAGCCATATAAGAATAAGAAGATGTGGTATGATGCCAATGAGACAACTCCCGACAAGAGACCAAATAACATAGAAATGAACGAACCATAGATCACTGTCCTTCAACAATCAGCAAAGCCCATAACTCATAGTCAGAGTTAAAAGGCTGCAAAATGACAAATATAAAACAGTTCAAACAAGAAACTTTGCGACATAATTCATGTACAATAATATATTCTGTAAATTTAGTAATTTTTACCAGCATTTATTAAAGTGACTTCAATAAAAAAATAAACATTTGTGATCATCATTTGACTGTATACAATATACCAAATTTTGAAGAAACAATCAAAACATGGATTAATTTAAAGTATCCAGTGAATATTAATGAATCCTACATATAAACTTATATAAAATTGAGAATGGAAATGGGGAATGTGTCAAAGAGACAACAACCCGACCAAATAAAAAACAACAGCAGAGGGTCACCAACAGATCTTCAATGTAGCGAGAAATTCCCGCATCCGGAGGCGTCCTTCAGCTGGCCCCTAAACAAATATATACTAGTCCAGTGATAATGAACGCCATACTAATTTCCAAATTGTACACAAGAAACTAAAATTAAAATAATACATGTATTTTATATGTATATTATATGTATTTTCCTCAGGTTCTGAAGTTAGCAGTAGACATACAAGCAGGATCAGCTACTAACCCAGGTGTATGTCTAGATCCTTATTACAAGGCCAAAGAAATTGTGAAGACTATTATAATGGTAACTGATGAAGAAGAAAATACTTACGTTGAAAATCAGAGGTAAGTACACTTGATTGATTTGTTTGTTATTTTACTGACATGTTAAAGTGACAGCAACCTAACAACTGAAAACATAAAATAAATTGTATATGATTTAAAAAAAATATGAATGAAAATCTTTTTTTATTTAATAGTCCATTTGCCAATTACCAATTTGATTCTGTTATTACACACTTTTTAATAGAATTACTTCCCTTTGTGAATCGTAGACTGGTTCCATACCGGACAAAATTGGCTTTTGCCAATGCAAAGCATAACAAATTGAAAGTCAGGTGTATCGTCGGTTCAACTAATTTTTCACGAAAAACAATTTCTGATGACAAAAGTATTTAGCTTAACAACAAATGAATGTAATTAAAAGATTTGAAAACTTTAAAGATTACTCATGTTACGCACAGGTAAATTTGTTCTTTCTGCTAGCTCCCCATTGTAAATAAAAATTAATGTCCCTCATAAGGGAGACAACTAAAAAGGGATCTCTAATAACGGGGTCAATTGACGGGAATTGGCAAATAGCCTATTGAAATCATTATGTTTAGAGATACAAATTCCATGCGAATAGAAGTGTTTCCACTGGATTTCATTTGTAATCATGGAATTTTGTGCTATGCAAATATGAATTATCATGCATTTCTAAGATAATAACTTTACTATCATTTTAGTGGTAGGTCCAGATGTAGATGATGAGGGACTAGTTATGAAAATTTACGTTAGTCCATTTTACCATGAATTATCATGAATTTCTAAGATAATAACTTTACTATCATTTTAGTGGTAGGTCCAGATGTAGATGATGAGGGACTAGTTATGAAAATTTATGTTAGTCCATTTTAATCACTTTTTTATCCCCTGCCTACAAAACAATTGGCATTTTGTTTTCTGGTCCATGAGTCCATCTGTTCTTTGACAATTAAGTCTATCTGTATAAGGATTAAGTTTTGATTTTAAGTGGTTTACCATGAAGGTGATGTTTTATTTACTTGTGATAGTTCTTATGATGAGTACTTTTACAGAAAAATCATTTTAGACCTAGATGTTGAAATGACCTGAACATTGAAATGTGGAAATTAAAGCAGGGGTATTACTTATTGACATGCTAACATCTAAAGTTTCAACGATTATTTTTTTAATTTTCATTGTAGGTTTGCTGAACTATATGAGAAATACTACAAAGAAGTTTATCCAGCAAAGATTGTATTTGTTTCATTCTTACATCAACAACATTCAGATGGACAGATGGTCAGAGAATTGAAAAATAAAGGTTTCGAACCAATGCAGTTTAAATTCCACCGACAGCAGCCTGATTTGACAAAATTAGATAAATTATTTGGACTGATGTCCTCTGAAACGGCCACATTTGATGAGGAAGTTAATAAATTAGAAACCAAATTTAAACTTGAGGGTATTGGTAAATTATTTGAAGGTATTAAAGTGACAAGCACAGGACAATGATTTTTTTTATTGATTGCATAATTTTTTTCTTAAGACTTTCAACACTGTTTAAAAATATTTTTGAGTCAATACTTTATGACTATATAATTTTTTTAAAATGACGATTTTTTTTATTGTAGTTTATGTAGTAATTCTTTTGTAAATTTAGAACTTAACTCAGGGAATTATTTAACGTAAAGATTTATGTTAATATAAACCACCTGTAAACTGTAAAAGCTTGGGACTTTTTTATTTTGACTTTTGCTTATTATTTATTTACTGTGATACATTATTAAAAGTTTATGACTTTTTTGTTTGTTTTTTTGCTAATTATTTATTTTTTATACATTTATTGATTGATTTTAATGTTTAATTTTATATAAGTTAATAATCTATTGTCATTTATTGTTATTTGTTATTATGGTTATGAATAAATAATTGAACCATGACATAATGGTGTTTTCTTAATAGAACTTAACGATTCATTAATTTTCAGTGCGTGATAAACTATATAAAGACAATCAGCTCTACATTCCTGACACGCTAATGGAGGATTGTAGAACAGAGCATACCGGCTCTTCATCAACAAACCATGACACAAGCCAAAAAGACTCTTATTCTAGTGATACACCTCCTAGCAAAAGACCGCGACTGGGACCGTCTCCTGGTCCACTACACGCAAACCCTCCGCCGAATTCTGGCAGATAGGGGAATGGTGCAAGAGGACAACCTCAAAAAAGTCAAACTGTGATAATAAGAAATATACATTCAACAATGGTTGTTTAAATATTTGTTTCTTAAATGTTTGTGGACTTAAGAAAAGACTATTGTCTCCTGATTTCGTTGACATTTTGATTAAACATGATATCTGTATTTTTGTAGAAACAATGTTAACTGATTTAGATAATTTAAACTTACCAGATGATTACATTTATGTCACAAAAAATAGAAAAAAATTTAAAAAGGCATCAGGTGGAATAGTTTTTATACGACCGCAACAATTTTAATTTTTCGTCGTATATTGCTATCACGTTGGCGTCGTCATCGTCCTGCGTCGTCGTCGTCCGAATACTTTTAGTTTTCGCACTCTAACTTTAGTAAAAGTGAATAGAAATCTATGAAATTTGAACACAAGGTTTATAACCACAAAAGGAAGGTTGGGATTGATTTTGGGAGTTTTGGTCCCAAAATTTTAGGAATTAGGGGCCAAAAAGGGCCCAAATAAGCATTTTCTTGGTTTTCGCACTATAACTTTAGTTTAAGTAAATAGAAATCAATGAAATTTTAACACAAGGTTTATGACCACTAAAGGAAGGTTGTGATTGATATTGGGAGTTGAGGTCTGAACAGTTTAGGAATTAGGGTCCAAAAAGGGGCCCAAGTAAGCATTATTCTTGGTTTTCGCACCATAACTTAAGTATAAGTAAATAGAAATCTCTGAAATTTAAACACAAGGTTTATGACCATAAAAGGAAGGTTGGGTTTGATTTTGGGAGTTTTGGTCCCAACAGGTTTTTAGGAATAAGGGGCCCAAAGGGTCCAAAATTGAACTTTGTTTGATTTCATCAAAAATTGAATAACTGGGGTTCTTTGATATGCCGGATCTAACTGTGTATGTAGATTCTTAATTTTTGGTCCCGTTTTCCAATTGGTCTACATTAAGGTCCAAAGGGTCCAAAATTAAACTAAGTTTCATTTTAACAAAAATTGAATCCTTGGGGTTTTTTGATATGCTGAATCTAAAAATGTACTTAGATTTTTTATTATTGGCCCAGTTTTCAAGTTGGTCCAAATCGGGGTCCAAAATTAAACTTTGTTTGATTTCATCAAAAATTGAATAATTGGGGTTCTTTGATATGCCAAATCTAACTGTGTATGTAGATTCTTAATTTTTAGTCCCATTTTCAAATTGGTCTACATTAAATACCAAAGGGTCCAAAATTAAACTAAGTTTGATTTTAATAAAAATTGAATTCTTTGGCTTTTTTGATATGCTGAATTTAATCATGTACTTAGATTTTTATACGATCGCAAAAATTTTAATTTTTCGTCGTATTTTGCTATCACGTTGGCGTCGTCGTCTTGCGTCGTTGTCCGAATACTTTTAGTTTTCGCACTCTAACTTTAGTAAAAGTGAATAGAAATCTATGAAATTTGAACACAAGGTTTATAACCACAAAAGGAAGGTTGGGATTGATTTTGGGAGTTTGGTCCCAAAATTTTAGGAATTTGGGGCCAAAAAGGGCCCAAATAAGCATTTTCTTGGTTTTCGCACTATAACTTTAGTTTAAGTAAATAGAAATCAATGAAATTTTAACACAATGTTTATGACCACAAAAGGAAGGTTGGGATTGATTTTGGGAGTTGAGGTCTGAACAGTTTAGGAATTAGGGGCCAAAAAGGGGCCCAAGTAAGCATTATTCTTGGTTTTCGCACCATAACTTTAGTATAAGTAAATAGAAATCTTTGAAATTTAAACACAAGGTTTATGACCATAAAAGGAAGGTTGGGTTTGATTTTGGGAGTTTTGGTCCCAACAGGTTTTTAGGAATAAGGGGCCCAAAGGGTCCAAAATTGAACTTTTATTATAGTATGATACTAAACCCCTAACGGGAGGGATTGTACCTGATATTCATATGATGAAGACATAATCTTTCAATCAGTTTAATTGAGGTCTGGAGCTGGCATGTCAGTTAACTGCTAGTAGTCTGTTGTTATTTATGTATTATTGTCATTTTTTTTTTTATTTATTTTTTTTTTTGTTACATCTTTTGACATCAGACTCGGACTTCTCTTGAACTGAATTTTAATGTGCGTATTGTTATTCTTTTACTTTTCTACATTGGCTAGAGGTATAGGGGGAGGGTTGAGATCTCATAAACATGTTTAACCCCGCCGCAATTTTGCGCCTGTCCCAAGTCAGGAGCCTCTGGCCTTTGTTAGTCTTGTATGATTTTAAATTTTAGTTTCTTGTGTATAATTCGGAGTTTAGTATGACGTCCATTATCACTGTACTATTATGCATATTTTAGGGGCCAGCTGAAGGACACCTACGGGTGCGGGAATTCTCGCTACATTGAAGACCCATTGGTTGCCTTCGGCTGTTGTTTGCTCTATGGTCGGGTGGTTGTCGCTTTGACATATTCACCATTTCCTTTCTCAATTTTATTTGTTTGCTAAACACAAGGTTTATAACCACAAAAGGAAGGTTGGGATTGATTTTGGGAGTTTTGGTCCCAAAATTTTAGGAATAAGGGGCCAAAAAGGGCCCGAATAAGCATTTTCTTGGTTTTCGCACTATAACTTTAGTTTAAGTAAATAGAAATCTATGAAATTTTGACACAAGGTTTATGACCACAAAAGGAAGGTTGGGATTGATTTTGGGAGTTTTAGTTCAAACAGTTTAGGAATTAGGGACCAAAAAAGGGCCCAAATAAGCATTATTCTTGGTTTTCGCACTATAACTTTAGTATAAGTAAATAGAAATCAATGAAATTTAAACACAAGGTTTATGACCACAAAAGGAAGGTTGGGATTGATTTTGGGAGTTGAGGTCAGAACAGTTTAGGAATTAGGGGCCAAAAAGGGGCCCAAGTAAGCATTATTCTTGGTTTTTGCACCATAACTTTAGTATAAGTAAATAGAAATCTTTGAAATTTAAACACAAGGTTTATGACCATAAAAGGAAGGTTGGGTTTGATTTTGGGAGTTTTGGTCCCAACAGGTTTTTAGGAATTAGGGGCCCAAAGGGTCCAAAATTGAACTTTGTTTGATTTCATCAAAAATTGAATAACTGGGGTTCTTTGATATGCCGGATCTAGCTGTATATGTAGATTCTTAATTTTTGGTCCCGTTTTCCAATTGGTCTACATTAAGGTCCAAAGGGTCCAAAATTAAACTTAGTTTAATATAACAAAAATTGATTCCTTGGGGTTCTTTGATATGCTGAATCTAAAAGTGTACTTAGATTTTTGATTATTGGCCCAGTTTTCAATTTGGTCCAAATCAGGGTCCAAAATTAAACTTTGTTTGATTTCATCAAAAATTGAATAATTGGGGTTCTTTGATATGCCAAATCTAACTGTGTATGTAGATTCTTAATTTTTAGTCCCGTTTTCAAATTGGTCTACATTCAATACCAAAGGGTCCAAAATTAAACTGAGTTTGATTTTAATAAAATGAATTCTTTGGCTTTTTTGATATGCTGAATTTAATCATGTACTTAGATTTTTGATTATGGGCCAGTTTTCAAGTTGGTTCAAATCAGGATCCAAAATTATTATATTAAGTATTGTGCAATAGCAAGAAATTTTCAATTGCACAGTATTCAGCAATAGCAAGAAATCTTCAATTGCACAGTATTGTGCAATAGCAAAAAATGTTCAATTGCACAGTATTGTGCAATAGCAAGAAATCTTCAATTGCACAGTATTGTGCAATAGCAAATATTTTCAATTGCACAGTATTGCGCAATAGCAAGAAATATCTAATTGCTAATATTGTGCAATAGCAAGAAATTTTCAATTGATTGGAATTATCTTTCTTTGTCCAGAATAGTAGTTGAATCAACTTAAATCATTGTTTTATACAATGCACAATTTTCAATTTATATTCACTTTTACTACCAACTGATAAATTAAAACACTCTATACCATTCAGTGATAACAAGCACTTTTTGTTACATTTTAATATTTTATGATGTATTTAAATGAGTAGCTATTGTTGCAAACTCCATTAGAAATTTGAATTGAGATCAGTTTTGAAAAAAGGGAAAGGGGGATGTGAAAAAAAAATGGTGGAGGGAGGGGGGGGTTTAATTTTTCTCATTTCAGATTTCATAAATAAAAAGAAAATTTTTTCAAACATTTTTTTGAGAGGATTAATATTCAACAGCATAGTGATTGCTCAAAGACAAAAAAAATCATTTTAAGTTCATTAGACCACATTCATTCTGTGTCCAAAACCTTTGCTGTGTCAACTATTTAATCACAATCCAAATTTAGAGCTGAATCCAGCTTGAATGTTGTGTCCATAATTGCCCCAACCGTTCAGGGTTCAACCTATGCCGTCGTATAAAGCTGCGCCCTGCGGAGCATCTGGTTGATAATGGGCCCAGTTTTCAAGTTGGTTCAAATCAGGATCCAAAATTATTATATTTAGTATTGTGCAATAGCAAGAAATTTTCAATTGCACAGTATTCAGCAATAGCAAGAAATCTTCAATTGCACAGTATTGTGCAATAGCAAAAAATGTTCAATTGCACAGTATTGTGCAATATCAAGAAATCTTCAATTGCACAGTATTGTGCAATAGCAAATATTTTCAATTGCACAGTATTGCGCAATAGCCAGAAATATCTAATTGCACAATATTGTGCAATAGCAAGAAATTTTCAATTGATTGGAGTTATTTTTCTTTGTCCAGAATAGTAGTTGAATCAACTTAAATCATTGTTTTATACAATGCACAATGTATATTCACTTTTACTACCAACTGATAAATTAAAACACTCTTTACCATTCAGTGATAACAAGCACTTTTTGTTACATTTTAATATTTTATGATGTATTTAAATGAGTAGTTATTGTTGCAAACTCCATTAGAAATTTGAATTGAGATCAGTTTTGAAAAAAGGGAAAGGGGGATGTGAAAAAAAAATGGTTGGGGGGGGGGGGGGTTTAATTTTTCTCATTTCAGATTTCATAAATAAAAAGAAAATTTCTTCAAACATTTTTTTGAGAGGATTAATATTCAACAGCATAGTGATTGCTCAAAGACAAACAAATTATTTTGAGTTCATTAGACCACATTCATTCTGTGTCCAAAACCTATGCTGTGCCAACTATTTAATCACAATCAAAATTTAGAGCTGAATCCAGCTTGAATGTTGTGTCCATACTTGCCCCAACCGTTCAGGGTTCAACCTATGCGGTCGTATAAAGCTGCGCCCTGCGGAGCATCTGGTTTATAGAAAGAGTTTAGAAAAAAAGTTGAAATTCTATAATACTGAGAGTCAATTTGTTTTATGGTTTCAAATTTCGAAATCAATTCTGTCACTTAATTCAGATGTAATTTTTGGCTGTGTGTATGTACCACCTGAAAATTCGAAGTATTCTACTATAGAAGCTTTTGAAGAATTGGAAAATGAATTGAATATCCTATCAAACAGCGAAAATTGTTCTGTTGCCCTAGTGGGCAATTTTAACTCATAAACTGGGTCTTTACCCGATTATATTATACCTGATGAGTCAGTTACTAGTATGTTTGATTTAGATTGTGATGCTGATATATTAGATTACTTATATGATTTTGAAAATCTGATTCAAAACAAAATCTCTTTGCAAAGAATGTCTCAGTGCACATGTAGACCTCATAAGTATGGCCATAGACTGTTAGAGTTGTGCAGAAAACATAATTTATATATTGCTAATTCAAGAGTTGGATCAGATAAAAATATTGGGGAGAAAACCTGTAACGATTCAAGAGTTGTTGATTATTTAATTATTTCATCAATGCTCTTCCCTGTGATTTTTTATTTTGAAAAAGATGATTTTATACCTTTATATTCTGAATGTCATTCATTTATGCATTTCAGACTTCAGGCCACATTTAGTAAATCAGATTCAATTGTAACCGATAATTCTAATGATAAAACTTTTGTCAGGTGGAAAAGTGAACAGAAATCTGAATACGTTGATCAAATTCACAACGATTCCGAAGGTATTTTGGCCACTGTTATGAATAAACTGGACGGATTGTCCATAAATTATAATGCAACTCAAAATAATATTAACAGTATAGTTTTAGATATCAGCAAAAATTTTAAAATGCGGCGGTAGAAACTTTTTGGAACATTTTTACAAACATGAAAATTCTAAACCTTGGTTTAATAGAAAATGCTTGATGGGTAGAAAATAATTTCAGAAAGCTCGAAAGAGATATAGTTTTTTGAAAAATGCTGAAAACAGACGTAAAATGAAACAAGCTAGTAAAGGACATACAATAACATTAAAAAAGCTTTTGCAAACTATCAACCGAAGGCTGCTGATGAGTTGCGTAATATTTCTAAAAAGGATACAAAAGCTCTATGGAAAATCCTTAACAATCTAAATGATAGTAAAAAAAAGGATGACCATTACGATATATCTCTAAAAGCATTGTATGATCATTTTACAATCCTAAATGAAAATATCAAGCCAGAAAATGGCTTCGAACAAGATTTTGACTTTGATACTTTATCAGATGATGTTGAGTTATTTTTAAATTGTCCAGTAACCAAAGATGAAATTAAAAAGGTTGTTTCAAATTTAAAAAATGGCAAAGCTTCAGGCAGTGATGAAATTTTAAATGAATATATAAAGAATACAATTGGCGATTTAATGCCAATTTACCTTAAGCTATTCAATCTAATTTTAGATACTGGAATTGTTCCAGACAGTTGGTCTAATGGAATCATGATTACTATATTTAAAAATAAAGGATCAAGAAGTGATCCTGAAATGTACAGATGAATCACATTAAATTCATGCTTTAGTAAAACTTTTTCTGCTATATTGAATTACAGGTTAAATAATTATGCAGATCACATAGACTTGATTTCAAAGTCACAAGCAGGTTTTCGTAGAGGGTTCTCTACTTTTGATAATATATTTGTATTGTACTCTTTAATAAATATATTTTTCATTTGGTAAAAAGCTATTTTGCACTTTTATAGACTTTAAAAGCGCTTTTGACACTGTATGGAGATCGGGATTGTGTCAAAAAATGCAAAAATCAAACATTAAAGGTAAGATATTTAATGTGATATATAATATGTATCAAAATATCAAAACATGTGCCAAGAAAGGAAATGAAAGAAAGTCTAGATAATATTTCAAATATATTCTTGGAATCATTACAAATGTATGTTAAATTGTTTGTTATATTGTACGCAGATGATACTGTGCTATTGTCTGAAAGTGCAGAAGGATTACAAAAAATCCTTGTATGTTTTGAAGAATATTGTAAAAAATGGAAACTAAAGATTCACACAAGCAAAACTAAAGCAGTGATTTTTAGTAAAAAGAAAGTAATAAGAAATCCGAATTTTATGATATATGGAGAAAACATTGAAATAGTTGATTCCTACTGCTATATTTTGGGGTACTTTTCAATTACAACGGTAGCTTTTGTACTGCACAAAAAAAAAATCCATGATCAGGCACAGAAGTCCTTGTATGCTTTATACCGAAAAATAAAAAAATATATGTATTCCCATCGATTTGCAGCTAAAACTTTTTGACTCATTGGTTAGTCCTGTTTTATTATATGCTTCAGAGGTATGGGGATTTGAAAGTTAAGATAGGATTGAGAAAATACACCTTCAATTTTGCAAAAACATTTTGAAATTAAGAAGCAGTACACCAAATTATATGGTGTATGGGGAACTCGGAAGATTCCCTTTTGAAACTATTGTTAAACGTAAAATGGTGTTGTTTTGAAATAGTTTATTATTGGAGAATAACAAGTTATCTTCAATTATGTATAAATTAATGCTCAAATTACATTTTCAATACCCCACAAAATTAAAATGGATTGCGTACGTTGAATCCATATTTGACGAAAATGGAATTGGTTTTATTTGACAAGATCAACTTCCATTGGATAATAAACAAAATATATACCATAATGTTATACTGCAAATCCAACGGAGTACAAACTAATACAGCTTTTAACATTCTGTCATGTAGAACTTCACAAAAACTGAGCAATATTTTTAAAAATACTTACACGATACTTATGATTTATGTTTGTCTTTTTAAGTTGATTATTATGGTAATTTGTAAATTGACATTTTAAATGCAGTATTATGTTTAGTGTAAATTTGCTGAGCATAAAAATGTGTATACTTGTATATATGATGTCCTCTTGTACACCTATGTGTCTGAGGTTTATTAATAAAGTATTGTCTTGTCTTGTTTGTAGTTTTCATGCTTGTCATGAGTTGTTTAGTGTGTGGTTTAATTTAACACTTGCTTAAATTTCTAATTATTCAGATTTAACCTTACTCACTGTGGATATGAATTTAAAAATTTAATCAAGAAATATCCCTGCTCTAAGGAGGATTCTTTGTTCATTAAAAGTCCTTGTCTGATAGTAAATGGGATTAAAACGTTCATACATCCTGTTGTTCACTTTTTTGGAACTATCTTTTAAAACCATGTAACCTTCTATTCCCATACAGATATTTCTGCTGGTAGACTTATTCTGTTCAGATTGACCATGTACACAAATTGATCTATAATCTAATACAATTAAACTTTTCTTTCTTTTCATAGCTAAAAGTGTGTTAAGTAACATTGTACTAAAATTTGAACGTTGTCAGTGACAAAGGCTATGTTCATTCAAATTATATTATATTTTGTACAAACAGTTTTCAGGGATTCAAGAAAAAGGGATTTATATATCTATCTAAAAAATGAACATTTGTCAAAATGTTAACCATACTGGTTAAGCAGTTTAAAAATAAGTTAAGCAACCGAATTTTAACCCATGGTGAAGTAAACATTGGTTAGAAGATTTAACCATGGGTATTTATAACCAGAAGATGAACAATTGGGTCTTACATGGCTATTTGTTACAATTGTTTAATGTAAAACTGTAGAAATCCCCCCCTTTTGAAGCAAGTTTAGTATTTTCATTCAATCTGCATAAACATTGCTTTTCAAATCTGAATTGTTTCCAATTTTTGTCATCAAAAGACTTCTATTTTGGTTAATCTGATTTCAACAACCTTCCACCATCTCCAGCACACGTGCATGTACGACCTTTAGAAGAAGCTTATGTGTACCATGTGTACAATGGTGTCTATAAGAAGATAGAATAAAACAATATAAACATATATCAGGCCTCACGGTCATAAAACTTTCGAGCATGATTTTTGTACTCAGACTCGAAAATCAACCAATCAAATTGCTGGATTTCATGTTTCGAGCATGATTTTTGTGCTCCGAGCACTGAGCAAAGTTTTATGCCTTCAAGGCCAGAGCTGTTCCTTTTCATTTTGTACAAAGAATTACTGGTAATTCCCCACTTTTCATTCCTAATATAATGAAGTATAATGAATTGTAACACTTTCGTTTATAAAACATTAAACTTTATATGAGTTTATATCGATCATTTTAAGATTGCCTCTAATACATCACCTATGCAATAAATTGTTATACAAATATTTATATTAGTTATTGACATATAAAATTAAATATTTATTATAAAAAAAATGTGATAAAACTGACAATTGAAATAAAAAAAATAGTATTTGCTATTGTAACAAGTTTTGTGAATGTACAATTTGTTTTTGCTCATGAAATAATTTTCCATCAATCACATACATTATACAATAGAGGTTAGTTGAAACCTATATTTTGTTAGTTATTTTAATTTTGTTTGATGTATTTGAAGTCACCTGTCAATTTGTATTGTCCTATTTTGATAATAAATATTTATCTATTTTTGAAGTTTTATTCAAAAGAAATTGATGTGTCATGGATTAATTTTTAATTCTTTATAGGTTGAGAATGATACACAGAAAGTACGTTTGTAATATTTTCTAGGCTAATGAAATACAATATTTCAATTAATAAAATGTTTTATTTCTGAACAAATCAGGATGATGAACATAACTTAATAAATACCCTACAAAATAAATACAATAATATAAAGTGTCTAACCATTTATCAAATACATAATCTATTACACATGTTTCTTTGAATAAATGGTTTACTACTATACAAATAATCTGTTCTTCATGTAACTTCACGCAATTTTAAAATTGTGATATCCATATGTTTATAAAACACTTTATATTCATAATTTTGTATACACTGTCATAATGCATTTAATCATTTGCGTTAGAAAAAAGTTGTTTTAATATGTTTTTGAATAAAGGATTATTTACACCTTATAACACCGATTAAATTTCATTATTTAATCCATTACAGAACTTGCCATAACTTCTTGTAACGCACTCAAAACATTTGTAATGCTTGCTGAAATCAGACGAGCTTTCCGGAGAGGTTAAGCTAAGATCATAAAAAAAACATAATTATGTGAACTATCAGAATTCTAATTTTATAAAGAAACAGTATGTGTATTCAAGACACGAGCAATAAATAAAGACTACTGTAGTTTATACCGCTGTTCCATCAATCATATTGTGAACGGATCGCGTCAGATACACGTTGATGTATATAAGCGCTGATAGTCTATAATGATACTTGATTATTACGCGTTCCAATTTCTGCATTGCATACACCATGTACACCTGGAACTATTAAACTAACTAGTATAAATACTCACTATAGTATTATAGACCCACCATATACGATTTGTTTATTTCACGTTCCATTTACTGTATAATGATTAATGAAATATCACATAATATTCGAAAAGAGGTATATATATAGTTTTGTTGACGGCTCAATTTACTCTGTACTGACCGATGTATAGTTTTCGTCAAGAGTCTGTTTCCTATAAGCACTCCTTACCTTTTTACAAAGATAAACATGTAAACTTTGGGTTTTTTTAAACTTAAAAACGGATATTAAAAATTGCAACAAACAGAAATATCCCAAACCTTCGACTTTCCAGTAACTCAGAGTATGCATTTAAGTAAACGTTTCTCAACGTGTAAAATAACAGAACAGTATAACGTTTAAAATGAAACAAACACACACTTGATGAAAATTAAATCAAGGTCTAGTGGTATATTTCATTCAGTCTAGGATTTTGAAGGATTTTGATGCAATTCAGAAGTCACATTAAACCGCCGGTTAAAGTTGATTTAATATATTTTGATCGTTTCAATTTTTATACTTTAACCACAAAAATGACGAAATATTTTTTTTGTCACGAGGAATATTAATTGATTGACAAATGATATAATTTTAAGAAAATACCAGTTAACGCGATCACCTTTGTCTTAAAGAAAAAAACCTGAAGATTTGTAAAAACGAGACAACCAATAAACCATCGAGAGATCTAATATCACAGATGTGTTTTATAAAACTTTTTATTTCATGCCTTAGTAACGCCTACTTTCGACACGGGTGATCTGCGATGATTGGTACGTATCTTACCAATTTAAGAGAATTAATGGAAGCTATGAGCAAAAGGGCATGGAATAGAGCATAATTGTTATAGGTTAATAAACTCATTAAAGATAGATACCAGGATTAAGATTAAGCAATTGAGCCAGACGCGCGTTTCGTCTACAAAAGATTTATCAGTGACTCTCGAATAAACAAATATTAAAAAAGCCAAATAAAGTACGAAGTGGAAGAGCATTAGGACCAAATATTTCTTAAAGGTAATCTATTCCTGAGGTAGTAAAGCCTTAGTATTTCAAAACTTCAAAGATTCGTAAAAAGTTAATTCATAATTATGACCATATCAATGATAAATCATGTCAACACAGAAGTGGTGACTACTGGGCTGGTGATGCCCTCGGGGAAATTTTAAATCGTATTAATTAAGCGTATTTGAACAGCATACAAACTTGTGACGAAGAAGAGTAATTCTAATGCTACAACGTTTGTAACGTTCATTTTGATTGGATAACGTCACTTATTTACATGGCATCAATTGACAATTGATGCTATGGGACTTACGCGCAAGCGCAGACGACATATGACATACGACATATACGACATACGACATATGACATATATGTCTCCGCTAACGCGTCGCCAGTAAACTTAATTTGCGACCAACAAATCCCCAATTGATGCCATCGGAGTTTAAAATACAATACAGTTATCTCCTAAGTAGTAAGAGTCTCAGTGTATGGACCCTTTGATGGTCACAAAAATTCAAAATCTGATATTTCTTGATAAATTTATAATGATGTTTTATCATAATATTGTCTAAACCTGAACCTTCTCTATAATATGTGCCTTAGGAAGCTACCATTTTATTTTAGAAGGTGCTTGGCTGAATTCTGAAATTAAAGGCAGGACAGGAGTTTTGTGTCAAAAATAGAATAGAGTAAATAATAAAAAAGAGGGACAGAGATTACAACTAAAAAAATGCAGAACAAAATATTTCATCCCCCCCCCCCCCCAAGTCAAATGGTATAGCTCCCTTATATAAGTATTTTTAATCATATCAATACAGCTAGTTCGGTTTATATAATCAGTGTCGGTTGGTCATGAATAATAATCAAATTCGATTACTAAATTCAGTAATCAAAATATTCCATAATATCCAAAACCGATAAATATCAGTCCATGCTTCGGAAAGTTTAGCGTATGTTTGTCTGTGTAGATTATAAAAATATCAGTCCATGCTTCGGAAAGTTTAGCGTATGTTTGTCTGTGTAGATTATAAAAATATCAGTCCATGCTTCGGAAAGTTTAGCGTATGTTTGTCTGTGTAGATTATAAAAATATCAGTCCATGCTTCGGAAAGTTTAGCGTATGTTTGTCTGTGTAGATTATAAAAATATCAGTCCATGCTTCGGAAAGTTTAGCGTATGTTTGTCTGTGTAGATTATAAAAATATCAGTCCATGCTTCGGAAAGTTTAGCTTATGTTTGTCTGTGTAGATTATAAAAGCGATCATTTCCTTCGAAAAAGTCTTTGCGATTTCCAAATGTTTTTTTTTTATTCTCTAAAATTCTATTAAGAATTGATTGCTTCTTTTCGTAAATTCATTGGGGTGTAAAAGCGTTGATCGTAGTACATTTTGTATCAAGCGTGGAAGTAGCGCTTCATTGTAAAAATGTACACACGGTCAACGCTTTAATAATCCTATGAAATTACTAAAAGAAGCATTCAATACTTATAATGATCATGATCATGAAACACGATAACAGTTAAGTTTTTTTTTTTTATTTACCTGTGCACTTTATTGTGGAAACGTGTGTCATCATGTATGTTACAGCTCATGAAATTTATTATGAAATGAAAAATGAAGCGATATTGCTGTAAGCCAATAAAAATAACGTATAACAATGAAACATACATCTACTGTAATTATTTACCAGTATAAAATATGGAAAACAACACGTTTTATAATTTATTGCGTCCGAAGCGCTTTTCTGGATTTACCTTCATCAGGAACGCTCAAAGCCAAACATTTGAAATCCGAAGATGTATAAGTACCGAAAATCATTGAAGAGCTTTATGTAAAAAAAAAACTAAAATAAATAGCCAAATTCATCTAAAGCCAACTTTGCCTGAGGGAGTTGAAACCTTAGTTTCATAATAATTTCAAAATTTATAAAAGAGGGACGAAAGATACCAGAGGGACAGTCAAACTCATAACCATCATCGGGATCAGTCGTAGCCAATCGATTAGGTAAAAAAAGAAATGGACGCATATACGATTAAACACTAAATCTCAAGGAATCAAGTTAAAACACAAGAAATTCAGTTCGAACTACAATAGCCAGAAATGATTAACATATAAGTTAGGTTCAACAACTAGACAAAATTCATCATATTGATGACAAAAATAAATTCGTCCCAATTCAAATGGAAAAATTAAAAGCTCAAATATGTAAGGAGTTTAGATATGTGTGACCAATATTTATCAAATCTACCAGGCTTATAATTTGATACGTCAC
Source organism: Mytilus edulis (assembly GCA_019925275.1). Lineage (NCBI taxonomy): Eukaryota > Metazoa > Mollusca > Bivalvia > Mytilida > Mytilidae > Mytilus > Mytilus edulis. The sequence continues at coordinate 18,442,706 of CM034357.1, forward strand.
ACGCGCGTGTGGTCTATATAAGAATCATCAATAACGCTCAGATCAAACTAGTTATAAAGCCAAACAAGTATAAAGTCAAATGTGTTGAAATTTGATTCAGCCAAAATATGTATGTGAAAAGTAAGATAAAAAAAGGTTACTGAATTCCGAGGAAAATTCAAAACCTAATCAAATGGCTAAATCAAAAGCTCAAACACATCAAAAGAACGGATAGCATCTGTCATATACCTGACTTGGTACAGACGTTTGCTTATGTAGAAAATGGTGGTTTGAACCTGGTTTTATAGCTAGCTAAACCTGTCACTTGTTTAGTCGCATCAAATTCCAGTATACTGACAACAATTGGTGAACAAAACAAATTAACATATAAGGTAAAAATGTTAAAATATAGAAGTCAACATTGTTTTTTAATCTTTTATTTAATCACTAAAAAAAAAAAATATATATAACAAAGAAGCACAAAATGACATAAAGACATATAAAGGCAATTTACTAGTAAGCTGTCGTGGAAATCAGAAATGGAATTTTGTATTAGTTCAAGGTTTTATGTTTTAATTCGTGAATTGAGACGAACGATTGTCACATGACAAGAGGAAGCAAACCCACTACCGTGATACAAAAAGTATTAATAAATCATTGATTGTGGCTCTGACTGTTAACATATATTGAATTAATACAAGAGGAAGTTTATTGGGTATATGGAAAGCTTGTATATTTAAACTGAATACTTAGGTAAAAAGGACAAGGTTTGCCAATGAGAGTTGAAACCTTAGTTTGAAAAAAAGATTTACTTGTCTTCGCCCCTTCCAAACTTTTCTTTTTAATTATTTTTTATTATGCAGTTAAACACAGATGTCTAATGTACTAGTAGTTCAAACACACTTTATTCAGATCTGATGCCAGTGTAAGGCGGTACTTCTGTCTACAGACAAATCAAGTTATAATAAAAACAAATTGTTTTCCTCTTTAAGACTTTTATAATATTATTATATTAATATTTTTCTCCTAAAATTATAAACCGTTTTTTTTTTATGTCACGAATATTCAATGTGATTGGCAGGTAATAACTTATATTCAGGATGAAGTAAACATTTTTTTAGTGACTATAGTTCTTATGTTTTCCCACTAAATTAAAGTCCAATTATTTTGACCTGGATATAAACATTTCGCAATCTTAATTTTAAATGTAGGCATTTTGTTAAAATTTATTCGTTAAGATAATTCTAAATTGTATAAACAAATATCATTAATGTAAATAGGTAGTGCGGTTAATTTTCTTCCGATGCATTTAACAAAAGAGACAACATGTTTTTTATTCAAATTCACCACAATATTAGTATTTTCAAACAAATTACTATGCAAATTATTTATCATGTTAATAATTGTTTTACCTTTTAAATAATTAGAGTTGAAAACAACAAGTGGCATGTTGCACACGTTAAAATGCAGTCGGGCAGATGGATTTGATAACGAATGCATGTTTTAAGCTGGATTTCAGTGGAATATATACAGAAAAGGAAGATTGATTTAAGAGAAATAACTGTCAAATCCGGTAAGTATAGAGTGGAAGGTGACATTAAAACATACACCTCTCTGTCAATATCTAAATTAAAATTTATTGGTCTGAAATCATGACTTATTTGAATATTAATATTGGTTTTGTCATCTGACTTTTGTCTTACCAAGAGAGGACCACCTATACATGAGTTTATTTCTTCTTGTAGGATAATATCATGCAATTCAGATGGATTAACCTGGACTGTGCATTTATCTGCCTGATTATCATTGTTGGAAATTATTACTGTTTTGCGGGTGGTAAGATTATATAATTGTCATATTATTATCTTTAAATCTTTAACAAGCTTTTAATTAGTTAAGTTGGATCTCTTCATTAATCAGTGTTTTTAGAATGAACACTGTCGATTGTTTTGTAAATTGCACGGAGTTATCGGAATTGTGAAATATCATAAGTTTATGACATATACAATATAAATGAAGCTGTGTAAATAAAGGACACCGAATTTAAAGCTTATATAACTCAGAAACACAGGGAATATGTAAAACCGCAAATGAAAAAAGGACAATTAAATAAGAGACTATTTGCAAATGAAACTGTGTCTGGCTAAGTTAATGCCTTTGTTGATGTAATTTTGAATAAAGACAACAATAGTATACCGCTGTTCAAAAGTCATAAATCGATTGAGAGAAAACAAATCCGGGTTGCAAACTAAAACCGAAGGAATCAGATAAAATAATTTTAAACAACAGTTCGTTATCTTTTCTTTCTTCGTTCATTTTTTTCGTTGTTGTTTTACCTGTATTTTTTTTGGCGTAATTATTTCTTCCTCAATTTATATTCATGAATTATTATTTTAAACGTATGGACAGCACGATAAGACAAGGATGTCCTGTTTATCCTACTTTTTTATTGTTATTTTAAAATGCACAATAAAAGATATTTGGCGTCAAAAAGCTAAACCTAACTTTATATTTCAGTGCTGTTTTTGTATCTTACAATGCATCTTGGTTGAATTTAAAACTCTTTTCAATGAATAGATCTACAAAAAGTTAGCATATGAGTTTTGACCACAAAAAACAAATCCGTATACATATTTCTAAACATGTATTTTCTACAATGAGTTTTAAATCAATGAATAGCAATATTTACTGCAATTAATTATTGCCAAAAGTCAAAAATGAAAATTTTTGAACGCATACATAATTTTTGTAACATTTTTTGACTCCTAAATTGAAAACAGTATAGTGAAGAATAAATAATTTGTTCAATCATTAATGAAAGTAAATAGTGAAATACAAATTATCTTTAGCAGCCAGTATGCTTCAATTTTGTCAAAACAAGCTAAGACACATAGATGATTAATTATTCACTTGCAAGTGAATAATTCGACCTCGTTGAATCCGTATTCATGTGACCTTCCATTTAATGCCGTGGCTAGAGATGGATAACGCATACATTATATGTGTTCGGTTATTAAAAAGGAAGAGAATGTCAACATTAAAAGTAAATCAAAGATAAATCATTTAAATGATTGATTCCATCCACAAAAACTCATTCTTATACAGATAAAAACGATGATTAACATATATATTTAACCTATAATATTAAATTAAACTGATCTGGAAAAATCGCTATTATTTATATCTGTATTTATGTTTATATCTCTTATATGAATGTCGGTCTACTTCGGAGGGCCACTCGATAGTTGATTAGATGGCGTCTAGACTAAAATACAACCAAAAATCATGTATTTTTTAGCCTTGCCTTGTAAATTGTTTGTTTCAGATTTTTTATAATATGGATTTACGTTTTAGTTTTTTTGTATGTATGAGAATTTGAGTCAAATCGGCGAACATGTATTTGACAGCCAATGCCTATACCTAAGAGCAGAAATTTTAAACCTTAATTGTTTGGAACCATATTTTATCAAGTATGTCCTCCTTATAACAGTGTAATTGTCCCAGCAGATATCATTATCTTCGACAAAGCTTAAAATCAAACAATAACAACACACAAATACAAGACAAACGAAAAAAGTCTACACAGTTGCATCCTGCAAGCATATTTCTTATGATGTTTTTTTCTTCACTTGTCATAACTGTGGTTATTTTACGACGTTGGAGTGTTTGGGCACTTTGAAGTTATCATCTATATCTATTTACGCAAGATTATTGTGCGTCACGAAAAAGGATGAACATGCTTTACGACGTCACAAAAAGGGTTTGGCTGAATATCTTTTTAAAAAGCAGTAGGGAAACACAATAACATCACCGAATCTGGTACCTTCCACCATTTTCTCTGGGTTTTTTTTTTCCATAAGTTTTCTTTATAGTTTAACTGTTGTCTCGTGTGGATTATTCTCAGACAAAGCGCGCAGCTATGTTATCATATTTATTTGTAACTCATCATTGTTCTTTTAATCAAAATTTAACTGAAACAGTTGACGCGATTTAATTGTCAAAAGTATTTTATGCTAATTTTGCGGTAATGTCATTATTTTTAATCATACATATGGAGTTGCAAACAATGTAACGGTTATCATCTTTCTTTTTAGAATTACATTTCATGATAGTAAACGTGATTACTCAGACAACATCTCCATAATTTATTTCTGCTGGCTTTTATTTTGGAATAAGCTTAATGTTGCACAATTACATTAATGCTACCAACTTTACTGTACCAAATACGCATTTCGATATTTAATGTCTCCTCTAAAGTCAATTGTTACAATAAATACAAATGCATTTTCACATTCGCCACAAAATCAACACCTTTGCCATAGTGTCAGCATACTTCTACTTCGTGACATTCTTAAGGTGATATAAACATACATATTTGACAAGTGTAATTAGAAATATTTTTAAAATGTTAATTTGTATTCTCCTCTTGAGTGACACAAATATAAATAGTCATATAATGTTTTTTTTTGTAATATGTCAAAAGTAATGATTGTTACACTAAACGAATGAACTTTTATTTTACTGTTTTATTAAAGAATAAACATTAGTCAATGGTTGTCCTTTTTTATTATAAATTATAAATAAAGAAGCATGTTATATGTTTCGTCCCAAAATATTACGAATGAAATAAATCCATCTCATGTTAATTTGTATTTACAAGCAAATATGTATGTAGTCAAACCTTAAAACAAACCTGAATATTCAAAACGGATAGTCCCACATCAAAGCGCAAAATCAATAGAACAGCTGTAATATTCTTGAGCTGGTATATGCATTTTTTTTATATTAAAAACGATGGATTAAAACTGGTTTTTATAGCAAGCTAAACCTCTCAATTGTGTAACAGTCGGTATAAAATTCCATTATATTGACAACGATGTGTGAACAAAGCAAACAGAGATAATGAGTAAAAATGTATAGAACAGCTAATCAAAGAAATTTTAATATAGACAAATATTCGACGATAGCCCGAACAGCACATACAGTGTCAAATGAGCGTAGCGCATGACTTGATTGTCACTGGTGTTTGGTCACGAATTCAATATGTCTTTCTTTGGGAATTTTTTTACTAGTTACTCTTTTTTGATGTAATGAAAAAAAGAATGTAAAAAGTATATCCCTTACTATTCAAATTAGTTTATGTGACGATATCGACATACCTTGACAGCAACTATTGTTGTATGACTTCAGAAGAGTTCAAAAACCGCATAAATTATTTCACATGTCAAATTATCGGTTTTTGTTTCACTAGGAAATAACAGTATTCATTGCAACCAATTTAAAATAATAATAATAATAATAATAATAATAATAATAATAATAATAATAATAATAATAATAATAATAATAATAATAATAATAATAATAATAATAATAGTACTTATTAAGAAAAGCTAAGATGTTATACATGAAAACATTGTTTTATATAACACAAAATACCATGGAACATATTATGTTTATCATGTCAAGGTAAGGGAGTATGTTTTAAACTATGCACACTTTAAATAAATTACGGAATCTCACCATGAATTACAACAAGAGGCTCTAATAGGTGGCCGATATCCTTATTAATGTACTTTCAATTTTTTTTTTTTAAACTGAAGTAATCAGTTTTTGATGAGACTGCTTTTGTGATCTTTTTAGTTTATATGTATTAAAGGATTTTAATTTGTATATGCGAGCCAACAATACAACAAGCGAAACAAAGTTTTCGGATATTACATATTTGGGATTTCATTTCAAGTCGTTGTTTTATGTTTGTTTTTAATCGATATTTTCAAGTAGAAAAAAATTTCGTAGCCGGTTCCGGACCCATTTATTTTCTACAATTTGTTTTAATGCGACGTAATCGACATATCTTGACAACACCTATTGTTGTAAGACTTCAGAAGAGTTAAAATACCGCACTTATTTCAAACTTGAACCTATCAGTTTTTGTTTCACTTGCAAAACACGGTAATTCATTTTACTAACTTAATAATAGATATCTTTATTTAATGTACTTGGATTTAAAACTAAATTTTCAAAAATTGAAGTAATCAGTTTTTCAATGCTCTTCAATTCATATTTGTTCGGCTTCCTAACTATTTTGATCTGAGCGTCATCAACAGTTTTATCTAGACGAAACGCGCGTGTGGCGTATCAATTTATTAGCCTGGTACCTTTGATAACTATTTTATTTGATGAGTTTGCGTTTTATAGTCTTTTTTGTATATAATTTATTTATTAAACGTCTATGAATTTAGGATTTTAATTTTATATGCGATCAACTTTGAAGTGAAACAAAATGTTTGGATATCACATATGTTGGATCTCATTATCTTCTTTAATTTGTTATTGTGCTGACTTGAATTATCATTGATATGATCATATTTAAAAATTAACTGTTTTTGGCAAAACTTTTAGAATTTTTGGTCCTCAATGCTCTTAATATTCGTACTTTCTAGTTTATTCGGCCTTTTTTTAACTGTTTGGATTCGAGCGTCACTGATGAGTCTTTTGAAAACAAAATTCGCGTCTGGCGTAAATACAAAAATATATCCTGGTATCTATGATGAGTTTATTTGTTTCATTCACAATACAGGTCGTGTTTTTTGTTTGTTTCAATTGACATTGTCATCTAGACAAAACTCTTTCGTATCCGGTCACGAATTGCTTACTTTTTTCTCAAACCCGCTGAAATACGAGTGTTTTGAATTGAAAGTTTTAAACCAAAAAAACAATTTAAAGATTTTTAAAAGCTATTTAAATATATGTCCCTGTTTTCATTATACTATGTTACTGAAACTTACGGAAATATCATTTTGAATTCATATCGATTTCAAAACACGTGAAACTCAGTGAAAATAAACTTTATTAATTGATTTCGTGCATTTAGATTAACGTCCAACAAGAACTCTCGACATCCCCGCATAAAAACCTTAAAAAATGAAATCCATTAATGAACAAGAAGTTGAACTTATGTAGAGTTTTAAAGGAATCATGCACTAAACAATATCCAAATCCATCTGATGCCTCATGGAGTTGTAACCTAAGTTCAGCAAATAAAAAAGATTTTACATTCAATATATGTAATAAAAAAGGTGAATGCTCATTCATATAGATTTTATTTAGGAATAACTAAATTTGACTTTATTTTATGAATCGAATTGACATAATCAGTATTTATCAAATTATTCATACTTTTGTTAATCATATACTGTGATTTAGAATTTCAAATTTATTCATTAGCATTACTTATTTTGATGTAAGACAATTTCTTATTAGCATGCTTCGGTTAATAATTGAATTGAACGAGATACTATCTAGCTTGTACAAGGGAAGGAAGATAAGTTCAAGAAGTGCATTCTATACCTAAATGCTTATTTTCAGGAAATATTTCCTGTCGTTTTATATTTTATGTTGCAATTAATCATTATAGATTATTACATATCAATTAAATATACAATTAGTAGATAACAAGATATGAATTAGACACATTGTCGGTCAATTGTAATTAATACTTATATGTATTACATAATATTGACAGTGTTTGACCAAATTTATTATGCTATGGTTTGTATAAGACAGCGCTGTGTATAAAGCTCGAACTGTACTTGATTATAACAATAAGTATGAAAGGAAAGGTCATTATTAATTACTTTACCAAATCGTTACTTTGAAAGTTTTTAGTAAACCAATAAATGCCTTGATTCAAGAAGTTTCATAAACGACCAGATGGTACGATATTTTTCTGTTAATGAAGCATCTAAAATTAACTCCAAACATTCACTAAAATCGTTGATGTCAATAAAGTCATTACAATTTTGACATATTACAGTATATCAATCATTATGTAAATAAATTTATCCTGATTACATTACAAAGAAAACGAAACTACGCTGTATTTTTCTGATGATAAACAGTTATATTTCTTTAGAGAAAGTAGGGATCTCAGATATTTAGAGTACAAAAAACAACTTCCTTAGTTTCAACTTATACCTTGAACTATTTTGAACGCATGACGGTTAGTGCATGTTAAGCAATATATACGTCAAATGACTATAGATTTAGGAAGGTGTATATCTATTTCTACATTAACTTCTGATATACAGAGGTCGGTAAGAGCGGGAGGAAAGATACCAGAAGGACATTCTAAGTTTCAAACTGACAATGTCATGGCAAAAAATAAAGACAAACAGACAAACAATAGTACACAATACACACCATAGAAATCTGAAGACTAAGCACCAACAACGCCATCCAAACCTAGCGGTGATCGGTTAAAAGTAAAATCATAAAAATACTGAAGTCCGTGTAAAATTTAAAACGGAAAGTTCCTAATCAAAATGCAAAATCAAAAGCTCACACACTCTAATATTTGACACTGGAGTTGATGTTATAGTTTTCTTGTTACCTATCACTGTATAAGATATTTCATGATCGCTTCCAATACAATGAATGCCTTCTGGACTGTTGCCTTCATGTTTTGGATCTTAAAACGATCTTAACATTTGTATAAAAAAAAAGTAAAATCACAAAAATACTGAACTTAGAGGAAGATCAATTGGGAAAGTCCATAATCACATGGCAAAATCAAGTAACAAAACGCATCAAAAACGAATGGACAAAAACTGTCATATTCCTGACTTGGTACAGGCATTTTCAAATGTAGAAAATGGTGGATTAAAAGCCTTTTAAATGTATGAAAAGCTAAAAATGTAAAGGGGAAAATCTTGTGATTCGAAATTGACTGTATGTGTGTCCATCATGTGTTTACATAATGATGGTATATATTCTTAGAATTAGAAGATGAAGAGCATAAAGTTCCAAAAACTCCACAGCTGAGGTTATTCTATTCCTCGGGAAGTAAATCCTCAATATTGTGTTCAACTACTGTATTGATGACACTCTCAAAATGAGTAAATAAATGACTGATTGGAATTCTAGAAAATTTTTTAGCAGACTTCCGTTGATAAAATCACCCTTTAGCCTTGTTATACCTTGATCCTTACTTATTAATAACAGTATTTGTTTTCCTCCGTTGACTTTTGACTTTAATTTTTCATCTCTCATTGTAATGTGGTTTTTTTCTGCGTAATTTTAATGCGTGACATTTTTAAATGTAGATACCTTTGAATAGATAATTAGAGGGAAGAGATATCGGTTTCATAATTTCAAAACTGTTACGTATTATAATTAACAAGGTAACTGGTGACAGATTCGTTTTCCTCTGATTAAATCCGCATAAACACCAAACAATAAATGTTAAGGTCAATATCTTATGCAAGTTCAAGTAATAAGGAAGAATTACCAGAAATAAAAAAAATAAGTGGGATGAACGAATTGTCTTATTACCATGAACTTAATATTTATTATAGTTTTTTTTATATTTAAATACGCTTCGTTCGAACGAACATAAATTACTTTTGTATAATACTATATAACTTATGTATATCAAATAAACTCATCATAGATACCAGGAATATAATTTAATATTTACGCAAGACGCGCGTTTCGTAAAAATTTTGCCAAATACAGCTAAGGTAGTTTATTCCTGAGGTAGAAAAGCCTTAGTTTTTCAAAAACTCTAAATTTTGTTAACAGTTAATTTATAATTATGAACATATCAATGATAACTCAAGTCAACACAGACGTGTTGACTACTGGGCTGGTGATACCCTCGGGGAAATAAATCTCCACCAGCAGTGGCATCGACCCAGTGGTTGCAAAAAGACTCATCAGCAACTGTCCCATCTGTTTCTTACCGTATTCATTTATATAAAAAAACTAAAACGCTAGTTTTATATCTATTCGACCACAATGACCATTGTCTTTAATTTAGCATTGCAATATCAAATGATAACATTCTTTATAATTGTAAATCAAAGTCTACAGATATATATAATGTGTGAAATAAGTCATCTGTTGAAATACATGATAAAATTGAGAATGGAAATGGGGAATGAGCCAAAGAGACTACAACCCGACCATAGAGCAGACAACAGCAGAAGGTCACCAACAGGTCTTCAATGCAACTAGAAATTCCCGCACCCGGAGTCGTCCTTCAGCTGGCCCCTAAATATGAATAAATATTAATTATTCTGATATCTTTCTTACAGATTCCGGAGAGACAAACAATCAAGTTCAACCTGACAATGTACAAGATGGACACGAACTAAATGCAGACTCAACTGTAGGTGATGTTCCGTCTATCAACCCAACAGTAGCTGCAGAACATGACAACGGATTCGAACTGAATCCATCTCCACAGGATGATTCAGTCGATGTTCCGTCTGTCTCAAATGGAGACAATTCAAATACTGACCAAGTTCAGGCGGACACTGATGCCTTGGATTATGGTAATACAGCCGATGAAAGGGAACATGGTTTCACAGGTGAGGGTTCAAATGACAATAATGCAAATGGAGATATTGAATCAGGTAATACAATAATCAGAAATTCTAACATTCAGGGTGGTAGAACTAATGACAATAACGACCAAACTGGTTCACAAACTGACATCGATAATGTTGATTTATTAACTGGTAGTTCAAATGATGGAAACAACTTCCGGTCAGCAGAACCGATAAAAACAGAGAAATCAAATGACGAAGGTTATGGGCCCAACTCAGATAATGTTAAAGGAGATGTATCAAGAAAGGATGATTTGAAAGTAGCTGATGGTGTCAGTTCAAACAGTGATGTATCTGATAATACCGGGTCTGATTCCTCAGATGAGACAGTGGATGGTACCAATCATAGACAGGATAATTCAAATGGAAATTCAAACAGTTATGACATTGCTGATCATAATGAAAAGGATTTCTTTAAAGAGAAGGAAAACATAGGCAGTGATAGAACACACGAGATAGACTCAATGTCTAACACGTTTGAAAACGCTGTTAGTGATGAAGCGTCTGACAGAATGGGCGAAATGATGGAAACATTTCAGGAAGATCAAGACAACTACAAAAATCAAGAACATTCAAACCATAAGACTTTCAATTTATATGATTATGACTCGGATCAAAATTTATTTGCTGTTTACGGAAAATTGCATGTTGATAAAAAGAAGAACAAAAATGACAAGCAACTTTCGGAAAATAGTGAAAGTATAGAAGAGCTACAGGATAGTAATATTAATATACATAATTTTGAAGGTGAACATGTTCTAGGAAAGAGCCAGGTCAAGATGTTATTTAATTGGAATAAAAAAAATCTGAGCAAAGGTAAAAATGAAACTGATAACATGTACTGGACGTACGGGAATGTTAATTCTAAAGATGTTGGTGACAATTCACAAACTATAAATCCGCTAAGAACTATTTTAAGACAAGATGACTCAGATTCATCCGATAGTAGTGAAAATAATCGGAGAAAGAAGATCAATTATAATATTAAAAGACGTTTAGACAAAAGTAGTGAGGATTCAAGTGACTCCAGTGAAAAATCGAGAAATAAAAAAGTACGACGAAGGAAGACAAGCTGTAAGTTTATTTTCTTCTATATATATACGTTGGTGTTCCCGTTTGAATGGTTTTACACTAGTAATTCTGGGGCCCTTTATAGCTTGTTGTTCGGTGTGAGCCAAGGCTCCGCGTTGAAGGCCGTACTTTAACCTATAATGGTTTACTTTTTAAATTGTTATTTGGATGGAGAGTTGTCTCATTGGCACTCACACCACATCTTCCTATATCTAATGAATGCTCATTGTCGGTAATATAAAATTTATTTGTACGAACTTTAGAAACCGGACGTTCGGAAAGCGAGACTCGCCAATCTTTATTGTGTTGCAGATACATTTTATATTTTCCGACAATGTAAATTTATTGTTTTTAACCTGAAATGACATCCAGCACTTGAACGTCATTTGGAACTCAAGTTTAAAAAAAAAGTTGAATACATTTTATATACTCGAATGGCTAAGTATAACCATAAAACAAGAGGTCGCTAAACAATATACTTTATATTATCAAAATCAAAATCATAAATGTACTGTAATTGAATTATTGTATTCCAGTACACTTATTCGTAGATATTTCGGTTATGCTGCACCTTTACTACGACCTCTTGTTATAATTGTCGCAACACAAAAAAATTACCGCGACAATCATCTTACGTGAAAATTAAATATAAATGACAAATTCCTGTTAAACAGTTTATCCAAACACTAACACTTATTTTAAACATAATATTCCAGAGAACTTATTGCTGCATATATCATATACTTATAATCCAGCTTCACATTCTAACCATATCTTAACCAGATAGTCTAAGAGCAAAAAACTTTAAGTTTTAAATAGATGTTTTTCTGTTCTGTTGTCTTGTGGCAAACTGGTCCATAGTAAGTCACTTAGATAATGTTATTGTACTCTAAATTAGAGACAACAGGGGTTACCGATGTTTGAATTGCATAAAAAATAAAGGAAAAAAAGCAAAATCTGTGTACGTTGTACGAACTCAAATAGGATCGAGTAGCATTTGTAGACAGGATATGCATCTCCTGCTTTGCAATCGTCGTTGCCGCTATGCAAATTCACACTCTGTCAAATCTCAAAATTTTGTATGTTTTACAACGTTTTTCCAATCTCTGAAACAGACAAGCACAACACATATTCAATATATAAAGTGTAAAACAAAACCTTTCATAAAGAAAATCACATTATTAAACGTATGCTATCAAACGGCAAAATGCATATGCAGGGCAATTACATGTTAATGTCATGTTCCTATTTACAGAAAAAAAAACACGTTGTGTTAGATATGTTGCGACAAATCAATCTTAGTTCTACCCACCAAGTCGGGGCATTTCTCCCTGAATGATACATTTCAAGTTAGACACACTGTATTGCATATTCTTAAGTATTTTGTTCAACCTCGTTACTGATCGAAACCACGATCTCCCACACTTGAGATGTCAGAGGAGTGGCTAAACTGCGTATCGAAATTATGGTTATAATGCCAATAGAATACCTGCTGATCGAAACCTGAAAAATGATCGAATAATACCATTTTTAGTATCTGTGATTTTAAAATTATACAGTGATGAAATTTCGAAACTTCATTCCGTTTTCATATTTGTTTTTCAATTACACATGATTTATTATAATTTCAGCTTGCAAAAATATAGATGTCATATTTGTGGTTGACTCTTCAGATGATGTTTCAAAAACTGAGTTCAGATATATCAAACAAACTCTAGTCAGAATTTCAAAAATGCTTCAAGATTATAGACATTCAAGGATGGGGGTTGTTTCATACGGAACAAGAATTTCAGATGTGATACATTTATCAAATAATGCGTCTGTTATGTCAAGATCAATACATATGTTAAAAGCCTCTGGGGGATCTAATAAACCATATTTAGGTATACTTGCTGGTCGAGCCTCGTTTTCAGATGAGATATCAGACAGAACAAAAAAGATTATAGTCTTTATTGCAAGTGGTTTGCAACAATACACAAAGCCAACATCACAACAGGCAAAAATGGCGAGGGAGGAGGGGATAAATGTAATGACAATAGGTTTTGGCGAAGGAGCGGTGAAACATGATCTCACAGAAGTAGCATCAAGACGTAGTATGGTTTATACATATGACAGGGCAGCTAAAATTTACGAAAATGCAGAAAAAATACCTTTGTATATTTGTAAAGGTAACGGTCATTTTTTATTTGTTTTAAGTATATATTTTCAATTTTCCTGTTTTCGCATGTAAGTTTTATAATAAATTTACAGTTGCGATTTATTAATGGTAAAAGGCAATTGTCTCATTTTAAATATTATTCCTTCTCAAAATCAAAAGACTGGAATTTGAGAAGCCATAAAACAGTTTGTGTTATTTTGATGTGAATATTTAAAACAAAACAACAGGCGGCTCGATGATGATCTACTACTTATGGACAGTTATTTGTTTTAAGTATATATTTTCAATTTTCCTGTTTTCTCATGTAAGTTTTATAATAAATTTACAGTTGCGATTTATTAATGGTAAAAGGCAATTGTCTCATTTTAAATATTATTCCTTCTCAAAATCAAAAGACTCGAATTTGAGAAGCCATAAAACAATTTGTGTTATTTTGATGTGAATATTTAAAACAAAATAACAGGCGGCTCGATGATGATCTACTACTTATGGACAGTTAAAGTAAACTATATTGAGTAGCTCGTTTTATAAAAGTATTACTGAAAGAGAGACAATTGTAATGTTACATCACATATATTAGGTATGTCTGCTGAATTTATTATTTTATAATCCTAATATGATTTGCATATTAGGAAAATTGTGTATATGATAGGTCGAGAGGACTTCCGGTAGTTGATCTTCAGTGTTTCTTCACGTTAGTTATTTTCGATAGACGACGTTCAACGAACTACTTTTCGTACCCAATGTAAACAAGATTGCGGCGATAATAACACCGATGTTAACAAACGTTATTCGTTTAATAAAATAATACACAAAAACATTCGTTTGAATGATAATACGAGTTTTTTGCAGTTTACTTTTTATCATGGAGTGCATATTTTTGCGTTAACAAACACATATATCCATGCACCAGGCCTGTTCAATGACATACCTATACAATTAACGAGTGATAGAGGTAACGAGCGTGAAAAAATATATTCAATATCTTCTATTTTAAAGAATTATAAGGATTACACGTCCTTTTAACGGAATCTATTGGTGTATAAACTGGACCAAGTCATATTTGTTTGTGAGTGAATTGGTCTATTTTCTACACCAATAAATTCCTTTAAAAGGGCGTTTAATCGTATAGTAAATAAATTGATTAGTTTGACAGCTTTAATTCTTTTTCTTTACAAAACTTTTATGTTTACACCTAAGATTTTAAAAAGTCAACGAAATCTCTCCTAACTGAATCTTTGAAGAAATTTCACATCAGTAAATAATTTGGCAGTTGTAAATTCATTTATTTAAAAACAAAATGGAGGAAGATATACAAAATAGTCTGAATATCCTCACCCCTCATATTATAAAATCAAATCACCCAAATAAAGGTCGTCAACTCTGAATTTTAATAGAAATCAATAACAAAATATTATGTATACTAAATCTCACTCTATTATATAAATTTTAGCAACAAAACGAAGAGCTAACCTCGATGAAAGTAAAAGTAGCGAAAACAACGACAGTTCAGACGAAAGTGACGATGGCAGTGGAAGTGAAAGTGACGTCAACTCTAGACGAGATAACTATCGTAATATGGACACTAGCACAAGCGAAGAATATAACGACAAAAGTGACGGAAGTGGCTCCTCATCTGGAAGTGATAATGGCTCTGATAACGAAAGTGACGATTGGTACGAGAGTAGTGGTGACGGAAGTGACTTGTTGGGAAAATCTGACGAGAATGACTATTCTGGAAACAGCAGCGATGATGAAAATTATAATTATAAAGGCAAGTCTGTTAAGAAAAGAAGATCTAGTGATCAAATCGATAAATCTGATAACAACAAGGATAGCGATTCCTCATCCAGCGACGAAAGCGATAACTCTAAGGAAAACAGCGATGATGGAATAAACTCAAGTAGTAGTGATGAAAGCAGCGATAGTGATAATAATAACAGCGATGAGAGTAACGCTAGTTCCTCTGACAGTTCTACTAATAGCAATGATGCTGACACTAGTTCTTCAGATAGCTCTAATAGTAGCAATGATGGGGACGCTAGTTCTTCAGATAGCTCTAATAGTAGCAATGATGGGGACGCTAGTTCCTCTGACAGTTCTGATAATAGCAATGATGCTGACACTAGTTCTTCCGATGGCTCTAATAGTAGCAATGATGCTGACACTAGTTCTTCCGATAGCTCTAATAGTAGCAATGATGATGACGCTGGTTCTTCCGATAGCTCTAATAGTAGCAATGATGGGGACGCTAGTTCTTCCGATAGCTCTGATTCGGAAGTAAGATGGAACGCATCAGACTCAGATGAAGCTGAGGCTGATCGATCGCTTTTGCAGAATAAACCCGAAGGTAATACTAGTAGTCATATTTTTATGATGAGCTTCATAAATTGAATTGTTAACTTTTTGGCCCCCCTTAATGTTCGTTAACTTCGTTTATTATTTGGCAATTTTTACTATTTTTAAGTCGCGTATAACTGATGAGTCTTTTGTAGAAGAAATAAGCGTCTGGCGTACAAAATTTAATTCGCGTACGTATAAATGATGAGTTTATTTAAACAAAGGAACATTTTTTAACCTACATAGTCGATGTACAATTATCGACAGTTTCGATTCCACTTAACTTCTGAAATTCATGCGTGTAATTAGAATTAAGAATGAGAACCACAATGAATAATGCAATTAAAATATTATTTGAGATGTTTTATTATTTGCAAAACATCTAAGATCGTAATTTGTTGGAATTAGTTCTGAATTTGCTTAATATATTATGAAGTTTGCATGATCTAACTTTTCCACATGTATATATCGTTCAAATGTCAACATACACGTGTTTTACATGAGTACAGTAAAAACAAGCTTAACTTGTATCGAGTAATACGAATCAGAACTTAAAATTTGGTATATTTGTCTTTTGCGTTTTCTATCATAGAGTTGCTTTTGTTTTTCATTAATGCTAACCTGATATTCTATTCATATCTTTAATGCTGAAAAACTCACGATCTATTTGCATTTGTAACCCGATAAAAACTAAATTTTTTTAAATGTTTTAGAATTTTAATATAATTTATTAGGATCAAACTTAATATCGTCAGGAAGTTTTGTTAACATGACAGAACCGACACATGTGATAGTTTCACTATTTAAGCATAATGACATGGACAGGTACTTAAGGTCCGGATATCCTTTGGGTACCCCTGAGTGGGAGTATTCCGAATAACATGAATAACACACATACAGTTTTCTTTTCAGTATATCTTTGTTTAAACTTATATTATTTTTTTTGTCTTAGACTATAAGTTTGAGACACCACTTTGAGACATATACCGGTCGTTTGATATATATATTTCAACTAAATCAATGTAAAATGATGTCTGCCATTAGCTTCAACATATATTCCAAGTGAAAACAAATCATAAACACGTATATAAAAAAAACGAATTGAATGATTCAGACGAGTGGTGTCATTCGTTGTTCTCTGACACAGGGGGCACCAATTAGTTATCAAAGGTACCAGGATTATAATTTAGTACGCCAGACGCGCGTTTCGGCTACATAAGACTCATCAGTGACGCTCATATCAAAATAGTTATAAAGCCAAACAAATACAAAGTTGAAGAGCTATGAGGATCCAAAATTCCAAAAAGTTGTGCCAAATACGGCTAAGGAAATCTATGCCTGGGATAAGAAAATCCTTAGTTTTTCAAAAAGTTTAAAGTTTTATAAACAGGAAATTTATAAAAATGACCACATAATTGATATGCATGTCAACATCGAAGTGCAAACGGATGTCCTATCAACAAGTACCTGTGGACATAATTAATAAATTTTTATTCAATACCTCGTTCAAAGTAATATACAGCATATTGATATAACATGTTTCCTATAGAGCTACATATTGATCAGAGACTCTCCTTTTTGAATTTCCCTTGGAGTTAAGTATTTTTGTGATTTTACTTTTTTATTTTTCTCGGGCCTGTTTATGAAATGTTAATCGTTTGGTTACTTAATTGTATTTTATGGTATTTCTTTAACATGTTCTGTCCGACATTTAGTTCATCTTAGTTTTTTTTCTATACATATGCAATTTGTCACATATTTAATTTATGTCAATGAGTATCGGGGTCCTTTAATTATTTATTCATTCCTAAATATTTAAGGTGGTACCTAACACTTTCACTAAAATAAATTTGGGTCGTTTATTATTCATAAACTTTTGACAAACTACTTACTTTGACCCTTTGACAAAAATATAAAATTTCAAAAAATTTGAACCAACCATTTTATCAGAAAATTACACTGATTATATAGCAGTTTGACAAATACTAATTTTGATTATTGAGAAGCTTTATATTACCCTAACAACACAACGTAATTAAAACGTTTAACTGATTTTACAGAGTTATCTCCCTGTAGTGTAAGGTACCATCTTAAGCCATTTTCTTTAAAACGTTTTCATTTAACCTTTATTTGCTGCAGATTTATGTCGCAATTCTAAGATGATCAGAGGAGTTGGATACAAAGTACACCCAACACACTGCGATAAGTTTATCCAATGTTATTTTGATGGATTTGGTAATACACGAGCATCACTAAAGACATGTCCATTCGGAGAGTATTGGGATCAACATAAAGTTGCTTGTGTTGATGCGCAAATGGCTAATTGTCCAAATGGTAATGCATACGAAAAACGTTTAGCCATAGTTTTGAGGGTACCATTGGCGTATGGTTTATGTTTGTCATTTATAATTACCAGTAGCCTTGAAACACTGATTTCGAAACCGGCTCGTGGCAAATGCGTTCGACTCTTATCTTAATGGGTTTAAAGGAAAGCTACCTTAGAACTAACTATTACAAATATAACATAAAAAGCTAATTTTATAAGACTTTTTTTTTAAATTGAATGTTAGAAATAGACAAAATATAGGACTGTATGAACGCAAAAGAAAAGGTAAACCTTAACGATTCAAAGATGTGTGTTGAGGGGGGAGGGGGGATTTCTGGATCTGGTATCATTTTTTCTACTGGAATCCAAAAGGTATCTCCCTTAGTGGAAAAAAAATATCTCCTTGAAAAAAATGAATGTCTACAAAACTTTAATCTTGCTAGAATTGTCAATTACATTTTAAATCTCTAACAACCTTTCGCCAATGTCTTTCTTAGAATGTTATATTCTTTTCCTGTTTTAGGTAAATCATTTTTTACCTTTCCGTTAAATTTTTGAATATCACGCCAAAAGATTATTATAACATCATGAAAACATGATCAAAATCCTATTACACTGTCAAAATATAGGGGTTATGCCCAACCGGAAAGGGATCAATTTAACACTTCAATGTTATATTCACTAGCAATTAACACGATGCTGTTAATTGCTTATTATTGTTTACAATTTATTAACCTTATGTCGTTTTATTTTTGAACTTCCTTTGTGTTAAAGTAATAAATGTACGAATTTCGTAATTGCTATAAAAAAATTAT
The DNA here is from genome assembly GCA_019925275.1 of Mytilus edulis. Taxonomy (NCBI): domain Eukaryota; kingdom Metazoa; phylum Mollusca; class Bivalvia; order Mytilida; family Mytilidae; genus Mytilus; species Mytilus edulis. The sequence goes on from CM034357.1 coordinate 18,461,789, forward strand.
AACAACAATTATAATTTATTTACGTTTTAATAATGACGTAGTTCATGACCGCAATTAAATTGACTAATAAAATATTAGTAATCAAAACTGTTAGAACCACTATATTTTAACATCTCTCTTCTAAAAATAGATTTTATTATCCCTTTACATCATTTAAATCAAACATACATACAAATTATGTTTTACAAATAATTTTATTGACTTTTTGACGATCTGTTATCCAACAAGACAGTATTACTATAAAACATCATAGTATTTGACCAACCATTTCGAAAAACCTATCTTCATAACATTCCTGAAATTCTTGTGCATCTATTTGTTGGAATAGGAGGATATGTTTTACTCGGCATACTGTAAAACATGGTATGATACGATGGTATGGTATGTGGTATGGTATGATGGTATGGTACGAATACCATCATACCATGGTATACATGAATGGTACCATGGTATGGTATGATGGTATGGTACAAATTACTATACCATGGTACAAATTATTATGCTATGGTATGAAGCATGGTATGGTTTTTCAAAAGAGGAAATTTTGAAAAGTTAATAAACCTATTCTTAAACAGGATTTTATTAAATATCTGTTTTCTTTCTTTCTTTTTTGACCTTTTCCAAAACAAACTTTTTTTTCAATGAGAAACAGGAACAAGAATTTTGGTTGAAAAACAATGTAAACAAAATAGTCATTGGTTCAATTTTAAAATCTATGATCATTTCAAAAAACATTATCAATGCTAATGAGCATATATATGTATATGCTTGGGTGGGTTTGGATGACTTTTAAATAAAACAGGGATTTAGCTGGTTGAGGAGTGGCCAATTTACCCTATAACCATGATAACTTTGATGAATAACTAAGAGGAGGATTATACTTTAATGAGGTTACACTACCACAGTCAACATTTATGAGATTTCTGACAGCATCCTGTTAACTTTGGGATAAACTATAGATAGGAGACAGTAATGAACTACATTGGTTAGAGGTATAGGGCGAGGGTTGAGATCTCACAAAACATGCTTAACACTGTCACATTTGTTGCACCTGTACCAAGTCTGGAACCTGTTCTCTAGTCTTGTTTTTTTTTAATTTTGGTTCATTTATATGTTTTGGAGCGTATTGTCACGTTTATTTTATATGAACTAGTACACATTTTTGTTCAGAAAATGGCCATATAACTTCTAACCCCACCCCCTTTTTGAAGTTAAATTATTGCTCCCTTAGGAGCCAGCTTCAGCCCGCCTCCTGGTGCAAGATTTTTTCACTGTGTAAGCGACTTTTTTTGTTTACCTTGGACTGTTTTCTACTCTCTGGTCGGGTTGTTGTTTCTTTGACACATTCCTCATTTCCATTCTAAATTTTATGAAAGATTTACTATACTCAAAGACAGTTACATATATGCTGTTTATGTCACTCCTTTGAGCAAGCACAGTAAAGAAAGAAATGGACAGCAAATTTAATGTGATTAGCGTGAATCTTAAAATTCTTGTAAACAACAGGTACATGTAAGATCAGTTCTCAGGGACAAATTATGTCCAAAAACACTTTAAGTGTCTAGTAACAAATTACAGGAATCCCATTTTCATATAAACAGTAAACAACATTTCAAATTTTAACAGAACAGATGGCAGCCAGTGAGTTGAAAACAGTTAACAGTTTAATCTTGTCTCAAATAACAGTTAAAAACACAAAGGCAAAAACAGGTTAACACAAAAAGGTATTGCCCACCCCCCCTCTCTCTCTTATAGTTCATTATGTTGATCATTTTCTTATACTTATAGTTCAAAATAAGTCTACATATATAAAGGATACTACATCGTTCATTAATATCATTGAGAAATTAGAACCTATGGCAAACAGCCTTTTGGTTTCGTATAATATAACACAGATGTTTACTAATCTTCCTCAAACGTCCTGTAAACGAGCCCATGACAGTTTTGACAAATCAAGCTCTGTCATCAACATTTGTTGAGAATTTTTTTAGAAAACATAGCATTTGAATTCGATGGAAAAATTTATAAACAAATAATAGTTGCGGCAATTGGTGCAGTCCCTTCACGGGAAATCTGTGATATATTTAATCATGTTAAAATATTCGAAATAATGAATCAAATACTTTAATTCTGCATTACATAATATTCTATCATGGCAGATATAGGGACAATATGTATTCATAATATTCGATGGAACATCAGATGAAATAATAGATTTTTTTCGTCTAGCAAATTATTATAACCCTTTATCAAAGCTAAAAGGAAAAACAATCTTTCTTAAATGTTGATGTAATTAAAGGTCAAATATTTACAACACATGGCAATTATAATTGACCTTGAAATACATTTTAAAGAAACTTATTCCTATCTCTATCTGCACAGAAATAGCTGTCACTCTCAGCATGTATTAAAAAAATGAAATAAAATTGTTTAATAAAATCTCACATAATAAAAAAAGACTCATTCCTTGGTTGATATTGTGCATTAACTTCCATAATGCACATTGTTTTTACATATAAATGAAGAAAACAATATACACTCTACAACATGTGGTATCTATCAACTAACATAGTATTATATTAGTGACAGTTTAATTTAAAAGTATGGTGTTTTCTAATCCACACAGGAGATGCATTCACTTTTTATTCACATTTTTAATTGAATTTCTTGGCCAAAGATGTAGACAGAATATGCAACTGTTTAAAGTGTCATATTTCAAAACAATATATAAGTTGACCATTGACAGAAGGTTATGCAATAAAACTTTAACTACATTATCTAGATTATCATCAAACGATATGCAGTACTTCCCAAAATTTCAAAGAATAATTGACAGCCATTTATAATGTGTCAGAACAGGACATTATATCTATCTTATCTTGTTATCTGAGATGTTTAAATTGAGTTTTCTCTTGTTTTCTGTTCACAGCTTTATACATGTAAGTGATAGTCTATCTGGTTTGTCTACATCTATTTCGTAGAATATTATTTTAATAAATAAAACATATATATAATGTCAACAAATTAAAACAAAATCATAGTTCATATTACCTAAATTAATTTTTCAAAATTTCCTACTTCGAAAAACCATACCATGCTTCATTCTATCAAGTTATACCATGGCATAATAATTTGTACCATGGTATAGGAATTCGTACCATGGTATAGGAATTTGTACCATACCATCATACCATACCATGGTACCATTCATGCATACCATGGTATGATGGTATTTGTACCATACCATCATACCATAACACATACCATACCATCGTACCATACCATGTTTTACAGTATGCCGTTTTACTCATCAGTGAAAAAAGACAAAAAATAAACAACAGAATGAAAAACGTAACTTAAAAAACTGAACAATAACCAGACACAAAACCCCTCCCGTGAAAAAAGGAAATGATATCAGGTGTCCCGGAAGGGTCAGCAGATCCTGCTCCACATAAAACATCCGTCGTGTTGCTAATGAACAGAAAGGTTTATAAAGATTCAAAATAAAAATAATAAACCCCTTGATTTGTATAATATCTCTTCGTTATAGTATGAATTAATAAAATTGAAAATTGAAATGGGGGAGCGTGTCAAAGAAACAAAAATTAAAAATCAAACAAGACTAACAAAGTTCAGAGGCTCCTCACAGGCGCAAAAATGCAGCGGGGTTAGACATGTTTTGTGAGATCTCATTCCTCCCCCTTTACCTCTAGCCAATGTAGAATAAAGAAACACATATCAATACGCACAGTAAAACTCAGTTTCAAAGAAGTCTGATGTCAAAATAGGTAACAAAAGAAACTAAACAAAATGACAATGATACATTAATTTACAAAGGACTACTATCAGTTACTGACATGCCAGCTCCAGATCCCAATTAACCCATTTATGTCAGCTTATAAAATAAATATCGTAAGGAAATAACTAATACTTCAAACTCCGTAAAATCGGTGCCTGTTTTGCTAAACATTCACTGGTTCAACGCAGTGTAACAAAGAAGACGTCACCAAGAGTTTGATAAAACATGTTTTACGGAAGTGTTAGAAAGGGTTACTAGTGTCTTTGTTCTGCAATCAGGCTTTGTCAGTTTTGTATTATTTTTAATTTTACTTTCTTGTGTACAATTTGGTGTTTAGTATGACGTTAACGATAACTGAACTAGTATAAATATTTGTTTGCGGGCCGGCTGAAGGACGCCTCCGGGTGCGGGAATTTCTCGCTGCATTGGAGACCTGTTGGTGACCTTCTGCTGTTGTTTGTTCTATGGTTGGGTTGTTGTCTCTTTGACACATTCCCCATTTCCATTCTCAATTTTATTTGTACCAAAATAACATGATTGTCCCCCACCAATTGTGTTATATGGACTATATGGTTTATCGACAAGGATATGTTTTTTTCCTTGTAAAGGAAAAGGCTGTGTGCACGATACTATGAAACATATCAAGCCACTAGCAGAGTAATTCTTTATGAAAAAGGAAACAAAAATATACACAAATCTCTGGATCATTTCTTCAAGTAAAACAAAACATAATTATCCTTAAGACATTCAAAAAATATATATAAGCTACATCAATGGTTTCGATGAAAATTGTCACGTCCGCATTAACATGTGATTCTAAAACTGTAAATATAATTCTGATTTTTTTTTTAGATCCATGTAAAGCTTCGGCGCTGTTAACAAGAGCAATTAAAAACAGCTGTCGTTCATACTGGGGCTGTCACAAAGGTCAATCAGTTGTCAAATGTTGTCCAGAGAAAATGTCTTATCAGCCTAGAAAGGGATGTGTTCCCGATCCTGACTGCAAAAGTGAATGTCCACCAGAAGAGGGACCAGAATATGGTAATTTTGTACATGTGTAAATTGAACCTCATTTGGTTCACGTGAAACTAAACATTTCAGCTGTCAAATATTTAATTCCCTGTGAGCGAGCCTAAGCCCATAAATTTTCTTACAATAACAACTGTCGAAGATACAATCTAACAGGTGATGGAATTCTGAAGGTATTATAAGGCCTATATGGTACAAGAAAAAGAGGACCGACATATACCAAAGGAATATTCAAACTCATCAGTCAAAAACAAATAAACAATGCCATGGCAAATCATAACCGATAAACACCAAACAAATAAACAATGCCATGGCAAATCATATCCGATAAACACCAAACAAATAAACAATGCCATGGCAAATCATAACCGATAAACACCAAACAAATACACAATGCCATGGCAAATCATAACCGATAAACACCAAATAAATAAACAAATAAACAACAAAGAAAATAAAAGAGCTGAGCATTGTGTAAAGCGAAAGCATGGACAACCAGGAAAAGATAGTTGTTTATTTATCCATGAAATCAAAAACGAGAATTTGACAAATCAACACTTTAAGTTCAGCACAGCATAGTACATGAAAAGCAGGTCCATTTCAGTTGTTCATTCACTTGTTTGACATTGCTAAAAGCAAAGCGATTGATTCTGTTTATAAGAACGTTCATTGTTCTTTCCGATGGAAAAAAATCATTCTTGTTTGTTATACTACTGTTCGAGGAGACATTTGACTCCCCCGCTTTCATATAGTTTACGACCATGGATAAGTCAATGTTTACACAAATATAACATCACTGTTGGCTTATTCGGCACTAACGGTTCCAGATAATTTAAGACTATTCATTTATTAATAAAATATCTCTATTGAAAGGATTGCATGGATCAATTAATCCCTTTTCTTTTCTAAATTCAAAGTTAATGTTAAACCAATGCTAAGTATAAGAAATGTTTAGTTTCCTATGACATGAAACACATACACAGTATAACATAAATATCAGCGATTGCAATAGGTAAAAAATTATTGCCAAACGGACAACTATCCAACAGATTACAAATGAGGTGGATGAATATATTGAAACCAAAATGAATAATGTATCAATCGTGTTTCCCTTTTTGTAGGGACTTGTGATAAGAAACCGTTGTTTGGAAAGCCATTTCTGTATAAACAATGGATTGAAAGCGGACATTGGGTGGAGATGTTGTGTGCCCCTGGAACACTTTTCGATGATAATGATTGTGGATGTACAATGCGATCAACGCATATGACGTCACTTGGAGTCAGAGCCATAGCAAAAGAAAGTATGTTAATCAACTGTTCACAGATATGAAATGTCTGGATGATAAATGAAGTCGTATTCAGTTTTGAGTTCATTTTTATACGACCGCAAAAATTGAAAAAAATTTGGTCGTATATTGGTATCACATTGACGTCGTCGTCGGTAGTCGTCGTCGTCGTTGTCGTCCGAAGACATTTGGTTTTCGCACTCTAACTTTAGTAAATATAGAATAACCATACATTGTCTCGAAATATCAATGTTATTTGTACAAGGCTTAGAAACAGGTAGAAAGCGAGGCTGTGCCGAGCATTTCTACCTGTTTCGAGCCGAGTACAAATAACCAATTGATATTTCGAGACAATGTATGGTTATTCTTTATATACTGCAACTCTTATAAGTGTTCTAAATGAAGTATTTAGGGTAAAAACCATCATTTTTTAATTTGAAGCGGACGACGTAAAATTTCCGCGAACCTGTATGTTTTATTGACGTCATAAATAAAACTCTACGGAAACGCATTGTCAACGTCATAAACAAGGTGATATACGGTCAGTGACTGTATATCACATATGAATATACAGTCAATGCAATTTGACTGCTCAAATAGGACAGCTGCAGTATATAAGTAAATAGAAACCTATGAAATTTAAACACAAGCTTTATGACCATAAAAGGAAGGTTGGGATTGATGTTGGGTGTTTTGGTCCCAACTGTTTATGAATGAGGGGCCAAAAAGGGCCCAAAATAAGCATTTTTCTTGGTTTTCGCACAATAACTTTAGAATAAGTTAATAGAAATCTATGAAATTTAACACAAGGTTTATGACCACAAAAGGAAGGTTTTGATTGATTATGGGAGTTTTGTTCCCAACGAATTAGGGGCCAAAAGGGGCCAAAATTAAACTTTGTTTGATTTCATCAAAAATTTAACTATTGGGGTTCTTTGATATGCCAAATCTAACCGTGTATTTAGATTCTTAATTTTTGGTCCCGTTTTCAAATTGATCTACATTAAGGTCCAAAGGGTCCAAAATTAAACTTAGTTTGATTTCATCAAAAATTGAATTCTTAGGGTTCTTTGATATGCTGAATCTAAACATGTACTTAGTTTTTTAATTATGGGCCCAGTTTTCAAGTTGGTCCAAATCGGGGTCCAAAATTAACCTTTGTTTGATTTCAACAAAAATTCAATATATGTGGTTCTTCAATATGCTGAATCTAACCATGTATTTAGATTTTTAATATTTGGGACCGGTTATCAAATTGGTCCACATTGAGGTCTAAAGGGTCCAAAATTGAACTTTTATTTGATTTTATCAAAAATTGAATTCTTGGGGTTCTTTGATATGATGAATCTAACCATGTATTTAGATTTTGGATATTGGAATACCACAAAGGGATTGTAAGAATTGTCTTTGGGAGTTATGGCTCAAACCGTTAAGGAATAAGGTGCAAAAAAGGGGGTAAAGGGTTTCCAGGTTAATGGACAATTACTTAAGTACAAAACATAATTTAACAGCAGTGTAAGGTTGGTAATTGAAACTCATTTTAATAGCTCACCTAAACTGCTCTTAAATTTATGTATATTGGAAATTTGCCAAAAATTGGTTATTAATAAATTCCATTGGAAATTTGCCAAAAACTTTGGTTTAATGAACTTCATTGGAAATTTGCCAATATGAAATGTTGCATTGGAGCTATCTTTCTTTGTCCAGAATAGTAGTCAAATCAACTTAAATCATGACTGTATGACATTTTATATTTTATGATGTATTTAAATGAATAGTAATTGTTGAAAACTCCATTAGAAATTTGAATTGAGATCATTTTTGGAATAAGGGAAAGGGGGAGGTGAAAAAAAAATTGGTGGGGTTCAATTTTTCTTATTTCAGATTTCAGAAATGAAAAAGAAAATTTCTTCAAATATCAAAGGATTAATATTCAACAGCATAGTGAATTGCTCAAAAGCAAAAAAACATTTTAAGTTCATTAGACCACATTCATTCTGTGTCAGAAACCTATGCTGTGTCAACTATTTAATCACAATCCAAATTCAGAGCTGTATCCAGTTTGAATGTTGTGTCCATCCTAGCCCCAACAGTTCAGGGTTCGACCTCTGCGGTCGTATAAAGCTGCGCCCTGTGGAGCATCTGGTCTATAGACAAATTAGTATAAAACATCAAAATATGAATTTACTTTTTATGTTCAGACAAATCGATTTGGGTTCGGATTAAGTAACTCAGGATATTTTCGGTAGTGTCGGTACCTATTGACAAAATATTGCAGTTGTTTTTCACTTGTTTTGTTGATTGATGGCGTTTGATTTTGTTAGTTCTTTCCCAAGGCATAGATTAGCCGTATTTGGCACAACGTTTTGGAATTTTGGGTCCTCAATGCTTTTCAACCTTTTTGTTTGTTTGGCCTACTAACTACTATTATTTTTATCTGAGCAACACTGATGAGACTTATATGTTCAAACGCGCGTTTGGCGTTTCAAATTATAAGCCTGGTACCTTTGAAAACTTTTTATGGTGTTCCCCTTTTGGAATTTGCTTTGGAGTTCGGAATTTTCGTTATACTTCTCTATTTATTTGCGTACATGTATGTCGAGTGCCTTTTTCTCCTATTTTTCACGGTATGTCTGATTATGTTGGGTTTGAAACCAGGTTCAATCCACCATTTTCTACATTTTAATATGCCTGTATCAAGTCAGGAATATGACAGTTGTTGTCCATTTGTTTGATGTGTTTTATTATTTGATTTTGCCATTTGATAAGGGACATTCCGTTTTGAATTTTCCTAGGAATTCAGATTTTTTGTGATTTTACCTTTTCAGCATCTGATAATCATGTAGATGTATATATCTTTTATGGCATATTAAACCATGGCGGAAAATACAAGTATATAACTTTTTCAAGTGCAGCGCTGCGAATATGTCAGTTCAGATACATGCCTGACAAATTATGCAATTGCTTTACATTTAAAACAATCAGTAATTTTGAAGATATGTCATTAAAAGTATTTATAAAGCTGACATAAATCATAATAATCAGAATAAAGGTACAAAATATTGCTACCCCGTTACTATAGATTTGAATCGTACAATTTCAGCCGGACTTAAAACTGACTTAAATATTATGTATTGAAGAGATAAAATCAATGTGTTTGCATTCCAACATTTATCTCTAGAATCTAAATTGAATTTACCAATCTGTATCAAAAAATGTTTTTCAGAGTTTTGAGAAAAAATCATATAAAATCATAATTTTGAAATATCTTATTTCATAGCATGTAAACCTGAGCTATACCTGCCCTTCTGTCAAGGAGTTAAGGACTGGTCTAATAAAAATACTTTAGTCCAGAATGAAGATGATAGGGTGGTCGTGGTTAATGGCAAAGCTTATTTTGATGGAAAGTCCAGTCTATTTATACCAAGATTTTCTGGTGCACATTATGGAGAAAGTATATATATAAAAATAAGGTGCGTATTTAAATTCATGGATATATTAAAAGAAGAAATGTTCAATCACAGGAACGTCACACGATAACATTATTTAACTATGTGATACTTCGGAAGTTCCTGAGTAAAAGCTGTGTACATGGATTAAGCTTTAATTTTTCTACCCTTTCGTCGTATAGCTCTGCAATTCGCCAAGTTTTCAGAATTTTAAAAAACTATAGGTAATCTCATTGTTCGCACACGAAAATAAAAATAACATTACGTCAATGGTTGAATTTCTATCGTGTATCACGTTTTAAACCAATCACAATGTTTTGGTGTACGCTTTTGAGATATTTCCCAGAATGTATTAGATTCTGAAACGGCGAATTGTTTCGTTCCTTATATATCATCGGCTTTCTAGTATTCATCATTGAGTGATTCTTATGACTGTATATCCAGAAAAGGGCTTTAAACGCATAAAAACTTTAAAATACTGTTCTCTTTATTTTTACCATGCTTCCACAGAAGACAGGCCACATCCGCTGTTAACATTCCTATGCATGGATAAACTTAATTTACTTTTATCAAATACATAAATGTGCCTAAAGATTATCAGCACCTAGTACTATATGTGTAAAACAATAACCATAAATATGAAAAATGCTGTATTAATAAATGATTAAAAGGTTTGCAAAGTACTGACTATTATTTTTTTTTTAAAGATATAAACCTGTTTTTTCTGACGATTCTCCTGATAAACAAACTGATGATAAAAATGAGCCCGTCTTTGAAACAAGAAGAAAACGATCGATTCTTAGCAGGCAACGGAGAGATTCAAATATAGAAAATGACGGTCAAAATGGCGACACAATAGGATCAACAAAAACAGAAACCAATCAAAATGTAGAATCTAACCTGGAACCCACCAATCAAGTTGGAGAATCCATGACAGATACAAAAATACCTAGTAAAAATGACGGTTCCTCGTTTTCGAATGTAGAAATTAACAGTCAAAACATGGAAGAGTCTTCAGTGTCAAACAATCAACATTCCAATGATGATTCTCAGCATTCTTCATCTTTTGGGGATATTTCTAATCAGGGCGCCACTGACAATGCTAAGCCGATTGTTTCTGACGGTGCGATACTTGACAGCTCAAATAACGGTAACGACAATAAAGATGAGCAGGATATTTCTTTGTCAGGCACCAATGATATCAATGATGATACAAACAGTATAAATGAGAAAGGCCTAAGTGATGATACCACTATCAATCAAGCTGACGATAACAAGATTTCAACAAGCCAATCATCTGGAGAGGCGGGAAATGTAAAAGATTTGAATTCTAAAAACAAAGACGATGATGGAGACGGAAACGATAATTCTATATCGATGTCAAAATCGTCTGGTGAGATAGAAAAATCTGCCGATAATATCCAAAGTGGGAAAAGTTCGTCCGATTCCGACAGCGGTGAACAGTATTCGTCGTTTTTTGAAACATCACAGTTTGATGATCAACAAAATACTCAGAACGATTACCACTTCGATAACAGTGACAATAACATTCAAAGAACTGTTAAGGAGGAGAATGGTGGAAATAGCAATCAAGATGAATCATACTTTTCGAGCTGGTTCAGTAATGGGAACGGGAACAGTGTTCAAAACGATAACTCAGAGCATGAGGTTTCATCAAATGTTCAAAATGATAAAGATAGTGGAAGTGGTGAATCTTATTTCAAAGACTGGTTTGCAAACTCTGACGAAAAAAGTGAGCGTGTCGATTTTAAACAAGATCAAAATAATGATTTAGCAAGTAGCCAGGAAAGAATCGATCAAAATAACGGTATATCTAATCAAGGGGTTAAACAGGGAAGTCATATAAATGACGGATCGTCAAGTGAAGAGAACGAAAAGCAGAATACAAGTTTGAAAGAGTTTCAGTCATCTAGTTCTATTAGAGGACGAAAATTTACATTTAGCCACGGGTCAGGAGAAAAAAGAGATTTTTACCGGGATTATAGTAGCGATGATGGTAACAATGAAGGAGATGCTATAGAATCATGGGAGAATTCGAGTGAGGAAAATACAATACGCAGACGAAAGGTTAAGACTAGGAATAATAGTGATAGTAGCGATGACAGCCAGAAAAGCGATGACAGCAGTGGTCAGAAAAGGCGTCGTAAAAATACTCGTGGGAGTAGAAATAGCGATAAAGATACTGACAGTGACGTCAGCAGCGCAATTAGCGAAGGATATGTTGATAGTAATTTTGAATTAAGTTCCGACTTTGGCAATTCAAATCTTGAAGCTGATATTACTGGTGTAGGCGTTAACCATCCAACGGGAGAAATGTATTTTGCAAAGACAAACATTGATGAAAAGCGTGAAAGATTAAAATCTATTAGAAGGATTCGAAGAGAAAGAAATGAAATGTTGCGAGAAATGGAAAATTCTAGATTAGAAATTATAAATAATGTGAATCTTAATGAAAAAAGATTTCAACAGAATCCAAGGTCAGATATGGCGCTGATATCAAACGGAGCATGCAGTAGAAAGTCCAAAAACTGTCTCGAAGATCCATCTCTTTCGATTGGTACAAGCAGAGATGCAACCAGTTTTTTTGTTTATGCTACAGAAAGCAAAAGGACGAACATTAAATTAAGTAAAAGTGATAATGTGAGTACAAATAGTGCAAAGATAAAAACTCTCTAAAGATGCCTTTCTAATAATAGGGGGTGCAAGGTACGAGTGGGAATAAATAAATCAAAACAGTTGACAGCCAAAACAGAGCATTACATTTTTTTTAAAACTTCCGAAATTTTGTGCAAAAAACAAGCTGAGAAATAGTAACTAGGGAAATAAATCATCAATAAAACAATTCAAAACTATTTATAATGTAGTAGCTAGAGAGGGTTCATAAATATTTTCAAACAATCAAATATAAATGAAGATATAAATAGACATTTTCATTTCTCTATTAAAAGCCAATATGACAAAAATTTCAGTCATCGTATGCAGGACAATTTTAAAAGAGAGTTCACGTTTCCTCAGTAAAAATTGAAAATCATTAATAATTAATAAAGTGATAAAGGTTACTGACGTGAATACTTTTATCTGACTGTTGGTAAACATAAAACCATGCATCTAACATACTTCACTTTAAAAGAAGATCAAATTGCTGAAAGACCTGACTCAGATTGAAAAACTTTCCCCTTGTATGAAGCATACTATCTTGGTAATAATAAGAATACACCAAATCTGGTTGAATTTGTTCTCGTTATGAACATGCATGAAATATTTTCCACTTCACGTTAAGGTCAAGTGACAGTAAATAGGCTATGTCACAGATTTCATTAAAAAATTACATACAACTCTGGCTCGATGAACTTCAACTGCAAATCGAAAAACTAATGCATTTATTTCATTTATCATTTGAAAAATTACTTGTTGAGTTCTTTCAAAATAGGTTAACATTTCATTTTGTATAGAAACCACCATAAATCGGCGAAAAGCCTTCTAAAATTTGTCTTAAAATCACCAATCTCTGATTCTGACTCCATAGATCTTTCATATATGTTGTTGCTACACAAATTTAATCATTTCACAATTTAGGATGATGATGATTGGAGGACAGTGATATTTACAATAAATGAGGGCGTGTTTCGAGCTTATGACGAAGATTCAACAGACTTTGAACCCGTGTCAGGTAAAAAAAAACTTGCATATCAATGAAATATATGAAAAATTGTATTTTCCTGATTCAATGAATTACTTTTTGTTCGCACTTTATAAGAAGATCTGTAACATAAAGCTGAAGATATTTCAAAGTAAGGTTTTAAACACAGCTAAACGAATCTATAAAAGAGCCATTTTACGTTAATACTATTCGTTGGCATTTGTAGAAATTTGATTTGCCGATTAAAAAAAAAACGCATTGCCCCCACGATAAATCCCATATCCTCAAGGCCTTTGTTAATAAATATATTTATTTTGCACTTTAGTACTTGTAATTTATATTATAAATACAAAAATGTAAGTACCTTTTTTGCTTAAATAACTAGAAAATGGTATGTATAGGAAAATTTGTAGCGCATCAGCATTTTATCACAGTAATTGTTTTAAAAAAAGTACAATACTAGTAGACCCTCATTTCACTCTAGTATTGTTGTGGTGTTGTTTTTTTTTGTGTGTGTGTTTTTTTTTTTTTTTTTTTTTTTTTTTTGTGTATTTCTTTTCACTGAAGGTTTCAGCTATTGGTTGCACGGTATGTTGTGCATCTTAAAAATATTAAATTTTCTGAGTTATCTTTCTTTGACTTTCCAGGTCCAGTGAAAACAACATTTGCTGGTATATATATTGGGCAAGGTACTGGAATGGAGAACTTTAAAGGATATATGGATGAGGTGATTTTAATTTATTTCTCTCTACGCATATTTGGTTCAGCTAGTTATAAAACAAGGTTTTCTAGAAAAAAAATGAGGGTCGAAAGATACCAGAGATACTGTCACACTCATAGATAGAAAACAAATGACAACGCCATGGCTAACAAAGAAAAACGCAAACAGACGAATAAAAATACACAAGACACAACATAACGACTTTAGCAAGTGCCAATTCATGAATATGACAGTTGTTGTCCATTTGTTTCATGTGTTTGAGCTCGATTAAAAAAAAATGTTCCATTTGTTAAAGGACTTTCCGTTTTGATTTTTTTTAGTTCGGTATTTTTGTTATTTTACTTTTTATTTGCAAGCATCAATTTATTTATTAGAACTGTGGCATTACTATACGGATATATTCTAATGTCTTCTTCGAGGTCAGTATTGTGGCATTACTATACGGATATATTCTAATGTCTTCTTCGAGGTCAGTATTGTGGCATTACTATACGGATATATTCTAATGTCTTCTTCGAGGTCAGTATTGTGGCATTACTATACGGATATATTCTAATGTCTTCTTCGAGGTCAGTATTTTTTCAAACAATATACAAACTTATATTTGTCTACACTACGTTTTCTACGTTCAATTGAAAGATAGCAGATAAATGAGGATACCAGTTTTACATCTTATATCGATTATAAATGTTATAGAAATACACTTTCAATAAATTGTATGCAATATGTATATTTACCAGTATTTTATATTATTTGATCGTCGATATCTTTGATACTACTACGTACGGTGTGTTTTAACGACCCATAACAGCTGGCTATGGACTATAAATAACTTTTATAAAAAATATCAAAATATTCTAAAACCATGGTCTCAAGAATGAAAAAACAGTTTATCTGCTTTTGAAATAGACTTTATGCGTCATTACAAGCATGTAGGGAAAACTCGTTCGACTGTCGAAAGGTTCGGTTTTGAGTGGACGAAAAAAGCGCGTACAATTGAAATCCGTCCTGATCGAGCTTAGATGTTATTTTTGAAGTAGCCGGTTCGTTAATTCAAATGCAGATGATCAAGATAATGTATATGCAGATGAGTGTCAAGTGGTTCACAAAGTGTAAAGAAGTTAATTTGTTTAAGCCTACTTATTTGAAAACGTTTCAAAATAAAATGTATAGAATCATATTCAAAACAGTGTAGCTGTGGTCATTGATTGACAACCTTAAATTATCCCATTGACTGGGGCAGATTATGTGAACGTTCGCTGTAACAACCGCTGTTCACTATGTACTTGTTAAAGGCACTTAAACTGTGGGCTCACAAAAGGTTATCAACACCTAAATAAAGAAATTAGAAAAACTAATCAGGAATAACACGATGTTTTAATTTATATCAATAATATAAATCAAAACATAAAGTTATTCCTGATTAATTTTTCGAACTATTTTAATATTAAAGGCGTTAAGAACCTTTGGTGACCCCACAGTTTAAATTCTATAATAAGTAAGTAGTGAGCAGTTTTCGTTACAGACACACGTTCACCTAATCTGCCCCAGTCAATGGGATAATTTAAGGTTGTCAATCAATGGCCACAGCTACACTGTTTTGAATATGATTCTATATGAAATCGGTTAAAATAGTGCGAAATTGGTTTTCAGTTTCAACATGTTCTTCTTAACACTTAACAGAAGACTATAATTTCATTCTATTCATTTAGCCCACGCTTGCAATATAAATAAAATGTGTATATGTATTTGGTCTAGCAAATTGGACACACACAAAAAAACGAATTAACCGACATTCAAAACATTCAATTACCATAGCAAACCATTAACCGCAGACATCGCATCCATCTTTAATTTTGTTGTAGTCTTTAAAGGTGGGGTGACAGTCACGCTTTATTGATATAGAGAGTTAAAATGGAGGTATAGGATACAGGGGTAAATTGGGGATGTGGGATAATGGGTTTGGGTGTTTAAGAAAATGGAATCTAAGAAAAAATGGGAGAAAAGTGGAAAGTGAGAAAAATTATAAAATTGCGAGATTAGAAAAATGAGCACCAAGTATCACTCTCTCGTAGATCTCTTTATGATTTCATCTTTCTCATTTTAGGTCTACATCTATTTCTGCAAACCAGAAGAATTAGACGATTTTAAATCTATGGAATTACCGAAAAAGAAAACTTCGTCTGATGATAGCTGTGATTATATGAATGAAAACATAGTTAAACAAAATTCCGAAAGCAATGAAGAAATAATTGTAGAATCAGTGGAACCTTGGTGGGGAGAATAGCAGAGATTTATTGAAGGAATCCGTACCATGATTGATCTAAGTACCAATTAAGACACCATTTTTCAATGGGTACGTCGTTGTCGTGGACATATCTAATTTTACAATACCTCCTTTGCTAAAACTAGAACGCCGGAAATGCGTAAACGTTTTCAAAGACGACAAACCAATTTGTGTTCATCACTTCGGTAAACTTCGGCGTTGCTCGACAAAATTCGGAAAAAGCACATTCTTGTAATATAGTCGTTTATTATGGACGAAAATTTTCGATATGGTACTGACGCCTGAATAAAAAATTCATATATACATATCCACATCTAGATTAAACGTATACCTCAGAAATCCGATCATTCATTAATATCATGATGTACACTTATAAATAAAAGGTTTTTAAATATATCAATGATTTGAAATTTCACATACAAAATCAAATCAAATCAGGTCCAAACAGTGGGAATTTTGTGTCCTTCTAAGTATCCAGGTTCGTCCGTTTTTTTTTTTTTTTTTTTGGGGGGGGACTGTTGTTATCGATCGTTTCATTTGGTTTTTCTCTCTTGGTCATTTGTTGTCAGCCTTTCTTCGACGTTTGGGTTTTAACTGTATCCAATTATGTACCAAGTATGCTAGATATATGTGTTTTAGTTAGTTTTTTACTATTCTAATTATAAGAGCTTGAGTGAAAAATGTCAAAAATTTCAAAATGCTCCAAATTTAATGAAACTTTACAAATTTTGGTAAGTTGCATGTGTAGATACGCTCTTTGACTTTGGAAATTTCAAAAATGACTGCCGTTATACTGGCAATTGGGGGACGAGGGTGCCATCCGTAATTGCTAGCAATTACAAATCTAGTTTATATTTGCAATCATACCACATTTCCTCATTTCTAAATTGAAATGTATAAGAAAGATGTAAGATACCAAACGGATATTAAAACTCATAAGCCGAAACGAAAAATAACAATGCTATGACAAGAACATAAAAACAATCAGAAGACACATAACAGTAAACAAAATGCAATAAAGAATACTACAAAAACTGAGCAACTAGAACACCACAAAAAAATCGGGTGCGATTTCAGGTACACCATAAGGGTAAGCAAATCCTGCTTCATGTGTCACAGTGTTCACAAATCTGTTTATTTTTTTTCTAATTATTTCTTCTTTTTTATTTGTATACTCCCATTGAACCAATCTCATAAGCATTTTTTTTAATATAACATGACCTTACTAGTTAACATAATCTAAAATTAAAAATTCGCAAAGCGACAAAAACAGATCACTGCCGATAAAGAGACTCAACCGAAAAAAGACATACATAAAACAAAAAGCTTGTACGATAAACTTGAATGCATTATTTAATTTGATAGATTTGTACTTCTTTTTTGTTTGTGCATTCTTTGTCGTTAAATACGATTTATTGCCATTTCGGTAAAGGTCACTTGTAAAATGTAATAATAATGATTTTTCAGATAGTTCCGCTGGAGAGTTTCGATAATTGCGCATTTTATTGAGTTGAATGTCCGTACAATTGAATTTCAGTTGGCAGAAAGTTGTGCTTCCGTTATATTGATCACATCTATAAATATAACCGAGAATACAATAATGCTGCGTCATAATCATACAGAAATTAATTTGACTTCATAAGTTCAAACATAAAAAATCTCGGAAGGAGTGTCTGTTTATCGAGAGTCATGCAAATTAATATACCAGGGAGTGTCTTACACAATCTAAAAGTACACAAACTGTGCGTGCAGGACAGCATCTATTGCTTCAGATATATCCAGAAATAATCTTTTCATTGCTTGCTGGTTATTCTTCTTTAAAGTGTTACCTATAACTAACCGTTCTACTACAATACAGGTTCCCCTCAATGCATCTGGCATGACAGTTTGCTTTTCAGTGTAAGTCAATGCTCTGAGTTGAAGACCGTACTTTGACCTTTAATGGTTTACGTTTACAAATTTGGACATGGATGGAGAGTTAATTGTCTTATTGGCACTCATACCACATCTTCTTAAATCTAATTATTGTACATGTATTTGTATTTTAATTCGAGCGTATGTATCTATGATGAGTTTGTCACCGTTTTAAAGATCCAGACCATCTAGTCTTTCATCTGTAGTTTATATTAGAGTTACGTGCTCCTGTGATTTTATTGGATCATCATTTTTTACTCGAATTTTACAAGGTTTAATAAGCTTTAATTATTGTACTGTTACACCACTGTCCCAGGTTAGGGGAGGGTTGGGATTCCACTAACATGTTTAACCCCGCCACATTCCGTATGCATGTGCCTGTCCCATTTCAGGAGCCGGTAATTCAGGGGTTGTCGTTTGTTTATTTGTTACATATTTGTTTTTCGCTCATTTTTGGAACATAAATAAAGCCGTTAGTTTTCTCGCTTGAATTGTTTTACATTGTCATTTCGGGGCTTTTTATAGCACTATGCGGTATGGGCTTTACTCATTATTGAAGGTTGTACGGTTACCTATAGATGTTTATTTCTGTGTCATTTGGTCTCTTGTGCAGAGTTGTATCATTGGCAATCATACCACATCGTCTTTTTCATTAACAGATAATCACGTTCTCGCGTGTTTCGGTATGTCAAGTTGTTCCTGCTTCTTTATTGACATCCGGGTTATATATAGCAAAGGAATAACAAAATAAATATATTTATGAAGCATTTAACATTATGAGGGTCTCGATGTCTCGTTTTACTGAATGAAGAATAATGGGCAAATAGTGTCGAATAAAGGGCAAAACATATAGAGTAGAGAAAAAGAGGCAATTAAATATATAGAGAATAGTTGAGTACTTAAATATATAGAATAGTTGAGTACTTAAATATAGAGAATAGTTGAGTACTTAAATATAGAGAATAGTTGAGTACTTAAATATAGAGAATAGTCGAGTAGAATAGTTGGGTACTTAAACATAGAGAATACTTGAGTACTTAAATATAGAGAATAGTTGATTACTTAAACATAGAGAATAGTTGAGTACTTAAATATAGAGAATAGTTGATTACTTAAATATAGAGAATAGTTGAGTACTTGAATATAGAAAATAGTTGAGTACTTAAATATAGAGAATAGTTGAGAGAATAGTTGAGTACTTGAATATAGAAAATAGTTGAGTACTTAAATATAGAGAATAGTTGATTACTTAAATATAGAGAATAGTTGAGTACTTAAATATAGAAAATAGTTGAGTACTTAAATATAAAGAATAATTGAGTACTTAAATATAGAGAATAGTTGAGTACTTAAATATAGAGAGTAGTTGAGTACTTAAATATAGAGAATAGTTGAGTACTTAAATATAGAGAATAGTTGAGTACTTAAATATAGAGAATAGTTGAGTACTTATAAATATAGAGAATAGTTGCGTACTTAAATATAGAGAATAGTTGAGTACTTATATATAGAGAATAGTTGAGTACTTAAATATAGAGAATAGTTGAGTACTTAAATATAGAAAATAGTTGAGTACTTAAATATAGAGAATAGTTGAGTACTTAAATATAGAGAATAGTTGAGTACTTAAATATAGAGAATAGTTGAGTACTTAAATATATAGAATGTGTAGTATAATCTTAAAAATAAATAAGAGCAGAAAATTAAAAAAAAAAATGAGAAATGTGAGGACCACTCCCATTTATGACCCTCCAATTACTTTTATTTTTTTATTTATTTATTTTACAAAAAACAGATGTGGCGGAACAACACAATTACTCCCATTTGTAGCCAAATTTCAACAGTTGTAGTTCCATGAAATGAAGGGTTTTTTTTCTAATCCGGTTACGAAATAATATCTGAATGATTGTTTGTTTGTTTACCAAGAACAAGACCAATTGACATCAGGAAAAATATTGCGTGGGCATTCGTACCTAAAGAAATCATTTTTGAACAAGACTTAATGATAAAACAGCTTGCGTTATCCAAAACAAACTCTACAAAAACGTGATGAGGTCATGCAAAGTTTAAATTATTAATTAAAGAAATTCAATCTATCGGAGATTTGATCAGAATTGAAGAAATCTATAATCCCAGCACGGATCTTTACACAGAGGGTTCTAGTCCTGTTTAGAAATCCATTTCAAAATGTCAGAAATTTGCCGGTTCTTAAGTTATGATTGCATACGCATTGACAAGATAGATTCAATAAAGATTGTTAGTAAATTGAATAAAACTGAATTTTGTTTTTATTGCATAAAAGAAATGTTTCTCACGTTTCCGTATGTCTTTGTCGTGAAGGACAGATACTCGATAAACAGAGTAAAAAGATTTAAGATTGTTTTCGTTCGCATCAATTTTGAAATGAAGCAATTCTGACAAGTTTTGTTTCTGTGATGAACTAAGTCAAGTACTTGATGCAGGCCACTAAGTACATGCTTTTCAATGAGAAACAAAAAACTTCATTTAAAAAAACAATTATTGCATAACTACGGATGATAAAGTTCTACCAAGGAGGTTATATAATTCTACTGAGTTTCGTTCCTTTTCACGAGAAACTTTAGGATATTTTACGTAGACAAACTTCATCTATGTGCGAAGAAAAGCATTTAAGGAATGACTGTAATATTTTTTCTGTCTATGAAGAAATAACATAAAAAATTTGGTGCACACTGAATAACGCGCGTAGCTGGTTATTTAACAGTGTGAACCACATTTTTTATGTTATTTCGAATAGACAGAAAAAACATTACAGTCATTTCTTATAATTTTATTCTAAATTCCATTTTAAACCGTAGAAAACCATGAAAAACCGTTGATGACGTCACGGTCACATGACTAAATTATGACTATCGGCTGATAACAAAATAACGTCAGCCAATCAGATGACGCGTTACATTCAAAATTAAATTATTTTATGATGGTTTGTATGTGTCTTCAAAATAAAAAAATTATGAACAATGTAAAGAATTGAGAAAAGGTATGCCAATAAAAAAGAGTAGAGAATAGAGATTAATATTAAAAAACTGAAATGTAAAGAATAGAGAATAGAAGGCAAAAAATAAAGAATAGATAAAAATGGCAAACATTCAGAAATGAAGGACCTGAGTCATGTCGACCATCGTGTATGATTAATAAAAAAACAACAAGCCAAACCATTAAAGGAAACCTATAAAAAAAGAGTTTGGACCATAGAAATTAAAGATGACACACAACTCCAAGTGTCATTGAAGAATTGAATTTATTCGCTCTTTTTACATCAAAGCTGCAAGTTTCCGTTATTTAGAAGAAAAAAACGTGTTTTATGTTATGTATCCCCAAGCGTCAACTTGATACATACTGTAATACAGTATTCGTATTTTAGGAAAATATAAAATGTATATTTACGAGTGCAAAGCTAGATTCTCCAGTTACTTAGCGAGTACAAAACCCTTTTGAGATATGAAGATGAGGTATGAGTGCCAATGAGACAACTCTCCATCAAAGTCATAATTTATAAAAGTAAACCATTATAGATCAAGGTACGGTCTTCAACATGGAGCCTTGGCTCACACCGAACAGCAGGCTATAAAGGGCCTAAAAAACAGTGAAAAACCAACGGTCTAATCTATATTAAAAAAACCAAGAAACACAACAACCAACAAACGACAACTACTGAACATCAGATTCCTGACTGAGGACAGGTGCAAACAATTGCACAAAACCTTCTCCCTTATCTGAAATAATAGTGTAACATCACAATCCAAGCGGACATTCATAATTTGTGTTAATATTTTTTTAACAAATATGAAAACAGACGGATTGTCGAGTCATAGTAAATTTATCAGATTTTATTGTTTCCTCGACTTCGATGATGTTTGCCTTTATTATTGTTTTAAGTGCGTTTAGTTGAACTCATGTATACCAAATTACCAAATAAAAATGATATTCATTATTACATATACGTATATAGACTCTAGACATAAAAAAAAACCCAGACAGACAGATGTGGTATCGTAAATCCCAGCATTATTGTCTAATCTTGGAAACACAACAATTTACATCAAATCAAAATGGTTTTTATGTTTGTAAATTAAATTATTCGTTAAGAAGCATGTTAACGATATACCAATGTACGAAGTGAGGTATTGAACATGTCAGAAAAATGGAGTCATATTCCATTTCTATTTCTATTCACTTATTTCTATTTAGTAATTTCCTGTTTAGAAGAATAGTTCAATATCCCTCGGAATACGTCTAGACTTCTCTGTTAATCAAGGACTTCTAGAATTTTCTAAAGAGGCCTTAATGAAGTAAGGTACTATTACGTACAGCATTATATTACAAGCACAGAAAAAAAGAGAATTTGTTGAAGGTTGTAAGATGACCTATAAATACTGTTATTCAAGCCATTTGGTATCTTAGTATATTTATTTTTTGCAACTACATGTATATCACATCTTTGCATTTTCATATTATAAGACGGATCATCAATGTGACAAGTAAAGCGATCATTTATTTCTTTATTCTACATTGGCTATAGGTATAGGGGAGGGTTGAGATTTCACAAAACATGTTTAACTCCGCCGCATTTTGCGCATGTATCAAGTCATGAACTTCCTGCCTTTGTTACGTATTCTTGTATGTTTTTAAAATTTAGTTCACTTATACGTTTTTTCACTTCAACGGATTATTCAAATATTAATTATCTTTTTAGGACGAAAAGACATCACTTAAATTTTCACAACTCATCGTTCTTAATATTAAATTACCGGTATTATAAAACAATTCACATTTTTTTTTCAATCGTGCAATTTCAACAATCGTTTCGAACTGTGAACCTCCTTCATTATTCTGAAAGAGACCCCTAAAATAGTTTTATTTTATTTTTACAGTAACCCAAATGTAGGGAATTTTGTATTGATGTAAAAGATCTAACAGGGAATTTCTGTCTTCTATATATAAAGCCAATGACGTAGCTTGATTGATACAATTTCATATTATTACAAAGTATTATTATTCACTTAACATACTGAACATCCATTAAACCGAAAACACTAAATGTTGTTTGAATGTTTGTTCCCGAAATATGATACTCCGCCCACCGCCTAAATCTTATCAGTCCTTTAGCACGCAGATATACTAGTCAACCAAAGCAACGTTACAAAGGCAATGTTTTTTCTATATTTACTGAAATTAAATACACTGTACTAAGGTAAAAAGTTGACAAGTGTTACTTCTCCTGATCGTTTAGGTATCAACATAGTTACTAGTTTTGAATATATAATCCATTAAATTCCTATGATCTTTCTCATTAGCGATCATACCACAAGATATGTATAATATCGCTTTATAATTGAAATTCATCTCAACACATGCGTTGAGATCACAACAGAAAACTTAACATAAAACAGTGGTCTCGAAAGGCATTGAGCAGCATACCGCATAACAAGCTTATATTTGACAGACAAGATAAATTTATAAAAAATCATGTTAGTCGCAGGATGCTCCACGATTGCTTTCCTTTATTATGTTAGTGAAAACCAGGCATTGGCATATACTTCCGGTGACATAATTTTGATTTTTACGCAGAGTTGATATTGATTGTGTATGAAAGAGTTTTTTTTCCATCTGAACCGTTTTACCTATTACGTATGATGTATTAAATAAAAAAAAAATGCCAATAGTGTTTAAAGTGGCGTAAATCTCTAATCTATCAACCAATCATAGAACTATACGAAATAATTCAAACACGGACATATAAAACACGTGTATCTGCTTATATCCAGGATAACGCAATGAAAACTGAATTCGCCAATGAGTTACTTCCCCTGAACGTTTAGGTATCAACATAGTTATAGTTTTTCTTTGAAAAACATTAACCTGTTTTCTTTTTAAGAATTGAACTGATAAAACCATGAATATTATTTTAAATATTTCAGTCATTTTGAAAATTTATCAACATTTGAAGATTTTTTGCAATCAAATTACTAATTATAAACCGATCGTGTAAGGAAAAAAATGAATATATAATCCATTAAATTTTTTTATCTGTCTCATTGGCGAATCATACCACAAGATATGTATAATATCGCTTTATATTGTATTAGTCAAATATACGTTGAGATCAAATTAAAATAATGAACACAATAACAGAGGTTCTCGAAAGTGCCTTCAACAATGAGCAAGCCATACCGCTAGCAAGTATTTCCCGACAAGTATAAATAAAAAAAAAAAACCCGTTTTCGCAGGATGCTACCCGATTGCTTTTCTTATCTGTTAGTGAGCCTGGCATATACAATTCCGGCGACAATCATTTTCACTTTTTAACTCCAGTTGTATTGATTTTGTATAAAAAGGATATATATTTCTTTCATCTTACCGTTTTACTTAACGTATAGTTTCAATAAAAAAAACAATAGATGTATAAATGGCTGTAAAACATGTAAAAAAAAAGGCATCTGAAAAAATACAGGAAAATTATAAAGTCGTTGTATCTGTCCTTATATTTTCGGACATTAAAAAAAAAACCGGATATTGCCCGTCGTTAGTATCCATGATCTGTTTCTGAAAAAATATACCTGCAAATTAACGATAAAACCATAATACATTGCAAAATCCGTATTTTCAGCATGTATCACACTTTGAACCAATTATCAGTCAATCGGACCTTTGGCCCTCGGGAACTGATATATGGTTTCATCTGTTGATACAGCATGCGATACCAGATTTTGCATGTATTATATGCTATATATATTTGTTATTCATCTCAACATATACGTTGAGATCACAATAAAAAAAAATGAACACAAACAGAGGTCTCGAAAGGCCTTCAACAATGAACAACGCCATACCGCATAGCAAGGTTATTTTTGTTATTTTTGACCGACAAGATAAATATAAAAAAAAAACACGTTTTTCGCAGGATGCTTCACGATTGCTTTTCTTTATTGTGTTAGTGGAAGCCATTCGCATATACTTCCGGCGACAATCATTTTCATTTTTAAGCTCAGTTGATATTGATTTTGTATAAAAAGGAATATATTTTTTTTCATCTTAACCGTTTTACTTTTAACGTATGATGTATTCAATAAAAAAAATGGCAATAGTGTTTAAAGTGGCGTAAATCACCAATCTATCAATCAATCATAGAACTATACTAAATAATTCAAAGACAGACTTATAAAACGCGTGTATCTGTTTATATCCAGGATAACGGAATGAAAACTGAATTCGCCAATGAGTTACTTCCCCTGATCGTTTAGGTATCAACATAGTTATTAGTTTTTCTTTGAAAAACATTACCTGTTTTCTTTTTTAGAATTGAACTGATAAAACCATAATATTATTTTAAATATAACAGTCATTTTCAAAATTTATCAACATTTGAAGATTTTTTTGCAATCAAATTACTAATTATAAACCGATCGTGTAAGGAAAATAAAATGAATATATAATCCATTAAATTCTTTTTATCTGTCTCATTGGCGATATACCACAAGATATGTATAATATCGCTTTATATTTGTTATTCATCTCAACATATACGTTGAGATCACAATAAAAAAAATGAACACAAAACAGAGGTCTCGAAAGGCCTTGAACAATGAGCAACGCCATACCGCATAGCAAGGTTATTTTTGACCGACAAGATAAATATAAAAAAAAAACACGTTTTTCGCAGGATGCTTCACGATTGCTTTTCTTTATGGTGTTAGTGGAAGCCATTGGCATATACTTTCGGCGACAATCATTTTCATTTTTAACTCAGTTGATATTGATTTTGTATAAAAAGGAATATATTTTTTTTCATCTTAACCGTTTTACTTTTAACGTATGATGTATTCAATAAAAAATGGCAATAGTGTTTAAAGTGGCGTAAATCACCAATATAGAACTTTAGTAAATAATTCAAAGACAGACTTATAAAATGCGTGTATCTGTTTATATCCAGGATAACGGAATGAAAACTGAATTCGCCAATGAGTTACTTCCCCTGATCGTTTAGGTATCAACATAGTTATTAGTTTTTCTTTGAAAAACATTACCTGTTTTCTTTTTTAGAATTGAACTGATAAAACCATAATATTATTTTAAATATATCAGTCATTTTGAAAATTTATCAACATTTGAAGATTTGTTTGCAATCAAAATACTAATTATAAACCGATCGTGTAAGGAAAATAAAATGAATATATAATCCATTAAATTCTTTTGATCTTTCTCATTGGCGATCATACCACAAGATATGTATAATATCGCTTTATATTTGATATTCATCTCAACATATATACGTTGAGATCACAATAAAAAATAATGAACACAAAACAGAGGTCTCGAAAGGCCTTCAACAATGAGCAAGGCCATACCGCATAGCAAGGTTATTTTTACCCGACAAGATAAATATAAAAAAAACACGTTTTTCGCAGGATGCTTCACGATTGCTTTTCTTTATTGTGTTAGTGGAAGCCATTGGCATATACTTCCGGCGACAATCATTTTCATTTTTAAGCTCAGTTGATATTGATTTTGTATAAAAAGGAATATATTTTTTTTCATCTTAACCGTTTTACTTTTAACGTATGATGTATTCAATAAAAAAAAATGGCAATAGTGTTTAAAGTGGCGTAAATCACCAATCTATCAATCAATCATAGAACTATACTAAATAATTCAAAGACAGACTTATAAAACGCGTGTATCTGTTTATATCCAGGATAACGGAATAAAAACTGAATTCGCCAATGAGTTACTTCCCCTGATCGTTTAGGTATCAACATAGTTATTAGTTTTTCTTTGAAAAACATTACCTGTTTTCTTTTTTAGAATTGAACTGATAAAACCATAATATTATTTTAAATATAACAGTCATTTTCAAAATTTATCAACATTTGAAGATTTTTTTGCAATCAAATTACTAATTATAAACCGATCGTGTAAGGAAAATAAAATGAATATATAATCCATTAAATTTCTTTTTATCTGTCTCATTGGCGATCATACCACAAGATATGTATAATATCGCTTTATATTTGTTATTCATCTCAACATATACGTTGAGATCACAATAAAAAAAATGAACACAAAACAGAGGTCTCGAAAGGCCTTGAACAATGAGCAACGCCATACCGCATAGCAAGGTTATTTTTGACCGACAAGATAAATATAAAAAAAAACACGTTTTTCGCAGGATGCTTCACGATTGCTTTTCTTTATTGTGTTAGTGGAAGCCATTGGCATATACTTTCGGCGACAATCATTTTCATTTTTAACTCAGTTGATATTGATTTTGTATAAAAAGGAATATATTTTTTTTCATCTTAACCGTTTTACTTTTAACGTATGATGTATTCAATAAAAAATGGCAATAGTGTTTAAAGTGGCGTAAATCACCAATATAGAACTTTAGTAAATAATTCAAAGACAGACTTATAAAATGCGTGTATCTGTTTATATCCAGGATAACGGAATGAAAACTGAATTCGCCAATGAGTTACTTCCCCTGATCGTTTAGGTATCAACATAGTTATTAGTTTTTCTTTGAAAAACATTACCTGTTTTCTTTTTTAGAATTGAACTGATAAAACCATAATATTATTTTAAATATATAAGTCATTTTGAAAATTTATCAACATTTGAAGATTTTTTTGCAATCAAAATACTAATTATAAACCGATCGTGTAAGGAAGACAAAATGAATATATAAGCCATTAATTTCTATCTGTCTCATTGGCGATCATACCACAAGATATGTATAATATCGCTTTATATTTGATAATCATCTCAACACATACGTTGAGATAACAATAAAAAAAACTGAACACAAAACAGAGGTCTCGAAAGGCATTGAACAATGAGCAACGCCATACCGCATAGCAAGGTTATTTTTGCCCGACAAGATAAATATAAAAAAAAACCGGTTTTTGCAGGATTTTCGCAGGATGCTTCACGATTGCTCTTCTTTATTGTGTTAGTGGAAGCCATTGGCATATACTTCCAGCGACATAATTTTCATTTTTAAGCTCAGTTGATATTGATTTTGTATAAAAAGAAATATATTTTTTTTATCTTAACCGTTTTACTTTTTACGTATGATGTATTCAATAAAAAATGTCAATAGTGTTTAAAGTGGCGTAAATTGCCAATCTATCCATCAATCATAGAACTATAGTGAATAATTAAAACACAGACTTATAAAACACATGTATCTGTTTATACCCAGGATAACGGAATGAAAACTGAATTCGCCAATGAGTTACTTCCCCTGATCGTTTAGGTATCAACATAGTTATTAGTTTTTCTTTGAAAAACATCATCTGTTTTTTTTTTAGAATTGAACTGATCAAACCATAATATTATTTTAAATATAACAGTCATTTTGAAAATTTATCAACATTTGAAGATTTTTTTGCAATCAAATTACTAATTATAAAACCGATCGTGTAAGGAAAATAAAATGAATATATAATCCATTAAATTCATTTGATCATTGACAATCATACCACAAGATATGTATAATATCGCTGTATATTTGATATTCATCTCAACAACATACGTTGATATCACAATAAAAAAAAAACTGAACACAAAACAGAGGTCTCGAAAGGCCTTGAACAATGAGCAACGTCATACCGCATAGCAAGGTTATTTTGCCCAACAAGATAAATATAAAAAAAACACGTTTTTCGCAGGATGCTTCACGATTGCTTTTCTTTATTGTGTTAGTGGAAGCCTTTGGCATATACTTCCGGCGACAATCATTTTCATTTTTAAGCTCAGTTGATATTGATTTTGTATAAAAAGGAATATAGTTTTTTTCATCTTAACCGTTTTACTTTTAACGTATGATGTATTCAATAAAAAATGGCAATAGTGTTTAAAGTGGCGTAAATCACCAATCTATCAATCAATCATAGAACTATAGTGAATAATTGAAACACAGACTTATAAAACGCGTGTATCTGTTTATACCCAGGATAACGGAATGAAAACTGAATTCGCCAATGAGTTATTTCCCCTGATCGTTTAGGTATCAACATAGTTATTAGTTTTTCTTTGATAAACATTACCTGTTTTCTTTTTTAGAATTGAACTGATAAAACCATAATGTTATTTTAAATATATCAGTCATTTTGAAAATTTATCAACATTTGAAGATTTTTTTGCAATCAAAATACTAATTATAAACCTGATCGTGTAAGTAAGACAAAATGAATATATAAGCCATTAATTTCTATCTGTCTCATTGGCGATCATACCACAAGATATGTATAATATCGCTTTATATTTAATATTCATCTCAACACATACGTTGAGATAACAATAAAAAAAAACTGAACACAAAACAGAGGTCTCGAAATGCATTGAACAATGAGCAACGCCATACCGCATAGCAAGGTTATTTTTGCCCGACAAGATAAATATAAAAAAAAAACGTTTTTTGCAGGATGCTTCACGATTGCTTTTCTTTATTGTGTTAGTGGAAGCCATTGATATTCTTCCAGCGACATAATTTTGATTTTTAAGCTCAGTTGATATTGATTTTGTAAAAAAAGGAATATTTTTTTTATCTTAACCGTTTTACTTTTTACGTATGATGTATTCAATAAAAAATGTAAATAGTGTTTAAAGTGACGTAAATCACCAATCTATCCATCAATCATAGAACTATCGTGAATAATTCAAACACAGACTTATAAAACACGTGTATTTGTTTATACCCAGGATAACGGAATGGAAGCTGAATTCGCCAATGAGTTACTTCCGCTGATCGTTTGATATCAACATAGTTATTAGTTTTTCTTTGAAAAACTTAACCGGTTTTCTTTTTTAGAATTGAACTGATAAAACCATAATATTATTTTTAATATATCAGTCATTTTGAAAATTTATCAACATTTGAAGATTTTTTTACAATCAAATTACTAATTATAAACCGATCCTGTAAGGAAGACAAAATGAATATATAATCCATTAAATTCTTTTGATGTTTCTCATTGGCGATCATACCACAAGATATGTATAATATCGCTTTATATTTGATATTCATCTCAACATTACGTTGAGATAACAATAAAAAAAAAAATGAACACAAAACAGAGGTCTCGAAAGGCCTTCAACAATGAGCAACGCCATACCGCATAGCAATGTTATTTTTTCCCTACAAGATAAATATAAAACAAGACACGTTTTTCGCATAATGCTTCACGATTGCTTTCCTTTATTGTGTTAGTGGAAGCCATTGGCATATACTTCCGGCGACAATCATTTTCATTTTTAAGCTCAGTTGATATTGATTTTGTATAAAAAGGAATATTTTTTTTTCATCTTAACCGTTTTACTTTTTACGTATGATGTATTCAATAAAAAAAATGTCAATAGTGTTTAAAGTGGCGTAAATCACCAATCTATCCATCAATCATAAAACTATAGTGAATAATTCAAACACAGACTTATAAAACACGTGTATCTGTTTATACCAAGGATAACGGAATGAAAACTGAATTCGCCAATGAGTTACTTCCCCTGATCGTTTAGGTATCAACATAGTTATTAGTTTTTCTTTGAAAAACATAACCTGTTTTCTGTTTTAGAATTAAACTGATAAAACCATAATGTTATTTTAAAGATATCAGTCATTTTGAAAATTTAATCAACTTGACATATACATTTGAAGATTTTTTTGCAATCAAATTACTAATTATAAACCGATCGTGTAAGGAAGACAAAATGAATAAATAATCCATTAAATTCTTTTTATCTGTCTCATTGGCGATCATACCACAAGATATGTATAATATCGCTTTATATTTGATATTTATCTCAACACATACGTTGAGATCACAATAAAAAAAACTGAACACAAAACAGAGGTATCGGAAGGACGTCAACAATGAGCAACGCCATACCGCATAAGCAAGCTTATATTTGCCCGACAAGATAAATATAAAAAAAACACGTTTTTTCGCAGGATGCTTCGCGATTGCTTTTCTTTATTGTGTTAGTGGAAGCCATTGGCATATACTTCCGGCGATAATCATTTTCATTTTTAAGCTCAGTTGATATTGATTTTGTATAAAAAGGAATATATTTGTTTTCATCTTAACCGTTTTACTTTTAACGTATGATGTATTCAATAAAAAATGGCAATAGTGTTTAAAGTGGCGTAAATCACCAATCTATCAATCAATCATAGAACTATAGTGAATAATTCAAACACAGACTTATAAAACGCGTGTATCTGTTTATACCCAGGATAACGGAATGAAAACTGAATTCGCCAATGAGTTACTTCCCCTGATCGTTTAGGTATCAACATAGTTATTAGTTTTTCTTTGAAAAACATTACCTGTTTTCTTTTTAGAATTGAACTGATAAAACCATAATATTATTTTAAATATATAAGTCATTTTGAAAATTTATCAACATTTGAAGATTTTTTTGCAATCAAAATACTAATTATAAACCGATCGTGTAAGGAAGACAAAATGAATATATAAGCCATTAATTTCTATCTGTCTCATTGGCGATCATACCACAAGATATGTATAATATCGCTTTATATTTGATAATCATCTCAACACATACGTTGAGATAACAATAAAAAAAACTGAACACAAAACAGAGGTCTCGAAAGGCATTGAACAATGAGCAACGCCATACCGCATAGCAAGGTTATTTTTGCCCGACAAGATAAATATAAAAAAAAAAAAACCGGTTTTTGCAGGATTTTCGCAGGATGCTTCACGATTGCTCTTCTTTATTGTGTTAGTGGAAGCCATTGGCATATACTTCCAGCGACATAATTTTCATTTTTAAGCTCAGTTGATATTGATTTTGTATAAAAAGAAATATATTTTTTTTTTCTTAACCGTTTTACTTTTTACGTATGATGTATTCAATAAAAAATGTCAATAGTGTTTAAAGTGGCGTAAATTGCCAATCTATCCATCAATCATAGAACTATAGTGAATAATTCAAACACAGACTTATAAAACACATGTATCTGTTTATACCCAGGATAACGGAATGAAAACTGAATTCGCCAATGAGTTACTTCCCCTGATCGTTTAGGTATCAACATAGTTATTAGTTTTTCTTTGAAAAACATCATCTGTTTTCTTTTTTAGAATTGAACTGATCAAACCATAATATTATTTTAAATATAACAGTCATTTTGAAAATTTATCAACATTTGAAGATTTTTTTGCAATCAAATTACTAATTATAAACCGATCGTGTAAGGAAGACAAAATGAATATATAATCCATTAAATTCATTTGATCATTGACAATCATACCACAAGATATGTATAATATCGCTGTATATTTGATATTCATCTCAACAACATACGTTGATATCACAATAAAAAAAAACTGAACACAAAACAGAGGTCTCGAAAGGCCTTGAACAATGAGCAACGTCATACCGCATAGCAAGGTTATTTTGCCCAACAAGATAAATATAAAAAAAACACGTTTTTCGCAGGATGCTTCACGATTGCTTTTCTTTATTGTGTTAGTGGAAGCCTTTGGCATATACTTCCGGCGACAATCATTTTCATTTTTAAGCTCAGTTGATATTGATTTTGTATAAAAAGGAATATAGTTTTTTTCATCTTAACCGTTTTACTTTTAACGTATGATGTATTCAATAAAAAATGGCAATAGTGTTTAAAGTGGCGTAAATCACCAATCTATCAATCAATCATAGAACTATAGTGAATAATTGAAACACAGACTTATAAAACGCGTGTATCTGTTTATACCCAGGATAACGGAATGAAAACTGAATTCGCCAATGAGTTATTTCCCCTGATCGTTTAGGTATCAACATAGTTATTAGTTTTTCTTTGATAAACATTACCTGTTTTCTTTTTTAGAATTGAACTGATAAAACCATAATGTTATTTTAAATATATCAGTCATTTTGAAAATTTATCAACATTTGAAGATTTTTTTGCAATCAAAATACTAATTATAAACCTGATCGTGTAAGTAAGACAAAATGAATATATAAGCCATTAATTTCTATCTGTCTCATTGGCGATCATACCACAAGATATGTATAATATCGCTTTATATTTAATATTCATCTCAACACATACGTTGAGATAACAATAAAAAAAAACTGAACACAAAACAGAGGTCTCGAAATGCATTGAACAATGAGCAACGCCATACCGCATAGCAAGGTTATTTTTGCCCGACAAGATAAATATAAAAAAAAAACGTTTTTTGCAGGATGCTTCACGATTGCTTTTCTTTATTGTGTTAGTGGAAGCCATTGATATTCTTCCAGCGACATAATTTTGATTTTTAAGCTCAGTTGATATTGATTTTGTAAAAAAAGGAATATTTTTTTATCTTAACCGTTTTACTTTTTACGTATGATGTATTCAATAAAAAATGTAAATAGTGTTTAAAGTGACGTAAATCACCAATCTATCCATCAATCATAGAACTATCGTGAATAATTCAAACACAGACTTATAAAACACGTGTATTTGTTTATACCCAGGATAACGGAATGGAAGCTGAATTCGCCAATGAGTTACTTCCGCTGATCGTTTGATATCAACATAGTTATTAGTTTTCTTTGAAAAACATAACCGGTTTTCTTTTTTAGAATTGAACTGATAAAACCATAATATTATTTTTAATATATCAGTCATTTTGAAAATTTATCAACATTTGAAGATTTTTTTACAATCAAATTACTAATTATAAACCGATCCTGTAAGGAAGACAAAATGAATATATAATCCATTAAATTCTTTTGATGTTTCTCATTGGCGATCATACCACAAGATATGTATAATATCGCTTTATATTTGATATTCATCTCAACATTACGTTGAGATAACAATAAAAAAAAAATGAACACAAAACAGAGGTCTCGAAAGGCCTTCAACAATGAGCAACGCCATACCGCATAGCAATGTTATTTTTTCCCTACAAGATAAATATAAAACAAGACACGTTTTTCGCATAATGCTTCACGATTGCTTTCCTTTATTGTGTTAGTGGAAGCCATTGGCATATACTTCCGCGACAATCATTTTCATTTTTAAGCTCAGTTGATATTGATTTTGTATAAAAAGGAATATTTTTTTTTCATCTTAACCGTTTTACTTTTTACTTATTCAATAAAAAAAATGTCAATAGTGTTTAAAGTGGCGTAAATCACCAATCTATCCATCAATCATAAAACTATAGTGAATAATTCAAACACAGACTTATAAAACACGTGTATCTGTTTATACCAAGGATAACGGAATGAAAACTGAATTCGCCAATGAGTTACTTCCCCTGATCGTTTAGGTATCAACATAGTTATTAGTTTTTCTTTGAAAAACATAACCTGTTTTCTTTTTAGAATTAAACTGATAAAACCATAATGTTATTTTAAAGATATCAGTCATTTTGAAAATTTAATCAACTTGACATATACATTTGAAGATTTTTTTGCAATCAAATTACTAATTATAAACCGATCGTGTAAGGAAGACAAAATGAATAAATAATCCATTAAATTCTTTTTATCTGTCTCATTGGCGATCATACCACAAGATATGTATAATATCGCTTTATATTTGATATTTATCTCAACACATACGTTGAGATCACAATAAAAAAAACTGAACACAAAACAGAGGTATCGGAAGGACGTCAACAATGAGCAACGCCATACCGCATAAGCAAGCTTATATTTGCCCGACAAGATAAATATAAAAAAAACACGTTTTTCGCAGGATGCTTCACGATTGCTTTTCTTTATTGTGTTAGTGGAAGCCATTGGCATATACTTCCGGCGATAATCATTTTCATTTTTAAGCTCAGTTGATATTGATTTTGTATAAAAAGGAATATATTTGTTTTCATCTTAACCGTTTTACTTTTAACGTATGATGTATTCAATAAAAAATGGCAATAGTGTTTAAAGTGGCGTAAATCACCAATCTATCAATCAATCATAGAACTATAGTGAATAATTCAAACACAGACTTATAAAACGCGTGTATCTGTTTATACCCAGGATAACGGAATGAAAACTGAATTCGCCAATGAGTTACTTCCCCTGATCGTTTAGGTATCAACATAGTTATTAGTTTTTCTTTGAAAAACATTACCTGTTTTCTTTTTTAGAATTGAACTGATAAAACCATAATATTATTTTAAATATATCAGTCATTTTGAAAATTTATCAACATTTGAAGATTTGTTTGCAATCAAAATACTAATTATAAACCGATCGTGTAAGGAAAATAAAATGAATATATAATCCATTAAATTCATTTGATCTTTCTCATTGGCGATCATACCACAAGATATGTATAATATCGCTTTATATTTGATATTCATCTCAACATATACGTTGAGATCACAATAAAAAAAACTGAACACAAAACAGAGGTGTCGAAAGGCCTTCAACAATGAGCAAGGCCATACCGCATAGCAAGGTTATTTTTGCCCGACAAGATAAATATAAAAAAACACGTTTTTTTGCAGGATTTTCGCAGGAATGCTTCACGATTGCTTTTCTTTATTGTGTTAGTAGAAGCCATTGGCATATACTTCCAGCGACATAATTTTCATTTTCTAAGCTCAGTTGATATTGATTTTGTATAAAAAGAAATATTTTTTTTTTATCTTAACCGTTTTACTTTTAACGTATGATGTATTCAATAAAAAATGGCAATAGTGTTTAAAGTGGCGTAAATCACCAATCTATCAATCAATCATAGAACTATAGTGAATAATTCAAACACAGACTTATAAAACGCGTGTATCTGTTTATACCCAGGATAACGGAATGAAAACTGAATTCGCCAATGAGTTACTTCCCCTGATAGTTTAGGTATCAACATAGTTATTAGTTTTTCTTTGAAAAACATAACCGGTTTTCTTTTTTAGAATTGAACTGATAAAACCGTAATATTATTTTAAATATAACAGTCATTTTGAAAATTTATCAACATTTGAAGATTTTTTTGCAATCAAATTACTAATTATAAACCGATCGTGTCAGGAAGACAAAATGAATAAATAATCCATTAAATTCTTTTTATCTGTCTCATTGGCGATCATACCACAAGATATGTATAATATCGCTTTATATTTGATATTTATCTCAACACATACGTTGAGATCACAATAAAAAAAACTGAACACAAAACAGAGGTATCGGAAGGACGTCAACAATGAGCAACGCCATACCGCATAAGCAAGCTTATATTTGCCCGACAAGATCAATATAAAAAAAAACACGTTTTTCGCAGGATGCTTCACGATTGCTTTTCTTTATTGTGTTAGTGGAAGCCATTGGCATATACTTCCGGCGATAATCATTTTCATTTTTAAGCTCAGTTGATATTGATTTTGTATAAAAAGGAATATATTTGTTTTCATCTTAACCGTTTTACTTTTAACGTATGATGTATTCAATAAAAAATGGCAATAGTGTTTAAAGTGGCGTAAATCACCAATCTATCAATCAATCATAGAACTATAGTGAATAATTCAAACACAGACTTATAAAACGCGTGTATCTGTTTATACCCAGGATAACGGAATGAAAACTGAATTCGCCAATGAGTTACTTCCCCTGATCGTTTAGGTATCAACATAGTTATTAGTTTTTCTTTGAAAAACATTACCTGTTTTCTTTTTTAGAATTGAACTGATAAAACCATAATATTATTTTAAATATATCAGTCATTTTGAAAATTTATCAACATTTGAAGATTTGTTTGCAATCAAAATACTAATTATAAACCGATCGTGTAAGGAAAATAAAATGAATATATAATCCATTAAATTCATTTGATCTTTCTCATTGGCGATCATACCACAAGATATGTATAATATCGCTTTATATTTGATATTCATCTCAACATATACGTTGAGATCACAATAAAAAAAAACTGAACACAAAACAGAGGTGTTGAAAGGCCTTCAACAATGAGCAAGACCATACTGCATAGCAAGGTTATTTTTGCCGACAAGATAAATATAAAAAAACACGTTTTTTTGCAGGATTTTCGCAGGAATGCTTCACGATTGCTTTTCTTTATTGTGTTAGTGGAAGCCATTGGCATATACTTCCAGCGACATAATTTTCATTTCTAAGCTCAGTTGATATTGATTTTGCATAAAAAGAAATATTTTTTTTTTATCTTAACCGTTTTACTTTTAACGTATGATGTATTCAATAAAAAATGGCAATAGTGTTTAAAGTGGCGTAAATCACCAATCTATCAATCAATCATAGAACTATAGTGAATAATTCAAACACAGACTTATAAAACACGTGTATCTGTTTATACCCAGGATAACGGAATGAAAACTGAATTCGCCAATGAGTTACTTCCCCTGATAGTTTAGGTATCAACATAGTTATTAGTTTTTCTTTGAAAAACATAACCGGTTTTCTTTTTTAGAATTGAACTGATAAAACCGTAATATTATTTTAAATATAACAGTCATTTTGAAAATTTATCAACATTTGAAGATTTTTTTGCAATCAAATTACTAATTATAAACCGATCGTGTCAGGAAGACAAAATGAATATATAATCCATTAAATTCTTTTTATCTGTCTCATTGGCGATCATACCACAAGATATGTATAATATCGCTTTATATTTGATATTTATCTCAACACATACGTTGAGATCACAATAAAAAAAACTGAACACAAAACAGAGGTATCGGAAGGACGTCAACAATGAGCAACGCCATACCGCATAAGCAAGCTTATATTTGCCCGACAAGATAAATATAAAAAAAACACGTTTTTCGCAGGATGCTTCACGATTGCTTTTCTTTATTGTGTTAGTGGAAGCCATTGGCATATACTTCCGGCGATAATCATTTTCATTTTTTAGGCTCAGTTGATATTGATTTTGTATAAAAAGGAATATATTTGTTTTCATCTTAACCGTTTTACTTTTAACGTATGATGTATTCAATAAAAAATGGCAATAGTGTTTAAAGTGGCGTAAATCACCAATCTATCAATCAATCATAGAACTATAGTGAATAATTCAAACACAGACTTATAAAACGCGTGTATCTGTTTATACCCAGGATAACGGAATGAAAACTGAATTCGCCAATGAGTTACTTCCCCTGATCGTTTAGGTATCAACATAGTTATTAGTTTTTCTTTGAAAAACATTACCTGTTTTCTTTTTTAGAATTGAACTGATAAAACCATAATATTATTTTAAATATATCAGTCATTTTGAAAATTTATCAACATTTGAAGATTTGTTTGCAATCAAAATACTAATTATAAACCGATCGTGTAAGGAAAATAAAATGAATATATAATCCATTAAATTCATTTGATCTTTCTCATTGGCGATCATACCACAAGATATGTATAATATCGCTTTATATTTGATATTCATCTCAACATATACGTTGAGATCACAATAAAAAAAAACTGAACACAAAACAGAGGTGTTGAAAGGCCTTCAACAATGAGCAAGACCATACTGCATAGCAAGGTTATTTTTGCCCGACAAGATAAATATAAAAAAACACGTTTTTTTGCAGGATTTTCGCAGGAATGCTTCACGATTGCTTTTCTTTATTGTGTTAGTGGAAGCCATTGGCATATACTTCCAGCGACATAATTTTCATTTCTAAGCTCAGTTGATATTGATTTTGCATAAAAAGAAATATTTTTTTTTTATCTTAACCGTTTTACTTTTAACGTATGATGTATTCAATAAAAAATGGCAATAGTGTTTAAAGTGGCGTAAATCACCAATCTATCAATCAATCATAGAACTATAGTGAATAATTCAAACACAGACTTATAAAACACGTGTATCTGTTTATACCCAGGATAACGGAATGAAAACTGAATTCGCCAATGAGTTACTTCCCCTGATAGTTTAGGTATCAACATAGTTATTAGTTTTTCTTTGAAAAACATAACCGGTTTTCTTTTTTAGAATTGAACTGATAAAACCGTAATATTATTTTAAATATAACAGTCATTTTGAAAATTTATCAACATTTGAAGATTTTTTTGCAATCAAATTACTAATTATAAACCGATCGTGTCAGGAAGACAAAATGAATATATAATCCATTAAATTCTTTTTATCTGTCTCATTGGCGATCATACCACAAGATATGTATAATATCGCTTTATATTTGATATTTATCTCAACACATACGTTGAGATCACAATAAAAAAAACTGAACACAAAACAGAGGTATCGGAAGGACGTCAACAATGAGCAACGCCATACCGCATAAGCAAGCTTATATTTGCCCGACAAGATAAATATAAAAAAAACACGTTTTTCGCAGGATGCTTCACGATTGCTTTTCTTTATTGTGTTAGTGGAAGCCATTGGCATATACTTCCGGCGATAATCATTTTCATTTTTTAGGCTCAGTTGATATTGATTTTGTATAAAAAGGAATATATTTGTTTTCATCTTAACCGTTTTACTTTTAACGTATGATGTATTCAATAAAAAATGGCAATAGTGTTTAAAGTGGCGTAAATCACCAATCTATCAATCAATCATAGAACTATAGTGAATAATTCAAACACAGACTTATAAAACGCGTGTATCTGTTTATACCCAGGATAACGGAATGAAAACTGAATTCGCCAATGAGTTACTTCCCCTGATCGTTTAGGTATCAACATAGTTATTAGTTTTTCTTTGAAAAACATTACCTGTTTTCTTTTTTAGAATTGAACTGATAAAACCATAATATTATTTTAAATATATCAGTCATTTTGAAAATTTATCAACATTTGAAGATTTGTTTGCAATCAAAATACTAATTATAAACCGATCGTGTAAGGAAAATAAAATGAATATATAATCCATTAAATTCATTTGATCTTTCTCATTGGCGATCATACCACAAGATATGTATAATATCGCTTTATATTTGATATTCATCTCAACATATACGTTGAGATCACAATAAAAAATAATGAACACAAAACAGAGGTCTCGAAAGGCCTTCAACAATGAGCAAGGCCATACCGCATTGCAAGGTTATTTTTACCAGACAAGATAAATATAAAAAAAACACGTTTTTTTGCAGGATTTTCGCAGGAATGCTTCACGATTGCTTTTCTTTATTGTGTTAGTGGAAGCCATTGGCATATACTTCCAGCGACATAATTTTCATTTCTAAGCTCAGTTGATATTGATTTTGCATAAAAAGAAATTATTTTTTTTTATCTTAACCGTTTTACTTTTAACGTATGATGTATTCAATAAAAAATGGCAATAGTGTTTAAAGTGGCGTAAATCACCAATCTATCAATCAATCATAGAACTATAGTGAATAATTCAAACACAGACTTATAAAACACGTGTATCTGTTTATACCCAGGATAACGGAATGAAAACTGAATTCGCCAATGAGTTACTTCCCCTGATAGTTTAGGTATCAACATAGTTATTAGTTTTTCTTTGAAAAACATAACCGGTTTTCTTTTTTAGAATTGAACTGATAAAACCGTAATATTATTTTAAATATAACAGTCATTTTGAAAATTTATCAACATTTGAAGATTTTTTTGCAATCAAATTACTAATTATAAACCGATCGTGTCAGGAAGACAAAATGAATATATAATCCATTAAATTCTTTTTATCTGTCTCATTGGCGATCATACCACAAGATATGTATAATATCGCTTTATATTTGATATTTATCTCAACACATACGTTGAGATCACAATAAAAAAAACTGAACACAAAACAGAGGTATCGGAAGGACGTCAACAATGAGCAACGCCATACCGCATAAGCAAGCTTATATTTGCCCGACAAGATAAATATAAAAAAAACACGTTTTTCGCAGGATGCTTCACGATTGCTTTTCTTTATTGTGTTAGTGGAAGCCATTGGCATATACTTCCGGCGATAATCATTTTCATTTTTAAGCTCAGTTGATATTGATTTTGTATAAAAAGGAATATATTTGTTTTCATCTTAACCGTTTTACTTTTAACGTATGATGTATTCAATAAAAAATGGCAATAGTGTTTAAAGTGGCGTAAATCACCAATCTATCAATCAATCATAGAACTATAGTGAATAATTCAAACACAGACTTATAAAACGCGTGTATCTGTTTATACCCAGGATAACGGAATGAAAACTGAATTCGCCAATGAGTTACTTCCCCTGATCGTTTAGGTATCAACATAGTTATTAGTTTTTCTTTGAAAAACATTACCTGTTTTCTTTTTTAGAATTGAACTGATAAAACCATAATATTATTTTAAATATATCAGTCATTTTGAAAATTTATCAACCTTTTGAAGATTTGTTTGCAATCAAAATACTAATTATAAACCGATCGTGTAAGGAAAATAAAATGAATATATAATCCATTAAATTCATTTGATCTTTCTCATTGGCGATCATACCACAAGATATGTATAATATCGCTTTATATTTGATATTCATCTCAACACATACGTTGAGATCACAATAAAAAAAACTGAACACAAAACAGAGGTATCGGAAGGACGTCAACAATGAGCAACGCCATACCGCATAAGCAAGCTTATATTTGCCCGACAAGATAAATATAAAAAAAACACGTTTTTCGCAGGATGCTTCACGATTGCTTTTCTTTATTGTGTTAGTGGAAGCCATTGGCATATACTTCCGGCGATAATCATTTTCATTTTTAAGCTCAGTTGATATTGATTTTGTATAAAAAGGAATTATTTGTTTTCATCTTAACCGTTTTACTTTT
This sequence comes from Mytilus edulis, assembly GCA_019925275.1. Classification (NCBI taxonomy): domain Eukaryota; kingdom Metazoa; phylum Mollusca; class Bivalvia; order Mytilida; family Mytilidae; genus Mytilus; species Mytilus edulis. The sequence goes on from CM034357.1 coordinate 18,503,718, forward strand.
AACGTATGATGTATTCAATAAAAAATGGCAATAGTGTTTAAAGTGGCGTAAATCACCAATCTATCAATCAATCATAGAACTATAGTGAATAATTCAAACACAGACTTATAAAACGCGTGTATCTGTTTATACCCAGGATAACGGAATGAAAACTGAATTCGCCAATGAGTTACTTCCCCTGATCGTTTAGGTATCAACATAGTTATTAGTTTTTCTTTGAAAAACATTACCTGTTTTCTTTTTTAGAATTGAACTGATAAAACCATAATATTATTTTAAATATATCAGTCATTTTGAAAATTTATCAACATTTGAAGATTTGTTTGCAATCAAAATACTAATTATAAACCGATCGTGTAAGGAAAATAAAATGAATATATAATCCATTAAATTCATTTGATCTTTCTCAATTTTTGAATTATCCGCTCTTTACTTGGCTGCTGGTGTACCAGGACAACGTTGCTGCCGTTCACTGCTGTTTGCTTGGCCTCGCTTTCCTCCTGTTCCTACTTCTGGTGGCACCGTGTTTATTAATTATTTATTTATTTTATTTTATTTTATTTTTTTTTATTTTTAAACAAAATTATTTTTATATTCTTTTATTTATTTTTTTTTCTTTAATTTAATTACTTAGTCATTAATTTATTCATTTGTTTATTCAAATTTTTGCTTTTTTAAATTATTTATTAAACTTTATTTATCATTCTAAATTATGTCAATTACCACATGGTAAAATTTAAATTATTTAATGCCCAAAAAGGCGCAAGCCAGGGCCGACCGTGCAAGGGCTGCATAGCCAGTCAAGGTCGTTAAAAACTTCCATTTGTTGTTGATCTTTCTCATTGGCGATCATACCACAAGATATGTATAATATCGCTTTATATTTGATATTCATCTCAACATATACGTTGAGATCACAATAAAAAATAATGACCACAAAACAGAGGTCTCGAAAGGCCTTCAACAATGAGCAAGGCCATACCGCATTGCAAGGTTATTTTTACCCGACAAGATAAATATAAAAAAACACGTTTTTTTGCAGGATTTTCGCAGGAATGCTTCACGATTGCTTTTCTTTATTGTGTTAGTGGAAGCCATTGGCATATACTTCCAGCGACATAATTTTCATTTCTAAGCTCAGTTGATAATGATTTTGCATAAAAAGAAATTTTTTTTTTTTATCTTAACCGTTTTACTTTTAACGTATGATGTATTCAATAAAAAATGGCAATAGTGTTTAAAGTGGCGTAAATCACCAATCTATCAATCAATCATAGAACTATAGTGAATAATTCAAACACAGACTTATAAAGCACGTGTATCTGTTTATACCCAGGATAACGGAATGAAAACTGAATTCGCCAATGAGTTACTTCCCCTGATAGTTTAGGTATCAACATAGTTATTAGTTTTTCTTTGAAAAACATAACCGGTTTTCTTTTTTAGAATTGAACTGATAAAACCATAATATTATTTTAAATATAACAGTCATTTTGAAAATTTATCAACATTTGAAGATTTTTTTGCAATCAAATTACTAATTATAAACCGATCGTGTCAGGAAGACAAAATGAATATATATAATCCATTAAATTCTTTTCTTCTGTCTCATTGGCGATCATACCACAAGATATGTATAATATCGCTTTATATTTGATATTCATCTCAACATATACGTTGAGATCACAATAAAAAAAAATGAACACAAAACAGAGGTCTCGAAAGGCCTTCAACAATGAGCAACGCCATACCGCATAGCAAGGTTATTTTTGCCCGACAAGATAAATATAAAAAAAAACCACGCTTTATATTTGATATTCCGACATCTCAACAATTATGCTGAGATCACAAAAAAAAATGAACAGAAAACAGCTGTCTCAAAAGTTCTTAAATGTAATACCATACGGCAAGCTAAACTTGGCTGGAGAAGACAAATATAAAAAAATATCACTTTTGACGCATGATTGTTCACGATTGCTTTCCTTTCTTGGATTAATGAAGGTGTAATACCACCATTGATTTCCCATATTAGTATTTGTTAAATTGCACTTTTTTAAAATTTGTGCAGAATATTATTTTTGTTTCAAATAAAGAAATACTTGGCATGAATTAAGTTTTATCCTGTCCAGTACTTCAGAAAAAGTTTCATATAACATTTCATTGCATGTTAGAAAATAAACGCAAGTGGATAGTAGTGGTGCTGGTTTTATTGTGTAGTAATCTTACGTTTGTGTATTAAGTTGATTGTTAATTTGTTTTAAATTGTTTGTATGTATATCATTTGTTATTGTTCGACATTTATTCATTGATGCAATTTTGCCGTAAGATTATAAAAGTATCTATTTTGGAGTTTTTTTTATATATATCAATAATGCAAATCATTATATTAGCCGAAATGTTTGGTTTTGTGGTTTCAGATCTCTCAGATGCTTGTGTCATCAATATATATTTTCCTTTACGTCTCTTTCTTACGACTGTAAAATATTACACAATAGAGGGTAGACAGGTTCACAAAATTAAGCACGATAGACCCGATAAGAAGAAATATATATGGTTCGATCAGGTTAAGACAATAAATTTGATGAACCACCATTTGGTAGTTAAATTAAACGCGGTCACTTCGTGGACCTGTTATTGACTATGTCAATAAAAATATCACGTATTGTTATAAACCTTGAACAATTCAGACGGTATAGTAAGGTAACAGCTGTATTAGTTCGATTGGCGATGAAAAAAAATATCTAGGCCAATTTTAATGTCAATTCTTAATTGCAAAACGTCTAACAAATAATAATAAAATCTGGGTTCGGTGTTCATTCAGTTTATTTAAATTGATAATTTAGAAGAAGAAAAAAACAATCTGTAGATTATCCTTAACATAGATGGTAAAAGCACAAGAACGACAGATTATTTGTGTCATTATAAGTAGTATAAAATCACCGTTGAAAGTTAATTGTGTATACTGTTCGTATATATTATGGGATTCCGAAAACGTAAAGTGGCGAAGCTTTTGGCCTGTTTCGTAGCGGGTACAAATTAATTTTCGATGTTCCTACAAGGAACAATATTATTTGTAATTCTGCAATTGAACATTAACTTTACTTCGTATATGTATTGTTTTTAACCAACCGTTGAAACTGTTTTTTTTGGGTGTTAGCGGAATGACTGTGATATGGACAGAAAGAGTAAAATCGGTCGCTCCTAAAAGAAGCAGGATACCAAGAGACTCCAAACGTTTACTATTTGTATATCGACTTGTGTTATCTCCATACTTTTATATATAATTTAGTATAGTAAAAGGCAGGCGCGGATCCAGAGGGTGGGTCCCGGGGGTTGGAACCCCCCTTTTTTTGGACGATCAATGTATTTGAACGGGGACATGTAGTTGGAATCCCCCATTTGTCCTGGGTTAGGAACCCCCTCTTTTTAAAATGGCTGGATCCGCCCCTGAAAAGATCAGGTTAAAAGTTAAATTTTAGAATGATCACAGTGAATAACGCCTGACTAGGATAACAGAAACTCGAAGCAAAAATTGTAATGTAGATTGTTTGGGGTTTTTATGTTATAGATTTGATTATCAATTCGATCTCTCAATTGTATTTTTTTTTTTGTATTTTTAGTAACAATTTTGTACACTAACCTATAAACGCGCCTTTAATGATGTTTGCTTGTCATTTTTTTATAATTTTTGTCAGATTTTCGAAATCCTCTGGTTTTATCCATTTGAATGCCTTCAAAAAATTTGCCCATGGACCCCCATTTTTCTTTTTATAAATCTTTTACATGTATAATTATAAGCCACTTGTAAAAGTTTTATAAAATCTTATTTATTTTTTAATAGTTTTTGAGAACTTTAACTGGTCAATGATAAAGCTATGAAAAGTCAAGAGAGAACATTTTCCCGCCAAAATTCCAATGGCTAATATCACTAAAACAAGCCCTATATTTTTTTTGCTTTTTTGATTCCTCAATTAATCCCCTATCAATATATACTAGTTTTATGGAAATTTATTTATTTTGAAAACTGAGCAGCAAACATTTTGGTCCTTTTCATCAGATACTCTCTATACTATAATTGTATAGAAAGTACCTGTTTTCATTAATCGTAACCAAATCACACGAGCCAACCAATGTACTCCCGATATTTAGAGCCCATTGCACATCTCATCATCTTACAACGTGATAGAAATCTGCTTTGCCTTACTATTTTATTTTCAAATCAGTCTGATTTCATACGAACAAATTTATAAAAATCTATAACCATTTTAAAACATGTCTGTGTATGATTTATTAATTTAGCCTGTTAACAGTAGCCTAAAAGACATGACAATTTGAAATGCATTAACTAAAAACGGTTATCTAATAACGTGGGTTTTGACGGAAAGACATGAAATATAAATTTCAAAATAAAAAAGTGACGTCATAACCAATCCTTTCGTGACAAATTTTAATTTCAGAACGGAGATAATATCTGTCATTCTAGAGTACTCCAAATAAGACAGCCCATTATAGCTTTTCTGATCGAGTATATGGCGAGGATCTTTTGAATTATTCTATTAATGCAGTGTCTACCAGTTTTCCTGTCCAACACCTGTTTTAATCTTTCTGGATTACGCAATTTGCATGTCAAGTTTCCATAATGCGTGTAGATTTCTATATAATATATTCATATATGGTACGATGGTCGCGTGAACAACGGATGAATTGTAAAAAGGGTCGATTGGTGCACGGACCCCATAATGGCATTGTTTCCTTTTTTTAATTATACAAAATAAGAACTGCTATTATATGTAATAGTAGTGTCAAAATCTATAAAATCTATAAACTACAGTCAATGTAACATATCATATGGATAAAAGCAAGACTACTATAAATAAGTGAAAATAAGTTACAACAAATCAAAGAATATTAGTGTAATATTTGATGTGAAAAAGATAAAACACCTTCTTATTCTTTTGTTTTTTGTTTTTATGGAATCACCAAGTCACGCGACTCATCGTTGTAAGCAATACGAAACAGGAAATGATTTAAAATAGTTTCCGGTGTTGTATTTTTTCAACATAGTATGTTGTTTGTATCGTTTTCAGTACTCGCCTGTAAAATAACAAAATTCAAACTTAACACTCGGTCAAATGTTAGGGTAAGAGAAACTACATGTATAATATTGATTGAAGAGTAACTATCAATTTGATAATCTATTAAAAAAGAGGGACGAAAGATACCAAAGGGGCAGTCAAAACTCATATAAAATCGAAAATAAACTGACAACGCCATGGCTAAAAATGAAAAAGACAAACAGACAAACAATAGTATATATGACACAACATAGAAAACTAAAGAATAAACAACACGAACCCCACCAAAAACTAGGGGTGATCTCAGGTGCTCCGGAAGGGTAAGCAGATCCTGCTCCACATGTGGCACCCGTCGTGTTGCTTGTGTGATAACAAATCCGGTAAATAGTCTAATTCGGTAGGTCACATTCATGAAAGGGAATGAGATTGTAGTTACGACGTAAGGAACATATCCGATATCATTTGTGAAACGGTTATTCCATAACGGTCAACCAACTCGTGATGGCGTCCGTAAAATTTACGAAGGGATGATTTCAACTTCACCATTTGGAACTCTTGGTTTAATAGCTTCCTTGTGAGCAACAACCCTCTATCAAGAAAACAATGATAGGAAATGCAAGCACGGGAATATCGTATCAATTGGGAGATATATACCCCGTATGCAGGTTGTGCTGGAATGTTGCTACTTAGAAATGGAAAGTTCACGATTGGAAAGCTGAAATCATCTCTTTTGTCGTTAAGTTTTGTTTTCAACCGACCCTCATTGTCAATTTCTAGATGTAAGTCAACTTGAAGATATGATACCGACTTAACTGGATATGTAGTATCCTTTATCTCTAGTTCGATGGGCTAGATGCGTTCCACATAGTCACCAAATTTTTAATTATTTAGTGAAAGAACATCATCTATATAGCAAAAAGTAGAGTTAAAGGATATCGCTAACTTCTTATCTTTCTTCCTAAGAAGTTCCTGCATGAAGTCAGCCTCATAATAATAAAGAAACAAGTCGGCAAGTAGAGGGGCACAATTTGTTCCCATTGGAATGCCGACAGTCTGTTGAAAAACACGTCCTCCGAACGTAACAAATATGTTGTCAATCAAGAAATCAAGCATCTTAATAATATCAGTTTCAGATATTTTTTTTTGAATCAGAGTGATCCTTTAGAAAGGAGGATTTATCCCTCCCTAAGACAAGATACTTGTATCTACGTTGGCCATTCTTTTTACTGAAGCAAAGTAATACCAACTCTTTCAATTTGTCTTTTAGTTTGGATTGTGGAAAACTGGTTTAAAGAGTAGAAAAGTCAAATGTTTTAATACTGTTACAAGATGATAGATAGTTAGATCGTATGTACTCTAAAAGATCTTTGGAATTTTTAAGAATCCACATCTGATTCACGCCACCTCTAGAATAGGCAGTTTCACAATAACTTTGAAGCCTGTCTTTGATTGCTGATAAAATAGATGTTAATAATTTAGAAAGAGGTTTCGTGGAGCACTTGGAAGACCCAGCAATATACCGTTGTGTGTAAGGACACTTATGTAGTTTATGTATTTAATACAGTGATGGAAGATCCAGTTCTTCATCTTTGGTTGAAATTCCAAAGGAACATAGAAAATACCTATGTTTATCCAAGATTTCCTCTTTGGTAAGTGTCGTGAGGGTATATGTTGAGTTTCCAAGTGAATTGTCAATACCTAATTCGTTTACGAAGCAGTTAATGTAATGAGTTTTACACACAAAAACGATGTTGTTTGGGGCTTTATCTGCGGGGACAATACCATATTTGTCATGGAGGTAGGATAAGTGTTTTATCTAGGTTTAGGTCTTTAAAGATTGACGTAGCATGGGCATTAATAGACCCATTCAGTTTCTTAATTCGGATTTTTATCAACGACCTCACTGCCTTAATCCATTCGGAAAGATTGTCTACGTCTGCCTTCTCGCGCTTAGCCCATTGCCTGGCATAATCCTCGACGGAATCCATGAAAATTTTAAAGTTGTATTTCCAATTGATGGGTTTAGGCTCACAATATTTCGGACCTTTCGATAACCCATTTCGTAGAGATGTGTTATTAACAATGTTGAGGTCACCGGTAATAACGTGGCCAGCCGGATTATATGTTTATTGGGAACTAGCACATTGTATATGTATGATTGTTGTGTATAACAGAAGACGTATTACAGGATTGGTACCTATAATGGAGCAGAACTTTTTCTACTATATTAATTCAATAGCATCATATACACACGTATCTTACCTCCTATACATTTCTAGGAATATGATAGGTTAAAAGCGTCCGCGTGGAGACCGTGTATATTTCATTTTAGGTTAGAAGGGAGGCGGGCTTATTTCAATACACGGTTTGTAGTGGTGTTACGTCCCCTTATAAAAACAAAACGGTTCTGAGAAAACATCTTAAAGGTTTCAACAGACGAAGAAATTGATGAAGATTGAAATAAATACACAAAACACATTAAAACTAACAATACATATATATGTATTGCTCAATCGTTTCCTAACTGTGCAGTATTTTGTAACTTGAAAGTAGTTTATCTGCTTCTTAAAAAGGTTTGTTTTCCCTTTAAGCCATTGGGTTTTTCGTTTATTCCTCAACTTAAGTTTTGTGTTGTCCCCCTGTATCCTGTGTTTTTCAAGTTGGAAGAGCTAATATCGTTCTGAGCTAAAACACCTGCAATGATTAAAAAAGAAAAAAATATAATATTAGACGTCATTAAAAGGATTAGGGGCATACGAACATTGAAGTTTGATGCCATTTCATATTCTTAGACTGGTTTAATGATTTAGCTATTGGATTACGCATTAGTACAATCTGATTAAAATTCAGAAATATCTGATCTCACGTGCTCGTCATATGACGTCACAAATGAAATGATAATGGGGATAACGAAATCAGAGATCTATATTTTCTACTGATGCACATTAATTAAGACAATTTTATTTTTAACCAAAACAATGATTATTTGTAGACATGACTAAAATAGCAAAAAGACGTGAAATATAATATCAAAGGGACATTCAAAACTGAGAGGTCGAAGATTAAACTGAAAACGCCTACTCAAACACGAATTTTGCATTCGTCACAACTCGGCTGATTCCGTACCTCAACGGAGAGTAGCGGAGTCCCCGAGGATTGCCGATGCGAATTTTGCACTTTCCAGGTGCGTTCGACTCTAATCTTAATTGACTAGGGTTGTAAAGTTTTCCTACCGAATGTTGGTGGTTCTCTCTGGGCACTCTGGGTTCTTCCTCCAACTAAAACTAACCGCTACAAAATAGCACAAAAATGCTAACAATGGTGTTTAACACCAATCAATCAATCAACCAACAAAACACTACATAGAAAATTTCAAACTAAAAATTGAGCGAACACAAAGCACATCAAAAACTAGGAGTGAAATCAAATGATTCGGAAGCCCGAATGGTAAGCAGTAATTCCCAGTCCACATGGTGTACAAAATGTACCTGTCGTGTTAAAATCAAATACGGCGATAAGTCTCATTCAGTGAAGCCGCTCTTTATGCTAACCCCACTCAGACCCTCTAATATTCATGCATTTTTAAGGCAAAAAACTACATTTATACTGAAATCGAATAAAGTAAATAAAATCGTCTACCACCTTCAAAGAATCGATGTTCTCTTTAATTCAATAGCTCAATTTTCTATGATATCTTGTATATTCTCTTTAAGTTAATGGCCACTTCTGTATTATTTACGGAATTCAAGCTTACAATGTTTACCACTTTCATGCGATGACGTAGAATTGAACTGACGTAGTCGCTATTTACATATTAACCTTAAGCTGCTCCCAACATCAATCAATTTATTGTGTATAAAATTCCTAACCACATCCATCAAATTGCTATAGGGAAAATTGATCAATTTATACATCTGAGATTCATAGAAATTGTATTCCGTTCGAGATTTCAATAGATTTAGTAAAGGCTTGACAATTGATCAATATATATTGTGATGGTTGTTTCCCCCTCAAATATCAGATATTGTACCATATTCCTTGTGAGACCATTTATGGGAAATAAACACCTTTCTGCTTTAGGTTCTATATGACTTAAAGGGAGTAGATATATATTTTGTTCCTGACATGCATGAGACAGGGGTGTGAAATGTTGCGGGCTAAACTAGTTTTTTTTTTTATCTCAACGTACGCTCTTCCTTTTTAATTTCGATGTTCAAACAGGGTTCAAACAAGCTGATTTTGCTTATTATGAGAGGAATATAATGGAAAAGGACTTTTCTTGGAATGGCGGAATGGTGGTGGGAGCGTAAACAAAGGCAGATCCTTTTTGTGGAAAATTTGGGTTGATTATATAGGGAATCACTGAAGCCTGACTGGAGCCCTCCCCCCTAATGAAAAGTTCCGGATCCGCCACTGGTTCCCCGAGGTCATATCAAGAAGATATTCAATTTGCATTTTCCTGCGGCTTTTACAAATTTATCTTACGTCTATGCCTCAGAATTCAGATATATATATATAATCCTGTATTGAATTTGATAAGAATGAAGGTGGAAGGAATAAAAGAAAATATGCCTATCTCATAAAACCTTTTATTCAAAAAAGCGAAATTGATATCTTTGTTTAAAAACTCGGTCGTGATTAAGAACTTTAGTTATTGTATATATAGAATTAGATGTAGTAGGATTAATTGACAAATTAAACAACCACTGTCCATTTACCCAAGCTTGATTTACATGAGTACATGAATGTGAACGATCACAAACGACGGGTCCGCCTTCAACAATGAGAAAAACCCACAACGTATATTGTCAACTATAAAAGGAGCCAGTACAACAAAATGGAAAGTACACTTGAAAAGAATTGAAAAAAAAAATATAAGTCTCCTTGCTGATTTTTGTATGGGTTTGCTGTCTAGTTGGTGTATACTTTTTAAAAATACTAATATGTATCACAAACTGAACATGTCAAGTCATAGAAATGGCACTAAAATTTAAAAAAAAATGTAAAAAAAATACGGGTAAAGCTTTTTTTTTGTGTTTAAGTTTTGTATTTTTGTGTTGTTGTGTTTTTCGCCAAGTTTCACAAACTGTTGATATACCGGTTTACGGACAATTATACACATAACCGAAATCACCCTCCTCCTTTTTTCACGTTCATATCACTGAGAACTTATACATCCGTCACTGCTGGTATATCAATATTTCAGACCGGATAAAGCAGAACTAAACTGAAATAGCATAAACGAGTTAATTATATTTCTATGTGTAATAGGATAGCCATTTGAAAAGACTATGATTTATAGGAAAAGAAATGTTTAAAAAAAGCCATTCGAACTAAAATTTTGTTATATTAATAGCAGTGTCTTCTATATGAAATGGTTTCATAGCCATAAAAATAGACGCTAAATCAATATTAGCAGTAATAATAGCTTTAATATGGATAAGATAGACATGCTGCGGACGCTTACTTTTCTAATTAATATCGCCCACGACTTTTCCAATCCCTTACTCGTAAATTGGATAACAATATAAATACGCTGTTGTTTTCGTCGTGCGGTTTAATTAAGCTGATTACGTTTTTATCCCTTTTTGTTTGTTTGTTTATTCGATCGAAATTGTTATTGGTTTCTTTTTTTCTAATAAAAAAATCAGTCTGTAGATCTTTAAATAAATAAACCATTTATAAGTATATATTCACATTTGCGTGAAAAATATGAACCGTCTTTTAATATAAATTTCTATTATATATAGATATAAGAAGATATGGCGTGAGTGCCAATGAGACAACCTCGATGAGACACCTCTCCATCCATGTTACAATCTGTAAAAGTAAAAAACTATAGATAAAAGTACGGTCTTCAACGCGAAGCCATGTCTTGTCTTGGCTCACACAGAGCAGCAAACTATAAAGGGTCCCAAATATGACTAGTGTGAAACCATATATAAATAAAACAAGAAACAAGAAAAAAATTATGAACCACATCAATAACGGACAACCATGCACTGAACATCGGGCTCCTGTAACACAGAAAAGGTTTTTTGAATTCAGATCAACTGTATCTCTCTTCTTCAGCTAATGGAATACTAAATTTTACTATGGCATGTAGGCTTTTTATTTAGGGATAACGATACAAGTAGACATTGTTCCTTATTACATGTACCTTCTGTTATATATCTCTACATATAAATATTTCTTAGTAACTCAGTCGTACTCAGTCATTTATAGTAATTATATGAAACTTTGACGAACAGGGTTGTTCGTCAAAGTTTCATATAATTACTCGCCAAAACGTAATACTAACAAGAATGTGTCCTCAGTACACGAATGCCCCACTCGCACCATCATTTTCCATGTTCAGTGGACCGTGAAATTGGGGTAAAAACTTTAATTTGGCATTAAAATTAGAAAGATCATATCATAGGGAACATGTGTACTAAGTTTGAAGTCGATTGGACTTCAACTTCATCAAAAACTACCTTGACCAAAAACTTTAACCTGGAGCGGGACAGACGGACGAACGAACGGACGGACGGACGAACGGACGGACGGACGGACGGACGAACGGACGGACGGACGAACGGACGGACGGACGAACGGACGCACAGACCAGAAAACATAATGCCCCTCTACTATCGTAGGTGGGGCATAAAAATAAATTAAGGTCTTTGAATAGACATATAATTACGATACTGTTGTCAAGTCATTAAAGATTGCATATTTTGGCGTTAATATTGAGTCACTGATGAGGTCTTTGCATCGGATCTAAACACATTTATTCTAAAAACAGTTGTTGGCATGACACGGGTTATGTTCTTCTCATATATGTTATGATGGTATGATACTAAACCCCTAACGGGAAGGATTGTGCCTGATGTTCATATGATGAAATCATAATCTTTCACTCAGTTTATTTGAAGTCTGGAGCTGGCATGTCAGTTAACTGCAAGTAGTCTATTGTTATTTATGTATTATTGTCATTTTGTTTATTTTCTTTGGTTACATCTTCTGACATCAGACTCGGACTACTCTTGAACTGAATTTTAATGTGCGTATTGTTATGCGTTTACTTTTCTACATTGGTTAGAGGTATAGGGGGAGGGTTGAGATCTCACAAACATGTTTAACCCCGCCGCATTTTTGTGCCTGTCCCAAGTCAAGAGCCTCTGGCCTTTGTTAGTCTTGTATTATTTTAATTTTAGTTTCTTGTGTACAATTTGGAAATTAGTATGGCGTTCATTATCACTGGACTAGTATATATTTGTTTAGGGGCCAGCTGAGGGACGCCTCCGGGTGCGGGAATTTCTCGCTACATTGAAGACTTGTTGGTGACCCTCTGCTGTTGTTTTTTATTTGGTCGGGTTGTTGTCTCTTTGACGCATTCCCCATTTCCATTCTCAATTTTATCTGAAAGTATATATACATAATATTTATGTAATATGAATTTAAGGCGCAATTACTACATAAGTAAACTGCCTATACCAAAACCAGTAACAACAACAGCACGAGGTTCAAAAATATAGATTCAATTGTAAAGTAATATTATGGTCAATGACTTCGTTCTTGGTGTAAGAAACATTCGGTTACCTAGTTGGAAGTGAAAAGCGTCATAAAATAGTCGCCCTACGGCGGTTAGTTTTCTCTTTTGAATTCTTTTTACATTTATCATTTCGGGACCTATTATAGCTGACTATGCCGAGTATGCATGGGTTTTGTTCATTGGTGAAGGGCGTACGGCGACCTATACGGTTGTTAATTTGTGTGTCATTTTTGTTTTCTTGTGGAGAGTTGTCTCATTGGCAATCATACTACATATTGTTTTTTTATATCCAGTATAAAATCTATAGAAATGACGAAAAGACTTAAACTATTAATTGACTCCTTTAAAACATCTTTTGGAATTGAAGTCCTTGTATGACGATTAAACATTTCAAACGTGGGGTACTTATCTATCCCAAATTAATGTATTTGGTTTTGATGTTATATTTTTATATTTGTTATTCTCATAGGATTTTGTCTAATGCTTAGTCCGTTTCTGTGTGTGTTACATTTTAATGTTGTGTCGTTGTTCTCCTCTTATATTTAGAATCATATTCAAAACAGTGTAGCTGTGGTCATTGATTGAAGACCTTAATTTATCCCATTGACTGGGCAGATTAGGTGAACTTTTGTCTGTAACGACCGCTGCTCACTATGTACTTGTTAAAGACACTTAAACTGTGGGGTCACAAAAGGTTCTCAACACCTAAATAAAGTAATTAGAAAAACAAATCAGGAATATACGATGTTTTGATTTGTATCAATAATATAAATCAAAACATAAAGTTATTCCTGAATAATTTTTCGAATTATTTTAATATTAAAGGCGTTAAGAAACTTTGGTGACCAACAGCTTAAATTCTATAATAAGTATAAGTAGTGAGCAGTGGTCGTTACAGATAAACGTTCACATAATCTGCCCCAGTCAATGGGATAATTTAAGGTTGTCAATCAATGGCCACAGCTACACTGTTTTGAATATGATTCTAATGCGTTTCCCTCAGTTTTAGTTTGTTACCCAGATTTTGTATTTTGTCCATGGATTTATGAGTTTTGAAAAGCGGTATACTACTGTTGCCTTTATTTATCAGTCAATTATTTTGCTAGCGATTATAGATGAAAAGAAATTGTAAGGAGCGAGAATTTTATCATCAACACTGAAAAAAAGGTACATGCATGTAAAGCTTAATTAAGTCTTTAAATAGTTGTTGATACAATCCATTATTAGCCGGAGAATGCATGTGAAAACACTTAAAGTAGCAATACATAACTATTTTACGTTTTCCCTAGGCCTTGTTCTGAAAAAGAGCAATTAGTTTTGATAAAACAGGAATAGTGTCATTATCTCAAATTTTCCAGTTGCAGTAACACTTTCAGAAAATCTTTCATGCATGAATTTAGATTGAAAACTTAAAATGTTTATTTTATATCACTACTTTTATATGGCAATATTTTTTCTCACAAAAACCTGATATTTTTTACTGATAAATGATTAGACTTCTATATGTATTTAAAATACGGTAATAACAACTCATTTTACATACTTTTGTTTACCTCTTTCCTTTTGCATTACCTATATTTCGAATATGAAATGTGCTTATCATTGTACACGATTCTTCTATTGGAAATTAGTTTCTTATCTGATATAGTGTCGTTTAAGTCGAAAAATACGTTTGAATTATTCCCCTTACATCAAATTATTTTAACCGGAGAAAACGTTATGCGATGTAATAAGTGATCATTAGAACATTTTGGGTTAAACGGAATGAATATTAAATTGCGTTCCAAATAAGACAAATTTTAAAAAGTTTTAGTATCGGAAGCAAATTATTATTCCCAAACGTTATCGTGTGTAAATTAAGTTCGTGAAAAACCTAATACTAGTATAAAAATCAATTCAAAATACTACACGGTGAAGTAATTAACTTGGGATTTATTAAATCCTATATTTAACTCAAAACCACTTTGAAGTCCTGGGAAAATCACTATGGTAGTGTCTAATGATCTTAGAATATGACTACGATAATTGAATCGTTTCTCCAATAGGATTTTAGCCTGTTACTATAAAAATTATTTCCATTGATAGATTTTTCCAAATAAGGAAATTCAACATCAGCATCAGTTGTATGACGTAAAAGGGATTATTGATCGATTGAAAATTGAATATTTTGCGTAGGAGAAAATTCACTGATCAGTATTCATTGTTACAATTTTCTATGAATGACAGAAGATCAACCTGTTTCTATCTGGAAGCACGCATTTTCAACAGCTGTTGTTTAAAATTTCTGAAGGTAAATTATTTCTGATTTTTTAGTTAGAGCATGCACTTCATACACGCATATATTGAATTGTACGCTGAAATAGTAACTGGGACTACTATAACACATATAGTAGTAGTCTCAGATAGTAATAACTGTACACATTTGTTCATTGTTTTTTTCATCGCAGTATACAATCAGTTGTATGTTTTAAGTAATTGTCTTTCCCATATTTCGCGCTTAACTTAAACTTTTACGTCAGGAAAACTCTTAACAAAACGCAAAGTTAATTATAGTTTCCAAAGAATACTTAAGTTTCATGGTTTAATTTTATTCTTATTTATCAAATAATATTGTTTTGATCACTGTTCATTTCTTCACTTTTCCGTCGGAAGTCTTGCATTTCCTTAGTTAAATTGTCAAAAAAGGTTTACTATATGTATAATTATATACGAAAGTAATCATATATTGGATAAAATTGCAACTTATCTGATATATGGGAGAAAATTTAAAGTATCATATTATGTATAAATCTATATAAACAGAACTTAAAAAATAGTCTTCCGTTTTATTTATCATTTTGTTATCTTTTAGGTATACAACATATTGAGGATTTCCTTGTCAAAATTCTGAGGTATGTGAATTTAACTATTTTTGTAATCTTATATTGAATAATATATCTTATGTGAAGTTAGAATGGTTTTGATATTGCATTTCAAAACCCCCAGTAATATTTTCCGGAACTTTCCGTCTACGGAAATCTCCGTTCCCGGGGTTTTCAATTGTCAATACACATATTTATTGACCAATCAGTGTAATGCTCTATAAATACACAACCGATAAACTTATAGGATTTTCCGTAGACATGCGATAAATAAAAAAGTTCTCGAGTGACAGATTAATTCAGAATATAATTTGAAGCGGTTTAAGTCAGTATTTTACGTAAACACTACAAAAGGTTTGAAATATAATTTTCAAAATAATCAAAATCTCATTTGAACTCTAATTTTAATAAGCAATCTGTTAACTTTTTACACTGGCGTATGAATATCATAAAATCGTCTGACAATCGTGTGTATTCTGCTAAACTTGCAGTTTGACTTACACAATCAGTGGGAAAGAAGGGAATATCGGTAAGAACATACATTTCACATTTTACCACGAATCCAAGTTACTTTTAACGTTTTTTGTTTTCAGTTGGAAATTATAAAGTGACACTTGAAAATGGGTTGTGAAAACCGTTTTCAGGTTTTGTGTTATGAACAAGTTTTGCGGTTGCACGAAGTTATGGAGGATGTGATTCCAATCCACGGACGGGGGAATTTTCCAACTTTGGATATTAAGTTGAAGGATTTGGTTAAAGCAGCAAGAGAGAAACTGCTAAAAGAAGGTGTAACGATAAAAGACATTAGATTAAACGGAGGTGCAGCAAGTTACATTTTTGGTACCGAAACCGTGAAGTCCTACAATGACTTGGATTTGATTTTCGGTGTGGATCTAACAAATCATAACGAGCTTCAGAAGATAAAAAATTGCGTTCTTGGTTGTCTCTTGGATTATTTGCCAGATGGAGTTAACAAAGAAAAAATGAGCAGTTGCAGTTTGAAAGAAGCATATGTTCAGAAAATGGTAAAAGTTTGTAATGAACGCGGTGATAGATGGAGCTTAATTTCACTTTCCAACAACAAGGGTAAAAATGTGGAGTTAAAATTTGTTGATGCTATGAAAAGGCAGTTTGAATTCAGTGTAGACTCATTTCAGATCATTTTGGATAGTTTATTAACTTTCTATGAGATTTCGTCCGCGCCCATGAGCGAACACTTCTATCCCACTCTTGTTGCAGAAAGTGTATATGGTGACTTTTCAGAAGCTTGGGTTCATTTGAATAAGAAACAAATAGCAACCCGCAATCCTGAAGAAATAAGAGGAGGTGGTCTTTTGAAGTATTGCAATTTATTGGTGCGGAGCTACACGCCAGCTGAAAATGTAAACTGTCAAGCTATGGAAAAGTACATGTGTTCTCGGTTTTTCATCGATTTCAGTGATTTAAATCAGCAGAGACAGAAACTTGAGTCGTATCTAAATAATCATTTTAGTGGTGAAGAAAATTTGAAACATGAATATCTACTGACGCTTTATCGAGTCGTGGATGAAAGTACCATATGTTTGATGGGACATGAACGCAGACAGACTCTAAATCTTATCCACCAACTTGCCTGTGAAGTTCTTATGGAACAGGAGAGAAAAGCACATGCAAAATATCTTGAAATGCAACATTTCGACCAACTGAGCAATTTGACAATTGACCAAGTGTACTTTCATAGTCCTCTAAATTCTGATGGATGCCAGTATTACAGTTACTTTCCAAATGTGTATCAAGTGAATGGATCTTCAAACTGTCCTCTTTGCCCATCTTCGTTTCTACAGTGCTCATAGTGAATTTGGAATGTTTCGTGACGAATGGAGATTGTTTGTAGACATTTAATTCAAAGGGATGTATTTAACTACAAAAATATTTGCAAAGGATTTATACACCTTTAGAATTTCAATGTGGATTAATTGAATAGTTTGGTCTGAAAGATTTATTAAGTAAAAAAAAATATGTAAAATTGTATGAAGAGACGAAAGGTGAATGAAAACAAACAAATAACTGCAAAAAACATTAATTGGATGTCATAATTTTTTTTGTGGGTGAATACAAGTTTGTGTCAGAGACCATGATAAAGATTTTTTTGTGTATTTGATGTGAAAATGAGATTTATTGGTGAATGATTTGACAGATTTGGTGTAGCAAACATTAAATGTTACATCTATGTACATGTAGTCTTTCATTTATTTGTCCTATTGTGACATCTTGTTTATGTCTTTGTATTATTATGTTAAGAACATCTATATATGTGTGTGTGTAATTTTTCGCTCAAATTTTGACTGAAATTGGTCAACTACAGCAAAAGGATTTTATTGACTTGTTTATCATGTTTATTAAGTAATTACATCATGTATATTTTTATTATTTACAGTTGTAACTGATGTGGTACATATATATATGTACAATGTTTACATTAAATTGCTTTTTTTAACTCTCAATGATGCTTCAGGTGTCCTCTTCATGTTTTACATGTACATGATTAGATTGAATAAATTTCAGTGTAAAAACATACCAAAAATTAAATGCTAAAAGTACATGTTTATACGGCATGTACGGTTAAAAAAAATAATAAAAAGTGTGAATGTTCAACATGTTTTATTTGGTATGTCTCATTTTTCATTAAAATAAAATTGTAAAAATGGAAAAAATTAACAAGAAAAAAGAGAGAGACCATATACATGGTCATAGTGTATATTTTGTAAATTAAGAGAACAGTGACAGATTTCAGATGATGTTAGTTTAAATAAAAAGGGGGGATCTAAGATGTAATAGGTACTTCGTATAAGGTACAAAAATGTATTTCAGAATCTTTTTATGTGTGTTGGAGCATCCATCTTGTACTTGTACATGTACAGTGTATGTTATAAATATGGTTCTGTACATTTGTACATGTAGTCCCCCCAAGAAGTTTTTTCTTTGGTAAAAGATCTTGAATTTGTAAATAATATAAATATATATATACCGTAGATACTCGCCTTTAAGTCGATCCGACTATAAGTCGGACGCCCTTTTCAGCTCAAAATTCTGAGGATTTAGTCTTGACCCTCGTATAAGTCGGACAAAATTTGGACATTTTTGTTTGCAGCTGACAGTTACTGAACGCCGGTAAAACCAATGCAAATCCAGGAATTATATTCATTTTCTGCATGAATGTTTTTTTGGTTTGAATTAAGTTGATGTTGATTATGATAATTCATATAGCTGTTTAATAATAAAGATGTATTTATTCCTGTTGTTTTGTTCACTGTTTGATTACAGATTAGCCATGTGTTGTTTACGTAATGCATCAATGATTTTGTAGGGTATGACTAACAACCTATTGTTTGAGAAAAGCGAACATAAACCAATATGAACCTGAATTTTTTTTAAAGTCAATCAATATTTTCACAGCACACATAACTCAGTGTTAAAGGAGCATATACACTTCATAATTCTCATTATATTGTGATGATTAAAGGATTAAAAAATTAAGTGAAGCTAATCAACTTTATTTTAAAATAACTCCCAACTCATTAGTGTCATCTATTCACCTATCACTGATGTTTTTCACACCTTTAGTGAATACAACTCTTTGTCTCTTAATTAGGGGTTATCAATGGATTATATTGGCTTGCCAATCATTTTTGTAATCTTTGTCACTCACTCACAGTTTACCTGAGACATTTTAATGAATAATCTTTTGATCTTGGGAATGAATCTTAAAATTATTTTTGATTATTGCATGATTTATAAGTATTGAATTGATATCATGATATCACAATAATGACACAATAACTCCGCTGAATACATCCTTTTACATAGTTGGTACATTGTTATCTCGTTTTCATTTTTGGTTCTTGGCTCTTTTCTTTTGGGTTTATGCACAAACCATTTGACCATGAAAATCAATACACAAACCGGAAACAGTCGGAAATTCAAAACAAATTGACAGAAAAATGTTAACAGAGAACAAATAAAACACAAAGACAGTATTGTAGTCATTTATTTTCAACAAAAACTTTTAATTTAGGGATTTATGTAGGTTTGGCAATCACCGACGTAGTTTCGACCAGGAAATTCACTCCTGACCACTTTTCTCGATCTTTGATTTTTCCTCTGGTCGCTGGATCTCGCTTATAAGTCGGTACCCCTCTCTGGATTCTGAATTTTACTCCCAAACTTCCGACTTATAAGCGAGTATCTACGGTATATACCTTTAAGAATTTTCTGGTGCTGTCTTTAGCAATAAAATATGTTGCCTTCTTTAAACAAAATGGAATAGTTCTAGAACAAGAGCAAATTGTGATAGACACAAAATGATACCATTAAGAAGTATAAGCTTTGACAGTCCTTTAAAAATTGGAAAAATTGATTTTTATCCTTGTAGAAATGTACATTATGATCACAAGTGATAATTAACCTCCTATTATTGAACATTTAGGATTATAGTTGGAATAAAGTTAAATGAAAGTGATATTAATGACATATGTGCGAAAGTCTATGATGCTGCTACTTAACATAAATAGAAAAATAAAAAATGGTGTAGTTTCTCTTTCCAATAAGTATGACGTAAATTTGAGAATTAATTCGTTGAAATCAGTAATTAAATTTTGCTTCAAGAACATACAGTGCATGTCGATTGTAATACCTAGATTTAAAAACAACCTTGATTGTTGAGAAATCGTTTAGATGGATTCAATGTTATTTAACTAAATAATTTTTAGTTACATGAATTAAATCTTTTACCTCAAAAGAATAACACCTTTAAAGTCATACAGCGTAAGATTGAAGTAAGAGATTAGACCAAAGTGTTACCAGGTGTAAAGATAGATAAACAAATAGTTGATCATTATGTATTTTCATTGAATTTATGCAAACTGTGATATATGTTATTAGTATCTTGTTGCAATATATTACAAGCAGTGTTTTTTGCTGTATTAAATGTATTATACTTGTTGATATCGTATAGATCATGATTGTTTTTTGTTGTTGAATTTTTGTCTGTTGCATAGACATGATAGACTTCTACATTGTACTAATCGATGAAATGCATCATCAATTCTATTATCATACATGTACTTAATTTGTTTAAATAAAGTCTTCATTACCCTGTATGACAGAATCTCCTAATTTATCGGACTTTGACCCCAACAAAAGGTTATAGATTTAGCCTCTTGTTGCAACTTGCCATGTTTAATGATGTAGGTATTGGAATTTTGAAAGACTATATATAAGATTTGGGATTTTTAGAAAATGCTACCCAGGGGTTTCATTATCTTTCATGTTGACTGGTACTTTTCAATTTATTCCATGAATATCTTATATAAAAATTCTTACATTTAGGCGTTACTTGTCAATAGCATAGGAGGGTAAAAGTACTGGGCACCGCCTCCTAATGAATGGCCTGGCTACTGTAAATGTTGAAGGTCAAACTAAATAAATAAGTAAAAAATAACAGATGATCAGTTGGTTTGAATGTCTTGACAAATAATTTGGAGGGTGGGGTGGGGGTTTAGAGCTCATGATATACCATACCACTTACAAGCGTAACAATAAAAAATAAAATACATGCATGTACTGATGTTTCTAAGCTACTGAACAAAATTTTATTTAAAGTTATCAAAATTATTGATTTGACATTGAACTTTTTAGTAAACTAAAAGAAATTGGTGTTATTTGTTGATATTAATTGGAGCTGCATAAACTAGGCTTCAAACTTTCACATTCATCAGGAAATAAAAAACATTGTTGATCCAAACCTCATTATTACAGTTTATTGATATGAATTACAATATTTGGTAAAAAAAGCATGACAAAGGTATGGTCTATGAGAGTTCAAAGAATATA
Organism: Mytilus edulis; assembly: GCA_019925275.1. Classification (NCBI taxonomy): domain Eukaryota; kingdom Metazoa; phylum Mollusca; class Bivalvia; order Mytilida; family Mytilidae; genus Mytilus; species Mytilus edulis. Next base: position 18,525,062 of record CM034357.1, read on the forward strand.
TAAAGAGTACTGATAGAATTGATGGTGTATTTGTAGCATCTTTTATGAGTCTTCCAGGACGTTTGTGTCATTTATAATGATGGATTATAGTAGATTAAACACCTTGTCAGTAAATGCCTTGGGAACAACATGTAAATGTTACCTGTACTATTTTTTATCTTCAAAAGTTTTTCTGGTCAGATATCTTTGTAAATTTTGTTTTGTGTCAACAATTGTCCCTTATTGAAAATATAATAAATGTACTGAACAAGTAAATGTTCTAAATCTTTATCAACATGTATCTACAAGATTTCAAATTGAATTTTGTATGTAGGGTTTAAAGATTTCAATCTTCAAAAGTTTTCTGGTCAGATATACATGCATCTTTGTAAATTCGTTTTGAGTCAACAATCGTTCCTTATTGAAAATATGAATGTACTGAATATTAAAGTACATGTATCTACAAGTACAAGCTTATAAATTGAATTTTGCATATAGCTTTTTAAATTTTTATTTTCAAATTTTTTTGGGTCAGATTCTGCGATACATGTATATTTGTAAACATAAAATTGAGACAATGATTGTCCATTATTGAATAAAGATGTAAATGTACTGAACTTGTACATGTTAAAAATCGACATGATTAAAAGAGAAAGTCGGATCACAATGTTTGAGTAGTTATGATGTCAATGATGATCAATAAAATATATCTTATTTATTCTTACATGATATATACATAAAAATATTTTCCTACATTCAGTTGACTAAAAACAAAATTTTGGTATAAAATAAAGCATGATAGCTTCCCATGTTTTGTAATCTCTCATACTTAACATTTTACAAATTATGTTCATGGCCCATTTAAATTTACCTGAAGAAAGGTTTTAATCAGTATTAAAATAACAGTGACATTGGTAAGCTAATGTGGCTCACATCCAATTTAAAGTTTTTAATAGACAACCTTGGAATTTAATGTAAATTGTCCTACAAGTAATACATTCAGATTTATGAGGCATAAATTAATATTTTTACAGGTGGAATTTCAATGCAAGCATTGTAGTTTGAAATCATAAATATCTGATGTAGATTATTATTACATGTTATGATGTAGGTCCAATATGCTTGTACCATAAACATTTTATTAAGACCTGGGGACAATGTAATTATGCATGTATACTGCACCTGGTAACAGCTGGCCGGTGGTCCTTGCTAGTTTATTTTATTGAACTATTGCAGATTTTGTGGCATGCTTTATGTCCTGTTTTTCTGACCACAACCTTTGAAAAAATATTTCAGATCTGTTATTTTTTCCCCACACATTTCCTTTTGCATTTTGTTTGATAAAGGGCCTTAAAAAAACTTTCCTACCTGTCAAGTACAAAGTTTTATTGTTAGAATATTATCTCTATACAGAACATGCCCCCTAAATATAGAAAAAAAGGTAAAGCCTTGATGAAATCGGTCTCCTGCAATTGCTGTGTTAATGAGGCCAGGGCAACAGATCTTTTTCTGCTTATATTATCGGCAATTTTTCATTGTTATTTGCTTGGGTTGAACATGAATCATTCTTTCTGAATTGATAGCAACATGTACAGTATGTATGTGTATCCACACTTTTATGTAACAAGGCATACATAGAGTAATTATGAATTCTGTCAATTACATGTACACACTTGTAACTATTCATCAGAGATATATAGTAGATAATTGATTCCACATGATGTTATTATTTCATCAACACAGTGCAGTAAAGTAGCTACACCAGAAATAAATTATTTCACATTTTGTTTTGACTAGCGCTCCTTCCTCATACTGGGACTTTAAATATGATTGCACTTTAAATCAAAGTGGGCTGGGGAGCCATTCAGGATATAAATCTTTAAGAGAAACTTGGTATAACCTTTTCCTATGTTCAGGGTAGCAATTATTTAATTGATTATAAAAGTAAATAAATAATAAGTTAATCAATTTAAATATGCTCCATACTCTAGGCTGGATCTACATTGCCTTTTCAAATGGTATTCATATCATACAAATTTGCTATAGTACCTCAAAATTTCATCACCAACTATATGGGTCATAAATACTCTCAGACGTTTTGAATTTATTCATAAATTCTATTCATGAATAAATCGTCTGTGACCATGATATTTTTCTGCTCTTTGGGCCTATGATTATTTAAGGATTATACATTAACGACTTATTGATGAAGTTGTGACAGCTGGTTGCATGTAATTCAGATTCATTGTTTTCACTCCTTAGAATATATTACAAGTCTGAATACATGAAATAGTTTTGTTGTTCTTATAGTTAGGACACCAAGGTTGCTGACCTTTAAAGGGCTTTTTTTTAGATGGGAAGACGAACACTGACCAAATAATAGATAAAAGATTTTTTTTTTTTAATTGGATTTTAGTCTCTTTATTTTTTATTTTATACATTGGACACTTAGGAACCCTATGTTATTCATATAAGAAATTCTGTAGATGCTTATTTATTTTTTATCATCACAGCTTGCTCCTTGACCTTTAAGGATTACAGCAGTCCATTTTTCTAAAATTTAATTGGAAAATATAATTAGCACGTTTAATAAGAGCAGATTCCAAGGTTGTCTGATATAAGGTTTTATTGTCAAGTACATATTTAGTTCATACAGTTACCCATGCACAAGTAAGCGTAAAAAGGCAGCAGGTTTCACCAAAGGGTTTGAATAGAATTTTCGTTATCATGTACATGTATCACTGGCTTACGAAATGCATCAACAATTTCTAGTCTTCAATTATCTTGTACAAGGTGATTTATGGTAAAAGAGAGCCTTTCTCATATAAAACTTGCATTACTGATCATTCATTTCAACTTTCATTAAAAAAAAAATACATGTATTAAAATTTTAACTGTAAGTGGCGCAGAAAAAAAAAGCTTAAATAGAAATCATTTATCCTCGCTATATTTAATTTTATTATTTAAAACACACAAGAAAAAGTGTTGACTCTGACTTGTTTAGTGATAGGTGAAGCAAACTAGAAAATATTGGAGGTTACACAATAGCCTATAATAAAATTCATAAACAGAAGTTAATTCTTTCATTAGGCATGTTAAGGCATAATTAATGATTTTGCAGAATTTGTCCCATTTGGTGGTAATACAAATGTCATTTATATTGATGCTGTCTCAGACTTTAGAAGTAAAAATAATTTTGAGCCTGCCATGATAAACTATATGATTACGTCACATTATTGTCATTTTTCTTGGTATTTCATCAATCATTAAGAGAAATCCAAGAAAAGTCCATCTCAATCTACATGATCTACATTTTTGTTCAAATTTTTCCGTCATTGAATCCAAATCATTTTCATTATTTAAGCCAGGGAGTTAATGTAGAAAGGTATTAGGGAGAGTTGGTCAATATTTTATTGACAAATGAACCAACCTGTGAACATATTGTAATTTAAAAAGATCTGTATTGTATAATAGATTGTAAAACTTCTCCCTTAGTATCACATTGGTCAAAATTAAAAATAGTGTCCAAATTTACTCTGTGTTGAAATATACCATTGAAAGTGCATTTTGCGCAAGTTATACTCCAAGGTTCATTCTACAGCTAAATCTTATGTTACTTGATAAACAACTATCAAATTTCATTCAAAATTCTATTTAAACTTGTGTTAAATCTCAAAGTGACAATGAGTATCTTGATAGACTGATTAAAGTCTGATTAACTGCACTATCAATGGTATTTTTAGATTCAGTGTATAACATTTTGTTCTATTTATAAGAATTATTTAATGTAACACTGCAGCCATGTTTAGGCAGTTAGAATGGTAATTATTGTAAGATAAGGATGCCAAAGTTTATTGTACAGCTTGTGTATATTTTTGTATTTACAAGATTTTTTTTCTCTATTTTTGTGATAAATGCACAAATGTTGTTATATAACTATTCTACCATGAATGTTGAGAGGCAAGCAGTGTCCCTATATAAAATATATATATTATTGTTAAGACTACAAGTTATATCAAAATTTTAATTTCATTGCTGGATGATTATCTGTATTAACACAGAATTCCAGAAATAAAATATTTTTGAAAACTATTTTTTTTTCTCGAGTTTCCAATATTGCGTTCATTTTCCAGTTTTCATGTTCAGTATATCATAAGAATTAAGATGGTTGTACCTTCCAACTACCCTGTTTCCAGTTTACACTGCACATAAAAAATATAGATTCGACGATGATGCACTCGAGATAGTTAAATTTTGAGATTTAAGACAGACAGGTTTGTTGTAATATGAAAAAGAAGATGTGGTATGATTACCAATGAGACAACTCTACAAGAGAACAAATGACACAGAAATTAATAACAAATAGGTCATTGTATGGCTTTCAACACGAGCAAAGCCCATACCACATAGTCAGCTTTAAAAGGCACCGAAATGATATATATCACTCCTACAAATCTTTATTTTCTGCGGAAAGTATTAACAAATATTTATGAGGTGAAATGATGTATGATGTAATAATAGATTTATGCAGTACATATTCACTAGAGAGCATCTTATAAATATAGATGTTGTATGATTACCAATGAGACAACTATCCACCAGAGTTGAAATAACATGGATATGTCCGATATGAGCAATTGTAGGTTATTTTATGGCCTTCAACAATGAGAAAAGATTATAATATTTGATACGAGTTACAATGAACAAACAAAAATATGAAGTATATGTACATGATGTAGCATTAAAATTGAGAATGGAAATGGGGAATGTGTCAAAGAGACAACAACCTGACCATAGAAACAAACAACAGCAGAAGGTCACCAACAGGTCTTCAATGTAGTGAGAAATTCCCGCACCTGGAGGTGTCCCTCAGCTGGCCCCTAAACAAATATATACTAGTTCGGTGATAATGAACGCCATACTCATTTCCAAATTGTACACAAGAAACTAAAATTTAAATAATACAAGACTAACAAAGGCCAGAGCCTCCTGACTTTAAACTACAAAAAAACTTGTTTTATTTTTTACAGAGTAAAATAGGCATGATAGGCAAACAATAATATCAAGTGTGGATGTATATAGTACTACACAATCTTTTATTTTGGTCAATACTACAATTCAATGGTCTAAAAATCTATCTGACATGCCATGATGTCAAGTTGTATGAAGTTTTGGTCAGAGAAGTAAAGTGTCCATGAGGAATTAACAAATACCTAATAGAAATTTACCAAAAAATATCCAGTATTGAAGTACAGTAAATTTAGAAGTTCTTGCATGCTTTTATTGTTGCAATTTTTATAAATTGACAAAAATGGGATATAAATTATATGCGATTTCAGAAAAACTGAATAGAAAAATATATCAGATATCAGAATGCACGAAACTAGCTCAGTTGCAATGATTTTTGAATTTACAGTACTAGCCAGACAAATACTCTTTCGGAAGCAATTATCATTATTTACTGCCTGATGGAATGTGTGACACTACATGTACTGGAATTTTCATCCATCTACTACATCGAATAACAGCTGCGATACTCATCAGAGGAATCACATACATGTACACCCACACAAAAAAGAACCTTGTCTTGTAGCAGAACAAATATGTCGGGGGCACCTTGGCAGTCTCGTGAATTGCTTGCAATGAATGATTGAAAATGGATGACCGAATATGTTTGTCGGTCTTAAACATTTTTTTTCGCCTATTTTCAACATTTATCATGTTTATTGGAAGAAAATTTAGGTGGCATTAATTGGAGTAAGAATTGTTTTCTTAGTTCCATATTCCCAACCCCTTTTCTTCCCTCTACGTGTTCTAACTTTAGATCAAGTTGAGCACACAGTGAAAGCTGAATGAAATATCTTCGAGGTGATCACCATTTATACATGTAGGTATATTACCTTTTCTTGTATATAGGTGAATTTCTTCATGCTAAATTTCATACATTGTGTAGAATGTATGAACCTCCTACAATCATGAAGATTCTGTCCAAGAATAATACACTTCTGGTATAATTAGTACAATAAATGATGGTTACATTGTCATGTCTACAAGGGACCATCTCAATGCATATTTTTTTCTAAATGAAATCTAGTGAGATTGTTTTTGGTATAGGAAGCTTTCAGTTTAGTATAGTATGTCTTTCATTTAAGTTTTGTTTTGAAGAGTTATTTAGTCATGCACTAAAGGGACCATCTTAACTTGATACATGTATTTTTTCCCCAAATAAGGAAGTTAGTGGTATTGTTTTTAGTATAAATGGCTTGTCCTATCAAGTATAGAAACAAAAATGTATTTACATTGACATTTTGTCGTCATTTGTGCTTTTCTGAATTTTCATTTTTGTTGTGAGAAACAAAATGGTTATGCACATTCTAATAAAGTCCAATCATATTAATAATTAGTAAGATTGGTTGGCATCTTTCTAATGTCATACAGGTCTCCAATAGCTAAAAGCTTAAAGGATAAATTTTCTACTTCATATAGTCATTCGTATTCTAAAGATAGAACACATAAGAGGTGTGAGTCTACTGCTATAATTGTCTTGACAGTACAAAGATCAATACCGATAATTGATAAATCTTGGCAATGTCTGAGTCTGAAGGCAACTTGTTTGACATCACCTTTGAGGTTTAACTTTATTATCAGGATGTTTAGGGACTAGAATTACAAAATGTACTTTTGACGTAATTTTAAATTTAAGGTACAAAGTTATTAGCTGCATTTAAAAAAACAAAAATTGAAAAAAAAGTCATCTGCATGCAATATGCCTTTTACAGTTTTAATAAATTTATACTGCCAGACACCAAACTCTTCTAGTTGTTAATGTATAAATGATACTGAATTAAAAAAAAACTTGAGAGAGAGTGACTCAGAGAGAACAGAAAATGTCATGATATTTAATGCTTGTAATCTTCACAGTAAGCTATATGGCCAAAGCCAGAAAACTTATTTTGAAAAAAGGCCTCACTTTTATTGTAAGCTAAATTCTAAGAAATGTTATGGCGTCTGATTTTGAGGTTGTTTTATTGATAGTAACAAAATAAAAAAAAATGGAAATTTTTTTTTTTTGTGAGGACTCAAATGCATCTATTCAACTGTAAACTTGGTGCATATACAATCTTGTATATCTTCATACAACAACAAAAAATTTAATAACAACATGAACAAACAAACAATGATCTCCTCATAATCATTAAGTAGTTAAGGACAATAATGGCAAAAGAAAATGGCCAAAAAATTGAAAATAGGTCACAGTTACAACAAAAAATTGAAAAGAGGTCACAGATGTACACAAAAAAAATTGAAATAGCCTAATAGGTCACAGTTACACTATTAAACACTTTCATAAGAACTAAATGACATCATATCTGAGGGACACACAGTCTTTTTGTATGGAGCTTCCTATGATAAACTTTGCATAGACTTTGTACAAGTATTTCCTTTTTTTTTTTAAAGTAAATGGCTTGTCAGGGGTCCCCACAGACGAGTGCCTGTGGGGTCCCCCCTTTTGAAAATCCTGGTTGACAAAAAAAAAATATATCCGAACTAACTGACACATATCTGAGACATGGTAAACATAATACAGGTATACAACTATACAATAAAGTTTAACTTCAAACTTCATATTAATCAATATTTCAACAGGTTGAAATTTTTAAAAAGTTAGAATAAACAATCTTCATCACCTTGGACGACCACCTTTAATATGTTTAAGCAAATGTGTTGATATTAAATAATTGTACTAATATTCTGGTACAAACTAGTTCCATAGTTTACAGTTGAAATTAAGGTTACTGACTCCAACCACCTAGTCACCTAGTCTTCAACTTAAAACATTGTATTTGGACCATGTCCTAATCTTTTAAATTTCTTACATGTCTTATATATAGTGGCAAATATTTAAATTTAAAGTGGGTGGATTATCTTTTTGTTTTATGATAAGGTATCAATAATCTTACTAACTTCACTATTTACTTTATGAGAAGGTTCAAAAGATTTTAGGCTACTTTAACTTCTTGGATCTATAGTTTGACACCTTATAAAATTTGGCATGGTCATATTGTATATACATGTATATATATATATATATTGTATTGACAGTCACAATTTTTTTAATTTTTTTTTTTTTTAAATATTTTAAAATACATTTTTTGCTAGGGGACACTGTTTAAATATTGATTGATTTTGAAATAAAGATACAATCTTGAAAAGATATCCCAGCCTTTAGATTTAATCTTAATGATCTGATTATAGGACATGAAAAAGCAACTTTATATAATAGTATTTATATATTATACTCTAATTGTATATTGGAAAGTTCTGGAAACAACCCAACTTAAACAGCACTTGACAAAAACTCTTAATGAAATTGTTTGGAATCGGTTAACTTAAGGCACTAAATATACAATGATATTTGTTGGCAATGGATTTTTCAGTAGGTTGACATGGATTACTACACATTTATTGCAATTTAATGGAGAACCCTATGAACTGTCAGTTTCAGGCAAATTTTAGGGGGAGATAGACACCTTACAGACTTCATAGATTAAAGTTAATATTTGCTCTTAAGACTGCTCTAATATGGGCCTCCTTTTTCAAAATCCTTCCATCTGTCCATATCTAATAGATGTAGATATTTATTAAAGTAATTAGTATGCAGAAAAATTAGGGGGAAATATACATTGATATAATACAAAGTCTTTTATTGTCAATTATGACACCCAAAATATGACTTTAAAACAGAAAAAGGAGGGAAGTAATAGTGTTAAATGGGAAAATAGAGTATTTACACTATAAATCCAAGTTTTTGTAAATAACTTCAGATTTCTTTTAGGTGTACAAGTGATTTATCAACTTAACAACTTTTAATATAGACTCCTTCATAATCTGACATCGATCATATCAATAATCATATCAATGTCAGATCTGTTATGTTGATATGTAATCATAACCAGCCTTCAGACGTTCAGATGCAATAATGATATAACTTACAACAATAGGAAGGAAGGTTGACTGCAACTGAGGGTCCACATTGGGGAGGAGGGGCAAACAATAGGAAGGAATGGTTGACTGCAACTGAGGGTCCACATTGGGGAGGAGGGGGCACAACAATAGAAGGAATGGTTGACTGCAACTGAGGGTCCACATTGGGGAGGAGGGGCATAACAATAGGAAGGAATGGTTGAATGCAACTGAGGGTCCACATCGGGGAGGAGGGGCACAACAATAGGAAGGAATGGTTGACTACAACTGAGGGTCCACATTGGGGAGGAGGGGCATAACAATAGGAAGGAAGGTTGACTGCAACTGAGGGTCCACATAGGGGAGAGGGGTCACAACAATAGGAAGGAATGGTTGACTGCAATTGAGGGTCCAAGCCGGGGAGGAAAGGGGGGGTGAAGGGTGTCGCATAGTATTATATTAATATGTAGTCAGGATTATTTTTGATACATGTATGAGGGTTTGGATGGGGTTTGCAGACCCAATTAACCAAAAAATTAAATAAATAGAAAATTAGGTGTAAAAAGAAAAGACAAGGAGGGCCAAAATATAAAAAATGGGCAAAAAATATAAAGAATAGTGAAAAAATACCATAAAATTTAAAAATACAAAAATGAAGTATTCCCCATCCAGAACTTCATGTATGATTATGATAAACCAAAAAAATATATCTGCAAGTTCAGCTAAGAAATGTAAGAATAGGAAAATGAAGATAAGAGTATTTAACCAAAATGTTAAGTCATGGGAAAATGAATGTTGAGTTCCCCTAACATGTGAAAATTTTTGCATGACCCTTAAAATATCTATAGCTACTAAATGTTGTTTGCTCTATGGTCAGGTTGTTGTCGATTTGACACATTCCCCATTTCCTTTCTCAATTTTATTGTGCTTAAAAAACACAAAAAGCCAAGAATAAGAGAGGAAACGAGTTCGGAGATGTTCCTCATTGCTAAGGATAGGATATGATTACCTCTTCCTCATTGGTATCCACTCAACAGTATAAAGACACAAAGACAAGTACTATACTAATACTTAAGGTACACCTACTAAACTGGTCTTTTCCTTCCTATTTGACAATTAACAACATCTGTCACCATTGAATGCTAAACATCCTGGTTTTGGGACAAGTTTAACAATCCAGTGACAATACTGATTCCCTGTTTAAGTGTTTTATTTTAACATTAATTCTTTCTATATATATATATAGTTATGATAGTTTATTATTGTGCTGAGCCTGATCACTTGCCTATTTTTTTTTCAAATCTGTAAAGTGTATTAGTGTCTCCTTAACAAACTACAACAATCTACAATAGATAGATAAGTTGTAAATGTTGACAAGTTTTATCTGATGCAGAAAATTAATTGTCATATGTTGATGAATTTTCTTGGGATTGCTTAAGAAGTCCATAAAGAAAAAGTAAGATAGCTTGTAATTTCCTTGGTCTGGATTAATATTACTGAGAAATGGGAGATTTGATTGATCAGTGGGTAAAAATAGTTATTTGTATCGCCTCTGAGGATTCAAACATTGTTAGAATCTAGTTAACAGGATGTGTGTCACATGAAATACACATGAAATGTATTTGTTATACTAACCCCATAAACTTTGTGATATATTTTTTACATGTTCATGACCTTTTTATTTTAATACCTTTCTCAACACAAACCCCTTCAGTTCCACTTATTGACTTAAGGCACTTTGAAAAGGGTCTAAAAGGCTTTTTTTTTAACAGAAAACTCTACCAAGAAGAAAATCTTTGATGGAGGTAGATTGATTGATTGTTCATCATGTGTTTGTTATATATCCGATGGCATATTTAGAATGATACATGCAGGCATCGATTTATAGCATCATTCAATATTTAAGGGTCGTTGTAATTTATACAATGTCTTATACACGCCCTTTTTTAATGGAGATCGAAAACATTGTTATATTAGAGAAGTGACAATACCATACAAGGTTCCATAAAACAATCTTGATTGGCTTAGATCTACTAATTATTGAGAGATATTATGGACATTCCCACTGTTTAGTAAGTGTTATTAGGCATGAAAGGAAGCATTAAATCAATACCAAAGACAAATTAAACAAAACCATGTCCTTTGAAAATCCAATGATTTCAGATTTCACAAAAGGACTTCTTTGTCATTTCATTTCCTTAAAGGTAACACTTTGATCAATAAACTCCTGCTACTAAAGTAACAGAAATGAAAGAGATATAAGGAAATGGTTCTGAACAAAGTTGTCAATACAGATGTATAGTTGGAGGGATAGTAGATTAATTAGTCTCAAGATAGGATTTTTATTAAAATTTACAAGATATAGCACATGCACTCGTCTCAGAAAAAAATAAAGGTATATAGGAATTTTTTTGGGGGGATGAGTGCCTGTGAGTTATAGTCTTATTTCATATTTTTGAAATTTTTGAAATTTTAATTTTCATTTTTGAATGTGATGATTTCAATCATACCACATCTTATTTTGGTTATATTTGAAAAAAAAAAAATTATGAACCATTATCATGATAGTACATGTATACTGTATGCTGCATTTATAACCCATATAATATTATCCTAAGTAAGCTAGTAATTTGTCTGGGTTTGTCCAGCAATGAATTGAAAAATTATTAAGTGTGTGAAGGTTTGGGACAGATTAAATTTCAGTCCTGCATATAGTGTAGCTGTCAATAACTGTTGTTATAAGAGGTATAGAGATGAAGATCAGCAATGCCTTTGTAGTATGCTGAAGAGTGTCTTTGGTATAATGTTAAAGAGTATGTGTCAGAAGAAAGTTTAGAGTCAAGTCAAATGGATGTCATAGCTTTTTGTTGATGGTGATAGAAACATTAGGCCAGTTTAAACCTAGTCCGGTAAGTATGTTTTTGCATGATAAGATATATATAAGTTAATGTTATATTAGAATTTGTTCTCCAAATTAAACAATGACGCATTAAAGGCTTTAAATTGTAAAATGTTAGTTTTGTAGAAACACCTTTAACAAAAATGAAAGCATTGTGACTTAATGTGTTCATTGTTTAGTCATACGTTTTTTGATTGAGTTAAGTCTGCCAATTGATATTTTATCGTATGTTTTTCTTTGTTGTGATGTTATGCTATTGTTTCAGAAAAAGGGAGAAGGTTTGGATCCATTAAAATGTTTAATCCCGCTGCAAATGTTTGCACCTGTCCTAAGTCAGGAATCTGATGTACAGTAGTTGTCGTATATATGTGTTTCTTGTTTCTCGTTTTGTTTATATAGATTAGACGTTGGTTTTCCCGTTTGAATGGTTTTACACTAGTAATTTTGGGGCCCTTTATAGCTTGTTGTTCGGTGTGAGCCAAGGCTCCGTGTTGAAGGCCGTACTTTAACCTATAATGGTTTACTTTTTAAATTGTTATTTGTATGGAGAGTTGTCTCATTGGCACTCACACCACATCTTCCTATATCTATATATATAGAGAGATAAATTGAAGGAATTCAGTAATTTGCAACTATTTGAATTATGATAAGTTCTATGAGCATTGTTAAGGCAATTTTCAGTCTTCAACAATGGACAGGTGTCTATAATGATTGTAAAAAACTTGATAATTGGTCTGATATGGAATCAAAATCCATACTTTTCTACATATTATATATATTATATATAAAACATTATACATTGTGATTGGTATTTATTATTTGATAAGAAAAAAAGGACATGTGTGATATACATCAATAATAATATAAATTACATCTCTGGACTTGTATGTGTCAATGAGACAGTAACCAAACAACACAAAAAAAACCCACCAAAAGACAATTTGATACTTGGTGGAAAATGTTTTAAAAAATGGCTCATCAAAGATTCTAACCTGGCTTATAATTTTGTACGCAAAAGACTCATCTGATTTAGTGACACTCAAATCAAAAAGTTAAACAGCCAAATATAAAAGTATGAAGTTGAAGAGCATTGAGGAACCAAAATTTTGAAAGATTTTGCGTAATACAGCTTGTAATACCTGGGCTAGAAACCCTTAATAATATAAACAATTCAAAGAACATTTATATTTATTGACTATATTGGTTAATTTATTCATTTCAGGGGGAAATACACTGGAAAGGCAGCTGCTAAACTGCACCCGGAAACCCGAACTATAAAAAAAAGGGGAATTCCCAAATTGATTTCGGCACAAAAATAAATTGGAAAACACCTGCATTGGACCAAAATGTTATGACATTAATTACTGGTAGATAAATACGTCTTTTACTGTTTATTTATTTATTTACTTGTACAGCTGAAAGTTTGAAATTAATTTTTCAATCTTTATCATCTGCGAATGTTGATTTTGGAATTTCTTTATCAATATTTACACATTGGAAAATAATTTGTTACTTTATTTAAGAAAGTTAAATTAACCAATTTAAATTACAAAACAAACTTTAAACATGGATTATCTGGCAACTGAATATTCTAAAATTGACTTCATGCTGTTTTGATTTGAATTTTACTATTGAGATTTGATTTGTTTTTTTGTTTTACAGGTGTTTATGGAATGTTTTGTGGGAAATTTCAAGAGCAAATTCTAAAGTTATAAGCTAAAAAGACAGCTTAGACTTAAAGACAGAAATTTAAAGGTAATCCTTTTATCCTTATTTATTCTTATGAAGAATGGTTATTCTAATGCAACAACATTTGTAACATTCATTTTGATTGGATAACGTCATTTATTTACATGGCATCAATTGTTAATTGATGCCATGTAAATAAATTGATGCTATTGGACGTACGCACAAGCGCAGACGGCATATGGCAAATTTTAAATACATTTTTTAACGTTGTTTTCTGTCAGTTTCATTAGAATGGAGATAACACTATTGTATTTTAAGCTCCGACGGCATCCATTGGGGATTTGATGGTCGCAAATACCCATTTACTGTAATCTGATGTCATAACTTTTCTAAACCAATCTAATTTTTTTAGTTTTGCAGTGAATCTCTGTAACCACTACACTCATACTGACTTTTGATTGATCGATCAGTTGCAATCATGAATTTGAATTTCTTGCAGGTCAGATATAAATTTTACAAGCCTATAGCCTAGAGGACCTGTGGACTAAGCTTGAAGACATGCTTTATATGATATTTCCTATACTGATTTTATTTGTATGTTGATTTAAGTTTGTTTTTTAAGTCCATTGATCCAGACATAAGACTAATATAAAGCTTTACTTAAAGTCTGTAAATACAAGACAATTATACAAATATAAGGTCAGACATAGTCAGAGCCAGGGGTTGCAATCCCCCTATTCTTTGTTAATTTTATATATTTTTTTGTTCATTTCTAAATCATTTGAACGTTTCATGGTGCTCACCCCTTTCCAAATGGCTGGATCTATGTCTGACGTGGGTTGAATCTAAAGAAGCAATCTTTACTTGGCTTATGAACCTTGTTACTTGTAGTCTTTTGCCTAATGTGTGTCTTTGTCATGTAGAGAATATGATGTTGATGGCAGGGATTTATTGTATCTTTTGTTCAATTTTTCATGACTTTCAATTATTCTCATGGCAATTTTCTACATGGTATATATTGCATTGATATCTGTCATTTGTTTAAAACTTCTAAATGTCTTTTTGGTTATTAAACAGTGTAGCTGAGTTTAGGGGCGGATCCAGCCATTTTAAAAAGGGGGTTCCTAACCCAGAGTAAAGGGGGGGGGTTCAATATATGCTCCCATTCCAATGCATTAAGTGTCCCAAAAACCCCAAAAAAAGAGGAGTTCCAACCGCCCTGACAGTAGGTAATTGAAAATGGAAGTGTTCCAAACAAACAAGTAAACTATGGTTGCCTATAATTGCTTACTTTCACTTCATTTAAACTTTGGTGATAGTTGTCTCATTGGCAATCATACCACATCTCCGTACTTTTAGTTTTATAAAGAATAAATAAAAACTTCATCATGGACATGATAGCAAATTATAAGATATATTTTTGATTGAATTCAAACAATAACGGTATAAATTTTTTATAACAGATATGACGTCACAAAATGCATTTGAAAATAGTTTTTCACTCAAGAATCATTGTGAGAACTTCAATTTCTCTGTCATTTTGGTCTCTTGTGGAGAGTTGTCTCATTGGCAATCATACCACATCTTTTTTTAAATTTGAAGGCTTAAAATCAGTCATATAAGAAGAAAACAGATTTTTTCATGTCGCTGATTTAATAAAATCCTTGCATTTGATCAGTTCAGTCAACTTAGTGTCATTTCACCATACGTACGTAGTAAATGTCCATTATAAAGACATTATCACATTCTATTATTATATATTGCCGATTATTGATTAATGATTTAATAGACTGGTAATATTTGGTGTAAACCCGTCATACTTGGGATTATTATTTTAATATCATTGTGGCTCATGATGTGATATATAATTTCTTTGTTACTCAATAAAAATTGTGTTTAATCCTTGTACTTTAATATACCTACCTGAAAAGAATTTAAATTATCCTGACTTACTAATAAGTTGATTTTTTGGCATTTTAAAAATACAAATTTACAAATAGTGAAAGGAATTTGTTAGTTCGATATTAAAAGTGCTTATATAGGGATTCAATTTTATGTAACAAACCTTTCTAATATAATATTGTGGGTTTATAAATTTTTAGATTTAGAATTTGTTGACCTTAAGGTGGTACCCAACACCTTCACTTAAATTAATTTAGCTCGTTTAATTTTCATAAAATTTTGACAAAGTATTTACTTTGACCCTTTGACAAAAATATAAAAATTTCAAAAAATTTGAACCAACCATTTTATCAGAAAAAATACACTGGTTATATAGCAGTTTGAAAAACACTAATTTTGATCATTGAGAAGCTTAGTATTCCCTTAACATTGCAATGTAATTAAAACGTTAAGCTGATTTTACAGAGTTATCTCCCTGTAGTGTTAGGTACCACCTTAACTAGATTTGGCTATAATTTTTAAGGTCCTTTTTGGTCATGAATCTCTTTAACTGTGTCACATTCTTATACATCTTCTGATTTCAAATATTCATCTTTGAGTGTCCTGATGAAGGTAAATCCAGGAAAGCGCTACGAATGCAGGAGTTCTTGTCCTTAAATGATGATTTTTTTGGTTTACCCTATTTTTTTGCATATATATAGTTGAAATCTATAGTAGAGAGGAACTCTAAGCAACAAAATGATCAGAAAAAAAGATTCACATAGATATTGAGTTTTGAATCAATTCATTTAAAAATAAAAAAGTGAACCCCTCATAAAAGATCTATTGTCAGTGCCATGCAAAAAGCAGTTTCTTATATGCTGAATGTAAAATAGGATACCAGTAAAGATCATAATTATGCTAGTTTAAGTTGACACACTATAGTCTCGATGCAAATTGCGCACTTCCCGATAAGTATTCCATGAAAATTGAAATTGTAATGCTACTGATGTTTTTTGATCCATTGAATATTTCTCATTTTTAAAGATGATTAAATTGAACATTCAATTTCATGTCATACCAAAACATTAAGCCTTTCACAGATATGCTTTATTACTTCAAATTTTTCTAGTTAAAAAGTTTGGTATGGTCATCATTAAGCATAAATGATAAAACATCTTTATTCACACTTTAATTGCTCTCCTAAACTTTTATATCGTTGATAACATTAAAAGGTATTTACCTTTTTTACAAAACTACAGAGTGTAGAAATTTTAATCCATTTTTTTAGCTCACCTGGCCGAAAGGCCAAGTGAGCTTTTCTCATCACTTGGCGTCCGGCGTCCGTCGTCGTCTTCGTCCTGCGTTAACTTTTACAAAAATCTTCTCCTCTGAAACTACTGGGCCAAATTTAACCAAACTTGGCCACAATCATCATTGGGGTATCTAGTTTAAAAAATGTGTCCGGTGACCCGGCCAACCAACCAAGATGGCCGCCATGGCTAAAAATAGAACATAGGGGTAAAATGCAGTTTTTGGCTTATAACTCAAAAACCAAAGCATTTAGAGCAAATCTAACAGGGGTTATATTGTTCATTAGGTCAAGATCTATCTGCCCTGAAATTTTCAGATGAATCGGACATTTCGTTGTAGGGTTGCTGCCCCTGAAATGGTAATTTTAAGGAAATTTTGCTGTTTTTGGTTATTATCTTGATTATTATTATAGATAGAGATAAACTGTAAACAGCAATTATGTTCAGCAAAGTAAGATCTACAAATAAGTCAACATGACCAAAATGGTCAGTTGACCACTTTAGGAGTTATTGCCCTTTATAGTCAATTTTTAACCATTTTTCGTAAATTCTTAGTAATCTTTTAGAAAAATCTTCTCCTCTGAAACTACTGGGCCAAATTTAACCAAACTTGGCCATAATCATCATTCGGGTATTTAGTTTAAAAAATGTGTCTGATGACCCGGCCAACCAACCAAGATGGCCGCCATGGCTAAAAATAGAACATAGGGGTAAAATGCAGTTTTTGGCTAATAACTCAAAAACCAAAGCATTTAGAGCAAATCTGACATGGGGTAAAATTGTTTAACTGGTCAAGATCTATCTGCCCTGGAATTTTCAGATGAATCGGATAATCGGTTGTTAGGTTGCTGTCCCTGAATTGGTAATTTTATTTAATATGCACAAGACCAAGGTGAGCGACACAGGCTCTTTAGAGCCTCTAGTTTGTTATTATCTTGAATATTATTATAGATAGAGATAAACTGTAAACAACAATAATGTACAGCAAAGTAAGAACTAAAAATAAGTTACTATGACCAAAATAGTCAATTGACCCCCTAAGGAGTTATTGTCCTTCATAGTCAATTTTTAACAATTTTCTTAAAATTTGAAGATTTTCAATAACATTTTCCACAGAAAGTACTGTTATAGATAGAGATAATTGTAAGCAGCAAGAATGTTTAGTAAAGTAAGATCTACAAACACATCACCATCACCAAAACACAATTTTGTCATGAATCCATCTGTGTCCATTGTTTAATATTCACATAGACCAAGGTGAGCGACACAGGCTCTTTAGAGCCTCTAGTTTGTAAATTTGATTTTTTTAACATTTTCAGATCATTTAATGAAATAGTCTCCTCAGACCTGGAGTATAAAGCAATATGCAGTGTTTGTGGTGTAAATTACAGTTTCTCCTAGGGAGAAAAGTTAAAAGGACAAGATAAGTGCAGGTATTTATAAAGTACATTTTTACCTACTCGGACACTCACAAATGTCAATATTCACATGACAGTCAGGTGAGAAAAAACAAAAAGGTGTGAGGATCATGTGAGAAAAAAAAATACTGTTCTATAAATAAACATACACATATATCATGATGATAAAGGATTTATGGCTAAATTTCATCTTAAACTGACATATAAGTAGCACAATACTGTGTCTGATATGTTTTCTTTGATCAACAGTCTTTGTCTATAGGTTAAATTATTCAAAACAACATTTTAAATTTTTTTTTTTAATCTTTAAGTCATTTTAAAGCCAATACATATTAGTCTTTTTGGATGGTTTATCATGATTCATAGTTATCAATTGTCATGGATTTCATTGGAAGCACAGCACTGTCGGAATATTTTTCTCAAATCAATGTCTTTATAAGTTAATTTATCCATAACTTCACAATGTTATTTTTAAATCTTTGACTCCATTAAAGCTGAAATATGAGACTTTCAAGATACTGTGTTTTCATTGGAAGCACAGCACTGTCTGAATATTTTTCTCAAATCAGTGTCTTTCAAGACAGTCTGCACGGTTAGCCACTAGTCCGATGCCCCAGACTAGTAAAATTTCATTCGGACTAGTAAGTTTTTGCAAAATTTTGTTTGGACCAATAAGAAAAATGTCAGGATATTGGTCTTCGGACTAGTAGTTGAAAAAGTTTTTGGTGCAGACTGTCAAGATACTGTGTTTTCATCATCATTTTCATTGCTTAACAATTTTCAAATATTTCATTGTTATAGGTTTACTAGGAATTTAAATCTTCAGTAAAGTACAAACTTTCCATACATGTATAAGTTTATAGACAGACTTTGGAAAAACAATTAGTAAGTTTATAAAAAAAATCCATGAAAATACAGTTTTTCATCAATCCACAAAATAATGATTATAATCAACCGAAATAACGATCCCATATTAAACATAGATAAGGCCACACCAATTTAATTTCTTGTTCTACGGATTTTTGGACTCCAAAATTTGGGGCAAGCGAGCGATTTGAAAATTTTAATAAAAAAATATTTAATTTGCAAATTTTTGAGGGAAGCTTGAAAAGTAAAGGCGAGCGATTATAATTTTTTTTTGTAAACATAAAATAGTAGGTTTTGACAATATTAAAGCTTGATTTATCACTTGTACTTAGACATTTCTTTAATTTCTGAAGTATTTTTTCCCTGTTCACCAAGAGATAATTAAATCTGGTCTATGTATGTGTGACTGACAATGAGACAATTCTCCATCCAAGTCATAATCAGTTTGGGGACAACCCCTTAATGTTATAAATATCCCTTTTACATGTTTTATGAGGGATCAATATAAGTTATAATATATATTTGTTTGTACAAAAGGGCTCATATTTTCTCAAAGAACTATATATCTATCTGGTATTAAATGGTCAAAACATGTCCAAGAATTTTGTAATATTCCTGGACTTTAACCATGTTAACACATTTACTTTAACAGTTTAATATTATTCAAAATAAGTGGACCCCTCTTTTAGAAAAAGTTGTTTAAATATGATGTAACTCTCCTCTTTTTGAGTACAAAATTCTAAGTTTTCAAAGGTTTTGTCTAGAAGAACTATACAAATCCTTGGTATTTCTATTTTCTTTTCTACATCAGAAAAATGACCCCTTGCCAGTCTGAGGGAGGGTTGTTCTCAATGATATTAACAAACACAGGTCAAAGTACGGCCTTTTACACAGGGCTTTGATACAGACCAAACAGCAGGGACCCCAAAATTATAAGCGTACACAATTCGAACAGGAAAACCAACGATCTAATTTATATATCATGTATATCCAAACGGGAAAAAACCAATGAACAACATCAACAAACGATAACTGCTGAACGACAGATAGGCCCCTCAATCAATCAGGACAGGTGCATAAACATGCAGCGGCTATGGATAGTTTTGTTTCACCAGCATACAATATAATTGCAGTTGAAGGCAAATCCTTCAGAAGTTCTTTGTACTTTATTCTAACAACGAACATGTTTTGATAGGGAATAAAAGTAAGGGGGAAAATAACTAATTTTTTGTTCTTCCAGGTATTTCCGCTGTAATAAATTTATACGGAGCACTCCTGCTTTGGATAAATAGGTTTCATGCTGAAACAAATATTCTCACAGATATTTACAAAGTGTGGTTGGGTGCTTTTATGTTTTAAATCGTTATATACAGGTTAGACTGTGATTTTAAAAACAAATGTTGATATTTTTTTATAAAATTTACAAAAAAAGCAGTGCGGGAAATGGACATGATTACATTTCCGGATGCGGGAATATAAAAAAAATAAAAAAAAGTCGTTTTGAATAAAAAAGGTGCGGGCGGGTCCGTCGAACAAGGAATCAAATTGGTGTGGCCTAACAGACATTTTTTTTCGAAATTGATCAAAGTCTTATACATGTACATGTAGACGTGCTCTTGCATACTGTTGATTTCTATCGACACAGCCCATATTAAGAATAAAGAATGATAGGCAAAAGGTTAAAAGATTAAAGAACACAGAAATGAAGGACCCCCCCCCCCTCCTTTTCCAACCACGCCCCTGGATATTTATTGATATACAATCTGAAAAAAACAGATTGCTACTAAATAACACAAATAAACAATAAACAATAAACAATACAAATATGTAACATAAATTTAGAAAAATTATCAAATTATCTAGAAAAAAATCTGTTTTTGTTTTTCATTTTCTTTTCTTAAATGCTTGACGAAAACATGCCTCCGTTCACTGTGCAACAAATCATTAGTATGTACATGTACTGTATAACTAAATCTTATCAGTCAAACCAACTGTTTTATAAAAGGTGTACACTTTTAAACATTATTAATGAGATCAAAATTAAAGAGTTCAATTGAAGTATGATAAAAGTTATATATTGTTATGTTATCTGTCAGATCTCTGTGACTGTTTAACAGATTTCTCACTGTAATCGTTGACCTTGAATTAAAGGTTATCAAACTACTTTATATTTAATGATCCTTTTTCTTTGTTTGAGTTAGTCTTTTTCCACTTCTGTAAGCTTAGGTATTCAAGAGTTCAGGTATTTTGGGATTAGGTGACAGTTGAATAGGTTTTCTTTTATTTGATGTTTACTTAGTATACTGATGTATATATATATATATAGGTATCATGTTCTGGTAACGGCATTAGAGCATGTTTAACACAGACGTAAATTTTCGCAGATACTTTTTTTTCACGTTTATTTAAAAACAGATGATTAGAATCAGAGACTGAATCAGGGCATGTTGTCCGATTATTTAAATTAATCAATTTGAATTTTACCAAAGATTCCCAACATTCATTGCATTAGTGGGATTACATTATTTTTTCTATTAAATAACAAGAATTCTTAAGCCCTTACTTGTAAACTTTGTGATTTAAATTTCTAATTGCAAAAGTTGCAAAATATACTCTAAAAAAATGAGTTGGTTTACAGTGTTACCTGCAAATAGCTTGACTAATCATACTATGGATTTATTTATATTTGTGGTTATTAACGGCTTTATATGGATTGAATACAAACAAGTACAAAAGTACTTTTGTGGATTCTTAATTTCAAGTTTTATACAATTTCTGCAAACAATTGAAAAAATTGTTTTAGCTAAATGTTTTGATTCTATGTGGCATGGAAAATTTTTTGCAAAATCTCATTTTCCTATTTTGGTAAATCTAAATGTATTTCATAAGCTTGATGTTTATAACTATGTTATACTAAGTAAAGTCATTTTGGGACCCTTTATAGCTTGCTGTTTGGTGTGATCCAAGGTTCTATGTTAGATGCCTGTTATTGTTTTCTTTTTATACATTATGACTTAGATGGAGAGATGTCTCATTGGCACTCATACCACATTTTATTGATATCAAGTTTTTGACTCATTGGCTTTCTTTATAAAGCTGTAGGGATCAGAGGCGGATTTAGAGGGTTTTTCAGGCCCCCCCCCCCTTTTTGTCGGAAAAATCTGGTTGATCATATAGGGAATCACTGAAGCATGACTGGAGCGGGCCGGGCCCCCTCTTAGTCAGTCAGTGGGCCCCCTCTTATGAACATTTTTTGATTCGCCACTGGGGATTAACATTGGATGCAAAATGAAAGGATAGAGGTCACTAATTTATAGTAGAGCAATACTCTTCTGATTTAATTAAACAATTTTTCATTAAGGAAAAGAAATATCAGTTGTATAACTTGTATATCTGTTGTAGAGGGACAAATTAGAGTCAATTACATACTTCCTGTTTTTGCCCAAATTTTGCAATTTTTTTTTATAACAATTTCAGACCATTTATATTATACATTTTTACAATTGATAAAAAATGTAAAGGTTTTAAACTTACATTCAGATAAATAGATTTGTTAATAATTTGCTACATTTAAATTTGGATGATACTTGTCAATACTGATCGACCTAATATTTTCAATACAAATACACGGACTCTTTTTTTTTCGTTTTTCCGTAGGTTAATTTGTCTTTATGGTTACATAATAAGGATCAAATGTATTGTCTTTAAATTGATCGTTTTTTCATGTAACAATGAAGATTTGCATTACCTCTTGCCTTAGAAGGGCCAAGTTTTACAATCAAAGCTCAATGCAGACTGACTGTATATTTTATAAAAGGAGACACACTGAAGTGCAAGAAATTGTAAGAATATTGGTAATTCATATGATATAATACAATTATGATATAAAGCTATATCAGTTCAGGATGTGTGTAGGATCTTTTTATATTAGAAAATATTTATTTTTTGCTTGAAGAAGGAAGTAAAATATAATTTATCTACAAATTATATAAACAATTTATCACAATAGGATGCTGTGTGGCTTATGCCTAAAAAGGCAGCTGGTAGTTATTAATATGAATGATAATTATATAAGTGCAAATAATACACATAATTATAGCTCATAATTTTGTCTAGATTAAAAAAAATGACGTAAATATGACACACATTTTCCTGTATCAATATGAAAATAAGCATTTATCCCATTTAACTCCAGAAGTTTTTTAGTTTTTTTTTATAAAAATAGATTCTGATCCCTAATTTATGAAAAAAATGTTGTGGTCAGGTCAAGCAGATGCCCCAAAAAAAGATTCTGAATCCAGCTTTTCTGTTAAATTTTGAAAAAAATAATTTGATTGTTAGAGTCTAAAAATTGAAAACAAAGTTTGTGAAAAAAAAATCCTGACTTAGACAAAAACCATACCCCCCCCCCCCCCCAAATTGAAGTTGAATTATAGTTGCCTAAGGAGATGTGGACTTAACAAGGACATTTAGCTCACCATTTGGCTTTCAACAACATGCAAAACCAATTTAGTATTCACAACAGATTGTGCTGTTAAAAAAAATACTCAATATGATGTTTTTTTCCACTTGTTAATGATGACATTTAAGTGTTGGTAAAAAAATGTAAGGCTTGATAAGATAAAAATCAGACATATGGAAACTGTGTTAATGGGGTGCTAGAGGGATCCACTAAAAAAGGGGAGGAAGTGGTTAAGAATAATTTTTGTTCATTTTTAACTCAAATTTAAAAAGGAATGCTAATCAAAGGGGAGATTTTTTCCCCTTTACAGACCCACCAATGATAATGTATAGTATAAAACATAGGAACAGTTAAATTAATTAAATTCATTTATAAGAAGATGAATAGAAATTTTCAGTTGTGTCATTGACATTGGCAATCATACCACATCTTCTTTTTTTTTAGCATGACATGTATACTCATAAAACAATACACTTTGATTTATAACAGAACTTTTTTTAAAATATTTTTTTTTTACATTGAAATGAAATATTTAAAGTTCATATAAATGTAGCATGTATGATATGTGTCTACTAATCCTCATATAGACCCCCAAACAAAATTTATGATATTGATAATTATAACATACATGAGAACCAGCAAGTAAGCATAATAAAACAAACTGACATCAATTAGTTAGTCACAGTGTTGTAGTATTTTCATCACTGATGTAACAGTGTTTTTCATTTTTTCTCTTTTAAAACCCTTAAATCTTGTGCAATGTTCTTGGTATAAAATGGCATTTAAACATGTTTTTGTGTTTGTTATATAAATAGTTCTGGTTAGGAAAACCATTTTACTTACAATGAGTCTTAAGGTGTTATTCTGTAAAATTGCAAAATCTTTAAAAATTAAAAAAATTGATTTAATTTTCTGTTTTTGATAGTTTTTTCACCAGATCTGCAGATCCCTAAATATATATGTATTAAAACAAAATTCTTGATAAATTGATATATATTTTTATTAACTTACACATTTAAAATTGAATTTATTAGCATTAAAAGAAAAACATCCTGAATGTATTCCCTGTTTTATTTCTATTCTCATGTCTTACAAGGATTTACAGGTCTCAGAATGCATTCAAACAATATGTTCAATATTGTGGTTTATTTCTATTAACTTACAAATTTTAAATTCAAAATGTATTTATTTTTAGAAAAATAACCGAGGCTACAGCAATATTTAGGCCTCAGAATGCATAAATGCTTAGCATAATTCAGGCCTCGGAGTGCATATATGTTTAAAAGAATTGCTAAAAACATTTGTATTTTTATTTACTAACACATTTCATACATTTCATTTTTAATCTAGTTATTAGATAAAAATAGTTCCCCTTTTTTTAACACCAGATTTCCAAGTATCAGAAATCATATTCAAACAATATAAGTAGTAAACTTGTTGCATATTTTTATTTAACTAACACATTTCATTTTTCTATTTTTAATCCAGTTAAAACATTATTTGATTAAAATAGTTTCCCTTTTTTACACTAAATTTCCAGGTATAAGATAGTGTACTCAAACAATATGCATGTAAAAATTGTGATATATTTTTATTTAACTAACACATTTCATACTTCTATTTTTAATCTAGTTAAACATTATTGGATGAAGATAGTTATCCTTGACTTAACTTGTTTTTGAAGTGGCCTCTTGACCTTGGACAACACAGCTCCTTGTTTATAAATCATATTCTCAGGTAATTGTTTATTCAGTTATGCTGATCTAATACAAGATGTATAGGGGAAATATTACATTTTGAAAAACATAAATTTAGTTATATAACATAATCATTCATAATTAAAAAAACAAACAAAAGCCATTACAACCAGTATTTAAAATTTGTTCTGTCATTTGAGAGTATGTATCA
The DNA here is from genome assembly GCA_019925275.1 of Mytilus edulis. NCBI lineage: Eukaryota > Metazoa > Mollusca > Bivalvia > Mytilida > Mytilidae > Mytilus > Mytilus edulis. The sequence goes on from CM034357.1 coordinate 18,550,442, forward strand.
TCAATGTTTGAAATAAAAACAACTGTTTAGTCATAACATTACTTAATAACAAGTTTTTTTTTTGTCTCTGTGTATTTTTGTCCCTTTTTATGAATCAAATATATGTTAGTAATAGTGATTTTTTTATCAATTTGAAAGGTCTGTATGAAAATAAGAAGATGTGGTATGATTGCCATGAAACATCTCATCACTAGAGACCAAACGTACAAGGTAATAACTGCAGGTTCCCATACAACCTTCAACAATGATCAAAAACCTTATTATATAGTATACATAGAAAATGCCTTAAATGACCAATGTAAAACTATTAAACAAAAGAAAACTAACTACATAAACTGTAAAAAGTCTATCCATTTATCATAAATGAAGTACCATATTTCTTCAAAGATAGGGAGGAGGGGGCCATAGGGGCCATGTTTTTTTTTAAATGATTTGTTTGTTTCTGTTTTTTTACAGATAATAATTTGTTTTAGAAGGGGAATGAAATAAGAGCTTGTTTCTTATTGAAAACATGTAAAAAAAAAACCAACGATTTCAAAATATAAGAAGATTCATGAACCTATATAATAATTTTTGTCTAGATAAAAAAAAAAAAACACGCGCTGCCAAAAAATTACAAAGTTGGTGACATAGCTTGGACACACAATAAGACAATTTTACTTTTTTTGTAGGTAATTAAAAATTGTTTGATGGTGAAGCTAGAATGTGAAGGCATACATGGGATAGGTTTTTCTGGTTGGTAAGTGTCCCTACAATAGAAAGACAAATAACAAGTCTTCACACAGTTAGATGTGAACTGTAGCGATGAAAGTTCTCTCTTGACTCTGGTTAGGATAAATTCAATTGGAAATTTCCAAGGACAAATATGTATCTTTGTTAGTGGCAAAGACTTTTGTCTTCAATTATTTTCAAACCACAATTTAAATTTGTAAGCAATTTTTTTTAAATGATATTTTTTGCTTTTAAATCATTTTGTTTTGGAAGTAAAGTGAAAAAAATATCTGTTTCCATTGAAAACTAGTAATAATGAAGTTAAAAAAAAAATATTGCTATTTAAATAAAAGTTTGTATTCCTATAAAATAGTTTTTTACCTGAAAAAAAAAATGCTCTCCTACAAAAGATGAAAAGTTGATATATCAGGTGTCTTAAGAACACAATAAGTTAAATGTTATATTTCTGTTTTAAAGCTGATTCAATACTGCTAGCATGTATACATAAATAAATTTCCATTTTGTTTTAATGAAACAAAGTTGAGTAGTTGACATCTTATTTTCTATGTCATTTGGTCTCATAGTGGATAGTTGTCTCATTGGCAATCATACCACATCTCCTGGTTTTAAATTGTACTTTTAATTATTTGAATCTGTCCTTCAATTTAAATTGTAAAATATAAGACTTTTTTTCCCCCTGAGGGTATCATCAGCTCAGTAGTCATGCAGTGTTTTGGTGCTTACGTGATTTACAACATATTTATCTTAAATTGCTGGTTGATAAATTTTTACATTTTCAGAAAATTAAAGTTCCAACTTCTTGAAGCAAAGTTGACCTTGGATGAATTTTGATATGCTTTTAGGTCCCTCATGGTCGTATAGCTCTTAATGTTTTCTACATCTCTGGCTTTCAGATATTTAGCATTGAGTATTCCTTATGAAGATAAATCAAGAAAAGCATTTCAACTGACAAAATTTAAAAGGTGTTTTTCTCATTTGTAGATATTTTAGAATTGCCTAATGGTGGATAAAGTGAAGATCTCTAGAGGGTAAGTGAACCTACAATAGAAAGATATATTAAACAAGTCTTCACACAGCAAGATGTGAACTCTGTAGCGATGAAAGTTCTCTCTACTCTGGTGAAGGATGAATTTCTATGATTGGAATATCCCAAGGACAAACGATACCTAAATGACAATGCTTTCTCATTATAATTGAAACTGTGATGATATTATTGAAAAGACATAACGTTATTGTGATGGATTTATCACAAATTGTCCACAAGGTCATAAGGTTTGTTGACGTTATCGTCAATATCAGGCTGAAATTGATGACAAAAACAAAGAGGCAATACCAATAATCTAACCGTCCATAAAATACTCAAAGCAGCTTCTATTATTTCTATCCTTTAACGAAAAACCATGAAAAACTGACAGAATTAATGGACAACTCCGTCTGATGCAGATCCCATGGGACGACATCAGCGAGTATTAAACATGATATCCCGTCTATTTATGGTCCTGTATTAGTTTTTTCCATTTTTACGACCTACTTAAAGCGGAAATTGAGTAGCGTTGTAATGACTGATATCAATCTAAAAAAGGAAATAAAAAATGTACTTTGAAAAAAGTATTACCCTGTATACTAATTTATATTTTTTATGTAAATGTTAAAGGCATCTGTCAAATTCAGTAGTATGAGGGATGTAAGCTAAGGGCTTATTAAGTGTCTGCTCTGAATATAAAATGCATTAAATATAAAAGTAAAAGTCTGCATCAGGAAAAAAGCATAGCTTTATATGCATATTTGAATCAATTTTGTTCTAACCCCTCAACATTTTGTCAGAGTTCCCGAAAAATGGTGGTCCTCAGGATTTGACAACCAAAATTTTGCATAGGACCGACACAATTTTAGTATTTTTCAATAGAACTAATAGTAAGGACCAGCAGATTTTCTTCAAGGACCACCAGCAGAAAAAAGATTTTGTGATCTCGTGTTTTGTGTCTATTCCAAGTTTGACTACTTAGAATATGTGTTCTTCATGCTGTTAATGTCTGTTTCCTCAGAGGAATTCAGTGTCTGATAGTTGGTTTGGTCTCTCCAGTATTTTTTTGTAACTCCTGTTATTTTTTTATATCATTCTGTTATTATTCTAGTTTATGCTGTGAGGTCTGACCTGTTTAGAAGACATTGCAGTAAAGTTTATTGATGTTTCCAGGAAATACAAATTTTCAGTGGATACTTTTCAGAAGCATCAACCCTACAAGAAAAGGATTGATAACAAGTATGGTTCGAATTCATTGCTAACTTTATTCCTGTGGTTTTTCTTAGCTTTTCAATGTTTGTATATAAGAATTTGGGTTTTACAAATATTTTGAAGTCAATGAAATTACTAAAGAGATTTCTGTAGTCCAGATCATTCGAGATGTAGTAAAATATGTACTGATTAATGCAGTTGAAATATTTCCTCTGTTCTCAGAATGAAAATTTAAATGATATTTAACGGTTTTGCCAGGTGGGCTTCTTAAAAACTGTTTTTTGTAATAGCCCAGTATATATTTTTCAAGGAAAAGGCAAGTTGAAAAAATTGTGAGTTTGGACCCAGCATGTGGCAAGGTGTGTTGGACTCAACTTTTTCGTCAACTTAGATTGCCAGTTAAAGTGGAAAGTAGTCTCTGGCAGGCCAGGGATGGCCAGCTCCAGTCATGCTTCAGAGATTTCCTATATAATTAACCAAATTTTTCCATTAAAAGGAGGAGGGGGGCCTGGATCAGCCTATGACTGATATTTCCAAGTTTGCCTACATTGGTGTGAAACATTAACAAATAATAAATCTATACAAATAAAAGGGTAACAGGGGAGCTAATCGAGATGAAGAATTAAATGAAACTGTACTCCATTTAGGGTTACTGGCAATTACAACTACAAGTCTAGATAATTGTCCTTGCTCAGCCACCAGGTCCTTTTCTGGTGCATCATCGCATATTAATATATATGTGATATATAAAGTACTTATAAACAGTACAATATGACACAGTTTTTGATGTATAAATAGAGTTACAAGGTTGTGGTTTTCTCAGGACATCCGAGACATTATTTTTACCCAAGAATAAAACAGGCTGCCAGGAAGACTGCGGTTAAACTTGACTTATCTTATAATAATAACATGGGATGAAGGATACACATGGATGAGAAAGCAAGACACCAAAAAATAATTTTGTTTTTTACTAAAATACAGAACTTTAAGATAAATTCTGAAAGGGACAGTCCATCAACACATTCAAAACTAAATTTTTAACTACATGCATATCTCAAAACAGACTGCATTTCTCTAAGAAAACAATAGGTTTAACCTAGCCATAGCGTCAGGTTATTAAACATTGCCCAGCACTCATGATACAAAATTATTGCTCAAAACACAGTATTTTGATTGGTTTATTCTGAGTACAAAAATTAAAAAATTTCCTGGTTTTATATATTGCTTATTTGTGACCTGTTCCTTGTTTGACAGTTGTAGAAAGTGTTGTTATGTTGACAAAATAATTGGGATCCAGCAGTCAAAATTGAGTTAACATTCATCATAGATATAACACAATACTAAATTAAATTGTCCAAAAATATATGAAGGTCAGCAAAGGTTCAATAACAATAGACCAATTTGGTATTAGTTCTTTGTGGTGTTATTGTGTTACTGTCTTGTTTACAGGTATATAACAAGTGGGAAAATGATATCCCATGATATCAATTCAAGTTATTCAATTTCTATATACCGGTAATAATAAACGAGCCTTTTGAAAGATTTTTTTTATAATAGAACACGATAGCAGCCATTCATCAGGAGGCAGAAGTCATTCCCAACATAACTGGACATTGGGCAAAGTCCAGTTAAAATTCATTTGGTCAGTTAAGTGATATATGCATTACTGGACAAAATGTCTTTAAATGACCAGTATTTTTAAATTTTTTTATCTATTCATGGAAAATAATTTTCATGGATTTCGTGGGTTCAAGGTAAACAACAAATTTTAAGGTTAAATGTTCCATATGCTTCTATGCAGACTTAACAAAAAATACAATTCACAAAAATGGTATCAATGAAAATAAATGAGCCTTCATTATGTGTGAACATCGTTTTAGATACTGTTTGTAAACTGTGTTTTGGTAAGACTTTGATTTGATCAACAAAAAGATTATTTGAATGATTGGTATAAAATTACATTTGGCCACCTATGGCTTGCAGGCTGTGTTTTCCCTATCAAGCAAAATGTATCTAATTGTTTTGTTTATCCAATAAAGTTTGTTTTTTTGATTGCATACTAACAAGAGGTTTTATATTTCTTGGACTAAATGAGTCCTAAATGTTATTGACTGCATTTTCTTATTTCTGGAGATGGACGTTAAACAGCAATCCATCCATCTTGTAGATGAAACGTGCATCTGGCGTACTAAATTATAATCCTGGTACCTTTGATAACTAATTATTTCTGACACACGTTTTGTTTAGGCAGTGGAAAAGAGGGCTCAAGATATATATATACTATGTATTTGTGTTTCGTTTGTCCTGTCTCGCTATGTATTATCTTAATATGTTTGTATATATTGTCCTCTTGTACAAAGGTTATGAATAAAATCTTGATTCTTGAAATCTTGAAAGAGGGGGATAGGAGGGATTCTGATCCCGAAATCCCGGACTTAAAAAAAACGAATTCCCGGGGTCCCGAATTTAAATAAAGTAAATCCCGATGTCCCAAAATCTGAAAAAAAAAACAATTCCCGGATCCGAAAGGGTCAATCCCAAAGTCCTGAGCTTAAAAACACCCGATCCCGGAGTCCCTATAAAGGTTCTACCCCCCCTCTTGAAAGACTTCGTAGAGAGATTTTTGTATTGAAGTTTTAAAGCAGTGAGATGAAAAATGTGGCATTAATTTATCAATGATATTTGTTGTTGTTCAATGTTGATTGTTAGATAATATATCTGAAAGGATAGGCCCATGTGATCACAGCCTAATATTTAATCCTTAATATAGGACTTCATCAATTTTATTGCAGTATTGACAACTTTTTTGTTTCTACTTATTTAAATTTATAATATTGATTGATTGATAGCAATTTAAAGCTTCTTAAGCACAAGTGGGATCTTTTACACAGAGAAAGTATTTTGTCAAAATAATGATAATTTGAAGACACTGATCACATACTTAAATCACAATATGAATACACAGAAATATTAGTGTAAACAAATAGTTTATCTGTCATAGATAAAATCTTTGTTTACACCAATATCTCTATTCACATATAATAGTAAACCATAACAACAACACACTTTTAGAGCATAGATTTTTAATTGTGTGAAATTCGAGAAAAAAAATGCAAAATACTAATTTCTTAAAAAATTCTAGCAAATGTTTCATTTTAAGTTTATAGATTTTTTTTTTTTATTACTGTATATTTGATAATAATGCTTTCAAATGATTAAAACTGGTTCTGAAGTTTGTGGATAAATTAAAGCTTAACACATTCATAACATTACTTTTCTAACACCAAGTGTTTCTATATACTTATAATATATCATTTAAAGATAGGATTATTGTGTCATGCCTCCACAATCATGGTCCATCAACTTCAATAGTTTTGCTTACGATAGTTGAAATATTGCCTTTTTGCATTATTATCCAAATTATATACAGGCAAGACATTTCTCTGTGTCAACATTTTATTTTTGGTCATTCAGGACATGTGTTGTATCTTTATACTACAATATCTGTAACATTTATTTTAGACTCAGGACACATTTTGCACAGTCTTTTGGAGTTTATTTATTATGTTCATTATCACTGAAATATTACATATTTGTTTAGGGGCCAGCTGAAGAACGCCTCCGGGGTGGGAATTTCTCTCTGCATTGAAGACCTATTGGTGATCTTCTGCTGTTTTCTGCTCTATGGTCGGGTTGATGTCTCTTTGACACATTCCCCATTTCCATTCTCAACCCAATTTTATTAAGTTTTCTATGGAGTGTTTTGTAGATTATACTTCTATAGCTTTTTGTAATATTTCATTATGAGCCATGTCATCGTCAGTTTTTCTTCGACTTGTGAGATCTAAAAGTACCCTTGGTATCTTGCGCCTTCTTATTTCTTCCATGTTTCCGTGTAATTATTGTATCTCAATTCAATTTTCTTCAATCTGGAAACCATAAGATATAAAATCCAATTAAATTAAATGGTCTATTAATGTCTCAAATTACACCACTTCAATGAACAAATTAAGTGATTAAATTTCTAATTGATTTGTCTAATAAATTATAATTACTATTAAATAACTGTACAATACAAATCACTTAATGATCGTGGTAATGTAATTTTTTGTTCTCAAAAACTGGCTGTTTTTATATGACACAACATATTGTTTGACATTATTAAACAGTTTATTTTGCATACAATATTGATCCAGTACCATGTGTTCTATAATAGAATACAATTAATTTAATAGATTTTTTCACTTTGTTTCTATAAAGAGAAAATTTCAATGACATGGTTGAAGTAGGGTTAACTAAATACTTTGGCCCAGACATATTTGAGAATAAAAAAAGGATAAAGAAGTGTTAATAATTACACTAATATTTCTGCAAATTAAAAAATTGAATATCAAATTGCAAAATATTTCTTGCACATGTATTCATATTCAAAGGTTACATTTTTCATGCTTACTTAATGTCCAGTGGCAAGTATTTCATTTATGTTTAGGTATATGATACAATAAATTTGCCAACTAGAAAAGTTATATAAATCTTGAAATAAGACCCCCCCCCCTTTTTTCACCCACTTTTTTCTGTTAACATAGACCTTCATAATAAATAAACAACACCTGTCTATTGTTGTCACTGTAGGTTGGTCTCTTGCTGACTTGCTGATTTGTGTTGTGAAATTAGAAAATTTGCCCCCCCCCCCCCCCCCCCCCCCTTTCCCATTCCAATTTTCTCTTTTTTTTGTATGGCTTATTACTCTGTATCTGTTGTGTATTCTATCATGGAAGTAATATTTAAATATTACTTCCATGATTCTATATTATATGAACCTGTGACACAGTGTAACACCTATTTCTTGTTGAAACTGTAGGTTGGCCTATTTTGCTGACTTGGTTATTTATGTTGTTGGACTGCTGTTTCATCACATTCTATAAATTTAAATATGCCAGTAACATATTGTAGAGCCTTGAAGTATATATCTAACAGAGTTTAAAATAGAATATAAGTTATATATATATATGATATACATCAAAGCTAGTACATTATGATTTTTTTAAGGTACTATATTTATAAAAAGTATAAAAATATTATAATAAGTTATCTGTTGTCAGACTACAAAAAATTTCTTTGATAATGTGCAATATGGTTTATATTTTGTTAAATAGTGTAACAGTTGTTGATATACATATTGACATTTTAATACTTTATCAAAATATTGCTATTAATGGGTCTATGAATTTTAATATTTAAGAATTAATTCTTCATGCAATCCTCATCATGCTCATTTTATAGATATAAGAAGATGTGGTATGAGTGCTAATGAGACAACTCTCCATCCAAGTTATAATATGTAAAAGCATAGATGTAATGGGTATTACATCTATGGTAAAAGTAAACCTAGGTTAAAGTCTTCAACATTTTAGTATGGTTGGCATTATTTTTGTTGAAATCTTTACACAAAGCATATCCATAAGCTAGGTGGAAACAAATGACACATATGCAGGGTAATAGAGTTAGTCATGAAAAAATAATCAACGTTCTAATTGAAACATTAAAAAAAAATCGTTCCAAGATTACACATCTCAGGTTTGAATTGAATCAAAAATGTTACAAGTTGCAAAAGCTGACTTTAACGAATTGTGTCTCAATTTATTTAGTTCTTTAATGTTGGAAATTGTTCATATGATTAGGATCATCTTCAATGCTACAAAAATCTATTGACAAAATCCAGCTTACTTGCAGTTGAGGGAACTGGTATTTTTAATTAGCAAAATTACACAAATTCAGTTACAATACATGCATTTTGTATCAACTGCATTTTCTTGAAAATTTCAACTGATATAAACACTTATGAATGTATTAATGGCAGCTGTTCCTCAGTATGGCTTATTTGTCAGGGCTGTGAAGTTTCACCAAGAAACCTTTAAAAATGATAAAGTTGAATTATGATAAATTATTTTAACAATATACTTTTTGCCCTCCATAAAGTTTATGGCATAATTGTTCAGTTTTTGACATGTTTTTATCATATTTTCATAATAATTTGACATAATCAATGCTTTATATTCAGGGGTCAGGTTCCTGCTTTTATGGGTCGAATTATGTGCCTATTATTGCGAACCCTATGATAGTTTTCCATAGATTCACCTGCAAGTTACCTGTCGATTTAAACTTTTGGCAGTTCTATTGTCCCATCTAACAAATACAACAGGTATTGTTCTCTGTTTAGTTTATTCACTGGGACCTTTAAATTTCTTCCAAGAGAAATATATCACTCATTGATTAATTTACCTGAACAAAAAATTGAACTGTCAATGATGAAAAAATACTTATACCAATACTAAGTAAGGACTCACAAAACTGCATGTAGTGTTGTGTTTATTCAATACCAATAACTTGTTTTTAATGTGTTCAATATTAATACTGATTCAACAATTAAAAGTTGATTTCTGATCAAATATTCAATATTTGTGTGTGTTTGATAAATAAAAATTTGAATATTATTATTTTTAAATTAACTAGGTCTTCATAAACATAAGTCTATAAATGAACAACAACAAAAATATGCAAATTCATTGGAAAATACTAAAAAATGTGTCTGAAATAAACTTTTTATTATTAAACCAGATTTTATATTGAACAGATTGAAAATATATTAATGATATATTGAATAAATACAATATTGCATACAGTTTATGTGAGTTTATAGAAGTATTTCAATAAAAAAGAAGATAATTTTTTGGTCAGGTAAACTAATCAATGAGTGATATATTTCTCCTAGAAGAAATTTAAAGGTCCCATCAAATAAACTAAACAGAGAACAATACCTGTTGTATTTGTTAGATGGGACAATAGAACTTACAAAAGTTTAAATCGACAGGTAACTTGCAGGTGAATCTATGGAAAACTATCATAGGGTTCGCAATAATAAAACATGGTCATAATAAACAACAGATGACTGACCAGAAAAACTTATATGTCTTATGATCGTGTTCCCCTTAGTTTTTCTTATGTGCTGCTATGAGTCTAAGATGGTGTCTGGCTGGGTTCTAAATTCCCCTCATTATTATGGGTCATTGATTTGTTGAGTTCCTGTAGTAAAACAGACCTTGCTGTTGAAGACTTCCAACATAAATTAATCATAACTATCAACCATTCATTAAAACTTGAAAATTTGAAAAAAAGCTACAATTTAATATTTGCTTATTGCTTTAGAAAGTTATATTATCCTTTGAAAAATATTACCCCTACCCCAATTTTTTTTTAACAATTTATCCCTCCCACTTTATTCAGTAATAAAACACTGGTGTCAAGATGTACACTTTTTATGCTAATTCTTAATGTCTTGACCTTGTTAAGTATGCAATATATACACATTCATCACCGTAACAACAAGAAAAAACTGTGAATTCAAACATTATGACTAGGTTTGTTCGTTTTTTTTAGATCATTTATCATTCAAAACCTATATAACTTTGGCACCAGAAAATAGATGAGTTTGTGTATAGAGGGGTTTTTGGTGTTTATGTGTCACCATAAACAAGATCGATCAATTGACTATTTTTTTCCCCAGTTATAAGTTCTCACGTCTGAAATGTTACGCCTGCTTATGTAAAAGTTGTTGTGTTTAATTTGTAAATTATACTTAACAACACAAATAACACACCACATCTTATAAAGACAGTAATTTCATAATTTCTTAGTTTTGCTACAAGTTTTTTTTCATGAGTATAGAACAATTGGACTAAAAGAAATAGTTATCACACCATCTGACAGGTGGGTTAGGTGATTACTGACAACATAGAAAGACCTCCTGAAAACAAAAATAGTATGAGACTGAAGTGATGACTTCTGTATTTAAGGTCAGAGCATCATGAAGCTAAAGGTGGAAATTAACATCCACAAATAAAGAAACAAATAATGTATAAATTAATACTACAATGTATAAAAATAAGGAGATGTGGTATGATTGACCATAAGACGCATACAACTTTCCGCTAGAGTTCAAATGACTTAGAAGCTAGGAAAAATACAGGTCACTGAAAAGTGACCTTGTTCATTTATTTCTACAAACAAAACAGAGTCAATAATACGATTGTGCTCCAAATATTTTGTGGAAAATATTTACATAAGATATGGGTCAGTCACTGTTCTAGTTACAACGAGTCAATATTTACCCCATATGAAACAAAAATTGATTTTAGTGGTACATACATGTATGTAAATAGTGAATAATTCAGTGATTATAGTTTTGTAATAGCTGTCTTTGTTATATTATGTAATTTGATAATTCAATAGAAGAATAATCTTTAAGAAGCTGTTTAAAATATTTCTGTCACAACTTCTGAATAAGAGCATCAGATAAGTTTGCGAATTGTCTGTAAGAAAATGCAATTTTGGTAAAATTAAACTCTGTTATTAAAAGAAGCAAGAACTAGTTGAGAAATTGTCGTAAAATAAATTAGAAAATGTCTCTTGGTAAAATATAGTTCATGTACCATTTAGAGTTTGTAATGAAGCAGTTTAGAATAATACTGGTTTGTAATTTTACTGATTTCTAATTATATAAAATTTCCTTAAGCTAACACATATTTTTTAAACATACTGTTTGTGAAAACAGCTGTTGTCAAGTGCAAATAACAAAAAGTTCTTTTATGTAAACATTCTTTGATGATCCTCTTTCATTATGGAATTAGTTTAGTTCTATAACTTGAATGCAGGATTATTTAAAAATTAAGAAAATAAAAGTCTTTGAAATCATACAAATTTAAGGAGGCTTCAGTTGATACATAGACAGATTTGTAATACTGATTAAACAATATGACTTTCATAGATTGATTAGTAATTATTACTAAAGAATTTTTTTAATTCAAAATTTGATGGTTTACAAAGACATCAAAAAACACTTTTAGTTTTATAGATTGATTACAAAATATTAGAGTCAAAGAGTCAATATTTGTGCTCCATGATGATTAAACTTTGGTGTCCTTCACTTGAGTCATTCATAAGTATAATGACATAATGATAATGATGATAATGACAATAATAACAAATTCTTTATTTACAGAGGGAGCTGGCTACAATAATTTGTCTTCCCTCATGGTGACCCTCATATATACATTTACATTGTATACATATTACTGTACTTCAATTTGTCAGTAGTAAAGATAAAAACTGAGTTTTGTAAAAGAGAATTATCAAAAATATATAATTATAAAAATTTATGAAAACATTTGTACCAACATATATGGACTTATATCTTATATCTGGGCTTTACTGTGTGGTATGGATTTTGCTCATGGTTGAAGGTTGTATGGTGACCTATAATTGCTAATATCTACATCATTTAGTCTGGGGAATATAAGTTCAATGTCTCATTCGAAACCATCTTATTATTTTATACTATGTCAGTACAAGGTCAAGTATTTTTTCATACTTTGTGTGGAAGTAAAAGTGTTTTGTGCTTTACACATTTTGATTAAAATTCATTCTATTAGAAATGTTCCAGAATATACAAACAATCAAGGGCATTCAATGACAAAATAGAAATTCTGATTGCATTTGCCAACATTTTTATTTTTAGTTTAAGTAAATTTAAAGATTGATTGACTTGTTGCAAGAAAATTAGTAAACCCATCAAGGGAAGGCTTCTAAGTTATAAATTTTTATTTTGAAATTACAGTAAAGAATTGGGCTAAGTTTGTTTACTCAAGGTTTACCATACAAGAAGGAAAACATTTGCAATCTTTCTATGGATGCTATAAATAATTAAAAAGTATCCAGGTACAATAAAGTTGTTATAGTTGTATCCTTTCTATATAAAACTCATGTTTTTCCATGATGAGATCAAAACATTGAACTATTCTGTTTCAAGGTCAGAATCTCTGTTTGACCTTGTTATTCATTTAGTGATGTAAAAGCAAATGGCTATATTGTACTTGTTTCCTAATTGGCTCCCAATTATAAAGTAATGCACCTGGGTAAGAGGTCAATTTTCCAAGTCTTTGATTTTCTGTGAAGCTCTTTGAATATTAATTCTTCTATTTCCTTTAAGTCATATCTTGTCTACATTTCTTCGGTTTTTGGTATCTTCTTTTTTTTCTAACAGAACATTTTCAGTCTGTAAATTGGTTTAATGTTAAATTGCTTATAATGTATAATAGGTTCACTTAATTCTGTGTTCAAGCCATTCTTTATAAATTTTTTCCATTATTCTCTCATTCTTTATATTTAAGCACCCATTTGAGTCCCTTTTCTTCATCTTTTTTATCCATTTTACTCTTTTCCTTATTTTTTGGAAAATTTTTCTGGGCGTCACTGATGAGTCTTGTGTGGACGAGGCGCGTTTTTGGCGTATTAAATTTTAAACCTGATGCTTTTTGTTATTCATTAATCATGTGTTTCTTTGTCTAATACGTTTTCCTATTTATTTGTATTGTAGTCCTGTAATATTATGTTGTCATTTCTATGTTATATTTAACATTGCCATTAAAGTGCGAGGTTTGGCATGCCACAAAACCAGGTTCAACCCACCATTTTTTCCTTTAAAAATGTCCTGTACCAAGTCAGGAATATGGCCATTGTTATATTATAGTTCGTTTCTGTGTGTGTTACAATTTAACGTTGCGTGGTTTGTTTTCTCTTATTTTTGAGTGTAAATTGACATTGCGATAAGACGTGTCACGGTACTTGTCTATCTCAAATTCATGTATTTGGTTTTGATGTTATATTTGTTATTCTCGTGGGATTTTGTCTGATGCTTGGTCCGTTTCTGTGTGTGTTAGTTACATTGTAGTGTTGTGTCGTTGTTCTCCTCTTATATTTATGCGTTTCCGTCAGTTTTAGTTTGTTACCCCAATTTTGTTTTTTGTCCATGGATTTATGAGTTTGAACAGCGGTATACTACTGTTGCCTTTATTTCTGTAGTATTGAATAAAAATAGATCAGGTTTGTGGTTCAGCCATGTTTAGATAACTTTTAATAGAGTTATTTTCCTTTGATTTAATTTCATGAAAGCTCAAATTATCTTCTTTGATGTAGATGTTGGGGAAAAATGGGGGAGGTAAAACTGACACTATGTGACTCTTTTGAAACATAATAATTGTTTAAGAGTCAATAGGAAGATTGTACACTTTCAATATTGTGATCTTGTTATAAAATTGCATTGAAAACAAATTCAAATAGGAAACTTATAAATTTATTTTATATCTACCACACTGATTTATAAATAGGAGTAACCGACTGTATTTCATATGAAGAAAATTCTCTTATTTAGATGCAAACTAATTTAGTAAGTTTCCTTTATAGATAATTATATTATAAGTCAAAGTGTTGGTTTGAATTAAAAATATAAAGAATTTAGTGTGTAAAGAAAGCCCAAATGTTAATTTCATTATTAATAACAAGAATACAAGAGTAGAAGTATACTATTATTGTATAGAATAAAACTGATGTGTATTTCATTATTATATAGATAAGAACAGATTTATAATCCAGTTTAACCAGCAGAGTCTACTTTTTCAAAAGCACCTGTACATTGCTCTATCATGAGACTAATTTTTCATCATATCTATAAAATATATAAAAAATTTACAAATAGGTAATGTAAAATTTAAGGTTATTCAGTTGGGAAAAAAGTAGATCAAAATTGACAATACATTATTCTGTACTTGTAAATTTTAAATGGCCTTAAAATCGAAATACTAGTTGTAGGTCATGACTTTTTAACTTTTATTGATCAAGACATGAAAATCATGAATTTGATAAAGAGAAAATATTTAAGTTGAATTTGTATATATGTAAGTTTTCTTTATCATTAGAATGAAAATGTTTGTAATTCATTTGTTATGCATTATATACAAATATATTGGCCACATTTGACATAAGAGATTATAAAAAAAATATGTAGAGGTTTTATAATATGGAGTTGACTACAATTAGTCAAAGATTCCATTTTACATACAAGTTCTTGAAAGCCTATTTTAAAATTAATTAGTCCAAAAGATCAATGTTGAATGAACAAATAGATTACAAATATTTACCTGATCTTTTAATAGTGACAGGGGCTTGCGAATTAGTGATTGTTTCAAAATGTAGCATTTAGTGTTTGGCTCATTAATGAAGGCTTCACATGTACAATGAACTATAATTGCTTACACCACATAATTCTTTGGTCTCAGTGCAATGGCAATATACTTTCCTATAGTTTTATTATACAACATCTCCATAGATATTGAGATTGAGATTGCTCTGATGACTGACTTATTTTTCTCATCAAACTTAATTAGCCACTATCAGTGGCGGATCCAGAAATTTTCAAAGTGGTGGCCCACTGACTGCGCTAAGAGGGGGCCCACTCCAGTCACCCTTCATGATTCCCTTAAGCAACCAATTCCCCCCCCCCCCCCCCCCCCTAAATCCGCCTCTGATTATCATCATTAGAGATCTTTGTTTGAACATTTTATTAAAACAAAATCAAGGTGCTTAAACATTTAAATTGATCTTTATACAATAAGTGTATCTTATCTATGATAAGTACACTGTTTTAAAAGAATTCTTTTTCCGATAGTTAGAGTGTAGTTAAATTGTGTTTGTCACATGATAAATAACAATGTATATTTAGGATTCAGATATCAGTTGTAAGTTAAAATTAAGGAAGTAAAATATCTGGCAGACATATTGAAGTTTTACAAATAAGTTATGACCCATGGAGTGGACAGGTTCCAGTTTCTGTAATCCCTTTGTGAGGAGAACACTAGAATAGAATGGAAGTGCCTTAACTGTGACATGCTCATGTGTGATAAGTGTAAGGAGAAAATTCATGTGAAATTCAAATTTGCCAAGGATCACAAAGTTGTTTCTATCCAGGAGGTGGGCTCCATGCAGAAGAAGTAGATTTTTCAGTATCAGCTGTCAAAACATTTAAAACAGAATTGCTTTATGTTTTGCAAATCCTGTGACTGTTTAGTATGTCCTCTTTGTATCTCTGAAACCCATAATGGCCATGGTTTGGTAGCCATTAAGAGGGATATGAATCCATACCAATAAATTGAAGGCAGGACAAAAGAATATAAGAACTAAAATAGAAGAGCTGAAGAAAAGAAAAGCAGAAGTCAAAGATATTGGAAAGCACTGAACACTCAAGATTGGAAAAATCATGAAGAAAATGGAAACTCAGAAAAATGAACTAAAGAAAGAAGTCGATAAACACATGAGAAATTAAAATCAGAAGTAATGAAAAGATTGGAAGCTCTTCATCAATTACAAAAAAAGAAGAAAATGAAGTGACATTCTCATTGGAAGTTTGGAATCCCAAAACCAGAGGTTGATGATGATCATCCAATCAAATGACGGTAAAAGAGTCTTTGTGGATGGTTTGGTGTTAGTAAAATCAATGGAGGAAACAGTCACACCACCTTGTAACCAAGTTTGATTCTATTCCATTTTCTTCCTGGACAAATAACTCTTATAACATTGGTTCATTAGAAAATGTTTCAATAAGGGTGAATAAGATTTAAAAAATTTAATCTGAAATTTTCGCATACTTATATAGCAGCATGTTCCTGAAGATACTTGTGGATTAATGACCAAAAACGGCTACAGAAAGTTAAAATAGAAGGTGTAGATTGAAGGTGAATTCATCAAAAAGAGGTTGCGTTATGGTATGGCATGTACTCTCTAAAGATCTTCTTTTTGTGTACAGAGGATCTGTACTGAAGAGATAGTGGTCAAACAAGTGAAATGACTGATTCATTTATGATGTAAAACATAGCTAATACAGCTGTTCATGTAAACCCAGATGGAAAAGTAATTGTTGGTGCTTATAGTGGGAAATAGTTTATCCAGCCTTAGGAAGACGGTTGTGGTTGTATGGATAAAAGTGGGAAACATGAAAACCTACGAATATGACAGACAAGGAAATTCTATATTTACATATGTGTGAAATAACCAGAACAAAGAATGGTAATATCTGTGTAGTGGATATTATCTAATGATACAGAGGAAGAGTGGTAATACTGAGTGAGGATGGAGATGTTCTAAATACCTTCAGTGGTCATCCAGAAGTTAACTCAGACAAAACACCTTTTGAACCTAATCGTGCATTTACTACACATTCTGACAATATTGTAGTTTCAATCTTAAGATTTTCCATTTTATATTTTTTTAACAGCTCTGGAAATTTTATTCTATGGTGTGATTTATACAAAGTTGGAATATCTTTGTCGTTTTCCTTTTCTGTTGCTGACTCTGGAAATATTTTCATAGGAAGTGCAGTAGCTTCAGGCAGTAGTGATAAAGCCAAAATATATGAAGTGAATATTTCATGATACAGTATTGAAAACAATTTAGTTCATTTGCAGAAAAAGAGACTCTTTTGATGTTAGTACAAAGACAGTGTCATAAGTGTCAATCTTTAGTAGTTGTTTCTGTGTTTTTAATAAATTGTACTTTTTATTATTGACTTTTAGTATTTTTTAAGATATGGTCTAAGTGAGGTAAATGTTAAAGTTATCCATATTGTTGCAAGTGATAGACAAAATTCTTAACCATTTACAAATTAGCATATTCTCATGAATCTTCAACTCTTCTCATTTTCCAATTGAAATGAGCACCAGTCAAAAAAAAACAATAACAAAACAGAGAGTAAACATAGACATGATAGATACTGTTAATTAAAAAATTATTGCGATGTTTTAATTAATGTGAAAAATTTGACAGGGTCATAATTTCAAAAATTCAAACACGCAATTTGAATTTTGTTATAGATGAAGTAAACAGGATTTTTCTCAATATCACAAAAAATGATATCGCATTTTAGTCTAAAATGACAAAATCGCAATAATTTCTGAATTTACAGTATTGAATTTGATGTCTTTGGAATCCACATATATAACAGCTAGGTGATCATGAGAATATAGGAACTGACCATATCGTCTGATGTTTCAAAGAATCTTATTGATATAAGGAATTAAGTTGAAGAGGGTACTGTGACCTATAGATGTTTACTTGTACTTTTTGGGTCTCTTCCGGTGAAAAGATGTTTCATTGGCAATTATACCACATTTTTTTATTTTTTGATGATTACTGAGCCTTTAAGAATTTTGTATAAAATTTAACTTGCATTGGAATATCTTTGTCGTTTTCCTTTTCTGTTGCTGACTCTGGAAATATTTTCATAGGAAGTGCAGTAGGTTCAGGCAGTAGTGATAAAGCCAAAATATATGAAGTGAATATTTCACGATACATGTATTGAAAACAATTTAGTTCATTTGCAGAAAAAGAGACTCTTTTGATGTAAGTACAAAGACAGTGTCATGAGTGTCAATCTTAATAGTAGTTGTTTCTGTCTTTTTAATAAATTGTACTTTTTATTATTGACTTTTAGTATTTTTAAGATATGGTCTAAGTGAGGTAAATGTTAAAGTTATCCATATTGTTGCAAGTGATAGACAAAATTCTTAACCATTTACAAATTAGCATATTCTCATGAATCTTCAACTCTTCTCATGTTCCAATTGCTAAAATGACTAAATCGCAATAATTTCTGAATTTACAGTATTGAATTTGATGTCTTTGGAATCCATATATAACAGCTGATCATGAGAAAATAGGAACTGATCCATATCATCTGATGTTTCAAAGGATCTTATTGATATAAGGAAGTTGAAGACGGTACTGGGACCTATAGGTGTTTACTTGTACTTTTTTGGTCTCTTCCGGTGAAAAGATGTTTCATTGGCAATTATACCACATTTTCTTATTTTTTGATGATTACTGAGCCTTTAAGAATTTTGTATAAAATTTTACTTGCATTGTAAAGAAAAATGACATGATGTGGTATTTCATGTTAAGTTTTTGTGTCTTGGTTTATTTATCAGATACCATATATATATAAATGCAATATGTTTATTGTGATTAAATCATGTAAATGATTGTTTGAATATAAAAACAAAGATGTGGTATGAATGCCGATGAGACAATTCTCCAAAAGAGACGAAAAGGACACAGAAATAAACAACTATAGGCCATCGTATGGTCTTTAACAATGAGTAAAACCCAAACCCCATAGTCAGATATTAAAGGCCTTAAAATGACAAATGTAAAACAATTCAAATGAGACAACTAAAGGCCTGATTTACTTGGGACAGGCACATAAGGAATGTGTTTTGAAGTTTGAAGGCGTATTGACCCTCCTCTCACATGGAACAGTAGTGTTACAGTACAACATAAGAACAAACTATAAAAATCAATTGTAAAGGTTTTCTGGTATTGGTATCATCTGGTCCTGACCAGCTCATTGTTATGGTTCATTGGTCAAATAAGTTTCCAGTGTAGTTTCTTTTTACAGACACTATGAGCATTTTTATACATTGTAGTTCAACTTTATTAAGTGTATGGAATGATTGAAAGGTATATATATTCTAAACTAAAAACAATGTTCAAACCTATGATTGCATGGGATAAAAAAATACAATTTGTATACATGTGCATGTAAAACAAATTTTGTTGTAGAGGGGTCTAAATACAGCACAAACAACATTTTCCAAAAGACCAATAAAATGAAAAAGTATATTTTAACAAAATGCATTTGACTAACAGGTAGAAAAACTGATGATCTCAAACCCTGCTGACTGCCATTGACGATTGCCAAATGAATTGATCATAAGATGTATGAATGGATCTTTATATCAAAAACGTGTGTCAAAGATGGTAAAATACAAACATGAGGTGATAATTTTTTTACACCATATCTGGATTTCACCAATTAATGTCTCTTCAGTGATTTTAGGGACCAAACAGTATTTGATAGGCCGTATAATTTACCTCAATTTAGGATAGTTTCTTGAATTTTAAAGAGTCGAAATTGGATGAACCGATTATATAAACAGAATATATGTATTTAACTGGAAGAGTTCATCTGGCCTTGATCTCATTTTGTGGTTCATTTGTAACTGATAAGTTTGGACCTTATTGACAGAGTGGTCTAAGAAGTCAAACTACTGCATCACTAGCCTGTCATCGCTGAGGTTGTGAGTTGGAATCCTGCACATAAGCATTTGTGCTATACATTAATCTTAATTAACTACAGTGATTATCAGTTTTACTACTGAAGGTCTGGGTTTTTTTCAAGCACTCAGGCTTTCTTCACCAATAATAACAGGCCGCCTCCAAAAAGCACAGTTATAAGTGCTGAAAGTGGTGTATTATACTACCTGGTAATCAATTTAAAATGTAAGGTGCTGCTGGCTTAGTTTCTCCTTTAGATACAATATAAAGCAATATGTTTGTTTCATGGAATGATTGTAAGGTGTACAAACCTGTCTATTTAGTAACAATTCTGACTTTTGAAAATATAGTATATATCAATACACATAATTAATAACGGTAAATATATGTTCTATAACTTTAATGCAGAATTATTTAGAAATTAGAAAAAAAAGTCTTTGAAATCATACAAATTTAAGCATGAGGAGGCTTTAGTTGATACATTGACAGATTTGTAATACTGATTAAACAATATGACTTTCATAGATTAAATTGATTAGTAGTTATTACTGAAATTTTTTTATTTGAAATAAATTCTTCTTAATTTAAAATTTGATGATATAAAGAAGATTATTTGATCAAAAAGCCACTTTTGATTTTATAGATAAAGGATAAACAAGAGTCAATATTTGTGCTTCATGATGATGAAACTTGGATGTCCTTCACTTGAGTCATTCATAATAATGATAAAATTACTGATAATATTGACAATATTAACAAATTCTTTACTAAAAGTAGGTAGCTCAGGCTACAATGAGGGGGAACCTTCATGACGAATAAAGGTAAAAATTCTTGCCAAATGATGTTAACGTTAATTTTTGGTGCATGACGATAAAATGTGCACTTTCTGTTAGACGTTAAAAAATGGAGTGATTTTGACGATTCACGTTAATTTTTTTCCAAAACAGTAATGATAATTTTTTTGGACCTTTTACAAATCACAATAGGAATATTTTGATGAATCACTGTAAAATTTTAATCAATTTGGCGCTAACGGTGGCTGAAAATGGCCGTTTGACGCCTCACGGTAAAGGGCATTACTACCCTCTACAATAACTTGTCTTTCCTCATGATGACCCTCATTTATCATTTACAAGTAACAATAGTACACTCCTGTCAGTGCATTATCAGTAAAGATTTAATGCACTTATTTCAAAAGGTACATTTTATGAAAGAATTATCAATAATATAAATATAATAATATTGCATATTATGAAAAAATTTGTACCAACATATATGAACTAAATATATATCTTATATCTGGCCTTTTACAGCTTTAATGCTATGATGTGGCATGGATTTTGCTCATTATTGAAGGTGGTGACCTATAATTGCTAATTTGGACATCATTTAGTCTGGGGAATATAAATTGTCTCATTGAAACCATCTTATTATTTTATATTATGTGAGCACTAGGTCAAGTATTTTTCATACTTTGTGTGGAAGTAAAAGTGTTTTGTGCTTTACACATTTTGATTAAAATCCATTCTATTAGAAATGTTCCAGAATATACAAACGATCAAGGGCATTCAATGACAATACATAGAAATTCTGATTGCATTTGCCAACATTTTTATTCTAAGTTTATGTAACTTTAAAGATCAATTAATTTCTTGCAAGAAAATTGGTCAACACACCAGGGAAGACTTCTACAGTAAAGAATTGGGCTTAGTATGATTCGTACTTCAAAGTTTTACCATACAAGAAGGAAATATTTGCAATCTATGTATATGGACACTATAAATAATCAAAAAGTATCCAGGCACAATAAAGTTGTTATATTTGTATCCTTTCTATATAAAACTCATGTGTTTCCATGATGAGACCAAAACATTGAACTATTCTGTTTCAAGGTCAGAATCTCTGTTTGACCTTGTTATTCGTTTAGTGATGTAAAAGCTAATGGCTATATAGTACTTGTTTCCTAATTGGCTCCCAATTATAAAGTAATGCACCTGGGTAAGGGGTTAATTTTCCAAGTATTTGATTTTCTGTGAAGCTCTTTGTATATTAATTCTTCTATTTCCTTTAAGTTATATCTTGTCTACATTTCTTTGGTTTTTGTTTGCCCTTTTGGTATCTTCTTTTTTTTCGAACAGAACATTTTCAGTCTGTATATATAAATTGGTTTAATGTTAAATTGCTTATAATGTATAATAGGTTCACTTAATTCTGTATTCAAGTCATTCTTTATAAATTTTTAGCTCACCTGTTCCGAAGGGACAAGTGAGCTTATGCCATCACTTGGCGTCCGTCGCCGTCCGTCGTCTGTCGTCGTAAACTATTTCAAGAATCTTCTCCTCTGAAACTACTGGGCCAAATACTTTCAAACTTTAACTGAATGTTCCTTAGGGTATCTAATTAATAAATTGTATCCGAAGTTTTGATCTATCAACAAACATGGTCGCCATTGCTAAAAATAGAACATAGGGGTCAAATGCAGTTTTTGGCTTATAACTCAAAAACCAAAGCATTTAGAGCAAATCTGACGTTGGGTAATATTGTTTATCAGGTCAAGATCTATCTGCCCTGAAATTTTCAGATGAATCAGACAACCTGTTGTTGGGTTGCTGCCCCTGAATTGGTAATTTTAAGGAAATTTTGCTGTTTTTAGTTATTATCTTGAATATTATTATAGATAGAGATAAACTGTAAACAGCAATAATGTTCAGCAAAGTAAGATTTACAAATAAGTCAACATGACGGAAATGGTCAGTTGACCCCTTTAGGAGTTATTGCCCTTTATAGTAAATTTTTAACCATTTTTCGTAAATCTTAGTAATCTTTTACAAAAATCTTCTCCTCTGAAACTACTGGGCCAAATACTTCCAAACTTTAACTGAATGTTCCTTAGGGTATCTAGTTTGTAAATTGTATCCGTAGTTGTGATCTATCAACAAACATGGTCGCCATTGCTAAAAATAGAACATAGGGGTCAAATGCAGTTTTTGGCTTATAACTCAAAAACCAAAGCATTTAGAGCAAATCTGACAGGGGATAATATCGTTTATCAGGTCAAGATCTATCTGCCCTGAAATTTTCAGATGAATCAGACAACCTGTTGTTGGGTTACTGCCCCTGAATTGGTAATTTTAAAGAAATTTTGCTGTTTTTTGTTATTATCTTGAATATTATTATAGATAGAGATAAACTGTAAACAGCAATAATGTTCAGCAAAGTAAGATTTACAAATAAGTCAACATGACGGAAATGGTCAGTTGACCCCTTTAGGAGTTATTGCCCTTTATAGTCAATTTTTAACCATTTTTCGTAAATCTTAGTAATCTTTTACAAAAATCTTCTTCTCTGAAACTACTGGGCCAAATACTTCCAAACTTTAACTGAATGTTCCTTAGGGTATCTAGTTTGTAAATTGTATCCGAAGTTATGATCTATCAACAAACATGGTCGCCATTGCTAAAAATAGAACATAGGGGTCAAATGCAGTTTTTGGCTTATAACTCAAAAACCAAAGTCAAGATCTATCTGCCCTGAAATTTTCAGATGAATCAGACAACCTGTTGTTGGGTTGCTGCCCCTGAATTGATAATTTTAAGGAAATTTTGCTGTTTTTGTTTATTATCTTGAATATAATTATAGATAGAAATAAACTGTAAACAGCAATAATGTACAGCAAAGTAAGATCTTCAATTAAGTCAAATTGACCAAAATTGTCAATTGACCACTTAAGGAGTTATTGCCCTTTAAAGACTTTTTTCACAATTGTTCATCATGTTGACTTACTTTAAAAAATCTTCTCCTTTGAAACTGCTGTATCAATTTCAGCCAAACTTAGGCTAAATGAGTTTCAGAGTATCTAGTATAAATTTTATATTTTATTTCCTTGTATGTCAAGAAACATAGCTCCTATGGCTAAAATAGAACATAGGAGAAAATGATTATTTTTTTTGGCTTTTGAAGAAAATAGGACGATCCAAAAAACATTTAAATAAATTGAAAAGCCAAAATAATCATTGATGAGAGATTTAACCAAAAGAATTAAGGTGAGCGATTCAGGCTCTTGAGAGCCTCTTGTTTCCATTATTCCCTCATTCTTTATATTTAAGCACCCAGTAGTCCCTTTTCTTCATCTTTTTTATCCATTTTACTCTATTCCTTATTTTTTGGAAATTTTTTCTGTAGTATTGAATAAAAATAGATCAGGTTTGTGGTTCAGCCATGTTTAAATAGCTTTTAATAAAGTTATTTTCCTTTGATTTAATTTCATGAATGCTCAAATTATCTTCTTTGATGTAGATGTTGGGGAATAAAAGGGGGGGGAGGTAAAACTGACACCATGTGACTCTTTTGAAACATAATAATTGTTTTAAGAGTCAATAGGAAGATTGTACACTTTCAATATTGTGATCTTGTTATAAAATTGCATTGAAAACAAATTCAAATAGGAAACTTATAAATTTATTTTATATCTGATTTATTTGAGAAACTGGTATTTCATATGAATAAAATTCTCTAATTTAGATGCAAACTAATTTAGTAAGTTTCCTTTATAGATAATTATATTATAAATCAAATTGTTGGTTTGAATTAAAAATATAAAGAATTTAGTGTGTTAAGAAAGCCCAAATGTTCATTATTAATAACAAGAATACAAGAGTAGAAGTATACTATTATTGTATAGAATAAAACTGATGTGTATTTCATTATTATATAGATAAGAACAGATTTATAATCCAGTTTAACCAGCAGAGTTTCCTTTTTAAAAGAGCCTGTACATTGCTCTATCATGAGACTAATTTTTCAATCATATCTATAAAATATTCAATGATAAATTTACAAATAGGTAATGTAAAATTTAAGGTTATTCAGTTGGGAAAAAAGTAGATCAAAATTGACACTACATTATTCTGTACTTGTGAATTTAAATGGCCTTAAAATCGAAATACTAGTTGTAGGTCATGACTTTTTAACTTTTATTGATCAATGACATGAAAGTCAATGAATTTGATAAAGAGAAAATATTTAAGTTGAATTTGTATATGTAAGTTTTCTTTATCATTAGAATGAAAATGTTTGTATTTCATTTGTTAGCATATATACAAATATATTGGCCACATTTGACATAAGAGATTATAAAAAAAATATGTAGAGGTTTTATAATATGGAGTTGACTACAATTAGTCAAAGATTCCATTTTACCATACAAGTTCTTGAAAGCCTCTACCTTTTAAAATATAATTAGCCCAAAAGATCAAAGTTGATATAAACAAATAGATTACAAATATTTACCTGATCTTTTAATAGTGACAGGGGCTTGCGAATTAGTGATTGTTTCAAAATGTAGCATTTAGTGTTTGGCTCTTTAATGAAGGCTTCACATGTACAATGAACTATAGTTGCTTACGACCACATAATTCTTTGGTCTCAGTGCAATGGCAATATACTTTCTTATATTTTTATTATACAACTGAGATTGAGATTGCTCTGATGACTGACTTATTTTTCTCATCAAACTTAATTAGCCACTATCAGTGGTGGATCCAGAAATTTTCATAAGCGGTGGCCCACTGACTGCCTAAGAGGGGGCCCACTCCAGTCATGCTTCAGTGATTCCCTATATAAGCAACCAAACCAATTTTTTTCCCAAAAAGGGGGGGGCAGCCCCCCCCCTCCCTAAATCCGCCTCTGATTGTCATCATAAGTGGATCTTGTTTGAACATTTTATTAAAACAAATCAAGGTGTTTAAACATAAATTAAATTGATCTTTATACAATAATTGTATCTTATCTATGATAATACACTGTTATAAAAGAATTCTTATTTCCGATAGTAAGAGTGTAGTTAATTGTGTATGTCACATGATAAATAGCAATCTATATTGAGGTTCAGATATCAGTTGTAAGTTAAAATTAAGGAAGTAAAATATCTGGCAGACATATTGGAAGTTTTACAAATAAGTTATGGCCCATATAGGGGGACAGGTTCCAGTTTCCTGTAACCTTTGTGAGGAGAACACTAAAATAGAATGGAAGTGCCTCAACTGTGACATGCTCATGTGTGATAAGTGTAAGGAGAAAATTCATGTGAAATTCAAATTTGCCAAGGATCACAAAGTTGTTTCTATTGATGAGGTGGGGCTTCATGCAGAAGAAGTAGATTTTTCTAGTATTAGTTGTCAAAATCATTTGAAACAGAATTGTTTTATGTTCTGCAAATCCTGTGACTGTTTAGTATGTCCCCTTTGTATCTCTGAAACCCATAATGGCCATGGTTTGGTAGCCATTAAAGAGGGATATGACATCCATACCAATAAATTGAAGACAGGACAAACGAATATAAGAACTAAAATAGATGAGCTGAAGAAAAGAAAAGCAGAAGTCAAAGATATTGAAAGCACTGAACAGTCAAGATTGGAAAATACCTTGAAGAAAATAGAAACTCAGAAAAATGTACTTAAGAATGAGGTTGATCAACACGGTGAGAAATTAAAATCAGAAATAATGAAAAGATGGGAAGCTCTTCATTTAACTACGAAAAAAGAAGAAAATGAAGTGACACTTCTGATTGGTAGTTTGGAATCCCAAAACTCAGAGGTTGATGATATCATTCAGTCCAATGACGGCAAGAGAGTCTTTGTGGATGGTTTGGGGTTAGTCCAATCAATGAAGGAAACAGTCACACCACCTAACACCAAGTTTGATTCTATTCCAATATTTCTTCCTGGACAAATAACTTCTTATAACATTGGTTCATTAGAAAATGTTTCAATAAAGGGGGACATCAAAATTATAAAACAAATTGACACTGAAATCTCCAGCATAAATTATATAGCAGCATGTTCTGAAGATACATTGTGGATTTGTGACGCAAACATACTACAGAAAGTTAAAATAGAAGGATGTAGATTGAAGGTAATCCATCAAAAAGAGGTTAGCATCTATGGTCATGATGGTATGGCATGTACTCAATCTAAAGATCTCCTTTTTATATCAGGAGGATCTTTACTGAAGCAGATCAGTGGTCAAACAGGTGAGGTGACTGATTCCATTTATGGTGTAAAACAAGGACTGACACTATCAGCTGTTCATATAAACCCAGATGGAAAAGTCACTGTTGGTGCTTATAGTGTGGAATTAGTTTACCCAGCTGTAAGAAGACAGGTTGTGATTGTTATGGATAAAGATGGGAAACATGAAACAACTTATGAATATGACAGACATGGAAAGCCAATATTTACATATGTGGTGAAAATAACCAGAACGAAGAATGGTAATATCTGTGTAGTGGACCATTTATCTGAAGTAGACAGAGGCAGAGTGGTAATACTGAGTGAGGATGGGCATGTTCTAAATACCTTCAGTGGTCATCCAGAAGTTAACACAGACAAAAAACCTTTTAAACCATACTGTGCATTCACTACACATTCTGACAATATTATAGTTACAGGCTTAAGTACTTTAAGCATTTTTTATATTTTAAACAGTTCTGGAAATTTGATTCGATGGGTTCATATGAACAAATTTGGAATACCTATGCCATTTTCTTTTTCTGTTGGTGACTCTGGACATATTTTCATCGGATGTACGACAGCTACAGGCAGTAGTGATAAAGCCAAAATATATGAATTGAATATCTCATGACTATAGAACTTTTTTATTCATTATAGAAAAAACTTTTTGATTCTAGTACAAAGACATTGTCCGTCTAAGCAGCAGTTTCTGTCTTGTTAATAAATTATGCTTTAATTAATTGGTAACTGCTTTTAATATTTTTGAAGAGGTGATCAGTGACGTAAATGTTGACACAAAAGTTAACAATAAAGGTCACCCCATGGCCTTCAATAATGAGTAAAACTCAAACCGCATAGTCAGCTAAAAAAAGGCTCCTAAATGACAAATGTACTATAAACAATTCAAATGAGAATCTAAAGACCTAATTTATGTACAAAATCGATATGGAAAGATTGAAAGGTGTACATATATTATATGACAGGAAGAATTCAACTGCACTTGACATCATTTCTATGGTTCATTTGTAAAGGATAAGTTGAAGCTTCAGTGACTGAGTGGTCTAAGAGTCAAACTACCGCATTAATAGCCTGTCAACACTAAGATTGTGAGTAGGAACCCTTATTGTAGGCAGATGTGTTTTTTTATGGGCTTGCTTTCTTCACCAATAAAAACTGCCAACTTCAAAATAGCCTGAAAGTGGTATATTACATCAATCAACCAATGTAAAGTTCTCCTGTTTCTGTTTGTTTCTTAAATACTATAAGCAATATATGTTAACTATATTTGTTGCACATTGGATTGATTGTAAGATGTATTGTTCATTGTTTATTTTTCCTGGTTAAGTCTGTTTCATAGATTCTATAAGAAATAAATCAACTATATTTAGTGCATGAAATGATTATAAGGTGTACATGTATGGCTGTTTGGCAGGTTTCATCTAACTTTGACCTATTTTTGTTGAGCTGTGACTTCTGTTGCAGAAAGCTCGACATTTGGATAGTGATGTGGCTGTGTTGGCATTTACTAACTTCTGAAAAGCTAAATATTTCAGAAGATAGAAGACCTGGATCAATCATACAATATCATAACAGTATATAGATGCCTTATATTATGAATTTTCCGTCTGTTGTATGTCCATTGTTCTTGACCTCATTTTCATGATCAGTGACTACTTGAAAAAAAGTTAAGATTTTCAGTATTCTTAATTTCAAACAAGGTTAAGTTTTCGTGGTCAAGTCTATATCTCTGATACCTAATTCTATAAGCAATAGGTCTACTATATTTGGTGTATGGGATGATTGTAAGGTGAACATGTCCAACTGGCAGGTGTCATCTAACATTGACCTCATTTTCATGGTTCAGTGGTAATAGTTATAAGTTGTTGTTTTTTATGCCCCATCTACGATAGTAGAGGGGCATTATGTTTTCTGGTCTGTGCGTCCGTTCGTTCGTTCTTCCGTCCGTTCGTTCGTTCGTCCGTCTGTCCCGCTTCAGGTTAAAGTTTTTGGTCGAGGTAGTTTTTGATGAAGTTGAAGTCCAATCGACTTCAAACTTGGTACACATGTTCCCTATGATATGATCTTTCTAATTTTAATGCCAAATTAGAGATTTTACCCCAATTTCACGGTCCACTGAACATAGAAAATGATAGTGCGAGTGGGGCATTCGTGTACTGAGGACACATTCTTGTTTTGTCGTATATTGGTATCACGTTGGCATCATCGTCGTCCATCGTTGGCGTCCGAAGACTGTTGGTTTTCTCTCTGTAACTTTAGTTTAAGTGAATAGAAATCTATGAAATTTAAAAACTAGGTTTATGACCTTAAAAGGAAGGTTGGGATTGATTTTGGAAGTTTTGGTCCCAACAGTTTCGGAATTAGGGGCCAAAAAGGGCCCAAATAAGCATTTTCTTGGTTTTCACACTATAACTTTAGTTTAATTAAAAAGAAATCTATGAAATTTTGACACAAGGTTTATGACCACTAAAGGAAGGTTGGGATTGATTTTGGGAGTTTTGGTCCCAACAGTTTAGGAATTAGGGGCCAAAAAAGGGCCCAAATAAGCATTATTCTTGGTTTTCGCACAATAACTTTATTATAATTGTAAATAAAAATCAATGAAATTTAAACACAAGGTTTATGAACACAAATGGAAGGTTGGGATTGATTTTGGGAGTTGAGGTCCCATCAGGTTAGGAATTAGGGGCCAAAAAGGGTCCAAAATTAAACTTTGTTTGAATTCATCAAAAATTGAATAATTGGGGTTCTTTGATATGCCGAATCTAACTGTGTATGTAGATTCTTAAATTTTGGTCCCATTTTCAAATTGGTCTACATTAAGGTCCAAAGTGTCCAAAATTAAACCAAGTTTGATTTTAACAAAAATTGAATTCTTGGGGTTCTTAGATATGCTGAATCTAAACATGTACCTAGATTTTAATTATTGGCCCAGTTTTCAAGTTGGTCCAAATTGGGGTCCAAAATTAAACTTTGTTTGATTTCAAAAAAAAATTAATTCATGGTTTTTTTTTTGATATGCTGAATCTAAACATGTACTTATAATTTTTGTTATGGGGCCCAGTTTTCAAGTTGGTCCAAATCGTGGTCCAAAATTAAACTTTGTTTGATATCAACAAAAATCGAATCCTTGGGGTTCTTTGATATGCTGGATTTAAACCTGTATTTAGATTTTTGATTATAGGCCCAGTTTTCGAGTTGGTCCAAATTGCGGTCCAAAATTAAACTTTGTTTGATTTCAACAAAAATTGTATATATAATGGGTTCTTTGATATATGTTTAATCTAACCATGTATTTAGATTTTTGATGTTTGGGCCAGGTTATCAGATTGGTCCACATTGAGGTCTAAAGGGTCCAAAATTAAACTTTATTTGATTCCATCAAAAATTGAATTCTTGGGGTTCTTTGATATGCTGAATCTGTTACCATGTATTTAGATTTTGGATATTGGACCATAATAAGTAATGTCCAATTTAAAATTTAAAGTTTTTATGTTTAAGTTCTTAGACCACATTCATTATGTGTCAGAAACCTGTGTTGTGTCAACTATTTTATCACAATCCAAATTCAGAGCAGTTTCAAGCTTGAATGTTGTGTCCATTATTTACTTGCCCCAATGTTCAGGGTTCGTACTCTGCCGTCGTATAAAGCTGCACCCTGCAGAGCATCTGGTTTTAATCTGTTTTTCTTATACTTTTAGCAATAGGTCAACTATATTTGGTGTATGGAATGATTGTAAGGTGTACATGTCCAACCGGTAGGTCTACCTTGACCTCATTTTCATGGTTCAGTAGTTAAAGATAAGTTGGTTTTTTTCATCTGTTTTCTTATACTTTTAGCAACTATATTTGGTGTATTAAATTATTGTAATGTGTATATGTCTGTCTGGCAATTATCATCTGACCTGACATCATTTTTATGGATATAAGAAGATTTGGTATGAGTGCCAAAGAGACAACTCTCATCCAAGTCACAACTTGTAAAAGAAACACCATTATAGGTCAAAGCATGGTCTTCAACACACAGCAAGCCATTAAAGGGCCAAATATGACTAGTGTAAAACCATTTTAGTGGAAAACCAAGGGTCCAATCTATATAAAAACCAATAAACACTTATGAACCACATCAACAAACGACAACTAATGAACATCAGGTTCCTGTACATGTCTGTCTGGCAGGTTTTTTTTTTTTTAAATTGACTTAAGTTTTCCTGGTTAAGTTTTTTTCTTGATGTGCAATGGGTCAACTATATTGTGCATATTTGGTGTACATGTATTTCTAGTTTGGTTTATCTGACCTTGACCTCATTTTCTTGGATCATATGTTATGTTTAGTTAGTAAAGTTACATAGTTAGGACTATCAACATAAAATCAATGGTTAGTAAAGGTAGTAACACAAATTTTTTGTGGGTTCACTGTTCACTTTTGTTGATATGTTTAGTTTGTGTATTTTGGTCTTTTTCTTAGATATCATCATATTACAGTATAAGCAATAGTTAAATTTTATTTGGTGTATGGAATGATTGTAAGGTGTACAGTAACATATATGTTTAGAAGAGTTCATCTTGACCTCATTTTCTTTGTGCATTAGTCAATTTTAAGTTTTCTTGGTTCTTCTTGTTTCTTAGATACTAAATATGTCAACTATATATGTTGCATGGAATGATTGTAAGATGTATAAATGGTAGGTATTATTGCCCTTGACCACATTTTCATGTTTCATTGTTAATTGTTTAGTTTTCTTGGGTAAGTCTATTTCGTATATACTTTCAGTAATTGTTGTAGAGAATGATTATAAGGTCAACATATCTGTCTGGCATCATCTGACCTTGACCCCATTTACATGGATCACTTATAATGTTCAGGTTTGTTAAACCTGTGATGCTTGTAGTAAAATCTTTTAACTTGAACACTTTGAGCATAAGATTAATCATTGATCAGTAAAGCAGGTTATAAAACTAAACACAAATAAACAAATAAGTTGGAGTGTATAAATGCAATAATATACAACAGGATGTTCTCACCTATGTGACCTAGTCATGAACATTGTTTTGCCTGGGTTAGATTATAATTAGTAGAAACTTGGAAACCATGACAATTTAAAAAAATATATATATTTTTTTACAGACTTGTGAAAAAGGGGACAAATTCTTACAATACCACTAAATGTTTTTTAATATGATTTATAAAGGGATCTTTCAAAGTATGGTGTAAATTATAAATTTTAGGTTCCAGTTTTTAATCAATCAGACCTTGAAGAATAATTCGGCATTTTGCATTTGCGCCGATCTGCATTTCATTTGCGCCGATTTTTTCTTTCATTTGCGCCAATTTTTTTTTTCATTTGCGCCGATTTTTTTTACAGGTACATGTAAATATCAGGTAAATCACAGGTGAATTGATATAAGAAGATGTGGTATCAGTGCCAATGAGATAACTCTCCATGGCCAGTAATGTTATTTATTTTATTTTATCATTATAGACCTCTTCCGTTAGCCAGTTGTACATATGTTATGAATTGTCAATCATAACATGTATATAACTGTTGTCTCCTGCCTAAAATCAAGAAGTAAAAACCTAAGATAAAAGCACTTTGTTTATACTAAAATGACGAATTAAAAATATATGTACAGCATTCAAATCCATAAAAACGGAATACATTCAAATCGTAAATATGTTCTTGCCAAGTATGTATAGGCAACACATTTAATATATTCCTTTCTTATGATTTCGTCTCTTCTATATTTGGCGTAATTGTCTGGCATACGTACTGGTGGGGCATTTCTAGAGTTCGCATTTTCTCACAAGGAAGCTATTAAACCAAGAGTTCCAAATGGTGAAGTTGAAATCATCCCTTCGTTAATTTTATGGACGCCATCACGAATTGGTACCGTTATAGAATGTGTACTTGTACGTTGTCTAAGAATGTACGACATTTGTCATCAGAAGGAGCGTCAGACAATGTCAAACGTGTTCAGCAGTCACCGATTTCATTTAAGGAAAGGAATGGTAACCCGAAACATTGGGATAGCCATTTACCAATTGCAATGTCACTTGATTTGACTTTATACTCTGTGCTCAGCCAATGTAAAAGTATGAACTTACCTGTAAATCCAATTAGGAAAAAGTATAAATTGGCGCAAATGAAAAAATGAATTCGGCGCAAATGAAAGAATGAAAATTTTCAAAATCGGCGCAAATGTCATACGCCCGAATAATTCACAAATGTCATATATGCCATTTAATGCTTAAAAATGCATCAATTCGATTACTTAATTGCTGCAGTAAAATTCATTACAAATGTATATATATATAAGTACGTCTGAGTCAGTGACAACTCTACAACAGAAGTATCCATCGGATCGCCATCAATGATGGTGATACATGGCTGTGTACATAATGTATATACAACTCGTCTAAACATCAACCCAACAATGTTAGATCTGTAAATTTGCTTTCGCAAATTTTTGGTTCTTCCCTCGCCGGGATTCGAACCCATGCTACTGTGATATCGTGACACCAAATCGCCTGCACTGCAGCCGTCCCGCTAGACCAGGTGGTATCGTGACACCAAATCGCCTGCACTGCAGCCGTCCCGCTAGACCAGGTGGTCGTGTGGTCTAGCGGGATGGCTGCAGTGCAGGCGATTTGGTGTCACGATATCACAGTAGCATGGGTTCGAATCCCGGCGAGGGAAGAACCAAAAATTTGCGAAAGCAAATTTACAGATCTAACATTGTTGGGTTGATGTTTAGACGAGTTGTATATATATATATAAACGTTCTAGCGGGACGACTGCAGTGCAGGCGATTTGGTGTCACGATATCACAGTAGCATGGGTTCGAATCCCGGCGAGGGAAGAACCAAAAATTTGCGAAAGCAAATTTACAGATCTAACATTGTTGGGTTGATGTTTAGACGAGTTATATATATATATATATATATATATATAATTATGTAATTTAGGGCCGATGAGGTATTGAAGGGAATTAATATCAAGGCAGTCTGGCAATGGAGTTGTCTGCCCTTGAGATATTAGAACTGCACATTATGAGGTAACAAGGCTATTGCTGTCAATAATTGTCATTTCTATAAATTCAGCAATTAATGCAGGTTTTTGAATTTTCCTGTCAATGCAATAATTAATCTCGTATGTTTGTCAACTTTACAAAAATTGCATTAATAAATGCACGCAATATATATAATTTCTGAATTATCAGTATTTATTTCATATCAATTAAGCAGAGACAAATTATTTTCAGACAGACATTGTTTCTGAGACTTACTCATGGAAGCACTGGAAAGTCTTGTCAGAATAAGAACAAACAATAATTTAAAAAAGGAAACATTTTTTTAGTGTGCATTTACATGCATGTTTGATTTTTCATCAGAGTACCAATAAGATAATGTTTCTGAAGTAAATCGAACAGCGTTTTGTTCACATGAAATGATTTTTAATTCCATAAACCAAATCAAACCACATCCGATTTTAATCAATTGGATATTAGTAAAAAATTGAAAGGAAAATTGTACCACTATAAACAGTCACCTTTATTATAGAAGGATATGAGTGTTACAAGTTGTCAGATAACAACAGACAAATTTGACTTAGATTTAGGCCTCATGTAGCAATACTAAGCTAGTTACACAGCATTGTTAAATCGGTAGTTGTATCCAACTGTAGTATGTTTACTTCCCCCAGTTCAAAGACAAATTTTTTAACATGAAGACAAGGTCGCTTGATGATATCCCAACTTACGTAATAGCATATCATGTTTGCTCACCAGTGACAAGTTCAAATTTTGTAAATGAGACCTTGATGACAAAATATATATATTTAAAACAAAAATAACTTCCAATACCAAGTTACTCTATTTGAATGGGCAGTTTAACAAAGTATTTTGAAAAATGGGGAGAAGATAAGTTAACTAACCTGAATTTTATAAATTGTTTTGTTATAAATTAGGTCATTAGTTTTCTTGTTTCAAATTTTTTATGTTTGGGTCTTTTATAGCTAGCTATACATGTAATGGTATGTATTTTTCTCATTGTTGAAGGCTCTGGCATTATAATACTCCCCCCAAGAAAGGAGGAAAAGACATTCATTAAAGTCTTAAAAATACTACACATAACATTAAAGGTAGCAACAGGAACCAATCCTCTTCCCATCAAACAAAATAAATAAAAAAATATAACTATGGCCATTTTACTTGACACAAATAAAATATTTTTCCTGAAAGTAAATCATTGCCTGACAATTATATATAAAATCATACAAAAAAGGATTGTAAACTAAATTGTACCAGTTTTGTCAAATTGATTTATAAAAAAAAGAAGTTTTTAGTGATATTACATATAGAAGCAGAAACATAAAAATATTGCCCAACAAATTATGGAACTAAAACTTGTACTTATTAACCATCTGTTGATTTTATAGTTGGACATGATAAAATACTTGTTTGCCATTCTTAATGACATAATCAATACTTCTGTCTGAAAACTACTCTGTGTTTGTCTCAGATAACAGGATATATTCTAGGACAAAAGTGTACTATACAAGTATTTTATTATATCAGTGATGAAACAATCTCAACCCTGTTAGTATTGTGGTCTAGCAATTATACTTACAAGATCCATCCTATCAATTGCATTATGCACTCACTGACTGACAATTTTTTTTTTAAGCATTGGCTTTTTTGGGGGGGGGGGGGGGGGATTTTTTCTCTTCAAGTTTAATCAAAAAATGAAAAAGATTTTTTTCAAACTCCGTGATAATTTTTTTTCCAAATGGATGATAATAATTTTTTAAGTTGAATGTTGAATTCAAATATACCCTGTATCCCTTATTTTCAATTGGCAACAATTTACTTATTTCACTTATACTTTCTAACTGAATCAATTATTGTTTCTTCAAGAAATTTGAATGGGAACAAAGTATTTAATAATATCCCCCCTCCCCCCCCCCAAAAAAAAAAAGATGAAAGATGAATATAAGTGCTTATCTAAGCTATTATATTATTATATACTTATTTTTAAAAAAAAACCAGCCAAGTATGTTTAATGTGTGGGCTTTAGTTTGTCTCTTTTGAATTGTTTCACATTTTGTTGTCCTTGAACTTTTGATAGCCAATTTTGATCATGGATGAAGGCCGGCCAATGACCTGTGGCTGTTCACGTCTTTGCCTTTTGTCTTTGGTGGATAGTTGTCTGAAGACAATCAAATCAAATCTCCTTATTTTTAAAAAAAATTGCAAAGTTTTATGGCAAAAAAACATTATATAAAAAATTGCATAACAAAAGAAGATTAGCCATAATAGGCATTTCACATTTATTCTGATAACTTGTCACTTATGGTAGAAGTGTCAACAATGACATCACAAACTGTTTTTATACTACCCTTGGTTTAAGATAACTCCGGTATTAACTAATACATGTATGCACTGAAGGAGCACTGAGAATTCAAATTGAAAGTTATATTATTATCCTATGAGTGTTTCTGAAAACTTTCAAGAGTCCAATACTTATATTTATCTGTCATGAAATTTACTTGTATGTCAATGAACTAGATTACTTACAAGGTTAACTATTCAGAAGTTTAGTATATTATCTTTGATTTCATTATCATCTTAAATATTTAGACATATATAGATTGTATTTTATTAGAGGTTCATCTAGTTACCATAAATAGGAACACAATATGAATAATAGATCTTAACATGTTTAACTCCTGCTCATTTTTGTGTCTGAAGTCATTCCCCAGATAAATGCTGTGGAGTTAATTGTGATGACCATTTTCACTAAACTAATGTAAAATTGTTGTTTAGGGCCAGCTAAGCCCTTTCAGGTGTGGGAATTTCTCATTGTGTCTTACTTAGACCCATTGGTGGTCTAGCTAGGGCTGTTTTCTGCTCTTTGTTGTGGTTGTTGTCTCTTTCACACATTCCCTGCTGACATTCTCACTTTTATCTATATCAATCATATAAATTTGTATTTCAAACCAAGAGAAAACAAATTAAGGGTACACTTGTACTAAATAAAATCTTCAATACACTGTACATACCATGTGTAACACAATGGGTGCAAGAGAATTATTTACATATCAGTATTAAAAAAAAAAAATCAAAAATACCAAGTAACAAACTCATAAAGGTTAATACAGAATATAACAAGTGTTAAGTATAGCATAGATTTGATTTAGTACATGTATACCCTGGACTGGTTTGAAAAAAGATATAAAAAATCAATATTCATATTTTATTAATAATTCATCAGATTAACATGCAATATTGTTTTTTCCTCGACAAATATGTATATAATTATCTTTATTGAATTATTTTATTTGATACACTGACATATATATTGTAGATATTTGTACAAAACATATGTTACTTGTCTACAAAAAAAATTGCATTGATCAGGCGAAGAAATTATTTATTAATATTATATTTGATGAGGTTGTTTGAATAAATTAAAAACAATAAATTGAGGTGGAAATGAACAAAAATGACTTAAAAAAATACTTATAAGACCTAATACCCTCCCCCCCACCTTTTTTTTTATTAAACTTGTGACAAACTGTTGCTTACCTAATAGATCTGCAAAGAAATGCTAAGTGGTATTCTTTGAAAGCCATTAAAAATGGATGCAAATTAAATTTATTGGTGTTTTTTTAAGACATATTATGTTCAAATCCTCAATAAATTTTCATAAGTTTGTCATAACATTATAACCATGGCAGTAAGATTATAACAAACCAGAATTTGATGTTTTTTTGTAAAATCCAACATGGGTTTTTCATTTCTACTTCATTGTTTTAACTGATTGAATTTAAGACCTTCAAAATTTATGAAAGGTAATCCTTTTTTTCTTGAAAATATTTAATTATTAATTTTTGAAATGAAATTTTATATTTTATGGTTTGAAAGTTGTATTGCACAATCATATGATATCCAGGAAATACATGTACTATAGTTAGAAAACAAAAGTGAAAGTACAAGAGAATTTTAGATTAATTCATGTATTTAATTTCTGTAAATGTCTTTTGTGATTGGAAAAGTCCTATTATATACATGTGTGTTTCAATTTGGTAATTTGACATTTCTTTTCAATTAGGTAGAAAATCAGTACGTAACATTGTACAATAAAAAGAGATTTGAAGGCATTAATTTGTAAATAAATGTAACAAAACCCAAAATAAGAAAAGGACAACTTGTAGAAAGTTGCCATTTCCAATAGAGAATGTGTTCATTATCATTAAGAGAGTCAATTTCACAACTCTATTTATAGAATCCCAAGCTAATTTTCCATTTCATAATGAATTCCAGAAAATGTAGTGACATTTTTTTTTAAAGAATTTTAACAGAAACATATATAAATACGTGAAATTATATAATAGTTTTAATTTTAAGTGTGAAACAATTTTATTTTTTTTATCTTGTCCAACCTATTACAAATATTTTCCTGATAAGATTTAAATATACATTATCATGATTTGTATACATGTACTTATAGTTGTCTTATCAGATAGGTTATACAGTCAGCTGTCCTGGGTATGTCCTTAAACCTATCACAAAAACAAACACATATAACCCATAATCAATTTGTTTCTTTTATTGGAAAGCTATAAGGGATCTCAGATTAGACGGCCTGGGTCTATATTTGGCTTCACCTATTCAATATTTCATTTCTTTTTCTCAATATGGGAATAAGGTTAATGTGTATTAGGTTTGTTTACATCATGAATGAGGTTGTGGATGGGGACATTCATTTCTCTATCTTTATATTTTGGACCATTATATTCTATTCTTTATATTTTTGGACCATTATTCTCTATTCTTAATATTTTGGACCATTATATTCTCTGTTCTTTATTTCTAGCCCCATTTGTTTCCTATTCTTTATTTTGTGTCTAATTTTTACTCTTCTCTAAATTTTGAGCCTTTTAATTTCTGCACTCTATTTCTCCATTTATTTTCTAATCTCTAAGCCCAATCCTGACCCTCATGTATCAATGTTTAATGCCCCTGTTTCCATGATATCAAGTCAACAAGAAATATCCTGTGTATACCAAGTGAAAATAATAATAATTATTTGATCTTGAATTTAATCCTTAAGAAATTTGTTATGTATAAAGACTTCGGTGAGGCAGTTCGATAGCACACCAGTTTATATTTTCATGATTTGAGAGGAATTGAATTAGGCTTATTCATTGTAATTATTATAATATCACCATTCTTCTATTTTTCAATTATATATTGCTTTCGGCAATGAGTTCGATATCTGACTTAAGTATATTAGTGCCTTTTTTTTATCCCAAAATAGGGGATGCTGTTCAATTTTGGTAAAATGTTAAGTGAAAGTTTGTTTAAGGTTAAATTAAGTTAAGGCTTGGTTAGGACTTAGTGTTCAGGGCTTACAGTGGAGGATTGAGAAATTTTTACAAAGGAGGTTTGGGGTGCCCAGTGAGTGACTCACTGCTCAAGTCGTGCTTCAGTGATTCCCCATATAATCAACCAAATTTTTCCAACAAAAAGGGTGGTCGGGACACCCTGGTACCCCCTCTTTAATCCGACTCTGGCTTAGGTTAGGTTTTTGGTTAATTTAGAATAGCTCTAAATGGGCAATGATTCAATTTGCTTGATTGAAGTAAATATAGGCCATAAATATGCTAAATATGACATCAGAGATTTTGAGGAAAAATGAAAGAAAAAAGACCCCAAAAAAAAACATTTTATTTAAAAACTATATATATTTATTTTGCTCTG
Organism: Mytilus edulis; assembly: GCA_019925275.1. Taxonomy (NCBI): domain Eukaryota; kingdom Metazoa; phylum Mollusca; class Bivalvia; order Mytilida; family Mytilidae; genus Mytilus; species Mytilus edulis. The sequence goes on from CM034357.1 coordinate 18,590,201, forward strand.
ACTTTTGAGATGATTTCATATAAATTTCTTTTTTATTTGTAGTTATTGGTTAAAAGAAAAAGATGCCTGCCAGTACACAAAACTTGAGAAAACATTGCAAAACAGATTTTGATGTCTAGCAATGGTAATATTGATGTTTATATAACAGTTTCTTGTGGTGTCATGGTCATGTTGTTGTTTGTGTATCAGCTTTTCTATTCTTGCCAAGTCATGGTCATTAGTTATGTACATTTTATTACCTAAATAACATGTGATGGAGTATTCAACCTTTAATAGTGAAATTTAGTAAACTTTGTTATACTTTTATCCTAGCAACACAATTATTAGTATGACATACCTTAATAGATGGAGAGTTACTCCAATGAAAATGCGGAAAACTTCACCTCAAGTCACGAGTTGTATAATAAAGAATGGAAACGGAGAATGTTTCAAAGAAACAAATAATTTTATTAGAATCTGATGAAAGATCAGAAAACAGCCCAGTTATACCAATGGGCCTTCAACGCAGACAAAAAATTGAGAAAATTGCTGTATAATTGTTAAAATTCAGATTAGTAAAAAAATGGAATACCTGATCCTAACCATCATGTTATGAAAAGATATTTTTTCCTGAATTTTTTTTTACACAGCACTTAATTTTTCTAGAAAAAATTCTGAAAATACTCTTGAAAAATTTATGTTAAAAATATTCTTTGAAAAAGTTTCAATTTGCCTGTGATCATCATCACAATGTTTTTTCTTTTAAACCTATCACTTTGATTCACCTGTGAACATGAATGATGTTACGATTATATCAATCTTTATATCTACTCCTGTATTAGATCAATAACTCTTCAATGAGATCGTAAATATATATACATTGTATTGTACAATAGAGATTTTATCTTTGTAATGAGATGATTAACATTACAGCTATAAAAGTAATAATCAATCAGTTATCCTATAAAACATATTACAATCATTATTTATATATGTAATATTATTTTATCATATGTTTAGTAGTAAATACAGTAGTTTTGCATATGTGATAAATAGCCTGCTGTTTAATCCATATCGCGCAACTTTGATGCGCACCCTTTATCGCATACCCTTTATCACACCCCTACCCTTTATCGCATACACTTTATCAAAAAATTTTTTTTTTTTACATAAAGTCAGTTTTGGGCTGATATTGATGTCTCGGGATGATACGACATATGATACGGATTTTGCCATGTATTGTTCTCTATATATATTGACCTCACAATTAAAAAATAAGGATTTCCTGCTTTAGACAACTATCCAAAACAGTTAAAATGAAGTAGATGTAGGCAATTATAAGCAATCATACAGCCTTCAACAATGAGAAAACCCTCACGTTAGTTTTTACTATTTATTCAAAATTTTGAGTAGTGAACCACAATAAAAAAGGAAGGACATTTTTTTTATCAAGAACAATGAATTGTCAAAGTTTCTATAGAAATGGAAAGGGTGGATGTAGAAGAATGGGTCTTATGTAGGTCAAGTTAAGTACCAAAATAGGTCACCACTTTCAGTTTTTCTTTTGTTGTAATTCTGTCAACTTCTTATGATTTTTACATATTTCATGTCACTTCTTACTAAAAAAAAAGACACCCCCCTCTTCCTCCTCTTTTATACTAGTTTCCGGTATATAGTAAAAAAAATTGTAAATTGTTGTCTATCTATTTGTCTTCTTTTTTAGCAACTATCTGATTTTAAAGGGAAACCCTCTTCCCTAAAGCAACATTTTTGTATGTCAATTAATGCTAACAGTTAATATATGTGATTTCTGAAGGAAAATTGAGAAAAAAAATCTGTTTCAGTACAACGCAGAAAAAATTTGATGATATAACAAAGTTTTGTCTGGTGTTATGTAAACTCTAAGATTATGTAACAAAAATCTTTATTGTCGTAAAACATCAGTACAGCTTTTGACAAATAAAATTAAACATTACATATAACATTTGCTGTAAATTCAAAAATTATTACAAGATGTTCACAAGTGCAATAACATAAGGCTATGTGATTAAGTGAGTTATTGCAATTATTCTGAAATAGAATACATGTATCTTAGGACAAATAATCCTTAAATAGTTATAATAAATCACAAATTTTCTTCCTTTCTAAACAAATCAGTATTATAAAATCCACCTTTTAAGGTGGTACCTAACACTACAGGGAGATAACTCTGTAAAATCAACTGAACGTTTTAATTACATTGTATTGTTAAGGAATATTAAGCTTCTCAATGATCAAATAAAGTGTTTGTCAAATTGCTATATAACCAGTGTAATTTTTCTGACAAACGGTTGGTTAAAAAATTTTGAAATTTTGAAATTTTTGTTTAAGGGTCAAAGTAAATACTTTGTCAAAATTTTATGAAAATTAAACGAGCCAAATTAATTTTAGTGAAAGTCTTGGGTAACCACCTTAATTTCAGAATTTACAGTAAAAAAACAGTTCCATTGACTGTGTTAAAAAGGAACCCATTGCTGACGTTTGTACCTGTTCAAAATTTGTTTTTTTAGTATACATTTTTGAGAGAAACTTATATAGTAAGTATATAATGAAAAGACCAATTAGAAAATATAATGTCACAGTAGTCAAATTGCACTCTTTTAGCAAAAATAACAGTGGAAATCTTACAACTTAAGAGACTAAACTATTTGAATTTTTTCAATTTGATATTGTGTTAGTATTTCAGCATTTCTAAAAATATTTAAATATACAAAAGATGTTCACAATATGTATCAACAGATGAAGTATTCACTGTAAGAAGTAAAATCTACAGAAACGTCCATAAAAAGTCAACTTTTATAATAAGCTATTAAAATATGTTACTGTCATCCATTTAAAAAAAATGAATGGTACGCAAAGACTATTTTAAAATAGTTCTAATTATTTGTAGAAATAATAGAAAACATTTGTTATTTGATTTTTACCGATGTGAATAGGATGCAATTTAGTTACTCGCAATACAGAATCATGGATTGTTTTAAGTCAGTTCAATATGAATTCAAATTTTAATTGCTGGAACTATATAGTAAATAAGGATATGTACATCTACAAAATAACAGAATGGAAACTTTTGTACGAACCATTAATAAACATATTTGAAAAAACTGCTAAAATAGGTGCAATTAGGGTACCCTCATGTTAGCAATGACCATTATGTCATGTCCTCTGTAAGTCAACAACTGTGAATTTCAAAGTATAGTGGGTGACATGATGTCATAAATAATTGTAATTGTTGATGTAATTATGAAGTTATTCCTTATCTCATTATGATATCCTAATTATGATATATAATTGGTCCAATTAATTTATATTGAATGATGGGATTGCCATAGGAAGTTTGATTGTATCAGTTTATTGGAGTTTGATTGGTCTGTAGGTGGCCAGTTACAAATAGATATAAGAAGATGTGGTATGAGTGCAAATGAGACAACTCTCCAATATTATACCCCATTTTCTCAATCTAAACCAAAATAATTTCTGACTGCACAAAATAACAACTATAGGTAGTAGGTAGTCTGAAGACCAATATTTCGATAATTTCCTAATGTGTCAAAAATAAAGTTTTACAAAAACTTACTAGTCAGAGTAGAATTTTATTAGTTTGGGGCTGAATTAAATAAATTAAAGGTAGTCTGAAGACCAATATTTCGATAATTTCCTTATGTGTCTAAATAAAGTTTTACAAAAACTTACTAGTCCGAGTAGAATTTTATTAGTCTGGGCAATGGACTAGTAGCTAACGATGCAGACTAAATCTCTAGTGACATTTCAGATTTTCTGCCCTTCATCCTGGTTGACTTGGTATTGAAGTTGGCCTACCTTTTGTATTCAGTGATAATTTGTTTTTCTTCCTGAACTTGCATGAAATATTTTCCACTGGACATACAGCCAACTAGAATCAATCTGGTGTGTTTGTGGTTTTTCAATGGTACAATTTAGAAGTCTTATGTGAGGTGGGTTCAGTCAGAATCTGAAGGTTCAAGGGTCTTGATGGGGTTAAAAAATACATAAGAAGCCAAATCCACAGAAAAATGGAAGAAATAAAAAATAAAAGAAGAAAATAGGGCAAACAAATAAAGAATACAGAATAATAGGGTGCAAAATTAAAAGAATAGACAATAATAATAGCAAAATATAATATGTAATAGAGACAAATGACTTAAAGAATTTTAAAAATACATGTGATACATAATTGAAAGTCCCCCTCCCCCCCTCTCCACCAAATCGAAGAGTATGGTACAACATTACTGACCAAATGATATTCAAAATAGACTGGATTCATTAACAAAATCTATAACTTAATTTGGCATGACTATTAAGGATTCTTCTTTTAACTTCAGAAAAGGCATTGATTTGAGGATTTCCTGAAAATGTCTATACAATATATATGTGATGCACGCCAAGAGTTGCACTGTTCTTGAACCTACATACTAAGGATTCATTATTATTTGTAAGATGCTAAATTCTGTGTATTTTGTGTTATTCTGTATGACAGCACCCATTGACATGATATTTTATAATAGGCTTGTACTCAACTTAATGTTGTACAAACAGTTCACTTTATTTATGGAACTATTACTTTTGAAAAAGAGCTCAAATTTGACAAGTATTAAAAAAAATTCAAAATAATTTGAGTAATTTCAATGTGATATAAAAATTTAAAAGATAGAAATATGAAAAGTGCATATTTAAATAGTCTTCGGTTAGTGGAAAGTTACGTAATTTCTTTCTATTTGTTATCAAATATATAACATCATGGACCTAATGTGGTTTCTAAATGTTTGTGCTAATTGGTTCTAAGTTTTACTTTAGAGTTTTTGGGCCACTTTCTATATATGTATATGATGTCTTAATTTGAAAAAAAGTTAAAAACTTCATTAGATTCTTTAAAAATCCCTGAGTTAGAGGCTCCATTATGCCAGGAATTATCCAGTAAAGGAGGGGGGGGGGTAGATGGACTCACAACATTGACAAAAATTAACAAAATAACTTTTGAAAGTCTGAGTTTGAACAGAAACTTGACTTTTATAGTGCCAATTTTTTTTTAAAAGGGTTCAAATAGACCCCTTGACCCCACTCCCAGGCTACATAGTATGAAACAGAGAAGAACTATTTGTATTTCTTAGTACTTGAGTACCAATTTCATAAGCCAGTTTTGAAACAAATTACTTTTACATAAGATTACATACTATACCCTATAACATGATTTTAAACCACTGATCTGTATTAAAGGGGATATACAGAGTAAATGACTTTCAGGTCATTAGCTTTGATCAGCTTTACATGTTACTTATTGAATATCAGTATATTACAAAAAAACTACATTTTAGGTGTGTTAATCAGCTTAAAGTAAATGCTTAACAAAAAACATAAAAAAAACAACTTGTAGAGACATAAAATTCATCTTGAATCAAATATGATAATAAAAGGAATGATTGATTGATTGAATTAATTGTGTTTAACACCAATTTCAGCACTATTTTATTATTTTTGGAGGTCATTTTTTCTTGATGGAGGAAGCCTGAGTGCCTGGAGAGTACCAGGTCCTTAGGTAGGAAAACTGACTCACTGACATGCTGTTTTCCTCAGAGGCTCAGTTGCGGATCCAGGGTTGGGTCTGGGGTTTTATTTTGGACCAATGCATTTGAATGTGAGCATATAGTTGGAACACCCCCTTTACTCTGGGTTGGGACCCCTCCTTTTTAAATGTCTGGATCTGCCCCTGAGGCTGAATTTTGTTTGGCATAGCTAGCATATTTTGACAGAAGTTAGCATAACATATATATATATTTGTTACTTGTAGAAAAGACCCTGTCGAATGCACCTTTATTCACCCTAGTTTTTGATTGGGTTTGTGTTGCTCATTTTTTATATAAGTTAGTTGTCTTTTAGTTTTAGTTTTTTTATATTTTGCCTTGGTGGTGCTGCCTTTTTTCCTTAATTTAGAGAGCAACCATTTAACTTCAAGGAGTCACTTTTTTGTTTAGTTATTTATGAAAAAGACTGCATGAATGAGACCACTATGAAATGGGCAAATAAAAATTTAGATGGAGAGTTGTCTCATTGGCACTCACACCACATCTTCCTATATCTATTATCTACCCTTCAGTCATGCCTGGAAATTTAAGTATTGTAAAATGATATATAAGTATCTATTTACAGTACATTATAGCCAATTGCATTAATTCATTTCAAGTTGATTACATACCTTCAACCCTTTAGGAAATACTAAAGTGAATCATTGAATAAATAACCAATAATACTAAAACTGTTGTCGATTATTTTGTATTAAGGGGTTTTTATGATGAATTAGCACTTAAAAATATTTTTTTATATTTTCTTTTGTTAGTAAACAAGTAAACAAAAACTGTATCAATTTACATACTAGTAATTATTTATTTGTTATTAACCATAATATGAGGGTGGTAAAGGGGGGTACTGCACACGGAAACACGTGAAATAAAAATCGCAAAAATGTTGAACGAAAAATAAAAATCGGGAAAAACGAAGCACGAGAAATAAAATCGTAAGTATTAACATGTATTAAGGAAAAAAGTACCAGAAGTTATTACTCAGTCGTTCGTGGAGATCATGCAGCCTTTTTTAATGGACATGGAGACCTTGCAGTCAACTTTAAGCGTCGGACTACTTGCATCTTATTTGAAGAAAAAAAATATGCATAGTAATTTGATGGACTTCAAGTTGATACCATACATATTGCAAAAGTAGAATGGTAACAACCTACATCAAATTCTATTAGATTACACAAATTTCAGAAGGTATTATAACACACTGACTTTTTAATCAAACGCGGGACATGCACGAGAAACAAAGAACACAGACACAAATAAATTAGGGGAAACATGAAGCACGCAAATCGAGCCAAACCCGAGAAAACGAGAAATAAAACGTCAAAACACGAAAATACGGGAAATAAAAAGGCCGAAAACGTTGCACGAAAATAACCCTTTACCACCCTCTAATATCATACCTCTATGAATTTAATAATAATAATAATAATAATAATAAATTCTTTATTTAAAGAGGGTAAACTCAGTTAGTTACAATCAACTAATCTTCCCTGAGGCCCTCACATACAAATTACAATACAATCAAAACAGATATTTACACAATAGTTAATTTACAGTCATGTAGTTCAATGTATTGTTATTAACATAAGATATAATGCTGTTTAAGAAGTATACATGTAGTCAAAAAAATCAAATGAAAATAAAAAAAAATATACATTACAAATGCATTGTCATGATTGTAGCAAATATTTCTTATCAGGATTGTGTTAGGTACTTCTTGATACTTTGCTTAAAAGTAAAAGTGTTTTGAGCCTTACGCATTTTGTGTGGTAGTCCATTCCATAATACTGATCCAGAATAAGCAAAGGATTTCTTAAATAGTTCAGCTTTTGGCTTAGGAACTATCAGATTACCTTGAGTGACACCTCTTAAGGAGTAAGGATTATTATCTGATTTCAGTTTAAACTTTTGAACTAGGTACATTGGTGCTTCCATACGCATACATTTATATAGAAGTAAATATTTGTGGTAATTTATTCTATTGTCAACTGTCATCCACCCAAGTTTTTTAAATAAGGGGGCTGAGGGGGATAAAGGATCTGCATCTAGAATTAATCTTGCTGCTCTTTTTTGGAGTTTTAAAATTCTTGTTTTCCCTTCATTTTTACATTCACCCCAAATAATACAGCAGTAGTCAATTAAGGGAAGAATATACCCATTGTAATATGTTTTCCTTGCATTTATATCTAAAAACTTCTTTATTTTAGAAAGAAGGTATATTCTGGATGATATATTAGCACAAACTTGGTCAATTTGATTTTTCCAGTTAAGTGTGCTGTCAATTTTAACACCTAATAATTTTTCACATGAAGAATTTTGTAAGACTTTTGAATTTATTATCAAGTTTGGTTGATAAGTCTGAATTGATAGTTTCTGTTTTGTTCCAGTAACCAAACATTTTGTTTTATTTGCATTAATGAACATGTTGTTCATTTTACACCACTCTTCAACCCTGTATAAATCTTCTTGAACATCATCATGTATGTTTTCTATGTTTTTCCCAGATTTATGAAGAGTGGTGTCATCAGCATATAGGTCTGTTTCACAATTTTCAATACATAAGGGAAGGTCGTTTATAAATAGTACAAACAATAGGGGACCAAGTATAGAACCTTGGGGGACACCAAATTTTATATGTTGTTGTTCAGAATAAACATTACAAATGTTTACCTGCTGTTTTCTGTTATTGAGGTATGACTTAAAAAAACTAACAGTAGCCTCACTAAATCCATAAATTTCAAGCTTTAAACAAAGAATATCATGATCTACCAAATCAAAAGCTTTTTTAAAATCTAATAAAATTGCTAGATTTAAATTACCATCATTCATTTCTTGCAACCATTTGTCAATGATATTGATAAGTGCAGTTTGACAAGAATGCTGCGGCCTGAAACCAGATTGTGTAGGTGTAAAAGTTTAAGTTTAGATAAATATTTGTACATTTTATTAGAAACATGTTTTTCTATTAATTTTGATAAAGTTGGAAGAACAGATATAGGTCTGTAATTTGTTGCTAAAAGCTTGTCACCATCCTTGAAAACTGGTGTTACCTTAGCATTCTTCAGTAATGAAGGATATATACCAGTATCTATCATAAATTATAGGTATATTGATCCAATATCCACCCGTTTATAGTATGGATCACATTTCCGACCTTACATTGATTACGTGCTACGTGTACAATGTTTCGAGTTCTTTCGGAATTATATTCCAGGTAACTCTCTTCAGAGGTCGTCCGTTTTATTTTTATTTTCTAAATGTTTGTTTGTTTATTATTTTGTACATTTTATTTATTACTGTACCTTTTATTTATTATTGTTCGTTTTATCAGCGTATGGATAACTGGTTTTGGTTATTAGATTTAGTTTAAGATACGTTTCAATATGCATTTTTCATTGTCAACGCACCTTCCTTTGGTTTTAGTGTAACTGTCTAATTAATTTCTATTGGGAGACATTGATTTATTTCAAGTGTTTCTTAACGATTTCCCCAATGTTCCTGTTTCTTTTGAATGCTATTGTAGGTTTTTTATCAAAGAGATTTTTGAACTGTGGGTTGTCTTGAATTAAATGCCAATGTTTTCTTATAATGGTTTGTAAATTTTCCGCATTAGTGTGGTATTGTGTTATGAAAGATATATTATAGTTATCTGTGTTTTTGTTTATGCTTGTTTCTTTGTTTGTTAATTTGTTTAATCTTTCTGTATGGGAAATATTTCTTAATATTTTATTTACAAAAGCGATTTTGTAACCTCTTTGTATTAATTTTTCTGTAAATAAGTTTATTCTTTCATTAAAATTGTCAGGATCAGAGGTATTTCTAAGAATTCGTATTCCTTCACCTTTAATAAAGGATTTAAAACAACTTTTAGCGTGGTTAGAATTTTGGTGTAGATATTGGAATTTTTCAGTTGGTTTTGTGAAACATTTAATATCTAAGATATTTTCTTTTTGAAATCTCTGTCCTTTATACGTTTCTAAGTCTAGAAATTTCAAACTTTGTCTGTCAATTTCATAAGTAAATTGCAGTAGGTTGTGGTTTGTGTTTGCTATTTCGAAAAGAAGTTTAACTTCTTCCGTAGTACCTTGAAATACAATATATCCATCATCTTTCATACGTTTATGAAATAATATTTTGTTTTTGTGTGGAAAGATGTTTAGAATTTTATTTATATGTTGGTATATAGCTATATCTGAGATTTGAGGACTTGCTACATGGCCTTGGCTAGCTCCTATAATTTGCCTATAACATTTTTTGTTGAAGGTAAATTCGTTATTAAGGAGAATTAAGTTTGTTATTTGTAGTAAATAGTTAAAACTGGGTTTTATTATGTTATATTCTAGGTTTTCATATATCCCCGTAACACTGTTTAGAGCAAAGTTTAGAGAGAGTTTAAATTTGAAACACTTATTAATGTTATACTTGGGGAAGACACCCACATGAATATATTTGGTATTTCTTGGATAGTAAAATCTTAAAAATCATATTAAATCTTATTCCATCTATTGTTTTAATTGTCCTAGACTTAATTAATACCAGGTGTGTACTAAAACGAGCAACATGACAGGTGCCTTATGTGGAGCAGAATATGCCTACCCTGAAATCATCCCTTAAGTTTTTGTCTCCCTTGAAAGAGTCAAAAAGTAAGACATAGACATGCTTATGATTTTTATGCCCCACCTACGATAGTAGAGGGGCATTATGTTTTCTGGTCTGTGCCTCCGTTCGTTCGTCCGTCCGTCTGTGCGTCCGTTCGCTTCAGGTTAAAGTTTTTGGTCAAGGTAGTTTTTGAAGAAGTTGAAGTCCAATCCCATGATATGATCTTTCTAATTTTAATGCCAAATTATAGTTTTGACCTCAATTTCATGGTCCCCTGAACATAGAAAATGATAGTGCAAAGTTCAGGTTAAAGTTTTTGGTCAAGGTAGTTTTTGATAAAGTTAAAGTTACATCAACTTGAAACTTAGTACACATGTTCCCTATGATATGATCTTTGTAATTATAATTCCAAATTATAAGTTTGACCCCAATTTCACGGTCCACTGAACATAGAAAATGATAGTGCGAGTGGGGCATCCGTGTACTATGGACACATTCTTGTTTATTGTCAAACTGCCTCTTATACTCACAGGTATTGTATTTTCAATATGCTTTATCTTTTCAGGTGTTTTTTTTTCTCGAAAATATTAAAGATAAAATAAGATAGACGTACGTGTGCCTGGAACCACCAAATATCTTAACAGACCATTTGTCTGATGGCAGAAAGTTTCAAGAACAGGTTTGATTATATTTTGAGATTTCTTTTAAAAAGTGATTTGCAAATCAACATGAACTTGAATGTTTTCTTTAGACTATTTTCTCTTGCTTTACCTATAGACAGAAAATAACTAATGTAAACCAATGTGAAATATATGGATAACATTAGGAAAAGATTATTTATTTCAGGAGGTTGAGGAGGGGGAAAAAGGGGGGGGGGTCATGCTTATGCTCATTCCCTTAAAGAATATTTTGATCATTTAAAGAAGGTAAAAACAATTCTGATTTAGAGCTTTTTGACATTTAATTTAATCCGAAACCCTTCCCACTGGAGTATTAAAAACAGTTGCACATATTGTAGGTGCATATGATGAAGATAATAAAAAAATAGTTAAAAGTTTTTCAATGGTCTATTATGTTTGCACAGTCAGGCTCATCCTGCATGACATTTTGTTCACGTAAAAATGCTTGTCATGTACGTGTGGTAAATTATCTTTCTATAAAAGACTTTACTTTCCCACTCGTTGACATTTTCTTTTATTGTACGTTTCTTCTTTTTGAAAGGCAGAGTTGTATGGGAAAGACACTAGCTAATTACTGTGGATGAAATAGACATATCCTATGTGATTGACAAGACAAACAGAAAGATTAATGTCTATTAATGCATGGTCAGGAAAAGTAATGAAAATTAACGTTAGGTAATAGATCTGTTTTTCTGAAGATGAAATGTAATTTTGCAGGGCTCAGCTTCCTTTGTTAATACCTGGTGTATGCAAGGTTAATATTTTGATGGGTCGTTTAGGCGTTTATGATCGTTTATCACTCAGTTTTGTTCAGGACATGAAAACGGAAGCGAACAACACCTTTTTTTGGTCCATTAACAAATTTTCTATGAAGTAAAATGTTGCTGGGTGTTTTAACTTGATCCTCTGTATCTTAGTTTAAGGTTTATATGTAAATTACATACCTTTGAAAATAGGAAGGACATGTGTACTTATCTCAAAGTATATTTCAAAATCAAAGTCCAGATTTAGTGGTAAATTTAATATAGACATCAAATCAAATGGAATTACGCCAGATTTTTCAATAGATCTTACTAGTAATTATATTGCAGATTCAGAAATTATTTTGATGTTTTCATTTATACTGTGCAACAAGATAGGTGTTGCAAAAATTAAAAAAAAACTTGCGCTTCAAATTTTAATAGCATAATTTGTATGCAGCATCTACTGAAATTAACATTATATTATGTAGATCATCAAACTTTAGCATATGGAAGTCTCAGATGAGGGTTTGGATGGGGTTAAATGATTAAAAAATAATGCCCTTAAAAAAATGAAGATTAGAGAATTACGGGCAAAGAAAATGAAGATTAGAGAAAAAAGGGGTTAATTTTTTGAAGATTAGAGAAAAAAGCGGTTAATTTTTTGAAGATTAGAGAAAAAAAGCAGTTAATTTTTTGAAGATTAGAGAAAAAAGGGGTGAAAATTAAATGTTTACAGAATAACAGAACCCCCCCCCCCCCTCCCCCCATCCAGACCCTCTCAGATGGAGGTATCACAATTTAAAACAGTATATGGCATGGAGAATTATGCATTGTCACATTGGCAGTCATACCACTTTTACTTATATTTAATAACATAAGCATATTCTTGTCTTGAATATGCATTAAATATTAACATGGGACATAATTAACTAAGATTAGAAGTTGGTGGGGTTCGTGTTGTTTATTCTTTAGTTTTCTATGTTGTGTTGTGTGTACTATTGTTTTTCTGTTTGTCTTTTTCATTTTTAGCCATGGCGTTGTCAGTTTGTTTTGGATTTATGAGTTTGACTGTCCCTCTTGGTATCTTTCGTCCCTCTTTTAACAATGTAGACATTTTTTCCGATGATTGTTTAAATTAACATGCACTGAAAAATAGTGCAAGTTTAGTATATTTCCCTTTAATAGACACCACTAAGTAAAGAAAAAGCAGTTTACATTATGTAATAATGTGACTGTTAATATAATTGATCATAAACTAAAGTACTGAAATCCTTGACTTATATTTTCATGCATAAAATTGTTTTTAAGTTTTCATTTTGAGATTTAAATTTACTTGTGAACCTGATTTTAAAGGAGATGAAACCATTAAAAAAGTAAATGTCTTTTCATAAGCTTTGAAGTCACTTATCTAAAATAGCACTTGAATCTATGTGGATCATTTGTTATGTCTGCAAGAATTTTGTTATACTTTGAAGGCTTAAAATAAGTTTTCGTGTTGCTTTATGAGAGGAAAGAAAAAATTAGAATAAAAGAAAGAGTAATGAGATTACAGTAGAGGAATTCTCAGTACTTAAAGTTTAAGAAATAATGTTATAAAAATGAAAAAAAAATATGTAACTAGTTCCATATTTATACCTTACATAAGAAACTATTATCTTTTAAATACGACTACTTTCCATTCTTAAATGCAACATCTCTTGTAACGTTCATTTTGATTGGATGATGTCGATTATTTTCATGGCATCAATTGACAATTGATGCTATGAAAATTTAAGCGCATGGGCAGACGATGTACGGCATATTTTAAACCTAAGATTTGATGTTGTTTCCTGTCATCACCAATTGATGCCCTAGGAGCTTAAAATACAATACAGTTATCTCCTAGGTATGTTCTTTATTGATTGGTCTGATCTCCTAGGTATGTTCTTTATTGATTGGTCTGATCTCCTAGGTATGTTCTTTATTGATTGGTCTGATCTCCTAGGTATGTTCTTTATTGATTGGTCTGATCTCCTAGGTTTGTTCTTTATTGATTGGTCTGATCTCCTAGGTGTGTTCTTTATTAATTGGTCTGATCTCCTAGGTGTGTTCTTTATTGATTGGTCTGATCTCCTAGGTATGTTCTTTATTGATTGGTCTGATCTCCTAGGTATGTTCTTTATTGATTGGTCTGATCTCCTAGGTATGTTCTTTATTGATTGGTCTGATCTCCTAGGTGTGTTCTTTATTGATTGGTCTGATCTCCTAGGTATGTTCTTTGTTGATTGGTCTGATCTCCTAGGTATGTTCTTTATTGATTGGTCTAATCTCCTAGGTTTGTTCTTTATTGATTGGTCTGATCTCCTAGGTGTGTTCTTTATTGATTGGTCTGATCTCCTATGTATGTTCTTTATTGATTGGTCTGATCTCCTAGGTGTGTTCTTTATTGATTGGTCTGATCTCCTAGGTGTGTTCTTTATTGATTGGTCTGATCTCCTAGGTATAAATTCTTTATTGATTGGTCTGATTTGTTGGTGTTGAATTTAATTGTCTTGCAAAGTCTACATAAATTATTTCAGTTTGCAAAAAATCGACTCAAACAGTTTCATGGGGCCTTCTTTAAGGATGTTGGCTCCTCCATTTTTTGATTTTTTGCCAGATTTTCAGAATCCTCTGGTTTTATCCATGTATTGTCATTACAAAATTTTGCCCACTAACCACTACTTTTCTTTTCATAATTTTATTACATAAAGTTTAAAAAGCCATATTTCAAAATTTTATTAAATTTTTGTTATTTTTTCATAGTTTTTGAAACAAATAAGGTGCCAATGTTAAATATATGAAAAATCTAGAGAGAATTATTTCCCGCCAAATTTTCAATGGCTTATATCTCGAAAATGAGCACATTTTTTTCTACTTTTTGAATTTCTTTATTAATATACTATCAATTCATAATAATCTTTTAAAAAGCTTGTTATTTTTTAACAGAGTAGCGAACATCCTTAACCTGCAGTGAGGTGAGATTTTCTTTTTGCTCCATGTTGAAGGCCTTGCTGTAATTTGTGATGAAGAACAACACTGTGCAAACGTTGTTCAACAGCAACTACCAATGATAAAGTGTAATTTTATTTTCACTTTGAAAAATAACTTGCATTGACTAGTTTTTTTCCAACAACATTGACTACCCATGAAGTTCTTCCACAGTTTGATATTGAAAATGAAAATTATGTCAGAGAATTTGTGTGCTACTTGTTTGTTTCTTTTTTTTATTCAAAATGCTACAAATTATGTAATATTGTCAGACATTTTGATACTAATATCTTTTGAAATGCGGAGACACATGAAGAATTGAGAAAATATAAACCCTAAAGTCTTCAAATGCATTTCTTTTTATGCCCCACCTACGATAGTAGAGGGGCATTATGTTTTCTGGTCTGTGCGTCCGTTCGTTCGTCCGTTCATCCATCCGTTCGTCCGTTCGTCCGTTCGTTCGTCCGTCTGTCCCGCTCAGGTTAAAGTTTTTGGTCAAGGTAGTTTTTGATGAAGCTGAAGTCCAATCAACTTGAAACTTAGAACACATGTTCCTTATGATATGATCTTTCTAATTTAAAGACAAATTAAACTTTTGACCCCTATTTCACGGTCCATTGAACATAGAAAATGAAAGTGCGAGTTTCAGGTTAAAGTTTTTGGTCAAGGTAGTTTTTGATGAAGTTGAAGTCCAATCAACTTGAAACTTAGTACAAATGTTCCCTATGATATGATCTTTTTAATATTAATGCCTAATTATATTTTTTACCCATTTTCACGGTCCATTGAACATGAAAAATGATAGTGCGAGTGGGGCATCCGTGTACTTTGGACACATTCTTGTTTTTTCTTGAAAAGAGCTGACTCTGAAAGTAGCAAATACATGTAGTAGGCAATGCTTAAATTTACTATGCAGCAATAGGAAAAAAAATCATAAATTTTTACTTTATTGTTATTGGAGACAATAACTGTTTCATTTTTTGTTGTTGATTAAATTCTTAAAAGAATATATTAAAAATATAATAATTATTCAAAACAATAAGAGTTGTAAGTGAATCCAAGAGACCTTATATTAGTTTTGTGGAATGAATTCAGGAGGTAGGGGGCATTATAAGAGGCACATTATTTGGATTTCATTTTTTTTTTAAATAAGGGGGGGGGGGGTATAAGCTTAAAAAAATATTCAATTTTTTGCTTGAAGCTATTTTTACAATTATGCCATTCTTTCCTTGAACCTATTTTTTCACTGAGGGCTGACAGGCTAGCAAAATTGTTCAGCTTTTACAAAGAAATATATATTAAGAAATCTGATCATGTATTATTTTAAGCATCATTAACATGTAATGAAAATGACAAATCCCTTGACTAAAAGCAGATAAACACTTTCTATATATAAAAGTACATCAGAATTGAGACAGAGGTAATTTCCTATCCATCTAATTAATTCTGTCTTTGATGTAATGTAAGGGAACACTAGATGTAATCTCAGCTTAACCACATTTTGAACTTTTAAAGAGAGTCTATTAATATAGAAATAGGGATCCAGTTTCTAATCTTCTAAATACATGTAGGTCTAGACTGTTGCCATGCTATGGTATTCAGCAAGCTAGTATTTCTTTGTTGTGTTCGTCTGGTTTTCTAAATGTTGGTAAATTGAATATATGGTTCTGAGAGTTTCAATGATAGACCAAACTTTATATTGAAATCAAATTTATAGAATTTTTTCACTTGTATTTTAAACCAATATTTATATATTACCTTTAATTACAAATTAAAAAACATCCTCATTTTTAGGAGAGATTGGCCATGGACTAGCACAGGCACTTGTCTCAGATTTTTTTCCCCTATATACCTTAATATATATGTTATATAAAGGTATATAGGAATTTTTTTTCTGAGACAAGTGCCTGTGCGGACTAGGCAATTCTGTAATATTGTCTAATTCTGTAATCCATTATTTGCTGAGAATGATACTCATAAATTGTTTTCAAATAATTAGACATACAGTAACACCCTGTGTAAATATTACTTTGATAAAAAAAAAAAAATGAAAATGTGGAAGTATGTTCACTACAAAAAAAAATTCTCTGAATTTCTGTTTTGCAACTTACGATAAATAACCTTATACTTATAGATAGAAAAAAAAACATTAAGAAAGAGGAAGGCTGGAAATGTATTCGAATTTTAGGGAGATAGAATCATATTGCACCTTGATCTCAAATATATATGCATATGTATATTTTTTTTTATTCAAAAGTGAACATTGAAAACTTTAAGACTCACTCAATGATTTGTTTAAGCACTGGACTGGTAACGAAAAACTTATTCTCTTTGTGCACTAAATAAATCAAAAACTGAAATATGAGGATAAATCTGTTTTCATTTATGAAGTCAAGTGGGTAAATTATTATGTACTATGGAATTTATCCAGCTCAGCAAGAAGCCCATTATAATTAGAAAAAAGGGAAAAAAACACCATGCAGCTCTGATAATTATTTTTCTTCTTTGTTCATGGGAATAGAATAAGACAGGTCTTTGACCTTTTTCTAGTAATGAAGGGGGAGAGTTTGGCACCAGAAAATAGTTTATCCCCACCATATCTGTATCTGCCAGTCCCAAGTCAGGAGCCAGTTATTTAATGGTTGTCGTTTGTATAATGTTATCATCATCATCATGCAGTCGTCTGTGTTGTCGTCCAAAGACGCATTTAGTTTCCAGACAATAACTTTAGTTATAGTAAATGGATCTCTATGAAATTTTACCAGAAGGTTCAATACCACTAAAGGAAGGTCAGGATTGATTTTGGGGGTTGTGGTCCCAATAGTTTAGGAATCAGGGGCCAAAAAAGGGGCCCAACTAAGCATTTTTGTAGTTTTCGTACAATTACTTGTGTCTAAGTGTTTGAATCTCTCTAAAATTATACAACAAGTTTCCATACCATGAAGGGATGGTTAGTATTGACTTTGGGGGGTTATGGCTCAAAATGTTTAGGAATTAGGGGCACAAACGGGGAAAAAATATGCTTTTTATGGTCAATGGACAATTAAGTAGTAGTTTTCAATTTTTTTTCCAAATTTCTCAAATTCCAAATTTTTGAAAAGTTTGGAGGAGAAATCTTTAATTGCACAATATTGCGCAATAGATTTGTAAGATCTTGACATTTGTTTTGTGTCAGAAACCCATAGTATGTCAAAAATTTGATGACAATCCAAATTCAGATAGAGCTGTATCAAGCTTGAATGTTGTGTCCATACTTGCCCCAACTGTTTAGGGTTTGACTTCTGCGGTCGTATAAAGCTGCGCCCTGCGGAGCACCTGGTTATAAGAGTGAAACAGTTTTTCCGTAAGATAATACAAATTTTGTTTACAGTTAATTTAAGCATCTAACTTTTTATTTTTATGTGATACCAATGGATTAAGAATTAGTATTTATGTAAATGTCTTTAGTTCTGTTCAAGTTCCTATAAAGTAGGTTATTATTTTAATGGAAATGATGAATATTAATGTAGTTTTTTGTTCAAAATGCTCCATCACCTTAGTATGAAATAGTAGGAAAATAAAATGTTAATGTTTTTGCTGTTAAAATGATATTTTAACTTGCACCTTCTCAGTTAGGTAAATAAATATTATGAGGGTCTGAAAAGGGGCTCTCCATAAACTTTAGTTTTTTTTATACTTTTTAAAGTGTGATGATCTAGTTGATACTAAAACACCAATTTATGAAAATTATATTATATAAGTAAAACCATCAAGAAATCTATAGTGCAAAAGATACACATAAATCAAGTGTGCTGAAAATGACCTTGAAAACAAATGAGCCTTGTGATGTGACATATCATTTTAATACTGTATGTATGTTTAACAATTTTAAAATTAATATTGCGTAAATATCATTTTTTAACATATAATTTCACTTCATTTGAATAAACTGAAAACATCAGATAATAATGCATGAAATAGACTAGTAGATATAGATGACATAAACAAATGTTAATTTGTAAAGATTAGAATCTAATTGTAAAAGTCACATAAATATACAATAATTTAGCTATAATTTGTTTCTGTACCACTGCCTCTAACATTTAGATTCAACAGATATTTATATATACTGGCTACAAGTCTAAACAAAACTTAATGACAGTAAAACATTATTGTGTAATGCATGCCATGGTCATATCGAGGATTTTTTTAAAAGAGAAGGTGTGCAATTCCAGAAAGCCGAAAGCGTAATAAATATTGCAGAGCAGAGCAAGTTGGTTTTATTCTAAAAAAAATCTCCAAAATCATAAGAACCATGATTTATAATTAGTTGACTAACTTTCACAACTTCAGATAAAGGGCTTCATTTTATACCAAATCTTCTAGTTGTTTAAGGGGCTTAAGTTGCTGAGCGTTCTAAGTTATATAAGTTCATTTACTGTATCGCTAGCTGTCAACATTGAGGTTGTGCTAGCTGTCAACATTGAGGTTGTGCGTTGGAACCCGGCCTGCACATATCAGGTGTGTTTCAAATCTGATCTTAATTGACTCAAAATTGTAAAGATTAGAATTGTCAGTTTCTCTATGAGCAGTATCCATCTGGTTTCCTCCATCTATAAACAATAACTTCCATGATATTTTAAAATAGTGGGGTCAAACATGAATGTCATCAATCAATCAATCTAGTGGTTTTTAAATAGTCTATTTTATAGGGTTGTTGACTTACTAGGCTGTAAGGTGGTACCTAACACTACAGGGAGATAACTCTGTAAAATCAGCTGAACGTTTTAATTACGTTGCGTTGTTAAGAGAATATTAAGTTTCTCAATGGTCAAACTGCTATATAACCAGTGTAATTTTTCTGATAAAATGGTTGGTTCAAATTTTTTGAAATTTTCATATTTTTGTCAAAGGGTCAAAGTAAATACTTTCTCAAAATTTTATGAAAATTAAACGAGCCAAATTGATTTTAGTGAAAGTGTTAGGTACCACCTTAAGTAAGACTAAATGCCAAAATCTCACAAAATCTTTCCCCATTTGATTGGCATATTCTAGAGCACAGACATTTCAGTGAAATATTTCTCATAGATGGCATTTTTTGTCCGTCTTAACAAAAAGCATTTAAAGAAAAAAAATGTGAATATGAAGCCACTGTTATGTCATCTTCGAAATCCTTCCGCAAATATCAGCATACTCCAAATTATTAATTTAAATCAGAAACTGAGAAAGATCAGTAGTTTCGCTTCTATTACATGTAATTGAATTTAGTGATTTCCATAAACCCATAAAAGTGACGTCTGCTTTGCAATATCTTGGAATGAAATATTGGTACTTTCAGTGAATAAGGTATTGTCCTTTAAATAGATTTAGTAAGTTTTTTTGGAATTATTTCATATTATTGAGTCAATTCTAGAGATATTTCAAAATCCATATGCCATTTCTTTTGATTTCCTTTTCTTTAATATAGTTATATTAAGAATCATGCATTTTAAATTTATTTTAGTTTGTTTGTTTCATTTACTTTTTATGTTAACATTTAGAGAAAATTGAGTCCTATTATAGATTATTTGACGTCAATGCATGTTAATAATATTTCCTAAGGATAGGTGAAATGTATTTTTGTTTGTTTAAAATTCTCTAGACAAAACAGAATGGAAGTGTACAGAAAAAAACTTAAGAGTAGCATCTGGTTAAAATTGCATTCTATGCCTTGGGTCCATGATTTTATTGATAAATTTTGAGAGTGTTTTTTCATTTAAAACTGACTTAATTACTGTAGATTCATTATTATTCGTTGGATACTAACCCCGAGAAACACAAATTCAAATTTCCAACAAAATACAAATTTTTTTATGAAGATTTTTGAAAAACCGATGAAATCCAATATCCAAGAAACTGCAAATTTATCTCAATCCACGAAAATTGGTGAATCCACAGTTTGTGAAGTATGATATAGCAGTTTTTAACCTAAATTATCAAACATATATTAGGCCTTTTAGTTTTCTCATTCGAAATTTTTACATTTGTCATTTCGAGGCGTTTTATAGATGACTATGCTGTTTGGGCTTTGCTCTTTGTTGAAGGCCATACAATGACCTATAACTGTTAATCTCTGTGTCATTTGGTCTCTTGTTGAGAGTTTTCTCAATGACAATCGTACCACATCTTCTTTTATATATGCCAGTACATTGTGGATTCATTTTTGTCAAGCCTGCAACTTTTGTCGCTGATAGCTCGACATAGGGATAGTGATCAGGCTGGGGCGACGGTGGTGTTAGCTAACTTCTTTTAATCTTTATTTTTAGAAGGTGGAAGACCGGGATGCTTCAAACTTTTTATATGGATGCCTCATGTTACGAAGTTTCCGTCAGTCACATGTCCCTTGACCTCATGTTCATGGTTCAGTGACTACTTGAAAAAAAAGTTAAGATTTTTTTGTAATGTTAAATTCTCTCTTATTATTAGTAATAGGATTACTATATTTGGTATGTGCGTACCGTACCTTGCAAGGTCCTCATGTCCGTCAGACAGTTTTCATTTTGACCTTGACCTCATTTTATGGATCAGTGAACAAGGTTAAGTTTTGGTGGTCAAGTCCATATCTCAGTTACTATAAGCAATAGGTGTAGTATATTCGGTGCATGGAAGGACTGTAAGGTGTACATGTCCAACTAGCAAGTGTCATCTGACCTTGATCTCATTTTCATGGTTCAGTGGTTATAGTTAAGTTTTTGTGTTTTGGTCTATTTTTCTTATACTTTATGCGATAGGTCTACTATATTTGGTGTATGGAATGATTTTAAGGTGTACATGGCTAGCTGGCAGGTGTCATCTGACCTTTCCCTCATTTTCATGGCTCAGTGGTCAAAGTTAAGTTTTTGAGTTTTAGGTTTTTTTTCTAATATTATATGCAAACGGTCACCTATATTTGGTGTATGGAAATATTTTATGATCTATATGTCAGTCGCATAGGTTTTATTTGACCTTGACCTCATTTTCATGGTTCATTTCTCAGTGGTAAGTTTTTGTGTTTTGGTCTGTTTTACTTAAACTATAAGCTATAGTTCAACTATATTTGTTGTATGGAAGAATTCTTAGCTGTACATGCCTGCCTGGCATGATTCATCTGACCTTGATCTCATTTTCATGGTTCATTGGTCAATGTTTAGTTTTCTTGGTTAATGTTAAGTTTATGTGACAGTTGAAATAAAGCTTTATATTTAGGACTATCAATATAATATCAATGATAAGTAAAGAAGGCAAGACATTTCAGCATGTGCACTCTTGATTTTGGTTGTCACCAGTTTTCATGGAGATAAATGTTTTTAATGTTGGGGACTGTTTTTTTTTTAAATTCTGCATACATTTTTAGCCTATAGTAAATTTGTATTTCCTTAAAGTCTTGATACCATAATTGCTGAGGTTGCACTGAAATGTAAAACTATCTCATATGTAATATAATTTGTTATAAATTGCACTTTAAGAGATATTTATGGAATAACACAAAAGACTTTTATTTCAAAGTATTATAGTTTTTTATCTCACCTGGCCTAAAAGGCCATGTGAGCTTTTCTCATCACTTGGCATCCGTCGACGTCGTCATCTGTTGTCGTTAACAATTTTTCAAACATCTTCTCCTCTGAAACTACTGAATGGATTTGAATGAAACTTAGCATGATTGTTCCTTAGATTATCCTGCACAAAGTGTGTGCTTCGATTTTTGATCCGTCAAAAAACATGGCCGCCGTTACTTAAAATAGAACATAGGGGTCAAATGCAGTTTTTGGCTTATATCTCAAAAACGAAAGCATTTAGAGCAAATCTGACATGGGGTAAAAATGTTCATTAGGTCAAGATCTATCAGCCCTGAAATTTTCAGATGAATCAAACAAACCATTGTTGGGTTGCTGCCACTTAATTGGTAATTTTAAGGAAATTTTGCAGTTTTTGGTCATTATCTTGAATATTATTATAGATAAAGATAAACTGTAAACAGCAAAAATGATCAGCAAAGTAAGATCTACAAATAAGTTAATATGACCAAAATTGTCAATTGACCCCTTAAGGGGTTATTGTCCTTTAATGACAATTTTTCACAATTTGTTCATCATATTTGCTAACTTTAAAAAATCTTCTCCTCTAAAACTACTAAACCAAATTCAACCAAACTTCAACTGAATGATCAGTAGGGTGTATAAAATAAAGTTTGTGCTTTATTTTTTATTTCGTCAAAAAACATGGCCGTCATGGCTAAAAATAGAACACAGGGTAAAATGCAGTTTTTGGCTTATATCTCAAAAACTCCAGCATTTAGAGCAAATAAGACAAGAAGTTAAAGTATTTATTAGGTCAAGGTCTACCTGTCCTGAAATTTTCAGCCGAATTGGGTAACTGGTTTTTCAGGTATATAATGCCCCTGAATTGATGATTTTAAAGAAATTTTGCAGTTTTTGGTTATTATCTTGAATATTATTATAGATACAGATAAACTGTTAATAGCAAAAATGTTAAGCAAAGTAAGATCTACAAATAAGTCAATTTGACCAAAATTGTCAATTGACCCCTTAAGGAGTTATTGCCCTTTAAAGACTTTTTTCACAATTTGTTCATCATGTTGACTTACTTTAAAAAATCTTCTCCTTTGAAACTGCTGTATCAATTTCAGCCAAACTTAGGCTAAATGAGTTTCAGAGTATCTAGTATAAATTTTATATTTCATTTCCTTGTATGTCAGAAACATAGCTCCTATGGCTAAAATAGAACATAGGAGAAAATGATTTTTTTTTTGCTTTTGAAGAAAATAAGACGATTCAAAGAACATTTAAATAAATTGAAAAGCCAAAATAATCATTGATGAGAGATTTAACCAAAAAAATTAAGGTGAGCGATTCAGGCTCTTGAATGGTTTTACACTAGTTATTTTGGGGCCCTTTATAGCTTGTTGTTCGGTGTGAGCCAAGGCTCCGTGTTGAAGGCCGTACTTTAACCTATAATGGTTTAATTTTTGAATTGTTGTTTGGATGGAGAGTTGTCTCATTGGCACTCACACCACATCTTCCTATATCTATCTTGAGAGCCTCTTGTTTCTGAATTATAATATATTGAATTTATTCCCATATGTGACATCTCTATATATCCAATCTTCCTATAAAAACATTATCAAATCTTCAACGTGATGCAACTAATTGTGTTCATTGATACAACAGTAAATTTCCAGAAAATGCGAATTCATGAAATTATTTTGCAAATGTCAGCTAATGATATATAGAATAGTAAAATACACATAAAACAATGTAATACAGTATTTATGAGTATTTTATTGATAATTACACCGGTTTCTTCTCTATTATACTTCATAAGAAATATTTATTGTGAGAAAAACAATATTTTTATGTGTTATGATAAGGGGTGTCTAATATGCCATTCATGGGTTTCGAAGTATATATAATTTATTATAATGAATGAGTTTTTTACAATGTTTTTTGGCAGCGTAATGTTAGATCATTAGTTGATGTCTGTCATATCTGTTTTTCAATAATATTTTTACCCAATAAGGGCATGTTTTTTTATTCCTTTGCATTGATTTACAGTTTAGGACCAATTGCATCTAAACTTGGCTGAAATCGTCAGTTGGTTTGCTGACATCATCAGTTGGTTTTGTAAAATGTTTTTTAATGCACTGTTAAAGACACAGGGATTAAGGAGAAATTGAAAAGAGGTATAATACATGTACTTAAGTTTTACAATAGTAATGTTTTGGGACCCTTTAAGCTTTCTGTTTGGTGTGAGCAAAGGCTTCCTACATGTACTTAAGGTAGATTCACTGTAAACCCTCATTTTAGATACTACTTAGCCAAAGGGGAAAAAAGGGGAGGGTAACAACCTTGACCCTTGACTGATTTAATATTGAGGGTTTACCACTATTTGATGACAATATGCATGTATCATTTTAAAATCCATATCTGTGTGTTAGTAAAGTACAAAGCAATGTTTTTATTCAATACATGTTTTTGTCATCAATTCATTATGAAATAATGGTCTCATTGGCGCTCATACCACATCATCTTATATCTACGTGTATTGTTATTAGACTGTGCTGCTTCTTTTTAAACTTTCAACAACTGAGGACATGTAAATGAAGGCTGACTATGCGGTATGGGCTTTGCTCATTGTTGAAGGCCGTACGGTGACCTATAGTTGTTAATGTCTGAGTCATTTTGGTCTTTTGTGGATAGTTGTCTCATTGGCAATCATACCACATCTTCTTTTTTATACAATTACAAAATTTCAATTCTTATGAAGTGTCAGGTCATAATCAGGATATACTGTTAGGAAGGGTGAATAACAAAAGTTTATAATGGTTGAATATAAAAGTGCAAAAACCAAGTATACTTCAATTTATCGATCTGCATTTTGACATTTTCATTGAATCTTTTACAGTAATTGAGAATGTGTTATTAACACAAGCATTGTGTGTGAGACAGTTTAATGTTTTATTAACATAATGTGAATGCGAGAGAAATTTGATAGACCTTCATTTTCCCATGAATATGCCATTTACAATGGAAAAAAAAAACTTGTTTTATTCATTAATTGTGAATTTGCTGGACCAGATTTTCATTAGGCCACCCTTGAAAACTCTTTGTCTGATGTCTATGCCTGGTAGGTAGATAGGGATTTATTCTTTTTGGCAAAAAACGTAAGTTTCATGTTGAAGACCAGCAGGAAAATATCTTTAGAATAAGAATTAAAACTGATTTGTGCATAATGTTTTTGGGGTATATATGTGCTGGTTTATTTGGTACCAAAGCACCATCTACAATTTAAATTTTATTTTTGGTTTAGAGCTTGACAATTGTCCGTAGTTGAAGAAATTATGTTGTTCTCTCTTAGACAGACCTCTATTTCTCCTCTGGTTATTTGTGTCCTTGGGTTGCTGTCTCCTTGACATTATATACACCCACATCTCAAACTACAAGTACTCTTAATTCAGTAATGTTTTTATTAATGGGAAAATTGTAAATAGGATGATCATAGCAATGATTTAGACATTGACATTTAACTATATCATATGAATACAAATTACACTAATTAATCTTTCATTTATCATACTGTGGTTTGTTAAAAGATTGGCAATACTGAATGAACGCGGTCATTGGATTCTAAATTAACAGTTTGTTTTTGATTTTTGTGATGCTTTGCTTATGTGTAGAACTTTTTGTGCTAACTTAGTTTATACTGATGTGATACATAAATAGTTTCGATATACTTTTTAATGAAATAAGGGAGATAATTTTCTACTTATTGTGAAGTAAATTTCTTCCTGTCTCATATGATAGCTTCTTGCACACTGATTCCAAAAATATATAGTTTCTATGTCATTTTGCCTCAAAATCAGGATATTTTTGACACTTTCTGTTGATCAAAAGTCAGTCCGAGTCTTGAGTGATAAGTAAATGAATTCAAATAACAACATGTATGAATTTTTAGTACTTTTTCATTAAAAAAGTGCAAAAATAACTACTTCCGGTTTTCTCAAGGTCACTTCCGGTTAACATTTTTCAATTGCAATGATTTTTTTCTCCAGATTTCATTTTTAACTTGGGCTGTAGTATATGTAAAAAAAAAATCTTCTTACTTGAATTCATTAAGTGGCTACACGCATGCTACTCACTGAATTTTTTCACTAGCAAAATTTCCTCTGCAGGATTTTAAAATAAGTTGAATAATTAGCAACATTATAGAGGCAACAAAATCAGATGCTTGTTACTAGTAACTGAAGCTAGTTTATGAACTTGATTATGAAAAAAAACAACAGCTCATGGTTAGAAAGATAACACTTGAGAACGTGACTTCAAGCTTGTTTTTGAACTTGCTGCTAAAAAAATTTGTATGTAATGTTTAGAAAAGGAGTGGAAACTGAAGCTTGTATTTGAACTTGTTTAGTACTTTTAGAACTGTGTTATAAATATAAGAAGAAACCAAAAAAAAAATTTTTTGTCTGCCAAATTTTTTCAATATAACCCTAAGGACAGAAAAAGAAAATAAAATAATGCTTCTAAAATTCAAGTTCCTTTGCAGAATAGTTAACTGAAGATTTGTGATGAAGTCCATTTATCAAAAAAATACCATAAATCATATTCATTTGATATAAAGAACAATAATTTAATAAACCAAAACTGAATAAATGAGGATATTTAATTTGCAAAGGTGAGTTATAAATACCTCTGCAATCCCTGTGTCTCTGAGTACGGAACACCAGCAAATCTATTTGTAAACTATTTTTGCACTTCTCACCGAATTACTGTAAAAAACACACTTTTATTTGAAAGCCTTGTTTTCTTTTTCTTTTAACAATAAACTTATTATTTTCAGGTTGAGTAACTGTGTATATTACAGAATGGTACGATTAAATATTGCTGTTAAGATGAAAACAGAGATTTTAGAATAAAGGTATTTAAGTTGTTCTTTTTTAACCTTGAGTGCTGAGATGAAATTTGAGAAAATGTCAAAATTTAACTTGTACAAAAGTGGATGTCAAATAATGGCTTATACAATAGTAAACATATCTTCTTTTCTTTCCAAATCTGGCCGACAGGTAGGATGGCATTATTATTTATTGTCATGAAAGGGTCAATAACAAGGTCATCTTACTTAACTATACTTATGTGACGAGATCTTTAATTTGCTTACACAAAGAATTTTTTTTCTTTAGAATAGAAAAATTATTTCTTGTCTGTCATGAAAGGTCCTTCAACAAGTTCATCTTACTTAATTAACTATACTTGTGACAAAATTTTCTTTTCTTACGTAAAGCGAAACTTTTGGTAAAAGGGAAAATTATTTCTTGCCATGATCAAAAGGTCCAGTAGCAAGTTCATCTTACTTCTGTCTGGGACTCTTATACTAACTATATTTTATGTTCCAGCTTCCATGTATAATATATACTTGTGATGAAATCTTTTCTTTTCTATTAGAAATCTTACACATTGTATTTCTTTTGGTAGAATGGCAAAGTTATTGGTCCAATAAAAAGTGCATGTTACTAAACTATACATTTGATAAGATTTTTTTCTTTTCTTACACAATGCATAACTTTTCAGTAGAATAGAAAAAAATATATTATTGTTATGAGTTGTGCAATAACAAGTGCATGTTAATAAACTATACTTGTGATATTTTTTTTTCATTAGAAATCTAGCACAATGCATTTCTTTTGGTCAAATGGGAAAATCATTTTCCGACATGAGAGGTCCAAGAACAAGTTCATCTTATTGCTTTCTAGCACAATGCGTGTATTTTTGGTAGTATGGAAAAACATTATTGTTATGAATGCTCCAATAACAAGTTCATGTTACTAAACTATTCTTGTGATGAAATTTTTTATCATTTAAAATCTAAACACAATGTTACTTTTTCATCAAATATGAAAATCAATTGCCGTCATGAGAGCTCCAATAACAAGTCCAACTTTACTTGTGACGAAATCTTTTCTTTTCTAACACGTACAATGCATGTCTTTTCAGTAGAATGAGAAAGTTATTTATAGTCGGGAGAGGTGCATTAACCAGTCGTATTTTTCTTGATTGAGCCAGAATTACGTATATCTTTGCTCCTGACGTAAAAGAAAATATCCTATCATACCCTTCATTACTTTTGTAATAACATTCAGAAACTTGATCTCCGTTAACACGAATAGGACACAAAAGCCTTTTATTTGAATACAAAATAAACTAGTATTGAATTTAATAGATGAAATGTTAAAGGTCATGTTTTTTTTAAACAGCCTTGAGTTAAGGTAAGATATAGTGGGTGGTCACGCTTGAATGAATGTCACAGGGTGATCTATAAAAAATTTATGTCGCAGTCATAATGAATTGTAATGTTGCCAGCTCGCTTTGGGGACAATTTGGAAAAGTGTCATTAAAGCAATAACATATTTGCTTTCCTTCTAAATGGAAAATTAAAATCAAATGAGTAAATAGTTTGTGTGAATATAAAGTTTGGGTTTTTAAATCAAAATTCAAAAGTGCAAATATGAACAAAACAGTAAAATTGGGTCATTCTTGATATTAAATCGGTGTTTATTAAAAAAAAAAAAAGAAGCTTTGAAAAAGTGTTCATTGTGCTATTAAACTAATACATTTGTATTATTATATTTATTAAAGAGAATTTGCCATAAATGCTTTAAGAGCACTTCTTTCATAAAACTAACGTTTAGACTAAATGCTTTGGATTGATGAGCCTGTTAGTTTTGAAGAAACAAATGTGAAAAACAAGTTTGTGACAACAGGTTTTGGAAGCAAAAATAAAAGGTTGGTAAATTGTATAGCTATTAGAAACTAAAACCAGCTTAGAGGCAACAATTATATGTCCTAGCAATCAAGTTTTATAATTAGACCCCAACAAGTGTAAAGCTATTTTTATGGAAATGGTCAGTCAATATAAAATTTATCTGGAGCTATAATACTTGATATAGGAAGATGTGGTATGAGTGCCAATGAGACAAATCTCCATCCAAGTCACAATTTGTAAAAAAGTAAACCATTAAAGGTCAAAGTACGGTCTTCAACAAGGAGCCTATATTTGTTTCTTTTTTAAAACAAAAAAAAACAAGGATATAGGGTATGACAACAAGTGAATTACAAATCATCGGATTAAAAGACAAAAAAATGTGAAAAATTAATTTCTTTTTTGTTTTTTTTGTTTTTTCTAAGTTTGGATTACTGTTTTAATGAAGACTTGAAGAGCCATGATCTTTATTTTATTATTGGTAAACAATTTACTGCTACATGATCACTAGACGTATGTCAAATTTGCAAAGTAAATTAGTTCAGTGGCCGACTATTAGCTTTGCTAATATTGTGTACATTGATAGCAAGGTTAAATGTATATATATATAGGCTCAGATAATGTAATTCATTGCTTATAATAGGAACTTGAGTGGATTAAATTGTAAAAATAAACCATTCTCATTTCTATATAATCTGATTATTTTAAAGGTTTCTCATGTTTCAATGCCGAATTGACTAATTTAGTTTAATAATATTTTCATTTTGTCTAACGGTAGTTGTAAATGAATTTGTGATTTGACGTCACTGTAACATATTTTTCATACGTAATTGAATAAGGTAATTGTTTTATTCAAGGTTGTTATTTCCCCTGGGAGCATAAGTTGAATGGATCGTGTAAATACTTAAATTTTAAATTATAGTCGTGTCTGGCTCTATTAGAACTATAAATTGTATTTGTATGATTTTGGCAGTTTTTACAGCTATATTTTCAAGAGGTTCAATATAGAGTTATTTTTCCCCAATTTTGTGTTTCATTTGTATTTCTTGTTGTATTGGAGACGTAAATTTTCAGGGTTTTTTTAATTTCAGTTTTACTTCAAATTCTTTCAGCAGATGAATGATTCCTATATGAAAATAATTCTGTATGTTACTTTGAGATAAAGAACCGCAATGAAAGTTTGTTAATTGTGATTTTCTCTTTTTTAATACCAGATAAAAATAAGAAGATGTGGTATGATTGTCAATGAGACAGTTATCCACTAAAGACCAAATGCAGTGCTCAATGTAGGCCTTCAACAAAACCTGTACCTATACCTAAGGCCACAATTAAAAATATTTTGGTTTGCCCAAACCCTACCCAAGGTTGAGACAGTGGGTAGGTAGGTAGGCATTTTTTTAAATTTTTTTTTAAAGAAATTTACGTGTCGGATGTTTATTAGTCTTCATGACTATCTGATTAAAAAAAAATCTTCAAATCAGGACAATAAAAGATTTGAGTAGGCAGCTTTTTTCTGGGTAGGTAGGGTTTGGGCAAACAAACCTATTCTTTTTTATGGCCTAAGAAAGCTATACAAGGCCAAAGGAGCAATGTCATCTAAGTTTGCAGGAAGTGCAGGGTTAAGCTATAGGCATGTTTGAACCAGATATTGAATGTGTATTGCATATTTATATGGATTCCAAATGTTATTTGACAGACATAAATAGCTAATAAATGTGAAGAAAATGTGCATGTCGTGCAGATACAGAAATTTTGATGTATCGTGAATCACTGCATGTTTCTTGCACTCAAAATAGAAACAATGATTTCTTATTAATTTTATCTATATTCATGGATATTATAAAGGACATCACATATAATATACATAGGCATATTTAGAGGATTGGCAATTAACCTGCTCCTTATCTAAGATTTTTTTTTAACTTCAGGGTCAGAGCCCATTCATCAAACTGCTTAAAAACGAAAAATATAGTGGCACCCAGTTTTAAAAAATTCTGGGTCACTGACATATAATATGCCAATAAAAGGGAAAGAATTTGCAACTTATTTAGCCTTAAGTTATTTAAGGGATAATAAAGTTTTTCAGGGGAAAACAGCTATTGCATATATAAAATCATTATAACCATAATTTATTCGTAAGATACGACTTTTTGTAGAATTTGTGGGCATAGGTTAACCACAAATTTGAATGTTCAAGGAAGTTTAAATTATCAATATGCTTGTTTAATTATATTTATATATAAATATGTCTACTTTGAAAACCACAAAATCCAAATTTTTTCCTCAAGCCAGGAAAATTTAAACGAGTTCACAAAAATAAATGAGTCCACAGTAAAGCTTTGAATTGGACAACAGGAGACTAGAAAAAATAAGTTGTACCAGTTACCGAGAGAATCAAATTGAAAATACTTTTTCTGGTTGATAATATATTTCTTTTGATATTTGTTGTTACTAAGTGTAATTGATCTAAAAAGAAACAATGAAAGTTCAGCAAAATTTTGCTCATAAATCACAATCAAAATTGTTCTTGTCTGAATCATAGCTTCATGGTGTCGAACATAAATGTATAAAGTTTAAAATAAAATATATAAAGTTTAAAATAAAATATATAAAGTTTAAACGAAAATATATAAAGTTTAAACTAAAATATATAAAGTTTAAACTAAAATTTATAAAGTTTAAACTAAAATATATTAAGTTTAAAATAAAATATATAAAGTTTAAACTAAAATATATAAAGTTTAAAATAAAATTTATATAAGGTTTAAAATAGCTGTCTTCTGTGTATGAATGATTTTCAGGAATTTCAATTCCGATTAGTAACAATTATACTTTGTACAAAAAAATCTTGTTGATGATTATTTTGTATATTTTCAATTATTTTTATGCCCCACCTACGATAGTAGAGGGGCATTATGTTTTCTGGTCTGTGCGTCCGTTCGTCTGTTCGTCCTTCTGTTCGTCCGTCCGTCTGTTCGTCCGTCCGTTCGTCCGTCTGTCCCGCTTCAGGTTAAAGTTTTTGGTCAAACTTTTGATCTTTCTAATTTTAAAGCCAAATTAAACTTTTGACCCCAATTTCACGGCCCACTGAACATAGAAAATGAAAATGCATGTTTCAGGTTATAGTTTTTGGTCAAGGTAGTTTTTGATGAAGTTGAAGTCCAATCAACTTGAAACTTAGTACACATGTTCCCTATGATATTATTTTTCTAATTTTAATGCCTAATTATATTTTTTATCCAATTTTACGGTCCATTGAACATGGAAAATGATAGTGGGAGTGGGGCATCCGTGTACTTTGGACACTTTCTTGTTTGTTTTTACCTACAGGTACCTCAAGATTTTTAAAAGAGTCATTAATTGAAAATTGAATGAAAGAAGTACATGTATCTTTGTCATTTGATTGAACTGTGGTGGATGATGTCTGATAGATTGATCCTTATCCAATATAAAAACAGATCCTTATCCAATATAAAAACAAGATGATGTAGTATGATTGTCACCGATGAGATAACTATACACAAAAAAAAGAATTCTCTAAATCACTTTTGTCTGGTAGTCCTTGAAGAAAATATGAAGGTCCTCATTATCATTTGATTTCTATTGTAAATTACTAGTCCAAATAATTATGACGTCTGGCAAGGCTGTTTTAATTTTTTTCTGGGACGCCTTCCTACACCTTCATAGTTTTAAAAGTCTGAAGTCAGTGAAGACAGAAATTATGAATGTCAAATTGAAAATAAAAAATTATATTAGTTGTAAAATACAAATTTGGTCAGTTAAAAGAAAAATTCAATTAGAACTATTCTGATTTTAGGATATTTAAAAAAGGGTCTTCATTTGTAAAATTATAATTTTTAGTCCAATTTTTATTTATTTATTTTTTTTGGGGGGGAGGGGACTTTCTATTTATTCCTTTTATGAGATACTCAACTTTCTCTTTTCTTTATTTTCTAATTTCTCTATTATTTTCTATTCTGACAATCCCCCTGTCATGAAAGAGGAAATAGAAACAATTTTCAAATTATGAAAAAATGACAGTAGAAATAGATTACAATATGCTGCTAGGGATTTTATAAATCAGTTTGAAATAATTGTATATGTTGTAACACATATAACAAACGAGTGGGTTATGATTGTAAAATGCTGGAAGGAAATTTTACTCCGTAATTGCTTCCAATGTACTTTATAATCTTTGACTGATTATCTGACAAAAGGAAGGATTGTGGAATCTAAAATTATTGGAAAATTCAATGTCAGTTCAAAAATTTCTATGAAAATTGATGTTATTAATATTTTGTTCAAGGTCTTGTTTTTTTCTTTTTACAGAAGAAAATCATAACCTGTTTCCTGATTAATTGAGGGAAGAGTTCGGTGAAATATAGGGGCAAGAATTCCGACACTAGTTAACAGGAGAAAGAACAGGAATAACAGTATCATGGTAGTTTTTAAACAAGTGCGATTATATATAATGCTCTTCATAAACAAAATAAGACCAATATTTTAGTGTTTTTTTTTATTTAATGCTTTGTGAAAAAATAGGAGCATAAATTTATCACCTTGTCCTTGTCTGCTTTAGGTCTTAGATAAATGCTCTCTGAATGAAATCTTGAGTCCCCTGGTTTAATTATAATGCAACTTAAATCAATGAAAGATACAGGGGCTAGACAGGGAGAAGTCTGTGGATTTAAGTGTAAATATGTCAGTTTCCAGATTGCTGAAAATGGAGGATCACTATTTAGATTGCAAAAATAGATATATTTGTAGAGAGCAATTAAGGAAGGGAATAACTGTTTAGATCGCAAAAGAATAAGGATTATTAATTAAATCAAAGTGATATGGTTATTTTTTAAACATAATGGTACTAAACTTGTACTGTAAATTATGGATTCATATTCGGATCTTAGGGGCCTTGACCCCCCCCTTTTTGTGAAAACAAATGGATTTTTTTTAATGACCTTGACTGGCTATACAGCCCTTGCACGGTCAGCAAATTTTGTGGGAAACATTTGGTTGATTATATAGAGAATCACTGAAGTGTGCCCCAACCCCATCCCCCCTTATGAAAAGTTCTGGATTTGCCACTGGGATTCATATTTTTAGCTCACCTGGTCCGAAGGGCCAAGTGAGCTTTTCTCATCACTTTGCGTCCGTCCTCTGTCGTCGTCCGGCGTCGTCTGTTAACTTTTACAAAAATCTTCTCCTCTGAAACTACTGTGTCAAATTTAACAAAACTTGGCCACAATCATCATTGGGGTATCTAGTTTAAAAAATGTGTCTGGTGACCTGGCCAACCAACCAAGATGGCCGCCATAGCTAAAAATAGAACATAGGGATAAAATGTAAATTTTAGCTTATATCTCTGAAACCAAAGCATTTAGAGCAAATCTGACATCAGGAAAAATTACTTATCAGACCAAAATCTATCTGCCCTGAGATTTTAGGATGAATTGGATAACCCCTCGTTGGGTTGCTGCCCCAAAATTTGTAATTTTAAGGAAATTTTGCAGTTTTTGGTTATTATCTTGAATATTATTATAGATAGAGATAAACTGTAAACAGCAATAATGTTCAGCAAAGTAATTTAAGATCTACAAAAAAGTCAGCATTACCAAAATGGTCAGTTGACCCCTTAAGGAGTTATTGCACTTTATAGTCATTTTTTGTCAATTTTTCATCAATTTTTGTTATCTTGTACAAAAATCTTCTCATCTGAAACTACTGGGCCAAATTCAACCAAACTAGGCCACAATCATCATTGGGGTATTTAGTATAAAAAATTTGTCCGGTGACCGGGACAACCAACCAAGATGGCCACCATGGATAAAAATAGAACATAGGGGTAAAATGTAGATTTTGGCTTATATCTCTGAAACCAAAGCATTTAGAGCAAATCTAACAGTGGTAAAATTATTAATCAGGTCAAGATCTAACTGCCCTGAAATTTTCAGATGAATTGGAAAAACAGTTGTTGGGTTGCTACCCCAAAATTTGTAATTTTAAGGAAATTTTGCAGTTTTGGGTTATTATCTTGAATATTATTATAGATAGAGATAAACTGTAAACAGCAATAATGTTCCGCAAAGTAAGATCTACAAAAAAGTCATCATTACCAAAATGGTCAGTTGACCCTTTAAGGAGTTATTGCCCTTTATAGTCATTTTTTGTCAATTTTTCAGACCTGAATCAGGCAACCCATTGTTGGGTTGCTGCCCCGGAATTGGTAATTTTCAGAAAATTTCACAGCTTTTGGTTATTATCTTGAATATTATTGTAGATAGAGATAAACTGTAAAACAGCATTGATGTACAGCAAAGTAAGATCTACAAATAAGTCAACATGATCAAAATGGTCAATTAACCCCTTAAGGAGTAATTGCCCTTTATAGTAAATTTTGAACAATTTTCATAAATTTTGTAAATTTTGTGTATTTTTATTAGTTTATGATAGGCACATAAACCAAGGTGAGCGACACAGGCTCTTTAGAGCCTTTAGTTTACATGTGACGAAGATGTCGATTGAATGTCATTACAGCCTTTTTTCGCAATTTTTCAGCAATCTACAGAATATTAAATATTAACTTGTCATAATTGATTTTATCTACCTATCCTCAGGAAAGTAGGATAATTTTAATTTTATTTACTAACATGCTTTATCCTACAGCAAAAGTTTTTTCCACAAATATGATTTTACGTGTGGCTGAACATTTTAATTTTGTAAATATTTCCTTTCCCACCAGTTAAAGGTCAGAATCGTGATCGATGTGGGTGATGCTTTTTCATCATTCTTGTTTACTGTTCAAATGAAATTATACATTATTATTTTCATTAAAAAGACTACCCCTTTAAAAAGTTCATATAAACCCGCCAGTGATTTAAAGTTGATGTTAGCCTTGGATTATTAATTATCTATTTTAAATGTCAAAGTTAAACTAACGGTCATATTTAAAAATCATACACGTTCTTGGTTTCTGACTCTAGGCAAGCTGCCTCTTATTTGTATCAAATTTAAAGTTATTGCTTTTTTTCAAATTTTAATGCCTACAAACTCATTAATTGTTTAGTTGAAAAAGTTACACAGTCTTAAATTGATGACCGATATAAAAACGTTCCTGATCCTTATACTAATCACAAAGTACACTGTAAACCAACTAAAAGGAGTAGGTTCAATAAGACCCCTTTTTGGCCCCAAAATATAACAGTTTTACAAAAGTATAAAAATGTAATCTTTTAGCTATTTATTGGACAGTAGATTGCTTCTGCTACGTAAATATGGGCTGTTTTTGACAATACAATGCACATATATCGGGTACTAACATCATTAAGTCCTGCAAAATTACTGAAATGTTCACAATTTGAGCATTTTAGTTAAATTTTAGACGGTTTCCGTCTAAAATGAAAGTGGCCGCATTCGTGTTCATTCATAATATTGAAATGTAAGTTGTATTTGATGATAATACACAACATATATAAAGGTTGAGGATAAACACAGATGCAGCCACTTTCATTTTAGACAAAAACCATCTGAAAAGTGACGTTTTTTGGCATATTTGATAGATTTTTATACGACCGAAAAATTTGAAAAAATTTTCGTCGTATATTGCTACCACGTTGGCGTCGTCGTCTGCGTCGCGTCGTCGTCTGCGTCGTCGTCGTCGTCGTCGTCGTCCGAATACTTTTAGTTTTCGCACTCTAACTTTAGTAAAAGTGAATAGAAATCTATGAAATTTTAACACAAAGTTTATGACCACAAAAGGAAGGTTGGGATTGATTTTGGGAGTTTTAGTCCCAACATTTTAGGAATTAGGGGCCAAAAAGGGCCCAAATAAGCATTTTCTTGGTTTTCGCACTATAACTTTAGTTTTAGTAAATAGAAATCTATGAAATTTTGACATAAGG
The DNA here is from genome assembly GCA_019925275.1 of Mytilus edulis. Lineage (NCBI taxonomy): Eukaryota > Metazoa > Mollusca > Bivalvia > Mytilida > Mytilidae > Mytilus > Mytilus edulis. The sequence continues at coordinate 18,627,010 of CM034357.1, forward strand.
TTTATGACCACAAAGGAAAGGTTGGGATTGATTTTGGGAGTTTTGGTTCCAACAGTTTAGGAATTAGGGGCCAAAAAAGGGCCCAAATAAGCATTATTCTTGGTTTTCGCACAATAACTTTAGTTTAAGTAAATAGAAATCAATGAAATTTAAACACAATGTTTATGACCACAAAAGGAAGGTTGGTATCGATTTTGGGAGTTTAGGTCCCAACAGTTTAGGAATTAGGGGCCAAAAAGGGACCCAAATAAGCATTTTTCTTGGTTTTCGCACCATAACTTTAGTATAAGTAAATAGAAATCTATGAAATTTAAACACAAGGTTTATGACCATAAAAGGAAGGTTGGTATTGATTTTGGGAGTTTTGGTCCCAACAGTTTAGGAATAAAGGGCCCAAAGGGTCCAGATTTAAACTTTGTTTGATTTTATCAAAAATTGAATAATTGGGGTTCTTTGATATGCCGAATCTAACTGTGTATGTAGATTCTTAATTTTTGGTCCCGTTTTCAAATTGGTCTACATTAAGGTCCAAAGGGTCCAAAATTAAACTTAGTTTGATTTTACCAAAAATTGAATCCTTGGGGTTCTTTGATATGCTGAATCTAAAAATGTACTTAGATTTTTTATTATTGGCCCAGTTTTCAAGTTGGTCCAAATCGGGGTCCAAAATTAAACTTTGTTTGATTTCATCAAAAATTGAATAATTGGGGTTCTTTGATATGCCAAATCTAACTGTGTATGTAGATTCTTAATTTTTGGTCCTGTTTTAAAATTGGTTTACATTAACTCATTGGCCCCTAAGAGATTTCTGGAAAATCAGGCATTTTCGAAAATTTGCAATAATATGCAAATTATATGCAAATTAGCAGACTCTTCATGCTGTAACTGCTGCTCATCTATTAAACTATGTATTGACATTTGGGGGCGGATGGCATGGGTGGGGGTGGGGCGGGAGGTGGAAGATTTTCTCATGGGTTTGAACCCACCCCCACTGAAAAATGGTCATTTTCCGTCTATTTTCCGATTTTAAAACGACCTTGAGAGGTGAACATTAACCAGACTGTGTTTCTGTGTCATTCAAGTAATACCCTATAGTTACAGCAGTCCATGCATGCTAACTGGGAGTATATGGGACTTAAGTGTCTTGCTGGCGAATTATTATCGTCAAGTCAGGTCTGCCTAAATGTCCGTTTTTACGGATTTTTGACAAAACGGTGACCTAGATTTTACAGACTAGATTCCTATTGGCCATATTATACCTCTTTGTGTTCATATACCACCTATGCATGCATTTACGATAATAGTGTATACCTACAATGACTACCAGTTAAGTAGTGGCCATCAACAGATGCCCACCCCCACCTGATTTTGGCTACTTTTCACGTTTTTCCGATTTTGAACTCTTAAACGGCTTTCAAAGTGCCATATTTTCATGAACAGACGTCTGACAAGAGGTAATGGACCATGAACTGCTTGGTTGAAGTCCCTACTATCATGACAGTTCAAGTTGGGCAATTCAAAAAAGGTATGGAGGGTCATACGTGCCATCAAAGAATGGTTGTCGCCATGACGCCTATATGCGTCATTAGGGGTTAATGGGTTAACGTCCGAAGGGTCCAAAATTAAACTAAGTTTGATTTTAACAAAAATTGAATTCTTGGGCCTCTTTGATATGCTGAATCTAAACATGTACTTAGATTTTTGATTATGGGCCCAGTTTTCAAGTTGGTCCAAATCAGGATCCAAAATTATTATATTAAGTATTGTGCAATAGCAAGAAATTTTCAATTGCACAGTATTCAGCAATAGCAAGAAATCTTCAATTGCACAGTATTGTGCAATAGCAAGAAATCTTCAATTGCACAGTATTGTGCAATAGCAAATATTTTCAATTGCACAGTATTGCACAATAGCAAGAAATATCTAATTGCACAATATTGTGCAATAGCAAGAAATTCCAATTGGATTTCAATTGGAGTTATCTTTCTTTGTCCAGAATAGTAGTTGAATCAACTTAAATCATTGTTTTATACAATATACAATGTATATTCACTTTTACTACCAACTGATAGATTAAAACAATCTTTACCATTCAGTGATAACAAGCACTTTTTTTACATTTTAATATTTTATGATGTATTTAAATGAGTAGTTATTGTTGCAAACTTCATTAGAAATTTGAATTGAGATCAGTTTTGAAATAAGGGAAAGGGGGATGTGAAAAAAAAATTGGAGGGTCAATTTTTTTCATTTCAGATTTCATAAATAAAAAGAAAATTTCTTCAAACATTTTTTTGAGAGGATTAATATTCAAGAGCATAGTGAATTGCTCAAAGGCAAACATTTTTTTTTAAGTTCATTAGACCACATTCATTCTGTGTCAGAAACCTATGCTGTGTCAACTATTTAATCACAATCCAAATTTAGAGCTGAATCCAGCTTGAATGTTGTGTCCATACTTGCCCCAACCGTTCAGGGTTCAACCTCTGCGGTCGTATAAAGCTGTGCCCTGCGGAGCATCTGGTTCATATTTAAGCTTGAATCGGAGTATTTTTAATGACTAAATTTGTAAAAATCTTTTACATAAACTAATTGAATCAATTTAAATAGACACTTAAGTGTTTAAAAAGTGTCCAAAATCTTTTGTTTGATGAAATTGAAATTTGAGGCCAAAATTGACCCTTACCGAACCTACTCCTTTAATAGGATCAGCTTGCATATGATAATTGAATAATCTAAAAAATCTGACAGCATCCTGCTCTTTATTAAGCACCATAGCAATTTATCAAGAATTTAGCAGTACACTTTTCCTTATGTATAACTAGTGCATGTCATATACAGTATTGCAGTTTAGAGAAAAGCACAAATAGTTTCAGAAAAAGCACCAAAAAAAAGCTCAGAGAAAAGCACAAAAAGCTTAGAGAAAAGCAAACAAAGAGCATAGATAATAAACAAAGAAAAGTAAATAGATTTATTATTAAAATTGAGCTGCAGGCTTTGGATTCAAAAGTTTATCCTGCCCGTACAGAAATTGCTAACAAAAGCACATAACTTTCACATGTGAAGCACATGAGATGCAAGTAAGAATTGTATGCAAATCAGGTTGCTCATATGTGCAGTTTGGTAGTTCATATGTGCCCACAAAAATCTAACATAATGCTCACATGTGCAATTCAAACCTCAGGTGAGCTTTTATCATCCATGTTAGTTTTATGTTAGTTTTGTACTTTGAAAAGTTTTTCCATTCTTCTAACCATTCAAAACTAACCTACATCATTGCTCATATGAGCTTTTTCAAAATGACATGCCCAGTCATGTACTTCCTGTAAATTCAAATTCATGAAAAGCATGCAATAAATGGAGGTAGATGGATATGGAAAATGTTAAGTCCTATATTGTGCTATTTGAAGAAAGACATTGTTGAAATCTGATAAAACCAGTGTGGCTGTGGTTAATTATTTGTAAGTTATCATTTCTATTTCATTATTTTCATTTTTGTGTCAGATTTTGAAATATATTACAATTTTAAGTCCTTTATGGGAATATATATACAGGTTGCTTCAAAATAAGTACTACATGTATAAAGATTTTTCCTTTTTAAACTTTTTGAAATACAGTACTTATTAATCAAACACATTCATTGTGAACTAAACTTGCAAGTCCCTCTATTAGTTTTATAATGTAATGTTATGTTTTTAGTCATGATCATGATTATTGTTTAAATAAAAAATAAAAAAAAAAAATGATATGAAAATCATAATTAACTGACAATAATTTAAGAATAACTCTTTTAACATGATGTATCAGTTATTTTATTTTCAACTGAATTATTTAAGATTTTCATTTAAATTTGAAAAATATTCCTTTTTTAAAGCAGCCATTTTGTTTTGGTCAACTATAATATTCACGTGTGCAACATGTGAGCAACTGCTCATATGAGCAATCTAATAAAATGCACATGTGAAACAAAAGCTCATATGAGCAGTTGCACGTGAGGTTTTTAACATGCAAATTAGGTTAGTTTCATATGTGCAATTTTTTTGCTCACAAAATGCTCACCTAATTTGCATGTTAAAAAACTCGTGTGCAATCATGTTAGTTTCTAACGTGAGCATCTTATGTGCAACTTATGTGCAACATGTTAGCACTTTTTGGTAAGGGTGGGGACTGCAACATTGTAGGTTCTTTTTGTTCATATAGCTCCTTATTAGACATGACTTTCATAATCCATATATTTTTCATTTGGGCTTTAAACGTTCCTGATGAAGGTTAATCTAGAAAAGCACTTCACATTTTCATTTGTAAATAGATTATTTTTATTAAAAAATCAAATCAACAAGTCGATTTATAAACATGGCCTAAAGTGTTATTTTATCAGATGAATGATATTACGTTGAAAGTTTAAAGAAAAAACAAATTATATTTTGATGTTACATATGGGTAGACAAATTATTTTTAAATGTCAGTGATACCTGGAAAACGTCACTACCCGCCATTAAAAGATTTCAATCTATTGTGAAGTAATCACGATACTGAAATTTCTACGTCACGTCATATTGTGTCGTCTTTAATTGTACGTCATTCAGGTATATCTAGTGCTTGTTTATTCACCTAGACATATAATATAATCATTTACAATACTATTTGTCGAAATTTGAAAAGAACACTGCACGTCAATTCGTAATTAAGTATAGAAATAGTCCTGGGAAATGATTTTTTCACAGATTCATTCTATAATTAGAATAATTAGGTCGGCTTATAGTATAGAAAGCTTGCCAAACCAAGATTAATTTCTTTTAAAAAAAAAGTTGATTTGAATGAGTTTCGTTCTTGTAATAGAAAATTAAATACTAAATTTGGAACTTGTTAACAATTATCCTTAGGCAGCAACCATTTGATTTTCTGGGGGGGGCTATGGTTTTTTTTTCTGTACAAACTTTTTTTTTCGCCTGTGGCGAAAAACAATCTATTTTTTTCGCGACAAGTCGAAAACAATTTTTTTCTTTCAATTTTAGCATTACATATAGTGGCAGCTGAAGGTGAAACAAACAATTTTTTTTCCTCAGAATCAAAAACAAATTATTTTTTTCTCCAAAAACTGGAAACAAACTTTTTTTTCCAAAAAAAAACCATAGCCCCCCCCAGAAAATCAAATGGTTGCTGCCTTAGGTTTATTTATTGTTAAATCATTGCAATTAATTGGCCTCCTTAAGGACTCCGAGGTTATCAAATGAAGTAAATGTACTAATTATTTTCCGAGCCTTCCTACTGAGAAGATAAATATGTGTCAATAATAACATACACATTAAGTTTAAACCTGCCGATTTATTAAAAAACGACTTATATATAAGTACTGCAATGACATAAAAAGAAAATTTTTCACAAGTAAATTTGTACCTGAAGTATTTAAACAATAATCTGAACAAAACCAAGTCCTGATAATCTTTTCTTTCATTCAAACTCTCTGCATTTTTATGCACCTGTCTTAAGTCGATCAGGAGCCAGCTGTTCCGTGGTTGTTGCTTTTTGGTGTGGTTCATCTATAGGTGGTTCTCATTTCTGTTTTTTTGTATAGATTTACTGTTAGTTTTCCTGTTTGAATTGTTTTACACTAGTCTTTTTGGGGTTCTTTATATCTTGCTGTTTGGTGGGAGTCAAGGCCCCGTGTTGAAGGCTGTACTTTGACCTATATTTGTTAACTTTTTATACATTGTGACTTGGATGGAGAGTTGTCTCTTTGGCACTCAAATCACATCTTTTTATTTATATTGAAATAAAAAAAGGTGGATATAAGATGTTACTAAATTTTTATACTCCTGCATACTATGAACCAAAGTTTTGTATTGGTATGAATAATTCATAATTCATACCAATACAACATTGAATTGTTGCACACATTTGCAAAAGCTGAGAAAAACTAATAATATCTTGGTCTAGCTTAATCTCTGTGAATAAACTATTCTTTTTTTCAAATGATTTTATTTATAACTTATTGTCCCCTGGCGACATGTTGTGGGGGAGATAGAAGAACTATCTATCTCCTTGCTCATTTTCAATTCTTGTTAAATTTGTTTTCTCAAAAGAATGATTTGTTTGGAGAGTTATTGCCCTAAATTTTGCTTAAATAACGGTTTATTTTACTAGTTGTCAAGTTTTTGCCTTTCATCTAATAAATTATACTATATATATGTAGGAGCTGTGAGCAGCAACAATTAATAGAAATATAAAATCTACAAAATTACCAATACAACAGAACCATCAGATGACTCATTATAGGAGTTATTTCCCTTAAATTATTTTTTTTGTGACAAATTTTTTAAGTTTTTGAAATAGAAAAAAATCATCAGCAATACCAAACCTATAAAAATTTTCATTTGTCTTTGGATAAGAGTAATTGCCCTTAGCTGAGGATTTAAGACTGATTTACAATTTTTTGCCTAAAATTGTAACCTTGAAAACTGTAATAGATCATCTGAAACTATGAACAGCAAAATAATCAGCTACACAAGATCTACAAAAGTGTTAAATATGAATGAAACTATCAGAATACTCATTATAGAACTTATTGCCTTTAAAAGGTGACTTTTTTGTTTTCATTTTCAAGTATTTGCTTCTTATCTTGGAAATTATAGTAGATTAACAAAACTTGTTAAAACAGCAATAACTATTGCATGGTATACTTGTACAAGATCTATAATTATCCAATATGACAGAAACCATTGGCTGACTATAAAAGACAAAGAAATGTGTGCTAACTTTTGAGTTCTTGCCTTTTATATATAATTTCCTGAGGTGATCAAATCAGGCTCTTTAGGAGCCTCTTGTATGGTTAAAAAACTGTTAAAGTCTCAATATTTTTGGTCAAGCATGTATAAGTCCTTAATTTTTCTCAATATAGCATTATGTAAAGTATTTACAAAAATAAAATTATTTTTCCTTCATTCCCTGTTTTTTTTCCTGCCAGAAGGATAACCTTTTGATAATCTAGAATTTATTTTTATTTAGTATACTATAAATGTACATTGTCAACTGAGAGCATTAAGTTGCTGTGTAGGATGTTAAACACCGCCAATCGACCAATATTTTACAATTCTGTGGTAGAAGTTTAGAGTAATCGTGTCTACCTTAAAAGTTAATATCAAATTCTGACAAAATAACAAAAAAAATTGAATAATGTTGAAATAGAGGATTACGTATAGTCATGTAAGATTAATATTGAAAAAGCATGTTTTAAATCTTGCTTTACATTTTTAATGAAACTTTGAGGGGTTGCATGATATCACAAGATTTCGACTTTAAGAGTTGCCATATTCTCTAGTTTATAAGTTTCCATGCCACTTGAGATCCAAAGGACTAAGTTCTTAAACTGGACCTGAAGGTTTAAGGTCATCAAAAAGTCACTTGAGGTCTAAAGTGTAATTAAACTGGACATGAGTTCATTCTTCTGGAGTCATGGAATAAAAAGTCCCTGGAGCCATGTAAGACTTAATAAACTGTACTAAAATTGGACATGAGTTCATTCTTCTCTAGTCTAATAAAAGTCCCTGGAGGCATGTATTAGACTAAAGTTTCCCAAAATTGGACCAGAGGGCATTGTTCTCCGGTCATCAAAAAGTCACTTGATATATGAAAGACTTAAGTGTCCCAAAATTGGACCTTAGGGCATTGTCCTCTAGTCCACAAGAACTTTCCTATGTCTGTCAATGATGCAGACTCGGTATATATAATTGATCAAGAGACTGTAAACATTGCATGTTCTACTAGTAAACAAGCTGTTTCGTAATTTGTTCAAGTTTCCAGTCGTTTGATGTTTAATGTAACATCGCATGTTTCAGTATATTTGGTATTACTTGTGTAGGTGTGGGTCTTAGGTCAGGGTCTTAATCTTTTATTATTATTACAGTGCTTATCCAGTGACCTTTGGGGTATCACAATAGCAATGGCCAAAACAGTTTACCAAATTGCAGTTAGATTTCTTCTCCAACTAACTCATCAACTGGTAAAATGTTTTAGCAGATTGCTCAAGTGAAATGTTGTTAGTATGAAGTGAGTGCTGTGAAATCAAAAGTAATACTTACCATCCAGATCCAGTTAGTTGATATCTTTGTCATTTGTTTCAAACACAAAAATGACTTACTATAGTATGAGTCACTGAATAAGAAGGTCTAATTTTGACATGGAAACTTCTATCATAAATAGATTTTATAAATAAATAGTTCAAACCATTGTTTTGTAGATGTATATTTTATAGCTTTGTCTTCTAAGACAAAGTTATTGTGTAATTATGATTCGTTTAATATTATCTATACAAATAACTGATCTGCTGGCATTAAAGGGAAATAATTTTTATTGAGTTATTGTACACTAAAAAATTAATCAATGATACCTGGCTTCTGATTTTGCTTACAATTTTTTTCAAAATTTTAATCATCTTAAAAATAAATTTCATCGTTTCTTTTCAAAACAGAGGATAAAAGTTTAATAATCATAAAAGTAATGTTACAAACAAATTAAATGAGGAAAGTTGATATTTGTCAGACAAAAATTGTGACAACATTTTGCTGATTTTCAGTAATGTAAATTATTTCCCTTTAATGGTAGCAGATAAGTAATTGCTTTAGAAAAAAAAATCCAAATTACAATTATGCACTAACTTGTTGTTGGAAAACGGAGCTATAAATTATAGACTTACAAAACAATGTTTTTCAACTATTTATTTATAAAATCTGTTTATGATAGAAGTTTCCATGTCAAAATTAGACCTTCTTATTCAGTGACTCATACTATAGTAAGTCATTTTTGTGTTTGAAACAAATGACAAAGATATCAACCAACTGGATCTGGATGGTAAGTATTACTTTTGATTTTACAGCACTCACTTCATACTAACAACATTTCACTTGAGCAATCTGCTAAAATATTTTACCAGTTGATCAGTTAGTTGGAGAAGAAATCTAACTGCAATTTGGTAAACAGTTTGAGCCATTGCTATTGTGATACCCCAAAGGTCACTGGATAAGCACAGTAATAAAGCAATGTTTTCTGATACCATTATTTTGCTGATGAGACGATAATTTTGAACAAATATCCAGTTGTTTATGAGTTATGTTTTTTTATATAAATGTTTTAGATAAATTGTTTGATTTCATATAACCTACATTTGATTGAACCTAGTAGTTTACTTTATGGACAAAATTTAAATTCTGAATAAATATTTTTATATGGTAGCAAGAAAAACAAGTAAAAGAAAGCGAAAATTAAAGATGTGGTTAATTCAAAGTGATTTTGGGTATACATATTTTTATGCCCCACCTACGATAGTAGAGGGGCATTATGTTTTCTGGTCTGTGCGTCTGTTCGTCCGTCCGTCCGTTCGTTCGTTCGTCCGTTCGTTCGTTCGTTCGTCCGTCTGTCCCGCTTCAGGTTAAAGTTTTTGGTCAAGGTAGTTTTTGATGTAGTTGAAGTCCAATCGACTTCAAACTTAGTATACATGTTCCCTATGATATGATCTTTTAAATTTTAATGCCAAATTAGAGGGTTTACCCCAATTTCACGGTCCACTGAACATAGAAAATGATAGTGCGAGTGGGGCATTCGTGTACTGGGGACACATTCTTGTTTTTTCTTTCTTAATAATTTTGATTAATTCTAAATTGTTGTTGCATGAAAAAGCGCTTTTTTAAAATAGCATTACAAATCAGATATTTTAAAAATGCAAGTAATTATTTCATATTCAAAGACAAACTTTAAATGAACCATTACAATAAATATATAAAGGGAAAAAATATTCATGTACAAAATAGTAAAATTATAATAAACTTTCATTGTAAGACCTCCTTTCCTAAAGCCCAGTGGTCACTGTCAAATTTTTTCATCAGAGAAAAAACTTTACTGTGATTGGATAATATCCGTCAAAGTCCATCCAAGTTTTAAGAAAAATAGGATGAAATTCTATTCAATCCAAGCTCAGGGAACAGTATATCTAATATAGTCACTTATATATCTTCCTGACCCAAGTCTGTCAGAGTTTTTGATCAAAGTTTTCTTTGATGGTTGCCACAGTCAGACAAAGGGCCTTATAAGTTCTAATGACTTGCTGAACAGTCCCTATTTGGTCTGGTGTTGATGGATTCCGTAAATAATTAAAGACAGACCTTTAACTTATTAGTTTTTTTTATCATTGCATGGCAAGGAGTTATGTTTTGACTTCCAAAATTTGAGCCATTTTTTATAAGGTGGTCAAAAGTGTGGCACCAGGATTTTGAATTTACTTCACATTGGAAAAGGTAATGGTGCTCATCATCAATATTTTGATAGCTTCCATATTTTTAAATTTCTAATTCAATGAGTTATTTCCCTTAATCCAGGTTTTAAAAAGAAGACTTAACGTATGGGCTTTGCTCATTGTTGAAGGCCTTGTGGTGACCTATAGTTGTTAATGTCTGTGTCATTTTGGTCTCTTGTCTCATTGGCAATTTTACCACATCTTATTTTTTATATTAAAAAGTTCAAAAGTAAAATATACAATTTTTTAGTATAGTGAAATTGCTCTTGGGCAGATAAAACATGTGCAAGAAAGAAAACATTGGAAAAAAGGCTTGTCATTATTTTAGATTTCTGTGTTATTTATTTAATTTTAAGTGAGTGATATATTTCACACAGGCAAGCAATCATTGAATTAAACTCACATGTATACATATTGTACTTTAGTTTTGCATATGCTTCAACTAAACCTGTCTGTTTGCCAAACCACAAAACTACTTCAACTTATATTAAAAATTGTTGACAGATTTGTAATAAGCGATAATAACTTGATTATACATGATTATTCATCTGATTTGACACTGTTGATAGTTGTTGGTCATTTTCCATTGCTTGAACAAGTAGTAAAATGTAGTACTTGTATTTTTGCACTTCCAATTGTCAATTTACTATTTTCCTATTTTTGAATAGCAAGTAATAAAATGTAAAACTTATATTTTTGCACTTCCAATTTGTAAATTTTACATTTCCCTATTTAAATAGCAAATATTGAATTTAGAACTTGTATTTTTTTATCTTAAGTTTCTATATTTTTAAATACCATGCAAGTAATAAAAAGGAGTACATGTGTTTTTGTACTTCCGATTTGTAAATTTTACTTTCTTCCTAATTTTAAATAGCAAGTTATAAAGCCAGTTCAATGTTCTTGTTATATTGCACTTCAATTTTTCAGATCATTTCAAGGTTAAATGAAATTCCCCTATATTTGAATAAAAAAAAAAAGCAAAATCTATTTGAAATGTTAACTAATGGAGGAAAATATGACTCAATTTGAAGCTAATATAGGTAATATATATATTTTGCCAGCTTTCTATAATACAATGTACTTACAAGGGTATATATATTACTATGATATTATGTTACAAGAACACAATTATTTATAATGCATTTTCCATAGGGTACCAGTGGTGTTCCTTATTTTATTTTTCAGAGACTTCACAAAATTGCTACAATTAAAACATTTTCCTACGTGCAGAAATTGAATATGTTCTCTATCATGTGTCTATAATACATTTGTAGTATGTAATTTGTAAAATATGAATTAGATTTTCTGAATTTTTTAAACTTAAATAGATAAGCTATTGATTAAAAGTAATTCCATTCCTGTCAAATGTAAGCAAATAATTGTGCTCTTTTTCCATATATATTCTTACTTAATTTGCTACATTATAATTTCCTCCCCCTTACTCAGGTATGAAGCTTGAGAAATTAATTGAAAGTATTGGAAATGTCATTTTACCAGGACACAATTTCCCATTTGGCCAATATTATTACAGGAAATACTAATATTTTATGGAGCAATTACTTGATTAATATTTGATTTAAGGTCAAGTTTATGATATTGGTCAGCTGAGGTTAATCCAGTTAAATTCTTGATAGGATTTATTTTAATGTAAAGCTGAGGCCCACATCCGGAAGTAGGGTTTTCTCTTTGCGTTGAAGACCCATTGTTGGCCTTCGGCTGTTATCTGCTTTATGGTCAGGTTGTTGTCTGTTTAAATTGACATATCAAGGCTCCGTTTTGAAGGCCGTACATTGACCTATAATGGTTTACTTTTATAAATTGTTATTTGGATGTTGAGTTGTCTCTTTGGCACTCATACCACATCTTGCCATATCTATATATTCCCCATTTTCTTCTAAACTTTATTCATATAAACATATTGTGACTTGACTCTCTTGAATTCTAATGTTAAGTTCATATGATATTGTGACTGACTGACCTCTTGTACAATAATGTTTAATTTGATGAGGTTATTCCATAATATATTTCTACCAGTGCGTTTTAAAGATTTTACAATGCATTTAAAAATACCTTTGAAATATTGTTATCTTCATTTAGATTACAAAAAATCTCATATACTGTACATGGGAATATTCCTAAAGGGATGTATTTTTCCCTTAATTAGCAAAGACAATAATATTGAGAATAATTGTCCCATCGCCAACATTATTCTTGAAAGAATATCGACACAAACAGGAACATTTTTTAAGACAATCTGACACAAAAATAAACTATGAAGGACGCCTCTGGGTGTCACTGGGAGTTTCTTGCTGCATTGAAGACCCATTGGTGGCCTTTGGCTGTTGTCTGCTCTATGGTCGGTTGTTGTCTCATTGACACATTCCCCATTACCATTCTCAATTTTATGAATGCAGGTTTTATTCCTGACATCGCAAATTCAGTTTGCGAAATTGAAATTTAAATCCACATTAAATGATGACAGTCATAAATGCAGGCAATAATTTCTGAATTTACAACAGACAAATATAAAGGAGGTAGACCTAGTTAAGGGAAATAACTCTTTAAATCATCATACGTTTTGTGTCAACCATTTTCAAAAATATATTCTAAGCTTCTAGGTTACATAGATTATTTCAATCTGTTTCAGGTAAATGCTTAAAATACATTGATGAACTTGACTTTTTACAAACGTAAATGATGATTTAAAGAGTTATCTCCCTGACTGTAAATTTCATTATAATTTTATCTTTATTACAGATTCCAAATACTGGATTTTCTGATTAAAATGATGTCTTTCAAGAAATATGAGGAACCGCTTACATCTAAAAGCCATCACAGCAATTGCAAACTTTACAGCTCAATAATACAGGTACATGACTATGACTTAGCTTATAAATATTTTTCAAAATTAATTCTGGATGTAAATGTAAAAAAAAAGACGAAGTAATATTGGCAATGAGACAACTCTTCACAAGAGACCAAAAGACACAGAAATTAAAAACTATTGGTCACTGTACGGCCTTCAAACAATGAGCAAAGCCCATACTGCATAGTCAGCTATAAATAAAAGTCCCATAAATGTCAGGTCATACCAATGATTCTCTATATTATCAACCAAATTTTCCCCACGAAAAAAGCCATCCCCCCACCCTAAATTCGCCTCTGAATACTGTAAAAACTAAAATGGTTTATTTTTGCAGACGATACTAAGGGAACTATTACAGAATATATATCTTGCTTAAAAAATAAATATTATTATTTATTATTGTTCTTATACATGTAGGAAAATGTGCTGAATGAGATAACACAATAATTTTCATTTCTGGAAAAAAAAGTATTAATTTGATGGGAAATAAAGTTGGATGTAATTTATTGGGGTTTAACGTAGTTTCATAATATGAAAAATATGACTTAAATTTGTACAATGAAATATTATACCTCATATTTATTTAAACATTTCCCATCTCTGGATAGCTGTAAAGAATTTCACAAATATATTAACATCACACCTGGGAGAAATTATATCTTACATTACAACAAGTCAAGGTCAACATAGTCAATAGATGTTATAAGTGCTCAATAGATTTAACATGGTTTTGAATTAAATTTCTGTGCATTAGACCTCTGAGGATGCATGATTAATAATGGTGTCAAAAGGTTATCTCATCTCATCACATATTTACAATATTGGAATTTAATTATTATCATTAATAATAATGAAACTGTAAAAATTCCCTTGCAAACAGCTTTTGCTCCATGTAGAAACCATCACTGTGACTTTAAAATAAAGCCCTGTTCCTTTTCTTTTTGTGTATGTTTTGCTTAAAATGCATATACTGATTTTGTGACATGAATTATCCCCATACATGTGATGGACTGTGAAACTCAGATCAGGAGATTTGGAAATTTTGGTCAGGAGATTAGGACTCAGATCAGGAGGTTTTTTATCGACATAAATTTTGTCGTAAATGTAACCGTATGATGTAGAAATTGTGTTTTTTTTTCTTCAAATTTCCATCAAATTGTAATATGTTTATAGTACTCTATTGCCTTTCTATTTGAATGAAAATAAAATGTTTTGTTTTTGATAATTGATTGTTCACTGCTTGCAAATAAATCATTATAATATTTATTAATCTTATCTGTATAGATGTCTCCATCTCCTTATCATTGGTAACTGTATAGACAAATAAGAAAGAAATATGCTATCTAGGATTTGTATTCAGTCTTTTTTTTCTTTTTTTTTTATCTTTATTCAATTCTTCAACATATATATACAACAGATATATTACATATTACTCCAATAGCAGCAGACATCATAAAAAGAGACAGACTTATTATATAAACTTCAATTTAATCCTTTAAAAGAAGTCTAGATTGCTAAAATAATTTATAAATTTATATTTTTTATTTGTCCCAAAACATTTAAATTCATTTAATTACCATCCTTTTATGATTATTTGATTAAAATATTATTCATTTATAGTCTTTTTACAATTTACGTTTTTAAAAGTAAAATAACTTAAAACAGGATAATTCAAAGGGAAGTAACAAAAACGTATTTCCAATATACAAAGTTTTTATTAAACAACGGCAGTTAGCCAGAGGTAAACATCGTTGATTACCAGTATGTTTGACACCCAATGTCAAGTGAAGCCATAAATTATACATCTTCTTTGATTTACAGGTAAAATTGAACACAGGTGTCAATTACACCCATACGATAGTAAGAATTCAACAAATTAATATGGCGGCTGAAAATTTTCATTCATGAAATATTTCATACACGGGAGTTTTTTCTCCTAAACGGGAGGACGGGAGGAGACCCCTGAAAACGGGATTATTGTACTCCCGTCGGGAGGTTCACATGTATGTATCCCCCCCCCCCCCCCATCCGACCCCCCTACACAAAAACAACAACAAAAAACAAAGGAAACCAGCCTCACAAACAGATTGTTGTAGAAATCACTAAATTTGTTCTCCACCAAAATAAAATTCATAAAATTCTTTAAAGAATTCAAACTTTGTCTTTATCATGCTTTCATTAACTTCTTGGAATTTAAAATCATCATATTTTCAGAAATTTATTCTTAAAAATTTTAAGTGGTCACCACTTGTTTCATTGAATTGTAACTTTCATTTTACAAGAAAGTGACAAAATTCATGTGTCAAATAGTCTTTTTTTTGGTATCATTTATTTTAAAAAATCAATTTAGAGTGATATTTTAATACTTACAATTCCCAAGATATGTGGGGTTCAATTTGGTAAAATACAGAATTTCAACTTTTTATTTAGTGCAATTGTGGTATCAAATCGTCGTCAGCGTCGTTCGAAGACATTTGGTTTCTGCACAATAACTTTAGTATAAGTAAATAGAAATCTATGAAATTTAAACACAAGATTTATAACCACAAAGGAAGGTTGGATTGATTTTGAGGGTTATGGTCCCTGAACAGGTATCGAAATTAGGGGCCAAAAAGCATTGTGTATTGCACAAAAGCAAAACATTTAATATAACTTCAAATCATCATGATCATATGACCAATTCTAAGTTCTTTGACTTCAGTTATTCTGTGTCTGAAACCTATTATGTGTCAAATATTTAATTACAATCCAAATTCAGACCTGTATTATGTGCAAATATTGTGGGTTTTTTTTCCCCAACTGTTCAGGGTTGAACTTCTGTGGTCGTATCCAGCTGCGCTCGGCAAAGCAATTTATTGAATTTGAAGAAGAAAAATATCTGTGTTATTATCTGTCTAGTTTTAAGTTATTTCAATTTTGTAATGGATTTCTAAGAATAAAACAATTAGTAATTCAATATCTCTATTGATAATTATCATTAATTTCAATGTGTATACACTCCTCAGTTGTAACCTTTTCACTTTCTAATCCTTTACAAATCCATTGTAGGAAGGGATGTCATCAACTACTTATGAATACCCACATCAATGCTGCTAGCTAATCAAGTCGAAGTAGGTAATTGATTAATTAATTGGATCTAGAGGCATTAAGACCAATTTGGGATTCGAATAATCCAGCAATGGAAAAAATATCTTTATTGTCTAACAATTCATCAGGCTTTGTCCGAGTGGAAGGAATGTTAAGAGAGTATTTATGATACAGTTTTTTTGTTCGTAAACAGAATTTTTACCGTACTTGACCAAGTGACATTTACCAAAGCAGCTCAGATTTCATTAAGCACTGCTAAAGAGATCTAAATGCATTTTATAGAAAATCAAACATGAATGAACTATATTTTTTATTGCTGCGCCGTACAATGTAATCAATTTTTCCTCCATAAAATAGCGATTATTTGATGAAAAACATGAATTTGACGCACAATATGAAAGTTAATTAGATTTTTTACAGAAAATTGTTATATAATTATAAAACTAAACGTTTTCCTTTGTGGGACATTTGGGAGTACTATTTTTTTTCTGTTGACATACAACTTTTCACAAAGAGGAAAGTCATAAATTAAGTCATAAGAAGATAGTTATTTTCTAAGAAACATTTCAAGTACTAAGTTTTATGTAAGAAGGAGCAGCTAACAGATGATTTAGGTTAGAATTATATAACTTTTATGATTTTATCAGACAGAAATAAACTTGAAACAAGTTTTATTACAAGATGTGACAAGAGGTTTTTGTTTTTGTTTGCATTGATGTGAAATCTCAGTTAATACTTTGTAACTTACTAAGCTTACAGAAAATCTTTTTCTTTAAATTTGATTATTTAATTTTATCACTGATTTATGAATAATTACTGGATTTTTTTCCCCCTCAGTATAATGTTAAAAGGAATTCAAAGCCATTTTTAACATGACACAAGGGGTTAAATTATGATTTCTTCATTTGTTTTGTTAAGAGAATAAATTCACTATATAAAGCAATACTCTAAAAAAAAGAAAAAGTGGAGGATAAAGTCATCATAGAAACCAGGACTAAATTTTGTATATACGCCAGACGCACGTTTCGTCTACAAAAGACTCATCAGTGACGCTCGAATCCAAAAAAAGTTAAAAAGGCCAAATAAAGTACGAAGTTGAAGAGCATTGAGGACCAAAATTCCTAAAAGTTTTGCCAAATCCAGCTAAGGTAGTCTATGCCTGAGGTAGAAAAGCCTTAGTATTTCAAAAATTCCAAATTTTGTAAACAGTTAATTTATAAATATAACCATATCAATGATAATTCATTTAAGTTGTCATAAAATTTAACACTCAGAAAATGTGGATAAAACATCTCAAATTATGAGTCCCAAATACCAATCCGAAAATTCCTATCTCCAGTTGTAACTTGACAATTCTGTCACATGTATAATTTTAATTAAGAAAAATATAAAGGTGGGAATTTTTTATTTTTTTTTAGGGGGTGGGGTTAAATATAAGAAGTAATATGCAAACAAAACCATTTTCAAAAGTAAAAAATACGATTTCAAAATGTTACAATCTTTAACGTACAATTTACTGCTAAAAAACTAACAGAGCAAACAGACCCAACCAAAAACTGGAAAACCTCAAATTTTCTGAAAAGGTCAGCAGTTTCTGCTTCACTATTGATATAGTTATTAGGAAACTCCTGGTTCAATCCATAAATGTCCTGTCACATGCTCAATCAAATGGATTTTAAAATATTTTTTTTTAGTTTGGCCAACGGTAAGAGTAGGTCAAGTTGTGATATTTGTCACTATATATTAGTCTTGTTACCTACCAATCTGTCTGTCTGTCCAAAAGACCTTGGGTTGATCTAGCCAAACGACCTTGGGTCCAAACTTTTTCCTTAAACTTTTCTTGGCTTTATGATTTTAGATTTAATCTGCACCTTTATAATTCACACAACACAGGCTAATTTTTTTTTTTTAATCAGAGTAAATAGTATTTAAAATAAATTTGGGGTATATGGAAAAGAATGTAAGAATATTGGGGGAGGGGGGGGGGGGGAAGAATAATGAATAATGGACATAAAGACATCTAAGAACAATGTTTGTACAAAAATAGATAGCCAGCTCATTGACATTTATAAATTTATACACATCTTATTCTTATGGAGAAATCAAGTGATGGAAAGATGATTTTGTAATTTTATAGTTGTTTTTTAAACATAAATTGCTTAGAAAATTTAAAGTAAAAATAAATTGTTGAGTAGTAAATGGATTAACTAGTGCAAATAGGGAAGGGATGAGTCAATTTTTATTAATTAATTTAATGTGGCACATTTATCCATAATATCGCTTAAGGTATGCTTATCTGTCTATAATCGCATTTCCTCAGAATAATATGAAATAGAAACTCTCGTCAGAAGCATGTTAACATCCAATTAACTTTCCTCTGGCTATTTTTATATCATAACAAACTCCATGTCAATTTCAGTTTAATGAAATAAATGCACTCCCTAAAAAAAAAAATTATGGACAATTTTTTCCCTTCCATTGAACAATATTTTATGACAGAAACCATTTCTCAAAGACATTTATGGGAAAGTAATTGTTTTATGGACGATAACATTTATGATTTTTTCATGGCTTTTAAATATGATTTAGATGATATATGCCATCATTTTGTTCTAAAGTATTTCATGATAGTTGGCAGTTATTAAGAAATTGTTATGCACTAGTACAATGCAACAGACATCTAATATTTTTAATGGAAATATAAGTTGGTAGTGGGTCCCAAAAAGGGGGCTGGGGTCCTTAAATTCTCTCTTCTTTATTTTTTAACTATTTTGTCTATTGTTCTCTATTCTTTACATTTTATGTCAATTGCTCTTCAAGTGGCACTTGCTGTCAAATTCATATTCACCGATTTTAATCAAATTCTCATATTTGATTTATAACAATGTAAAATATTTATCCAAACTATTTAAAGTCTGAATCTACAGGGCAGTGTTATGAAAATACATAACTTCATTTCCTGTGTAGTTTAGCCTAGGCGCCATGTAATTAACTATCGAGTTGACCTCTTAAGTCATTCAATAACCATATAAGAGATGAAAACGTAAATGTAGACATAAATAGATTACGCAAAATCGTGCTGTTGAATTTTTCTATGTCTATTTAATTTCATATTATAGATGAAAAATAAATGTTTATCATTGTTTTTATCTGTATAAGAATGATTTTTTGTGGATTGAATCAGTCAATCAAATGATTTACCTTTGTTTCACTTTCAATGGTGACATTCTTTTCCTTTAAATAATTTTACACATACAATTCATGTGTTATCCATCTCAGTTCACATGAATACGGATTCAATGAGGTCTAATTATTCACTTGCAAGTGAATAATTCATAATCAATGTATTTTAGCTGATTTTGACAAAATTGAACCATACTGACTGCTAAAAGCGAATTATTATTTCACTATCTGCATTTCATTAATGATTGAGCAAAAAAGATAATATATTAGATTTTTTATATATCTCGTAGCTAGTGCCCCTTTAAAAACTGATAAATTCATCCACATAGCATAATTATAATCCTTCGTTCATACTGTTGCATTTTCAAAGACAATGTAACAACTAGCTGTTAAGCATCATTAAATGTCCTTTTTATTCCTTTAGTCAACTTAGAATTATTGTCTGATCTATTGTCAGGGGAAAATTTTGAAAGCTAAAAGACATAAAACAAACATCTAATTAGATATTTTGTGGAATTTGGCTAAAACCTTTCAGATGATAAAAGACTAATAACCCTAAATATCACACGCAAAAAATGGTGTATTTTTATTTAAAGATATGCATTTTTTAGATCCACAAGTAAAGTCTGTTGTCAAGTTTCTTTTGGTAAAAAGTTGCTATTCAAACACACCTACTTAATTTTTCTGACTCATTGGAAAGATAATTCACTTGGTCAATTATACTTCATTTTGTAGTACAAATGTACTTGGAATTTTAATGTAGTTATTAAAATCAACCTGCAGCCTATACATAAAAATAATTGCATCCAAAGCAAGATGATGTATCATATATTTTTGCATTATACCTTTTCAAGACAAAAAAGATAACTCAAGGTTGCGTGAATATTAAAAGGTGTGTACTCTATTTTCTCTTTGCATTGCAATTATTAGTAACCTTTTAATATTTTTCCAAAAAATTATCAGCAGGGGCAGAGATGTCATTTTTGTTATGCCCCACCTACGATAGTAGAGGGGCATTATGTTTTCTGGTCTGTGCATCAGTTTGTCCTTCCGTTCGTTCGTTCGTCTGTCCTGCTTCAGGTTAAAGTTTTTGGTCAAGGTAGTTTTTGATGAAGCTGCAGTCCAATCAACTTGAAACTTAGTACACATGTTCCCTATGGTATGATCTTTCTAATTTTAATGCCAAATTAGGTTTTTTACCCAATTTTACAGTCCATTGAACATGGAAAATGATTGTGTGAGTGGGGCATCCGTGTACTTTGGACACATTCTTGTTTTAAATCTTTCCGTCAAAAATCAACAATCAATCAAATAACTTTATATCACTGAAAATTTAACCAATAAATGCATACTATTCTAATTGATTAAATTTGTAGAAAGGTGATGATAAAACATACAAGCATCACAACAAATAAACAAGTTTAATTTTAATCTGGAGTTATGACCCTTTAGGATTTTGACGTGAAACAAGGTAATTAAGTTACAAAATAACATAACAACAATTATGGAATTGCTACTCTGCACCTGCCTACGTGACACAAATACAATGCTAACATCGTGAGAATTATTAATTTTGAGAATTAGGATATTAGATTTAAAGAATTCAATAATAAAAGAGTTTGAACGACATATTCTAAATATAAAACATTTTCAATACATCCTGTTTTTTTAAGTCTGAAATTACTTAATAAAGTACTCTGTTTGACGTATATAAGTAAGTATGTAGACTAAGTGCGTATAAGCTTTGTAAAGTATATTACATAAAGAATTACAAAATAGTTTATTTTATTTGTCTCTTTATACCTATATTATACCGTCTTATATTGATCCTTTTATGACGAAGGAATGATAATACGCTGAAATTGTGATTGTTAAAAACTAATATATCTGTTACATTATGACTTCTAAAAAGATTTTCATGCTAAGTTGACTTGTATTGACGTTATATGATCTTATTCGTTTTTATACAGTCATTTGTATAGTTAAATGGAAAAAAAGAATAACATTAAAAAAAAAATTAGGTTTTTGAAAAATTAAAATGACTTGAAAACTCCAAATGACACCACAAGACACGTTTCTATACAGTTATTTGTTAATACATAGTTGAATGGAGAGAAAAAAATTACATTAAAAAAATTAGGTTTAAAAAATTAAAATTATTTCAAATCTCAAAATGACACCCATTAAGACACGTGTATGAACCAATTTTCTTGCAATTGACAACTCTGGTTGATTACGATGTACAATGTCAATGATCAAGCTGTTTTTATAGGATTAAACTATATCATGTCATTGTGTATTTAAATTTTAGGATTTGATTTGAGTTTTATCTATGTATAAAATTTTCAACAACTTTGACAGTTTATAAAACTTCTAGATCTTATGTCTTATTTTCAAATATTAACTTTAATAGTTTCTTTATGGGATTTTTCAGGGAATGAAATGTCTAGGGTGGGGTTGGACAACACTTTTTTTTATACCAGAACACCCGTAATTTTTATTTTCATTTGTAACAGAATTGAATTAGTTTCCACCCACTATTAAATAAAAACCGCTTACATTTTGAATTTAAAAATTTAACTTTCTTGAGTTGAGAAATATTGTATCAATGCAGTGGTAGAATCTATATTTATCATTATCACAATTTTGTGCATTTTTCCTTTGATCTTTTTCTGTGATAATTTTCATATCATGCTACTGCATGCACGTGGTGTTGCTAACGAAATTGACATGAAATTGACAACGTCGTCATAGGTAAAATAGCGATAAAAGATTATCATTGTTCATCTCAACATGAATGCCTTTCTCGCTTTCGCCATCCCGGCTCAAGCAAGAATCAATCTGGTTAAGATGATCACCGATAATCTATAAATATCCCACAAAAGTATTCAGATTTGGATGATATTACATAGAAATAATTATTCTTTCTTCTGTGAAGTTCATTTGTCTTCCAGTGATTCAAACTTCTTGCTATGTATGAAACTTGATCACCAACCTAGTTGTGTACTTATTTAAATTCGAGCAGAGCCCCAAGTTCTCTAAAAGGAAGCAATCTTATTTTATTAGATAGATAAATTACTATAATTTCATATGATCTCTCATCAGTACATTTAGATTCACAATGAATAATTATGTTTTTTTTTTTTTTTTTTTAGCCCAAAGTTTGTATTGATACGTTCAGACAGAGCTTTCAATGGAGATGATGGCTTGGCAACATGTCCTATGGTATTACATTGGAGAGCACACAGTGTTTCAAAGGAATTATTACCTATTAAACATAAGAAGTTTAATGACAATGAAAATGTATGATAACAAACAGATACTGAATTCTCAGGTTATTTGATAATCTTTGCTTAGGGCTTAGGTATTGAGAAATCTTTGACGAAAGCTACAATTCTTGGCTGTGACCCGCAATAAAGGATCATCTGTCAACTCCCATCAATTGAAGCTAGCCTCCAAGAGAAAAAACAGAAGGAAACATTAAGGCAGTTATATATGTCTCTAGATATACATTGTACAAGCTAATATAACCATCAAAACACACTGGTTTATCAACTGTTTTCTGCTCTTCGATCAGGTTGTTTTTTCTTTGACACATTCCCTATTTCCATTCTCAAATTAATTACATGTATTTATAATATACCATCAACTGATGACCTTTTAGCTTATGCTATTTTTATGCCCCATTTGTGGCATTATGTTTTCTGGTCTGTGGTACCATTCATCTGTCCGTCCGTCCGTTTGTTTGTTTGTCCTTCCGTTTGTTCTTCCAGTTGTCCGTTGGTCCCGCTTCATGATATGATCTTTCTTATTTTAATGCCAAATTAGAGATTTTCCCCCATTTTCACGGTCCGTTAAACATGTAAAATTATAGTGCGGATGGAGCATCCGTGTATGAGGATACATTTTTGTTCTATATGTTATATCAGAGGGGCGTAAAGGGGGTTATCGGCACGGAAGAACACAAAATAACATTGCCCTTTCACATGAACGAACAATTAAAAATGTCTTGCAGGTTGATCTTTTTACTGATTTCACGAAACACAGTGAATAATGAACCTTTTTTAAGGCTGCACGTGAAATAAAAATGGCAAAACATGTTGCACAAAAATAACCCTTTACCACCCTCATATCAATACATATTATTTTGCCATAGCTTTAATTTAACCATTAGGAATTATTTAGTCCCCCAGGATAACTGATCTGGAAGGTATTTTTTTTTGTCAGCCTGATAACTTACTAGACCTCATAATTATATCCACAGATAATTATAACAGCTGATCTACATAGATAAGAAATTGTAACCAGTTAAATCCTGGATAATTATTTTCATCCAAAATGGATAATTTCATCCACAAAATATGTTAGCCAAAACAGATAACAGCAAAACTCTCAACAAAGGATCCTCAAACAAGCACAGATTCACTCTGCCTCTGAACTTCAAGGTGGTACCTAACACTACAGGGAGATAACTCTTTAAAATCAGCTAAACGTTTTAATTACGTTGTGTTGTTAATGGAATATTAAGCTTCTCAATGATCAAAATAAGTGTTTGTCAAACTGCTATCTAACCAGTGTATTTTTTCTGATAAAACAGTTGGTTCAAATTTTTAGAAATTTTTATATTTTTGTCAAAGGGTCAAAGTAAATACTTTGTCAAAATTTTATGAAAATTAAACGAGCCAAATTAATTTTAGTTAAAGTGTTGGGTACCACCTTAAGGACCTAAAACATGTCAGTCATAACATTTATACATTGTATCTTCAGACTCATTTTACATTATCTATTTTTGTCATTCATTTCTATTTGAGGTTTTTGAACTCACCAAGCTATCAGCCGAAAAAAAATTGACCAACTACTACTTGTCATGACGGAAGTTAGAAAACAGATTTATTGTCATAGAACCTAATATCCTGTATGTCTGTTATTAAATTTCACATCAGCATACTCAATTTAGATTATATAACAGTATCTCCTGTTTACAAACTATTAAATTGTACATTTGTCTGTCATAGGAACAATACCTCCGGTTAATTCTACATATAAAGCATATTAAACAAATAGAAAACTGAATTGCGTGTGACAGTTTATAGATGGCAGCCATTGATGTATACAAGAGACTAGTTATTATTATTTCACTGCTGAATAGACCCTAATTTCTAAATTGATTACTAAAGAGTCTTTTAGACACCTTGGCTTGATACAAGGGTGACCTTTTACTGTAAATTCAGAAATTATGATGTGCATTTACTATTGCAATTTTATCCTTTCAGGGTAAACAGCAATTTTATTTTTTGAGAAAAATCTTGTTTTCTTCATTTAGTAAATTTCAAAATGCATTTTTAAATTATTGCGACTATAACCCAGTTACATTATTCACATTATTCGCTAAAACATCACAATAATTTCTGAATTAACAGTATATGGATATTCATCCCTCTGAGAAATTGTGCAATAGAAATTTGTCTAGAAAAAAAATGTTTTTAATATGTCAGGTAAAGTTAAATCACAAAAATACTGAACTTAGAGGAAAATCAATTCGGAAAGTCCATAATCACATGGCAAAATCAAATAACAAAACGCATCAAAAACAAATGGACAAGAACTCATATTCCTGACTTGGTACAGGCATTTTCAAATGTAGAAAATGGTGGATTCAACCTGGTTTTATAGGGCTAACCCTCTCACTTTGATGACAGTCTCATCAAATTCCGTTATATTTACATTGATGCGTTAACTAAACAGACACAATAAATAAAACAGTCAAAATATGGGTACATCAGTCATCATCGTGTAACAATTTTAAAGGAAAAGACAGCACCATAGTATGAACTTCAGAAAAAAAAGTATTCTATGAAAGTCTCAATAAAAGTCAGTCCAAAAAAAATCAGTCAAGAAAAAGACTGACGGACAAAATGCAATCCAAAGAAAAATAACTGCTCAATAAAAGTCAGAAGAATTACTGTCCAATAAAAGTAAGTCCAAAACAAAACTGATCAATAAAATTCCGGGGATTGGACCCCCCTTTTTTTGGCTGATTAATGCATTTGAATGGGGACATGAAGTTGGACCCCCCCCCCCCCCCCCCTTTGTCCTGGGTTGGGACCCCCCTTTTAAAATGACTGGATCCGCCCCTGCAATTTGTATGGAGAGTTGTCTCATTGGCACTCACACCACATCTTCCTATATCTATGCCAAATAAAAGCCTGTTTAGATAAACACTGATAAAAAAAAGACAGATCAGAAAAAAGCCTGCTCACTAACAGCCAGTTCAGAAAAAGCCTGCTCAATAAAAGCCAGTTCAGAAAAAAGACTGATCAATAAAAGCCATTTCGGAAAAAGACTTAAAATAGACTGTTAATAAAGCCAATTTCAGAAGAAAAAAAAACCCTGCCCAATTAACGCCAGTTCCAAAAAAATTGCCCAATAAAAGCCAGTTCAGAAAAATACTGTTTAATAAAAGCCAGTTCAGAAAAAGACTGCTCTATAAAAGCCAGTTCAGAAAAAGTCTGCTCTATAAATGCCAGTTCAGAAATGACTGCTCAATAAACGCCATTTCAGAAAAAAAAACTGCTCAACAAAAGCCAGTTCAGAAGAAAAAAAGACTGCTCAATAAAGGGCAGTTCAGAATAAGACTGCTCAATAAAAGCCAGTTCAGAAAAAGTCTGATCTATAAATGCCAGTTCAGAAATGACTGCTCAATAAACGCCATTTCAGAAAAAAAGACTGCTCAATAAAATCCAGTTCAGAAAAAAAAGACTGCTCAATAAAAGCCAGTTTAGAAAAAGACTGCTCTATAAATGCCAGTTCAGAAAAGACTGCTTAATAAACGCCATTTCAGAAAAAGGCTGCTCAATAAAAGCCAGTTCACAAAAAGACTGCCAAATTAAAGCATTTTCAGAAAAAGACATCTCAATAAAAACCAGTCCAGAGAAAGACTGCTCAATAAAAGCCTGTTAAGAAAAGACTGCCCAATGAAAGCGAGTTCAGAAAATGACTGCTCAATAAACTAAATTTCAGAAAAAGACTGCCAAATAAAAGCCATTTCAGAAAAAGTCTTAAAAATGCCATTTCAGAAAAAAGACTTCTAATAAAAGTCAATTTCAGAAAAAGACTGCCCAATAAAAACCAGTTCAGAAATAGACTGTTCAATAAACGCCATTTCAAAAAAAGACTGCCCAATAAACGCCAGTTCAGAAAAAGACTGCTCAATAAACGCCAGTTCAGAAAAAGACTGCCCAATAAAAGTCAGTTAAGGAAAAGACTTCTATAAAGCCATTTCAGAAAAATACTGCTCTATAAAAGTCAGTTCAGAAAAAGACTGTTCAATAAAAGCCATTTCAGAAAAAGAATTCAAAAAAGCAATTTCAGAAAATGACTGCTTCTAAAAGCCAATTTCAGAAAAAGACTGTCCAAATAAAAGCCACTTCAGAAAAAGACTGCTCAATAAACCCAGTTCAGAAAAAGACTGCCCAATAAAAACCAGTGCAGAAAAAATACTGCTCAATAAAAGCCATTTCAGAAAAAGACTGCTAATAAAAATCAATTCCAGAAAAAGACTGCCCAAATAAAAGTCAGTTCAGAAAAAGACTGCTCAATAAACCCAGTTCAGAAAAAGACTGCCCAATAAAAACCAGTGCAGAAAAAATACTGCTCAATAAAAGCCATTTCAGAAAAAGACTGCTAATTAAAATCAATTCCAGACAAAGACTGCCCAAATAAAAGTCAGTTCAGAAAAAGACTGCTCAATAAACCTAGTTCAGAAAAAGACTGCCCAAGAAATGCCAGTTCAGAAAAAAAGACTGCTCAATAAAAGCCTGTTAAGAAAAGACTGCCCAATAAAAGCCGGTTCAGAAAAACACTGCATTATAATGACAGTTCAGAAAAGACTGCTCAATGGCGTTTATTGAACAGTCTTTCTGAACTGGCTTTATAGAACAGTCTTCTTTTTCTCAAAACTGTTGTTATGAAGAAGGTTTTTTTCTTAACTGGTGTTTATTGAGCAGTCTTTTTCTGAACTGGCCTTTATTAAGCAGGTTTTTTTCTGAACTGGCTTTTATTGAGCACAGGTGCATCAGTTTAGAGAAAAAGAAGACTGTTCTATAAAAGCCAGTTCAGAAAAAGACTGCCCAATAAAAGCATTTTCGGAAAAAGACATCTCAATAAAAGTCGGTTCAGAAAAAAGACTGCCCAATAAAAGCAAGTTCAGAAAAAGACTACCAATAAAAGACTGTTCAGCAAAAAACTGCCCAATAAAAGCTAGTTTATAAAAAGACTGTTCAGAAAAGACTGCCCAATAAAAGCCAGTTAAAAAGAGACTGCTAAATAAACGCCAGTTCAGAAAAAGACTGCCCAATAAAGCCAGGTCAGAAAAAGACTGATCAATAAAAGCCAGTTAAGAAAAAGACTATTCTATAAAAGCCAGTTCAGAAAAGACTGCTCAATAAACGCCATTTCAGAAAAAAGACTGCTCTATAAAGGTCAGTTCAGTAAAGACTGCTCAATAAAAGCCATTTCAGAAAAAGACTGCTCTATAAAAGTCAGTTCAGTAAAAGACTGCTCAATAAAAGCCATTTCAGAAAAAGACTTAAAAAAGCCTTTTCAGAAAAAGACTGCTAATAAAAGCCAATTTCAGAAAAAGACTGATCAATTAAAGCCAGTTAAGAAAAAGACTATTCTATAATCTCAATTTTATTCTATAAAAGCCAGTTCAGAAAAGACTGCTCAATAAACGCCATTTCAGAAAAAGACTGCTCTATAAAGGTCAGTTCAGTAAAGACTGCTCAATAAAGCCATTTCAGAAAAAACTGCTAATAAAAGCCAATTTCAGAAAAAGACTGCCCAATAAAACCCAGTTCAGAAAAAAGACTGCTGAATAAAAGCCTGATAAGAAAAGACTGCCTTATAAAAGCTAGTTCAGAAAAAGACTGCCCAATTAAAGCCAGTTCAGAAAAAAAGACTTAAAAAAATCCATTTCAGAAAAAGACTGCCAATAAAAGCCAGTTCAGAAAAAAGACTGCTGAATAAAAGCCTGTTAAGAAAAGGCTGTCCAATAAAAGCCTGTTCATGCAGAAAAAAACACTGCTCAATTAAAGCCAGTTTAGAAAAAAAGACTGCTCAATAAAAGCCATTTCAGAAAAAAGACTAAAAACAGCCATTTCAGAAAAAGACTGGTAATAAAAGTCAATTTCAGAAAAAGACTGACCAATAAAAGCCGGTTCAGAAAAAGACTGCTCAATAAACGCCATTTCAGAAAAAGACCGCTCAATAAAAGCCAGTTCAGAAAAAAACCTGCTCAATAATAGCCAATTCAGAAAAAGACTGCTCTATAAACGCCAGTTAAGAAAAAAACTTCTTCATAATATCAGTTCTGAAAAAAAGACTTCTATAAAAGCAAGTTCAGAAAAAGACTGCTCTATAAAAGCCATTTCAGAAAAAAGACTGCTCAATAAACGTCAGTTCAGAATCATGCTAATAATGACTGCCCAAAGGTCAGTCTTAAAAGTGCACAATAATAATCTGAGTTCTGAAACATTACCAAGAAAAAAATCAATCTAAGATTATTTTTTTTGAAAAAATCTAATTGATTGAAACTGGAGCTTTTCTGTTACTGTAGGTGTTGCCTTTTCCCTCAATAAGCGCTTTTATCTCCTTTTCTTTCATAAATTAGTCAATTATATAAAGGAACTAAAAAAATTATATTAGTTTGAACTTTCTCTGTAATTACTTATAAACTATTAAGTTATAGCAAATTCAATTACTTTTGTGTGCCAATGTCTGATGCTGCACATTTTATGCAATGCACAGGTGCTCAGTTGCACAAAAGTCAATGAATTTGCACTGAAGTGCATCAAAATGCATCTGCCTTAATCTGATTTCCCTAAGTGCTCGTTTTGATGCAGACTTTTGATACATGTTAGCAGTACTTTTGTCAAATCTTTATAGGAAAAGTCAGAATT
This sequence comes from Mytilus edulis, assembly GCA_019925275.1. Classification (NCBI taxonomy): domain Eukaryota; kingdom Metazoa; phylum Mollusca; class Bivalvia; order Mytilida; family Mytilidae; genus Mytilus; species Mytilus edulis. The sequence continues at coordinate 18,656,393 of CM034357.1, forward strand.
ATTAAGATAAATCAGTTTAAGGTTTAATACAATTAAGCTCTGAAGTTCAAATTTTGAACTAACAGTACATTGAAGAATGGAGGTCTGTAAAGGGGTTATTTATTAGCTGATTGACAATGCATTTAATTAAAGTGTTGCTGATACTCAATCCTACAATAATTTTTTTCATAGCATTGCTTTTATTCATGCGTTTTATGGACATGATTTATCACAAGTTATGTAACAGGAAAATGGCCTTGCATGACAAACATGGTGTAGGATTACTATGGCAAAAATTAGGATGACATGATACATTCATTGTTTATCATCATGTTGACATCATGTTGACAGACATTTTTAACATTGTGATTACCATGGTAAAAAATTTGATAGCTTGGTTGCCATGTCTCAAAATGTTCATTAAATGATTTCCAGGTAAAAAGTGTTTGATTACCATGGTAGTATGTTCAATACCTGATAACTATGACTAAATGTTAGGAACCTGATTACCATAGAAAAAAATGTGTACTTGGATTGCTACAACCAAAACCTTTTTTATTAAACGGATTCCAAGGTAGAAAGTGACATGAAATTGGTGTGGGATTACCATGGCAAAATGCTCGGACATAATAACAATGTCAAAATGTTTCGGACGTGATTACTATATCAAAATAATTCGGACGTTATTACAATGTCAAAATGTTTCGGACGTGATTACAATGTCAAAATTTTCGGACGTGATTACAATGTCAAAATGTTTCGGACCTGATTACTATATCAAAATAATTCGGACGTTATTACAATGTCAAAATGTTTCGGACGTGATTACAATGTCAAAATTTTTCGGACGTGATTACAATGTCAAAATGTTTCGGACCCGATTACTATGGCAAAATGTTTCGGACACGATTACAATGTCAAAATGTTTCGGACCTCACCGTCAGACTACAATGTTCAAGTGTTTCTGACATGATTACCATGGCAAAATGTTTCGGACCTGATTACCATGGCAAAATGTTTCGGACCTGATTACTATGGCAAAAAATTTCGAACCTGCTTACTATGGCAAAATGATTTGGACTTGATTTCTATGGTTTGGTCCTGATTAATATGTCAAAAATGTTTTGGTCCTGATTATTATGGCAAAAATGTTTTAGTCCTGATTAATTTAGCTAAGTATTTGCTTGTTGTATACAATGTCAAAATGTTTTATAGAAATTTATTTCAAGGTAAAACGTGCGTGATTACTGTATATATATGGCAAAATGTTTAGAACCTGATTACCATTAGGCATAGGGTAAACAATTCATTAAATATATTCCAATGTAGCACGTTGTTTGAATTAGAAATTTAAAGCATTTTAATGAGGTTATTAATGGCAAATATTTAATAAGCAGAATTATCTAAAAATGTGGTCAGACTGCAGAAATGCTTATCCTTTCTAGAATTGCCGCAAAAATTACAATCTCGAGATTACAATCTGCAATAAAATGCTTCTCAAGTTATTAAGCGGATTGTTGTTATAAAAGATTATCGAAGCTTAAAACAAAGAAGTGATATCACAGACATGACTGATTAGAATTGCTCTATGCTATTATTACCAAGAAGCCAAAGTAAAGGCTTCATTATGTAATTGCCGTGTTGGAAATGGTTTATTGTATTATTGTAGTCAGATAAAGGGGATGAAATATTATTATTGACGTCATGGGAGTTTAACTGTGTTAGTTTTTATACTTGTGAAATAGATGAGCAAAGATTCCAATTATAGAGTATTAGTAATTGGTTTGTACTATTAGCCGTATTAGGTCATTCAAATTTTGAAAAATTCGATTTTTAGTATGGCTTCCATTTCTAGAAAATTTCCATAAGCAGAGGTATTGTGAATACGCTTGGTTTTCTTAACTTAATTGTTTAAATCTTGTCGTTTATAGGTCTTTTAAAGCTGACTATACAAACGTGTTATTTGCCACTAGACGTTAAGCAAATCGTAATCGCTTAATCTGTGAATCAAAACAAGGATGTCCAGTCCTAAACCAAACTGCTTTGCTAAATGGTTTCTGAGCTCTACCATAGCCAGCTTTGATACCTTCCAAAGATTTATGATGTGTTTTTTTTATTGTCCGCCCAAATTTAAAAAAAAGTAGTGCTGGTGAAATATGGTTAGGTTATAGGTTTTCTAAATATGTTGATACTTTTTTGTCCAAGTTCCTGTCCCATTTTTGTCATCCCGTACAAAACGTGGCTGGTTCAAAAGAAATAATAAAAGAATGGTCCAGGAATACTAGTTATGTAACAGAAAAATGAAAATAAAATTTTTTCAAAGAATATACCTACCCGCTTTTAATTGTTTGCTCGTTGGTTAAACTTTAAAGATCATAAGGCAATACACATATGCTAATGTGTATGATATTTCCCATAAGTCAGGGGGAAGGGTGGGGAGGGGGGATTGACACTCTTTTAGTGCATGGGATGTATGGGTTCAATATGTGGATTTTGGGATATAAGGGTAAAATGTGGTGATGAGCATTCCCGTGTCATCCCCCTCATCTGTGTGTTTATTGGGTTAGGATGAAACACCTTTTATTTGCATGGACTGTCTCATTGTTTATTTTACATGTCGTTTCAGCTTCTTTTAACAAAAGGAAGTTTAACTTTCAGAAAGACATTTTAAAAGTACAAATGTCAAACAAACGTTGGACAAATTGATAAGATCACAAAAGTGGGTCTCATTGGGGTCTAAGCGTGACGCGGGATTGCCGATTTTTTGTAAGCGTGACACGTGAAAGTCAAATTATTGTGGCGTGAAAACGGGAAATGAGGTCTTGCGGGACCCGGGAAATGACAAAAAAATGAGAATTGCTTACATACATAGTGTAAGCGGGATCCGGGAATCTGACAAAACAGTAAGCGGGATCCGGGATTGGAACCCCCCATTAGAGATGACCAGGATATTGACGAACGAACCTATCTCGACGAACGAACGTATTAGGAGCGGTAATTGTATGTTTACAAACGTACCTTAAACCAAAAGGTGTTGTTATGTAATGATTTATATGTTTGAATAGTATTCGGATGCAATCAAGATAATAGAGAAAATGTATTATATATACCAAGTTTAAATAGTTTTCATGATTTATCGATTAAAGACGTTTAAAAGTGTTACGTATGTTACGATATCATATACGATACGTGTAGTTTTTATAATTGTTGGACGCATGATGAAATAAACATCACGCACAGGAGTATTCGAGTGCACCGACAACTTTTACTATACCCGTACAGATATGAATGCATAATTTAGATGCTCTCAAACATCTTTTTTTTTTAAATGAGGAGGAGGTGTGGGGGCAGTATATTAAATGTTGTCCTGCACTTTTTGTGATCTCTGCCTTTTTTATTTTTCACTCTATTCGGTCCTGCCTTTTTATAAGTTTATCCTGACTTTTTTATTACATAAATTGTCATCCGCCTTTTTTACACCACATTCATGTCCTGCCTTTTCAAATTTTAGCCTAGCAACCCCCCCCCCCCCCCCCCCCCCTAAAACTCATATGGTAGTCTTTTATCATATCTGTCAACCTCTGACGGAGCAATCTTTTTAGTGTTAAACTGGTCATCAGATTGCATACAGGGCTTACTTGGTCCATCAAAAATGCAAATGACGACATTGGAACCTCACAACAAATTTATAAGATAAAGGCAGATACTAATATGTATAAAAAATTTACCAATAGCGATTGTAAGGTAGAACCCCCCCCCCCCCCCCCCCCCCCCACTCAACCCAACCAAGCTTATGAAAAAAACCCATTATAGCCAAGGCTCCGTGTTGAAACCCAAAACCCCCAACCCAACCCATCCAAGCTTATGAAAAAAAGCATACATTTATGATATTGATTTCATTGTTTAGCAAACAAGCAATTAACCAAAAATTCGACCTTTACTTACACACTCAATGCAATTGGCTGTAATTCTGTTAAATTATCACAAAATAACTATACAAAAAAATAATCGAAATGGTCCCTTGAAATTGCAAGCCTTATTGTGATTTCCTGACACATTCTCCTTTCACCATTAGGCAAAAACCTGGACCGCTGTTACCAAATAAAATCAGCAAAACATATTTCTAAATAAAATTCAGAATGGAAATGGGGAATATGTCAAAAAGACAACAACCCGACCAAAGAGCAGATAACAGCCGAAGGCCACCAAAGGTCTTCAACTCCGCGAGAAGTCCCGCATTCCGATGTGGGCCTCAGCTGGCCCCTCAATAAAATTATGCACTAGTTCAGTGAAAATGGACGTCATACTACACTCCAACACATATAAACGAACTAAAATTAAAAAATACATACACGACTAACAAAGGCCAGAGACTTTGGATAGGCGCAAACATGCGGCTAGGTTAAACATGTTTTGTGAGATCTCAATCCTACCTTTTACCTCTAGCCAATGCAGTTTTGGTCCTCATGGAAGGAAATTTCGTTTAAAATTTTTTGTTATGATCCTGGACACCAATGGTAGAACTAAGGGAAATACAATAAACGATTCAAAACCAGAAAGTGCTGTTGAGGCATGGAGTACATGTTATTTATGTCATTCGTAAATTGTAAACTTGGTTATCACTTTGGAGTTTCGGCGAGAAAATAATGAATTTCGCTTCTTCCCAATAATATCGATGGACCTTCGAGTCTATAGGTCATTATTTTTGACGTTTGAAATGTGAAATGATTTTGTTTAGTAATATACCCATTGATTTAGTGTAGAAAAATAGGTACAAAATAACGTAATTTCCGGTAATTACCTGTTTACTATAATTAAAATAAGAGCTTTGTCCCAAATGGTCGATTTTCACATGAAGCCATATAGCAATTGGACAAATGTCACACCATGTATTTGTCTCAAGAATGTCTAAACCAACATTTCAAAATGATGTTTTAATTATATTGCTTGATTTTTTTGGGTTTTTTTTAATGCCATACTGTACTACTCAGCCAGTTGAAATGTACTTTAGGTCCATCTGTGTACGTTGGAAAGATAGTCTGGTCCAATTTTTCTAGGGCTATATCCCTTAGTACTCAAAGGTTGGACCCTCACCCGTATGCGCCTCCTATGACGTGGTAAATTGGATAATAGTATTCGTATACATTTGCAATTATAATGAATAAACTAATTAAATGAGCGGAAAATATAATAACCATAAGAGATGCAACTGTATTTGATTATCAAAAGTATCAATACACTAGTAATAAACTTCAATATCTATTTTTGTAGCATCCCCTTTTACGACATACAAAATACTTAAAAATAAAATAAAATTTAGGAATTTATTTCTTTGATTTGATCAGGGTTCCTTGTAATCAGCCTTATCTGGCTTGTCTGGGCATAAGCCAACAAAGATAGATAAATTTCGGAAAAGAAAAGAAGATTTAAAATTGAGAATAAATTATATCAATATGGTAAACTTTGATATCTGTGCTTTCACCATTAACCCCCAAAAACACCTTTGGACCTTAGATTTTAAAACAGTCTTGCATATCGAGTGCACCTTTTTCTATTGTAGTAAACATTAAGCTATTTATGATTGGAGTAAGCTTATAAACAGGTAATATTTCTTTATGCAGAACCATGCAATTTCTTTCACTTGGACGATTTTATGTTGGATTAATTCATTAATATGTATAAACTGCCGCTCCCACTTCGTACGATTCGTCAAGTTACGCTTTCGTACGTTCGTTCGTCATTATCCTGGTCATCTCTAATGAGACCCCCACAAAATAACGATTCTCTTGTTTGTGGTGCGTGTTATATTACTGTCAGTCTAATTTTATTTCAAAGTGAGTTTTAATGAAAAGTCTACTGTGTGTCCTTATACGAGTTTACATATCGTATTTATTTATAACTTAAAATAAGCAAAATTTTGAAAAGGTGTAATTGTTCTTTCTTTTTTTGCGTCTTCGAATGAACTTCGTGTTTACGAGTTCGCCATTTATCGGAAAGAAATATTCAGATTTCAAACGCTGAGTTTTAAAAAAAATCTCCCTTTTCGTGCTTTTGACAGTAGATACATTTCCTATTAGAGAGGATTTTTAAGGTTAAAGTACAATTGTGTATTCCGATTTAGCTGTCATTTAAGACTTTTTAATTAGTAAATGCATTTTAATTGGGGGGGGAAACGGAAAGAAGGCAGATTATAGAGTACATCTTGTAAAGGTATTATAATATGGATTTCTCATTATATTTTGATATTATGTAGTCAACTTGATGTTGAGTCTATTCTCAACTCTTAAGTGATGACTCAGAGCTCGATATATCATATAGGGACTGTTTGTATACTAACTCAAACTCTAAACTTAAAACTATTTTAGATCCCAATAGAGATATTTTGTCTAGTGTTGTGGGCGATATACAGCAAGCCATGAAATTGCAAAGATAAGGCCATTTATCTATATTCTAATATATATATAATATTGATATTACCTTGACTTATTTAACACTTTTGTGTATATTTCTCGTGTATATTACGTTTTAATTATGTATTTACTTTTTGCAATAAATAGATTTTTTGCTGCTTGTATGACTCGATGTGACTGAAATGACGAGCAAAAATGTTCTCCTCAGATATTTAGTGGAAATTTTTCGAAGAAAGACCATCCTTAGGATACTTAGTTTCAAGCACACACGATTGTCCCGACTACTACAAACATGCATGATTGACAACGCTTAAAATATAACATTCGTAATATGCAAGTGTTTTTGTTGTGTTTTGTTGTTGTTGTGGAAACCATAATTGATATAAAGAAACTATTTTTTTAATGGAACTGCAGGACAAGATCGACATGGCAAAATTTGACAGTTCCATCTTTACAGGAGTTATTCAGTGCTCTTGAATAATTATAATATTTCACCCATTTTTGTGGGTTTTTTTTTTAACAACTACAGAAGAGACTCAGAGAGGGAGAAACTGTTAAATGCAAAAACGGTCAAGTTTTACAAATATGAGAACATAACTGCATACATGACTTGACTCCATCTAGGAGTTAATGTCATTGAATAGCGGAAAAGTTAGAAGATAGAGAGGATCTTTAGATCGGGGAAATCATGCCTCCCTAATAAAGCTATACATGTCCTGTATGGTTATAATACACAGAGAAACCCTCCTTCTATAGTGATGTCTTCAGAGCCGGATCCAGAAATTTTCATAAGAGAGGGCCCACTGACTGCCTAAGAGGGGGCCCTCTCCAGTCATGCTCAGTGATTCTCTATAAAACCAACCAAATGTTTCCCAGAAAAGGAGGGGGAGGCCCTCTGTCCCTCTAAATCCGCCTCTGATGTCATTTATGGTCAATACATAAAGAAACCCTCCTCCCATAGTGATGTATTTCGTCCCTTTCAAAATCGTAGATCCGCAACTGGTTATCTGAATACTTTTCATCAAGATAAAGTCAAATTTATAAATTTGCCTTTATTTAGCTGTAATGTCTGTCGCCTTAACATCTATCGCACAAGACTGTCATTAAGGATTTTATTCAGACAATATTGATTACGATTTTATCTTCTTATTTTAGTAGGTGTAAATCCATATGTAGCTCTAATCAAAGAACTATTTGATTATTTTAACATTATGTAACACATTGCTAGCTTTCCGTTTCCGTTGAGAATGGTCTTGTAATTTCTTGGTCTTTTTATATTTGCTTTTATAATTCAGTAGCGATTTCCATTGTAGACATACAATGTATCCAATTAGGACAGCATGAGGAGAACGAAAACCCTCACAAAAACCTAACATGTCAGTTTGAAAATGCAATTAAAATGTACATTGAAATATAATTACTGTTTAATTTGAACATCATATAAAACTCCTTGTAGCAATATAGATTTAATCATAGATACATTTACTCAAATAGTTTTATATATAATAAATTTTAAAAAAACCACTGGGCAAATAATGTAGGTTTGTGTTCACTATGATGTAGTAAGGTGTGAATGCGGTTTACAAAATGGAGTATAATTGGTAAAAATTAATAGAGACAAACAATAGAGAAAAACGAGGTGCAAAAGTTTAAAGATCAACTCTGGAAATAAGACTTCGGTACTATATAATATTTAATTAATATTGATTAAAGAAATAACGATGCACAGAACAAAAAATCATCTAATTTAAAAAAAATTAAGGCTGTTTTAGCCCTGTCAGTCTCCGTTTTTCCTATAAAACTAACGTCATTCATTGTTTTTTCGTTAACTTCAAATGCGGCAGAAAACCTTGAAATTTTGGTATCAACAGTTTGTTATAGGCTCATCGCAAACTTATAATGTTTGGTCCATTATAAAGTGTAAAACATGAATTTAAAAATTAAAAAAAAATATTTTTAAACCACATGTCCTGTTTAAAATCAACGTGGTTATATTAAAACCAACGTGACTAAATTAAAATATAACTTCTATTTGTCCGAATTGAAATCGTCTTGCCCAGTTTGAAATCCACTTTCTAGTGAGGAATATACGTTAAAATCTATTGACTTGTCCAGTTACAATCAAAATTGAGAATGGAAATGGGGAATGTGTCAACAACCTGATCAAAGAGCAAACGGCCACCAATGGATCTACAACACAGCGAGAAAATCACCGATATTGCTGTTATTTTGACTCCCGATTGTCCTATTATGTTGAATGAACAATCTTGTCAATATACATAAGCAAAACAATAATTCTGTTATCATTTTCACCCCCTTCAAAAATAAGTTTGTGGGATATTGTTTTTCATTGCTTCAATACAATATATTTGTTCAAGACAACAATAAAATTCATAGCACAAAGTGTAAACAAATTAACACATATTATTCATGTATATACAAAGATCATACCAGAACAATAAACTTTATTTGATGTGGACCCTATTCTCGTGATGGTAATGACTTCTTAATAAAGTGAATTAACAGGGTTTGGGAAAAGTTCAGTGTCAGTATCTGATCTTAATTAGCCACTTGTTTTACTCCCACTACCAAAATCACAAAGTTCAAATTTCTAAGGAGGAGGAAAAGACAATAAATAGAACGATTTACTGATAATCGGGTTTTCTATATACGTATAGATGTCTTAAAATGTAAACCGCTAGACATAATGATAAGCTCGCACGCCACAAAGGTTCGTATTGTTGCTCGCGGCTGGTATTTTACGCTGATTTTACGATAAATGAGCAGAGATCCTATGCCTGAGTTTGAATGTGCCTCTGGTATCTTTTGCCCCTCTTCTATAAGTTAACAAATCAATTTTGAAGTTATTTGGATAAATCATCTCTTCACTGTCTTTAAGGGTTAAGGTAGATGGGATGTCTAAATTATAATCCATAGAATTTTTTAATAATTTCCTAAAATATAGTTTATATCATGCTTTTAAAAAAAATAATAATAAAAAGAATGGGTCATGGGGCTTATTTTAACGCTACACGGTGTTCAAAATTGACAGATTTTGTATAGATTATGCATGGAAAACCCAATTTTCTACAATAAAGCGTAAACTACACCATAGAATTTTGAGATAACATATGAGAAGATGGCGTTAATAGTATGCTTTCAGTTAAGAAAAAATGGGGTCACCGGACCCGTTTTCTTGATACATAATGAAAAAAGGTAAATTCCTAACACATTCTATTGTAAGAGTAGCTTTATCTGAATTATCTGCCCTTGCATTTGAGTAGCATTCCCTTATGTGGCAAAGTTGAAAAAAATTTAATCAAACAAAAGTTTTCTGTTTTTTGTAAAATACAACCATAAATATGATAAAACATGTCATTTTCTATATTGAAATGAGAGTTCTTGCACATGAACGTCCTAAATGTCTCAAAATTTGCACATTCTATTAAAGATATAGACCTTGTTTTCTTGTATTTCTTAATCCAAGATGGAGGAAGACACCCTATCTACCTTACGCATGGTTCAAATATGCATCTTGCTCATTATAAAGTATCCAGTTATTGCAATAGGTGCATTGTTGTTTTTTTTTTGTAGGGACAAACATTTTTCCCCCGACTTTAATAAAAAAAACTTTTTAAGTTAATAACAATTACAGGAACGAGACATTCATTTTTAAACTCAATGTTGAATTTCTTTGTTTCTCCAATTTTCAATAAAAACAAACTTTTTAAAACCTTTCTTAAATAAATCAAGTTGTTTTCCAAAGAAATTTGTAATCAAACATGTAATTTAGCAAATGAGACCATGCCCTATAAAAAAAAAAAGCAAAAAAAGAACGATCGGTTCCTTAGTCAACATTTTTTTAATTAGAATTATGCATGGTACAAAGTTCATCTCACTTTTTTTCAAAAGTATAGCTATGGCAATGAACTTCAGTTGAGTGAGTAATTATGAATGTCATCATATCATTGGTTCCCTTTGACGATTCTATTACATGTAATTTGTACAGTATGTTAACATGTTTTTCTGCCGAAGGGAAAATTTGCCTGGAGTACGTATCAAGTTACGTCATTTCCTGGTTTGCGCAAAATATGTCGTATTGTCCATTCCAAGTACGCATTCCAAACTTTGGTAATACCTCTTGCTAATGGCATAGTCAGGTTCCTGTCAAGTGTGGGAGAGTTACATAAAGAATTTCAGAAAATGGCACGTTTTGCGTACAAGGAAATTTTAGCGGTAGGAAATATGAAAAAGCCATGACCTTGTCAAATCGTGTCAGCTAATTCAGTTGTACAATAATATGACATGTTACAAGAAAAAGCCGGAAATAGAAACATCGTTAGAAGAGAAACGTCAATAGCCAATTGTATAGACATTGATTATAAATGGTATGTTTCAATGAACCAAATTACCTTGACCTTCTGAGCAGTCATTGACCTCTGCAAGACTTGTGGGAAAATAAAAGAAAGAGTCAAATTACCATGGACACTAGACATGTCATCAATCTATAATACATAAATACCATTCTAGTTTATTCCAGTGTATATAACATATAACTAATTAACGAAGTTTTTCTTATATACAATCTCGACCATGTTCAATATCTAATATGAATGGAAAATATAATTGAAAAAGACGAAATTGTCTTTTTGGGAAACCATTATTAATATTAGCCAATGTCTGCTAGAGCATATTCTGTATGCTCTAGCAGACATTGTACTGACAAGTACTGAAAGTAGTACAATTGTTCAGAGGTGCCAGTTTCATGAATAACAAATTATCAATGAGGGTTTGGATGGGGTTAAATATTTAAGAATAATGCCCTTAAAAAATGAAGATTAGAGAATAACGGGTAAAAAAATGAACATTAGAGAAAAAAGGGGTTAATACTTTGAAGATTAGAGAAGAAAGGGGTTATTTTTTTGAAAATTAGAGAAAAAAGGGGTGAAAATTAAATGTTTACATAATAACACACCCCCCCCCCCCCCCCCCCCCCCAGGACCCTTATCAATGTATATGTTTCACCTGAATTTGTCATTTTTTATTAATGGTCTTTAACGTCACATTCAAGACTTTTAGTATAAACATATTTGTTTGTAGGGGATTGGGAAACAAGTTATTATATAACTTATATTAATCCCTTTCTACTTTGCATGTGCGAGTGCTGCCTTGTAGTGTGGCATTAGCCTTCTCTTTTTCGAAATCTACAAGGGTTTATAGGTTTACGAGCAAGATATATTTTTCTTTATTAACACGGGCAAGCCATTTATCGCTCCCTTCCGACGGACTATCATCGTTTCTCAAGGCCAAATGGTATCGAGGGAGAGCCAAAAATTCAGTATTTGGATCACGCCTCCATCGTGCTCTTTCAAAAAATTATTGAATTAAATTGAATTGAATTTGAATTGAATTGAATTGAATTGAATTGAATTGAATTGAATTGAATTGAATTGAATTGAATTGAAGTAGAATAACTGTCAATCCTTATAATGGTTTGAATGATTGATGATGTTTAACGCCACTTTCAGGACTTTAATCTATATATCATGGTGACGAGTTTTAATTGGCCAAGGAAGCTGTACCCCCCGCAGAGAACCACTGGCACTTTATAGAATAACTGACAATCCTTATAATGGTTTGAATTAGAATAACATGTTCTGTATTTCATGGGATGATGAATTGTTTCCCATTATTAGTTAACGACTGTTGTTATGTCTTCATTAATTTGTCATTGACTCTTAAAGAAGATGAATGGAAATAAACTTCCTTCATAGTTCGTATAATTGTCTTTCGTTACAACACAATCAAATGCTTGTTTACTATTATATATCATGGTTGAACATAATGGCGATATTTTGGATTAAGGTGGTACCCAACACTTTCACTAAAATTAATTTGGCCCGTTTAATTTTCATAAAATTTTGTCAAAGTATTTACTTTTACCCTTTAACAAAAATATAAAAATTTCAAAAAGTTTTAACCAACCGTTTTGTCAGAAAAATTACACTGGTTATATAGCAGTTGACAAACACCTATTTTGATCATTGAGAAGCTTGATATTTCCTTAACAACACAACGTCATTTAAACGTTCTGCTGATTTTACAGAGTTATCTCCCTGTAGTGTTAGTATCACCTTAAATGATAATTATATACATGTGTGGCTTTATATTTTTTGCCTTCAAAAATTAATCTAGGGCAATAGCATAAAAGAAGCAAAAATACTGTATGAGTAAGTTCAATAGAAAATCAACGTTAAGAACTGAACCAATCAACTTTAATATAATATACTGACCACCAATGAACACGCAACACCTATAACGCTAAAATAGATCGGTATAGTGTCAGGAAAACATTATTATAACCTCTCATTCTGTCGTCTTGTTTTAATGTTTTCAGCGGTAAAAAGGCAAGTTTAAGTTTTAAATTACAAATGGGTTGGAATATCACAATTTCTAAAATCCCACATTCAAACAAGAATACGTCCAGTTAAACAACTCATTTAGGAATATCGCAGATCCATCATTCTTTCTATTTCAAACTGCTGTATTTATAAAAATAGCAGATGAAACAACTCTTCATCCAAGATCGAATTAATTCACAGCTACAACAATGAGCAAAACCCATACCGCATAGAAATCTATAAAAGGCCCCGAAATCAAACGTAAATCAATTCAAAAGAGAAAACTTACTGTCTGATTTCTTTACAAAACAATAAACGAAAAACAAATATGATAGCTAGCATTGAAAAAAAGATAACTTTGAGTGTATTTTCTTAAAAACCAGACATGATGCCAAACAAAAAAATAACCGTAAAACCGACTAAATGTTTATATCCAATCTAGTCTTATAAAAAATCTATTTTGAAACCATGTGAGAGTGTAGATTTTGTGAAAAGAATACCTAATATGAATAGAACATACATAGAACCGGTCCTATTGTAATTCAACACTTTAAGTATACTTTTAGTGTTTCTCACAGCTTCAAAAATCAGATTTACAATCAAAGCCTTTACTATCCTCAAGGGCTATTGTCGTCAGCCGCTCCTGATTATGCGTAGAAAGGTGTTATTTTATACAATTTCATTCTGTGTCCACGCTTTGCTTATAAGGATCTGTCTACACTCTGTTTTTTTCTTTTCTTGTAATAATGATTTTAGCCAATGAAATTGAATCCTTCAAATTTGTGAAGGTGTGTATCATTACGACAAAATCAGAGAATCCCGAATGGTATTCAAAACAGAAATATAAGAACGGCCCTATAGCGAGTTAAAAAAAAAGAAGAGAGTTTCGTTCTAAATGATTTGATAATTTATAAGAACATTTTTTTAATACCCTAATAACCATCATTTTGCAATAACAAACAAGCAACAGAGCAAATCTGGTATCATTCCGCCACTCCGCTCTCCGAGACCCCTTTGTGTAAGAAAACTTTCGTAAAACCTTTTCAGTGGCTTATATGAAGGGAATAAACTTATATTTGGTGTGAAACTTGATAATGTTTAAGTTGTATTGATTGTTACATGCACTTGAGACGTCTTGTTTGCCGATACTTTGAAATTACAGCTCTCACTTAACAAGGAAAAAAATCGTCAAATAATTCTTGACTTCTATGATCTTCTATGGAACGGAATGATCAGTTTTCCTTCAGTAAGCGTTTCACATAAAGCAATAGTTAACATGTAGCTACTCGGGTCTAGACCCGATATGTGTCTTGTTTAAAATTGCAGTCACAAACGATGAATAGTTGTATATATTTACTGCAACTGTTAAAAAAACCCACCTTAAAGTTATACATCTAGTGAAATTTTGTGAAGAGTCACCCAGATTAATCTATTATCGAATTTTTAAACCGTCTGACGTGGACAGTCACACTCCTTAGCACCTTATGTAATTAACACTATGAATCCATCTTAACACGTCTTCATATTCCACACAATCATCAGTATTATTTCCATTTATGACAGATTCTTTACGTCAGACATGGTTTTTAGAAAATCTCTTGCAACTGAATTTATACAAAAGTATGCAAATTAAAATTAATTCTAACGTCAAATATTGGATATTCAAGTTATAGTCCAGCGAACATTGAAATCTATTCCTATTTTCTATTTCATGAAGTTTGTACTCTTATACAAATCTTGCTTCTCTGGACCGTAGTTTCATAATAATATTGCAAGGTTTAGTTTTCTGTGTAGTTTTTAAGAGACTTCGTTTGTCTTTTCGTCGTGCCATTGTAATGGTTTTTTTTTTCAGCTTGTGATAAATGTTTTTTTTATTTAAGTTTCCTTAGGTTCTTGTCCTTTTAAAAGACAAGTCATTTGTATGGACCTGTTAAAAATCACGGTGGTACATGTACAGACATTGAATGCTTTTATGTAGATGTAGTCCAAGAGACAAGGTGAAATATTTACTAGTATATGCATTCAAAATTCAATTAAATTCCTACGCCTTTTCAATATACATGTATATATGGATGCAAATTTCTATTAGTTTTATGCTTATATTATATTTTCTTGGGTGGTTAAGGTGGTACCTAACACTACAGGGAGATAACTCTGTAAAATCAGCTGAACGTTTTAATAACGTTGCGTTGTTAAGGGAATATTAAGCTTCTCAATGATCAAAATTAGTGTTTGTCAAACTGCTATGTAACCAGTGTAATTTTTCTGATAAAATGATTGGTTCAAATTTTTTGAAATTCTTATATTTTTGTCAAAGGGTCAAAGTAAATACTTTGTCAAAATTTTATGACAATTAAACGAGCCAATTTAGTTTTAGTGAAGGTGTTGGGTACCACCTTAAACTACAAATAGAACTGCATAGAATTTTCTTGTTGTTTAAAACTTTCTGACAATGAAGAATAGTATGCATACCCTTATAAGTATGGCAAAAATGGGGTGAAAATCGAAATGGAAAATTGGCCTATAAAATGTTTAAAACTACTTTCCTGCATTCGTAATTAAGTATAATTAAAAGCTATGTCCAGTATTGCTTGACCACCATTTATCATTTTACCTTGATAAATAATGTCTTCTTTCATCTTACAACACAAATCATAACAAGATCAAAGATAATCCACGTAAGAGATAGACATGTATAAGTGTAGGAGTTGACCCCCCGTCATGTTAATGTGCCATTTGCATCAGCACCTGACACTGTCAATGTGTCGTTATAACATATGGATGGTGTTAAACAAATGGGATGACATGCTCATTTATAATTGTGTCAAGGGTTTACATGAGCTTTGTGGATGACAAAGTTTTTTTAAGCAGTTACTTTCACGTTATTTATACTTTAAAAAACTATTATCATCAATGATAATGTTTTTTTTTGTTTTTTTTTTTGTCTTATCGTGGCTTCATTAGTACTTTTTGTGGAAAGACCTTTTGTTTTTCTTCTGAATGTGATTATATATTTTTTTTGTTCTGCCGTCTGAGATGCTTTTTTGTCTTACAACATATCGAATGGATTTTTTGGCCAATGATGTTGTACACTGAGTAATGGGGGTTTCAAAACTCACCCTGTGTGACCGAACACTTATTCTTAGGAGTTATCTCCCCGCGCCCCTTTTTCTTGTTATCGCTATATCTCTAAAACCGTAAAAGATTTTAGCAAACTATTTTCACCAAATTGTTCGTCTACTCTTAAGAATGATTTAGTTAATTTTGACTTGAGTGATCGGAAGACATTTTATGGGAGTTATTTCCCTTTGAAAATTTAAGATAGGCGATTTGTTGGATAAATTCATACGTTATAAGTCGTAGTGGCCTACAATCTTTTGATATGAAGTCCTTGGTCCATTTGAAGGAAATTGAGGTCAAGGTCATGTTATAAATTTTGAATTTTGCTTGTTATCGTTATTTAAAAGAAACTGTTACAGTTAATGATAAGATGTGTTTGCCAAATTACTGTTTACAATAAGGCGCAACTTCAACCTATTTCAGTCGAAGTGTTTTGGTTAACCCTTATGTATTTGAAATCAGTATTTCTCCACAACCATACAAGTGATTGACCTCGGGTCTTTTGATTTCAGATCACTGACCTATGAACTCAAAATTGAGGTCAGATCAAAGGTCAATTTGACGTTCTAGATTTTGACCTTTGCTAAAAATTATTACTGGTTCATTATAAAACAATTAAGTCTTTTGCATAAACCTATTAATCATAATTTTTTTTATCAGTTTGATTTACCACATTACATCATCACGGAGTAACATTTTCTAACATCGTTTTTTAAATTTTATTCTTATTATCGAGGTGGAAAGACCTTCAATTGTTCTCTGAAGAATTGGTTTTTAATTATAAATGTTTTTCTTAATATTTTAGAAATTTATCTTAGGGTTTTCTGATGAGGCTCCTCTTTTGAAGTAATTCGATCCTTAATGCAATGAGTTTATAATCAAATAAATAATGCACTGGTATATTTAAAAAAAAAAATGATTTGTTTTTCAGTTGTTTGCTTATTGTCCAGTGGCAAATATTTCGTGCATATTCAGGACGATATTAACCTCTTATAACTGTAATTTTGTACTTCAATAAATGGACAGAAACGAAAATTTGAATTGGACCGGAATTTCCTATCCTTTTATCGCTTTTATCTGATTTTCTATGGATTAAGCTTTCAAGAACAATATTTGATCTCGTTCAGTTAAAATGGGAGTTTCCCATATGAAAATATAAATAAATTTGGTGTATTTACTGTCTTCTGATTGGTTAAAAGTATTAGTTTTATTTTCAATGTTGTCAATTTTTATGGCGACACGCCCACTCTGACGTTTGTATTCATGTCATTCATACGCCAACATGTGTGTACGTTGTTATTGTTAATATAAAGAATATAAAAAGTTCTTTGAGCCTTATTTTTCAGTGATAGAAATTTATTTATAATGAATGGCAATAATTTATTTTGAATTTATTGACCCATAAAATAAATTCAAAATAAATAATAGCCATTCATTAAGTGCACGAAGGAAAATAATTACTTAACAGGGAGATCATTTATTTTATTTATAACTAATTGATCTGATGAATACAATTAAATGCTTCTATATTGTTTGGTGGAGTTCTAAAGAACTTCACATAATTCAGACTGCATCATATAATGATGTGCATGAGGCGAATAAGTTCTTGTCTGACATCTTGAAAAGGGGATGCAATTAAACTTTGACATTTCTGCACGGTGTTTTACATTTGTGTGTCAAAGGACAATTACCTCACTTTAGATTCAAGGACAATCATTTGAGTGATCATAGATTTTTTACAATATTAGCCTTGAAGTCGGCTCCTCGAAGACTGGAATTCCGTTATATCGTCAAAGAAAGAAAGTATAAGTCATTGGAAGATGTGCACCATGCAAATAAATTGATTTGACGTTTCAAGGGGAGATAATTGGAATTAAGCATTCATTTTTGTCGAGCCTTCAACTTTACATAGTCGAAAAAGCGAGACATAGCGATCCTAGATTCCGTCGGCGTCGTCGTCGGCGGCGTCCACAAATATTCACTCTGTGCTTAAAGTTTTTGAAATTTTAATAACTTTCTTGAACTATCCTGGATTTCTACCAAACTTGGACAGAAGCTTGTTTTTGTTCATACGATAGTATCAAGAAGTAAATTTTATAAAAATAAAATTCCAATTTCTCTGTATTTTACTTATAAATGGACTTAGTTTTTCTGCCAGGAAACATTACATTCACTTTGTGGTTAAAGAACTTTCTTATACTATCCTAGATTTGTACCAAACTTGGACAGAAGCATGTTTCTAATCACATATTTACCGTATTTTACTTAAAAAGGGACTTAGTTTTTCTTCCAGTTAACATTGCATACAGTCTGCAGTTAAAGTTTTTAAACAATTTTAAGATTCTTAAACTAACCTGAATTTTAACCAAACTTTGACAGAAGCTTCTTACAATCAAAAGATAGTATCGAGAGGAATTTTTAGGTCTTTCCACCTTTCCGGGTGGAAAAACCTATTGATTTTCTTCTGTTTATTTTTTTTTTATTTTTTTCTTCCGCCTAATTTTTTTCTTGCGGTGTAAAAATGTTTCAAAAGATGTTGCTTAGTTTTTTTTTGTATATGATATCATACAGTTTATACGCTTTTGAAACTGACCCTGTTTGACCGAACACTTTTCTTTGTAAGAGTTATCTCTCCAAACACTGTTTTTCTTGTTATGAGATCTCCTCCGCAACCGTAAAAGAAAGCGACAAATTTATTTTTCCAAATTGCTCGTTATATCCTCAGGATGTAAGGTTTTATTTTGACCGAAGCTTTACGAAGACTCTATATGAGAGTTATTTCCCCTTTTGTATTTGATATAAGTGAAATGTATTTTCAACTAAAAAAACATAAGTGATAGAGGCCTAGGGTCTTTTGATTTGATGTCCTTGGTACAAAAAAAATGAAAATGAGGTCAAGGTCAAAGGTCAAGGTTATGTTCAAAACTTTGATTTTGGCTTGTTATCTCTTATTTTCAGAAATCATATAAGATATGATCAGATATCGACAAAATATTTTCACACAATTGTGAGTTGTACATAAACATTTGATGCTAGTTTTTCCCCCTTTTATCATTAACAATATAAAGTAGAGGCCTAGGGTCTTTTTATTGAGGTCCTTGGTTGTTGACCTTGAAATTGAGCTCAAGGTCATAGGCAAAATTAACGTTCTAGATTTTGACCTTTAAATTGCTTTTACCTCATATGTATACAGAATAAAGACATGGGACTTTTTGCAATAGGTTGCAAGAAATGTAACCTTGTAAAAGCCAACCGGAAGTGAACTTTTGTTTACCGGAAGTAGCTATTTTTTCTTCTAAATTAATGTAAAAGTATATAGAACCATATATTTTTGGAATCAGTGTCAATTAAACTATCAAACTATACCGGAAATAACATCTTTTGAACCGGAAGTAAACAATTATCTCCCTTATCTATATCTTTTTCCATAGAAACCATACATTTTTGGAATCGGTGTTCAATAAGCTGTTATTTGACGCCACAATTGACATCTAAAACCAAATTTTAATATTTTCATATAAAAAAAGATCCTTACTGGTGAAAAGACCATCAATGGAACAATGGTTTTTAATTCTATTTGTTTTTTTCATCATTTTAATTGAGTGTGTGATTAACAACAAAAGTAGGCGAGACACTGGGTTCCGCGGAACCCTTATAAATTTTATTCATAATTTTGTTGGTATTGACCTTGTAACCTCAAATTGACAGTACCGTGTGGATGGTTTCAATGAAACTCGTTTTCTAATTTACTAGCTAGAGATGCAATATATTTTTTTGTCAGATTCATGCGCGCAGAGATTTTGAGTTTTTAGTATATCTGAGATTCTCTCAATGATTTAGGTAGTAATGGTTCTTCAGAAAATGGTGAGTAGATATTTTTACTTTAACCTCGGAACTAATTTTATTACATAGAAAATCCCAGAATTAACTTAAACTTTAATGACTAAGGGATATAACCAGTTATCTTAGATATATATCACGTTTTGATTATATGACTTAAAGTAAATACAATGTATAACCATACATGTTGAAAAGTTACACTTATATGGAAAACTTCGAGTGAATTTGGTGCTTGAGGTACGGAATAGACCGCAGTTGTGATGAACGAATTAGTAAATAGCCGATATCGCAAATTTATCTATTGGCACATAACGAAGTGTTGTCAGTTACAAAACACCTTGAAGAGTTTAAAATTTTCTTTAAAGAATATATGCTTTACCCAGTTTGACGGACAAAAAACATTGCTGCTATTGTTGCTCGTCATCTGGCAATTAGAAAAGCTAGGTGGACTCTTGGCAGAAGCTTGATTCGAATGAGGGAGGTCGTAGGATCTATTCCAGCCGGATCAAACTTGGGTCTTGAAAATCGATATGTGCTACTTCTCTTAGCACGCTGCAGGTATGAGTGAGAACAACGATGGGTTGGCTCGGAGTTATAGTAATGTGTCTGGGTAGTCAGAGGCTGTTGCCAACCCAGAGTAGAATGGGGGGAGGGTTCCAACTATATGCTCCCATTCAAATGCATTGATCGTAAAAAAAGGGATTACAACCCCCGGACCCCCCCCCCTTGGATCCGCCACTGGGTAGGGTGACATGGACTCATTGTATGAACCTTGTGACCTAGCATGGTAGGTATCCAGCTCAGTGTATAACAAAGCAGGTTTCAAAATTCATCAAAAATTTATGTACGTCCTAAATATGCATTTAATTTGCTACTGGACGTTTTACAGCCATCTATCTTTCCATCATCTGGCAATCATTTTCTAATTTCAGGAGAACAAACATGACATTATATGGAATCTGAATTTACTTAAAGTCTCTACAATCAGTGTTAATGCCAAAATTTAAAAAAAAGTCAAATAATTACAACAAAACTGGTGACTTTTCTATGCACTGTAATATTGGATGACTGGTTTTACCAGAAAACAGATAAGTTTAAATGAAAAATGAGAATAAAATGGTAATTAAAACTTAAAATGAGAACAGACTGTAATGCTAATACATTATTATTAAGACATTCATGTCAATTCGCCGTTTCAGAATCTAATGCATCCTGGGTAATATTTTCAAAAGTGTACATCAAAACGTCCTGATTGGTTAAAAATGTCATAAACAGTCATAAACAATGGAAATTTAACCAATGACGTGACGTTATTTTCATTTTGGGGTACGAACTATGAAATTACCCATGATGCTTTAGATTCTGAAACGGCCAATTATATATACTTATTTTAATCTTTGGCCGTAACATTTAGTTGTTTAAATGTATTTTTGGATATTATAAGTCCTGTTTTTTTTTAATTTGAATGTTTCAATTTTCTTTAAAGATAAATTGTAAAGGGAGGAATAATTTTTGGGAATTTCAAAGATAGAAATAAGTAGTAAGAAGGAGGGGGGGCAAGGGGTATAACTGTTATGCTGTTATGGGGCATTTTAATTCTTTGTTATCTGTTATTCTGAAAATATATTTACTGTTAGCTGTTATTGTCTTATTCTTTGTTAGCTGTTATAGGACTATTATCTATTTTGTTATCTGTTATTGTGAGAATCTATTTGCTGTTAACTGTTATTGAAAATTGGAATGTTAGCATTTTGACAGCCAATCTTCCGTAGAAATTGAAGATAATTGAAAATTGTGATTTGAATGAATAATAGTCTCATTGGCACGCTTACCACATCTTCTTACAATGTATATCTATTGGGGTCTTTCTACTGGTAATATCGGGTGGCCCTGTATTTGCAGAAGAATTTCAGTAACATACATCACATAAACATATTAAAATCAATTGGATCCAGGACCATTCCAGTATATATTATTATTATCCTTTGTAATAAATTCCGTTATCTGTGAACATGTAGCATTTTGTACAAATTATAATTCACTTATTACTTGTACAATAACTTATAGTATGGATTTTGTTATAAAAAAAAAGCATTGGTACACCCTATAGATTTTTTTTTATTCAATGACCACATAATATTCTTTATGCTGTGCTATTACACCACTGTCCCCGATTAGGGAGGATTGGACACCAACTAGCATGCTTAAGTTGACACAGTCACATTCTGTATGTGTTTATTTCCAAGTCAGGAACCTGGATTCAGTGGTTGTAGTTTTTTACTGTGTTACTATGTTTTTCATTCACTATTTTGTGGATAAATTAGGCAGTTAGTTTTCTCCTTTGAATTGTTTTACATTACTAAGTGGTATATGGGTTTGAATTATGGCTTTGGGAATTATACAACATCTTTTTCTTTTAGCATTTATATAATAAGTGCTACTCCCTCTATTTTCATTTAAATAATAGAGAACCCTGACCACCATATTTTTAAAAGCTTTTTAACTGCTTCACATGGCGAAAATTGAAGCTCAGAAACCATTGATGCAAATAAAGATGTGTCTTCGGTTTAATTTTTCGACAAATACCCTTTTCAAAATTCTAAAGCTTCTATAATGCTGTATCCAAATTTTCCATATTCTATAATTTCACATAAGATGCATGATTGGTGTTTCACTTGGTGTCATCCAAATTTTCCCTAGGTCCAATTTCTATTTTACTATCAGAATTGTCACTTGAGTCAATTTCTATTATCAGACTAACCATAACTGGCATGCTTGTGTCAGTTACATGTCCTGTCTCCACTGATCTGGGTATTTTTGTATTTTATAAGTAAGTTTTATCATAAGGTCATTAAATAAAAAAAATATATTGTGCATCAATGTTTTTTTTTATTACTTGTAAAGTACAAATGTATATATATATTGCTTTTCAGAAATAAAAAATCTAAAAATCAAATTGATACTAAAGTGTCACTGGCTGCACTACTTTCAAAAATTAAATAAAAAAAACTAAATCATTAAAAATTGATCCCTCAAATGCCTTAGATTAAAAATATCCGTATATCAAAAACAGAAACTAGTAAGGCAGCAACCATTTGATTTTCTGGGGGGGGGGGGGGGGCTATGGTTTTTTTTTTTCTGTACAAACTTTTTTTTTCGCCTTTGGCGAAGAACAATCTTTTTTTTTAGCGACAAACCCAAAACAAGTTTTTTCTTTCAATTTTAGCATTACATATAGTGGCAGCTGAGGGTGAAACAAACAATTTTTTTTCTAAGGGTCCAAAACAAATTATTTTTTTCATCAAAAACTGGAAACAAACTTTTTTTCCAAAAAAAAACCATAGCCCCCCCCCCCCCCCCCCCCCCCCAGAAAATCAAATGGTTGCTGCCTAATTTCGTTCAGAAAAATTCAACATCCATACTATAACTTATTGTACAAGTTACGGAAAAAAATCAACCAAGGCAGAACTGCCTCAACGGCCGAAACGTCTTGTTTACACAAATTACAATTTTCTAGGTCCATACCACAAGTTATATATACTAATATATACTAAGATCTACCAGTCATCTACTGGATTGGTCCTGGACAGATTTATTTTCATATTTCATTTAGTGTTATCTGTTATTGTCCCTTTTCAATTCCTTGTTATCTGTTTTTCACCAAATCAATTCACTGTTTTGCTGTTATGAGGACCCCCCTTGCCCCCCCCCCCCCCCCCCAAGAAGTAAGAAGTAGAAATAATAATCAGATGACGTGAGTTAATATTCACATTGAAATCCATTTCTAAATAAAATTTATGAATGTACACCAAAAGAACGAATGATGCACTACCGCTTTCTCCATCTCCAAGAAAACTCGCTGCCACGAAATATCAAACGGCTGAATTGGCATCATCATTCAATTAAGCAAACCATTTTGGTGACCGTGTTAGCTTGACTCCGTTATTACTTATCTCAGTATGATTGCTCTAGTAGTTTTCGTGCCGAAGGTCGGTGCTTCGGTCTAGGCACTCTGCCTTCCTCCACTAAAACAAACTGGTCTCCATATTAAATATAAAAAAAAAAAAAATCACAAAAATACTTAACTCCGAGAAAAATTCAAAACGAAAAGTCCCTAATCAAATTGACAAAATCAAAAAAATTTAATGATAAAACACATCAAACGAATGGACAACAATGTCATATTCCTGACTTGGTACAGGCATTTTCAAATGTAGAAAATGGTGGATTGAACCTGGTTTTATAGCGCTAAACCTCTCACTTTTATGACAGTCAATATAGCATATCCATGCAGTGTGCTGAAAGTTGCGTTAATCACCAACAATCAATCAATCTGATTTTAGAAATACATTTAAGAAATGACTGTAATATTTCAAGTTTCTGTCTATAAAGAAATAACATTAAAAATTTGGTGCACACTGAATAACGGGCTTAGCGGGTTATTTAACAGTGTGCAGGGGCGGATGCAGGAATTTTCGAAAGGGGGGGTGCTAACCCAGGGCAAAGGGGGGGGGGGGGGTGCAAAACATATGTCCCGATACAAATGCATTGATCGGCAAAAATAAAGGGGGGGGGGTGCGCACCCCCGGAACCCCCCCCCCCCCCCCCTGGATCCGCCACTGGTGTGCACCACATTTTTTATGTTATTTCGAATAGACAGAAAAAATATTACAGTCATTCTTTAAACCATAGAAAACTATGAAAAAACGTTGATGACGTCACGGTCACATAACTAAATTATGTCTATGGGCTGATAACAAAAGAACGTCAGCCAATCAGAAGACGCGTTACATCCAAAATTAAATTATATGAAAATGTTTGAAATTTTAATTCACTGCCTGTCTCGTATAATATTTTTGATGATAAAATCAAAAATCGAATATTTTTGATGATAAAATCAAAAATCGAACAACTGCAACAAAATTGATGACATGTAAATGCACTGTAATAGAAGATGACTAGTTTTACCAAAAACAGATAACTGTTAACATGAAAAATGAGAAACAAATGGTAATTATCAATAAATATGACCACAGTCGGTAATGAGGGTTTGGATGGGGTTAAATGATTAAAAAATAACGCCCTTAAAAAATGAAGATTATAGAATAAGTGGCAAAAAAAATGAAGATTAGAGAAAAAAGGGGTTAATTTTTTGAAGATTAGAGAACAAAGGGGTGAAAATTAAATGTTTACAGAATAACAGACCCCCCATCCAGACCCTCGGTAATGTTGATATTGTTAAGGGATATATCATTCGTAAAAATTATACCTTAAAGCATTTTATCCTTGGGCTATAACAGCAACATATTTAGTGGTGTGGTTTTATACTTTTAAAATTGAAAGAGTGCATTTGACTTGCATTTTAGTTTTTTGCGATAAAAAATTATAGAAACAATTTCAAAGATTGGAATCGGGATTAGGATTCGGAACAAGAAGTATGATCTTTGTCAACGGAACTGTAAACAACTTTCATATACGTTGGAGGTATCTATAGCAACAAAACCAGGTTAAGTCCGGGATTTTCTTTGGAAATTACCCGTGTTCCAAGTCAAGTATTTGATAGTTGTTTTCCAATCTTTCCATTGGTTAATAAAGTCTCGCGTTGATACTGCCAATTTTTATAGACTTCCTTGGTTTACCTGTTTGAATGGTTTTTCTCTAGACATTTTGTGTCCCTTTATAGCTTGCTATTCGGTCTGAGCCAAGGCTCCGTGTACAGGGGCGGATTCAGCCATTTAAAAAAGGGGGGTCCTAACCCAGGACAAAGGGGGTTCCAATTACATGTCCCCATTCAAATGCATTGATCGTCCAAAACAATCCGCGCCTGCGTGTAGAAGGTCGTTCTTTGAGTTATGATTGTTAACTTTTTACACATTGTGACTTGGATGGAGATTGTTTCATTGGCACTCATACAATATCTTATATCTATCTTCAAATGTAGCTTACCTTGACTACAAGACAGATTGCTGTTCTAGGGGATACAAGCCCGGGCTACCCCCCTTTTTTTTAGTATAGTGGTTAATTTTTGAGAAAAAAATCATTGTTTTACTGTATATTAATATAAATGCATGTGAAGTTTAATTATAGATATAATGACTGATTGACGTTTTATTTTGCCATCTATAGCTTATGTATCGTGATTTCTAAAAAAAGTGTTGTTGAAAAATTTGCAAATAGAGGTTTACATTATACTAAATCTATGATCTTTGAAAGAGCATGACTTATGAATAAATGCTGAGCATTGTACATTAATTCAGCCGTTAGTTTTCTCGTTTGAATTGTTTTTCATTTGTGATTCGGGACTTTTATAGCTGACTATGCGGTACATGTAAGGGCTTTTTATTGATGAAGGCCGTACAGTGACATACATGTATAGCTTTTAATTTCTGTGTCATTTTGTCTCTTGTGGACAGTACGTTGTCTCATTGGCAATCGTAACACATCTTTTTTTTATATGTGCGATAAAAAGAACATGACAATCGATATTTATAACACATATTCAGATTTGGAATACTTTTCAATTTCTTCATCAAGATAAATCAATTGTAAATTAAGCATTGGACGACGAGTTTGGACTTCAGAGACGACAAGCTGCATGAACATATTGATTATATTCATTGTGGAATGTGTGACAAAATCGCATGCATAATGATCTTCTTTTGTAGAATGCTTATCTTTTAAACTCAGAAATTCACACATGGGTTTTTTTGTTTTTTGTTTTTGTTTATTAGAGATTATTTGACAATCGAATCATTTTGCATGTAAAACCTTCAATTATATATTATAGATCACGAAGGACATATTTATGTTTGATTGATTTTTTATTGAAATATATTGTCGTTTTTCATTGTTTATGTCTAGTAAAAAGCACTTAATCACGAATAGAGAAAGGTCACCAATGGTGAAGTACATTCATTTTAAGACATCAAAGGATTCTAGTTTTTATAGTTATACAATAATTTTTTATCGCCATTGCTTTTCTCAATCGGTATACTTCATTTTTACTTTTTTTTTGTTTAGAATACATTGGATTTTGTTATTAGAAGTCCTTTCTCATATATCAACCTAGCGCTGAGACC
This sequence comes from Mytilus edulis, assembly GCA_019925275.1. Taxonomy (NCBI): domain Eukaryota; kingdom Metazoa; phylum Mollusca; class Bivalvia; order Mytilida; family Mytilidae; genus Mytilus; species Mytilus edulis. The sequence goes on from CM034357.1 coordinate 18,683,222, forward strand.
ATGCTTTTGCATTTCGTACATATATAAAAAGTAGAACACTTTTGAGTGTAGTATGATTAAAAACAAAACAGCTTTTCAATGCATTGATACATAGAGAATAATACATGGCAAAATCCGTATCATATGTCGTATCATCCCGAGACATCAATATCAGCCCAAGGGCCTTTAGGCCCGAGGGATGATATTGGTCGAGGGTGATACGGCATGTGATACGGATTTTGCCATGTATTATACGCTTTATCATATATTTCAACAGAAGAGTATTATATTATATGAACTGTTTTCTGATCCCGATAGATTAGCACCGGGGTACCTTCAGTTCTGCTTTTGTCTTGGTTCAAAGCCTTAAAATAACTGCTTATACAAAGCACCTGGGTTACCTTACCATTTGCCTGCTGCTGTTTTAAAAATATTTTGTTTATTATTGTATTTATTTGAGTGTTTTGTATTTTTTATAGTTGCATTTAGTGTGCCAAAAAATATGCAAACTTGATGTTCGTGACGTCACATACAATATGAAAACTTGACGTTCGTGACGTTACATACCAAACAATGACGTCATTAAAAAAAAGACCTATTTTGAGGAAATTTTTTCTTAAGCAAAAAAAAACAAAAAACTTTTTAGGTATGCGATACGGGTTTTACCATGCGATACGGGGTATGCGATACGGGTTTAGCTATGCGATACGGTAGTCTAGTCAATTTAGTGAACAACCTGCAACTAATTGCAACACAAGGTTTTTCTTTGAAAAACAAGTCTGTTACTATATATGAACAACATACTAAAACTATACAAAAATATATTTTGCGGAAAGTGGTTTAATTCACGAAAATATTTTGTAGTAAAAGTAAGGTAAAATGAGTTACTTCCCCTTATTTACCAAAATTGAAAAAAAATAATGTATCCAAAAAATGTTCTTTATTTTTTAAAACAGTTCAAGTAATACAATACAATGCATAATTATCTCAATTTAAAAGAATAATATTACAAGTGGATCACTTTCCTGTCTCAAAATTTGTATATTTGAATAAAGATATAGACCCAGATTGTGTTCTGCTATTTTACAATTCAAAGATCTAATTCCCAACAATATTGGTATGAAACCTATAACAGAAGGCGATTTTGAGTTAGACTAACCAACATAGTTTTAGTTTAAATAGGTTTATGAAAGAAATTTGCCCCTGTGATTAAGCTAATTTTAGTTGGGGGAGGTGTTCTCGAAACACATATGTTTGGCCTTTAAAAATTGATTTTTTTGCAAGACTAATTTTTTGAAATTCAAAGTTTTTAATTTATTTTTTTACCACAACTTTGAAATGTTTTAAAAGAAAACATTTTTTTTTCATTTTTCTTCTTGAACAAACATGTTAAGATTTAAAATCGAACAAAAGTGGAAGATGGAAAAAAATTCAGAGATAAAAGATTATGCGAACTATGTGACTTAAAAGATCTTGGAGATGAATTCCACTATGTAATGAAGTGTAAATTTATGGCTATAGAAAGACAAAAGTATATCGCTAAAAAGTATATTGATTATCCAAATATAATTAAATTTAAGGAAATAATGAATATGAAAAAACAATCATATTTAAAAAAACTATGTACATTTATAAGGCATATTAATTCATGTGTGTGTTCTCCTGGCTAAACTCAACTTATACATGTATTTGTAAATAGTGTACATATTATGTTTTCTCTAATTTATAACTGTGTTATTTATTACATGTAACTTCTGTATACCATTGTATTTACGAAGGTTTGTCAGAATAAAGATATCTATAACAAGGTTTTTCAGAAGAAAAAAAAATGATTAGTGTTAAATGATTGTATGTTACAATCCGAGGTTACAATGAAAATTCCATTCTCCTGAAGTAATTAATAAACTACTTGTGTAATTAGCAACGATATCAGTACTTACACACCATATAAATAGAGCTTTGGTTGTAACACTAAACCCACAAGGGCGCAAGTTCCATACCAGGAAAGTTGCCTCCCAAAACATCTATATAATATATAATTATAACACTGAAACCACTTTTTCCTGGTTTCTAATCGGATGTGTACTGATTTATATTTTAGATAGAAATGATAGAAAAGACAATTTTTTTTATTTCTTATAGCTTCAATATGCATTTTTAAATGTAAATAGTGCTACTGCCTAAATTGACCCTAATTATTTTAGTCATACTTGGCCTAAGACCCTTTTAAACTAATATGATTAGTTTTTGTAAGTTTCTTTCCATTTAAGTACATAATACTTGTAGGGATTATTTATATCAAAAAGCTTCACAATTTAAAATTACTGAAAATATTACTCTTCATGTAAGCTCCTTTTGGAAACCTCCATTTTTACGGCTCATATAAAATTTGACTTTTGAAAAATTATCTAATCTGATATATCAAATGATACACTATTGTTAAATACATGATAATTAAAATTTTAAGGCATTTTAAAAAATTTTGCAAATTAATTTAAAAGCCCCAAATGTTGATAGTTGAAATCTCAATGTTACGTCCAAATTTAACACTTAAGTGAATATAGAATTATCATATGTCTATATATAACTTGTTAAAACTTTGTAAGCAGTCTAATAAAAGCTATGTCAACAAGTTTTATAAGATTGTCAAAAGTTTTTCTATCCAATAGGTGAAATCAAATATAAGAATCTGTACTATTGGCAACTTACCTGAATGATATTTATGTGTCAATTTGTCAAATATGCATAAACTAAGGATTTAAACTTTATTTGTCAAATTTCCTGCAAAACTACCAATTTAGCATTATAGGGTCAAAATAAGCATTTATAGCTTTTTCAATTTATGCATAAGTGGCATTTATCTCTATCTGACATGTTTTCATGTGTCCATTTTGTATTTCTATGCTTTATCCAGTTAGATATTATAACAAGTTCTACTTGAATCACGAAAAGAAAACCAACAAAATGATTAGTGTTGTATAAATGACCTCATTTGACAATCCGTTGGATCAAGTAAATGTGAGAAAATGCACATAAAGTAATCCATAATAAAACCTCACTAATTGTATAAAACGATTAACAATTCTTTTACCTTCATTTCCAAAATAAATTCTTACCCGTAGTACATTGGTTCAACATAAAGCCAGTGAGACTAAATTGCATGCAAGTTTGTCACTAAAAAGTGAAAAATACTTTGTATCAACCATACTGTACGCTCAACAAGTTTGATTTAAGGCTTTGTGCTCAATTTATTGTATCATTCACTGAGTATAGAAATGATAGAAAAGACAATTTTTTTTATTTCTTATAGCTTCAATATGCATTTTTAAATGTAAATATGTGCTACGGCCTAAATTGACCCTAAATTATTTTTAGTCATACTTGGCCTAAGACCCTTTTAAACTAATATGATATGTTATTTGTAAGTTTTCTTTCCATTTAAAGTACAATAAGTACATATGTAAGGATTATTTATAATCAAAAAGCTTCACAAATTTAAAATTACTGGAAAATATTACATCTTCATGTAAGGCTCCCCTTCATTGGAAAACCTCCATTTTTAGGCACGGGCTCATATAAATTTGACTTTTGAAAAATTATGCTAAGTCTGATATATCAAATGAGTACTCTATTGCTTTAAATACATGATGTATTATATATTAAGGCATTTTAAAAGTATTTTTTTGCAAAATTTTAATTTTAAAAGCCCCAAATGTTGATAGTTGAAATTTCTCAATGTTAACGTCCAAATTTAACACGTAAAGTTGAATATAGAATTAATCATAGTGTCTATAATATATATCCTATTGTTATGAAACTTTGTAAGCAGTCTTATAATATATTAAGCTTATGTCATACCAAGTTTTATAAAGATTGGTCAACTTTTTCTATCCTATTAGGTGAAATCAGGAAATATAGAATCTGTACTTTGGCAACTTCCCTGAATGATTTGATGGTGTCAATTTGTCAAATAGCATAAAACTAAGGGATTTAAACTTTTATTTGACAGAATTTCTGCAAAAATGACCAATTTTGGCATTATATGGTCAAAATAAGCATTTCATAGCTTTTTCAATTTTGATGCATAAGTGGCATTTTGACTCTCTATCTGACATGTTTTCATGTGTCAATTTTTGTGTTTCTATGCTTTAATCCAGTTGTTTTACTCATTTCTGAACTCTGAATCTACAGAAAAGAAGATTATCTCAGACAATATGAGTTAAGTGTGTTGTATAAATGACCCTCATTTGACACCCTGTTTGGATCAAGTTAAATGTGAGGAGCATGGCACATAAAAGTTGAAGTCCATAATAAAGACCTCACTAAATTTGTATAAAAAGCATTTAACAATGTCTTTTGTACCTGTTTCATTTCACATAATATATTTCTTTACCCCTGTAGGATACCATGTGGTTCAACTATAAGCCTGTTGAGACTAAAATTGCATGCAAGTTTTTCACTAAAAAGTGAAAAATCTTTGTATCAGACCATACTGTCTGCTCAAAAAGTTGAATGTAAGAGGCTTTTTGTGCTCAGATTTATTGTATCATGTCACCTGAGTATAGAAATGATAGAAAAGACAATTTTTTTTATTTCTTATAGCTTCAATATGCATTTTTAAATGTAAATATGTGCTACGGCCTAAATTGACCCTAAATTATTTTTAGTCATACTTGGCCTAAGACCCTTTTAAACTAATATGATATGTTATTTGTAAGTTTTCTTTCCATTTAAAGTACAATAAGTACATATGTAAGGATTATTTATAATCAAAAAGCTTCACAAATTTAAAATTACTGGAAAATATTACATCTTCATGTAAGGCTCCCCTTCATTGGAAAACCTCCATTTTTAGGCACGGGCTCATATAAATTTGACTTTTGAAAAATTATGCTAAGTCTGATATATCAAATGAGTACTCTATTGCTTTAAATACATGATGTATTATATATTAAGGCATTTTAAAAGTATTTTTTTGCAAAATTTTAATTTTAAAAGCCCCAAATGTTGATAGTTGAAATTTCTCAATGTTAACGTCCAAATTTAACACGTAAAGTTGAATATAGAATTAATCATAGTGTCTATAATATATATCCTATTGTTATGAAACTTTGTAAGCAGTCTTATAATATATTAAGCTTATGTCATACCAAGTTTTATAAAGATTGGTCAACTTTTTCTATCCTATTAGGTCCGAGTACACAGTTATCGTCCTTTGATTTTCGTTGTCCACAAATATAGTCCTTAATGTGGACAGTGTGTTACTTGCCAATTTTTGTTATACCCCTTCCAAATTTAATTCTTCATGTTTTATGCCTCATATAGCAAGTTGGGGGTGAAATGACACTGTAAAAAAATTTGGGTCATAAATATTTAGGTAAAGTAGTGATTAGGTTCAGCTGAAAAAGGTCAAAAATTAGCACTTCGGAAGCTGTCAAAAGATTTCATGACCCCCTTAACACAAAATTGTCCATATTTTGAGTTAGAGCTGATGAAGTTTTCTATAAATTTGATATAATTTGTCCCAAAAGTAGTACAACATACTGTAAAAATGTTATTGAGAAAGCGCAGGTGGGATTTTTTTTATTTACATTTATTGTCTAAAAGAAATGCACTACGAAATAACTGTGTACTCGGACCATCTATTGGAATTCAGTGTCATTTTGTTAATTGGTTAAGTATATACTCTGTGCTGACCTTTTTGAGATGAGCCCTTTCCAACTGAGTTTTACATTTTGCACCTATGTTGTTTGCTATTTCACAACTGTTCCGTATTATGGGAGGGCTGAGTGCAGGCTCGCAAATCAGGAGCCTGTAAATTCAGTGGCTGCGGTTTGTTTATGTGTTACATATTTGTTTTTCGTTCATTTTTTTTTACATACATAAGGCTGTTAGTGTTCTCGTTTGAATTGTTTTACATTGTCTTATCAGGGCCTTTAATAGTTGACTATGTGGTATGGGCTTTGCTCACTGTTGAAGGCGGTACAGTGACCTATAGTTGTTAAAGTCTTTGTCATTTTGGTCTTTTGTGGATAGTTGTCTCATTGGCAATCATACCACAACTTCTTTTTTATATTAACCCTGCACACTATAATTATGATTATCACAAGTAAATGGCCCATGAGTGCATGGTGGTTATTATTTGCTGTCTGTCATATTTATTTTTCCATTCATTGTCTTAACAGTTTTATATTTTAACGATGAGCTATTTTAGTTGTTAACATCCACACCCTCGTCATTGTTATCTCTTGTGGACATTTTTGTCATTGCCAATCATATATCATCTTATGCTTTTAGAATGATTTCCTTTTATTAAATTAATTCAATGAGATATCTTAAAGAAGGAACTTAGTAATGCTTTTCTTTATATACATACATATCTTTGGCCCAGTCCATACTGTTTCATACAGCAGACAACCAATGTTAGTTCTTTGTCATTATTCTTTCAGCCTTAATGTTTCAGACCACCACATACAGGTGTGCAGGGTACACACAAAAGGCGCTGCAGGGGCGGATCCAGCCATTTAAAAAAAAGGGGGATTTCTAACCCAGGACAAAGGTGGGGGTTCAACTATATATCCCCATTTAAATGCATTGATCAGCCAAAAAAAGGGAACCCCCTGGATCTGCCAATGCGCTGTTACTATTAACACTCCAGGAAGTGATTCCATCAATTCATCCAACAGTCAGCTTATCTCATTTTCAACATCTAAAATTTGACAACTGTGGTACAATTGACATTTAAAGTTTTTGGTCAAGGTATTTTTTGATGAAGTTGAAGTCCAATCAACTTGAAACTTAGTGCACTTACTCCCTGTGATATAATCCTTCTAACTTTGCTTAATTACAGTTTTGATCCCAATTTTACGGTCCACTGGACATAGAATTTAAAATGATAGTGCGGTGGGGCATCCATGTACTATGGACACATTCTTATTTTGTGATAAGTTAACATACTTAATTTGTAAAACAAAATATTTCACACAACACATTGGTCATTATTGATATCGATAACAAGAGGAATACATATGCATATAATCATAAGATAATAAAGTGTGGCTGTAAAGATCCTAATGTTAAAAGTTTTGATCATGAATAACCATGAATAACCAAGTTTTTTTTTTCCATTTTCACAATTTTACTGTACACATCATATTTTACACAAGAATTACATTTTTTTAATACTAATTTCTTGAGAACAAACATCAACAAGTATTTACTATTTATATCCCAATTCGAAAGTTTTAACCACTAATAACCAAGATAATTTTTCAATTCCAGTTATTGTGTTTTCTGCCTCAAAACATATATATTTAACTAAATTACCCAAATATAAATACTGATAACTAAAGGACTAGAGTGGGGTGCTCATTTTCGCCACATCTTTCCATGTTTTCTACAGTTTATGTTCAGGTCTAAATGTTTTTGAAGTATACTGATATTTCCATATGAAGATAACTTCAAATGCAAAATATACTTAAGCTTGAAAACCGGTTTGTTTTAAGAAAATCATCTGAAAAGTTAGATTAAAGGATGTTTGAAATTTCCGGATGTTTTGTCAATGGGGGACACATATTCGCCGTTTTTACATATCTATTTCAAACCAAATAACCGCAGCTTTTAACAATTTTTATCAAATTAATTGCATTATAGATGAATAGCAGACATTTCAAAGGTATAAAGAATTCAAAATTAGGGCATTCAGTCAAATATTTACTTAGAAATACTTCTTTGAAATCGTGTTTTTTAATCAGGAAATTGTCCGAAAATCGTTGTCCGTTTTTCGGTCATTTTCGGTAGGAGCCGCAATTTTGTCTCAGTTTAAAAAAATATTATATTTGTTATAAAAATATAATTTACGGGTACATTTCTTCCATTTCAGCCATCCTTTGAAGTTTTTACACCTCAAAATCCTTAAACGGCGAAATTGTGTCCCCGGCGAAAATGAGCACCCCACTCTACACAAAATAAACATAACACAGTATGGTTTTTTTCTATATAGATCAATTTAAAAAATATTAACCATTAACAACGGAGATTTTCTGCGTTTCAAGTTTTCGACGTTTTTTCACTAAATATCACTCATTTCACCTCAAAATTACTTCAATATGAATGATAATAGCTAATGGACTACTTTATAGTCTATTAAGATAAAGTTTCCTGTCTTCCACAAGCTTTAGGTCTAAAAATGCAACAATAAATAATATTTTTTCTTCTTTTTCCAGTTTTCAGCATTTTTTTCTCTAAAAAACACATATTTCACCCAAAATAACCCTTTCCGCAAATCTTATCAATGTATAGTTTTAGTATGTTGTAAGTACAAGTATATATTATAACTTTCACTAAAAAAAGCTTGTGTTGCAATTAGTTGGAGGTTGAGTGATTTTAGAGCTAGATTGACTAGGCTACGGGGTATGCGATACAGGGTAGGTGATACAGACTGGAAAAACAACCTTTATTAGATATACAAAATAGCTGTATTTTGTACTAAATATATGATAAATGTATATAATATGTTCAATTCACTAGATACAGGCAAGAGTTTGAAATAATGTCGGGGCATTTTGTGGATAGCTATGCGGTATTCATTTTGATCATTGTTGAAGGTTGTACGGTGACCTATATAGATAATGTCTGTGTCATTTGGTCTCGTTGTCTCATTGTCAATCATACCACATTTACTTTTTAAAATTATAAAAATAAGGAGATTTATAGTAGAATTGCCATTGACAGACAGCAACCAATGAAAAACAAAACCCATGAAAAACAAAACCAATGCTATATAGATATAAGAAGATGTGGTATGAGTGCCATCCATGTCACAATACAAAACCAATGCTATATAGATATAAGAAGATGTGGTATGAGTGCCATCCATGTCACAATACAAAACCAATGCTATATAGATATAAGAAGATGTGGTATGAGTGCCATCCATGTCACAATACAAAACCAATGCTATATAGATATAAGAAGATGTGGTATGAGTGCCATCCATGTCACAATACAAAACCAATGCTATATAGATATAAGAAGATGTGGTATGAGTGCCATCCATGTCACAATACAAAACCAATGCTATATAGATATAAGAAGATGTGGTATGAGTGCCAACGAGAAGATTCTCCATCCAAACAAAACCCATGCTATATAGATATAAGAAGATGTGGTATGAGTGCCAACGAGAAGATTCTCCATCCAAACAAAACCCATGCTATATAGATATAAGAAGATGTGGTATGAGTGCCAACGAGAAGATTCTCCATCCAAACAAAACCCATGCTATATAGATATAAGAAGATGTGGTATGAGTGCCAACGAGAAGATTCTCCATCCAAACAAAACCCATGCTATATAGATATAAGAAGATGTGGTATGAGTGCCAACGAGAAGATTCTCCATCCAAACAAAACCCATGCTATATAGATATAAGAAGATGTGGTATGAGTGCCAACGAGAAGACTCTCCATCCATGTCAGACAGCAACCAATGAAAAACAAAACCCATGCTATATAGATATAAGAAGATGTGGTATGAGTGCCAACGAGAAGATTCTCCATCCAAACAAAACCCATGCTATATAGATATAAGAAGATGTGGTATGAGTGCCAACGAGAAGATTCTCCATCCAAACAAAACCAATGCTATATAGATATAAGAAGATGTGGTATGAGTGCCATCCATGCCACAATACAAAACCAATGCTATATAGATATAAGAAGATGTGGTATGAGTGCCATCCATGTCACAATACAAAACCAATGCTATATAGATATAAGAAGATGTGGTATGAGTGCCATCCATGTCACAATACAAAACCAATGCTATATAGATATAAGAAGATGTGGTATGAGTGCCATCCATGTCACAATACAAAACCCATGCTATATAGATATAAGAAGATGTGGTATGAGTGCCAACGAGAAAACTCTCCATCCATGTCAAAATTTGTAAAAGTTAACCATTATAGGTCAAAGTACGGTATTCAACACGGAGCCTTGGCAAACACCGAACAGCAAGCTATAAAGTATTCTAGTTTTTATAGTTATACAATAATTTTTTATCAAAATGACTATTGTAAAACAATTCAAACGGGAAAACCAACGTCTAATCTATAATATAAAAAACGAGAAACACTTATGAACCACATCATAAACGACAACTACTGAATATCAGATTCCTGACGCTTGGTATTTTTTTATTTCTCGTTGCTGTGGCATTGGCTCTTAACAAACAACTCTACTCCATCGACATTATTATAATTTATTTATATGTTAATAATCATAAAGAAGATGTGGACACTAGTTTCAACTTGGCCCAAGTCAAGAGAATATTTCAGTTGTTACAGTGGCAGTTATCTGCTATTTGTAAGATTTACCTTACGTTTGTTGTTTTGTCAATTATAATCAAGCCGCAGGTTTGTTCGTTTGAATTGTTTACCATTCTGTCACGTCAATGCATTTTATAGCTCTCTTACCGGTATTGGTTTTGTCCAATGTTGAAGGCCGTATGTTGGCCTGCAGTTGCTTAAATCCATGTGATTTGGACTTTTGTAAATAATAGTTGTCTCATTGACAATCCTATCACATCTTATTATTTATATGCATGTTTTGCTACAAAATTCCAGATTGCATAAGTGGTACATCGCAGTGGGGGGAATATAAAGATAAGTACTTTATTGAAAGGTCTTTTCTCTTCCCAGACGTTTCTATGTATGATCTGTAATACAGTTTGTATCTATTCCCAGACGTTGCTATGCTTGATTTGTAATGCAATTTTTACAAACTTTTCATTGGACTGTATTTGATCGTACCACTTGCAACAACCTATGCATATTTAATGAAATGATAACAAACTAATCTATCAAAGTAAAAACAATTTGACCATCATTCAAACTCAAAACTTCTTTTTTATAACCTATTGTTGTGGTGTAGGTTTTTGTTGTTGTTATTCGATCACAAGAAGGCAATATGCTATATGCTTCTAATGACAAAATAGTTTCGAGAATAATGAAAATTGACATGTTTACAGGAAAAGTGTTGGAAGTGAGAATGTCCGTTAATTGAGATTTTCTGAGTGAATGTATTTGGTCTAAGAATAGGATATATTTTCTTCCTTCATCCAGTCTGGATGAATAAATAGCTTGAAGTATTGGAATGTCTAATAATACGAAACTATTGATCATACGTAGTACTAAATTGATATTGACATGAGAGTAATTTTTTTTAAAGGCAATGAACTGAACTCTGAAATAGTGTAGTATGGTAAAAGTTTAGCAGAGAAATATCACCGCTGTTAAGGAGTTTAGAAATCAACGACAATTTTTCCGCTTGTGAAGATGGAATGCAACGGACACGGGAGAATCGACTCAATAAACGTTGGTCTGGATTAAATAAAAGAAAACAGTGGGCAACAAATACTGAATAAAGGACAAAAAAGAATAATAGAGAAAAAAAGAATGAAAGAATACAGAACTAAAGGGTCCCCGAGATAGACCCTCATATTAGCAGTGTAACTTTATAGGACTAGAAAGACTTTAAAGCCAGATACATTGAAAGCAAAGTAGCACCTATTGTGGGGGCATGCTTTTGGCGGAGATAGATCTTTGTCCTTGGCTCGCGACCTTTAAGATCTTAAGACTTAATGTGTTGTAGGTTTGCTGTCTTTTGATTAAATCAACATTCAGTCCTCATAGTTTTATTTATGTATACTAGTATGTTCATAGTAAAATTGTCATGCAATTTATGCAATAACTAGACAGTTGGTATTTACGGGAAGATACTAGCTATACTAATACAACGTATTTCAGTATTAGTATATTAAATATATTGACTTTAATTATATTCAGTTTAAAACGATAAAAAACAGGAGATGTGGTTAGATTGCCAATGAAATAACTTTCCGTCAAAGTCAAAATAATGTAGAAGAAGACCACTATAGTTTACCATACGGAGGATTGGATTTGGGCGGGGGCTTCAACAATGAAAAAAACGCTTACTATTTACTAGTATTCAATTATGATAAAAGGCCCTGACATAAAAACAAATGCGAGAGGATTTGAATGTTGAATGTCATTGGCTTTATTTATGTAAAAAAAAACAGTAAACGAAAAATGACCATAGACACTTTTATCTGTATTCAAAATGAAGATTTTATTTTGAGTTATCAATACAACTGTTAAATATTGGAATCAGTAAAACAACTTGACTATGGTGACCTTGACCTGGTTTCCACCTCATCAATTTTTGGTTCGACAGCTCACATTATTTTGAATAACTGTAGTAATATTGAAATATAATTGTGAATATGCGACAAAGTTGGCTAACACATGTCCAGTTTATGCCGCTACGCACGTACGTTACATGTATATTAATTGTTGACCATTTGATGACTGCACTTCGGGCAATAACATTTGATATCATCGGCGATGTATTAATAGTGGACCATATGGTAACTACACCCAAAGCTTGTCGTAACCTGTGCCGTAATGTTACATGTATTAGTCTGCCAATGGTCACCGTGTTATAATGTCAAGTCAATTTGTCTTCTTGTCTTGTCATGTTATATATAATCATGGCAATATACAAGTCTGGGTTTGGTGTATTAGATAAATTTATTAGGTCGATATTTCATGTCAATTATGTTATTGCAAGAAAAATTAAAGTGGGTGGGATATGTACAAGGAATTGATGACTTGATATTATACGAAACACTTCCGAAATGATGTTGTTATTTCAGAGATGTACGTTTTTAAACATGAAGAAATAAATATGATGTTATATATATTTGCATGAAAAAGGATATGAAATTTTTATAATTTATGTTTTAAAGGACGGGTCCTTTCTTTCTGTATTCTTCATTTTTTTGCTGTTTTTCCCTTTATTTCTTTTATGACCATTATTCTCTATTCTATTAACGTATAAATATTAGCACCTATTTATGCTCTACTTTCTATTTAGCTCATTTTCTCTTTTCTGTACATTTAGCGCACATTAAGGTGGTACCTAACACTACAGGGAGATAACTCTGTAAAATCAATGATCAAAATAAGTGTTTGTCAAACTGCTATATAACCAGTGTAATTTTTCTGATAAAACGGTTGGTTCAATTTTTTTGAATTTTTTATATTTTTGTAAAAGGGTCAAAGTAAATACTTTGTCAAAATTTTAAGAAAATTAAACGAGCCAAATTAATTTTAGTTAAAGTGTTGGGTACCACATTAATACGCTCAATTCTGCAAACACAATCTAGGCCACATATAAAATAGTGTTACTGTTGAGTATTAAATTATTCTTGGAACTGTTACACTAAGTCCATCGAGTCTCCTTTGTAAATGCAGGAGAAGAGCTAATGTTGAAATCGACCCTGCATGCATTGGACTTTCTTACCCTTTGTGTCAATTTTGGTTGCTAGCTCATATGTGTAAAACTTTGCTGTTAAAGATGAAGGAATAAAAACAGTACCATCAGACTTAACACAGTCCATAAGTCCGACGGCCTAATTTAAAGTCGCTAAAAAGTCAGGGCAATCTCTAATTTTTGTACTCTGACCTTTACATTTCGTGTGGTTATTTGTGACTTGTTTTATTGACGTATGTATTATACCTACGCTTATCTCTTTTTATGATATGGAACCACCAATTTGGGTTATAAATAGCCAGGATATGGTATTGTTACGATATAAAGTTTCTGACACTTTATTAAACTCAAGACCTCATGGCCTCGAGCTCATGGCTATGCATGAATTTAGCATCAAAAGCAATATATAGGTTCATTGTCGAATTACTGGTTTTATATCTTATTCCAGTATCAAAATGAAAATAATTTTCTCCTTTTAAGAAGTATTATACTATTAGCTATTGGTTTATTGCATAGCAAAGTAATGCATTTTTATTATTTTCGGTCGACTAGTAGGGTGTTTAGTGTCAACTTTTAAAATTTGCTTTTAGATACGAATTCTATCCAAGCTGATAGCTTAAAAAACTACTCTTTAAAATGTTATTGCACATTAAATTGTAACTGTTTTTACTGTAAAATATGTAAAAAAATGAATAGTATTACTATGCTGGAAGCAAAAGTATCATTCATATGTGATTCAGATGTAGGTTTATACTCCTTTGACATTTTAGAACAGAAAATTTAATTTGCGAAATCTTTTACTCTAATCATTTCATTTCTCGTAATTTCTCGTGTGATTTTTCAAATCAATATGTGCAGGGATAACGATCACTGGAAACTGCCGTTTGAATTTTTTATGCTGCTTTTAAAATGAGCGTAATTAAATTATCTTACTCACTCTTCCATAAATATCTCCATTAGACAGTTATTGTACCAAGGTCTGATTAAATTATTTTTCTCAGCTTCCTTTTATTTCTAAGAATATTTGTTCTGGTGGGTGGCAGACGATACGGGAAGCCATTAAACTGTCAACTTGTAGGGAAATGATTTTTTTCTCAAAGATTTCAATTAATTAAATTTAAAAATGGTTTGAGTAATTATATATTATGCTATTTGTAGTTTATCAGGTGTATTATTTTGCAAACTATTTATGGAATTGACATCAAGAAGAGCATTTTCAAGGAGATTTCTACAAGAAGAAAACAAATTTAAAATAACATTCCGCATGGCCTGGGTTTGGTTTTCAAGAAGAGAGACAACAGTTGTCAAAAAAAAAAAAAACAGGGAATACAGGAAAAATTAGTATACAAAATAGGAGAAAAATAAATATAAAAAAGAGAAAAATAGACAAACAAAGAAAAGAGAAATTAGCAGAATTATTTTATAACCGAGAAAGAAAGTGCCTCTCATCTAGAAGCTCAAAACAGATTTAAAATAACTTAGTTAAAAATGTATTTCAGAAAAAAAATTACTTCATATTCATTCTTTTCATTCTTACATGCGTACAATTCCTTAATATACTTAAACAGATATCTGAAAAAAAAAAGAATCAATATGTAAGTAAGTAAGTAATTTTTTATTGGTTTAAAATTCAAAATTACAGGATTGATACCAAGACAATACAAATTTGTTATACACAAACATACAAACATATATATATCATACCAATTTCATAAACATTATATGAGGAGGTGGTACCACAAAGTTATTTAGTGCTTAATAAAGCATTTCTAGAAATGTACATGTCGCTTATAAATTTAACAATAATTCTAATTATATCAGTCTCAACACACGTATACAAAAATTTAAATGATTTTTTAAAGGATGCCTAGAATTGATAAGATTTCCTGAAATTATGACATTTATTAAGGAGTTACAAATTGATATTAATGATGTTAATCAGCCTACACGTACAACAATGTATGTACCAGGAGAAATGTTATCTGTCATCAGTAGCTGATCGAGGGTCTGAAATGGTGGGAGGGGGCTTTCAACTATGTATTGTTTATTTTTAAGCCATTTTTACTATTCTAATATATACATTTCGCTCATTATTCGCTATTCTTTATATTTTTGGACCCCACTATTCTCTATAATTTGGAAATTTCTTTGCTATCGATACTTTCCTCCATATTTCTCTCCATTCTTCTGAAGTATTTGCCCATTATTCTCTTTTCTGTAAATATCCTCGTAACTAACTAGGTGTAACCCATTTTCTGATGTTCAAAACACCAAGGATAGTATCATACAGCTCTAGTTTTACAAATGTTAACCAATATTCTCACAAGCAGTTTATCCTATTTCCGTTTTTTTTTAATCATGACTCCTATTTAAAAATGTAGGGTGTTTCAGTTTAAACATTAAAATAGCTGTTAAAGCGCAATTCCTGTCGTTTTATTTTTTTTCTCTCTCGTTAATTTGGAATTTCGTGATAGAGTATATATTGCGAGTTAAGGGAGTTCGCTTGTCAGTTTCAAAGTAATTAACTTTACAAAACACTAGTTTATATTGATAAGGAATTAATAAAGAAATCCAATAAGCAAAAAAAAAATATAGGTCACCGTGCTTGTTTTCGAGATATTAGCCATTGAAATTTTGGCGGGGAAATATTCTCTCTTGACTTCATAGCTTTATCATTGACAGGTTGAAGTTCTTTAAAAACTGTTAAAAAGTAATAAAAAAATTATAAGACTTTTACAGATGGCTTATCATTATAGACATTATACATGTAAAAGATTTACAAAAAGAAAAATGGGGGTCACCGGGCAAATTTTTTCAAGGCATTCAAGTGGATAAAACCAGAGGATTCCGAAAATCTGACAAAAAATCCAAAACATGACAAGCCAGCTTCCTTAACTTACGATAAATCTTAATTTTAATCATATCGGAATATTAAAATTCCACTAGATGTGTAGCTGCCATGACTGCAAAGGCTGCGGAATTATAAAATCAAGAAATTGAATTAAAATTATCTCCATTTCTCATAAAAAAAACCTATGCGTAGTTATTGAAATAATAATTCAAGCTTATACAAAGAAAAAAAAACTGTTTTGTTAATGTTTTCTTTAAGTTCAGTGACTGCCTTTGTGGTATTTCGTAATATTTTTTTAAAACATGTCTAGATTACTTAAAATGCATTCGGCCCTTTTAATTAATATATCAGTTCAATGTTAAGGTGTTTCTTCTTCAGTTTAACGGGTTTTAAAATGAAACATACAGACATCTGGCAATCATACATTGTACTATATATTATGACGTCTAATAATGTTCTACACTCCCCCCTCCGGTCAAATTATTAATTTGATTACATCTGTATACAGAATATACACCTGACCTAATATATAATAATATAAACACGTAAATAGGAAGTTTACGTCTAAATAGTGACCACGAAAACATTGAGTGGACATGATCACCCTGTGGGTACTATCACAGTTCACAAACACCAAGAGAAACGTGTTCACATCGGAAGACAGTCGTGTGCCCACAAATTTACCTACACATGGTTGCTTCAATTTAATGAGTCAAAAATCAATTTACTTACAACTGGTTGATTCAATTTAATGAGTCAAAAATCAATTTACTTACAACTGGTTGGTTCAATTTAATGAGTAAAATCCGAAGGTCAAGGAAATCTTAAAAGGATAATGAGTCTCAGAAAATTCAAAAGTGTTAAGAAAACCATATAAAGATATGAGTCTCCGAAAAATCAAGAGGCAACGGAAACCTTTTTAAGATAATGAGTCTTAGAAAAACCCATAGAGACACTTTCAAAACAAGAAACAGACATAAAGCTATGCACCTTAAACTCAATCCTAACAGCAGATTAACAAAAAGAGGCAGAGAGAACAATCATATACAGATTTAACCGTGGAGGTTTTACATAGAAATACATTATTCGGGCCTTAAGATTGAAGATTGAGGCAATAATTTGTCAGTAACGATTTAGTATTACCCCCTGCAATATTAAATATAACCATAAAACTGACATGTTTTCAGCACATAATATGCAGACAGTTTAATAGTTATCTCTCTTGGCTTTCATATTAAACTGATACTATCAGATTATTATTACATGGCATTTTTCATATCGCATATATTATCAGCCCTAAGTTCAATATCAGCTCAAGAGCTGCATGGCTCGAGGGCTGATATATTCACTGATGGTTGTTTATATGCCATGTAATAATCTGATAGTGCCATGCGATAACGTTACGGAAAGGCATGTGATAACAATCGAGGCATGTGATAAACTTTTCATATCAGCCCGCTAAGCACCAATTCGAAAAATATGGAGTTTACGTTAATTTAATGTTATTATCATTCAGTAAAAATCATGTGTTATTTAGTCTAAGTATATGATAACTAGTTTTATAAACCTGATAGAGACACCCATGTACGAAAAATGTTGCGCGTGTGTCTCTAAATGAATTTGACCCGAATCCAATTGTTTTCCGCTCTTTAAAACACAAGCTGACCTGCACGAAGTTATAAATAGTAAACTAAAGATTAATTTTAAGTGTTTTGACCTTCGAAATCATGTTTATTCTATCTTGAAAATATTGCTATACACTGGTGACCGTGTGAACGGGTCAGTTTGTCCGCTGCTAATGCAAACATGTTATTTAATTATGTCTTATCTTCCTTAACTATATACTAAGCACTCAGAGAGTAGATGGCGATGTGGCGGGGATGGCGATGTGGTGTAGATAGCGATGTATCGGGGATGGCGATCTGGCGGGGATGTCGGTTTTTCAATTAAGGTTTCAGTCAAAGAGTTTGACGTCTTTGATCTCATTTTTTTTTTTTTTTTTCGTCTAAAGTCACATATATAGGAATAAAGACCTTATCTATTTTTATTCAAATTTAAACAGAAAAACAAAATTGGCTCCATATCAAAGTGATATGAAATAAACGAATTAAACGGTAATGGATCTTTTCCAAGCCGAGGGTACCAGGGTAATAAGGACTATAAATCCTTACGACGACCAGTAATGCATGTTGATGCCAAAAGGTGAGAAATTAGTATAAATGACCACACATTTGTCACGCTAACCTTAAATCTTGAACCCTACCTTGAAAAAAGATCGTAATTTGTTTATTTAGTATGACCATGTTAAACACTGAATATTACTTTAAAGATTATATTTGCGTCCAAGTTTAGTCTAGCTAGATGTAAATATTTAAATAATCGGCACAAAGATTGCTTTATTGTATAACAAGGGTTGCAATGTGTGTCCATCATACTATTGTTGACCGACATCAAGCAGTCTCCAGTCCTTTCAAATGTCAAATTATACTTTTCACTGATAAAGCACGTAAGGATCCAAGTGTAACTGCGAAAATCGTGACACGGATTCAGCCACTCTCTATTAACATCGGAAATAAAAATAGGTTAAATGTTTTACTTCTATCTTCTATCTGAGTTAATTACAGATATAAGGCATTGCAGATCCAACTAAACGGTGTTGAATACTGTAAATTGAAAGTTGTTTAACCTATTGATTGCGGATAAAAACAATATTTGAATTAAGTTGCGAATTCAGTGGCGGATCAAACTTTTTATAAGAGGGAGGACTGACCTAAAAGGGAAAGGGGGCACGACAATCACGCTACAAGGATCCAGAAGATAATTTCTACATAGCTGTACTTTTACGAAGTTGTGCATTGCAAACAATATTAATTTACTCAATTCCTATGAAGTGATTAATAACATTCACTTGCAAATTACAATACTAGCTATGTAGTCAATGACTTGTTTAAGTACAAAAACAAAACAAATGGGTTTAAAACGCTGATCAGGCCGTACAACGTGCACATTGAATGATCGATTTCCTACGAATAAATATACATGTAAAACAACTCCATATCTTGTAATCTTTAAGGTCAAACAATGTATTTCATTTTTATGTCATCCTTTCATCTTGTTTACGTAACAGAAATGCATTGATGCCACCAATAACCTTTGTTTGATATTTAAGGTATAGTTGCATGACTCACAAAATATGCATGACACAGGTTCGTGTAGCAGACGAGAAACAAGGCCATAACAAGCATTAAAACCAGACACAACATGTTATTGGCAATGAAAAAAACTTGTACAAGGATAAGTGAATCAGTGATTCTTTTCTAAAAGGGGAATTTCGAATAATAAATATACTACAAAAATAATTGACGAAAACAATTGGTTAGGAAGCGTGTAATGGTCATAACAATCTTTTTTACTACGGGTTTAAATATACCATTAAATGCCTTTTTTTCTAATTACACATCAGCGTTATATTGTAACGAGTTTCTGTTGTGTCAGTCTTGATTGACGTTTGCAAGGGCTCGATCTCATTATTTCCCTTTATAAGAATGGGACCAAATGGAATCTATCTACTAAAAAAAGCGAAAGATACTTTCAAACTCACGAGTTGAAAACAAACTGACATGGCCATGGCCATAAAAAGGTAATACGACCAAGATAAGCAACAGTATGCGCACAGTACAATCAAAGGTCTGTGTGGAATGGTTTTACACTTTGTCGTTAATTAAAGAGATGTGGTGTGATTTCAGATGAGACAAGTGACAGCTATCTACTAAAAATCCAAATGACAAGAAAGTGACGAAAATTACATATCGGTGTACAGCCATCCACAATGAACAAATGCCATACCGTATAATAAGCTTTAAAAATACAAAATGAGAAATGCCATTCCTAAATTAACCACCGTGTTCATGGTAATAGTGAACAAGTTCATGTTATCTGTTTCAAATGATTGACACATGTTCTACCCTGTTCGAGTTCATGTTGAACATTTTTATGAATAACCGACAGACAAGAAATGTGATGTGAAGAAAGTTTACCCTGCATGCACTAGACCGATACCCTGATTGGTTGTTTTTAAATGTGCTCGCTCACAAGTGATCAGAATGTATGAATTTATGACACCCTATAGACGAACGCATTATTTGAACTTATAAATCCTAAAATCAACGTATTTGGCAAATAAGTATTTAATTTTGATTCTTTAAGTTCTTTTGTTTTACCTTATTGAGGACATAACTTATCATCTCCTCCCAAACTCAGTAAAATTAGTCGGATATGAGGCGGTACAAGAGAGGGGGTAGGAGGGGTCCTGATCCCCGGTGCATTACGTTTGCGCGCATTACCATTACATTTGCGCGCAAAAATCATTACGTTTGCGCGCAGCTTTTCATTACTATTGCGCGCATTTATTTGACAGGTAAACTCAGGCAAGCTTAGGCAATAGCTCTTATTTATCTATGAATTTATTCAATTATTTTAATTAAAAGTACCCTTTCCGTTAGACTAAATCACCTACTCACCCACGAGGAGGTAGAAGTTGGATACAAGCAGGATAAGTCGGTTGCATTATATTCTATCAATCCGGAAATTTTTATACTCATCACATACTAATGATTTTCTCCCCCGATTTGCTATAAAAAAAACTTCAAATGTTCGTTACTTAACAAAACTTTACAATCTAACTTACAATAAATTAATTACGAATTTTAAAGAGATCACTATTCGGGGTACTTGAGCACCCTGAAAAAAGTTACATGTATGCCTAAAGTTATAACAGAATTTATCATGCACACTTTATATTATGTCTTAGAATACAATATGAACAATATATGATTAAAATATATTTTCAAAGTTAATGAAATTTTATATTATTCATATTTCATTATCATGATTATATACCCTTTTTTACCTGAGTTTACCTGTAAGATAAATGCGCGCAAATGTAATCAAAAGCTGCGCGCAAACGTAAAACATTTTAATTCCCAAATGCGCGCAAACGTAGTGCGCCCCTGATCCCGAAATTCCGGGCTTAAAAACACCAGATCCCGAAATCACGGGCTTAAAAACACGAAATCTCGAGGTCCTGAAATTCGAAAAAAGAATTCCCGGATCCCGAAATCTTAAAAACACCCGATCCCGGAGTCCCGATAAAGGTCCTATCACCCCTCGTACAAGACAGAACATGAACATACAGAATAATCGAAAAATAGATGTGTATGTATATCCCGGGATGTATATTCTTAAAACGTAGAATAATTGTGGCCGTTTTATTTATTACTTAGCAACCTTTTTGTACCATAACAATCACAGCAGTTCAATCTTGTTATTGCAATATATAATTTAGTCACTACATTTCACGCAACATGGAATAAAGTTTAACCACAAAATATGATTTATGTTGTGGCAAATGTACTTTTATACTTAAAATGTGTTTGATTCGAATCTTCAACTTTCGTTAAAAAACAACACTATCATACTTTTTACTCGTTTTAAAGTTTAGTAATTTAACTATATCAGAATTTTTGGAATGAACAAGTTTTTCTTGTGTATTAAATATATAAAGCTTTTAATTAGCCAAACACCCTATGAACCTATATTGCTTATTAGGTTATAGGCACATATGTACGAACAGGTATCTTAGCGCTGACAGTGGTTGAATTGCAAGACCAAAAATGTCATTAACAGTAAATGCACTTTATTCAAAAGAGCAAAACATTTCAAGTTGACAGAGATTTATATATCTGCTCTTCGCCATTACAAAAACTTGAAGTACACTTCAGTGATCATAGTGAAGTAGAGTTCATATAGTCAGTGACCAATGCAATGACTAATACCTTATATATACCACAGTAGGTGACCCCCGATACAGTACTTAGCTGCATAGTTATTACTCTTGTACATTAAAGTTATATTAAAATGTTCAGAAACTGAACAACAGTAATGTTTTAAAGATCAATGTAGACATTAACAGATTGAAGTTCGGAAGTTCAATGCAGAAATTGACACACAGTGATGTCCGGAAGATCCATGCAGAAAATGACACAGTGATGTCCGGAAGATCCATGCAGAAAATGAAACCCAGTGATGTTCGGAAGATTAATGCAGGAACTGAAGCGATGTTCGGAAGTTAAATTCTGAACCTGATACAGAAGGATGTTCGGAGGATCAAATTACAGCACATTTATCTTGTCACATATATATTCTACATATATATATTTTTTTCTATACAAATAGAAATGTTTTAATGAATTTTCATGAACTATGTTTTAGCATATTTACAAATAAATCGGTGTGATATTACAGATATCTGGCGAGGAAGAAGATTGAGTATAAAAAGGTTAAATATAATCTGTGTCATATTTGTAATTCAAATAGTGCACTTCACTTCTTATAACAATATCATATTACAAAAACTGGCATAGTTTAGTTGTATACAGTTTTTAAAAGTGGTGTCAATATGTAAATGTATTTTTAAAAGTACAGTTCACTACCTTTTTCCAAAGTATTATAGTAAAAAAAGGGGCTTATGCATCAAGTCATCCCCCCCCCCCCCTTAGATACTATCTTACTTTTCCGATCTAGGTTTTTAATTAAATAATCAACAAGGAGCATGTCATCTTTATCCTGTTTCCAAGGAGATACGTTGTCAAAAAGTACTATAATAATTTATGGAAGAAATCTAGTATGAAAAGTACTTATTTTAGGCTACTGATTGTAGACTCAAGGAAAAACGCGGGATATTATATATACAAGCATGAATAAATCTGAGCATTTGTGGTTTGACTATGGAAATTTGTTTTTACTAACAAACGTAGTAAACCAAATAAGGAAATGTCATTTTGTTGTTAAATTGACCGACCTTTTAACATAAATAGCAGAACCACTGTGTGTCAGTTTTTGCATCAATCTTCTGAACACCACTGTGTGTCAGTTTTTGCATTGATCTTCCGAACATCACTGTGTCAGTTTCTGCAATGATCTTCCGAACATCACTGTGTGTCAGTGTCTGCATTGATCTTCCGAACATCACTGCATGTGTGTCAGTTTCTGCAATGATCTCTTTAACAGCACTTTGGGTCAGTTTCTGCATTAATCTTTCTATCCACTGTGTGTCTGTTTCTGCAATGATCTTCCGAATATCACTGTGTGTCCGTTTCTGCATCAATCTTCCGAACATCACTGTGTGTCTGTTTCTGCAATAATCTTCCGAACATTACTGTGTGTCAGTTTCTGCATCAATCTGCCAAACATCTTGACTGTGTGTCAGTTTCTGTATCAATCTTCCGAACATCACTGTGTGTCTGTTTCTGCAATGATCTCTCGAACATCACTGCGTGTCAGTTTCGGCATCAATATTCCGAACATCACTGTGTGTCTGTTTCTGCAATAATCTTCCGAACATCACTGCATGTGTGTCAGTTTCTGCATCAATCTTCTGAACATCACCGTGTGTATGTTTCTGCAATGATATTCAGAACATAACTGTGTGTCTGTTTCTGTAATGATTTTCCGAACATCACTGCGTGTCAGTTTCTGCATTGATCATCAGAAACTGTCACACGTTGATGTTCGGAATATCAAATTACAGCAAATGGATTCTGTCACATATATATTCTTCATAATTTATAATTTTTCCCTATATAGATAATAATGTTTTAATGAATTTTCCTGAATTATATTTTAGCATATTTACAAATAAAACGGTGTGATAATTACAGATAGTTGGCGAGGAAATGATTGAGTAGAAAAAGGTTAAACAATTTATGTGTCATATTTTTTATTTTTAATAGTACACCTCGCTATACTTGTTCCAAAATAATCATAGTACAAAAACTGACAAAGATTAGATGTAATAAGTTCAAAAAAATGGTGTCATTTTTGTAAATGTGTTTTTAATAGTACAGTTCACCTTTTTCCATTTTAAGTATTATAGTAAAAAAGGAACATATGCATCCACTGAAAACACAGGCCCTTGTCTCAGAAAAAAATATTCCTATATACCTTAATTATATTAAGGTATGTATTTATTTATGAAATGCACATTTATACCCCTGGGGGTTGAAGGCATATACAAACAATACAATACAATATACACAATGGAAAAATTAACATATTAAACATCATATATAGTGGTAAAACAGTAATATTAGGAAAAAAATTCTGAGACAAGGCCCTGTGACTGAAATGATCGCCAAGAGTAAGTATAAATCATATAAACTAATGTTTAAATACTATGCTAGATTAACTGACATTGAAGTTGGAAACAACCCAAAATTTTATCATTATTAAAATCTGCATTCATTGAAGATAAAAAATTGTATACACAGAAGAGCTCTTGCTGGGTACAATCATTACATAAACTAAAAAAGTTAATCAACTTTGATTCACTTCAAAGTTTGAGGACTCATTAAAAAACTTTTATAAATGCAAGATTTTAGGTCAACTTGAGCATATCAAATCTAATAACACAGGTAAACTAAGATTTTATAGTAAAATGTGCTCATCATTTGACTAAAAGCTTACTTAAGATTTGATATTAAGAAATATGATAGATCACTGCTTACAAAAATTAGAATAAGTGCACATTCACTTGCAATTGAAACTGGGAGGTATAGCAAACCAAACATTTTAGCAAGTGAAAGATACTGCAAACTTTGTAAAGATAAAGTGGAAGATGAAGTTCATTTTCTTTTATATTGTCCTCTATATAAAGACCTTCGAGAGAAGTTTGATATTTTCAATAAACCTTAATAATGATGATGATATTAAATCAACGATTTATTTACTTAACCCAGTAAATCTGGTTGACACCAGACAAATATGTAATTATTTAAGTCAAGCTTTTGAACTTTGTAATAAAAATCTAATGTCCGTTGGTCTACAATAAGTATAATACTGGGTAATACTGTGATATTATATATGTAATTAGTACTTGAAATGTTTTCTTTATGTTGTATTTGCATAAATTGTCATGTTTAATGTGTTTGTATCTTAGAATACGCATTGTGTCATATGTGCTTTGTCCAATAAAAAAAATAAAATCGGGCAGACAATTTATATCCTAGTAAACTATCTTACTTTTCCGATCCAGGTTTTTTATTAAATAATCAACTAGGAATATGTCATCTTTATCCTGTTTTCAAGGAAATATTTTGTCGAGAAGTACTATTTATGGAAAAATATCTTATTATAAAAAGTACTTATCCTAGGCTACTGTCGTAATGATCGTAAGTTCAAGGGAAACGCGGGGTATTATAAGAGGGGCGTAAAGTAAGGTATCTGCACGGAAGAACGCGAAATAAAATTGCCATTTCAAGATGAACGAACAATTAAAAAATTCTTGCACGTTGATCTTTTTACCGATTTCACGAAACACATTATAACGAACCTTTTTTACGACTGCACGTGAAATAAAAATGGCAAAACACGTTGCACGAAAATAACCCTTTACCACCCTATTATATATAAGTATGAAGCAATGAGAGTACTTGTGGTTAGACTATGGAAATTTGATTTTATAAATAAACCATGTAAACCAAATCAGGAAATGTCACTGCGTTGTTAAATTGACCTTTTAACATAAATAGCAGAAAAGTCAGAAAACATATTTTTTTCTTGTTTTGCATGATTATCTAAAATAACATCTCTTGTTTGGTTATTTTGTATTGTATATTTCCTTTTATCATATGTTTAGTAGTAAATACAGTAGTTTTGCATATGTGATAAATAGCCTGCTGTTTAATCCATATCGCGCAACTTTGATGCGCACCCTTTATCGCATACCCTTTATCACACCCCTACCCTTTATCGCATACCCTTTATCACACCCCTACTTTTTTTTTTTTTTTTTTTTTTTTACATTAAGTCAGTTTTGGTTTTTTTTTTGCTTAAGAAATTTTTTCCTCAAAATAGGTAAATTTTTTTAATGATGTCATTGTTTGGTATGTGACGTCAAGAACGTCGAGTTTTCATATTGTATGTGACGTCACGAACGTCAAGTTTTCATATTTTTTGGCACACTAAATGCAACTATGAAAAATACAAAACACACAAATTAATACAATAATAAACAAAATATTTTTAAAACAACAGCACGCAAATTGTAAGGTAACCCAGGTGCTTCGGATAAGTAATTGAGCAGTTCTTTTGAAACAAGACAAAAGTAGAACTGAAGGTAACCCAGTGCTATGGATCAGAAAACAGTTCATATAATATAATACTCTTCTGTTGAAATATATGATAAAGTGTATAATACATGGCAAAATCCGTATCACATGCCGTATCACCCTCGACCAATATCATCCCTCGGGCCTAAAGGCCCTTGGGCTGATATTGATGTCTCGGGATGATACGACATATGATACGGATTTTGCCATGTATTATTCTCTATGTATTATTATATGACCTTTATAAAAACGATTTGTTTTAGAATATAACTGCCTCAAATATGAATAAAGAACAAGTGGGAGTATATATGTTGAAAAGATAGCAACCAAATGAAACACTGAAATAACCATAAGAGTTAGCTAATCGGAGGGGAGGATTTTTTTGCCTCCGTGCTGAAGGTCTCGCTATTTTGACTATTAAGAACAGCGCTGTTCCTTAGGGATGACATCAAAAGTTCAATGTAGGATAAAAAAAACTTAATTCACATAGTTTTTTTCACTGCCCCCCCCCCCCCCCCCCCTTCTTAACTTAATTTGGGAAAAATTGATTAACCAATAGGGATATATGTAAAAATCGATTTTAGATATACAAAACTTGCATAATTTTAACCCCCACCCCCAAACTATTTGATTTAAGTTTTTTTTATCCTACATCGATCTGTTGATGTCGTCCCTTAGCTGTTGGTGTTTGTTTTTTTTTGCTGTGCATATACTGAGTTTATGTCATGGATGAATACCCCATATCCTTTCATATCTAGTCCCGATATTCGTCTAGTTGTAAATATAAAAAAAAGAAGATGTGGTATGATTGCCAATGTATTTCATGTCAAGATTTCATGTTTATTTGCTTGACTGTTTGCTCGTGCGCGTGGTTTGTTTTTACCTGCAAATACCTGCAAACAAAGTACTCCACAATATTGTTCATCTTCCTTATTAGTCAATTTAAAAAAATTCACTGGTTTAAGAGACACTTAACTAAATGCCTTTTTATCGTTTGTTTAAAAAAAAAATCTGTAACTATCTCCAAATAGATAAAAAGCCTGCGGTACCAGTTACAGAGAAGCGCTTCCATTGTCCTTTATTTGATCGGTAAATTTACAGTCCCCCAATTAATCATTATATACCTCTATTTGTATGTATTTAGCGTTTTTATTTACTAATATATAGTACTGATTTTAACAATTGATTTAGTCATATTTACGTGATCTGTTTTTCTGATCAGATATCTGTATGCTATGTCTTAGATGGAGGTTTATTGTTTTATTGATCGGTTTTTATGTCTCGGGTCATTCGATACATTTAGGTCTATAGTACACCATTGCCTTGTCATATTCGGGTTAATGTATACAAGATACAGGATATGATCACGTACAATGAGCAAAATATAATAGAAACTTTTCGATCAGCGCAACGTACACTTTATGTGTGGGCTGATTATTTGTTGACTTTAATTCAGATCGTCAGATCACCTTTTGTTCACATCGCCTCAAATTACTCGCGCGGGAGATCGAGGATTTGAACCTGGCTAGTTCAAACGCAAGACTTAAGTCGATTTGCGGCGAAGCATCAAATCGAGGGGAATTAAAATGAAACAACAAACAGAAACAGCTAATGTGTCCGCGTAGAATGATATGTTCCCTCGGCTAACTGTGAACTGAAATCGAAAAAGGAGATGTGACCCATGCAGAGTATGATTGTAAATAAGACAGCTATCCACCAAAGTTCAAGTGAAAAGGATGTAAGCAATTACAGACAACTGTATACGCCCTTCAACAATGAGAAAACCCCATACCTAGTCGACTATAAAAAGCACTGACATGAAAGAAATAGAACAATTCCGTCTTAACGTTTTAACGAAACAATTTACCAACAAAATATGACAGACACGAACAGATAACAACTATCATGTTAAAATTCCAGATTCGCGCATTTATCATGTTAAAAATCAAGATCCGCGCATTTATCATGTTAAAAATCAAGATCCGCGCATTTATCATGTTAAAAATCAAGATCCGTGTATTTATCAAGTTAAAAATCAAGATCCGCGCATTTATCATGTTAAAAATCAAGATCCGCGCATTTATCATGTTAAAAATCAAGATCCGCGCATTTATCATGTTAAATATCCAGATCCGCGCATTTATGTCTAGAACAAAGCAGGGTTAATATTCATATTACATTAATATGTTCTCGTCCAGACTATATACATTTAATTTGCCGCTGGACAATAAACGGCCATTCATCATAATCATCATCCTTGTATTTATACATAATTTTATGTAACAGATAACAGCAGATGTTCATACTAAGTGGACATTACAATTGTGGACTCGCGGGTTCATAAATCAGCCAATTTAACAAAATAGGCATAGCATGTTATTATTCACAAATTGAGTTATATTTGCGTCTTTACTTCGTAATTTAGCTTTAACAAGCTAAGTTACTTTTTCATGTACCAAGGATTTGTATATCTTACTATAAAATCCTTGCCTGTACGTTGCTATTACACTTTTAAGTACATTTCCTTCATGATAGATGCGTGGATGGGGTTTACAAATTAGAGAAATATAAAGGGGTTTACAAATTAGAGAAATATAAAGGGGTTTACAAATTAGAGAAATATAAAGGGGTTTACAAATTAGAGAAATATAAAGGGGTTTACAAATTAGAGAAATATTAAGGGGTTTACAAATTAGAGAAATATAAAGGGGTTTACAAATTAGAGAAATATGAAGGGGTTTACAAAAAAGAGATCTCCGAATATAAAGGATGGAGAATGATGGACACTCTGAGGATGGACAAATTGAAAATGTATAAAGAAATTATTTAGAGGGAAAAATGATCTAAACAACTAAAGAATACAGAAATTCGTCAACAATTTAATTTGACGTGAAGTGTGATTAATTTATGGATTTGTTCAATATTTAACCAAAATCCTTTACTCCTACCCAGTCCATTTCATAACTCCATGTTTTTACTCTATGACCCCACTCCACTCCACCCAACGTTCAAGTTTAGTACATGCCGAAATGAAGTACCCTATCCAGAACCTTCTCTATCAGTATGTTGTTCCTAAGTATTAGTTATGTTAAATATATATATAAGAAGATGTGGTATGAGTGCCTAAATGAGAGAACTCTCCATCCAAGTTACAATTTGTAATTAAGTAAACCATTATAACGACTGAATCTGGAACTTTTACATTTTAAACATCTGCATTTCGGTTACTCTTCTCGAAGGATAGACAAGATACACTCTTGACTAATGCATATAAGTTATGTTTCACACTCCGCGATCTTTGGTGAGATCAATGGCGTCGTATCTTTTCTTAACTGCTTGGGTCGCTTTTCTGATAGTTGTGTCAAATTTACAATGGTATTTCGTCAGGTGAATTGTTTCAACAGATGACCTCTTTTCAAAATAACATCAAATGAAAGATTAAACGGCTTGTTGAATTACGAGGCTCCCACAGGGTACCCTCCTCAGTTCGCAAGGTCGCTTTTAAATTCGACAAGAGGTTGTTTTTAAGGGAACTGTACAGTCGCCGGTCGTTTTTCCCAACACAGAAAACGAAAGTCAGTCGGAGGTCGTTTTTTCCAAACTTTACAGGTCGCAGGTCGTTTTTAGAAGGCCCTCATGTCGGAAGTCGCCTCTCTTGAAAAAGCCCAGAGGTCGCAGGTCGTTTTTGACCCTGCGGGAGCCTCATACAGTGTTTTGAGTGATAAAGAAATTAAAATTAACAGGAATGAACGTTCAGAAGTTTTCTTTTTACATTCTTTAGGCATTAATAGGTTTTTTTAGCATTTTTTTATAAGCTGTTTGATTCTAAATATCTTGAAATGAAAAATTGTTTCAGACGGTTAGTCGTGATAAACAACCATTGAAAATTAAGGTAATTTAAAACATGATAAATACACATTTGATTTAAAAGAAACAAGCAAACATGCATGTTTTTATTTTCAAATAAGTTTATTTTGAGGAAAAAAAAAGCTTCGAAAAATAATAAGCCTTTCCCCTCCCCCATACGGTTGATGTTTTATGTGTCGTTATTGAATTTTTTTATATGCATGTTCTTTGTTGTTAGATAATATCTTAAATGTCTACCACATCGACTTTCCAGAGCATCCTGGTATAACAATATCTCCTTATGATTATAGAGATAAGCTTAATGGTGAAATGTAATCACCCTCAGTCGTTATATAGTTTGTGGAAATACTTTCTTTTCATTTTAGACATCGTCTCGTGAACAAAAACCGTCTATATGATCCATTCCATAACGATTCTACTTTAGCGACTGTATCAAAACAGTTAAGGTCAAAACGATATGATAGTCTAATTTTGTTAATTTGGCTAATGTACAAAATTAATATTTTCCTAAATCGATAGTTATTTATACGGATGTTACATTAAGATTGCCATACTAGTTGGATCTTTAGTATATAATAGTCTTCGATATTAAACATGTACCGGAAGGACCGTGTGGAAACAGCAGACTGGCTTGTTCGTCCTTTGTGTTCTTGCCTTCCACTACAGAAGACACAGATGATATAACCACGAAGACGATAAAAGTAGAAAATAATCTCAAAGACAAGCAATGACATATATAGCGCCGTAGAATAATTAAAATACTACTAGAGGTTAATTTTAAGTTGTTCGCTCAATTCCTGAATAATTCCAGATTTGAAGAAGTATCATGAGAACCTATTAACATTTGTATGAGACACTTTTGCTATATAATATGTAATAGAACTTCTTCATTGAGATATATGAGACATATTTCACATGAAATAAACAACCAAAAACGCCTTTATGATCGATCACGGGTGATAGACAGCTTTAAAAGTACAAATATATTTTATAATGTGTGAACACCTTGTTGTATGGTGTGTGTTTTATCAAGGCCTTTGTATCACAAAAACATAATTCTCCACAGCTGTAAAGTTATAGACTTTTCTTTTGTTTTTTTTTGAAATGTTGGTATATATTAACACCAAAAATCA
This sequence comes from Mytilus edulis, assembly GCA_019925275.1. NCBI lineage: Eukaryota > Metazoa > Mollusca > Bivalvia > Mytilida > Mytilidae > Mytilus > Mytilus edulis. The sequence continues at coordinate 18,714,576 of CM034357.1, forward strand.
AACAATCCGAGAAAATAGTATCCCAGATAAAAATAAATGTCAAAAACAGGTATATAGATATGGGAATATGTGGTGTGAGTGCCAATGAGACAACTCTCCATCCAAATAACAATTAAAAAAAAGTAAACCATTATTGGTCAATGTACGGCCTTCAACACGGAGCCTTGACTCACACCGAAAAACAAGCTATAAAGGGCCCCAAAATTACTAGTGTAAAACCATTCAAACTGGAAAACCAACGGTCTAATCTATATAAAATAAAAAAACAAGAAACGAGAAACACGTATATATTACATAAACAAACGACAACTACTGTACATCAGATTCCTGACTTAGAACAGGTGCAAACATTTGCAGCGGGATTAAACGTTTTAATGGATCCAAACCTTCTGCCTTTTTCTGAAACAATAGCATAACATCAGAACATAGAAAAACACACAATAAAATATCAATTGGCAGGCTTAACTCAATCAAAAAACGTTAATACACTATAAACGAATAAATTTGATCTGCGATATCTGAATGCAAATGCACAGTTAATAAAATATTAGAAACAAACATTCAAGGCCAAAAAGCAAACAAACAAGTCCAAACAAAGCCATGGCAAGTCACCACTGCGAAATATTTAACCCTTCGAAAATATTCACTTTAGAAAAAAAAATCGGTTTTAAAAAAAATACAGGTAAATCTTGAAGTTTATACAAATGTAGTAAGAAGAAGTAAAACTTAGAATATATTCCAAATAATCAAAGCTGGTACATTTGTATATAGACAAGATCCATATAAATATAAAATAACAAAACAGCATTATTTACAGTATCAACAGGTCGAATTAACAAGAAAATACGATTTGAGAGTACTCGCAGTTACTGACAGCTAGTTAAAAGCCAAACACCATTAATAATAAAAAAAATCATGCATATAAGAGACTAAAATCAACTAAAACACATCCCAGGGATTTAGTATTTTAACGTCATGAACAGTCAGAGAAGACATGACTTGTATTAAATGAACAGTTAAAAACTTAAAATTAATTACAGGAGCAATGGCGGCAGCGCCGGGGTGACATCAAGCTTTCCATATTGGTCAGCAGCCAGACCCTGTTCCACTTGTGACTTGCGCTTGTAATTACTGAGAACAAAGAATACAATACATGTATATATTTATGTACAAAGATGCATCAAGTTTTGATTATTGATGTATATATCTAAATTGACCATTAAGACTATCGGGGCACAATTATCAATTTTCATCAATTCAGCGGCCCACAATTCCAATTAAACAGTATAAGATAATTCAAAAGTGGGCGCCAGTCTGTTTGTTAAACGGTATGGGCTCAATCTGATAACCATGCAGATATCCCTTGACTCGTCTATATTTGCTTACTGTATGTATGTTATATATTTGTACATATAAAATACGTATATGACGTATATGATGATTGCCAATGAGACAACTTTCTACTGGACCTCAAATGACGTGAACCTAAAGGCAGATATATAGGTCTAACACCATACGGCCTTTAACAATGAGCTAAACTCATACCGTATACATTCAATTATGAAAGGCCAATATGACAAAATTGGAAACAAATTTAAACAAAAACGACGGCTCATACGACAAACAGCAACTGAATTACTGGTTTATGACTTAGAGACCACAAGTAATTGGGCAAACAACTTCTTATGGGCCCAAATGTTTTTTTTTTCTTTTTTTGTTTTTTATCTGAGACCTGTTTTATGCCTGAACCAACTGTCATATCAATTGGAAATAGCTTTGACCATCAGATTGCGTAGTCATCGATGATATATTTTAGAAAGTTACAGTTGGTCTAATCTGACTGAGATGTTAGACCAATTGACATGCTCTCTAGATCCCTCGAAAAAAGGGTTCATATGCTATCCATCGTAGGTATTATTGCAACCCTACCTATTTACCAAATGAGTTTTAGATACGTTAATAGTTCACAAATACTACGCCAATTTTAGATATGCTGTAAATAGATGTAAGAAGATTTGGTACGAGTGCCAATGAGACAACTCTCCATCCAAGTCACAATTTGTAAAAGTAAACCATTATAAGTCATAGTACGATCTTCGACACGGGGCATTGGCTCATATCAAACAGCAAGCTATGAAGGACCACAAATATGACTAGTGTTAAACCGTTCAAACGGGAAAACCAATAGTCTAATCTATATTAAAAATGAGAAACGAAAAACACTTATGAACCATATCAACAAACGACAACCACTGAACACCCGGTTCCTGACTTAGGACAGGTGTATGCTTGTTTTCGGAACTATGTGTGATAAACTACACGTTTTCAGTGAAGATATGCAAAACACAATTTATTCAAACTAATTTTAACTACATACATAAATAAAGAACAGAAACGGAGAATGTGTCAAAGAGACATCAACCCGACCAAGGAGAGGAACTCAGTCGAAGGTCACCAATAGGTCTTCAACACAGCGAGAAAGTCCAGCAACCGGAGGCGGACTGTAGCTGGCTTTACTAACACAGGCTAAAGGTTCCTGACTTCGGATAGGCACAAACATGCGACGGAGTTAAACATTTTTTGTAAGATCTCAACCCTCCCCATATACCTCTTGCCAATATGAAGTAAACAAACATACAGCAAGCCAACACGCTAAAATAAATTTCAGGTAGATGTTAGAATAGGCACTGACAGCAGAAACCAAGCTAAATGACAATGTTATTTTTTTTAGGAATATTTAAAAAATATTAGGTAAACTTCAATCGACAACAAAAAATCTCAAAGTATACATAGAATATCATCTTAATAAAATACACGTGCATTTTGGTTATTTTACAACGAATAATTGCACATAATTTCTTCTTTGATAAAACATCAGTTGGCTAAATTACTGTTCTAAAAGGGATATCCTGTTTTCTTTGTCTCAAATGTATATTTACCAGTAATAGAAGTATCACGTTAATCCTCTTAAAATTTGTTGATTGAAGTTATAGCATAATTTTTGGTATTAAAGAAGGTACTGTTACATTGTATGTAAACTGCTACATCTTGCTCACCGATATTATAAGAATGGTATTTTTGTTGAGCTTTTATTAACCAAAGAGGAACAACTCTATCTTACTTTGGGTCATATATTGTTAGATTTTTTTCCCATATGAAATACGTGAACCATTTAAGTATCAAAGCTCGTTAAGGGGGATCGCGGGTCTAAATCAAAATTTTTATTTGATGTAGGATTTCGCTACATTTTTTAATAAATGAACTTCTAACTTATACTATACTGAAATGTCTCGCCTTCTTTACTAATCATTGATATAATGTTGATAATCCTATTATATAAGCTTTATTATAACTGTAACATAAACTTAACATTAGCCAAGAAAACTAAACATTGACCAATGAACCATGAAATTAAGGTCAAGGTCAGATGAACCATGCCAGGCAGGATGTACAGCTAACAATTCTTCCATACAACAAATATAGTTGACCTATTGCTTAAAGTTTAAGTAAAACAGACTAAAACACAAAAACTTAACACTGAGCAATGAACCGTGAAAATGAGGTCATGATCAAATAAAACCTGCGCTACTGACATATAGATGACACCTATCAGCTAAGAATTACACCTACAGTCCTTCCATACACCAGATATGATAGAACTATTGCATACAGTAAAGAAAAACAGACCAAAACACAAAAACTTAACTATGAAAATGAGGTCAAGGTCAGATGACACCTGCCAGTTGGACATGTACACCTTACAGTCCTTCCATACACCGAAATATACTAGACCTATTGCTTATAGTATCTGAGATATGGACTTGACCACCAAAACTTAACCTTGTTCACTGATCCATGAAATGAGGTTGAGGTCAAGTGAAAACTGTCTGACGTGCATGACGACCTTGCAAGGTACACACATACCAAATATAGTTATCCTATTACTTATAATAAGAGAGAATTTAACATTACAAAAAATGTTAACTTTTTTTTCAAGTAGTCACGGACTATAGAAATGAGGTCAAGACATTGGGACATGTGACTGAATGAAACTTGTAACATGAGACATCCAAAATACAAAGTATGAAGCATCCAGGTCTCCCACCTTTTAAAATCTAAAGCTTTTAAGAAGTTAGCTAACGTCGCCACCACCCCCAGCCGGATCACTATCCCTATGTTGAGCTTTCTGCAACAAAAGTTGCAGCTCGACAAAAATGAATAAAAACATGGGGTCACCGTTCATTTACGCTCACAATCTGAAAGAAGCATACATTTTTGTTTGTTAATGTCCTTCTTTCTGTTGACCTAATAGGAGTAATAGCGGTTATATGATATGCCAAATGTAACCGTGTATTTAGATTCTTAATTTTTGGTCATGTTTTCAAATTGTTTTACATTAAGGTCCAAAGGGTCCAAAAGTAAACTTAGTTTGATTTTAACAAAATTGAATTCTTGACCAAAAATTAAGAATTTTAATACACGGTTAGATTTGGCATATCAAAGAACCCCAATAATTCATTTTTTGATGAAATAAAAAAAAGGTTTAATTTTGAACCCTTTTGGTTCCTAATTCCTAAACTGTTGGGACCAAAACTCCCAAAATCAATCACAACCTTCCTTTTGTGGTCATAAACCTTGTGTTAAAATTTCATAGATTTCTTTTACTGATTTTAAAGTAATTGTGCAAAAACCAAGAAAAATGCATATTTGGACCCTTTTTTTGGCTCCTAATTCCTAAACTATTGGGACCAAAACTCCCAAAATCAATTCCAATCTTTCTTTTGTTGTCATCGACCTTATATTAAAGTTTCATAGATTTCTGTTTACTTATACTAAAGTTATTGTGCAAAAAAACCAATAAAAATGCTTATTTGGGCCCTTTTTGGCCCCTTATTCCTAAACTGTTGGGACCAAAACTCCCAAAATCAATCCCAACCTTTCTTTTGTGATCAGTAACCTTGTGTTTAAATTTCATAGATTTCTTTGTATTAAACGAAAGTTATAGTGAGAAAACCAATGTGTCTTAGAACGACGACAATGAGGACTACGACGACGACACCAAGGTCATACCAATATATGACCGCAAAATTTTTTGCGGTTGTATAAAAACAATGTGATTTTTTTTCCACTCAAATCTCCACTGAAAAACAGATGCTCTGCAGGGTGCAGCTTTATAAGACCACAGAGGTTGAACCCTGAACAGTTGGGGCAAGTATGGACACAACATTCAAGCTGGATTCAGCTCTAAATTTGGATTGTGCTTAAATAGTTGACACAGCATAGGTTTCTCACACAGAATGAATGTGGTCTAATAAACTTAAAATTTGTTTTTTGCCTCTCAATTCAAATTACTAATGGAGTTTGCAACAATAACTACTCATTTAAAATGCATCATAAAATATTAAAATGTAAGAAAAGTGCTTGGGTTTTCACTGAATGGTAAAGATTGTTGTTAATTTATCAGTTGGTAGTTAAAGTGAATATACATTGTATATTGTATAAAACAATGATTTAAGTTGATTCAACTACTATTCTGGACAAAGAAAGATAACTCCAATTGAAAATTTCTTGCTAATGCGCAATAATGTGCAATTAGATATTTCTTGCTATTGTGCAATACTCAGTGTGCAATTAAATACTTGCTATTGCACAAAATGTGCAATTGAAGATTTTTGCTATTGCGCAATAACTGTGCAATTGAAAATTTCTTGCTATTGCACAATACTAAATATATTAATTTTGGATCCTGATTTGGACCAACTTGAAAACTAGGCCCATAATCAAAAATCTAAGTACATGTTTAGATTCAGCATATCAAACAAGCCCAAAATTCTAATTTTTGTTAAATCAAACTTAGTTTAATTTGGACCCTTTGGACTTTAAAGTAGACCAATTTAAAAATGGGACCAAAAATTAAGAATCTACATACATAGTTAGATTTGGCATAACAAAGAACCCCAATTCTTCAATTTTTGATGAAATCAAACAAAGTTTAATTTTGGACACTGATTTGGACCAACTTGAAAACTAAGCCAATAATAAATAAACAGTTGCGCCATGAGCGCATGATACGCCCGACGTCTTGTGTGGAAGTTTTATGCAATAATCATCAATAGTTTCTGAGGAAGTTTTGAGCAATAACCATTTATTGTTTTTGAGACACGGCGGGACATGTGAAACCCCCCTCACCCTGTTTTTTTTTTTACAAATGTCACTAAAATGAAATTTTGAATCAAACCAAAAAGTATACAGATCTTTAAATTAGTATAACAAAGAAGTGTGTACAGTTTCAAGCAATAATCATAAATTGTTTTTGAGATACGGCACGACATGTAAAAAAAACCCTCCCCTTTTTTACAAAATACTCAATAACTCAAAAATAAAATTTTGAGTCATCACCAAAAAGTATACAGATCTTTAGATTAATATAACAAAGAAGTGTGTAAAGTTTTAAGCAATAATCATAAATCGTTTTTGAGATACGGCACGACATGTAAACCAGATGCTCCGCAGGGCATAGCTTTATACGACCGCAGAGGTTGAACCCTGAACCGTTGGGGCAAGTATGGACACAACATTCAAGCTGGATTCAGCTCTAAATTTGGATTGTGATTAAATAGTTGACACAGCATAGGTTTCTGACACAGAATGAATGTGTTCTAATGAACTTAAAATTTTTGTTTTCTCTTAGAGCAATTCACTATGCTGTTGAATATTAATCCTCTCAAAAAAATGTTTGAAGAAATTTTCTTTTTTATTTATTAAATTTCAAATGAGAAAAATTGAACCCAATTTTTTTAATCACATTCCCCTTTCCTTATTCCAAAACTAATCTCAATTAAAATTTCTAATGGAGTTTGCAACAATAACTACTCAATTAAATACATCATAAAATATTAAGATGTAAAAAAACTGCTTGTTATCACTGAATGGTAAAGATTATTTTAATTTATCAGTTGGTAGTAAAAAGTGAATATACATTGTATATTGTATATAACAAAGATTTAAGTTGATTCTGGACAAAGAAAGATAACTCCAATTAAAAAAAATCTTGCTATTGCACAATATTTTGCAATTAGATATTTCTTGCTTACTATTCTGGATAAAGAAAGATAACTCTAATTAAAAAAAAATTTGCTATTTCCCAATATTGTGCAATTAGATATTTCTTGCCATTGCGCAATACTGTGCAATTGAAAAGACTTGCTATTGCACAATACTTAATATAATAATTTTAGATCCTGATTTGGACAAACTTGAAAACTGGGCCCATAATAAAAAATCTAAGTACATTTTTGGATTCAGCATATCAAAGAACCCCAAGATTTCAATTTTTGTTAAAATCAGACTAAGTTTAATTTTGGACCCTTTGGACTTTAGTGTAGACCAATTTGAAAACAGGACCAAAAATGAAGAATCTACATACACAGTTAGATTTGGTATATCAAAGAACCCCATTTATTCAATTTTTGATGAAATCAAACAAAGTTTAATTTTGGACCCCGATTTGGACCAACTTGAAAACTGGGCCAATAATCAAGAATCTAAGTACATTTTTAGATTCAGCATATCAAAGAACCTAACTGATTCATTTTTTGTCAAAATCAAACTAAGTTTAATTTTGGACCCTTTGGACCTTAATGTAGACCAATTTGAAAACGGGACCAAAAGTTAAGAATCTACATACACAGTCATGACAGTTAGATTCGGCATATCAAAGAACCCCAATTATTCAATTTTGATGAAATCAAACAAAGTTAAATTTTGGGTTGGGCCCCTTATTCTGTTGGGACCAAAACTCCCAAAATCAATACCAACCTTCCTTTTATGGTCATAAACCTTGTGTTTAAATTTCATAGATTTCTATTTACTTATACTAACGTTATGGTGCGAAAACCAAGAAAAATGCTTATTTGGGTCCCTTTTTGGCCCCTAATTCCTAAACTGTTGGGACCTAAACTCCCAAAATCAATACCAACCTTCCTTTTGTAGTCATTAACATTGTATTTAAATTTCATTGATTTCTATTTACTTAAACTAAAGTTATAGTGCGAAAACCAAGAAAATGCTTATTTGGGCCCTTTTTGGCCCCTAATTCCTAAAATGTTGGGACCAAAACTCCCAAAATCAATACCAACCTTCCTTTTGTGGTCATAAACCTTGTGTTAAAATTTCATAGATTTCCATTCACTTTTACTAAAGTTAGAGTGCGAAAACTAAAAGTATTCGGACGACGACGACGACGACGACGCAGACGACGACGCCAACATGATAGCAATATACGAAGAAAATTTTTTCAAATTTTGTGGTCGTATAAAAACCCCTCCCCCTTTTTTACAAAATACTCAATAACTCAAAAATGAAATTTTGAATCATCACCAAAAAGTATACAGATCTTTAGATTAATATAACAAAGACATGTGTAAAGTTTTAAACAATAATCATAAATTGTTTTTGAGATACGACGTGACATGTAAAAAAAACCTCCCCCTTTTTTACAAAATACTCAAAAACTCAAAAATGAAATTTTGAATCATCACCAAAAAGTATACAGATATTAAGATTAATATAACTAAGAAGTGTGTAAAGTTTTAAGCAATAATCAAGAAACGTTTTTGAGATACGGTGCAACATGTGAAAAAAAACACACCCCTTTTTTAGTTACAAAGTGCAGTAACTCAAAAAGTTTAAATCTTATTTTCACCAAAAGTATACAGATCATTTGACCATCATAAGAAACAACTATATTAAGTTTCATGAAATTTGAATAAGTCGTTCACAAGTTACGGTGCGACATGTTTACGCCAGACAGACGGACAGACGGACGGACAGACGGACGGACAGACAGACGGACGGACGGACACCGGACATTTGTATACCATAATGCGTCCCGTCAAAATTTTGACGGGCGTATAAAAATCTAAGTACATTTTTAGATTCAGCATATCAAAGAACCCCAAGGATTCAATTTTTGTTAAAATCAAACTAAGTTTAATTTTGGACCCTTTGGACCTTATGTAGACCAATTCGAAAACGGGACCAAAAATTAAGAATCTACATACACAGTTAGATTCAGCATATCAAAGAACCCCAATTATTCAATTTTTGATGAAATCAAACAAAGTTTAATTTTGGACCCTTTGGGCCTCTTATTCCTAAACTGTTGGGACCAAAACTCCCAAAATCAATCCCAACCTTCCTTTTATGGTCATAAACCTTGTGTATAAATTTCATAAATTTCTATTTACTTGTACTAAAGTTATGATGTGAAAACCAAGAAAATGCTTATTTGGGTCCTTTTGCCCCTTATTCCTAAACTGATGGGATCTCAACTCCCAAAATCAATCCCAACCTTCCTTTTGTGTTCATAAACCTTGTTTCAAAATTTCATTGATTTCTATATACTTATACTATAGTTATAGTGCGAAAACAAACAAAAAATGCTTATTTGGGCCCTTTTTGGCCCCTAATTCCAAAACTGTTGGAACCAAAACTCCCAAAATCAATCCCAACCTTCCTTTAGTGGTCATAAACCTTGTGTCAAAATTTCATAGATTTCTGTTTACTTAAACTAAAGTTATAGTGCGAAAAAACCAAGAAAATGCTTATTTGGGCCCTTTTTGGCCCCCAATTCCTAAACTGTTGGGTAGAAAAACTTCCAAAATCAATCCCAACCTTCCTTTTGTGGTCATAAACCTTGGGTTTAAATTTCATAGATTTCTATTTACTTATACTTAAGTAATAGTGCGAATTCCAAAAGTATTCGGACGCCAACGACGCCAACGCTGATGTGATACCAATATATACGACCAAAACATTTTCAATTTTTGCGGTCGTATAAAAACTGCCCATTTTGCAATAATAGTCTCTTCTATTTTCATTTTTTTTACTGTGGTTTTGTTTTAAATAAAACAAGAGTGCACACTGAAATGTCTGGCCTTCTTTACTTACCATTGATATTATGTTGATAGTTCTTATTAAAAAGCTTTACTTCAACTATCACATAAACTAAACATGATCCAAGAAAATGATGTCAAGGTCATATAAACCAAACGAGAAATACATGCACACCTTACAATCATTCAATACGCTAAATATAGTTGACCAATGGCTTATAATTTCTAAAAAACAGACTTAACCAAGAAAACTAAACATGAGGTTAAGGTCAGATGAACCATGCCAAGCAGATATGTACAGCTTACAATCCTTTTATATACAACAAATATAGTTGACCTATTGCTATAACCAAAACACATAAACTTAACACTTATCAATGAACCAAGAAAATGGGGTTGAGGTCAAATAAAATCTGTTAGACTGACATGTACATCATTAAATATTTTCATACACCAAATATGGTTGACTTACATGTATTGCATATAGTATGAGAAAAAAAGACCAAAACTCAAAAACTTTCACCACTGAAAATGAGGCAGATGACACCTGCCAGTTGGATATGTACACCTTGTAGACCTATTGCTTATAGTATCCAAGGTATGGATTTGACCACCAAAACTTAACCTTGATCACTTATCCATGAAATGAGGTTGAGGTCAAGTGAAAACTGCCTGACGGGCATGAGGACCTTGCAAGGTACGCACATATCAAATATAGTTATCCTATTACACATAATAAGAGAGAAATTAATATTACAAATGTAAATGTGGTTGTGAACTACTTCAATGTACAACACAAAAATAATACACACTTTTTTCTTGTTTATTGGTTTATTAAAAATACACACAATTATATTTTTTTCATATCTTGACATTTTCAACTTCATTCACTTATGGAACATTCATCAATCAGCTTAAAAATCACCCTATTCATAAATAAGCAATATTTTTTAACTAAATAACTAAAAAAACGTCATGGTCTTAAATGCATATAAAAGCCAACATTATAATATATATATATCAAAGACCTTTGACAGTCTATGGAATTTAAATGTATGGCCATCTCAAGCTAGTAAGATAAATATTAATATTTATCAGATTCTTTAATTACTGGGAATTTTATTTTGGAGATTAACGATTAAGGTGGTACCCAACACTTTCACTAAAATAAATTTGGCTTGTTTAATTTTCATAAAATTTTGATAAAGTATTTACTTTGACCCTTTAACAGAAATATAAAAATTTCAAAAATTTTGAACCAACAGTTTTGTCAGAAAAATTACACTGGTTATATAGTAGTTTGACAAAAAATTCAGCATTCAAAACTTTTTTAAAATTTGCAAATTGTTGAACATTTGAACTTGTGGATCATTTTGGACCAGTGGCAGATCCAGGGAGCATAGTGGGTGTACACCCCTTTCCTTTTTTATTGGAAGCAGTAAAAAGGCTGGATTAACACCAAATCAAGCTCCATAAAAAGATGGAATTGCATCAGGCCCTCAGGTGTGATAAAAAAATCAAATTAAAGGGATTAATCTAAATTTAATTGAAAATATATGAGTATTTAAAGATCTAGTAGTAAAATGAAATAATAATGCTTTAATGTAATGCCCTTGCACAAATTCTTAATCAATATAAAATGTATAAATTTGATAAAAAAAAAAGAATTCTTATACAGTGCCAGTCTTTGTAGGAATCAAGCATTTAAGAAGAATTTCAAAATAAGTTACCCATCATCGTTAATTTCTTAATTGTTAATTTCTAGTGCATTTCAACAAAATTGTGTCTTGAAATACCTAATAAAGCAAAGGAAAACAAATGTTATATAGTCATACGCCATTTTACAATTTGAACTGAATTAAGGTGGTACCCAACACTTTCACTAAAAATAATTTGGCTTGTTTAATTTTCATAAAATTTTGTCAAAATCTTTACTTTGATCCTTTAACAAAAATATAAAAATTTTAAAAATTTTGAACCAACCATTTTGTCAGAAAAAAAACACTGGTTATATAGCAGTTTGACAAACACCAATTTTGATCATTGAGAAGCTTAATATTCCTTTTAAAACACAACGTAATTAAAACGTTAAGCTGACTTTACAGAGTTATCTCCCTGTAGTGTTAGGTACCACCTTAAATGTAAACTTGAGCAGGTTTTTGTCATGTTTTGACTACTATCTGATTCTTCTTATGCAGATTGGCAATTAACTTTTATTAAAGCATCATACAAGAGGTACAAACTTTATTGGCACAATGTGGATAAAACCAGAGGATTCCTGATATCATATATATAGTAACAAACATCCTAAACTTTTGCCAGTTAAATTCATAATAAGTGAACACAAATTATCATAATTATGAAGGTGCATTAAGTTTACTGAAGGGTATTTAATTAAAGGAAATTATTTTCTTGATCAACATAAAAGACTTTAAAGTTCACTTCCATGTGGCATTGAAACATGCCAATCTTGCACTTAAACGACTCTGTCAAAGTTCTAGTGACATTGACAAAATTTCATCCATAAATGGCACATCAAAGATTCCTTCGTTCAAGTCTGTAGCAAATGTAGATCAGTCTCCCATGTTGGAACCATGCATACACAACTTTCTTATACTGGGGTTCTATTTATTTTTGTGGTAACCAATTTTGTGAATTGAGGAAAATGGTATTTTGTAACCTTCCATGTAAGCCTTCAAAAAAATGTATTTTGTTCACCATTGAAATCCATGATTCACATTTACCAACGAAATCCACCGGAATTGGAATTCCACGAAAAATAATGAATCCACAGTACACAAGAGAAACAAATATCTATTTTGAGATTCAGTATCACAGCATCTATAAGTTACATTATCCATAATTAACAATTTTTTTAACTGCCTCTAAACACCGCCATTTGTCAGGTAAATAAAAAGCTTCAAATGCATGAGGGAATGGAGTGTCATAACCACATATTCTCATTACAGGTGCTTCTAAATTCAAAAAACATTCATCCTGAAAAATAAAAAATAAATATTTTAAAACATCTTTATTTTCTATAATTCTAATATCATGATTAACATGATTAAATGACTTTAATACATTTATATGGTAAAAATTCCTTACTATTAAAAAATAAATAAAATCAAAGCCCTTGGTAGCACTTTGGGTAAAGATGATCATTGTCTCCCTTGATTTGAAGAGCTCAACATTACTGTTTGTATGATTGTCCAAGTGAAAAAAGAAGTCAGACAAGAAAAAAAATCAATTAATTTTTTAATCTCCTTATTAACCTACATTTGTGTTTAGTTTATGCTATTTAAAGGGTGAACCTTAATGTAATTATCAATATAAGCACAGTGTAACCTGCCTAATCCGACATTTGAGTATTTCAACATCCTGCTTTAACAGACATATTTTTATTAACCCAAAATATTTCTATTCTTTCAGAAAAAAAACCTGAGTATTCAGACACCCTGCTTAATCTGACATTTTTTTCTGGACCCCAAGTGTGTTGGATAACACAGGTTAAACTGTACATTGGTAGGTTTGAAATCATAAGAATTCCTTTGACACATGTGTTCTGTGTTGAAGACTGTACTTTGACCTATATTGTTTTACTTTTACAAATTGCGACTTGGATTGAGAGTTGTCTCATTGGCACTCGTACCACATCTTCTTATATCTAACTAAGGGTTGTGTTAAAAGATAAAGATTGCTTTTACTATTTCAGATTTTGAACAAGAGATAAGGGCAAGTGAATTAAGAAGTCTGACATGAGTCGATTTTATTGCAGTTTGCCCAAAAGGCTGTTAAAAAATGACAATGAAGGTCTGATGTGTTTCCCTTGATAGAAAAACAAAGATACAAAGATAAGGTAAAGCATACCTGTATTGTTGCTGCTATTTCTGCTGCCACTCCCATAGTGATTGGTGCCTCATGGGAAATTATACATCTACCCGTTTTCTTTACAGACTGAAAAAAAAATCAACACAAACGTTTCAAAGAAAATGTCATAGAAATACAGTTCTAATTGGAGGACTTTCCACTCTACGTGCATAGAGGTAAAAAAAAAAGGAACCCATATTTTTCATGTTTTATAAGCAGTGAAGGTTTTGACTTTTGATCATCCAAATTAAATAGTGTCATTCTCCTTTTATAATGCATACATAGAAATTAAGACTAGTCTGTATTGCTATGCCATAATTATTTCAGTTTTAGAATGATATTTGACAGTTACTTAATTTTAAAAAACAGAAGTCTAGACCTTGATTTTTTAGTAGAGTGCACTTTATGTTGATTTGTACCACCTAAAATTTGTAAGGGTTTTGTGGAACCCAGGGTCTAGCCTACTTTTGCTGTTAATCCCAGGCTCAATAAAAATGAGGAAAAAAATTAATAAAATTATTCCTCTTGATACTATCTTTTGATTGTAAGAAGCTTCTGTCCAAGTTTGGTAAAATCCAGGATAGTTTATGAACAGTGGCGGATCCAGGGGGGGGGGGGGGGGGGGGGTTGTTCCGTGGTTGGAACCCCCTTTTTTTGAACGATCAATGCATTTGAATGGGAGCATATAGTTGGAACCCCCCTTTTTAAAATGGCTGGATTTCACCCCTGATGAATCTAATAAATGTTAAAAACTTTAACTGCAGACTGCATCTAATGTTAGCTGGAAGAAAAACTAAGTCCATATTTGTAAGTAAAATACATATAAACAGGTACAAAATATTAACAAAATTTCCATCTAGATACTATCTTATGATCATAAACAAGCTTCTGTCCAAGTTTGGTAGAAATCCAGGATAGTTTAAAAAATTTCAAAAACTTTAAACACAGAGTGAATATTTGTGGATGCTGCAGATGATGACAGAATATAGGAGCGCCTTGTCTCACTTTTCGACTCAAGTCGAAGGCTCGACAAAATGATGATAAAGTAATGTTGTTGTATGTATAATTGAATACTGGTAAAACTTTTTATGACCTTTGATCTCATGCTCATCTGTAATTTCTAATTTTCAAAATCACAAGAAACCATGCATTTGTCAAAATGATTAATCTAATTATTGTTATAACAAAGTTTCTGCTGTATCACACTGCCAAAAATTCTAACTTTGACCTTGATTGAAAATTATAAGTAGTCTTGCTCTTCTCATTATGAGTGAATATATTGAGTTTGAGTTTTACAGATGCAAGTACAGGATATTTGTGAAATCTAAAAAGCTGTGTGCAGACATGCATCTAGACATTTTTAGATAGACATGATAGAGATGGAGTATTTCATTGTATTTCAAGGAGTTTTGTTTTTATTGATTTTTATGTGATTTACTTTAAATTAAGAAATTATAGCAAGGTTTATATTTATGTGAATAATGTGACTGAATGTGTATTGAAATACATGTAGTATGAACCCTCATTCTCTTAACTGACACATATATCTGTATTCAGATTATTTTTTTAAATCAAAAAAATCAAACAAGTTTTTTTGTAAATTAAAAAAAAAATTGCATTTATAAATGCATGCAATAATTTCTTAATTTACAGTGGATTGGCTGAATAGAGCATAATAATCTTAAATTTATCACAGTGTCCTCATCCCACGGTAATATTGTCCTCAAATATACTTACATTTATCACAGTTTCTTCATCCCAAGGTAATATTGTCCTCAAATCTATCACTTCACACGAGACATTAAATTTTTCCTCCGCCATGTTAGCTACCTCTCGTAATACATGTACCTGTGTTCCATAACCAATTAATGTCACATCATCACCTGTCAATAGAAATGTGAAACTAATATATTAATTTGATGGGAAAAAAAATCTTTACCTGAAAATCATTTTTGATATTATGTCTTTGATGTCATTCATGGTCAGCTTCTCATGATACATGTAGCATCTGTAACAGATTATATTTAACAAATAATTCATGGGGGCTTGAAATTATATCTTTTTAGCAACAGTTTGGCTCTTTATTGAAATATTTAGTACCTTGCCTAATACCAGCATAATAGGCCAACTTGTGGTTAAATCAATACAAATTCAACCCCAGTTAATTATTTTCTTTTCTTATAGGACAAGGACAGCTATTCCTTTGGATTAGAGCTCTAGATGAAGGAAATATTTGCTGTTCACAAAATTGAGAAAATAAAGAAAAAGAAAACTGACATACTACAATTATTAACATTAACAAAGAATATGACGGTTTGGATGAAGTTGCATGATTATCTTACTTTTATTGAAGAAAATCATGTTTCAACGCCTTTCAGTTTCAGTTTTTGTTTGTTCCTACTTAGTTTTCATGTTTTGACGATTTTCAGTTTCAAATTTTTGCATTTTCCAATAGAACGTTCTATTCTTACGTAATGAATCAATGACTCCATTTACGTAGTCTGACCTATGGTAACTTATTTTTGAAAAGCACTTATTATTACCACTTAGGAGTAAGATTGGAACAACCCAAACAAATCATGATGTTTTTTCACATCATTATATTCATAATTTACCATGGGTGTTTGAAAAACATCATATGAGATTGTAAACCAGATGCTCCGCAGGGCGTAGCTTTATACGACCGCAGAGGTTGAACTCTGAACGGTTGGGGCAAGTATGGACACAACATTCAAGCTGGATTCAGCTCTAAATTTGGATTGTGATTAAATAGTTGACACAGCATAGGTTTCTGACACAGAATGAATGTGTTCTAATGAACTTAAAATTTTGTTTTCTCTTAGAGCAATTCACTATGCTGTTGAATATTAATCCTCTCAAAAATGTTTGAAGAATTTTCTTTTTTTTATGAAATTTCAAATGAGAAAATTGAACCCAATTTTTAATCACATCCCCCTTCCCTTATTCCAAAACTAATCTCAATTAAAATTTCTATGAGTTTGCAACAATAACTACTCATTTAAATACATCATAAATATTAAGATGTAAAAAAACTGCTTGTTATCACTGAATGGTAAAGATTATTTAATTTATCAGTTGGTAGTAAAAAGTGAATATACATTGTATATTGTATATAACAAAGATTTAAGTTGATTCTGGACAAAGAAAGATAACTCCAATTAAATAAAATCTTGCTATTGCACAATATTTGCAATTAGATATTTCTTGCTACTATCTGGACAAAGAAAAGATAACTCTAATAAAAAAAAATTTGCTATTTCACAAATTGTGCAATTAGATATTTCTTGCCATTGCGCAATACTGTGCAATTGAAAAGACTTGCTATTGCACAATACTTAATATAATGATTTGGACCAACTTGAAAACTGGGCCCATAATAAAAAATCTTAGTACATTTTGGATTCAGCATATCAAAGAACCCAAGATTTCAATTTTTGTTAAAATCAGACTAGTTATTTTGGACCCTTTGGACTTTAGTGTAGACCAATTGAAACAGGACCAAAAATGAAGAATCTACATACACAGTTAGATTTGGTATATCAAAGAACCCCATTTATTCATTTTTGATGAAATCAAACAAAGTTTAATTTTGGACCCGATTTGGACCAACTTGAAAACTGGGCCAATAATCAAGAATCTAAGTACTTTTTAGATTCAGCATATCAAAGAACTAACTGATTCATTTTTGTCAAAATCAACTAAGTTTAATTTGACCCTTTGGACCTAATGTAGACCAATTTGAAAACGGACCAAAGTTAAGAATCTACATACACAGTCATGACAGTTAGATTCGGCATATCAAAGAACCCCAATTATTCAATTTTGATGAAATCAAACAAAGTTTAATTTTGGACCCTTTGGGCCCCTTATTCTGTTGGGACCAAAACTCCCAAATCAATACCAACCTTCCTTTTATGGTCATAAACCTTGTGTTTAAATTTCATAGATTTCTATTTACTTATACTAACGTTATGGTGCGAAAACCAAGAAAAATGCTTATTTGGGTCCCTTTTTGGCCCTAATTCCTAAACTGTTGGGACCTAAACTCCCAAATCAATCCCAACCTTCTTTTGTAGTCATTAACATTGTGTTAAAATTTCATTGATTTCTATTTACTTAAACTAAAGTTATTGTGCGAAAACCAAGAATAATGCTTATTGGGCCCTTTTTTGGCCCTAATTCCTAAACTGTTGAAACCAAAACTCCAAAATCATCCCAACCGTTCTTTTGTGTCATAAACCTTGTGTCAAAATTTCATAGATTTCTATTAACTTAAACTAAAGTTATAGTGCGAAAACAAGAAAATGCTTATTTGGGCCCTTTTTGGCCTAATTCCTAAAATGTTGGGACAAAACTCCAAAATCAATACCAACCTCCTTTTGTGGTCATAAACCTTGTGTTAAAATTTCATAGATTTCCATTCACTTTTACTAAAGTTAGAGTGAGAAAACTAAAAGTATTCGGACGACGACGACGACGACGCCAACGTGATAGCAATATACGCGAAAAATTTTTCAAATTTTGCGGTCGTATAAAAAGTATTGCAACACCTTGATTTTTTAAAACTTGAAAAATCAGCCTCTTATTTTTGATGGAATATGATAAAATATTTGTAAAATAATAATGAAATGTAGTTAATGATAACATTGGCATTAAAACGAACAAAAAATGTATGAAAAAAAAAATGTTTTATCTAACCAAAATTTTTATAACAAAATGAAGTGTTTTTTTGTACAAAAAACGCATTTTACAACTTTTACGGTAGTCAAACTTTACAATGTTAGCCTTTTCAAAATTAATCTTAAGATGATTGTTCACATCATGGTTGATCGTTATACCCCAAAGAATTAGTACTTTGTGCACAGCCTCCATTCAAACAGATAACTGCATCTTAACGTCTTCTGATTCCTGTCATAAGTCGACTAATTTGTTGCTAAGGTAGCAGCAACCATACTTGATGAAGGTTATCGTTTATTTCATGATGTGTTTGAACTGGGGGTGTCCTTTCGTGCACTTTACTCCCAATAGTCTTCCATATATGCTCGATATGGTTCAAAGTCGGGCTACGATCGGGCTAAGAAGATAAACTGAATTCCATTGGAACAATGGATCTTCCTCCACGATGCTAATTTCTAGCTTTGGCCAGCTCTGCACTATATTGGATATGGCAACTGTGTGTCTGTTCATAGCAAAGGTCCCTGAAATAGTTTTATTGCAGGATAACCAGTAGTGATGCGCCAATCTCGAACAGTACTTGTTTAAAGGCTCCTATATGGTCATCACTCTCTTTTTAGGATTGTATTGTTTGAAATGGGTTTCCTTCTGACCAACCTTCGTTATGCTTGATTTTCCCAAGCATATGTTATAGGGGGTCTTCTTGATCTTGAAAGGTCTTTAAGATCGTTTGTTGCCTGATTTTTATTCTCAAAACAACTTATAGTGGAATGGTGATGACCAACATGCAATTGTCACAGCGACATACCTGCTTCTCTCATGCTGATTATCTGCCATCTTGCTGCAGTTATGAGTTCAATCACATAACTTTATAAACTTGGTTATTTAAAGTGTTGAAAACAATGAGGATAAAAACATCTGTTTTCTTGTTGATGAGTACAGTAGCTGCATGTGCAGATAAGAACTTATCGAGTCAATATTTATTGATTAAACTCAGGAGATATTTAAATAATGTGTAACTAGTTCTATTTCAACAAATTATATTACAAAAAAATAAAGAGTGTTTTTTTAATTTGAATTTCAATTTGGTGTTGCAATACTTTTTTCCATGTGTATATATTATATCTATTTCTCTAATTCTTACACGATTTATCCCTTTCCTGACATGTTGATTAATTTCATTTCTCTAATTTTTGTAGTATTTTCACATTTCCTGACCGGTGTGAGAAAAATCTGTTCTCAGCAAATGATTGGTTGAAATTTAAATGTGACGTTAAATTTTCTTGTTTTCTTCTGAATTTTCTAATTGTGTCGTCATGAAAAAAGGCGACCATGTCTGATGACTTCACATCAATATTACACAACTTTCCTCAAATCTATGAAAAGGAAGGATAAAAATCATAAGAGAAACAGATTCCACCACTGTAACTCTTGTATTACGATATTTCTCCACTCTCAACAGTTAAATTTTAATTATTTAAAAAGCTCGCGCTGTAAGCCTCGCCCTTTAAATATTTAAATTTTACTGTGTCGAGTTGAGAAATTTCGTAATACACTTGTTGCAGTTGTGGAATCTATATTATATCAACGAGTGGATTGTTTGATCTCAGTTATTCATTGGTAAAAATTTAGTATGACGTCGAATATTCTTGCTTTCCTCTGAATATCCTATTGTGACGGCATGAAAAAAGGCGACCATGCCTGATGAAGTCACATAGAAAGAACACATCTTTTTGCAGATCATTTGAAAAGAAGTATTGAATGTGTCTGCATATTGTTTAAAAATCATTAGAGAAACAGATTCCACCACCAAATCTCGTGTAATACGATATTTATCCACTCTTGATAGTTAAATTTTAAATATTTAAATGTCTGGAGTGGATAAATATCTTATCAAACTCGATGCAGTGGTAGAATCTTTATATAGACAACCATCACAACTTTGAATAACAGTAATTTAAAATCATGCATTATTTTCAATTATTTAAAAATCGCAATAATAAAGGCAGGCAATAATTTCTGATTTACACTACTTGTAGAAATGCATGCTTCTTGTGTCCTCAATCTGTCTGTCATTTTTTACTGTTTATTTTGATAAAGCATATACTTTAATAATTTATAGGACAAAACCTTGAATTAAATCATTCATAAAACATTTTGTAAAATAAAGAATTCAAATCAGGTACCTGATAATTGTTGAACTTTGTTTTAATGATAGATTAGTTAATGAATATTGAAAAACAAGAAAATTCCTAAGTGTAATTTAATTTTTTTTAGCACACTTACTTACTGGCCTTGGTAACAGCTTAATTAATTCATAGTAGAACATTATGACTAGTTTCTGTAAGCAAATTGCAGAAAACTTTGTCATTTAGTGGAAACTATCAAAAGCTAACTGACAATTTCAGTCATATTTATATTTCTTATAGTTGACCTCATTTCCTGTTTTCACGACACAATAATTTGACTTTCCCGTGCCACGCTTACCAAAATTGGCAATCCCACGTCACGCTTAGACCCCAATGAGACCCACCTTATAGTTGGCTGATAATTTTCCCTCTTTGAATAATAGACAGAAATGCAGAAATATAGATAAATAGTCACCCTTAGAGCAATAACTTTAATAAAGTTCTGAATGATGATATGTAAAAATAATCTTTAATAGACAGTTAATGGTCCCATAACTCTGGAAAAGCAAACACTTATTTTTCAAAAACAAAAGATATTTCAGTGTAATGATTGTAGTAATTTGACCACAGTGTACTTGAGCTAGTGCATGACATATGACAATCTAATCTATTGCCATAAAAAGAAAATAATCTAACCACATAAATGGATAATGACAAATTTTACAGTAGTTGATTAATCAAAAAATAAACCTTGCACTGCATAAAAATAATTACTATCAAAAGTTAGCATTAATTCTATTAGACTGCGTAAATACCTATTTTTGGCATAAAATCCAAAACGATTAGTCAAAAATTTATCAGAGCATAAACTCCCAGATAAATTTTGTAAAATAAACATGTAAGAAAAGTGTAATCTAATATTGTTCCCAACACTTAAAATACTCTCAGTTGTCCCTGAATAAAAGTCTCAGAACTCTGAAATTACAAAAGTGACATTCACCACATTCACAAACAACTCTGGAATTACAAAAGTGACAATCAATAATAAAGTCATAACTCTGGAATTACAAAAGTAACAATCATGATTAAAGTCCAATAATTCAGAAATAACAAAAGCGATAATCATGATTAAAGTCCCATAACTCTTTAATTATAAAAGTGACATTCATGAAAATTGAAAGAGAACTTACATTCATCTATTCTAGCTCTGTGGCAATATTCCCCAAAAAATTATCACAGGAATTTTGAGTTATTGTATAACTTGTGAGAAAATGTCTAATTTTCCATCAATAAAGCCACAACTCTGGAATGAATAAAAAATGGAAACCTTCAAAATTGAAATGGCGCTTTCTTTCATCTATTCAATGTCACCGTTTGTGGTATAAAAATTTCATCAGAATTTGTAAATGCAAAATGAGTTATGGTACAAAGTGTAGCCATACAAGATGGATAGACAGACTCATGGACTGACCATTATACTTCAAAGAGCCATGGGTGTAAAAAAATTAAATATTTTCTTCTTGAAAATTTAGATGTCTTTCGATAAAAATAAAGCAAATGTCCAAGTTTTGTTTAATTCCAATATGATTTGACAAAGTACCACATCTTCTTTAATATATATTTATTGATTACTGATGTCGGAAAAACTTTCAACATAGACTGTATGGATATTTTAACTGAGACAAAAAAAAAATTACACTGAAAAAATATCAATCTATTAGTTAAAAATCTATTTAAAGATATCAAGCCTTTAATGTTGTACGCCAGAAGTGTGTTCTGCCTACAAATGACCCATCAGTGAGGTTCAAATAAAAAAAGGTAAAAGGCCAGTTAAAGAACATAGAGGACCCAAAATTCTGAAAGGTTTTGCCAAAGAAATCTATTCCACATACAAAATAAATGGGAATGTGTCCTAGGGACACAGATGGTGCTCTTGTCTGCATATCATATAAAGTTATAAAGGGACATAACTGAAGAACAGTGAAAGTGATGCAACTCAATTTGTACTTGATCTGAGGTTTTTGGTTATAAGCATTGTGTAAAAGTTTCATAATATTTAGTTGAGGCATAAGTGTAAAATCGAGTATCAACAAAAACATAATTTTCTTCATTTTTAACAAAAATTGGTAGCAACAATAGTAAATAAATCTACAGTATTAGCTTACCTTCTAAAAGAACTTCAGCTTGTCCTAAAGGTATTGTATAATCCCCGATGGAACCTCTTCAATGGCAGATCTGTACAATATCTTAGGTTCAAAGAATATACAAGGATTCTGGTCTCTGATACATGATAATAGTAAACCTTTGGCTTGGTGGGGTCCTCTAGGGATAACAACCTACAGAAAAGGTTAAAGGTTACAAAGAATATACAAGGATTCTGGTCTCTGATACATGATAATAGTAAACCTTTGGCTTGGTGGGGTCCTCTAGGGATAACAACCTACAGAAAAGGTTAAAGGTTACAAAGAATATACAAGGATTCTGGTCTCTAATACATGATAATAGTAAACCTTTGGCTTGTTGGGGTCCTCTAGGGATCACGACCTACAGAAAAGGTGAAAGGTTATAAAGAATATACAAGGATTCTGGTCTCTAATACATGATTATAGTAAACCTTTGACTTGGTGGGGTCCTCTAGGGATCACGACCTACAGAAAAAGGTTAAAGGTTACAAAGAATATACAAGGGTTCTGGTCTCTAATACATGATAATAGTAAACCTTTGGCTTGGTGAGGTCCTCTAGGGATCACGACCTACAGAAAAAGGTTAAAGGTTACAAAGAATATACAAGGGTTCTAGTCTCTGATACATGATAATAGTAAACCTTTGGCTTGGTGGGGTCCTCTAGGGATCACAAACTTCAGAAAAAGGTTAAAGGTTACCTGATAGAAAGTCAATACTCAAACTGGAATATCTTAAAAAGTCTATTTTCCTTTTTGTAGCATGACAACTTAAACATATAGTACTAGTGATCTTCATCTAGAAAAAACAATGAACTGTAATTTCTACTAATAGACAAATGCACATTGTAGGAGAACTAACAGTTTTTCAGCATACATATTGTTTCTTTTAAAGATTAAAGTGCCATAATTTTGTAACAAAATATAGCCGAAAATATATATGCAGATACCCTGATCACTCTTCCCCCATAGATGTAATGCATAAAAAGATGGAAAGTATACTGGTCAACAACAGAGGAAAAAGAATATAACAGAATTCACAGCTACATAACATATTAATACATAAACAAGCAACTTACTTTTATATGAGGTATATTTGATAAGAAAGCTTCTGGACTCTGAGTGATACAAAGCAACTCTGTGTTGGGGCTCTTCAAAATCACTATAATGAGTTACTTACTTTAATACCAGGTATATGAGCAAAGAAAGCTTCTGGACTCTGTGAATGATATAATGCTCCATGGCCCACAGCTCCTGTTGGGGCTCTAATTGTAAGTTTTCCACAATCAAATATATTTCCTGTCCTATATCGGAATTTTGCAGCTTCATTTGTTATCTGAAAAAATATATGCAAATATTTATGAAGACAGAAACACCCTCTTCACAAAAATATACCCTCTAAAAAACCAAGCCACCATACCATAACTTGTTTTTTAGAAACAATCCTTACAAAAAAATGACAGATTTGTTTTACTGGAGAGGTAGACTGATGTTCCTGATAATTTTAATTCATTATCAAGGAAAAAGGACAGAAATTACAAAAAAGTTCAAAACTTGGAACATTTTGAAATGAAAACATCCTTTAGCTATATCTGATAATATGAAGAAGAAAAGTAAAGGGAGACAATTCAATATAAAAAAGCAAAACAAGTATTTTAAGAACTTTTGCTTTCAATTTCATTTTTCTTTCTAAATATTCAGCTGTCAGTCCAGTCAATCTAAGATTTAACCTCAAACTAATTGCAACAGAAAATGTTTTAGTTCTAATCTATAGCATTATGCCCTTTATATACACAGAAAAAGTCCCATAAAATCTAACTTGAAGAAAACGAAAAATCAGCATTTTTAATTTCCTATGGAAATAAGCATTGGAAGGGGAGATAACTCTTGCAAAAATGAGTCTTTTTTGGTCAGTTTTTGGTTGTTTTTCTTGAAATTTATGTAAAGTATGATACTTTGATGGGGTTATAAGTTTGTATTTGACTTAATTATATAATCTTCTGCTCATGAAATGTACAAAACCAAAGTGTTATGGGTAGTTTTATTTTTTTCATGCATTTTTCATTAAAGAAATTGCAAATTTGAAGCTTTGTGACCATTTAGAAAAAATAATGTGAAAATTTGGTATTGTTTATATCTGTCTACTATACTTTTTCAGCAACTTACTTATCTAAAGAAACTTTAAACCACAAAAGGAAGAATATATGCTTAATTATTTTGATTAAATTTGAAATTCTTTACCATAACATGTTGAAAAATTCAATAAATGGTAAACTAATGAATTACGAAATCTAGATTATAGCTTGATAAAATATATGAAAACACCTTGAGAGTTGTTTGTTATACTCTAAAGACCGCTTAAAAATCAAGAATCAATACATTCTGATGAAAAGAAGCGGTAGAGTAATAATTTTGTAGCAATTTTTATTGATAGTTCTGCCTTTTTTTGCAAGAGTTATCTCCCTTTTCAATGCAAATCTCCATAGGAATTTTAAATGGTGATTTTTTTAGACTTCCTTAAGTTAGATTTTATAGGACTTTTTCTGTGTATATTTGGGGTATAATGCTAAAGATTAAAACTTAAAAATCTTCTGTTGCAATTACTTTTGGGTTAGGGTCAAATTTATGCTAGATTGACTGGACTTAATATACTGTCATAAACTTTATACAGGAAATTACCTTTTTTTTTTTAAATTAAAAAAAAAAAAACCTTTTTTTTTTAAATTAAAAAAAAATTACCTTTTTTTTTAAATTAAAAAAAAAAAAAGTATATTTCATACTTTGTAAAATACTCTCCTGAAAATATCAATAGAAGTTATTACCAGACATGTTATTTCAACTGATCAGACGGAACTTACTTTTAATTTGTATAAGGACAGTCTATTTGAAGATGTGTGTGATAAGTATGATTGCCGTTATAATTATAACTGATTTTTATTCACCTATCAGTGTCATCAAAGGAATTTACAAAACAATGACTGGACACTTCATTGATGAGTTTATCCTAAAACACCTATCTATAGATGGAATGGTTTATTATGGGGGAAAGGCTTAAACTCTGCCCAGTCAAGTGAAATAAATCGAGTAATATACCCCATACAAAAATTCAAAAATTTCTGTGGAACTCTGTATCTTAATTACAGCTGTCAATGTTAATGTGTAATGTTGATTGCCAACAATCTGGTCCGTTTATCAATAAAATTAAAAAGAAATAAAAAAAAAATCCACATTTTCTTCATTAGCTTATTCTTGATCTTGAAGAAGATCCTGCCTTATTTTCATTACATTCCATGAAAGTTTGACAAAGTTATGATGTTAAAAAAATCCAGGACTTATTTAAATAAAATCTTAATTATTTATCCTAAGTCTATCTATCAGTAAAATATAAAAAATGAAAAAATATATAATTTTTATTTGATTGTTTTCTTTTAATCATAAAAAAGGCTGGCCACATAATAGGAAAACTTTATTAATTTTTGATTCTTGGTTTTGTCAAATTCTGCATAGTGCATACAACCTTATAGAAAAATCAAAAAAAATCAGGTTCTCTTGTTCCCAAGAAATCACAGAAAGTTGGTATCCAATGAAAAGACATAATGTACAGTAAGTACAGTTACACAAGTTTCTTTGAAATACCTGATCAAAAGCTGGGAAAATATAATCAGCAAACTGTATCTCTGCAATGGCTGTAGAACCCATTGTAGCTACTCCTATACCAAAGGCTACAATACCTTGTTCACTTAAGGGTGTGTTAAACACTCTATCACGACCTGTAGAAAAATAAAATTTTTAATGAAAACAAACATGACACTATTCTCTTCTGTCTAAAATTAACTCTGATTATCTCCCTTGGTCTATTAAAACATGCAGTAAAAATAATGTGAAGACAACCAGACAGACAGATGTCCCTTAAAAATGCTTTGGGCTCCAGATCTTTAAAAGAGAGATCATGGTCCAATTATAAAGCATTGTAATGTTAATTGAGATATTTAATAGATTGTTTTCTTGAAAACTTTAGTTGACATCTAGAAGGTTTTTTTCTACTTGTGTTGTTGGGTTGATGTCTGAAAAATGCTCTGGATTCTTGAGGTCACTTTTAATTAGGATTTATTGATTTTAGTATTTAATTTAGTTAATATAAAATTATATTGGTAAATTTCTTGATTGTAGAATAAATTTCATCTTATTTTTGTACAGTAAATGTTTTTTTTCGCCTAAAAATATAAACTTGCCATATCTATCTTTTAATTCTACACTACATCTAAATACGCCACCGAATGCTACATCTTCTCCAAACAACACTGAAAAAAATAGATTTAAATCAAATATCAAATTAATATCAGAAGCAATGTTCACATTAAGAATTTTTGAAGGCAAGTACAATCTGTCCAGGGACTCATCATTTTTTGTCAACACCAGTTCACCAGTAAAATGAAATTTTATTACTGTACTACATAATTTATTACTTCAGTCTCTATGACCAAAAAAAAATAAAAAAAATGCAAGGAAATAATATAAAATTTAGAATATTTTAAAACTCTTGATATAAAATAATGAGATATTGATGCAGCATCTTTGCCATTCTTTGGACTCACTTATTTTAAAATGATGAGTCTGGACAGATTTTCACGACTCCAGGACTTATGATCTACTCACCTTGTTGAGAACCCTGAGAAGAATAAAATCTTTCTCCAACAAAATGTGTCAATAGAAATTCTAATGCAACACCGTTTGTAATGTTCATTTTGATTGGATAACGTCACTTTTTTACATGGCATCAATTGACAATTGATGTTATGGGACGCATGTGCAAACGCAGACGGCATTTGACATATTTTAAATACATGTTTTAACGTTGTTTTCTGTCAGTTTCATTAGAATGGAGATAACAATATTGTATTTTAAGCTCCGACGGAATCAATTGGGGATTTGATGGTCGCAAATATCTGTTTACTGTCTGTGCTAACGTGTTGCCAGTAAACTTTATTTGCGACCATGAAATCCCCAATTGATGCCGTCTGAGCTTAGAAAACAATACAGTTATCTCTTGAATATCAACCTTAGACACCAATATAATTCCAAGAACTCTGCTTTTTGCAACAATGACATCATGAAAATTAAAGGTATGATTAAGCCTTTGTAACTGGGATTGATATCAATATCATCACGGTTAGCTGATACAGCATGATTGCCATTGACCATATAACACATTTTATCTATATTTATACAATGCATAATTTCCCCTTGTTTTGTTAATAGAAGAGAATCTATAAATATCAATATCATTTTGTTAGTTCAGTATTAAATCAGGAAGTTAAACATGTTAAAGTTTTGTTTACTAGACAACTAGTGGAACATTCCTTTCTAACAGATTCATAAATGATGTGGTGAATGCAGATGTTTCTTCTTATGTCATTATTTAATACATGCATTAACATTTAATTTTTTTTAACCAAAGGTTCTTTTTGTTTATATAATATTGTATACAGTACATGTATAGTTACACTTTTCTTTGCTTTCAAATTTTTAGATCTGAGCAATCAAGATGAGTTTTATTCAAGAATAAAGACAGAAGAGTTATCTCCCTTACCTGCTGATGGATCTGTAGATAATGCAATATCTAAAGCATTATTTACAGCTTGTACTAAATTCATACGAGTTGTCTCCCCTTAAAAGAGAAAGAAAAGGATTAAAAGATACAGCATTATAATAGATGAATAGACATTAACATAATGTTTCCAAAACAAATAATTAAAAGTAACCAATAATATTAAATGAATTTCAAATTTTGATCCTTCCAGCATGTGTCCTACAGCTGACAGATTGTGACATCAGAAATATTCTCTTGTTGACCTAAAAAAACCAACAGTAGACCAGATAATAGTGGCGAAGGCTAGGGGGAGATAATTCAAACCATAAAGCTTCTCACGCTAGCAAATTTAAATCTGAAATAGATACTTAGTATTTCAAGTGTCAAGTGATTTAAACACTGTAAGTGTAGAATATATATGTACTAGTGCAATGTCTACATGTAAGTAAGTAAGTAAATTATTTATTATAGTGGCATGTGTTTTTCACAAAATATTATATAATACACATGATACAGTGAGATATAAAAACAATAATTAGAACACCTGACCCTTTGGGTCTACAAGTCACTTTCGCCATAAATTTCAATGGTAAAACAACAAATATAAATGTTATCGAAAATTTTCATATAAAGAAGTTTTTTCTCTTACTGAAAGCTTGCAATAGATATTTAGCAGTTTTTCTCGGATGTTGACATATATTTAAACTGTTCTTCATTTGATAGTATAAATATATTATATTGACAAATGTCATTTAATAGATGAAGCACTGGTTATGGGGCAGCCGGTCATGTAACATGTGACGTGTAAGAAGTACAGTTCACTTGGCTGCCTTTAATACATTCGACTGTGTACTGTGCAATTTTGATCCTAAATTAAAGTGTACATGTGGATGTTCCTCTTAACAATGAGCATGATGAGGAGGTTGTGATGTCTTATGGTCATTGTTGTCCATGCTGTCAGTTTGGACATTATTTGGAAAGTTAGATCTGTTTCATGCAATGGAGTGTGAAATAGTGAGCATTTCTTTGCATCAAAACCTCTCAATCCATGTATTGACAACAAATTTATCCACTTTTCTGTCAATGCAGGTATTAACCTTTAATCATCCTTGGTGCCATAAACAGAAGCCATATCAAGTATTTTTAAAGTAATCTTTAAAGGGTCTCTTTTATTGTTATATTTTCAAGATGTCATAATTATTTTGGATATATATATTTTAGCAGGTGCCCTTTCCCTGTTTCCAAGTTCATTGCTACTGAGTAAGCAAATGAGTTACCGTGAGCAGCAGAGATTGTGTCAGGAACATATTGTACTGACGCACATCTGTGGACAGACAGAGAAGTCTGTAAATTCTTTTTTAAAAACTTTGCATTCTGCAAACACCGCAGAAACTTCCAGGACATAATGTTGTTTCTCAATCTAAATACACAGGAAGTTGATCTAAGGGCGATAAATCTAATATTTATTCAGAAATTTCCCCTTTCTGGGGTTTCCCACTAAAAGATTAGATTTCGAAGTTACTTTTTGTTCATTATTTAGTCAAACCTTCTTTTGGAATCTATAAAATAATTTTTTTGCGATTTTCATTTAATAATTTGTTAAAGTGAAAGTACTTTCTGCACTGAATATCCTTATCATGGCGTCCAAGGATTCATACGGAATCGTTGAGTGGTATGGAAATGGAAACGGACACCGCTGTGGTTATTGTAAAAGTCCAAATGGCAACATTTCAGATGGTAATTTTTAAGGCATAATTCTCCATAATTATAGATAGTAATTGTCATGATCAACGTTAGGAAAACAACAAATATGAGAGTTGTTGGCATGTTGCCATGACAAATGAAGCATCAAATCCCTATAAAGTGTTTATCATGCTCAATATATTTATTTTGATAATCTGCAAAGAATCACAAAAATACTCTTCAGAAACTTTCAAAATTGTGTATGATTTGGGCAAACGAATAAAGATCTATACATGTAGATCTGTCTTCACATTTCTTTTAGTTTTTCTCCTAGTCCAAATAATTATGACGTCTTGGCGTCAAAGAAAAAAATTATAATAGCCTTTCAAGACGTCATAATTATTTGGACTAGGTTTCTCCCCTCCCCCTCTCAATTTTGCACAGGATTACTTAAATCTTGAAATTTCCCTTGCATTGCTGCAGTCTTTTTTTTATTTTGAATGACATCATTTTGTCTTCAAACATGAGATTTATTCCAGAAGAAGATAATAATCTTCAGTCATCATGGTCATTAATTTTCCAAAAATATGAAATAGTTCACAAAATGGTTCAAGGAGGATTATCATGACTGTGCAAGTCAAGGTTGTTAAAAAAAACCAATAGGTCCGAGTACACAGTTATTTCGTAGTGCATTTCTTTTAGACAATAAATGAAAATTTAAAAAATCCCACCTGCGCTTTCCCAATAATATTTTTACAGTGTGTTGTACTACTTTTGGGACAAATTATATCAAAATTATAGAAAACTTCATCAGCTCTAACTCAAAATATGGACAATCTTATGTTAAGGGGGTCTTGAAATCTTTTGACAGCTTCCGAAGTGCTAATTTTTGACCTTTTTCAGCTGGACCTAATCACTACTTTACATTAATATTTATGACCCAACTTTTTTTACAGTGTCATTTCACCCCCCAACTTGCTATATGAGGCATAAAACATGGAGAAATAAATTTGGAAGGGGTATAACAAAAATTGGCAAGTAACACACTGTCCACACTAAGGACTATATTCGTGGACAACGAAAATCAAAGGACGATAACTGTGTACTCGGACCTAATAGGATAGAAAAAGTTGACCAATCTTAATAAAACTTGGTATGACAAAAGCTTAATATATTACAAGACTGCTTACAAAGTTTCATAGCAATAGGATATATATTATAGACAATATGATTAAATCTATAATCAACTTTGCGTGTTAAATTTAGACGTTAAAATTGAGAAATTTCAACTATCAACATTTGGGGCTTTTAAAATTCAAATATTGCAAAAAAATACTTTTAAAATGCCTTAATATATAATATATCATGTATTTAAAGCAATAGAGTACTCATTTGTTATATCAGACTTAGCATAATTTTTCAAAAGTCAAATTTATATGAGCCTGTGCCTAAAAATGGAGGTTTTCCAATGAAGGGGGCCTTACATGAAGATGTAGTATTTTCCAGCAATTTTAAATATGTGAAGCTTTTTGATTATAAATAATCCTTACATATGTATTTAATGTACTTTAAATGGAAAGAAAACTTACAAATAACATATCATATTAGTTTAAAAGGGTCTTAGGCCAAGTAAGACTAAAAATAATTTAGGGTCAATTTAGGCCGTAGCACATATTTACATTTAAAAATGCATATTGAAGCTATAGGAAATAAAAATTTGTGTCTTTTCTATCATTTCTATACTCAGGTGACATGATACAATAAATCTGAGTGCAAAAAGGCTCTTACATTCAACTTTTTTAGCAGACAGTATGGTCTGATACAAAGATTTTTCACTTTTTAGTGAAAAACTTGCATGCAATTTTAGTCTCAACAGGCTTATATTTGAACCACATGCTATCCTACAGAAGTAAAGAAAGATATTATGTGAAATGAAACAGGTACAAAAGACATTGTTAAGTGCTTTTTATACAAATTTAGTGAGGTATTTATTATGGACTTCAACTTTTATGTGCCATGCTCCTCACATTTAACTTGATCCAAACAGGGCGTTAGACGAGGGTCATTTATACAACACATTTTGCTCATATTTTCTGAGATAATCTTCTTTTCTGTAGATTCAGAGTTCACAAATGAGTAATAAAACTGGATTAAAGCATAGAAAAACAAAAATTGACACATGAAAACATGTCAGATAGAAAGTCAGAATGCCACTTATGCATCAAAATTGAAAAAGCTATGAAATGCTTATTTTGACCATATAATGCCAAAATTGGTCATTTTTGCAGAAATTCTATCAAATAAAAGTTTAAATCCTTTAGTTTTATGCTATTTGACAAATTGGCACCATCAAATCATTCAGGGAAGTTGCCAAAGTACAGATTCTATATTTCCTGATTTCACCTCTTAGGTCCGAGTACACAGTTATTTCGTAGTGCATTTCTTTTAGACAATAAATGAAAATTTTACAAATCCCACCTGCGCTTTCCCAATAATATTTTTACAGTGTGTTGTACTACTTTTGGGACAAATTATATCAAAATTATAGAAAACTTCATCAGCTCTAACTCAAAATATGGACAATCTTATGTTAAGGGGTCTTGAAATCTTTTGACAGCTTCCGAAGTGCTAATTTTTGACCTTTTTCAGCTGGACCTAATCACTACTTTACATTAATATTTATGACCCAACTTTTTTTACAGTGTCATTTCACCCCCCAACTTGCTATATGAGGCATAAAACATGGAGAAATAAATTTGGAAGGGGTATAACAAAAATTGGCAAGTAACACACTGTCCACACTAAGGACTATATTCGTGGACAACGAAAATCAAAGGACGATAACTGTGTACTCGGACCAATACTTATTCAAATAAAACATCAGTTTTATAGACATAAATTTTTATATATATATATCAATGTAAAATGGCTGAATAAATAGTCAACGATTAATCTTACAGGGCGATGGATTATTTGGCATATCTTTGTAATCTTTGCGCCCTGTTAAGAAATTTTTAAATTGTATCAGCGTCTGTGGTGTCCGCTTAAATTGTATTAACTTTCAAGATTTCGATAGCATCTCAATTTGAATATATTGACATGATTCATTTGACATTGTGCTATTACCAAAGAAGGATATCTGTTATCCGAAATATCATATATTTGTTCATTTTATAGTTATTTAATGGTGATGTTGTACCCTTTTTGACTTGTTATATATATATATCAATGTATATTTGAAGGAATGTGGGCACATGCCTTGACTGTACAGAACTATCAAGATCTAATTGACAGAGGATGGAGAAGGTATGTTGTTCTATGTTTATGAAACTGATGAACGCCTTTTGTAGCCAAAAATAGTAATGATTTTAGAGTATGTAATTTGTCACCTACCAAAGAATTTACTTTAGGTTTGCATCAAGTCTGTCTGTCTATCATGGTCCATCAATTAGTCTGGCAAATCAGTTGCACACTTTTTTCTTCACGCTTGAACATATGTGAATCCTTATAATTAACTTTATTTCTCTTTAAAATTATAAACATGAGGCAAAATCATAACTCAATCTGTCACTTGTCATCATTAAACAATAGTCAATATTCCAAATATCAAATCAATACCGGTAAGTCCAGCTACAAATGTACATTGTAGTAAGGTTTTAAAAAATACTTACTGTGAATTTATTCATTTTTTCTTGGTACACATTTTCGTGGATTAAGAATACTTGCATTTTGTGGATATTTGATTTCGCGGTTTCGCATATGTCTGAATACATGGAATACAACCTTATAGAAAATATGTTATTCTTTGAACAAATAAATTTGTGGTTTATTTATATCCATGATCTACAAATAATACTGAATCCACTGTAGTCCTACAAAAATCAGAAGCTTAATATAAGATCATCAGTCATCAGTAGGGATAAATTTTATATTTATATTACTTAGCAACTATAAGTCCTGTTAGCAAATGGTAAGTAATATGAGTTAACAAAAATAAAAAAGTCCTACATAAAGTTAAAATGATATAGTAGTTCCAGCAGGATGTTTTGGTGTTGTATTGCGCCCTGTCATGTTTTTCTTGACGCCCTGCCCTTTTAAGGAAAACAATTTGTCACCATTGCCCCTTTCCAACTTATTTTAAAAAGCCCATCTGTAAAATTTAATATTGGTTGAGACTAGTTATTAGATAATGTATTTAAGTTAACAAAAAACATATGGCACAATGTATGGATTTACTTTAACAATTTTTCTTCATATTTATCTTAGGAGTGGGAAGTACTGTTACAAACCTCTAATGAACAAAACATGCTGTCCACATTATACCATAAAAATGGAGGCACTAAATTTTCGGATGAATAAATCTCACAAGAAGATAATCAAACAGGTCAACAAATATCTTATACATGGGATAAAACCAGGAGAGGTGAAAGGTCAAGATCAGGATGGGGCTCGAGATGCCCCTCATTTAGAAGCAGGAAATGTGCCAGAAGGGGAAACACCAACTGTTGAAGGGGAGACAACTCCAGGAGTAGAAAATACAGAAACCTTATCACCTCCAAAACCAGAAACAGTGAAGGATTGTTCAATGGATATAAGTAAATCAGAAGAAGCTTCAAAATCAAAAAAGGAAATCAGAAAGGGTAAAGATTTTATGTATATATAAAAGTTGTATGGGACTATGGGTACAGTGCTCAAGTCTAAGGTGGATTAGAAAAAGGTTGTTTTAAAAATATAATTTCAGTTAAGAAAAATTAAAAAAAAATGTTATTTTGTTTCATTTAACTGGAAACAGTTATAGAAAGAAGAGAAAACAATGAACAAAACCCATACTGTATAGAAGGGGGCTAGCTATAAAGCCTTTTGCTTTGTAAAATGTAACAAACTAAAATTATGGAATGTTTTACTGTAAACCGGGAAATTTTCGCGCCGTCTTTATTTTGCGATTTGCTTACACGATCCAAATTCGCGCCGTTTTGAATTCGTGATTTCCCAGTGGCCTAGATAAATATTTTCATAAATGATTTGGAAAGTTAACAGCTTTACATATATCTTAAATCAAATGATAAAATCAATCAGAAATATTTTGTTTTCGGTTCATTAATGTTAAAGTAGATTGAAAGTTTGGCATGTTTCAATGCTCGTAAAAACACATACACAATAATAGAAAAATAAACCTAATTAGGAATGAATTAAAATAAAGAGCTGTCAGGATTAATGCTAATTAGTCGATCTTTTGATCTGATCAATCTTTGTAGTAGATTCAACGAGGTGATAGCTTTATGACTGATTGACAGGTGTCATTAACATAATGGTAATGCGTGTTGTTTACATAACAATATACATAATGTTAGCTTCAGTGAAATAACTGATTTGAGTTAAAGACATGACTTTTAACATTGCTTTTCATTAAGAGATACTGTTATAATTTAAATTATATAGTTGTCGTCTTTGAAATCAGTGTTATACAGTATTCCTATATATATTCTATTCATATACGTGGATATAAGAAGATGTGGTATAAGTGCCAATGCTGCAACTCTCCATCCAAGTCACAATTTGTAAAAGTAAATGTAATTAAAAGAGTTTTTCCTTGATATTTTCGCGGTCGTTTTATTTTCACGTTTCACTTCTTACCACGAAAATAGCGAAAATAAAACTACCGCGAAAATTTCCCTGTTTACAGTACTGGATTTGCCTTACAGGCCTCAGGTTTTGACCTGTCACAATATTTTTTTTTTATACACAATACATGATTTATTTGATTTCAGGGCAGGGAGCAGATCCAAACAAACCACCATGTCGTAAAGCTAAAGATATCAGGATGGAGTTGAAGAAGAAAAAATTACTAGCGGCAGGCAAGGATCCGCAGGAAGTGGAAGAAATGTTTCAGGTAAAATAAGTTATTTCTTTTAGTTAAGTTATCCTTTTTTGCTCATATGAAACCTGAAATGTTGATTTTTACTGTTTTTTTGCACTCTTGGCTGTTATCTAAAAAACTAGAAGTTAGATAAAACGTGTAAATCATAAAAATGATCACCCACACAATGAGTTACTATGATAATTCAGGGGACCCTCTATGGCTGAGCTGTCTAAGTAGTCTACTTTATCACAAGCCTGTCTACACTGAGGTTGTGAGTTCAGATCTTGATCGGGGCAGGTGCACTCGATTCCAATCTTAATTGACAAGGATTATCAGTTTTCCTACCAAAGTTCTATCTGGGCACTCCAGATTCCTTGACCAATAAAAATTGACTGCCATGAAATAGCACAATTGTGCTGAAAGGGACGTACAACACCAATCAATCATCAATGTCATTCATGCATATTATACATGATTATAATCTAGGACATTTCAAACAATATACAACATATTAAGAATGGTTGATGTGATTTGTGGAAATGTTGCAGTCATCCAAAACAATCTTTTTTTTACATAAATAAGGCCGTTAGTTTTCTCGTATGAATTGTTTTACATTGTCTTTATCGGGGCCTTTTATAGCTGACTATGCGGTATGGGCTTTGCTCATTGTTGAAGGCTGTACGGTGACCTATAGTTGTTAATGTCTGTGTCATTTTGGTCTTTTGTGGATAGTTGTCTCATTGACAATCATACCACATCTTCTTTTTTATATATTAGATAAAAGTTTTCAAAATTGTAATTTGATTTTTTGACATGGATCAGTTATCTCACATGTACAAAGAAAGTTAATTGGGTTAATCATACATGATGATAACTAGTTTATATTTTTTTACCAAAAGTTAACTTCTTATTTTGCATTACAATGTTATTTTATTTACAAAATTGTTCAACCTATTATTAAAATTAAAAACAAAATGGATGACTTATGTTAAAGGTGTAACACCACTAATTCGGGCACGGCCAGAAAGCACATACCAGAAAGTAGTACATATTTAACGCAAAATAGTTCCTACGCATGAGTGTAACTTTCAAAATATGTAGGATATTTAGGTATTTTTGACATCAAATGAAAGCTGAAGGACTGGTGATCATTGTAGAACACTTTTGGACTTTTAATTTTAAATATTTAAAAAACTGCAGCAAATTTTAAAAAGAGGGTACATTTGGTCTGTTTGTCAGATCTGAAGACCCTGTTTTGGTACATCCGAAGTTCAGGGAACCAGTTCTTTCTTATATGCCATGTAAGGTATGTTGATTTTTTCAGTAGAAGACACCATAAAGTGTTGCTTTGACATGAAATGATTGCCACTTTATTTGAACTTAAAATGAAAGAGGTGTGCCTGGTTGAAATGGAGGAATTTAACATAGAAAGTAATGGGACCATGAATTAGTGGTGTACTTCCTATTACAGAGAATCATCAGAAATCCAATTTTTTGAAGTTGTACCTATTCCAATGAAAACAAGTCAAATATGATGTTAGTAATCATGCTCAGTCATCTTTTTTTGGTTAACAATTTTGTTTAAGGGAAATTTCAGCTCTTAAATTGGCATACTAAGGTAGTTTAGCCTTTTATGGTCATACAACATGCATGCAGTTGAGACTTGACTCCAAGTTCCTATTTAAGCATTATTTGTGATTGAAATCAATAAAACATGTATATTATGACTTGTGTATGGTACAAAAAGGCTCTCGATCAAATAATCCTATGATTTTTTTAAGTTTTATTGTTTTTCTTATGGTAGCCTTTTACAATCTAGGCAAATGGTATATACTCATATAAGAATTCCAAAATCTTACTGTACATGCAATTGTGAACCAGTTTAGCAAGTTATCTAGCTGAGTGATATATTAATTGCTCTTAATAATCTATGTTTAACCACATAAGTATGGTTTATACCAAAAAAATGCCCTTTTCCAATTTGAAGAAAAAAGGGGGGACAATATTCTCAATTATGTCTGAACATTGGACTAATATATTTTTATTTAATGAAGAACCTCTGATAAGAATATGACTATTGGTAAGCACATAGCCTTCCTAAAAGATATTAATAGATAAAAAAAAATGATATTGAGAATAAAAAAAGTATATTGACCAAAATCTAATATCCATATGCAGTTTTCTTTGAATAACCCATATATTACTACCAGTCCAATTTGAGCTTAAAATTAGTAAAATAGTATTTGGACAAAAGCTTTATATGTTTTTTATTGCTTGAAATAGGTCATAGAATGAAATAAAGTAATGCTCAAGTCAATATAGCAAGTTTGGTTCTGTTATAGGTGTAACACCACTAATTCGGGCACGGCCAGAAAGCACATACCAGAAAGTAGTACATATTTAACACAAAATAGTTCCTACGCATGAGTGTAACTTTCAAAATATGTAGGATATTTAGGTATTTTTGACATCAAATGAAAGCTGAAGGACTGGTAATCATTGTAGAACACTTTTGGACTTTTAATTTTAAATATTTAAAAAACTGCAGCAAATTTTAAAAAGAGGGTACATTTGGTCTGTTTGTCAGATCTGAAGACCCTGTTTTGGTACATCCGAAGTTCAGGGAACCAGTTCTTTCTTATATGCCATGTAAGGTATGTTGATTTTTTCAGTAGAAGACACCATAAAGTGTTGCTTTGACATGAAATGATTGCCACTTTATTTGAACTTAAAATGAAAGAGGTGTGCCTGGTTGAAATGGAGGAATTTAACATAGAAAGTAATGGGACCATGAATTAGTGGTGTACTTCCTAAAGAAGCAAATTCACTTATGAATATAAAAGCTGTCATGCTGAATGATTTGGGATTTCGCCCCATCATGGTTGCAATGTAACATTCTTTTGAAGATGAAGAACAGCAATGAATGTGCTTTTCCTTTGAATTTTGTTTTTTTTTACTTTATATACATATACTGATTTTTCTCATGGATGGATACCCTATAACCTTTCTTTTCTATTTTGTAGCACATGACAAGATTAAGGTCAAAATTTTAACTCATATTTTCAAAGAATTAAAATTTGTATAAGGACAGTTTTATTTAGATTGTGCTAATCTTAACAGATTTCTTTTCAGAAAAATTGAGCTTTACAATATTATATTCAATATTTCGTCAGAAGCAAAACGTTTTTGAAAGACATTTGTTTTGTATTGTTTTTATCTTTACATTTGTTTTTAAGAGAAGATGACTTTTTACAAAGTAATATGTTATATTTCTTTAGAAGCAAAAATCATTTCAAATGTATACAGTTTTAATTGTGAT
Source organism: Mytilus edulis (assembly GCA_019925275.1). Classification (NCBI taxonomy): domain Eukaryota; kingdom Metazoa; phylum Mollusca; class Bivalvia; order Mytilida; family Mytilidae; genus Mytilus; species Mytilus edulis. The sequence continues at coordinate 18,753,798 of CM034357.1, forward strand.
GATTTTTAAAACAGAACTGTTGTTATTTTGACAGAAGAAGAGCAATTCTACAGATGGTGTTAAAACTCTGGAGGACTATTTAAATGAACCTTCAAACACAGAAAAATGTGCTCATAAATTAGAGGTAAGGGTATGAATTTAATAAATCATAAAAAATACAGACCTAATTTTGAAAGCTTGATAGAAAATCTACTAATTAACATGTTGAAGAGTTTTTTTTATCGTTTAATCCTTTTTCTTATTAAACTTGATTGAAGAATAATGAAGGAACAAAGATGAATATACAATGAAAAAACTGCAACTGTCATACAAGTGAGAGGTTGGCTAGCTATAAAATTAGGTTTAATCTACCATTTTCTACATAAGGAAAAGCTATTACCAGGTCAATTGTTTTCATTTGTTGATGTTTTTGAGCTTTTGATTTTGGCCTTGGATAACAGACTTTCCAATTTGAGTTTTCCTTGGAGTATTTTTGTAATTTTACTCTTTGAAAAAAGGTATGGAGTATTTTTGTCAAGAAAGCTTACGATTTGAAGAAAAACATTTAAGATTAAGAAGATGACTATCAAAATCAAAATTAAGGAAGAATTTTATATTTAAGGTGGTACCAAACACCTTGACTAAAATTAATTTAGGTTGTTTAATCTTCATTAAATTTTGACAAAATATTTACTTTGTCCTTTTGACGAAAATATAAAAATTAGAAAAACTTGAACCAAACACTTCCTTGTAAAAGTGTCATTGGATATATAGCAATTTAACAAACACTTAGTTTGATCATTGATATTCAGATAAGTTTTATATATTCTAAACACTAAATTGTGATTAAAAACATTCAGTTTATTTTTACAGAGTTATCTCCCTGTAGTGTTATATACCACCTTAACAGACAAAACCTGCAGTAATGATTAATTCACTAATATTCTACCTTTTTATTATATGAATACTGAAAGAAAAAGTTTCCATAGAGAAATAAACAATCAAATTAAAAACAAGCAAAATGTTAAAACATTGGACATTTACCAAAAGTTGACCAACTTTAAAATCAATTGCATATGATTTTTTTTTATCCCAATGTCTCATATATTGCTTGTTGCAGTATATATAGCTTCTCCCCTGGTACCCCTGCTTCCTCAAACTTCAAACATGATAAAGCCAGGGTCTTTGAAACATTAACAAACAACCCAATAATATTTATTTTTTCTTCAGGTCTATTTTTGCTTAATTTTCAAGAAGTTGGACAGTTTCAATACATGTATAGACTAAAACATCAAGTTCATTGTTTTTATTTGCCGATGAAGTTCAAACTTTTAGATTAAACCACCAATTATCTTGATTTCAATTTCAGATAAAACTTGTAAGGTCTAATCCAAGATCACAAGAATTTGAAGACTCTTTTAAAGAGACACATTCTGTTTATCATTCCTACCAAATGAAAATCCACGGAGATCCTCCAAGCAAGCCTTCAGAAGCACAGTACACTCGATTCTTATGTGATTCACCTCTTGAGGTAACTATATCCTTTCTAATTCTAGATTAAACTGATTAGAAGTAACCCAAGGCAACGTCCAGAATTTGTTAACAGCTTTAAAGAATCACATCTAGTCTTTAAGAAATACCAAATGTCCATACATCAAGAAGATGAAAGTGACTGTGATCTAAGTCAGTTTGAAAATTTTCTAGTTGATTCTCCACTCAAGGTAAAGATTTGGAAGTTTTAATGTTAGGCTGCTTATTTAATGGATAATTATTTAATTTGATATGAAAGCAGAAGATTAGTTTGCAAGACCTCTGTGCAACAGAAATGCAGCATATTTGTGGAAAATTATTTTTTTAAATGTAAAAGTTTTGACTGGTAAAAGAAAAAAATCAAAGAAAAATAAATAAGGTGGACAATTTAAATTCATGCATTATGATTCTTTCTTAATGATTTTTTTCCAGTACATTTTTTTCCCCTGACAAAATGAGATAATGCATATGGCTAAAAATTGCCAGCAAAAAGCAGTATTTAAATAACATTTATTTCTTACAGGAGACAAAAGGAGAAGATAAAACACATGGTCGTGTGTCCATGGGATATGGATCCTTTCATCAGCATTATATACTGGATGGGAAAATTATAGCTGTTGGTGTGGTAGACATTCTCCCCCACTGTATATCATCTGTTTATTTATACTATAATCCTGATTATTCATTTCTAGCTCTAGGAACTTATACAGCCTTACAGTAAGTCATTTATAGCTGTTGGTGTGGTAGACATTCTCCCTCACTGTATATCATCTGTTTATTTATACTATCATCCTGATTATTCATTTCTAGCTCTAGGAACTTATACAGCCTTACAGTAAGTCATTTATAGCTGTTGGTGTGGTAGACATTCTCCCTCACTGTATATCATCTGTTTATTTATACTACCATCCTGATTATTCATTTCTAGCTCTAGGGACTTATACAGCCTTACAGTAAGTCATTTATGTTGAGTAACAGACATGTGGAAATAGTGTTAGCCAAACAGTTAAAAAAAGCTGCTAAAATAGACATATTACTTGGCCAATTATACAATTATTCAGTCTACTCGGCCACCCATCCGTAAAAAACACACAAAAGGTCAGACAGACTGATAATACAACATGAAAAGTTATGGTAAAAGTGTGGTCAATTCAACAACATATATGTTTACAGAAAGATAATATAGTAGATGAATTTTTGTATTCAAACAGACATGACAGAGAGAAATGTAATTTAAATACATTTAATTTATTTAATAAAATTTACACAAAAAATATTTTACCATAATTATACATGTAAAAGAATGTGACATTAGGCACGGTGAACATCACCTTTTTGTTAAGTGATAATGCTGTTACATTCAAAATCCAGTTTATATAGAATGACCTACACCAGAAATACTAATATTAAAAAAAAGATAAATGTATATTATTATACCTTACATATATTTTAAACAATTCTATTGGGTGAAACGTTATCACGTGACATGGAATAATTCAGTTGTTTTTCATTCAATTGCAAGGAAGGATGAATAACCCTAAAACTTTCCACCAGCGGGGAATAACCCTATTATTCACCGGCGAATAACCTTCTGAGTTTGTTTATTTGTACTTGAGTTATCTCCCATGAAAATGAAGTCACAGACGTAAATAAACAAAATGGCAGCGTTCACATTACACTTGAAGCTCACAGAGTGACGAGGAAATAAGGCATTAGACATGAATAGAGTGGCAGCAGCTAATGATAGCTCTTAGAGAGTAACGGTCCTTTTCAGGGCCATCAATATTTTATAAAAAGATTCTACCTTTGTTGTTTGAAATTCTAGAACACAAATGTATTTTCAAACGTCAGCTTGTCTTTGAATTTGTTATGTAAAAAATATAGAAAGTTTTCGAAAGGCCTTTCCACTGTTAGTTTGGTATAATAAAACAATTGTGGCCTCTTAGAATCGATGAATATCCACAATTGTCAACCCTTAAAAGTTATTTCACTTCGGGCTGCGCCCTCAATGAAATAACCTTCTCGTGTTGACAATTTTGGATATTCACCTCTTCAACGGGCCATAATTGTATATTATTGCACACTTACTTTTGGTTATGCTATTTATAAAATATGTTGTTGCTGAACAATACATGTACATGTACTTCACTTCTTAATTGATGTCATTTTATTTTTCAGGGAAATTGCATTTACAAGATCCTTAAATAAGATGGATCAAGAACTGAAATATTATTATATGGGATATTATATACATTCCTGTCCTAAAATGGTATACAAGGTACATATTATATATGGGTTATTATATACATCCCTGTCCTAAAATGGTAAACAAGGTAATAAACTATGAGATTTTGGGTAAATTCCTGAGCATCTGACAGACAAAATTCCTACAATTATACTTGTCCAAGAGTTAAATGGAAAAAGATACCACTTATTGGAGATATATTTTAAAATTCCTCAATTTTCAAGTAAATAAAACGGGCATTTTTTATTCAGTGGAGTGCTTCTGTATTATTTTTGTAATATAACTATGCAGCATGTCTCATTTTCATGTCAATCTTTGTAAACTTATAGACGGAATGCAGGTGACTGGATTTTAACAACCCAACAACAATCTCAACCCTTTGTATGGGTAAAATTGTTTAAGAGCTATTTCATGTAATTTCGTATTTGTATACAAAATAACATTTACAGATAACTCCTGTCTCAAACTCGATCATATATTGAAATATATGTATTTAGACTCTTAATAAGTAAATATCAGATGAGTCTAAATTTCTGTTGACTTGAACCAAATAAATGAAATTTATGATCCAAAGGAAAACAAAAGCATTTACATTACATTTCTTTTATCTCAATAAAGTTTACATATTACATTGTATGTCAAAACATGAACTTAGGGTTTTACATTGATTGGCGATGTTATCTTTTTATCTGACTACCAGTATTATTTATACACTTGCAATTAAATCTTTTGGTCATTGACCACTGTTTTAATTGTTAACATCTTTTCCCCATGAGTGTTTACAATAGGTAAAATTTGCTTACCAGAGATATATTGTTGTAGATTATGAAAAATTATATTAAAGGTGTTATATCAATTATCTCTAATCATCCTGCATAAATGAACTTGGCATCTTTAATCTTTTACCTTTTTGGGGGGGGGGGGGGGGGGGGGGGGGAGGAGGACAAAATAATAAACAATGAAATGAAATCTCAATTTTCTCAAATATGGCAACTTAAAATCACACTAAGATGGATTGAAAAAAATGTTCTTTTGAACTAAAAACCAGAGGAAAATAATTTGGAACAAGAAAATTCATCATAATTTATCATAATAATAAAAGACCATACATATGCATACAGATTCACCGATCTCAGACCTGACTATGGATCCCTTATGATACCCATATTGATTTTATTTATTTATTTATTTGAGCCTTACTTATCTAAGCAAGAGTTGTGTCCCTTGGTCTGTCAAAACTTTAGGTATATGTTTCAGTCAAACTATTGGTATCTTTTAATATTTCTCTTGTGCCGCTGACTTCAAGATAATAAGAGAGTGAGAGTAGACTGACAAATTGCCAATAAAAAGAAATAGCATCTCACACAATAATCTTGTTGACAAAGTTGGTGTTAAAAACCAATATACCATCATTCTATATAAGTATTAATTTTGATCATCAATTAGCTGTTATATTGCAGGGTCAGTATTATCCTTCCTTGCTTCTATGTCCTGAGACTTACACATGGCAGCCTATAGAGAAATGTAGACCAAAATTAGACCAGAACAGATATTCTAGATTGGCTCCAGAGGGAGTTGGTATGTTTTATATGAAACGAAATACAATTTTATTTCTTTTATCATAAGACATTTGTTTTGACTCCCCTTTTTACAAAAAACCAAATTTATATTTCAGCCGAGCAGCCCCTTATGGTTTTTATACGCCATGTATTATGGTATACAAATGTCAGGCGTCTGTCTGTTCTGGCGTAAACATGTTGCACTGTAACTTGAGAACAACTTATCCAAATTTCATGAACATACTATAGTTGTTTTCTATGATGGTCAAACAATCTGTATACTTTTTGGTGATGATTCAAAATTTTATTTTAGAGTTATTTAGTTTTTGTAAAAAAAAAAAGGGGGGTGTTCACATGTCACACCATATATATCTCAAAAATGATTTATGATTATTGCTTAAAACTTTACACCCTTCTTAGTTAGCTTGATATAAAGATCTGTATACGTTTTGGTGATGATTCAGAATTTTATTTGTAATCGAGTTCTTTGTAAAAAAAGGGGGGGGGGGGGGGGGGGGGGGGAGTGTTCACATGTTGTGCTGTATCTCAGAAACTATTTATGATTATTGCATAAAAATTCACACACAAAACGACTGGTGCATCATGGGATGGAGGCACAGCATTTTATTGTAATATGTTTACATCAATAAAACTCTTCAAGTACATGTCAAAAAGCTCCTGTTTATGTGACAAACTTGAGAAATACAGAGAAGTTCCTGCAGTGAAATTTTTTTTAAATTTTTGTTGTTGATTTTTCTTTGAAGTTTATATTCATCCTCTTGTTTATATTTTTTAATCATCAACAACTAAATTTTAGAGTTAAGTGTAAGGGATAGCATTAAAAATGATTATGGACTTTTAAAATATTTTAACTTTTTTTTCAGAGGATGAAAATCTAAATGTACCAGACGATCAGATTACAATTCTTTTCATGAGGCAGTTGATGAACTATACTATATATACACAACTTAATCCTAAGGCTAAAGATGCTAAAGATGTTAAAAAGTACTCTCAACTCGTTGGCAAAAAAGTTGCTTCAAATATGATGTTATTCAGATCAGGTTAAAAAAAATTACCTGTCAGGTTTTTGTTAGCCTCAGTTGACAATGTTTTCCCTTTGTAACAATCTTTTCTATTACTTTCTAATTTATGTATTTATATTATGCTTATTTGATTTTTAATGACCGTACCTGTTTAACCCTTTAACGTTCAACCACAGTGTTTTTAAAAAATGTTGCTTTGTGTTGTATGGGGTATATTGTTAAAAGTTGTGCAAAGAGTTTCAGAAAACCTTGTCAAATTGTATTTTAATTGTTATTGCAAACCAGTCATTATGATGTTATACTGTAATTTGTTTTTGAATTTTTAACCGAATTATAGATTACAATGTATATGTTATAATAATATAAAAAAGAAGATGTGGTATGATTGCCAATGAGACAACTGTCCACAAGAGACCAAAATGACACAGACATTAACAACTATAGGTCACCATACGGCCTTCAACAATGAGCAAAGCCCATACCGCATAGTCAGCTAAGATTTGTATGCAAGATGTAAAGTTTGTTATTATTTTGCTTGTTTGGAAAAATTTCTTTTTCATGTTCAGAAAGGCACCCCATTTCCATTCTCAATTTTACATATATGTCTGTATTGCAGTTTGTGCAGTTTGTTGATATGGGACATATATATACCTAGCATGGTCAAAGGGTAAAGAAACAACAAATATGCCTCATGCTGTTTCTCTTCTTTAGTTTGTACATGTATCATATTAAACCCCTTAATGTAAACCCTAATTCGACCCTCAAAAATCCTATGAAACCAATTTTCTTGCACACAACAGTATGCCCTTGAATTACCTTTATTAAGTTTGTAGAACCAAGAAAATACCATACACATGAGCATTAAAAAAACAAAAGGGCTAGGTCTGAAACAAAGCAACAAATGTTTTCTTAGATCAGCTTTGACTGAGGAAGTTACAACATGAAATAATTTATAAATGGTACAGAAGGAGGTATGATAAACATTTACCCCTAAAATTGCAATAAAGTTAAACTTTTCAAGCCTTTTAAAATAATGCTAATGTTGATAGGTTTAATATGGAGCTACTTTTTTAGATATTTGATCTTTAAAAGATAACGGAAAGGCTGACTCAGACTTTTACTTTATATTTGCATTGGTTTTATTTTTGGCAAATAGTTTACGCTGTATTGAATGAAAAAAAAACCCAAGTAGTTTGAACATCTGACACAAAATTCCTTAACCTCGCCTAAAGAACATCTTTAAATGGTCATTTTACACATACACAAAAAGATATTTTTACACACTTTTGCATCTTAGAAAATACATCTTGTAGCAAACTATGCCTTGGCTCATATTAAATTATTAATGACAAGATCTGAAAAAGATGCTATTTTTGACAGCTTAACAGTTCATTTAGATATTTTTTTTAAGTTATATTATCTCAAGTTAAAATGGTAATAGGCAGAATTTTTTTAATTAGAGGTGGGGAAAGGGAGGGGGGGGGGGTATTTCTTGTAACAGAAGAAAATGTATATTTAGAATTATGCATATAAGAACCACTTACTACTCTTCTGATCATACTTTCAGGAATAAATAACACACCAGTATACGTAGCTGTGACAACCCAGTCATAGAAGCTGCAAAATAATATATATATATAGTTTTATTGTACAAAATTACCTGCACAAAACACTTGTTTCTCAAAAAAAACATTGATAATAAAACTGACTTGGCAAGCAAAGGATTATGCCCAATTACTTAGTCATGTAAAACTGCCTTTAAAAAACAATAGATGATATACAATTTTTGTAGATTTTAAAAATTTATTTGAAATGGTAGAAATTTTATGTTTCAAGGGGATTCAAATAAGCAAACTAATTCTGAGTGGATGTTATTTTATAAGTCAAATCATGGCAAGGATGTTTAACTAACATCTAAATTTATGTCCTTGTTCAAATGTATTCTTGTTTATGATAATTGTTATATTTATTTTTTCCCAATGATATTATTTATTAACAACTAACATTATATTTGAAATTGTGCAATTGTGATAGAAACATGTTTTGTTATTAAAGCATACTTTTATAAAGTTTTGAGGTTTACTTTTTTTTATGAAAACAAGTACAAATGTTCTGTTTGAGAATATAAGGATTAATACATATATTATTTATGCCCCTACTGAAGTCAATGGAAGCATCAAGTGTAACCCTTGACTGCCTCTCCTTGTTTCTTCTATCCATATGTCTGTATGTCTGTCTTTCTGTCAGCCCTTATGGTTTCCCCACTCCATCTTAACCCTCTTCTGTGTTTTGGACAAAAAAAAAAGAAGATAGACAGACAGACACTAAACAGACAAAATGATCAGCAATACAAGGTCAGCAAAAGAGATTTGTGTCAGGAATTCAATTCTCGTCTACAATGTTGCACATAGATCAAGGTGAGCAACACAGGCTCTTTTAGAGCCTCTAGTTATTTATCCCTTTATATGTTAATTATGATTATTATCTACAAATTTGTTGATTCAATTCTAAATCAACAACATTTCAAAATAAAAAAGAAAATGTGACTGATTTTTATACGACCGCAAAATTTGAAAATTTTTTCGTCGTATATTGCTATCACGTTGGCGTCGTCGTCGTCGTCGTCGTCCTGCGTCCGAATACTTTTAGTTTTCGCACTCTAACTTTAGTGAAAGTGAATAGAAATCTATGAAATTTAAACACAAGGTTTATGACCACAAAAGGAAGGTTGGGATTGATTTTTGGAGTTTTGGTCCCAACATTTTAGGAATTAGGGGCCAAAAAGGGCCCAAATAAGCATTTTCTTGGTTTTCGCACTATAACTTTAGTTGAAGTTAATAGAAATCTATGAAATTTTGACACAAGGTTTATGACCACTAAAGAAAGGTTGGGATTGATTTTGGGAGTTTTGGTTCCAACAGTTTAGGAATTAGGGGCCAAAAAAGGGCCCAAATAAGCATTATAACCTTGGTTTTTGCACAATAACTTTAGTTTAAGTAAATAGAAATCAATGAAATTTAAACACAATGTTTATGACCACAAAAGGAAGGTTGGTATTGATTTTGGGAGTTTTGGTCCCAACAGTTTAGGAATAAAGGGCCCAAAGGGTCCAAAATTAAACTTTGTTTGATTTCATCAAAAATTGAATAAATTGGGGTTCTTTGATATGCCGAATCTAACTGTGTATGTAGATTCTTAATTTTTGGTCCCGTTTTCAAATTGGTCTACATTAAGGTCCAAAGGGTCCAAAATTAAACTTGGTTTGATTTTAACAAAAATTGAATCCTTGGGGTTCTTTGATATGCTGAATCTAAAAATGTACTTAGATTTTTTATTATTGGCCCAGTTTTCAAGTTGGTCCAAATCAGGGTCCAAAATTAAACTTTGTTTGATTTCATCAAAAATTGAATAATTGGGGTTCTTTGATATGCCAAATCTAACTGTGTATGTAGATTCTTAATTTTTGGTCCCGTTTTAAAATTGGTCTACATTAAAGTCCAAAGGGTCCAAAATTAAACTAATTTTGATTTTAACAAAAATTGAATTCTTGGGACTCTTTGATATGCTGAATCTAAACATGTACTTAGATTTTTGATTATAGGCCCAGTTTTCAAGTTGGTCCAAATCAGGATCCAAAATTATTATATTAAGTATTGTGCAATAGCAAGAAATTTTCAATTGCACAGTATTCAGCAATAGCAAGAAATCTTCAATTGCACAGTATTGTGCAATAGCAAGAAATCTTCAATTGCACAGTATTGTGCAATAGCAAATATTTTCAATTGCACAGTATTGCACAATAGCAAGAAATATATAATTGCAAAATATTGTGCAATAGCAAGAAATTCCAATTGGATTTCAATTGGAGTTATCTTTCTTTGTCCAGAATAGTAGTTGAATCAACTTAAATCATTGTTTTATACAATATACAATGTATATTCACTTTTACTACCAACTGATAGATTAAAACAATCTTTACCATTTAGTAATAACAAGCACTTTTTTTACATTTTAATATTTTATGATGTATTTAAATGAGTAGTTATTGTTGCAAACTTCATTAGAAATTTGAATTGAGATCAGTTTTGAAATAAGGGAAAGGGGGATGTGAAAAAAAAATTTGGGGGTCAATTTTTTTCATTTCAGATTTCATATATAAAAAGAAAATTTCTTCAAACATTTTTTTGAGAGGATTAATATTCAACAGCATAGTGAATTGTTCAAAGGCAAACATATTTTTTTTAAGTTCATTAGACCACATTCATTCTGTGTCAGAAACCTATGCTTTGTCAACTATTTAATCACAATCCAAATTTAGAGCTGAATCCAGCTTGAATGTTGTGTCCATACTTGCCCCAACCGTTCAGGGTTCAACCTCTGCGGTCGTATAAAGCTGCGCCCTGCGGAGCATCTGGTTAAGACATATGATAAGAATTCCTCAAACTGATTTAAATTTGTTGTTCGGGACGGTAATACACATTTTATATTTATCTATGATATAAGCGGCATTGAAATATAACTCCTTGATATAAGCGACAATTTAGCCGGTAGCATAAAATTTTTGGTGACATTCAAACTTTCACAGAAGGGTATGTATATTATAAATTGCATCTGTTGAATACGTAAATGTAAATGTAAACACACATGTATATATTTTATTTAATGGAGCTAAGTTCACCAGCAGTCCACTGCAGTACGCGTACGGCAGTAGATAATTTAGCTCAAAATTTTATGTGTGAAATTTGCAGCATGTCATATGTTATCGACAAGTTTGAACAACATTCGTTGGACGTCAGAGTTATTTCGGACTAACCATATGTTTGTGTCAAAGGCACTTGTTTCTATACATGGGAAGGTCGATTATCCATAATTAAAAAATGGGTAGAAACAAGATCTTGTGCATATGCCCCCTAAATCTGCATCTGTGGTATACATGTACTTTTCTAACTAGAGGCAGAGAGCATGTAAAGTAAAGTAATCTTTATTTAAAGTTGGGTTACATATATACATAATAACAAGGAACATGAGCTCTTACAAACTCTTTAACCAACTGATATTAAGAAACAAAGCATACATTCACGACATTAGTCCAAGATTACTCTGACATCCAACGGTTGTTTTGCCAGACAATCTGGGGCCGTTGGACGTCAGAGCTCTCCCATATGAAAAAGTGAATATTAGCCCGTCCAAAATAGATGCGCTGCTTCGTCGCTTCTGGTGCCAACAAATGGCCTTGGAATTATATAAATCTGGTATCAATTTGTTCATTTTTCATTTATCTCTTCATTTATGTAAGCTTCACCTACCTGCCACCCTTTATTTTCTCATAATTAGACAGTTTTCACAAGCTAAATATGTATAAAGGGCCCCAAAAATTACTAGTGTAAAACCATTCAAACAGAAATTCAAAAAGTCTTATCTACATGTATACATCATGTGTGTACATGATATAAAAAACGTGAAACGAGAAACAGTTATGAACCACATCAACAAACAACAACTACTGAACATCAGATTCCTGACTTAATTCAGGTGCAAACAATTGCAGAAGGTTTAAATGTTTTAATGGTACCAAACCTTCAACCTTATCTGAAACAATAGTGTAACACCACAACATAGAAAGACACACTATAAAATATTAATTGAAATGGCTTAACTCAATCAAAACTTAGACAGATAAACACAAGTCTACATACACTGAACCAATTAATTTGATTAAATTGAGTTTATTTGATGGGGAAGACAATCAATTAATATGTACATGATGTAAGATTTATTTCCCTTTAACATGTTTAAACAGTACCTAATAATCTTTCAAGATATTATGCTGTTCAGAGTTGAAAAAAGAAGCTGCAACTGATTAAGTGTAGGGATATCACAACTTTCTACCATGTACATGTACATTTACATGCAGCAACCAATTACAAAATATTTATGTACGTACAACATTTAAATTGCAAATCTGGATTAGAACCTTTACAATTTTGACTGCAGTTTTAACGCATGTATGCATCAGACATTAATAACATATATATACATGTACATGTATAATGCTTAAGGTGGTACCCAACACTTTCACTAAAATTAATTTGGCTGGTTTGATTTTCATAAAATTTTGACAATGTATTTACTTTGACCCTTTAACAAAAATATAAAAAATTCAAAAATTTTGAACCAACCGTTTTGTCAGAAAAATTACACTGGTTATATAGCAGTTTGACAAATACCAATTTTGATCAGTGAGAAGCTTAATATTCCCTTAACAACACAACGTCATTAAAACGTTAAGCTGATTTTACAGAGTTATCTCCCTGTAGTGTTAGGTACCACCTTAAACAGTCAGGGGTGGTACTTAAACAAGTGATTTCAAAATCACTTCTTTGAGTGATTTTTGCTATGAAATATTTAAAATTTGTGCACAGACTTTTCAAAATCACTGTAACAAGTAATTTGAGAAGTTAAAATTTAATCACTTCAATAAGTGTTTATAACAATTTTTTGATATTTTTCCCACAAGCTTGATTTTTTTATTGGTAAAAAGACCAAAATTCCATTGAAAAAAACAACTATGTACATGCAGAAATAGTCATATGCTTGATAAACCTGCCAGTTTTTACAGTTTATTTGAATATGCAAAAACTGGAATAATTTGTAGATCAGGACATAACCTTAAAATAAATCATTCTAATTCTAAAGAAAACCAATCAGGTCAACTTATATTGTTTACCTTTGTCTGATAGTAAGAGTAGTTAATGAATATTTGATTACAGAACAATTCCCAAGGGTACTTTTAAAAGCTTTAGCGCACTAACTTACTGCCCAAGCGCACTGGTGAAATTGATATCCAAAGATAAAGGGATAATTGATTTATGTAGGAAAATTATAGAAAAGTTTGTGAAAATATGGAAAATCAATGGAATTAGCATTTGAAGATCAAAGAAAACACCAAAATCACTTAAATAGGAGATAACTGAATATAAAAAATCACTGAAATTGGTGATAATGAAATCACTTGTTTAAGTAGCACCCCTGACTGTTAAACATAGAATGATAGAAAAAGGAATGTGTATTTTATTTGAAATTTTGATATATACATATATATATAGATAAACTAAAAGAGCCATTTACAGTATATTTGAATTTCACTCAAAACATTGTATAAGAAAATGACTTAGTAATACTCTTCAAGTACATGTATAATGTTACATATGTAACATGTAGCGGGGGATTTATATGTTACATGTATGTACAAAAATGTATGTACTACATGTATATAAAATGAAAAAAAGTCTCATCTTAAAAGCCATAAAATAACTTTAATCATATGTACAGTAAATTTTGTATTGTTACCTACTAAAAAAGAATGAAATATTAACATGATTAAGTGACAGGAAACATTGGGTAAATTTGTCTTTCCATCTTTCCTTCTGTTGTGTTCCATCCGTCCCAAAAGTATTTTCACATGTTTTAAGTTTAGCTTGAGCTGGAGGAGCAATGCTGCATTCATGTGTTGAAGTTGAACATTTCTTTTATTTTTAGGGGTTTTTTTAATTATAACCTTATATTTTTTTCTCAGCCTGTGACTTTTGTTGCTAAAGCGAGCTATAGTGATCCTAAATTCCGTCTTCATCATCTGAGTCCACAAATATTCACTCTGTGCTTAAAGTTTTTGAAATTTTAATTACTTTCTTAAACTAATCTCGATTTTCTATCAAACTTGAACAGAAGCTTGTTTATGATCAGAAGATTAGTATCAAGAAGTCAATTTGAAAAAAAAATCCTGTTTACATTTTTATCTCAATACATGTATCTGTATTTACTTATAAATAGACAAATTTTTCTGCCGGATAACATTGTAAATTCACTCTGTGGTTAAGGTTTTTAAAGTTTTAATAACTTCTGAAACTATCCTGGATTTGTACCAAACTTAAACAGATGCTTGTTTATGATCTAATTTAGATCATCTGAAAGCTAGTATCTTGAAATAAATTTTATAAAAATTTATTTGCTGTTCTTCTGTATATTTCTTTGAGCTGGGGTCACACATTCAGGATTTTTACTGCCGTCTTTGACAGGACCATGCCCGATTAAAATTTGTCAAAAGTCTGATCAAGATCCTATGAATCGTTGATGGAAATTCAAACTTTAATTAAAATTTGTCAAAAAAAAAATCTAATCACGTCAACAATCAGATATTGTTCAGTAAGCGCTGATATTCAACCGTTTCCAAGCGAATTTGTCCCGATAATCCCTTCTCAATTCGCTTCTAATCCGATTTGTATCTTTCGCATGGTAAAATTTGAGCAAAGTCTGTCACAACTGCGTCCCGATTCTACGAATGTAATCTGACAGAGATCAGACAGTGAACCGACGCTGATGGAAGTTATCCATTCGAAAACTATCGTCATACTCGGGATGATCATGTACTGTCTGAACATTTTTGCTATCACGGTCCGCTCTATCGTATTGCAAACAGCTTTATCGGATCTAAGACGTATTCTATTCTGTAATTGTCAGCACTCTGGCATGGGTATCATTGACGAATTTTGTATGAATAACGAGACTGTTCGGGAACTGTTTTGGCAAAGACGGTTTGCAATCGACAAGATCTGGATGCAATCTGGACTCAATCGGCAGAAAAACGGCAATGAAAAATTTCTCCAAATCATTCCGTTCCACTGGACACTGTCAGAAAACCTGAATTGTTAGGTTTTTAATCAGTTATCGGATACATCAGAATCTGTCACGACATAGTCACGCTTGTAATCCAACTAGACAAAATTGGCTGAGTTTCCTCAGATGTTAAGGGATGCACCTAAGGCTAACTGTTAGGTGGTTCGCCATACTATTCTTACCATTCCTGGACATAGTTTTTCTTCCAGTGAACATTACAATGTTACATGCAGTCTGCACTACAGTTTTAAATGATTTTTTTTTAGATTCATAAACCGTCTGGATTTTTACCAAACTTGGACAGAAGCTTCTTACAATCAAAAGAGTATTAGTATCTAGAGAAATTTTTTAATAATTTATTCCCCATTTTTGTTGCAAAAGTAGGCGATCGTGAGACACTGGGTTCCTTAGAACCCTTTAATTACATAATTTTTATATAAGTTCCTACATGTAAATACAACCTTTCTTTAATAATTTTTTGAAATTTTCTTTTGTAGAAGGACATCATGGCTATATTAGGAGTACAACTAGTCCTTAGTCTGATCATGTTCAGCTTTCTACAGAAGCTTGGTCCGTATTACTCATTTGGGCGATGGCTATTGTGCAATAGACTTGTCAGATATTTTGCATCCAACAGATGAAGATCTGAAAAAAGCTGCTGGGATATCAAATGTTCCGAATGGTAAAGGAAAAAATAAAAAACATGAAAAGAAAGGAGGAGGGAAGAACAATACACAGTCAGATACTTTCACGATTCCTCGATCAACAGAATTTTTCTTGACACTGCAAAGGTTGAGGCAATTGATTTAGTCTCGTTACATTTTTATTCAGACTTTCAGTGGTTGATGGAATTTGGATTGTGTTCTCTAGTTGTATACATAATAACAGAAGTTTACTATGCCTTTTGGCCTAAGAATGAATTGAACATCAGCATGTTATGGTGTCTTCTTGTTGTCATTTTCTGTTTCAGGATATTGATATCTCAAGCTGCAGTTTACTTCAAATCAGAAGAAGGAGGGGAGAGAATCCTTTGTGTAACATTTGGATTTTTCTTCCTGGTTTTAGCCATGGGAATTCTAGTCATAGATGAAAAAATATTAGAATTTGGACTTGAACCAGGATACCAGAATTTCTCTGAAGGCGCTGAATCTTTTCTTAAACAGCAAGGAATTGATTCACAAGGACCAATCACATTAATGACCTTCAAAATAATTCTTGCAATCATATGTTCTATTACTGGTGCCCTGTTAACATTTCCTGGACTGAGATATGCCAAAGTTCATTTAGATACATTAAACTATGTTAAGAAAGTCCATTTAAGCAGGCACTGTTACACCTTAATTTTATCATGCCGTTAGTTATAATCTTATTATGGGTAAAACCTGTAGGTCGAGATATTATATGTGCCAAAAACTGGCAGGTAATTTTAAACTTTTGCATGAGGATGCATTTGAAGTTGTCCGACTTTCTTTAATTGTGCTGTTGTTTGTACTTCGACTTGTTTTGATGCCGCCAGCACATGCAGGCACATTTGAATTTAGCTTACGAACATGTGCAAAGGATGAAAAAAGAAACTGGAAGAATCAGCAATTTGGATCTTCAAAGGATGATTGCTCGTGTGTTTTACTATTTATGTGTAGTAGCTATACAGTATATTTTGCCATGTCTACTTTTACTATTCATGGTATTCCTTCAGAAAACATTAGGTAACTATAGTTGGTCAGATTTAGCTGGAGAAAATGCCCATAATTATTTTGAGGGTAAAAGTATGAGTGCACAAGCAATGTTCACAGAACGAGGAAAAAGCACTGGGGATGCCGTCTCGGACACAACAGCACAGTTCACATGGGCAGTTTCTAATTTACGACAGGTTTTTTCACCGACATGGTACCGTGGTTTGTTTGGATTTCTTACATGGTGGATGACAACGGCTTGGTTTACTAGTACAACATTTGGACTTTATTATTATTCTAAAGTTGCCACACAATGATTGTGTTACACAAAAAACATGTAGATTATGAATATAATGTTTTTGAATCAAAATACTTTCAATTATTGTTTTACTAGTCATGCTAGTTGGAACCCTTTATTAATTGCATGTATGGCAGGGGCCTCCAAATTTTAATAACATGAATAAAGGAAAGTCTTTTGTTAACCCTTTCCTCCATAGTGACGCCTTTTGACGCCACCCCCTTTACTCCATAATGACGCCTTTTGACGCCTGTGTAGTACCTCTGTTGAAACGCTTTGACTGCAAAGTGTCTGCAGTAGACTTAATAAAATGTGTATCCAATATGAAAAGGAATATCATAGGAATATCTGACTTAAATTTATTTGATGAAATATTTGTTTTTTCGCAATGCATTAATACTTTAAAGCATATTTTCAGGATTTTATTGAAAAATCCTATGCGAATCAAGTATGCAAAAAAAAAAATTCAACGGAGGAAAGGGTTAAATGACAAATGAATGAGTGAGTGAGGTTTTTATGCATGATGTAAATGATGTATACAATGTACATGATGTATGCACAATATATGTTTAGTCATCTTTACATGTATGTTTAGTCAATAGTATTAATACATTTTAAAATTCTATAAAACTGGAAAAATGATTATAAATGCAATTTTGAACTTATAAACCGATTCAGAAATGAAGTATACAAAGACTTGCCAGATTTTAGCTGATTTTAGGAAATTTAGTTCAATCAACATGAAGCATACATAGCATAATCATATTAAAGTCCATTTACATGTAGACATATACTGCAAAATATTCCAATTTGATGATAAATATGATCAATAATTATTCCTTATTTTTTTATATTTCAACATTGTTGAACTACAAGTGTACCAGGACTAAATTGATGTTTATGTAGAAAATGTTATGCTGACTTGAGTTTTTATATATTTTTTTTATCTATACTTGGATTAAATGCAAGTATGAGTGTGTTTAATTGATGTTTATGTAGATTTTGATTTAATATATTGTTGAAAACCATAAACCACTATTGTTTTAACCAATTTTTTTAGACAAAGGTAGGGGGACACCAAACCAGACAACGTATAAGTTTTGGAAGGAAACATATCAACACAAAAGAGGGGTGGGGGTCTACATCAAGGAGCTGCTGGTTAGGGTAACTTTTTATGGAATGTCAAATATGTCAAAGTGGTTCAATATTGTTTATTTAACAATGGATAGAAGTTTATATGTCAATCTTGACTCAAAGGGTCAAATAGTATGAATGATCCCATGAAATTAACATTTAAAGATGATGTCATGATAGCTGGCCATGGGAAATATAAATTGGTTGTAGTTTTCTCAGAAATCCCAATTTAATTTGCTTATAGTTATGCTCTTGCAAACCAGTTCTCATATAAATATAAAATGATAAACAGTTTATTATTAGGTTTGTGTTACCATGGTTACAGAACGTCTTAAGAGTTACATGTACAGATGTATTATAAAATCATTCATTATAAACAGTTAGACAACGGAATATTTTTTTGTAGAACAATGTCAGAATTATTGTTAAAGAACTTTTTGTAAAGAATGATTATATATTATATCAGTTTTATATTGAACAATATAAATAATCTTGTACAAATCATGAATTTCTGTCTTTTTTTTTTTATACAAGTAAGAAAATAGTATAAAAATATGAATAAACTAAAAAACAATATAATCACTATAATGTGACAGCAAATAATCTAGATTCTGCATAATTAAAACTTGTATAAAATGTAATATAATTTTTTATTGGTACTCGTGAATGATGATGTAAATATATTAGTCATAATTTTAAGTGGCAGCTTGGTGCTATGTATTTGGAATGCTGGAATGTTTTATATGTTTATTATTTTTATGAGAAATAAAACAGATCTCAAAGTGACAAAAGCTTTGCTTTGTATTGATCTGGTGGCAGCTGTGGTGTTGGCTACCTTCTTGAATATTTTAAGATGGAAGACCTGGATGTTTCTTACTTTGTATATAGATGCCTTATGTTATGGAGTCTGTCACATGGCCATTGTCCTTGACCTCGTTTTGATGGTTCAGTGACAGACAGTTTTGTGGGACGGCCCCAGCTTGTCTGGCAAAACAGCCGTTGGACGTCACAGTAATCTCGGACTACTTTTCATAGAGAACGGGATAATGATATTCGTGTTATCGTCATTAAAAGCAGTTTCATATGGACATGTGCTTTATGCCTTTTAGCTCACCTGGCCCAAAGGGCCAAGTGAGCTTTTTTCATCACTTGGCGTCCGGCGTCCGTCGTCGGTGTCCGTCGTCTTCGTCCATCGTCCGTCGTCGTTGACTTTTACAAAAATCTTCTCCTCTGAAACTACTGGGCCATATTTAACCAAACTTGGCCACAATCATTTTTGGGGTATCTAGTTACAAAACTGTGTCTGGTGACCCATCCAACCAACCAAGATGGCCACCATGGCTAAAAATAGAACATAGGTAAATTTCTGCCATTTTTGGTTATTATCTTGAATTTTTTACCATTTTTTCATAAAATTTTGTAATCTTCTACAAAAATCTTCTCTGAAACTACTTGTTCAAATTTTACCAAATTTATTTCACAATCATTATCTAGTTTAAAAAATCAAGATAGCCACCATGGCTAAAAATAGAACATAGGGGTAAAATGTAGATTTTGGCTTATAACTCTGAAACCAAAGCATTTAGAGCAAATATGACAAGGGTTCATTTGTTAATTTAGTCAATAACTATCTGCTCTGAAATCAGATGAATTGGACAACTGGTTGTTGGGTTGCTGCCCCAAATTGGTAATTTTTAATGAAATTTTCGGTTTTTGGTTATTATCTTGAATACTATTAAAGATAGAGACAAACTGTAAACAGCAATAATGTTCAGCAAAGTAAGATCTAATAATAAGTCAACATGACCACAATGGTCAGTTGACCCCTTAAGGAGTTATTGCCCTTTATAGTCAATTTTTAACGATTTTCATTAATTTGGTAAATTTTTGTAAATTTTTACAAAATATTTTCCCCTGTATCTAAAGGGCCATGTCTATATAGATAGAGAAAACTGTAAGTTGCAAGAATGTTCAGTAAAAGTAAGATCTACAAACGCATCACCATCACCAAAACACAATTTTGTTATGAATCCATCTGTGTCCTTTGTTTAATATGCACATAGACTAAGGTGAGCGACACAGGCTCCTTAGAGCCTCTAGTCTTTTTTTATTGATGAAGTAACTATTGAAGTGGTATGGTCGAAGAACGTATTCATTTATTAACGACTTCAAATTGAGCTTTGAGTAGGAGGGAAACCATTTTTGAGAAATGCTAACTTCATTACTAATTCTATAGAAAGGAAATAGTTGAAGTTGGCTGTTTGTTGATGTCAACTTTTAAAGGCACAGTTCTTTTACAAATTGCACACCTTTGCAGAGAATTTGAGGAATGCTAGAAAGACTCGGACTGTGTAATAATTGAAATAGTTTAAACAAAACTACAAAGTCTAGAGAACTGGGTTCAATAGAAAGAGAAAAGTTTATTATGTTGATAACTATGACCATCATGCACAGCAAGGATTATTCTCGTGCAGGATAATCTTCAAAGAAAGAATATTTTTCTAGGAAAGGGCCGAAAGGTTTCCGAGCTTCTAGAAAGTTAGTTCAGAGAACTTTGTACAAAGTGAAGTCCCAAGGTAGATAGACGTTTGTTATGTTTCAAAGGAAGAAGACAATAATCACAGGTTATCAATGGGTAATAAACACTTTACTACAAGGCCTACAGCCGAAATTAAAGAGCAAGCTGTTTTAGAAAATAAGAGTTCTAAGAGGGTATATTCGCGAATAAATTATTTCAACGAAATAAGCATTTTATTATATTTATTATTGCTAGAGCTTGTTTATGTTGTTAAAAAACATGGAAAAATGCAGCACAACTTTCATAGTTTTATCGACCGATTCTGAATTTTGAAACTGCTTAATCAATAAGTAGTGTCTCATATCATTTCAAAATCGAAGCAATGCGGTCAATAATCACAGCAGTAAAAAGAGAGACTAACTTTAGATTAAACAGACGCATATTTCCATATTCCACTATACGGACTTCAAGATTTGCCCGAGATTCAGTTGTCTAGATAGAGCTAGAGATGTTTGGCACATATCACTGCCAAGTGTGCTCACAAAAGAAACGACAGCATGCATAAGAAAGTAAGTGGTTTAGGTATTCATGTGTTGATAACGATTGTCTAGTACTCAACTCAGACAGGACAGGTCTAACCAAGCTACTACTTTATATTCCAGACCTAGTGCAAGATTTGTGACTTCAAGTTATTTGAAACAAATGAAACATAAAACCAAACCAGTATATAGAACCCTTTGGAATCCTTTTGAAATTAGAGAAAATAATAGTTACATCAACAGTGACCGGCTATTGCATTATCATAGAATTAATACACATATTACAAATAACGTGAACTGACTCTTTCAGTAGTAATTCTAACGCTTTTAAACCCGTTTCATAAGGATGATGGAAGTTTTTAACGATCTTGACTGAATATACAGCCCTTTCTCAGTCGGCCATTGATTATTTTTTTTTTATTTAATACCCATTCTCAGATTACATATGCGGCAGATTATCCATCCTTTACACATAAGCTTCTTATACCTTAAAATGGTTAACACATAGAACAAATATATTCAAAGGAATGCCATCACAGAAGCTAATAGTATCGTTGACTTTGATCAACGAAATTGCAGAACATAGTTGCCAGCTCATTACAAAGTCTTCTCATGTTAAGCACATCAAATGATTAGATTTAAAGCAGTATAATTACTTCTTTCAACAGCTGTATTGATGGTTAAGAACAAGATTATTTTAATAAGTTACATCAAATTAAAGAAGGCTGAATTCTCCAGAACTGCACAATCCAACTTTAACAGGGGTATATTCAAAACAGTGTACCAGTTCTTTCAATGTTATAGTAAATCTAATTTTCAGAAGCTAGGAACACTTAGTTTCTTAGTCTTCACTAAAGATCCAAAAAGAAAAGACAATGGTTTTATAATTGCACCAATGTCGCGAAGACAAAATTAGTATCCCCAGATATTGGTTCTGCTGCTAGATATTCTAATAAAAATACCACGTCTTCCAGGTCTGCTTTCACAAATTCATAATCGAGTACAAATATTTCGTTAGACTTGAATCGAGAAACATTTAATCTTGTGTCGAAATATGTCAAAGGGATATCCAGAAAGAGATGATGGCATTCATCAATACGAACAGTTGGTGTAAAGAACATAATATCAGTTGTACTAGACCAAAAGTAGCAATTTCTTTTGTATCTTTTTTCTGTTAGGAAATGCAAACCTTATACGATAAAAGCTTATAACTCACCTATAACATTATTGAAGACTAGAAATGATTTTTCAAACAGCTTTGAATAATCTTTATTGCTAAAGAAATAATTAAATATGAATTCACTATATCGCCAGTTGGCTCCGAATAAGAATTTACCACTGGTTTTGTTGACAAGACAAAACGTCATTTATAACCTCTGGATTCAGTTGATTTATAAATTTGTCTTTTAACTTTTGCATCAACCAGTATAGCCAGTAAGTTAATCGTAAGATGATGGACATTTTGATATGAGAAAATGGAATTAACTGTTACCAAAAAAATGGAGTTCCCTGCAAGACACAGACATTGACTAGGCCTTTTGAAGCATTATTCATAAAATTGAGAATGGAAATGGGGAATGTGTCAAAGAGACAACAACCCGACCATAGAAAAAAACAACAACAGAAGGTGGCCAATAGGTCTTCATTGTAGCGTGAAATTCCCGCACCCGAGGCGTCCTTCAGCTGGCCCCTAAACAAATATATACTAGTTCAGTGATAATGAACGCCATACTAATTTTCAAATTGTACACAAGAAACTAAAATTAAAATAATACAAGACTAACAAAGGCCAGAGGCTCCTGACTTGGGACAGGCGCAAAAATGCGGCGGGGTTAAACATGTTTATGAGATCTCAACCCTCCCCCTATACCTCTAGCCAATGTAGAAAAGTAAACGCACAACAATACGCACATTAAAATTCAGTTCAAGAGAAGATTCCAGACTTCAATTACACTGACTGAAAGATTATGATTTCATCATATGAACATTAGGCACAATCCTTCCCGTTAGGGGTTTAGTATCATACCATCATAACATATATGAGAAGAACATAACCCGTGTCATGCCAACAACTGGTTTTTGAATAAATGTGCTTAGTTCCGATGCAAAGACCCTATAAGTGAATCAATATTAACGCCAAAATATGCAATCTTTAATGACCTGACAACAGTATCGTAACTATATCCCTTCTTAATTAGTCTATTCAAAGTTTTTTTTTTAGTTTCTGAGGTGAATACTGACACCTTTGTGCTTTATAAAGAAAATTTCCATAAAAAATATGATGTGAAATACCTGAACGTATAAGAAGTCTGCATGTTGAGCTATATTTACGAATGATATATCCTTATACCGATGATAAAATTTAGTAAATGTTTTGACTAGTTTGTGATATCGAAAACCCTGGTGTAATAATTTTTCAGTAATACAAAACATTGTTACATACACGAGCGAATCGTACAAGTTGAGATACATAAACACCGTAAGATGGTGACAAGGGAACGTCACCATCTAAAAATGGATAATTAACGATAGGAAATGAAAAATCATCTCTTTTATCATAAATTTTAGTATTCAGCTTTCCGTTAGTGATATAGATATCAAGATTGAGAAAAGGGCAGTGGTCATTGTTAGTATTAGCTTTATTTAAAGTAAGTTCAACAGGATACATTTCTTTAATATACATACTGAAGTTGTCATTATTGAGAGCCAAAATATCATCCAAATATCTAAAAGTATTATTAAATTTGTTTATCAGATGTTGTTTCGATGGGTCTTTGCTTATTTTTGTCATAAATTGTAACTCATAGGAATACAAAAACAGGTCCGCAATAAGTGGTGCACAGTTAGTCCCCATTGGAATTCCGATAACCTGACGATATACGGAATCCCCAAAGCGAACACAAATGTTATCTAGTAAAAATTCAAGGGTCATGCCTGCATTTGATCCATATGCAACTGATTTTGCGGATTTTAAACGTTGCCCTCTTCGTGCGTTACTCCATAAAATCTCATGAAATGATATGTTTCAATATTATTTAAGCTGTATGGATAAGGTTACTTAAGTATACTATGTTAAGTTTAACAACACAGTGTTAGTGTCTGGATGGGTAAATACCAGGAATCATCTTTTTTTTTTAAACCCAGGAATTTTTTTTTAGGGTGGTAGAGGTTGAACTTGTGCCCGATTCGTTTAAGGTATTTCCCTGATAACAACATGAACAACATAAACAAGGGAAGGGGTACACATTTAAAATACCACTTTGATAGCTGAAAAAATGGAAACAAACACTAAGTAAATAATGAAATGTATTATATCAGAAGTGCTTTACCCGATTTGTTTTTATAAAGTTGTTACTATGATAATATATACATAAAAATCCGTGTGCGGTTAATAATGAACCCCTCTACGTTATATCCGTACGTTATCCCTTTCAAGAAAACTAACTTAAATTCATTTATACATGTGTGATGGAAGTACTGAATCAGTAAAGTACTCTTTACATTTGCTGTTGTGTGTTTCTCTGTGTGTTTTTTGTTTCTTTTAATCTGTAATTGTTTTGTCTGTGCACTTCAGTGTTGTCATTTTTATCCTTCCTATTAAGCGATCTATTAAATGATACATGATGTCCGCACATATATAATATAATAGTTCGATCTCTGTTATTTAAAATAAAATTTTGCCACATGCCTTTCGCTGTTTTTGACTAAAATACAGATATTTCCCGATTATGCTTAAACATTGAACATACTTTAAGTCGTGATTGATTAGTTTTAGTTTATTCCACAACCGAAACGGAATCATCACAAAAACAAAATACTATGACTTGAGATTAGCATTCTTAATTGTTAAATTGAACCTAGCAGTTATCAACTTGCAAAATGCCCTTGACAAGATAGTACCATTTACTGATTCAAGATAAAAACAAAACCTCTTGATCCCATACGCAGTGAACTTTTATTTTCGAATTGTTTATTTTGGGTTAATGTTGATAAAGCACGAATAAATATAGACGTACTAAAGTGTAAGAAAAATGACAGTTACCTTAACCTTAATTTTGATCTGTGAAAAAAAATGGTAGTGCATATACACTTTCTATTCTAGGATAATTTTTTTTTCAAAATTTCATAGAAAAAGTGGTACAATTTTATGAGTAAAAGGAGTTCAGATTCAGATAAGGAATTGCATTGTCGATATTTACAGAAATGCAACCTTGAGGTTGACAGTCGTTGGGACTTGATCCTACATTGCATTACAGTAAAAATAATCTACGTCTAAAAGCATGTATCTTGGGTGTTTCCATCCTTTTTTTATTTGGTGTGTCTATAGATTATTTGGAAACTTAATGCTACATGGTAACTGAAGCTTGAACACAGGGAAAATGAGTGAATTTTATCAACCCGACGAATTCTCGTATTAGGACAATTGCACACTGTGTAACTAATGGTTGCCTTAATTGAATAAAATGGACATCGACCCATTTTTACACTTTCTATTTAGTTAGATTGTTGATCTGTAAACGGCATTATAGATAAGAGTAAGTTGCACGTATGACATGTCGAGAATAGGTAAGCGTTAATGTCTAGAGCACTTAATTGTTTCTTTAATATATAACGAACAGGCTCTTTTTTTTTTTTATCAATTTAACAAAAAAATGCCTTTTACAACTTTTTAATATCTTTTGAAAACTGTAAAATTGTAAAGTGAGTGTTTATCTGGAAGTACACACGTTACATTTTTCGATTTTTAAATGTATAAAATATTGGAAAATTAACACAATGCCGCACTTTAACATATATACTTAACTCTAACAATTTTGAATACATAAAATCATACGTAAGAGATATACACAGAAATATTAAGTCTGTTCATTTCATTTTTAACAAGGGGTCACACAATCGGGCAGTCCGAAAATGACGAAGTTAAATTTTTATCCGATATATAGGTGTATACAGACATGTTCATTCCAAAGCTTTAAAACGCGTGATTGTTATCTGTTATAGTATATACTATCTTAATCTTTTGCAATACTAT
This sequence comes from Mytilus edulis, assembly GCA_019925275.1. Lineage (NCBI taxonomy): Eukaryota > Metazoa > Mollusca > Bivalvia > Mytilida > Mytilidae > Mytilus > Mytilus edulis. Next base: position 18,780,021 of record CM034357.1, read on the forward strand.
TAATATTTTTAAAACATTTGACTGTTCTGTACATTACTCAAGAATTCCCTATTCCAAACTATAAAAAGACAAAAGACTAAAAGAATGGTCAATGTATCTGTCTTTCAGAGGAATAAATCGTACTTAGTAAAATTGACGCTGAATTAAACTAATTCTTTTCAAATGACATGATTAAAATGCTTGATTTCTAGATTGACAAAATATTTGTTAAGTTTTAGCTTCTTAGCAATAATAAAAAGAAGCGTTCGGCAATGTAGATGATGTCCTCTCACTAAATAATTCATGGTTAACGAAAATCTATACAAGCGAAATAAAGCATGCAAAAATGTATCTATTTAACGAAAAGTACCTAGTAGTGAAGTTGGAATATCTATTTAACAGGTGATGACTGATATGCTCCGATTGTAAAACCACAATATTTGCCTATGATCTACCGAAATAAACTCTTCCGGTGCACCTGAGATTAACCCCCGTTTATGGAGTTGTTTGTGTTGCTCAGTTTTTAGTTTTCTATGTTGTGTGTTGTATTCTGTTGTTGATCATTTAGTCGTTTTTAGTTTCTTTACATGTAATTGTGCCTATAATTTCGACTTGTGAGCTTTAATATGAACTTTTATCTATCACCTCTCTTTTATGTATAATTGTGATTAAAACGTTTCTTTATTATGTATTTTCGTCTAGGTTTAATCATACTTTATGGATGCTTATTATCAAAGAATTCTTCTGGTAAGTGAACATATTATAAATTAATGGAATTGTCTTTGTATAAGTTTTTTTGTGTACTTGGTCTTGGTGCCAATCTGATGAATTTCCAACAGATTTTCAGTTTATTCTATTTGTTCTTTTATAAAGCTGTCATATCTTTCACAAATGTAAGCAAAGTATTAAACAAATATGAAAAATATTTAACCCATCACTTTCTTAATATGCATGACCAAAATTAAGAGTCAACTATTCTGTAGTTGACATTGTTTTTCTTGTTTGATTTGTATCACTCTCTGTCATGTTGGAGCCTTTTATATCTGACAATGTGACATGATTTTTTCTAATGTCTGAAGTTGTTTTTGGTGACCCACAAATGCTTACATTAAATTATTGACTCTAGTGGAAAGTTGCGTTATTGGCAACTATGCAAAATCTCCTTACCTTGATATAGTTCACATGTTTCTTTATGATTACTTTCTAAACTAATAACACATTGTTTTGAATACCCGTCTCCAACCATTAATTTGAAACGTAAAATATTTTAGTATAGGGCACTCGAACCATCATCCAAATAGTCAGTTTCCGGTTATTTACATGCCTTAAATGATGTGGAATGTCAGCGCCGATTCCGGTCATATCATAATGTAATTGTGCTAAAGATAAGATTGCAATTTCCACAGATAAAGTTGACAATGAGTTTAACTGTATTTTCTATTTTAGGCCCTTTTTCGTATCGCTATCTTTGCTTTTAAACTGTTTCGGTTCTTTGCTGCCAAACCAAAAAGCTTCTCATCAAAATTACAAACAATGAAATAATTTTTAAAATGCTGCTTTGAAATCCATACAGATAGATAAAGAGAATGCAACGATATCTTTTAATGTTTGCTTCTAATTAGTAGACCCGGTGCTAATTCTGTTGTTAAATTATAAAGTTATGTCAAGGGTTTCGATATAAGTTATTGGTTTTACTCATTCTGGCCATCTGTCCGCTGACCTATAGTTTCTAATATTTAACTTATATAAGATATCTGTTTGAAAATAATCTTATTGACAATCATGCCAAATCCTCTCAAATACATATTTCTGCTAGTGCTTAGTTTCTATATAAAAAAATATATTGTACTACTTATCTACTTTCAGCGTTAACTTGCTTCAATTGTCCAGGAATTCGACACCCGAGGTTTTGCGAATATGTAAAAGACTGTTTAGATGGTCAGGTAGGTAAATTGAAATCCATCTGTTAATTATAAATTACGCGTTTTTTTAATGACTTGGAAGTAATATAGAGTTTACCGATACCAATTATGATGTGTTATTTTTAGCAAATATTGCGGGTTGGTGTTGCTCTCTGATTAATCAGAGCAGTGGAAAGACCTATTGTATTTGTTCCGATTATTATTTTTTTCCCTTTTTCTTCCGCTACTTTTATTCTTGAGTATAAATTTTGTTTCGCAAAGTGTCGCTTAGATGTTTGGTATATGATATCGAACAGTTTATGCACCTTTGAAATTCACCCTGCGTAACCGAATATTTGTCTTTGTAGGAGTTATCTCCACAAACACTGTTTTCCTTGTGACTTCATCTCCTCTGTAACCGTAAAAGAAAGCGACACATTTCTTTTATAAAACTGCTCGTTATACCCTTAGCATAATTTGTCTAATTTGTCCGAAGCGATACGAACACTCCATATAAGAGTTACTTCCCCTTAATCATTTGATATTAGTGATTTGCATTTCTATCTTGTAAAGGATCTTTTGATATGAGGTCTTTGGTAAAAAAAATTAAAATTAGGTGAAGGTCAAAGGACACGGTCATACTCTAAATTTTGATTTGGCTTATTTTCAATAATTTTCAAAAACCGTACAAGATATCGACAAATTATTTTTACTAAATTTTTATTTGCGACATGTCGTAACATGTAAATTTTGTTTGCAAGGGTGCGATGAACGTAAAAGGGAGTTTTCTATCCTGTTGTATGTAAATATATCCGCATTGTGATGTCATTTCCAAAAAATGTCGAATTTTGAAAATTTATTAAAAGTTAAATAACCCTCTACATAAGCAAATCAAAACAAACAATATTTTAAGAACAACATATCAAAAGATTCAATCTTAATGATGTCATACAAGAATATCTTGAAACATTTTTTGATCGGTGGTACAGTATTTTGTCTCTCCTGTTACCATTCAAAAGAAAATTTGGGTTATTAAGAAAAGGATTAGATCAAATGTTAAGCTTGTTTTACGTAGCAAATTAGATGGTTGTCAAGAGAATAATTTTCTATATATATTCATTCTGTAAAATAATAGATTATTTGTCAATTTTCCAGGTTTTACTGAAAAATGCCTCTAAAAATTCGTTTTCAAAGGTTGAAAAAATACCACCAGTAATGCAAGTCTATGATAGCAATTTATATTGTTTGGCATTTTTTCACCCTTTCAAATAAACCCAACATCAAGTAAATCCCTCATAAGTAAGTTTACTTTTCTCTTTATTTCATTGGTAACAGGAACGTACGTTTATGATATATCACTATATAAAAGTCTATCCTGCTACCTTTTTGTCTATCCTGTTACCGATATCAGTATTGCACCTGCAAATGCTTAATTAGGAAGATTAAGACGTTATAAGCTTAAGATGAGTTCAAACAACGAAATATTTCATTCGTTTTGAACTTATATGTTAAGATAAAAACGACGTTTTTGTCTTCAATTGTCTATCTTGTTACTGTAACTATAGTGACCATAGTAACATGATAGACATAACAGGATAGACAGATTTCTTCGTTTTTGATTGGTTTCCTACACGTTATTGCACTTTTTACAAGCATACTGTTGGTGTAATTAATCAAAATTGTTGGTAACAGCATCGACATGAAAAAAGTACACTCTATTTTTTTCACTAAATGTCTTGAAATTCCTTTCTTTACACTGTCGTTCAAGAAACGTGACGTTTAAAATGTAAAGATTACTTTGCACTTTTGAAATCAACACTGACTGATTCAATAGTCATAGGGAGAACAATATCACGGCTGATTTAAGTAGCGGTAACATGATGGACATGAACCTCCCGTACGCTGATTGAATTTAGTTTGTAGTTAATATGATACATACAATGATAAAGAAGCTACGATTTTTCGTTAGATTAATATTAAACATTCTTAAATTCCCTTTTGCGGATATCAAGGCGATCAGAAAATCGAAAAAAAAATCATTTGCAATGCGTTTTTTCTGACACTGTACGCATATAAATACCCCCAAAATCGGACTTAAATACAGTTTAAGCTTATCAAAACAGATGTAAGATGTGTTAATTATTTATGTTCTGAATTATAAATCTGACAAGTTTTCATTTAAATTACAACTGAAATTCCCATTAGAAATAAAAAAATTAGCAGATGGTTGTACTGAAAATTCAATATTTTTTGAAAATGATCCCTCATTAACCAAATATAATTAAGACCTATGGTCTTTTGATTTGAGGTCCTTGGTTTATGACATTGAAATGAATCTCTAGGTCATAGCTTAATTTGACATTTAGATTTTGACCTTTGCTTTTACTTCATATGTATACATGATAAAGCCATAAGACTTTTTGCAATAAGTTTAAAACCATCTTACCTTGAAAAAAACCCAACCGGAAGTTACCTTGTGTAAACAGGAAGAAGCTATCTTTTTTACTTTATTCATATATAAGTATATGGAACCAGATATTTTTGGAACCAGTGTAAAGTAAAAATTCAAATAGTATCAGAAGTAACATTTTTCAAACTGGAAGTAACAAATTATCTCCTTTATCTAAAACATACCGTATAGAAACCATATATTTTTTTAAATCAGCGTACAATAAGCTATCATTTGACGATTCTAATGACATGTTTAAAACTAGTTTAGGCAGCAACCATTTGATTTTCTGGGGGGGGGGGGGGGGGGGGGGATTTTTTTTCTGGACAAACAATCTATTTTTTTGGCGACAAGTCGAAAACAATTTTTGTTCTTTTCTTTCAATTTTAGCATTACATATAGCTGAGTGTGAGACAAACATTTTTTTTTCTCAGGGTCAAAAACAAATTATTTTTTTCTCCAAAAACTGGAAACAAACTTTTTTCCCAAAAAATCCATACCCCCCCCCCCCCCCCCCAAAAAAAAATCAAATGGTTGCTGCCTTAACTTCTTTCATAGGGTTAGGGTTAGGGTTAGAATGACCTTGTCCTTCCCTTTTCAACCTATGAGTTTTGAGATCTACTCTGGTATCTTTCAACTCTTTCTTAGTCATATAAGTAGTTCATCTACTGAATAAAAAGCGTACCAAAATTGAGTCTGTTAAGTTGAATCCGGCAATCTTAATTGGTTAGGATTTACAGTTCTGCCTGAGGTCGAAGGTTTTCCCCGTGCAATCCAACTTCCTCCACCAATCAGAAATTACCAGCATGGTTTAGGGACTTGTTTTGAAAGTGAGCTAAAAAAAAATCAATCAATCAATCAATCTATATACTAAAGTAATCAATATGACCTTTTCATTAATACCACTATATTTCTATCCACGATTTATACTGCTTTATAATTGTGGTTGCAAAAGACGAGTAATGAATGTAAAAGGTAAAATAGGAGAATATTACTCTAAAAACGCACTTGTGGTGTGATTTGCTTTTTTAAACGTTCTTAGATATTTGAAATATGGTGCACGCTCTTATGTTTATGTTATTTGAATGTATACATTAATTTACTGTGAACAATGCATATGCCAAAAATTTCGGGTTCGAGGTAGCTTTTAACGTCATCTTGATATTAATTATTAGATTTGTGGACTTGAACGGCAGGTGGAAAGTAATGGAGCTGTGATTTTCAGCCTTGGATGTTTATCTCAAAACGTATGTGTAAAGTATTTATCTATCATATTTTCGATATAGGGATTATGACAAAAAAAAATCTATTAGATAATGTATATATTAGGCTATACATTCTGTCACAGCCTTTTTTGATTTTCGTGCAATAAAATCTTTAATTTGTTTTTTACTACTTTGCTGCCTTTTGTTTTCAAATTTTCTTAAAGATGAAATTTCTTCAATGTGAATTACGAACTCTCTTTTTTATTGATTGCAAATTCTTAAACATCGCAAGATACAAATAAAGACTTTAAATTATTAAGTCGAAAATAAAATGACAACACAATGGCAAAAAATAAATAAACCAAAGACAAAGAACAGTTAACCAAACGCAACATAGAAAGACTGAGCAACGAGCCCCCCCCCCCCCCCCCAAAAAAAAACCGGCCTCCCCCCCAAAAAAAAACAAAAAAACAAAACAATCCAACATTAGGGCAATATCAGTTTTAGCTCTAGTTTTGAATAACGAACTCTCAACTTTAGTTGATTTGATTTTTTGGTGTATTAACGCCACTTTTAAGCACCGCATTTAGGTTATTTCGTGGCGACCTGTTTTCATTGGTGGAGGAAGCCGGAGTGCCCTGGAAAAACCGCCGACCTTCGATATGAAAAATACATATATTTTATGCTTCAAATATGATCTTGTGTCCAAAAACATGCAGTTTAAGTTATTAGCATGATTAGTTAAAATTTTGTTAGGAATCTGAATTATGCATCGTCATTGAATATTTAAGATATGTCAATCCTCAATCTATCGATTATCGTACTCACAACAACGAATATTGATACAACTAATGAAGCAATGTGTATTTTGTTTTAGCACAAATAGGGATAATTTAATTGCTCTAATTCATATGAGAACTTAATGAAACAAAATGAAATTGTGGGTGTGTCATGCAACACAAATTCATATTAAGATATGTAAATGTTGCAAATTTACATATTGCTAACGATCCAACTATGGGATACCCTACCATTACCACTTTCTGTTTAATGTTGTGCTAATCACAAAAAAACTGAACTCCGAGTAAAATTCCAAAAAGGAAAGCCCCTTATCAATTGGCAAAATCAAAATCTCAAACACATCAAACGAATGGATAACAACTGTCATATTCCTTATTTGGTACCGGATTTTTTTATGTAGAACATGGTGGATTAAACCTGGTTTTAAAGCTAGCTGAACCCATCACTTATATGATAATCGCATTTATTTCAATTATATTGACAACGATAAATGAACAAAACAAACAGAAATAATAGGCACAATTGCAAAAAATAGGGGAACAGCAGTCAACATTGTGTTATAATCTTAATCACTGTAAATCATACAAAAATCAGGGTGTAGGATTTTCTCGCTGCATGCGTTGAGGACCCATTGGTAGACTTCGGTTGTTGTCTGCTCTTTGGACATTATCTTAAAAACGAAAACACACAACATTTCCATAGTACAATAACACAATGACGGGATGTATATGTATAGTGCCACGTCAAATATGAGAAAAAGAAACATAAAAAGGCATAAAGACTCGAGCATCCCTGAATGCTTTTCAAGAAACACATGCAATTGAGAAGTAAATCTGTATCATGAATATTTGAAAGAATAACCCTGGTTCGGTATGGCCTCTATTTGATTGTAACGTCACTCTGGATGCCATCCGCGTAGTTTCGAGTACATCGGCACGGACTTGTTTGAAACAATACGTTCAAGCTTTGTTTATGAATTTTGCATATGATAAAGTTAAAATGCGGTTTACTTCATTTTGTCATTAATCTAACGTCAAATAACTATACACAAAAAATGTCAACATATCTGTTCAAGCAATATTACAAGCTTTAAATCGTAATAAATTGTAAACAAAGCGCGAATACCGGTATATCAAAGGGGCACTAGCTGTCAAATTCATGGTCACCGATTTGACTCATATTCTCATATATGATTTATAACAATGTAAAACATTTATCCAAACTATCAAAAGTCTAAAAGAAACAGTTTACAGAGCATGGGTACATCATATATAGGTTTGTTTCGTGTGTATTTTAGTCCAGACGCCACCTAATTAACTATCGATTTGACCTCAGATGCCCATATAAGCGATGTAAACATAAATAAAGATATGATGAATCTAGATTAAACCAACACGTGCAGTTGGATTTTTATAGGTCTGTTTGATTTTATTTTATAGATTAAACATAAATGTTTCTCATTGTTTTTAACTGTATAAGAATGATTTTATGTGCATCGAATTAGTAATCAAATGATTTACCGTAGTTTCACTTTCATTGTTGACATTCCTTTTCTTTAAATAACCAGTACACGTACAATGCATACGTTGTCAATCTCTAGCTAGGGGTTAAATTGAAGTTCACATGAATACGGATTTAAAGAGGTCGACTCACTCACTTGCAAGTGAAGAACTAATTATCAATGTTTCTTAGCGTAATTTGACAAAATTGAACCTTTTTGGCTGCAAAAAGCGAATTGTTATTTCACTATTTCACTTTCATTTTTGATTGAACAGAAAAAAATCAAACTTTAGATTTTTTATATATCTCGTAGCTTGTGCCCCTTTAAACAATTTCAAAATCTGCAATACACAACTTTTTCTCTAAATAACTGTCAAAAAATTATATGTAACATTTCTATCTGTAGAACAACCATGCTATTGAACTCATAATGGATTTGCATTTTTATTTTGATACAATATCTGAACAGACCTGCAACACCAACCCTTCAATAGTTGATGATAGACAGAAATGTTTACACTGTTGCTCTACAGACTTATGCAATATCAATGGATGTGGAGAACCTGGTATTTAAATGATATTTAAGCACGATTAGTACAATTTTAAGAAAACAATAGATTCATAGATTTACCTATTATAAGTTATATGCGAAAAAAGTAAAATCACAAAAATACTGAACTTAGAGGAAAATCAATTCGGAAAGTCCATAATCACATGACAAAATCAAATAACAAAACACATCAAAAACGAATAGACAAGAACTGTCATATTCCTGACTTGGTACAGGCATTTTCAAATGTAGAAAATTGTGGATTAAACCTGGTCTTATAGCGCTAACCCTCTCACTTTGATGACAGTCTCATCAAATTCCGTTGTATTTACAATGATGCGTGAACTAAACAGACACACTAAATTAAATAGTCAAAATATGGATACAACAGTTATGATCGTGTCACAATTTTAAAAGCAGATAGTTTTAAACTACAAAGTCATCCACCTTTGAAGTACCCAGAAACCTACAGATAAAGACAATTTGCCAGCTGCTTTTTATTATTAAAAACTCGCAATTAGAATGTTGCACATAAGAATAAAGGAACCACTCAAGACGAATAAGAGCTCAGCATTCGTTGGTTTAAATCACAATGCAAACTGTTCAGGAAGAAATACAAACCATGAACGCAACACAACATGACCCTACCCTAAATAAAAAAAAAAAAAAAAACCAACAACAAAAAAAAAAAAACAAAAAAAAAAAACCCAAAGAACCCCAACAAACAACCACAAAACAAAACCAAACAAAAGAAACACAACAACAACAGCAAAAAAATCGTCTTTATCGAAATAATTCAAGTTGTTAATAAATAATGCTATAGCCAGAGAATGTGTTGATAAAGGGGTTTCCCCTTCCTCTATTAAAAGAGATTTTGTTGACCATTCTTTTTTTACAATTGAAATACTCAGCTTTTTAGAAAGTTATCTAAATAATAAGTTTTCACAGTATACGCTTTCTGTTTTCTAATTTAATAATGTGTTTGCTTTAGGTTTAAGCATGAACAACGACACTGTGTGTTACAGTTGTCTCGGTTTACTTGATCCGAATGAATGCCAGTCAGTTTCCTTCTGTGACAAATCCGAGGTATTTTATATAAAATAATACATTGATTTTTAACATTCAGTCACATATACTCAACATTTATTTTACAAGCTTATTGAAGTTTTGTTCTCATTAATCAACCAATTAAATAAATTTCTTAAAAACAAGGTGCTGAACATTCCCTTTTCCCGTTTTTTTTAGTTTAAATTCTTTTTCAAGAGTCAAATTGAAATTATTTAAAATTTAATTTATGTGGAGTCTCAAGACAAATACAAATGCATAATTACAATATTATGAATTCATCAAATGTTAGGATTAAAACCGGTGCACTTGATTCAGTTAGAAATCATTATGGTTATGCTTCTGAATTAAATAATAAAAAAAAAAAAACAATTACAAGATCCATGTTTGTGAATTTTAAATTTGCTTAACAAGAGATACGAGAACTTACATGTTTGAAAAATTTAAATATTACTATTTACATGTTTTTATATATATGTATAATTCTCATATGATTTGAATATGAGGGAATACGTTGATGTGATTGGTCGAGAGGACTTCTGGTAGTTGATCTTGACGTCGGATATTTTTCGATAGATGACGTTGACCGAACTTCTTTTCGTAACCAATGAAAACAAAATGGCGTCGATAATAACACCAGTGTAAACAAAATTTATTTTCACTGCACGTTAATCGTTAAATAAAATAATACACAAAAATGTTCGTATGAATGATAAAAGCAGTTTTTGCAGGTAACTTTTTATCAAATAGCAAATTTCATTGAGTATATATTTTTGCGCTTACCAACAAATATATTCATGCGCCAGGCCTATTATATTCAATTACACAAAATTTACGACGTACGTGTGATAGAGGTAACGAGTGTGGTAAATATATTCTCTATCTCCAATTTTAAGAATAATAAGGATTAAACGCCCTTTTAAAGATTTTTTTTATTTGTTTGTGAGTGAATTGGTCGAGTTTATACACCAATAAATTCTTTTAAAAAGGCGTTTTATCCTTTAATAGTTATGAGAAAACATTGTATGTCGATAATGTTTTCTTTTATTTTTTCATTGCACATTTTGACGCCTTTATCCTGAATCTGTTTAAGGTAGCACAATACAAAGATTTTTCTACGTCCAATCACAAACCTTTAAAATGCTGTTATTTTCTTAAGACTGCATATAAATTAATAAAAGAGGTATAAATAGATAGATAAAAAAATAATCTTTTAAATGAATGCAATATTTTTGTTATGCAATCATAATGTAATTATTTATTATGCAATAAATGGCAAATATTGGTCAGTTCACTTGCATGAATTAAGCACTATCATCTCTATAACTATACATAAAATGTTAACGAAATCGTAATCAACACAGCAGAAGCTACACAAGGGTGTCTCAAATCATCCCTGTTGTATTCCATTCTCTCATAAATATGTAATTAGTGTGAACATCCTTACCATATAAAAGAAGATAATGTTTGATACGGTGTAAAATATGATTTATACATTCTATCCGGAATCTGAGACATCCTTTTGCAGATATTGGCTCTAGGAACAACATATAACAAAATCCACTCTCCTCGGGTATCCACGAAGATGCTAGTTTCAATTGAAAGTGGACATTTCTTGTAAAATTTTGTAGACACAGTTAACATTATAATTGATTACATAATTGTTGTATAATACTAAAATTGCATTGGTTTGAAAGAGTAATCTTTAAGCTATCCATAAATACCAATTTTATAAATTATCAAGCATTATTAAGCAAGTTATAGCATTTTAAAACTGGGGAACTGGAGGTCTAAAATCTTTCTATTGTGCTACCTTAATTTGTACGGGTTGATACGTCAGTCATGGAGACTATAATGTATTTGGAAGTTGTAATCGGGATTGCACTCGTTTAAAAAAAACCTATGAGTACTTATGGAACGCCACAGCTGTCTTAAGAAGAACTCTGATATTACACGATGTTGTTTTAGTATACTTGATGACAGTTTGTCTTTACATAAAATGGTTTTGACATAACGTGATGATATTTTGATATAACTCAATATGGAATTGTTATTAATTAATGATATTTCGATATCAAAATTTAATGCTATGGTTTCGTATTGACTTGATATAGTTTTGTCTTTACTTGATATGGTTTTGTCATTACTCGATGTGGTTTAGCCATAATTCAATGTGGTTGTTTCATAAGACAAGGTAGTTTTTACATTACTTGATGTGTATGTGACTTAAGGTTGCGTAGTTCTTTTATTACATTATGTGGATTTGTTATTTCGTAATGATGATTCGCCAATTCTTTATATGGCTTTAACATTACGTAATGATGTTTCAATGATTTTACACTATATGATGTGTAAATTACAGTATTTGATGTGGTCCTGTCATTCTTGGATATGGTAATCTCATTTCTTGATGAGGTAAAGCCATGTGACCATTTCGGAAAAATAATGTTCTATTTGTAGACCGATTTCCATATGTCTTTTTTGTTATGCGCTGTGGATGAGTATCGCTATCCATTGAGTTAAAGTTTAGGTAAAAGAATTTGTTCAGAGTCTTTTGATTTGAAAACGGGAAACGGCAGACAAAATTAAGAAAAAAAAGTACAAATAAAAAGTTTACAGTTATTCAGACATACGAGGGATATTCCCAAACAACTTGGTCCTGCCGTTTTTTCGTTAGTTCTCAAAAGGGAGCAGTATTATAATAAATTCGTAAAAGATTCCAAAAGAACCCTACTTTATCTTGATCTTGAAGAATAAATCCTTCACAAGTTTTAAAAGAACAATGCGTGAAGGCGTGTACAATTTATTATGTCAAAATAGTTTTATTCGGTAATACTTAATGCAAAAAGAAACCTTATAATGAAATTAGTGTTGTCAAATCGTACACTTTTGCCTAACCGGTTACTCGGATAATCGTTCGACCGATTAACCGGTTAACCGGTAATTTAAGTTGGTGTTTGAAAGCCTTATCAATAGAACCCTACACATAGATATAAGATGTGGTATGAGTGTCAATTTGACAACAAGTCATAAATACGCTTTTAGAATTGAAGTTTTTCCTTTAGCATTATAAGGCTTGTCTGTGAGGATTCCTGGCAAAGTTTGACTTTTAATAATCAAATACACCGTATCAACTATAGCGTTTGTACCAACTTCAGATTAAAAAATCAAAAAAAAAAAATCTTTATCTCGTAGAATTGAATATGTCATATGTCTGAAACCGATTATTCTTTCCTTTTCTCTTGTTGTTTCCGAAAATTATGGGTGTGTTTCAATTTGAAATGATTAATTATAAAAAAGAAGATGTGGTATGATTGCCAATGAGACAATTCTTCACAAGAGACCAAAATGACACAGAAATTAACAACTATAGGTCATTGTACATGCTGTACGACCTGTTTCTTTAATGTGTTGCTTTTTCTTTAAGCATGTTACTCGTACTTTCATGTATACATTGAGTACATTCACATTGGTTTGCATTTCACAATTTTTGAATTTAAAGTAAGACTAAGGCTTGCACTACGGAGGTTGCACATTTAAATGTAGGTTTACACAATATTAGATCGAAAACGAAATAATGAAGTAATTAGTAAAATTAAATCTCATTACTGGTTTAAAGTTACTGTTAAAAAACATGTTTACTAATTATAGTTTCTTAAAGATCCTGCCCCGAACTCTAATTAATTTTATGTTTTTAGGATTAACAATAGCAATCAATATACTGGACAATTGATCTGTCAAACTAATTACCACGACGACAATTTTTAAATAAAACAACTATTTAATGATTTGATTTTCAACACAAATTTATATCAAATCTATCGAAATTGAAAAAAAGTCCGGTTAACCGGTTAGCGTTTTTGGTATTCGGTATTCGGTCGTTCGACCGATTAACCGGTTAACCGGTTAACCGTTGACAACACTAATAAAAATACGTTAATGTGGTATGATTGCCAATGAGACAACTCTCACCCACATACCAAATGACGTAGAAAAACAAAATGTGAATGAGTGGTCTTCAACCCATTCCAAATAGTAAGCTAAAAAAGGTGCCGAAATAATGATAGTCAAAACAATTAAAACCAGAAACCTAACGATATAAATGATGAAGACGCCGATTCCACTACCGACGACGTAATATAGGTTTGTTGTATCGCACCGTCGCTACATTAATGTCACAGGCTCGACGACATCAATCAACAGAGTCAACACATAAGACACTTTAAATCAACTCGCAATAAAGTTACAGGGAAATGGGAGGATCGGGATAAGCGACAAAGCATAATTCAAATTCAACAAGATAAGAATTCTCCGTTTTTTTGTTTAGCGTGTATGATCAATCAAACATATATGTATATAAATCTTCTAGTTTTATTAATTGTATACTGTGATATACCGCGCAAATTGAAAACAAACAACTTTTGGGATTATCTGTTTCACAGGTGACGACGGATATATTCCAGTTGTCTTAAACACAATCCTGTCAAATTTTCCTTGAATGTAAACTACCAAATTGAACCAAATCACTGGGTTAGAATCCTGGTACCTTTGATAACTATTTGTAATTTCATGATAACACGACGAGTGACACACGTTGAGTAGGATCAATTAACCCGTCCATAGCACCCGAGATTATCCGAATGGATTTATATTACCCAGTCATTCTGATTAATTGAGTTAATGCAATCAAAACTGTCTTTCATTTTATTCTCATGTTGTGCTGTTATATTACAGTCCGAGGTTAGGTTAGGGTTTAGCGCTTACGTACATTTTAAACTTTCTTTATATGCCTTCTATAAGTCTGAAGCCTGATGTTCAAGGATTGACGTTGCTTCATGTGTGTCATATTTGTTTTTCAAAGATTGTTTAGTTATAAATTAGACCGGTAGTGTTCTAGTTTGAATTGCTTCACATTTTCACGTAATGGCTATTTGTAGCCGACTATACAGTGTTGAATGATGTACAGTTGCCTATAATTGTTTACATCCACTACATTTAAACTCTGGTGGATAATTGTCCCGTTGACAATCACACTACATCGAACTTTAATTCATTTTCTATGTTGTGTTTTGAATGCTGTAACATTGTTTATCTTTTGTACGCATACTTACCCCAGAGCCCTCTTTTCGGAAGCTCCAGCAAAAACCCTTGATCCGCGATAAAAAATATAAATAGGACTTATATTAGATAACTCGAATTTCAACTCCAAATCTTAATTTAAAGTGACTCAAATAAGAGTCTAACTCGAACTCTACGTCAAAAGGTGACTCAAGTTCAAAGTTGAAGTCAAATTGTAAGTCGAACTCTACCTTTAAGAGCATCCGATACAGTTTCTCGATATAATGTCATTTCTATAATTTTGAAATATGTTGTAGGCCTTGGCGAGTTATAAAATAAAACACAAAATAAAACATAGGTCACCGTGCTTGTTTTCGAGAAAATTGAGGCTGAAAATTGGGGATTTGTGCAATTTTGTAAAAAAATTAGGTAATGTTATAAAATTTTTGGAGCAGATATTCTTCGTCGTAAATTATTAAGATCGGGTTCAATCTGAAGCTGTGATAAGTGGCAATAAGGAAAAAAATAAATCACTATACGAATAACTATCAAATTATTCAAGTCTTGCTTGACATTGCGGACTAGATGCTCAAAGTGGTATTTTTCTAAACCTAAAAAAATGGAAAAAAACTGTTTCTGAAAATGTCATTTTTATCATTTTTCTGCATAAACTGCATTTTGTCATGCTTTCTCTAAATCTCAAATAAAAAATATAGGTCACCGTGCTGGATTCCATGATAATCACGATTTATCCTAAAAAATTGCGTCACCCCTTTGTAACCTCAACGTTAGCGCTAAAGTGCACGACGTCGCTGGCAGACAATTTCGACGTTATCGCTTCAAATTACCGGCGATATTTTTCAGATGTATAAATATTACTTGTAAAGTACTATCTATAGATTGGTAACATTGTTTTCGGAAGTAAAATCATGTGAATAACAAATACCTCTCTGTGTTTGTGGTCTAAGTGAGAAACTTCTCAAGAAAAGTTATTACGGACTGTTGATAATTTTTACGGCTTTCAAAAATTTAAGACTCGGCAATTTAGAACATGACATACAGGTACATTTACTGTACACACTCGTATATTATTTCATACTGTATGATGACCTCTAGATGTTGTTCTTTGTTTTGTTTTGTTTGGTTGGCTGCTGTTTCATTACACATACTCCTTAATATCCTTTAATTCACGTTTTTATCACTGAGAAAATCCGTTTTTGTTGATACGAATTTTAAAAAAGTTAGCGTCGTTTGGACAGTAATCAAATTTGCCGTTTCTTTTCTCGTTTGAGTTGTTTTACCTTGTCATTTCGGGACCTTGTATAGCTGACTATTCGGTATGGGCTTTGCTCATTGTTGAAGACCTATAGTTGTTAATTTCTGTGTCATGTTTGTCTCTTGATGAGAGTTGTCTAATTGACAATTATACCACATCTTCTGTTTTATGTGGTCAGAAAACAGAAGCAAAATCTTACAAAGGAGATTCTTCAATTTGCTAATGGATGCTTTTGTCCAGACAGAGAAACTATAATTTTGAAATTTTTGATTTGGCAAAAAAATGACTGAATTAATATTAATTCTCTCATAGCGTAATTTTATTGGTAAATAACTATATATATTTTTCACCACAGCTCGTACATAAAATACCGCATGTCCATTCCCCTGTCTGTCCTTCCGGACTTCTGGTTAATCAGATTTTTCATATGTACAATTCTTGCCAACTTTCTATAAAACTGATATCGTATGGACACGTTCGAAAATCAGTGCATATCAACTATTCTTTAAAAGAGTTAAGCCATTTGGAAATATTAATTATATTGAAAATTGCATTGTATTTTCTGTCATTCCGTCATTTCTCTAATATATCTATAAAAAAAATAAAGAAAAAATAAACAGCTGCGCTTCGAGCGCATGATACGCCCTTCGTCTCATGAAAAAAAAAAACCAACATAATATATGTTTTTAAAATAACACGGGGGTTGTACGGAAGTCATGCTAGGTATATCCTGACTCATTCATTATTCTTGCTCAATAATAAGTTAATATATCACAACATGTTTTATATGATCCCCAAATTGATGCTCAATAAAAATTCAAGAACTCAAAAATGAATTAAAGAATCATCACAAAAAAGTATACAGATCTTAAGAATAATTTAACTAAAAAGTATGTGAAGTTCTATGCAATTATTATAGATAGTTTCTGAGATACGGCGCGACATGTGAACCCCCAGCCCCTTTTTGTCATAAACTCTAAAATCAAATTATGAATCATTCTCAAAAGTATATACAAGTTCTTCAGAATTATATAACTAAGAAGTGCGTAAAGTTTAGAGCAATAGTCATAAAACGTTTTCTAGATGCAGCGCAAACTGTAAAAAAAACTGTTCTAGTTACAAAGTCCTGTAACTTATAAAGTTCACCAAAAATGATACAGACCGTTTGACCATCATGACTGAAAAAAACAACCATGTTCAGTTTAATGATAATATGCTGTACCATATTTACGACGGACAGACGGACGCGGGCATTTCTATACCATTTTACGTCCCGTAAATTTTTTTACGGGTGCATAAACATATTGTTTGCTATTGCCTTTTGTTAGATAAACTACGTGCAACGTGGAGGAAATAGAAACTTTGTTCTTTTATAAAAGTTGTATCATATTGTTTGTATTAGCGGCAGTCCATTATTTTTTGTTTACATAAATAAATTAAATAAATTTTTCAGAAAGGAAATTGACTTCTTCGTGTACATACATTTTCGGTATTAGTTTTTAAATATCATTGGTTTTCTGTGCTGTAATAAAAAAATCGGATCCGGACCAAATCCGATGCATGATAATAAAATTTTAATTGACATGCATGATATTAGGAACACCAAAAGGGTCAGTCGTCTTGAGATTGCTCACTAAACGATATTTGTTGAAGATCTCAAGGAAACAGTAATGTGTTTTATTTCTTATTATGTTATTAGACTGTTATCCTGGTATAATCAAATGCACTGACTAATATTAATGGCGTAGAAATTAGCATGCGGGAGAAACAGAAATTGGAGCATGGAAATTCCACATTATGTTTCGTATTACGGAAAATGACACGCATTACGTCCCGCAAAAAGTGACGTTTTGCGGGAATTCAAACGCTTAACGTCGCGCCAAGAGTTAACTCCCTTGAAACTGTATCGGATGCCCTTAAATGTAAAAAGTTCAACAAAATCTTGGTATGTGATTGAGAGTTGTCTCAATGGTAATCATTCCATCTTTTTTTTTTTAATATTTTTACATAAGTTTGTTTTGTTTTCAATATTACCGACTTTTTTGACATGATACATTTGGTTACCTCCATGAATTATTGTAAAACTTGTAAAGGAGTTATTCTTCAAGATCAAGATAAAAGCATCTACAGAAAAACATGTTTAGAATGTTGTTTTTATCGATAAATGTAACGATAAATGTACAGTCAACATTGCACTTTTTAATACACTGACAGTAGAATTATCAGGCGAGACACATGGTTCCTTGGAATCTTTTACGAATTTATCATAATACTGTTTCCATTTGATAACTAAAAAAAAAACCAGCAGGACCAAGTGGTTTGGGGAACCCCCTCTTATGTCTGAATTATTGTACGTTTATCAGTACTTTTACATATTTTTGTCTGCCGTCCCCCTTTTTCATATTAAATAACTCGAACAGTTACTTTAATTTGAACTTTTAACTCAATGGATAGCGGTACTACTCCAAAGCGTTTTACACACACGACTTATGGAAATTGGTCTACAAATAGATTTCCCCCCGAAATGGTCACATGGTTTTACCTCATCATGAGATAACCACATCAAAGAATTGCAGGACCACATCAAATACTGTAATTTACACATTATGTAGTGGAAAATCATTGAATAATCATAACGTAATGTTAAAGCCATATAAAGAATTGGCGAATCATCTTTACAAAATAACAAAACCACACCATTTAATGAAAGAACTACACAACGTTAAGTCACATACACATCAAATATTGCTAAAAACACCTTGTCTAATGAAACAACCACATTAAACAATGGTAAAACCACATCGAGTTATGAAAAAACCATATCAAGTAATGACAAAACTATATCAAGTCAATACGAAACCATACCATTAAATATCGAAATATCATTAATTAATGACTATTCCATATTGAGTTATATCAAAACATCATCACCTAATGTCAAAACCATAATGTTAAGTAATATCAGAGTTCCACATAAGAACGATGTGGCGTTCTAAGTACTCTTACTTCGGTGTTCCGTGTTTTAACAGCTTATTATGATCTGCTGTTACGCCAATGTCCAGATTATGGGAAAATTGAGCACTAAAAACATGTTAAACCCTGTCACATTCTGTATGTGCCTTTTTCAAGTTAGAAGCCTGTTGTTCAGTTTTTGGTTAATACATTTCTGTCATGATGTTCCGTAAATTGATTTGGTATAAATATAAATAGGCCGTTTGTTTTTTTGTCGTTTTCCTTACATCTACTACATTTGAACATTAGTGGTTTGTTTTCCAATTGGCAATCATTTTTCATCTTCCCATTTGTGTATCAATATAAAACTATCTTTAATAGAGTTGGCTACAAATGAAAAATCACAAAATACTGTACTCCGACGAAAATTCAAAACGAAAAGTCCTTTATCAAAGGGCAAAATCAAAAGAACATATACATCAAACGAATGGACAACAACTTTCATATTCATGACTTGGTACAGAAACTTTGGACTTATATAGAAAAAGGTGAATTGAACCTGGTTTAATAGCACTAAACCTCTCACTTGTATGGCAGTCGCATTAAATTTCATTATATTGACAACGATGCATTAATGCAACAAACAGAATAATAGGTAAACATGTAAAAAATAGGGGTACAGCAGTCAACACCGTGTCACAATCTTAATCGCAACAATTGTTTGCATCTGTTGAAGTCAGGAATCTGATGTTCAGTAGTTGCCGTTTGTTAATGCGGTTCATAAATGTTTCTCGTGTCTCGTTTTGTATATAGATTAGACCGTTGGTTTGCAGTATGAAGGGTTTTACCCTAGTTATTTGTGTGGCCCTTTATAGTTTGCTGTTCAGTGTGAAACAAGGTTCCGTATTGAAGACCGTACTTTCACCTATAATAATTTCCTGTTATAAATTATTATTTGGATGGAGAGTTGTATCATTGGAACTCATTCCACACCTTCTTATACTTAAATATGATCTAAAGATTAAGCTACGATTACACGGCTGTATTCAATACGAATATTGAATAAGAGTTAGAAAAACATAATATTATTGTTATTTCATTTGTTTGTTGCAGCTGTGTTACCTTGAAGAAAAAACACACTTTAGTGAAAAGTTCTACCAAAGTGGATGTAGAGAAAAGCATGTAAGATTTTGTTAAATACAGTGAGAGATCACAAAATAAATTTGAACACTTTCCATACTTTAATTAAATAAAACATCTTTCTAGATAAAATAGATTGGAAAGGAAACAATCAGACTGACTACCAGTTTTAATCATCAAATTTTGTGAAGACTCGGAATATTTTGTTGTTACGTACGGTAGTATCTTTAATTAAGAGATAAATGAATTGTATTTGAAACTTTGCGGACGTCCATCGGTAGTTTTACTGTCGCGAATTAAGTATACCTGGCGACGTGTAGTGGACCCAGGTGAACGGGTAATTGCAACACTAAAACTACCAATCTCTTTTCGAATACAAAACAAGTACATAATTCAATTTCAATCATTATTTCAATGTAAAATTTCATTAAAGAAAATTCCGTGAAAAGATGTTATCTTCTTTGCCCATAATCTATGTGACGTGATAGGTATGCTACCGGCGTCAAACGTTAACACCGGAAGTTTTCCGGCTTCTTTGCTGCTTCAGAATGTAATAAATGTTCATAAAAAGAAGATTTTGAGGTGTAACATTTGAGTTTTTTGCTTATCATTGAAAATTATATGTCAATACATTCCGCAATTCAAAATGTCGGCTTATTTGATTACAAACAGGGAGATAGAAAATTTTACGCCTACTGTCATCAAATCAGAACCAAAGATACAAAATACCGTAAATTGGGATATTTTGGCATCGGGATATTTTGGCGGTTTTCTCTCAAAAAGCATGTGTTTTATTTACCAATAAAAGCTTCTTGTCAACATTAGCCTGACAATTTATGACATTTGTGAATAAAAATTCATAAAAAATCATGTTGTGTTTTCTGAACAATTTCAGAAAATAGACAATTAAGTAAAAATGATAAAGTGTCGTCTTCAATTTATACTACATATTTTTTGGAAGATATGGCTATACTTAGAATTGTTGGCAATTTGCGGAAGATATAATTTTAACATAAAATATTTTCTCACACAATTAACATTACGATATTGTCAATCAGGTACTACATAAAAATATATTACCGATCAATACTTTCAACATTTTGATGATATCAGCTTCAATATTATATTTCTGTTGCTGGATTCAGTGTGATTCTTTTTTAATCATGTTCCATGTTTACAGATTTGTGAAGCTCAATTGATATCATTCCCAATAGTTGGACGACGTAACCTTGAACATAAGAGGTCTACTACACACATGACGTGCTGTGGTCAGAGTTT
Organism: Mytilus edulis; assembly: GCA_019925275.1. Taxonomy (NCBI): domain Eukaryota; kingdom Metazoa; phylum Mollusca; class Bivalvia; order Mytilida; family Mytilidae; genus Mytilus; species Mytilus edulis. The sequence continues at coordinate 18,801,175 of CM034357.1, forward strand.
GTGTAACAATGAAGGTTTTGGTAACAGAAAGACAACGACTCTTACAAGCATGGTATCAACCTCCGATGGCCAATCTACAATAGCTTTAACAACCAATTTACCTGGTAATCTAATGCAAGAATATTTTGTCTCTACCATCAATCTGAAAAATGAAAACTCTGAAAAAAGAAATTGTGAAAAGCTGTCACGTGTTAATTTTTTGTTTATTTTTTGAAACATATTCGTGTCATTGAATCAAATTGCATCATTGCTTTTGAGAAATCAAATATGTTTTTTCAGATACTTGTGCAATGCATCGTCTGTGTTACAATGGTGCAACATGTCAGTCTTTAAATGATAGTTACAGATGCATATGTGCTGTGGGTTACCTCGGTAAACAGTGCGAATATTCAGGTAAGACATACATAAACTAGTTTACCGAAAAAAGTAAAACCACAAAAATACTGAACTCAGAGGAAAATCAATTCGGAAAGTCCATAAACACATGGCAAAATCAAATAACAAAACGCATCAAAAATGAATGGACAAGAACTGTCATATTCCTGACTTGGTACAGGCATTTTCAAATGTAGAAAATGGTGGATTGAACCTGGTTTTATAGCTAGCTAAACCTCTCACTTGTATAACAGTCGTACCACATTCCATTATATTGTCACCGATGCGTGAACAAAAACAGACACAATAGTTAAAAATGTCAAAAATAGGGGTACAGAGACGGTTACTGCTCATATTACTTTAAGTATATAAGAGCTATTCAATCAGGGAATATTATTGATAAAACTGAAGTCATCTTTTAAACAGCAGATATTAAGGACTTTCATGCAATTGTTTGTGATACATTTTACGTCTAACTGAATCATTGTGCCCAGAAATTTTCCCAAACCAGTGCTAGGGGCCGTCTTAAAAATATTCTGCTAGGGGCCGTCCTAAAAATATTCTGCTAGTGGATATCAAAATGTAAATTTTCTTAATTATTGGACACTATTGGCAAGGCGGGAAAATTATGGTGGTCATCATCAGTTTCATTCAATTTGCTGTCAGTGTAAGGTATAAAAATAAAATATACTAGTCAATAACAGAAACAATACATGACAACGCATTTTCCATATATAATGAAATTTAATACTCAGTACCAAGGTTGATACTTGCCCAATGGCTCTTATTTTTTCGCAGTGTTGAAAAAACTGAAAACATTTTTTTAATTTTTTTGTTTAATCAAAAATCGTATTTAAATAAAAAAAAAATAAAAAATCGTTACAAGAACTTAGAATTTAAAAATGAAACATGGTCTCCTTAAAATTTTGAATGCATTTGCAGATATTTGAATACTTAATTTTCATCTTCGAAATTAAGTGCCGACTTTTGTCATCATATTCCCCAAATGACTTTGACCTCCGTTTTCAATAACTCGGTATTTTCTAACTGTCCAATTTCGTCAGATTCTTTTAATCATATGTATTTGCCTTGTAAATAAATGTTTTTCATCGGATAAGTTTTTCCTATTTGTTATTTTCTATGATAAATTGGGATTCAAACGTGTGTATCGTTTTTTTGTTGTTGACTAGTAGATACAGGCAAAATTTGCTCACATGAAATTCACGTGAAAATTTAACATGAGATTCACCTCAAGCGAGCTTATACATGAAACTCACGTGACAATTCAAGATGAGATTCACGTCAAACGAGTTTATACCAGTACATGAAACTCACGGAAAAATTTAAGATGAGATTCACCTCAAACGAACTTATACTAGTACATGAAACTCATGTGATAATTTTCGTGTGAATTTCACATGAATTGAGATTCACATAAACTTCATGTAAAATTTTCACATGAATTTCCTATGAATTTTCACAAGAAAAATCTGGTACTTTTCATGATTTTAATTCGATTTAAAAATCTATTTATTTAAATTGTGTTTAAATACAAATTCACGCGAATTGTTCATGAAAAAAAATCATTTGATTTTCATGTAAAATTCATATGAGTTTCACATAAGATTCACATATAACTCACAAGAACTGATTTTACGTTAATTCCCGTATAAGCTCGTTTGATGAGAAACTCATATGAATTTTGCGTGAGATTCACATGAATTTTAGTTCACGTGAAATAGATGTGAAAGAAATTTGCCTGTGTTTGTGTCAATATACAAGAAAATATCAAGATATGATGCAGACCTTTCTGTTTCTGTACCATCATTAATCTCAAGTTCACTAGAATGTATGATTCATTGATTGTTGGTTGCCTCTCGTCTGTATAGGAAACAGGATATACGATATTCAAGCAATCACTATTATGTGAGTAATTGAGTGACAGGACATCATCAATTAATATGAAAGCGAAACAAAAGAACTTTGCAAGTTGTTTAATAGGAGTGCATACATTCTGCCTACTAACATATCAACTTTCCGTTGAAATTAAACTCAACATAATGATTAAGATAAACAAATCCAACATTTTGATGATATACTTTTCGGTGTATGTGTTATAGGAATCAGTGCAGTTCTTCACAAAGTAAGATTTTTTCACAAACTGAAACAAGGAATATTTTCCTTCATTTCCCATTTCTATAGAAAAGCACGGTTTACAGAAAATATGTAGTCGATGTTTCAAGTGAGGGACGAAAGATACCAAAGGGACAGTCAAACGCTTAAATCGAAAATAAACTGACAACGCCATGGCTAAAATGAAAAAGACAAACAGACAAACAATAGTACATATGACACAACATAGAAAACGGAAGAATAAACAACACGAACCCTTCAATTGAGTATAGGAAATAGTTGTGGAGAGAGTAAACAAATCAAAAGTTTTGATTTGTCTGCAATATATGATATTTTTAGTATTACGACTGAAGATATTTGAGTACTTCTGATTTTTTTTTTTAAATCTACTGACTGAAGTATCTTATAACATTATTTCTGACAGGCAGATTTTAGTGAAAAAAGAATGACAGTAAGATCTTCAGAAATATTTTATATCGAACCTCTAGACGACCGGCTGTATATTGTTCTTGAAAATGATGTATGTGAGGTTTAAATATTTCTGTTGATAGTGAAGCACATATGTTGCGAAAAACCAAGGGTTATATCTCTTGATGTCCCAAATTTGCTATATAAAAATTATAAAAACTCAAATATGGATTATTTTGTGTTACCGTGGTCTTTAACACTGTAACGACTATATTCGTGGACATCGAAATTCGAAAGACAATAGTAGACTGACAATGACTGTGTTCTCGAACCATTTTGATATTTCAAGCAATTGATCTTTGGCTATTAACAATATTATGTGATGCTTTGTTGGCCGAAAAAAAGCATAGCTATCTCGACAAGAAAATAAAGAATTAAAATCCTTGAACTTTATGAAAGGCTTAGTACTCCTTATTCTCATATTAAGTCATAGTCGTTGAATACGTTCTTAATGCATGAACGAATAATTTTTATGCTTTCAAATAAATTGAAATGTTCTGGGTTATTTGTTTTGAAATTAACCCATAATCTAGTATAGTTCTCAACTGTGTCTATTAAGTTCTTTTGAGTTGATGGTTAGTGTAAATTTTTAACATTTATCTAAGATAGTCAAAATTGACAATGTCAAGATCTCAGTTTCAAAATATAACATGACATACTAGACTATATAAGCAAAGGAACAACAAACAATCGAGAAGTTTGAAATTTACAACTTTTAGGGTGAAGGTCTCTAATACCTTCTTGGGGTTCGAAATGTTGGTTTTTATTCGTTTGGTGTAGATTCACTACAAAAGAAAATGTGTTACAAAAAGATATTGATTAATTTGAAAGCATCCTATATTTGCCTGTCCTAGGCAAGGAGCTGTAATCTAGCGGTTCTTATTGGAGGATGTCTGCCATAATTTTTGTTTGGGTTTTCATTACAAATTCAAGCCGATAGCTTTCTCCAATAAGTTGTTTCATATTTGGTAATATCGGGTCTATCAGATGGCTAAACTAATGTATGAGTTATGCTCATTATTACCTGTATTAGCTTACAACATTGTCTGTTGACAGACGGTTATCTCATTTACAATGCACAACAACTATACCATTTAAAGGAGACCAACCTGGCAAATAAAAAGTAGGAATATACTAGTAAAACATTCAACAGCCATAAATCAAAGAGAAGCCATAACACTCTGGCAAAAACGATAAACGACGACGCAAATCCCCCCAAAACCCCAAACAAATCAACAAAATCTGCACAGAAAACTAAGGAATATGTTGATGTCCTAATAAAAAATGACGGGACTGAGGTGACGGCATCATAAACATCCCACATCTTCTTGTTTTTATATATTTCCGTGGACACTAGTGACACAGATTTACCATCAAGGTCAACCAATCGCGATGCGTCTATGATACTGTCGAAGGGATGACTTAAACTTAACCAATGCCAGAGAATTACTTGTATTTAAAACAAATAATGAGTAAATGCAAAATATTCTTCCAAATACAAGTGTACGAACTATGTAAAACAAGAGGTAGTTGTTTTCTATTTATATACAAATTGCAAGCATTTAATTTCATTTTATACATTTAATACAGATGGAAAAGACACAAGTTTCATGATAGTTTTTCACGAAGGATATCGTCCATATTCTCCTACGCCAAGGATTCTGGTTGCATCAGAAAATACTGCACGTATTTTGATATTCTATTTCAGCAACAATAAAAATCAATCCATCACTATGGACAAAAATAACACAGAATATAATCTGAATAGAAGTGTTTTTCCGTCTGATGGGATACATTTGTCGGGAGTAGAAGTTCACTCAGATGTCAGAATAAATCTTTACGGATTTTTATACAAAAGTGTAGTTTCTGAAGGGTTCCTGTCAATGCCATTGCGATTTGCCTCTACAAAATACATTATACCAAGCTTACACGATTATACTGTTTATTATGGCTATAAGAATTTGATGGCCCTTGCACCAATTTATCACAATACTAGAGTTAGTATACATTTGAAATTGGAAAGCGGTGCAATAACGTATGAAAGCAAGAAATATATTGATAACGACATAATTAATCTTGTTATCAACAAATACAGCACGTTGCAGTTATCACATACATCTGACCTATCAGGAACCATGATAACATCATCAGAACCAATAATTATTGTCAGTGGAAGTCAGTGTAATTTTGCAGTACCAAACGGTATACGCCTAGGTGACTGTGGTCCATTTATAGAATCAGTATTACCCACCGATCAACTTGATAATTTGTTTATTACTCCGCATATATCGACGCGTTTGAATAACACTGTACGTATACAGGCAGTAAACAGTACTGATTTAACCATTTTAATAGGTAACACGAAAACATCAAAAACACTAAACGCAAGGGATTTCTGGGATTTTTATTACAACACGATCTCTTTTATTTCATCATCTGATGACATTCTTGTCATGTCATATCCACACGGGTTAAACGGAAACACAGGAGATCCTTTTATGATGACGATTCCTGGTGTAAATCAATATCTTTATGAATATGATTTCGTAGTTCCAACAGGGTTTGACAGCTTCATAAGCATAACGATCCAGAGCGATGCTATCAATGGGTTTTTGCTGGATGGAAATTCTTCCAATATTCGAAGTGTTTTCAGCTTTTCAGAAGGCGTATATAGTTTCAGCACTTTCAGTATGTCAATATCTACAGGGTTTCATCATATTGAACATAGACAAAAAATTCGATTTGGTTTATGGGTTTACGGTAATGGAAATGAAGATGGATACGGGTTCCCAGCTGGAATGGCTTATAAAGCTTACAATTAAGTAAACTTCAAATGTTGCATCAAACAAATGGTATTGTTTTGTTATAATTAAACATTAAAGATTGATTACATTAATTCTCTACTTTTTTATTGTCACTATTTGATTGGTAGTGTTAATGCTTTAACATCGCCTCCTTAATTTCAATTATCAAATTTTTAGTTCAAATTGTTATCTTTTTAATACACAACGGACCCACTATAGTGCACTATCATAAAAAAAAATATGTTATTCATTACAGCGCCATTATTCATATCCAAATCATTTTTTTCTCCAAAAATTGTATCTGGCAAAATACGTTTTAATATACATATTTTAAAACATTTAGTAAGTCATAAGAATCATAAAACAACTGAAAAAAAAAGAAAAACCTAACAATTTTGCCTTATTTCATGTATAAACGTAAATGAGGCAAACAACACCTATAAAACAACACAACAATCTGAAATATTGATACAACCGAATGTCTGTGTTTGTGTATAGTATTCAATGGTCAAATAAATCTGAACCGAAAAGAAAGAAGCAGAAGAAAAAAACCCTTTAAAACTAAGTTTAATTGAATCTATCAAGAAACACTTCAGTCTTATTGTTTGGTAACAGCATAGGTTCTTGGTTTTGTGAACCACCCTAGCTTATTTCATCGTCGGAGTCACATCTCTAGATTAAGGAATATAGGATCCTTGGATGAATATGTATGGAATTTTAAATTTTGGTGCTACGGTTTCAATTAATTTGTGACAGAAACTTATACCTGTAGATCATTTTAAAGACTAATTGTGCCGATTTAGAACATGCCATATTGCACAGGAAGAGACTGCACTTTGCTAAAGACGACATGAAATATCAAGAGCTTAAACTATTGTAAGTGGACATGTTATTAAGATATAACCTGTTTATCGGTGAAGAATGTTCGTGGAATATTAGGAGCTTAGAGATATTGTGAAGACAGAGACATATGTCTAGGGTTAACATTTCTATGAATTATGATGAAGGGTTAAGGGAAAGCAGAATACGCTTATGTGTCGTATAGCGTTTAGTGTCATGCAAAAGTTTATCATGTTAGTAAAAGAGGGACGAAAGATACCAAAGGGACAGTCAAACTCATAAATCTAAAACAAACTGACAACGCCATGGCTAAAAATGAAAAAGACAAACAGAAAAACAATAGTACACATGACACAACATAGAAAACTAAAGAATAAACAACACGAACCCCACCAAAAACTAGGGGTGATCTCAGATGCTCCGGAAGGGTAAGCAGATCCTGCTCCACATGTGGCACCCGTCGTGTTGCTTAAGATTCATCGAAAGTTACGAAGAATTCTGATAACGTTGTTTCATTACTTATAGCGTTCATGGATACTTTATATCTTAAAAGAAATGGAGTCTGAATCTATTTTACAACATCAATCATTTTTATCAATAAGTTAACACTCGAACGTGAACTAGTGTAGCCTATTTTGTTTGTTAGCAATGAGTGTTGTCAATGGTTATAATGTTTTGAAAATAAACAATACAAGTACAGATGAAAATCTATGCTAGCCTTATTTGAGATCAATATTGATCTTTAACTTATTTTTTTCGGTCAGATGAAAGCTGATAATTCTTAAAGATCTATCATAATTCGCTGTTTTGTGAAATTTTAGTTTTTAGTTTTTAAAGTTTGTAAATATGTTTTACCCTACACTATATTTTGAACATTATCCTGTATATAAGATATAGAAACTTTAAATGTTATCTTCGAAACCAGAGTAAACAATCGAAATTTACAACTTGCCCATTTGTTTTAAAGATTTTTTTGCGTTACAGTCTTTGCAATTCGTTTACAAATCCTTACTTATGATAATGACTTTACTATCGTAGCTCATATTTCATCTGCACATATCTGATCGATTAAGTTAGTCCAAGAAAAGAGGGACGAAAGATACCAAAGGGACAGTCAAACTCATCAATCGTAAAAAAAAAACTAACAACGCCGTGGCTAAAAATGAAAAAGACAAACAGACAAACAGTAGTACACATGACACAACACAGAAAACTAAAGAATAAACAACACGAACCCCAACAAAAACTAGGGGTGATCTCATGTGCTCCGGAAGGGTAAGCAGACCCTGCTCCACATGTGGCACCCGTCGTGTTGCTTATGTGATAATAAATCCGGTAAATAGTTAATTCGGTAGATCACATTCATGGCTTGATAAATATTTTGATATGAGCGTCCCAGGAATAGATTACCTAAGCCGTATTTGATGCAACTGTTTGGAATTTTGGATCCTCAATGCTCTTCAACTTCGTACTTATTTGGCTTGATAAATATTTTGATATGAGCGTCACTGATGAGTCTTATGTAGACGAAACGCGCGTCTGGCGTACTAAATTATAATCCTGGTACCTTTGATAACCATTACACCACTGGGTCGATGCCAGTGCTGGTGGACGTTTCGTCCCCGAGGGTATCACCAGCCCAGTAGTCAGCACTTCGGTATTGAAATGAATATCAATTATGTTGTCATTTTTTTAAATTTCCCGTTTATCAAACCTTTAATTTAACAAAAAACTAAGGATTTTCTTATCCCAGGAATAGACTACCTTTGTCTTGTATTATTCTATTTTTGGTTCTTGTGTACAATTTGGAAATTAGTATGGCGTTCATTATCACTGGACTAGTATATATTTGTTTAGGGGCCAGCTGAAGGACGCCTCCGGGTGCGGGAATTTCTCGCTACATTGAAGACCTGTTGGTGACCCTCTGCTGTTGTTTTTTTTTTGGTCGGGTTGTTGTCTCTTTGACACATTCCCCATTTCCATTCTCAATTTTACCTTAGCCGTATTTGATACAACTTTTTGGAATTTTGGATCCTCAATGGTCTTCAACTTCGTACTTATTTGGCTTGATAAATATTTTGATATGAGCGTCACTGATGAGTCTTTTGTAGACGAAACGCGCGTCTGGCGTACTAAATTATAATTCTGGTACATTTTATAACTATTTACACCACTGGGTCGATGCCACTGCTGGTGGACGTTTTGTCCCCGAGGGTATCACCAGCCCAGTAGTCAGCACTTCGGTGTTGACATGAATATCAATTATGTGGACATTTTTTTTTATAAATTTCCCGTTTACCAAACTTTTCATTTAACAAAAAACTATGGATTGTCTTATCCCAAGAATATATTACCTTAGCCGTATTTGATACAACTTTTTGGAATTTTGGATCCTCAATGGTCTTCAACTTCGTACTTATTTGCCTTGATAAATATTTTGATATGAGCGTTACTGATGAGTCTTATGTAGACAAAGCGCGCGTCTCGCGTACTAAATTATAATCTTGGTACCTTTGATAACTATCATGAAAGGGAAGGGGATTGTAGTTACGACGAAAGGAACATATCCGATTTCATTTGTGAAACGGTTATTCCATAACGGTCAACCAACTCTTGATGGCGTCCGTTAAATTTACGAAGGGATGACTTAACATCACCATTTGGAACTCTTGGTTTAATAGCTTCCTTGTGAGCAGCAACCCTGTATCAAGAATATTATGATAGGAAATGAAAGCACGAGAATATCGTATCAATTGGGAGATATATACCCCGTATGCAGGAGCTGCTGGAATGTTGCTACTGAAAATGGAAAGTTCACAATTGGAAAGCTGAAAAGCTCTTTTGTCGTAAAGTTTTGTTTTCAACCGACCCTCATTGTCAATTTCTACATGTAAGTCAAGATATGAGGCCGACTTAATTGTATCTGTAGTATCCTTTATCTCAGTTCGATGGGATAGATGCGTTCCACAAAGTCACCAAATTTTGAATAATTTAGTGAAAGAACATCATCGATATAGCGGAAAGTAGAGTTAAAGGATATCGCTAACTTCTTATTTTTCTTCCTGCATGAAGTCAGCCTCATAATAACAAAGAAACTCTTTCGTTTATTGATGTTGACTTAGGACAAGTGATTTGGAATGATTCGCAATCTCTTTGAATAAAAAAAAGGGGGAAGATTTTAACAATTTTTAATACTCTATCAAATGGGATGTTACCTCACAATTTTTGATTTATACTAGAGATACACATATCTTTATCCATTACTATCGTAGTAAACATAATACTTAAACAACTGAATTACAGGCAAATGAGAACATGGTGGTCTCAAACATTTCTTAAAGCATATAAAATTATCATTATATGTATCAGATGTTTTACATCTATAAAAAGAAAACAATAAAAAAAGAACCAATTTGAAAACAGACAGGACTCATTTGATCATCGCAGAAAGCAACTAACAAAAAGACAAATAACAAAAAACACTGATCTGGAATAATATTATATATATTTATATACACTTCAAAAACTTACTACAATACACAAATACATCGGATTTATTTAAACTTAGATATGTAACAGAACTCATTCAATGATAGAAAGGTTAAATATTGAAAACCACTTAAGGTGGTACCCAACACTTTCACTAAAATTAACTTGGCTCGTTAAATTTTCATAAAATTTTGACAAAGTATTTTCTTTGACCCTTTGACAAAAATATAAATAAAAAATCAAAAAATTTGAACCAACCGTTTTGTCAGAAACATTACACTGGTTATATAGCAATTTGACAAACACTGATTTTGATCATTGAGAAGCTTAATATTCCCTTAACAACACAATGTAATTAAAACGTTTAGCTGATTTTACAGAGTTATCTCCCGGTAGTGTTATGAACCACTTTAAATGAAGCATGATTGCACCAAATCCTAAAATTCAAACATAAGAATGATAAAGGTGAATTTGTGTTCATACCCTTATATTATCATATATTTATTTATCTTTGACTTGTTAAAAAAAGAATTACACATCAGTTGGAATGAGATGACTCTTGCTTCTTATATAACACAGACGCAACATATTGGTTCTGGTTTCATTGTTGAAAATTATAGTCAGGCAGATCTCAAAATCGGGTACGGTTAAACAGAAAACATAGATTATGCATTTGTTTTAAAATATGTGTTATCAATTTACTATGGCAGCCGCTAACGATCTTAAAATTCATTCAAATGTTTTTAATATATATACTAGTATATATATATATAGTATATAAGACCTTGACATTTGAACGATGATAAATAATCTCTTGAAAATGTTTTTTTTAAATAAAATTCGTTTGTATAATGCCTTCTCGTTTTATTTTTTAGAGTCATACCAACTAACAGAATCTCGGGCATATGAATACAAAAACACCTAATAACTAACTTAGTTCAATAATCAAAGAGTGGAACAAATAAAGGCAACAGTAGTATACCGCTGTTCAAAACTCATAAATCCATGGACAAAAAACAAAATCGGGGTAACAAACTAAAACCGAGAGAAACGCATTAAAGATAAGAGGAGAACAACGACACAACACCGAAACGCAACACACACAGAAACGGACCAAGCAACAGACAAAACACCACGAGAATAACAAATATAACAGCAAAACCAAATACGTGAATTTGGGATAGACAAGTACCGTGCCACGTCTTATCTCAATATCTCAAAAATAAGAGAAAACACAAACGACTCAACGTTAAAATGCAACACACACAGAAACGAACAATATTATAACAATGGCCATCTTCCTGACTTGGTACAGGACACTTTTAAAGGGGAATAAAAGTGGTGGGTTGAACCTGGTTTTATGGCATGCCAAACCTCGCACTTTAATGGCAAAGTTAAATATAACATTGAAATGACAACATAATATTACAGGACTACAATACAAATAAATAGGAGAACACATTAGACAAAGAAAAACATGATGAATAGATAACAAAAGGCATCAGGTTTAAAATTCAATACGCCAAAAACGCGTCTTGTCCACACAAGACTCACCAGAACGGAATGCCGGTCATGAGGCACTGAAATTGTACTTAGACACTCCAAAGTGAATGCCTTACATGAACCAGAAGTCCCAAGGTGGCTATCAAAACTATTTATTGAACAGAACCCTATGTATTTACTATGATTTTCAATGCGTTCCAATGGGGCAAATAATTGGGTCCCCGAATATCTAACGGTGGTCAAGTATTGCGAGATGACGGTGAAAGCTCTGGTACCGGATCGTGAAAGACTTTTAATGTAAATTCTAGTTAAAAATCTGTGAAAAAATCGCCTAATTTTCAAACCGCTGAACAAATCTGAACAAAAAAATTTGTCTGTCAAAATGGTTTAACTTCCTCCACATTACTGTGCAATAAGATACAATATTGAGAACAACACGTTTATAATGTCTTGCGTCCTAAGCGCTTTTCTTGATTTACCTTTATCAGGAACGCTCAAAGCAAATAATTTTAAATTCGAAGATGTATAAGTACCGAAAATCGTTGAAGAGCTATGTGTCAAAAATTCCCAAAAATAAATAGCCAAATTAATCTAAAGCCAACTTTGCCTGAGGGAGCTGAAACCTTAGTTTCATAATAATTTCAAAACTTATAAACGGCCAATTTGAGTAAAGTTTGTTAAATCATGTCATTACCGAAGCACTAACTACTGAGCGGATGACACCCTCGGGGACTGATAGTCCACCAGCAGAGGTATCGACCCAGTGATGTAAAAAAAATTGAAAAAAACACGTTTAATAATTTCTTGCGTTCGAAGCTCTTTTCTGGATTTAACTTCATCAGGAACGCTCAAAGCAAAACATTTCAAATTCGAATATGAATAAGAACCGAAAATCGTTGAAGAGCTATGTGTCAAAAATACCTAAAATAAATAGCAAAATTAATCTAAAGCCAACTTTGCCTGAAAGAGTTGAAACCTTAGTTTCATAATAATTTCAAAATTTATTAACGGACAATTTGAGTAAAGTTTGTTAAATCATGTCAGTACCGAAGTACTAACTACTGAGCTGATGATACACTCGGGGACTGATAGTCCACCAGCAGAGGTATCGACCCAGTGATGTAAAAAAATGAAAACAACACGTCTGTGTGTGTTACATTTTAACGTTGTGTTTTACGTTGTGTCGTTTGTTTTCTCTTATTTTTGAGTGTGAATTCACATTACTATAAGACGTGTCACGGTACTTATCTATCCCAAATTCATGTATTTGGTTTTGATGTTATATTTGTTATTCTCATAGGATTTTTTTTGTAATGCTTTGTCCGTATCTGTATGTGTGTGTGTTACATTTTAATGTTGTGTTGTTGTTCTCCTCTTATATTTAATGCGTTTCCCTAAGTTTTAGTTTGTTACCCCGATTTTGTTTTTTGTCCATGGATTTATGAGTTTTGAACAGCGGTATACTACTGTTGCCTTTATTTAAAAATTTCCTGCGTCCGAAGCGCTTTTCTGAATTCACCTTCATCAGGAACGCTCAAAGCCAAACATTTGAAATTCAAAGATGCATAAGTTCCGAAAATCGTTGAAGAGCTATGTGTCAAAAATACCTAAAATAAATAGCCAAATAATCTAAAGCCAATATATGCAATACTCTATGAAAAAACACACATGGCGTTTCTATTGAATTAATTTTACAAACCACGCTATTTGTACCTACAATGCTCATATTTCAATATATCATGATAGGTTTAAAATTTAATCTTTGGTGTATCTGATTGTACAAAAAAAATAAAAGTATGCTCTTCCCTTAAAGGCAGTAATTTGTTTGTGAAAACCTTGAATTTTGTTGAATTTTCATCAAACTTGATCGTGAAAGATAATGCGTGACCAGATTTATACTACTAATCCAAATTCAATATTTATTTTACCTTTTGATATACCTGCATCTGGTTAAAGCCTGTAACTATTGAATAAGAATGATTATTAAAGCTATCATTTTTTTTCTTTTAACTACACAATTATTTTATGAATCGAATATTGCTTGTTACATAAACCATCAAGATTCCTAGCTTCTCTTGACGTACCCTGTTACAAAAAAAAGTAAAATCACAAAAATACTGAACTTAGAGGAAAACAATTCATTCGGAAAGTCCATAATGACATGGCAAAATTAAAATACAAAACGCATCAAAAACGAATGGAAAAGAACTGTCATATTCCTGCCTTGGTACAGGCATTTTCAAATGAAGAAAATGGTGGATTAAAACTGGTTCTATAGCGCTAACCCTCTCACTTTGATGACAATCTCATCAACGTCCACTGACTACCCAGGGAATAATCAGCTGATTAGATTAATTGACATACATTTTGTTTACAAAACTCTATATTAACATTATATAACAACTAATTCCTTGATTATGTTTCTTTTAATTGAAAGTAACATTGGACTTATTGTCTTATGTCCATTAATAATGGTATCTACTCTCTTGGTGTATTCATTAACATAAAATAGACGTCTATGTTTTCTGTTTTCTGCTCAGATACATAGTACGACTTATATATTGAAAAACTAATAATTGTAATCAAAAAAATTATTGGGTGATACTTGCTGTCTGTAATTTTGTATCCAAATATCATGTGTTGTAATTTTATTGAAAAATCTAAATTACTCTTCTTTAAGAGATCGTATATTTGTTGCCAAAATCTTATTAAATAAGAGCAATTGAAAAAATAATGAGCATAGTCTTCTTCTATGCTACAAAAATTACACAAACCGTTTTTAGTTATTTTCCATTGTAATAAATGGTTTTTGGTTGGTACTATAAACTGTAGTAGTTTCCATCTGTATATTTTTAATTTATTTTCAGTTAAGTATTTGAAAATAAAGTTATATAATGAATTCATATTTGAAGCTTCTTGCAATGGTAGAATTTTGAGCCACCTGTTTATCCCTACTGACGTTTATTTTTTACTATTCACTAGAGAGTCATATAACATTTTATTTGAAAAAAATGTAGTAAAAAAATAACGATCTTTCCATGTGATCTTATTTCTCTGGATATTTACTTTACTTTGGACAGAATTTTCTCGTTTAACTATGTCAAGCCAATTTTGTAGAATGGATTGTTTCAATTTATGAAATTCAGCAATCCAGTTTACTTTACACTTAAATTGTTCAAAATATAATTTTCTGATAGTGACATAGTGTCATCTAGAATGTCATTCAAGTATATTATATCACTTTTAACCCAGTTTTTAAAGATAATTGGTTTCTTATGAAATGCAATAAATTTATTCCCCCAAATTGTTTGTTTTCTTATATCAGCATATGTCACTGCTTGTTTTGTTTGCCCACCCCCAGTCAAAATCCAGGACTTTATTACTTCTCTATAAAATTCTGGAACATATTTAAAATATTCTAAATGTTTAATATCATTTAAATTCATATTAAATATAACTAAAATATTATTAGACACTTTTAAATATTTAAAAGGTATAAGCTTCCAGTTGGCAAGTTTACCATTAACTAGTATTTTTCCTAAAATTGAAAGATTCCTTTTTTCACATGTCTTGAACAATTTCATCATTTTCTCTATTTTACATTTCCAATTTAATTTTTTGCATTCATCTTTATCATGACCAAAAAAACATCCAAAATGCTTTAATAGGTTTATCTCCCCAATTAATCCCCGCAATTTTATCTTTACATGATATCAATTTCCCGATCCATAATCCTTCTGTTTTATTTCTATTTACCAATAGTCCTGAAAATGAGCCAAACATTTTTATTATATTCATTGCTAATAAAATATAATGTTGTGTCATCTGCTAGTTGCGAAATTTTAATGCTGTGACTTTTTCCCATCTAACATAATAATGATTTCTTTTACTTCGTTGCTATTCCTCAATTTAAGAGCCATAATTTCAACAGCAAAAACAAACAATAAAGCCGATAAAGGATATCCTTGTCGGATTCCCCACGAATTTTTGAAATTTTCTGATACCCACCCATTGTTCATAACACATGTTTGAACATCTGTATACATAGTTTTAACCCAATTAATGAATGATTCATTAAACCCAAAATGTTTCAAAGTTCCAAGCATACAATCTCATTCTAAAGCATCAAATACTTTTGTAATTTTGCAAAAATACCAGGATTATAATTGAGTACGCCAGACGCGCGTCCGTCTACATACGACTGATCAGTGACGCTCAAATCGAAACATTTATAAAGCCAAACAAGTACAAAGTTGATGGGCATTGAGGATCCAAAATTCCAAAAAGTTGTGCCAATTATGGCTAAGGTAATCTATGCCTGGAATAAGTAAATCCTTAGTTTTTCGAAAAATCAAAGTTTTGTAAACAGGAAATTTATAAAAATGACAACATGATTGATATTCATGTAAACACCCAAATTTGCATAGTAAAATTCACAAAAACGATTTCTTACTCTATGTTTTTGAGTATTCTATTACATCTTGGATTTGTCTCAGATTAAACCCAATGAATCTATTTTTAACATAACCGGTTTGATCCTCATTTATAAGAAGTGATATTTGACGATAGTTTTCCAAAAGTAATGGATCCCCCTTTTTAAATATCAAAGTTAATATACTAGTACGTAGTGAAAGACAGTTTCTATCGATCCTGTATTTAAGACATTTACCAGTAGTGATTTTAAGTTTATTCCAAAAAAATCTATAAAATTTCAAAAAGTCCATCAAGACCTGGAGATTTATTTAATTTCATTTTAAAGATACCATATGTGCATCAGTTCATCCACTGTAATTTTCCCATCGCACATTAGTTAGTCATTTTCATCAACGGTATTTTCTAATTTTGTATCGCTGATATATATTCCTCTGTTAAATATTTGTTTTAACTTTTTTTGTTATACAAGTTTTCATAATAATCTTTTATTTTGTTTAAAAGTTTCTCTTGATCCGAAATTATTTCCCATTATCTCCCATTAACTTACTTATAGATTTTTTAACTTGTCTCTTTTTTCTTACCCAAGGAAGTAAGAATTATTTTGTTCACCAAACTCTACATATTTTTCTCTAGATCTCACTTGAGCTCCCTTCGCTTTTTCTTCATATATCTTATCTAGCTCTTCTTCAATACCATTAATTCCTTCTTCTATTTCACCGTCATCTATATTTGTCTCGTTTCTTAATTTTATTTTTTCTTTCAATTCTTTTTTCCAGAGTATATCTCCGTCCCTTGGTTAACTTTGCTTTATTTTTACAATAATTTGTGGTTACTTCCCTCACCGCGATTTAAAACCCATCCCATAATAATCTACAATCTAATGTTTCCTTTTCGAAATTATAGTTATCTATCAAAGTATTAATCAGTTCTTGGTAATCTTTATCTTGCAAATCTGAATTGTCAATTTTCCAATACCCATTCCCCCTTTCTGGCTTAAATTTTTAGAAATACGCTTTGGTGGTCAGTATGTAACAGGTGAATATACATTAATAAATGTAAAAATTGAGTCATTCATCTGCACATTGATAAGCACGAATCTTCCGTCCCTATCAATAAATTTATTAATTAGTTCGTAGCTTAATGATTTCTTCATTAAGATAGCTACACCCCTTCTAGCCGTAGTACCATGACTATGCATATTCTGTTTTACTATTTATATCCATTTCGATAATTTTATCAAAATGTGTTTCTTGCAAAACACTTATGACACTTTTTTGAGCGGTGACCCATTCTATAACTGCGCGGTAACCCATTCTATAACTGCGCGGTAACTGCTCTTGAATTTACGTTGAGATTACATAAATTAATTGTATTTGTAAATGTCATAGTTAATAATATATAAATTATGATTATACTTTAGTTTCAACACACTACACAAAGTTACAATTTTATAACACTCAGAGATATTTAATACAATTACATCAATTGGTACACAATTAAAATACAGATTCATTAGTTTAGGTAATGCATAGTTGTTACACATATCTATACAACCTACATAATGATTACCTTTTACCTGGTGTGACCTTAAACCAATTGTTCCGCTATTAAACCTCGTGAAAGTAATGTGTTTTTTTAAAATGCATTGTAAATAAATTTGGATAGTTTGATAGTGTAGGAATTAACGCATGGTAATTGATAATTTAGAATTATATGTCCGTGTTTGAAAGGAAAATACTATCATGTAAATATATATTAAATTGACAGCATGAACTCGACACGATTGAACAGGTTGGGCACAACCCACCAAATAGGGAACTGTTCCTCAAATGAGTAACAATCCCTCATTTGAGTAATCATTTGGTAGTGCTAAAAAACTAAATTTTCTAAACTGAGTCTGTTTTCGTTAAATGGCACATATTTATGAAAAATGCAGCACTTTTTCTACATGATGATTATCCCTATCTTGATTTATTAAAAAGATACAATCCTATGAAAACTTAAGAAAAGACTATTTTCAATGCTTTTAACTTTTTTAAAATCTATATTAAAAATATAGTTCTTTGGAAGAAGTTGCTCCATTTTCTACAAATTGGTGCCATTTTAACTAAAAAGACTCATTTTTAGAAAATATTGTTTTTATCACTATGAAATGATTTACTCAAATGAGAGGTTGTTACTCATTTGGGGATCAGTCCCCCATTTTGTGGGTTGTATCCAACCTGTTAAAAGGTGGACAATTTAATGCCGTTCATGTTTTTACGGTTAAGTGTAGAACCAGAAACACAGCATAAAACAATGTGTTTCGATATATTCTGAATCGTGGAGAATTTCTTCTGATCTACGCTACTTGCATGGTTTTTCAATTCAATACAATGGAAATAATGCAGTGCTTTATTGTATACATGTGTACTTGATATATACTTTGTGCATTTTTTGTTTTTGTTTGAAAAGTAAATTGTTGTGGACAAATATATGTGCATACTGCCGGACTATTTACGCACTCTACAGGTAAGTATTTATTTTTTTCTATCATACTACTTGTCTTGTTTTTTTTCTATTTGTAGGTATCTAATCAGTGATGTAATGTTCAGAAAGAAAAGTTTCTTGTTCTGTTTAACGTTAACTTATACACTGTGTCTAAACCACACCGGCAAAATTTGTTCGGACTCGATGGTATCTAACATCCGGAACATTAATAGACAGAAGAAAGGTAGGTTTCTCCTTATTTTCTTATTTTTTTTATGATATGTAAGAATATATATACATATACAACTATTTTCTATTGTGATATGCAATATTTTCTACAACCGTTTTATATTAACGGAGAAATAAGTAAAAATGGACGCCAAAATGACGAATTGAGTGAACCTTGCCTCGAAATTGTTTAATTTCTCGTTAAATTGTTCACATTGTACGGAAAGAAAGGTACGGGAAGATAGATACTGACACGTTGATTGCAAAACTTGTTTTATGAACATCTCAATACTTGTATTTCTGAGTATGGAACGAAAGAAATGGGTCATGTCAAAATGGAACTGGCCGGTTTCGTCAATGTTTACCACCCGGTTTGGTCATAGATTTCACAATGCATAACCCGGTTTTGTCAAATAAAAAAAAATCATAATCGCATTGCATTATAATTGATAATCATTAACTTCAGTGTTAAAAAGGGGTTTTGTGACCGGGTCGTTGGAAAACAAGTTCTTTCACAGGACAACGGCTTATTATTTATATGATTAGTCTCAAATTCAAATAAATAATAAGCAAACACTAGAATTCCTACTCTTATAGAACACAAATAATTTTAATTTTACTTTGCATTCAAAATTTAGTTAAAACTTGAAATTAGAGTTAAACTTTTACGGTCTTAAAAAATCGAAACACACAATTGCAATGTGATTTTCTCGTACAATAGGATGGACACCTTTATAAGTAATATAATCATTCTATGTATGTAATCTTTTCTATGATCGTTAAAAATAAATCTTCTTAAGGATAAACGTTGATGATAAGACAAATGTATATATGTATATATGCATGCATAATCGACATCGAAAATGAATGTTTATAGGAAAAAAAGGATTACAACTACCATGCATCAAAGGTGGGGTCGGGTGGGGGCGGTGGGTGGTGGTTTGAGGGTGTTGCAATCTAAACGTCTTCTAGATTCGCTACTTATCTTATAAAGTGTATACCAAATTAAAATATTGTAAGAAATAAGAAAACAGGGACAACCACGAAATCGGATTATGTGAGTTTGATTATGTTTATTATAAACATCTCATTACATTGATATTTTTAAACAAGAGACACTAGGTGATTCGAATTCATAGCGTTTTGAAGTATTTGTATAAAGCTGCATATGTCAAAAGTTAGAAGGTTTGACTGTAACATATACAAGTAAGGAACACAGATCTAACGATTTTTTCCCCCTATTTGCCATATTTCCATTGCCCTTGATCTCATTTCTATATTATATTCTCTCGGCCACAGACCTTTATCATAAATTGAGTTGCGACCATTTAAGCATCTGTGATATGTCAGTGCGTACACTTAAATATAAAAAATATGTCTTATTTTTTTTTATTAAAAAAAAAAACGCCAGTGAAGTTGTTTGCTATGTCCGATCCGGTTCGTGAAATTTGAAATATCAGTTGTTACACATTTTATTTTAAATTCAAGAACGGTGTAATTTTGTTTGGAATTCGTGATTGGTTTTAGCTCACTTGACCCAACAGGAAAAGTTTTTTTTTATCATCACTTGGCACCGGTCGACCGTCGTTCATTATCTTTCAATACAATTTTTTACATAAATGTTCCCATCTAAAATTACTAGGCTGCTTTAAACCTCATTTAAAATCATATGTCTTTTTTAATTATGATTAGGGTATAGTTTTAAAAAGTTTACTGTGACCTTCATGGCTAAGAAATAAACAAAGGAGGGCATGCAAGTGCATGATGTCAATTATTTAAAAACAGCCGTAGACATAGACAATTCGAAAGGGCCAGATGATTATCTTCAAAATGTTGAGCTCTACCATTTGTCCATTTACTATAAAATTCTCACATAAGTTCTTAAAGGAGTTATTGCATTGCCCTTAAATGACGAATTTGAAGTTCTTTTTATCAATTTGTATCTATTATTTTCAAACATATATATAAAAGTCATATAGCAAAAATGACTTAGGAAGTCAAGAAGATATACAAATAAATAGACTTGGCCGATATCCTAATAAAACTTATTGACCTTTAATTAAGAGTTTTTTTTTCATTTTATTGCGTTTTTACACGCCCATCACAATTTTGACAGGACGTATTATTGTATACATCCTTCCGTCCGTCCGTCTGTCCTTCCTTCCATCCGTCCGTTCCTCCATCTATCAGTCATTCTGTCCGTCCGTCTATCCGTCCGTCTATCCTTCTGTCCAGCGTAAACATGTCGCACCATAACTTGAGAACAGCTTATCTAGTTTTCATGAAACTTAACAAAGTAATTTCTTGAAATGGTCAAACGATCTGTAAACCTTTTAGTGAAAATCAAATTACATCTTTTGAGTTATAGAATTTTGTAAGTAAAACAGGAGTGTGTTTTTTTTTAACATGTCGCGCCATATCTCAAAACGATTTATCATTATTGCATCAAACTTTACACACTTCTTAATAATATAAATCTTATATTAAAACTTCTGCATACTTTTTGGTGATGTTTTAATTTTTTTTTATTAAGCGTTATTTAGGATTTTTTGTTAAAAAAAAAGGGGGGTCACATATTGCGATGCATCTCAAAACCTATATAAAAAAATATCATAATGTTAATGTTAAAAAAATAATTAGATATCAGTGTTTGCTATTGAGTATTTATATTCCATTTAAAATTAGTTTGAAGATCAGTGAAATAACGGATATGCCGTTCCTTAGGAAAATGTGTAGTACTATAATTACATTTGTACCTATGTAAATAAATGTAAATACGCCAAGTTTACTTTATAATCAATATATATTTAAATTCTTTCGAAAGACAATGTTCAGATCCTTGTTAACGTTGCTTTTCATAAATTGTTGGTTTTAAAAAAATATAAAAAACCGGGTGATATATATAGACGAAACCGGATGATTGTGTAGAAACAACAATGACGAAACCGGTGTATTTTAATTTGGCATGACCCATTTCTGTCGTTCCATACACAGAAATACAAGTATTTAGATGCTCATAATGACTAGTTTTGCAATATCCGTGTCAATATCTATCTTCCCGTACCTTTCTTTCCGTACAATGTGAACAATTTAACGAGAAATTAAACAATTTCGAGGCAAGGTTCACTCAATTCGTCATGTTGGCGTGCATTTTTACCTATTTCTCCGTTAATATAGAACGGTTGTAGAAAATATTGCTTTCACAATA
Source organism: Mytilus edulis (assembly GCA_019925275.1). Taxonomy (NCBI): domain Eukaryota; kingdom Metazoa; phylum Mollusca; class Bivalvia; order Mytilida; family Mytilidae; genus Mytilus; species Mytilus edulis. The sequence goes on from CM034357.1 coordinate 18,823,126, forward strand.
GAAAATAGTTGTATATGTATATATATTCTTCGATATCATAAAAAAAATAAGAAAATAGGGAGAAACCTAGCTTTCTTCTGTCTATTAATGTTCCGTCATTGTTCCGGATGTTAGATACCATCGAGTCCGAACAAATTTTGCCGGTGTGGTTTAGACACAGTGTATCAGTTAACGTTAAACAGAACAAGAAACTTTTCTTTCTGAACATTACATCACTGATTAGATACCTACAAATAGAAAAAACAAGACAATGTAAACAATTTAACGAGAAATTAAACAATTTCGAGGCAAGGTTCACTCAATTCGTCATTTTGGCGTGCATTTTTACTTATTTCTCCGTTAATATTGAACGGTTGTAGAAAATATTGTTAGATACAATCGAGTCCGATCAAATTTTGCCGGTGTGGTTTAGACACAGTGTGATAGTGTGAATCGTGTTACAATATATAACATAGGTAAAAACCTAATTCCTATGTTTATAATGTAAACATTGAACAGCTGATGTATTATTACATGTATCATGATAGGTAAACAACATCTACACATTTGACATTTTCACAGCTTCGTTACATATTTCACATTTTAGTACAACTTCACTTTTAAAAACTACTTCTTTATAGCAACTTTTAACTCTTTTAAAGAGCTGTAAACTTTTACATTTCTTTTTTTAAATGATATCAAATTAAGATAAAATTTCAGCAAAACAAAAACAATACTGAAACAGATAAGGCAAAGTTACAATTTATGTTTTGTCTATTTGATTGGAAAACTCTTGAAATGAGCTGTAATTTATTTGTCCTTTTTTTTTTAGTAACTTTGTATGATAAAACTAGTGTACAATCATTGTCATGGTTTTGTGATTTCTATACATTTGAATTATTCTTTACCTTTTTTAGTTCCAATATTTCCACTAGTTTTGTCATGTAAAGCTTCAGTAGGTGTTGGAGGTGAGCTGTCATTTGCATTTACTATTCTCCTATGTGGTTTTCTAACAAATCTATCTATTGGGGGTTTGTACTTTGTCTACATTATCACTATTTCCATCTTTATTTCTTTTTGGTGCTTCTGTCTTGCTAGTAGATGCTTGCTGTTATTGTTCTTTTTTCAGATTGCTTTTTAGCAGGTGGTATTGTAGGAACTTCTAATTCAGTATGATCTACATTGTCATCCTGATCTGTGTTGTCAACAGATGCAAATTAAATTAATGTTGTCATGCTTATGTTGCTGTCTAGCTTCATCATGATCATGTTCATCAACAGTCTGAAAATGGTTTGGGCTATCAATATTTTTTAATTCAACACTTTACCTCGAAAGTTAAAAACATCAATTTATAACGTGTCTAAATCAGTTTGAAAAATTCAGCGCTGAGAATCTGTCGAGTACAATTTAGACAGACCGCCACTATTTACTCAATAATATGGGTATACAACGTTTAAACTAAAATGTTAACCATTAACCAAAAACTTATAGCAAAAACAGCATCTTTCATGAGCAATTTGAGATTAAACGATAAGCAACATTTTGTGCAACAGTACTTTCTTAAGTGCTATGTATCTTTTAATCCAACGTAGCAGATGAATTGATTTCCAATGAGATAACTTCAGACTAAAGAATACCAGAGCGCAAATGCTGAAATGTCTCGTCTGCTTTCCTTAAGTATATTTGTTGAACGTCTGTAGTACTAAGGGTTTTATTAGAAGTGTCAAATACGCTTACAATTGTCAATGGTTCATAAAAAGAGGTCAGGGTAAGATAAACTATGCCATACTGATCTCTACAAACATCCCGTACACCAAATATATGTGTTCCGATCCTTACAGTACCTTAGAAACTGACAAATGTAAAAGTTATGTTTGGCCAATTAATTAACCTAATGCTCTCATTTCCAACATAACTTGGCAAATATATCTTTTGTGAATCTTATAGTAAACAGGAGTATACTGGCATTTAACTTCTAGGACAAATGTGATATTTTCTGAAGTTATCAAATGTTTCTGTGATGCTCGTATACTTCTGTCGAAGGACACATCAATGATATCACGACTGTCATTTTTCCATACCTTGTTCGTAGTAACTTTAATTTGGAAAATATGCTGGTTAAACTTGGGAACGAAGGGTAGCTAGCTCATTTATTTCATTTTCAGTTCTATGTTTTATTGCTTGTTTCTGTATATCATTTGGTTCGGTTTGTCTTTGCCCGACCTATTGCCTCCTGAAAAAGCCTTATTGGTTTTTTTTTTAATCCATCAAGACCAAGTGCTTGGTGCGGTTTACTTCCTGTCACCTTAAATGAGCCTCTGATTTCTTCCCATTTCTTTGTTTTTTGTTTTATAAGGTGTGTAAGGGTCTCTTCGTCTTCAATTAAAATGTGATCTTTGAAAGCGAAAAACAATGGTGATGCAGACAAATCAACTTTATTGCAAATGTTCATTATATATTCGTTAGATTCATTAAACTGTGAAATTGAATTAAGGATACAATTGTGTGCTTTAAGTGTATCTGCAATTACAGCCTTTGTCATTAATATATTTGTTTTTATCGCATCAATAAAAGAGGAACAATAGATACCAGAGGGATCGTCAAACTCATTAATCGAAAATAAACTGATAACGCCTGGGTAGAAATGAAAAAGACGTACAGGCAAACAATAGAACACATGACACAACATAGAAAACTAAAGAATAAGCCAATACGAACCCCTCCAAAAATAAGGGGTAGTCTCGTGTGCTCCGGAAGGATAAGCATATCCTGCTCCACATGTGGCACCCGTCGTGTTGCTTATGTTATAACAAATCTGGTTAATAGTATAATTCTCTAGGTCACATTCATGAAAGGGACGATGACTGTAGTTACGACGTAAGGAACATATCCGATATCATATGTGAAACGGTTATTTTATAACGGTCAATCCACTCGTGATGGCGTCCGTAAAATTAACGAAGGGATGATGTTAACTTCACCATTTTAGCCGCTTGGTTTAATAGCTCCCTTGTGAGCAGCAACCCTCTATCAGGAAAATCATGAAATGCAAGCACGGGAATATCGCAGGAGTAGTTTTTGATAGTTTCCTTTTGAACTTTCAAAATAAATTTATCGAGTTCGTAAGTTTGTTTGCAAATAAATGGTGCATGTCTTTAATCGCAAGACTGATATTGAAAGATACATTTCTTAAGCTTGTAATACATTCATTCTCTTCTAGTTGGCTTAGAACTGAGTCGTCGAAATGTTTTTATACGATCATATTAATCCATTATCTGTTTGAACATGGTTTGAAATTGTTCCTTACATTTTCTGAAAATATTATTACTTTGAAATGCTTAAATTTATTGAGGATCTTAGCCAATATAGTTTTTTGTCAATACCAATAGCAAATGTTAATTATCATATAATTAAAGAATAATTTAAACTTCTTCGTAGCATCAAATCTTTCACGATCCTTTTTCACGATCTTCAAAAAGCGGTACGTGATCTTTAACCATCAGAAAAATCAATTTTGTGTAAATATTTCTTTTTTTACCAAGTTCCAGATTATGTTTATACAAAATAACTGTGAGCACCATTTGATTCATTCAAATGGAATGCCCTCATTCGGATAAAAGTAGTTTATGTTATTCGAACTTGTGAAAAAATTGTGTTTGTTTGACATTTTTTATGTCATTGAAATGTCGAGAAGCAATCTGCCTTTTGTTCTTTTGTAAAAACTATGTTCTTTTGAAACTGGATTTTCTCAGATACTAATCATAATGTTGAACCATTTTGACAGACAGTTTTTTTGGTAAATTTGTCTGTGTAATTAATTAAATAAGATTATTTATTGACCTTTCATGTGTCTTCTCGATTACATGTCTTTCACGATCCGGTACCAGAGCATTCACGATCGTCTCGCAATACTTGTCCACCGTTAAATATTCTTTCACGAGCATTTCTCTCGTTAAACCGAATGACACCCGGAAAAATGAAGATACAAATATTGTTTTCTATAGTGTTTCAATACAATCTTTTACCTAATATATCGAACATTTTGAATTTCCGATCGGATCAAAAAGAAACAACGCTAAGATTGTCGTAATTTTGACATAACGAGGTCGTAATAACGACATAACGATGACGTTATAACGACATACGGATGTTGTTTTCACGACATAATGATATCGTAATTACAACATACTATGTCATAATTCGCTGTTTCAGATTATTATGCATTCTGGGTAATATTTAAGTGGCTAACAAAACGTTGCATTGGGTTAAAAATGTCATATAAAATGGAAATACAACCAATGACGTGACGTTTTTCATTTTGGGATACGAAAATTGAAATAACGCATAGTCCTTTAGAATCTTAAACGGTCAATTGCGACATACATTTTTTATTCGAATAACCCTCATCGGCTTCCGTTACAGACAACGTATCATTGAAACTTAAAAAAACTTTACTCATAAAATGTCTTGGTATCTTTGGTAAGTAGTTTCTGCACATTTGCTCATATTCTACTGTTGCAATTCAGTTCAACATTAATCTGTAAAATCCGAATAGAACAGAATGTACATGTCCTTATGATTACACCAAGTCATCGTTATTCAAAATAAAACAAATACAAAACAAATTATTCTAAGGTTAACTTGATAAAAATAGAATTAGTTTCCAGCTGAGCGTAAGGACTGAGAGCTATCTTCCTTATCATTTGAAGTCAAGTGTGTCCCACTTTTAATCTATAACTTTCCGTCTCTATTGAATAGAAACAAAGAGGATGAGTTCCTAATATTTATTCATACCTCCTTCAAGCAGGATGTTTTTCACGCAATTTTATATGTATACTTAAGATACGTAGATATATCCAATAAACAAGTCTAAAAGGGTACACCGACATCAAAATAGAAAAAGTAAAATCATGAAAAATATTTAATATTTCGGATGACTAATATCCTTCATCAATTAGATATCAAATGATACTTATCAACTAAAATACTGATCTTTTACATCTAACAAATTATCACGAATCAATAAGCTGGTAAATTGTTCAATATTAATGTTTGGGAGGAGGAAAAAATTTCTTAAAACTGAGAGAGTCCTGCACTGAAGCCTGAGAAACAAGTGATGGAAGGGATTCATTATGTTGTTTTTTTTAATGCCTTCTGGGGAAACTGTCCTTAACTTTTTTTTATCCCGAGCAAGTCTGTCGACCCTTAACCAACCCTCGTTTTGGTTTATACGACTTATGGGGAGGTAGGTTTGCAGTTGTAGTCTCTTCGATGACCATATATGCGTTTGGTGGATAACTGTTCTATCTCACTAAAGTCCTGCATTCCACATCGACACTGAAGAGGGTGTACAACATTCTGGGTTTTGCATTACATTGCAAAATGTACTGTACAAGTAAATGTTTGAGTATTCAGTATGTGTTGGCTAATCAGACATCGTCTGTCACCACTCAACTTGCACCATCATGCAGTTGAGGTGTTTTTATTAAAGGAAATATCAACGATCTTCGGTAGGAAGACTGACAATCCTCAGTCAATAAAGATTAAGTAGAAATATTAAGCGATTTTTGTATCAGCATAAAATTGTAGGTGATAAAAAAAAGCATTTTATTTATTTTTGTATATTTTTTTTTTGAATCTATTCACAATAGAGGATGAATTAGTAAGTGAAACACACCAAATACATTTTCAACTTTTGAAAAAAAGCTAAGTCTTTGCAAATGTCTATTGTCCTTGCTACGGCCAGACTAAATTGATTGGCTGTGGACCACCAACGAGGCCTTCTGCTCCCTGTTCAATTTGCAAAACACCTTTTTAGCATCCTTCTTCGTTTCTTCACAGTCTTTAATTGATATGTTTGTAACACCAAGAGCACTGTCCAAAATTGAAATTTTGTTCCAGACTGCAGAGCTTGAATTGGTTACTCCATCCCTAAATTTGTCATTCAAGATTTTGTATACGTTTTCAACTTGGTCTTGTATAACATTCTATTCTTCTTGAGTAAAGTTAAATTTTCGGTCCCTTTGTTTTTTAGAAGACATGTCAGCCATGTTGGAATGAAAATTAACAAATACATGCATTATAGGTAACAAAATCAGCCTCTAAACTTTAGTTAAATATTTATAGAGTGGATAAAATAATTAATGTCGAACAACACCATTTTAACCATTCGTTAAGAAACGACACGTAAGAGTTTTTAACGAGGTCAGAACAATTTAAACAACCGGCCCAAGTCAGATATTTAAAGGCTTCATCCGGTTTATCGAAAACCCAGGCTGTTGATCTATATTTGCTTGTAGACATGGTAGAAGTGAAGTTCGTTGATCAAGCAAGCAGGCTAATTGAGAGTTATTTGTAAAAACGTGATTACAATTATGAATTTTACCTTGTTCATAATGTTATTAGTATTAAGTTTATTTGTTTAATTGAGTTTTCGATGTCCTTGTAACTGTCAGATTAACATTGAAGTATTGAAAAACCTTGCTAATAAGAATGACTTTGTTTATTTAACGTATAGTTTCTGTGAATTGCATTTGCTAATATCCCACTCTTATAATTAAGTATAGTACACATCCAATGTAATTAGTGCAAATACGTTATAATCAGTCTAGTAAAAGATGATTTTGAACAATTCTTTAATTTATGCATCGTCATCATGAAAATTTATGTGTTTATTACAATATAACAGTACGTTTAAAAATTTATTGAAAACAGTACCAATATTATAAGTGAGTATAACTCTTGCTTCCTATATAACATAGAATGATCTTTTTTTATCAAAATATACTTGCAAGGGTCACGCATCGATGTGTCAAAATTATTCGTTGGTACTGAATACAGTATGCAAACCAAAATACTTGTCATAGAGCTTACATTCTATCAAAACATATATAAATTGTTAATTGCGAACATATTTTGAAATAATTAAAGATGTCAATCAATAAACTTTGACAACGTATGAACATTTGCTTTGTTTGCATCAGTCTCTTTGTCTCTCATAAAAATAAGTTTATAATGGAAAAATCATAGGTGTCCCTTGTCAAATCAACATAAAAATATGTCAGTGCAGTATGGAACCCGTACTAATAAATGACATAGATAGATTAGAAATAATTGGAAATAATTCAAAGAATGGCAGCAAGGTATGTTACTAACAGATATCACACTTCAACTGTTAGTAAATAGTTATCAAAGGTACCAGGATTATAATTTAGTACGCCAGACGCGCGTTTCGTCTACATAAGACTCCTCAGTGACGCTCAAATCAAAAATATTTATAAACCCAAACAAGTACAAAGATGAAGAGCATTGGAGATCCAAAATTCTAAAAAGTTGTGCCAAATACGGCTAAGGTAATCTATGCCTGGGATAAGAAAATCCTTAGTTTTTCAAAAAGTAAGTTTTGTATACAGGAAATTTATAAAAATGACCACATTATTGATATTCATGTCAATACCGAAGTGTTGATTACTGGGCTGGTGATACCCTCGGGGACGAAACGTCCACCAGCAGTGGCATCGACCCAGTGGTGGAACATGTTTGAACATCTAGAATGGACTGCCCTACAAGTGAGAAAGAAAACAGAGCCGACTGTTAATGATGTATAAGCTTAAAAAAACTATTCTAAGTTCGATACATCAAATAAGCTGATAACAAAATGAACTTCCTTCAAGAAATAGCAACGCAAAATCATTCAGAATACCATCATGCAAGACAGCAGTTTTGAAAGGAGTCGTTTTATCCTATCCTAGAATAATCACCTTGCCCAACAATAAGGTATCTTCCCGAGTCCTGCATCTTTCAAGGCCCAGCTTCGTCAGTAAATTAAATGACATGTTTTTATTTGTACCTGTATATAAATGTTACCCAGTTTTTGTTTTTTGTTATTTTTAAAATTATTTTCATGCGCGCAATCTAAAACATGTGGCAGGAAAGTCTTACTGGAAGACGAAGAACTGACAAATCTTGACACAGACAGTAACCATGACAATTAAACGAATTCAGTATGTTTACATCCAAATTGACGAATGATTGTCACGTGTTCATTTTCTTTCGTATAATACTTCCTTATATGTATTATAAATTAATAGGACCATCACAAGTAGAAGTCATTAACTAGTTTAATGTCAAGTGTAGTATAAAATTCGTAAATAAATAAAAATGGCTGAAATACAAATGCAGGTTTACGAAGAAATCAAAAGAGAAGATGATGACCATAGATACGACGACTTGAAGATGGAGGAGAAGAAAATAAAAAATGACCATGTGGTAGTTCTGTTGTGGAAAAAATGGATAAAAACTAATTGCCTTGCACTAACCATAAATATGTTGACAACTGGAATTATACTGACAGTTATCTATTTTATTGTCATAGGTAGGACAGACTTAAATAGGATTTTGTTTCTCGTGCACGTTTCTCTATGATTTTGCAGCATGGACAATAGCTTAAACACTGAATCGCTAATTTCAATCGAAATTTGTAGTCTGAACTCAAACAACATCTTCTCAAACATGACTTAAATATGTGTGTCATCTTATAACAAATAATCGAGAAAGAAACAATATTTTTTTTATGATATCTTAATTAATTTTAAGGTATCACCATTAATTTTACCTTTGAAAGAAAATCTAAGTTATAGTTGTCGCGGCTTGAAATTTAAAGTTTTTATTTTCTAATTTAGCTCCGCTACGACAGAAATTAGCGGATATTGATATGAGATTGACAGCAATTGAAAAGCAAAATGGGACGAAACTGCGGGAGAGTGAAAACGGGGAGAGTACTGACCTAGGTATATATGAATCAACACAATGAACAATTACATATAATGTCTTTGTTTCTTATGTCTATCTTATCGAACTCTGTTTTCATATTTAGGAGGAAAGATCGGCAAACCTCTCAAATTGATTATTCCTATTCCCACATAAAGGTGAAGTATGAATTAAAACGTATGATTGTTCATTTGTGAGTTTTTGAGTGTCGGAATAGGTAAAAGTGTATTTTATACATACCTCTACTTATTGATTGATTGATTGTTGGTTGCTTTACCTCCACTTATCTGGTCCTTTTCTCCCCCGTTAATACATTTACACCATACACACCGTTTGTCTTTATATCCCATGTGTGTGGGGGTCATTTCATCAATTGATCTAAAAGAATTAAAAAGATTGAATTTAGAAAAATAAAATGCTTTGCTGAGCGCAGCCTGATACGATCGCAGAGGTCAAACTCTGAACACTCGGAAATTCTAGATTTATTTGAATTTCGTAAAACATAAAACTTTTACAAATCTATATATGCAAGGCTGTAAACCAAACTGAATATGCAATATCCCCATCATTGTTTTATTTATTTCTTTAATTGTATGTGATTGTATTTTGTAATTAACCTCTAGTTTCACATGTCAATGTGACGGAGTGTTTTTGAAATAAAACATATTGTGTTGTATTGTATTGTATGAGTGTAAGGGTTCATTGGTATCCTTTGGTGGTGAATGTTTATTGGTCTATTTATATAATTAATTAATGTATATGTGTTTTTCCCGGTTATGTCTTGTTGGTTAGATGACTTAGTCATGTATTTGAGACAGTCTTATACGTTCATAGTTTATGTGCTACAACTGGTTTTAATACAGACTTGTACAAGGAAATGAAATTTCTGAAAAAACAATAGATAAAGTATTACCTTACGTCGAAAACTGGTTTAACAATTGTATGAAGATAAATGACTAGGCTCATTCCTTCACAAGTTCTACTTGAAGAAGACATGTTATGATCAAAGATTGATTGATTAGTTACTGAACGTCAAGTATCTTCAATAGGAGAAGAAATCAGCAATAAAAACAAAAGTATGTCCGACCATTTCTTTTGTAATTTATCTAAATGAAAATAAGTTTTTTTATTCCCCTCGTTTAGAGAAAAGTAATTAATCTTTAATACGTGTTCATATCAACTTTATATCATATTTACACGTACATTCATGATATTTACACATTTGTATTTGTGCATTTTAGTTCAATACTTTAAAAAAGATGATTTAATTTATTCCAGATACTCATACAATGTGTTACAATGGTGGAATCTCTAAAAAAACTAATAATGAATGCATATGCGTCTGTACAAAGGGATTCCTCGGTAAACAATGTGAATATTCAGGTAAGATATTAAATTTATAAACAAAATTAATTCGGTGGGCCCAAAGCTCAAGTCTGGGTTTACTTTTTATTTGTGTACTAATTCTACTGGATCAGGAACGTTCAGACCACAAAAAGGATTATTGTATCCCTATATCTATATATACTCTAGTTGTCAGAATTATTTTCAACGCAGGACACATTAACATATATGAAGTCTTCAAGTACTTGAGTTTGAATACGTCGGAAGAAAAATTATTATTTAACAAGTTATGAATACGCATTTTTAACGTGGTTGTAAGACTTAAAATTGTATTGTTAAATTATTAAGAGAATTACATAAATAACTAGCGGCTTTTCGACAGGTTTAGGTATCAATTCTTGTGTTATAATAATTACCGTTAAGTAAGGAGTTATGTCGTTTATGAATAGTTTGGTTCTCTGAATTGTTAGTCCTTGTCCGTTATTCTGTCTTTCTGTCATTCCGTCACTCCGTGATTCCACAACAAACCATAATACGGAGTTTTTCTAAACGCCTACAGATCAAGTTTAAGTTTCGTTCCGCTCCGCTATTTCTTGCCGAAATTACGGGTTTTAGACTTTGCTACAATGTTGAAAATCACAGTTATACGGACTTTTTTTTTGAATGCTTTCAGATATTGTGATGATTTTTAGGATGTGAGTTAACCAAGATGAGTTACAGATCAGGTTTAAGTTTCGCTCTGCTCGGCTAATTTATGCTGTAATTTAGGGCTTTGGACTTAATTTTTTTTTGAAAATCACAGTTATACGAACCTTTTTTTCTAAATGCTTTCAGATATTGGGTTGATTTTTTGATATTTGGTATGTATGCTAACCATGATGAGTTACAGATCAAGTTAAAGTTTCGTTCCGCTACGCTAATTTTTTACCAATATTAAAGGTTTCCAACTTTGAAAATTGTTTAAAATCTTAGTTATACGGACTTTTTTTACGCCTCCAGATTTTGAGCTGATTTTTTTAAATGTGAGACTACCTTCATGTTTGTGTCCACATGTGTAATTGAAATTGCAGATTTTTCAACTTTTTGAGACGGGGTCATATGTGTCGCTTTGACACATCTATTCTTAATGTATAGTACTGTCGTTTATACACCGTGGTTAGGAGTTTAATTTGCTAGATTTACAAACGGTTTGTTTAAATACAACATGATAATGAAGGCATTAGTTGTAACATTGTAGAATAGATAATTCGGTTATCCAGGGAGCTTATATGTTGTAAACATGGCTGAAGTTATCATATATAAATTAGTAGGTTTACAAATGGATTTTTCGATCATTGAGATTAAATAAAACAAATCCAAAAAGTTTAATTAATTTGCAGTTATATAGAAAACAAATTTGAATTTATCGAAGGAGGGCTACACTATTTAGGGATATAAGTTGGAGTCCCAAATTTTATTGTGAATTTCAAGATTTTTAGGTAGGTTCAAAGTATGTTATTTACATTTAAAACACTTTTGTGTGATTCTTTATTAGCCAAAAAGATAATATATTCATTATGCAGAGATAATAAAGAAATTAACATCCTTGAAATGTTTGAAAAGGTTCTAAACCGGTGTTCTCATGTAACGTTTTTATTTATTATCGATTGATAAGTTCTGAATGCATAACATAATAGAGTTTATCCTTTCAGATTAAGTACCCAGCTCAGGGTTATCTGGCTTGACCTTAAAGCATACACATGAACGTAATCCATTGAGTTTGCACTTAAGTTCATGGGCTAGGGAAAATGAAATTCCCAGTGGTTATTTTTAGCAATTATTCTAGTTGATCATTATGTACGATAAATAAGTCCCAAAACAGAACATAACTAGAAAGACTATATAAAAGAGGGATGAAAGATACCAGAGGGACATTCAAACTGTAAGATCAAAGACGAAGTGACAACGCCATTGCTACAAAAGAAAAACAACCAAACAGACAAACAGACAAACAAACAAACATTAGTAAACAAAAAACAACGAAGAAAAAATAAGACTGAGCAACACGAACCCCAACAACAATGAGGGGTGATCTCAGGATAAAAATCGGAACAATGAACAACAGCATTTTGGAAGATTGTAACGGTTTAGGTTGTTATGGGTTCGTGTTGTTTATTCTTTAGTTTTCTATGTTGTGTCATGTGTACTATTGTTTGTCTGTTTGTCCTTTTTATTTTTAGCCATGGTGTTGTCCGTTTATTTTTGATTTATGAGTTTGACTGTCCCTCTGGTATCTTTCGTCCCTCTTTTATACCCTCTTGAGGTTTAGAACTAGGATGCAATTAGTTTGATGACGGTTCACAAAACGACAAGAGATTTTTTTTTTAATTTAAAAGGTCATGTATTTGTTCTGTACAAATTGTTTACAAATAAAGGTAACAGTAGTATACAGATGTTCAAAACTCAAAAATCGATAGAAACAAAGAAATCCGGGTCACAAACCAGAACCGAGGGAAACGCATTAAATATAAAAGGAAAATGACGATACAACATTAAAATGTAACACACACAGAAACGAACCAAGCATTAAACAAAATCTGATTAGAATACCAAATATAACTTCGAAACTGGATATAATGAATTGGGGATAGAAAAGTACCATGACACGTCTTATAATAATTTGAATTCACACTCAAATATAAGAGGAAACAAACGAAACAAAGGAAACACAACGTTAAAATGTAACACACACAGAAACGAACTATAATGTAACACTTGCCATATGCCTGACGTGGTACAGGACATTTTTTAAAAGAAAACAATGGTGAGTTGAACCTGGTTTTGTAGCATGTCAAACTTCCCGCTTTAATGTCCATGTTAATACAACATTTAAATGACAACACAACATTACAGGACTACAATACAAATAAATAGGAGAACATATTTGACAAAAGAAACACACGAATATGAGCTAACAAAAGGCACCAAGTTTAAATTTTAATACGTCAGAAGTGCGTTTTATTGCAAAAATAGGGTAAAGATGTCACATATTTTCCCAGAAATTTGGCCAAAAATAAAATAATCCCCTAAAGGATATCTTTTCTGAAATTGTTTACATATATCTATCATGAATTAAAATTAAAAGCATTTGTCTCTCGTCCATTTTTGTTTTATAAAACTGCGTCAAAAAGCGTATGAAAAAAAATGTTTTAAATATTCGACCGTACGGTGACATATACTTGTTAATTTCTATGTCATATGGTGTCTTGTTGAAAGTTGTCTCATTGGCAATTATACCACATCTTCTTATTTTTATACAACAATTTCTGGACAGGCGGAAAATACGGACAGTCAATCAAAAATAGCCCATTAAATTAAACAAGTAAAATATAATATTGATGTTCTTAAAAACTAACTCTGAAGGTTAAAGGAGTCATCAGCTGTCTTAGAATTAATTTTGATGCACACTTACTTTCATATTTGACATATCCTTTGGACCAAAATGCAGGATCTACTTTCCTTCCGAAACACCGGAGATCATCCAAGGTTTTATTGTGTTTCGTGTTGCTAAGTTTTTAGTTTTCTATGTTGTGTAATGTGTACTGCTGTTTGTATTCTCATCCGCTCCGTTTTTCGTTTTGGCTGTGTCGGTTTGTTTTTGACCTTTTAGTTTGATTGTTCTTTTGATATCTTTAGTCTCTCTTTTAAAACTTTATCCCTCCTTGCAAAAGTACCAACGCGTACTGTTCATGGAAGGGTTTGTGTACAGTTAAAAATAAATAGTGACAATAAATTGTTGAAGAAGCAAAGTCATGAGAGTTCATCAGAGCTGCACACCTTTTTATAGAATCGTGTAGCAGTCATGTTTACTCGTATATGGCCGAGTAGATATCGAAAAGTGGTCGAATGTGGTCGCATAGAGATCATGTATGGTCGAGTTGGTCTGGGATGAAAAAAATAATAGAATTCGCTACGATCATGAAGCGATCCATTAAAGATCGAAATGATCGAGTAATGATCGATAAACTATTTGTATTCCGACCAAACTCGATCTCAACACGATCCTTTACCGATCTAATCGACCGCTACGCGACAATTTATTGATCTTTATCGAGTGACTGGCTTCTCGATCCTTACTCGAATGTTTTTGACATGTCAAAAACTCGCAGGTAGAAAGTCAGATCGATGAAAACCAAGGTAGATCGCCCCGAATATTCTTTTCGATTGAGTCAGACCAGTCTCCCGATCGCTTAATTTGTCTTGATCGAGATTGGTCGAGTTGGTCTGATCGGCAATGTGAACCTAGCTTTAAAGCTTTCGAACATGTTTTGTATGTTTTCGATTGCTCGAAAAGAAAAAAGCACATCAATTTTGTCGTTGCTTCCGTAGGAATGAGCTGTCTTTAATTCCTGACGCCAGAAATTTGTGCAATGAGTTATTCTTCACTATTCAAGAAATAAAATACTTCATATGAACTAGTCGTTGTTGTATGAGGTGAATACATAACGTAATACATGGTAATTATTTTTTTTTAATTTTGGTTATACACGCAACTTAGTTGCTATTTGAAATCATGCTTTTGTTATTTTGTTAGTAAAACAAAGTAAATTTAATAAACAAAAATATGGTTTTTGGCTGAGAGTCACTCGCCTGCTAGCTAGTGTATTTATACTGCCATTGTTAAACTTTGATTATTTCATTATATTTTGAATTTGTGCCTATTTTCTCATTCTAATGGGTAATCGATCCCTTTGTGTCCTTTCCTTTTTATCTAATCTCTATACAATGACAAATGTTTAATGAAAATCATATGAATTATAAAAGTCTTGTTCCTCGAATTTTTTGAATAAAGAATACATGTTTGATTTCCATTTATTAAAAATTTACTTCTGTAATGCCCCCATGCTCAAGACTTTCAGTACTTATTATAAATGCCCCAAGAAATCGTGTAATATAAAACTGTCCTGCCTGCACTTTCACAATGTTTAGCTTTTCCAAATGGTATTGAAATGTGTATTCACTCGAAATATGTTTGAAATATTTTCTTCCACGGGACAATATACAATCATCAATCAATCATATGAAGTGTCTAGTTTTACATTGTATATAATGTCCTTGTAGAAAAGCATGCACTAAACAACACATCAAAATAAGGTTATATGTTTATCCCGACACCATTGATATGTGCCTGTTCGGGTTGCAGTCTGTCATAATATTTGTATCTGATATGCTTTTGTAATATTCACGTGGATAACTATCAAATTGAGAATGGAAATGAGGACTGTAAAAGGGATACAATAACTCGACCATAAAGCAGACAACAGCCTATATGTAGTATTATCCAATAAATGTCATATGAGTTTTGCTCATTGTCACCAGTTCTTGTTCGAATCCTTTTCGTTGTTGGATGGTAGACAATGTACTTGAAACCCTAGTTATTGGAAGTATATTTGATTTATTTTATTATTAAATTCAAAATATACTTTTAAGACTCGAGTATGAATTATGTATAACCAAAATTCTTAGTTTTCTCTGGAAGCTTTTTTTGCAAATATTTGTTACTTGTGTATTAACTTATATATTTTATACAGGTGGAAAAGATACAAGTTTCATGATAATTTTTCAAGAAGGAATTTTCCCGACAACGCCGAAAATGTTGGTAGCATCAGAAAACACAACACGTCTTTCAATTCGTTATTTCAACGAGAACAAAATTCAGACTATCACTATGGACAAAAGTAATACAGAATATAATCTGAGTAAAAGTGTTCTACCGTCTGATGGGATACATATGGCTGGCGTAGAACTTCACTCAGATGAAGGAATAAATGTTTACGGATTTTTCTTCGGACCCCAAGTCTCAGAGGGATACTCATCAATGCCTACGAGATTTGCCTCTACTAAATACATTATACCAACTCTACCTTCTTTTTCTAGTTATAAAAATATGATAGCACTTACACCATGTTATCAAAATACAGTTGTCAGTATAAATTTGAAAATAAAAAGTGGATCTGTAACATATGACAACAAGCAGTATAGTAACAACGATACGATTAGAATAATGGTAAACAAGTATGACACATTTCAGTTATCAACTATATCTGACTTATCAGGAACCATGGTAACATCGTCAAAACCAGTAATTGTTGTCAGTGGTAACCAGTGTAATTTTGCAGTACAAGACAATATTAATCTTGGTGACTGTAATCCATTTATAGAATCAGTATTACCCACTGATCAACTAGATGATATGTTTATAACTCCGTATATATCTACACGTTTAAATAACACTGTACGCATACAGGCGGTAAATAGTACTAATCTAACTATTAAAACTGGTAACAAGACAATATTAAAAAAACTAAACGCAAGAGATTTCTTTGATTTTTATTACAACACGATCACTTTTATTTCATCATCTGAAGACATTCTTGTCATGTCATATCCACACGGGTTAAGTGAAGGCAAAGGTGATCCTTTTATGATGACGATTCCGGGTGTAAATCAATACCTTTATGAATATGACTTCGTAGTACCAACAGGGTTTGACAGCTTCATAAGCATAACGGTGCAGAACGATGCTACTGATGGGCTTTTCCTGGATGGAAATGCTTCAAAAGGTCATAGTAGTGTTTTTAGCATTTCTGAAGGAATGAACAATTTTAGCACTTTCAGTCTGCCTATATCGACAGGGCTTCATCGCATAGAACATAAAAAGAAAGTACGGTTTGGTTTATGGATTTACGGCAATGGCGATCCTTGGGATAGTTACGGTTACCCCGCTGGAATGGCTTATAAAGCTTACAATTAAGTAAACTGATATTTTGCATAAACGAAATTGTGTTGTTGAGTTATAATTAAACTTTACATAATGATTACCTTATTTCTCTACCTTGTCGCCGCGATATAGCCTTGTACTAATGCGGCGTACAGCAACCAACAATCAATCAAATTATTTCTCTACCTTTTTATTGTCACTATTTGATATGTTTTGTTAATGATTTAACACCTTTTTTCTCAATTATAAAATTTTCAGCACAGAACTGTAAAAATACACAACAAACCCATAGTGCACTATCATCAAAAATTATGTTATTCATTACAGCGCCATTATTTATATCAAAATCAGTTTTTTTCAATAATTGTAAAATACGTTTTAATATAGATGTTAGACTCAGATCGACGTCCGGCCTCTAATCGACGTCCGTTCCTCAAATCGACGTCCGTTTCTCAAATCGACGTCCAAATCTGACGTCACATTCTCAAATCGACGTCCAATATTTTTATACTCTAATCGAACGTAATGTATTGCCCAAAACGACGTCCGATTGATGTTGATTGTGGTCGTCTTTAATCCATGTTCAATATCAAAAAATGATAAATTAATGGGCTTGATTTACACTTATACATATACATGTTTTTCAGGCGCGGATCCAGAGGGGGGTTCAGGGGGTTGGAACCCCCCCCCCTTTTTTTTGGCCGATCAATGCATTTGAATGGGAGCATATAGCTGGAACCCCCCCTTGACTCTGGGTTGGGACCCCCCCCCCCCTTTTTAAAATGGCTGGATCCGCCCCTGTTTTTGTAGGGTTCTTATGACAGCTATATTTTCAAACATTATACATACTATTCATATACATTTCTTCAACCAGAAAACATGCATATTAATGTTTATCTTGATAAAAAGTTAATCTATTGATCCACATAATAGTATGTCATTCCTATTCATAATAATAAATTACATGCATGTAAATGTATGGCAATAAGTAAGCAACCAAACAACAAACGAAATCTAGGAGCTATATTCAGTCTTCAACAATAGACAAAATAAAGAAGCACGTTACCAATTGTTTTGAGAATATTATAATTCGGACTCTATGTTTTTTTTCCAACAAATTTCTTGAGTTTTACACCTGAGTGAAACGTAAACGCAAGAAATTGGCATTATGTTTTATGTTGTGCTGTTACACCACTGTTTTAGGTTAAATGCGGTGCTCACTCACATGTTTAACCCCGACATATTCTGTATGGACCTGCAGTGCATTGGTTTTCGATGGTTTATGTCTGTCATATTTGTTTTTCAATATTTCTGAACAGATATATCATGTTAAGGAGGGGTATTTTTTTCGCAAATACCCCTCCTTAACATGATATATCTGTTTAATTACACCGAATGTTAACGCATTGATGATCGTGACGTTACAAGCGTCCAGTCGGATTGAGTATTTTTTGGCAAATACCACGGCAGAGAGGGTAAAACTGGCAATATATCCTTTTCCATATACCCCGGCGCCGTTAAAAAATGAGCGATATTTATAGGATAAAAGTAAATTGGTGAAAAATACACTGGCTATCAACCAATCAAAATCCAGCATTCTTAGATAAGGTGTAATTATTTTATAAAGAAGACCGTTAATTTTCTTATTTGAATTGTTTACATTATTTCTGTCGTGGCCTTTTCTAGCCTTTGTGGTATGGGTTTTTATCATGGTTGAAATCCGTATAAGTTATAATTCCTCACATTCATTTTATTTGAACTCTGTGTATAGTTGTCTCTCTGAAAATCATACCAATCTCTAAAATTTAAAAATTAATATCACAACATAATATGTTTAAAGGTTTAAATGTTTCAGCTACTATCGGTTCACTTCAGTTTTGTATTCTGTGTCAAAAACAGACGTTGATTAGAGAAGCTCAAAATCGGACGTCGATTAGAGAATGCCAAAAAATGGACGTCGATTAGATAGGTATAAAATTGGCCGTCGATTTGGAAGGATATTTTATTGTGACGTCAGATTTGGACGTCGATTTGAGGAACGGACGTCGATTAGAGACCGGACGTCGATCTGAGTCTTACATATATATTTTAAAACATTTAGTAATTCATAAGAATCATAAAACAAAAAACGAAATGTCATATCCATTAACTTCCCATCTCCAAAATTTGTTTAGGATTTTTTTTATACCTTAGACCATTGCCAAGCTTCAAGCAAGTGAACATAAAAAAGAAAAACCTAACAAGTTTGCCTAATTTAATGTATAAACGTAAATGAAGCAAAAAAACAACTATAAAACTACACATCAATCTGAAATAATGATAAAACCAAATGTTTGTGTTTGTGCATAGTACTCAATTATCGATTAAATGTTAACCGACAAAAAACGAAAGAAGCAGAAAAAAACCCCTCTAAAACTAAGTTTAATTAAATCTATCAAGAAACAATTGAGTATTATTGTTTGGTAACAGCATAGGTTTTTACTTTTGTGAACCAACCAAGTTTATTTTATCGTCGAAGTCCCGTCTCAAGATCAAGGAATTTAGGCTCCTTGGATGAATATTTATGGACTTTGAAATTCCTTGAGCAATATTTTTGTGCTACGGTCTTAATAAATTAGTGACAGAAATTTACCTGTAGATCACTTGAAAGACTGTTTGTGCCGATTTAGAACATGCCATACTGCTCAGGAAGAGACTTTCATTTGCTTAAGACGAAATGGACTATCAAGAGCTGGAAATATTGTAAGTCGACATGTTATAAAGATATAACCTGTCTATCGGTGAAGATTGTTCGGGAATATTAAGTGCTTGGAGATATTGAGAAGACAGAGACATATGTCTATGGTAAACATTTCTATGAAGTATGATGAAGGGTTAAGGGAAAGAAGAATACGCTTATGTGTCGTATAGCGTTTAGTTTCGTGCAAAAGTTTACCATGTCATTAAGATTCATCGAAAGAAACAAAAAATTCTGATAACGTTGCTTTATTACTTATAGCGTGAATGGAGTCTTTATATCTTTAAAGAAATAGAATCTGAATCTATTTTTAAACATCAATCATTTTTAACAATACGTTAACACTCGAACTTCAACTAGTGTTAGCAATGAGTGTTTTCAATGGTTATGATTTTTTGAAAATACACACTACGACTAAAGATGAAAACTTACGGTAGCCTTATTAGAGATCAATATTGATATTTTACTTATTTTTTTCGGTCAGATGAAAGCTGATACTTCTTTAAGATCTACCATAATTCGCTGTTTTGTGAATATTTTGTCTTTAGTTTTAAGAGTTTGTAAATATGTTTTACCCTATACTATATTTGTAACATTATCCTGTATATAAAATATAGAAACTTTAAATGTTATCTCCATGCGTTTACAAATCCTTTCTTATAAAAATGACTTTACTATCGCAGCTCATATCTTTCATCTGCACATATCTGCTAGTTTAAGTTAGTCCAAGAATAGAGGGACGAAAGATACCAAAGGGAAAGTCAAACTCATAAATCGAAAAAAAAAAACTGACAACGCCAAGGCTTAAAATGAAAAAGACAAACAGACAAACAGCAGTACACATGACACAACTTAGAAAACTAAAAAATAAACAACATGAACCCCACCAAAAACTAGGGTTGATCTCATGTGCTCCGGAAGGGTAAGCAGATCCTGCTCCACATGTGGCACCCGTCGTGTTGCTTATGTGATAATAAATCCGGTAAATAGTCTAATTCGGTAGGTCACATTCATGGCTTGATAATATTTTGATATGAGCGTCACTGATGAGTCTTATGTAGACGAAACGCGCGTTTGGCGTACTAAATTATAATCCTGGTACCCTTGATAACTATTAACACCACTGGATCGATGCCACTGCTGGTGAACGTTTCGCCCCGAGGGTATCACCAGCCCAGTAGTCGTACTAAATTATAATCCTGGTACCTTTAATAACTATTTATATCACTGGGTCGATACCACTGCTGGTGGATATTTCGTTTCGTCCCCGAGGGTATCACCAGCCCAGTAGTCAGCACTTCGGTGTTGACATGAATATCAATTATGTGGTCATTTTTTTATAAATTTCCCGTTTACCAAACTTTGAATTTAACAAAAAACTAAGGATTTTCTTATCCCAGGAATAGATTACCTCAGCCGTATTTGATACATCTTTTTGGAATTTTGGGTCCTCAATTCTCTTCAACTTCGTTCTTATTTGGCCTGATAAATATTTTGATATGAGCGTTACTGATGAGTCTTATGTAGACGAAATGCGCGTCTGGCGTACTAAATTATAATCCTGGTACCTTTAATAACTATTTACATCACTGGGTCGATGCCACTGCTGGTGGACGTTTCGTCCACGAGGGTATCACCAGCCTAGTAGTCAGCACTTCAGTGTTGACATGAATATCAATTATGTGGTCATTTTTTTTTTATAAATTTCCCGTTGACCAAACTTTGAATTTAACATTAAAACTAAGGATTTTCTTATCCCAGGAATATATTACCTTAGCCGTATTTGATACAACTTTTTGGAATTTTGGATCCTCAATTCTCTTCAACTTCGTACTCATTTGGCTTGATAAATATTTTAATATGAGCGTCACTGATGAGTCTTATGTAGACGAAACGCGGGTCTGGCGTACTAAATTATAATCCTGGTACCTTTGATAACTATTTACATCACTGGGTCGATGCCACTGCTGGTGGACGTTTCCTCCCCGAGGGTATCACCAGTTCAGTAGTCCAATTATGTGGTCATTTTTTATAAATTTCCCGTTGACCAAACTTTGAATTTAATATTAAAACTAATGATTTTCTTATCCCAGGAAAAGATTACCTTAGCCGTATTTGATACAACTTTTTGGAATTTTGGATCCTCAATTCTCTTCAACTTCGTACTCATTTGGCTTGATAAATATGTTAATATGAGCGTCACTGATGAGTT
Source organism: Mytilus edulis (assembly GCA_019925275.1). Taxonomy (NCBI): domain Eukaryota; kingdom Metazoa; phylum Mollusca; class Bivalvia; order Mytilida; family Mytilidae; genus Mytilus; species Mytilus edulis. The sequence continues at coordinate 18,844,927 of CM034357.1, forward strand.
TTATGTATACGAAACGCGGGTCTGGCGTACTTAATTATAATCCTGGTACCTTTGATAACTATTTACATCACTGGGTCGATGCCACTGCTGGTGGACGTTTCGTCCCCGAGGGTATCACCAGCCCAGTAGTCAGCACTTCAGTGTTGACATGAATATCAATTATGTGGTCATTTTTTTTATAATTTCCCGTTTACCAAACTTTGAATTTAACATTAAAACTTAGGATTTTCTTATCCCAGGAATAGATTACCTTAGCCGTATTTGATACAACTTTTTGGACTTTTGGATCCTCAATTTTCTTCAACTTCGTACTCATTTGGCTTGATAAATATTTTAATATGAGCGTCACTGATGAGTCTTATGTAGACGAAACGCGGGTCTGGCGTACTTAATTATAATCCTGGTACCTTTGATAACTATTTACATCACTGGGTCGATGCCACTGCTGGTGGACGTTTCGTCCCCGAGGGTATCACCAGCCCAGTAGTCAGCACTTCAGTGTTGCCATGAATATCAATTATGTGGTCATTTTTTTTTTATAAATTTCCCGTTTAACAAACTTTGAATTTAACATTAAAACTAAGGATTTTCTTATCCCAGGAATAGATTACCTTAGCCGTATTTGATACAACTTTTTGAAATTTTGGATCCTCAATTCTCTTCAACTTTGTACTTATTAGGCATGATAAATATTTTGATATGAGCGTCACTGATGAGTCTTATGTACACGAAACGCGCGTCTGGCGTACTAAATTATAATCCTGGTACCTTTGATAACTATCATGAAAGGGAAAGAGATTGTAGTAACGACGTAAGGAACATATCCGATATTATTTGCGAAACAGTTATTCCTTAACGGTCAACCAACTCGTGATGGCGTCCGTAAAATGTACGAAGGAATGATTTCAACTTCACCATTTGGAAATCTTGGATTAATAGCTTCCTTGTGAGCAGCCTCTATCAAGAAAATCATGATACCCCGTATGCAGGTGCTGCTGGAATGTTGCTACTTAGAAATGGAAAGTTCACAATTGGAAAGCTGAAATCATCTCTTTTGTCGTAAAGTTTTGTTTCAACCGACCCTCATTGTCAATTTCTAGATGTAAGTCAAGATATGAGGCCGACTTAACTGTATCTGTAGTATCCTTTATATCTAGTTCGATTGGATAGATGCGTTCCAAAAAGTCACCAAATTTTGAATTATTTAGTGAAAGGACATCATCGATATAGCGGAAAGTAGAGTTAAAGGATATCGCTAACTTCTTATTTTTCTTTCTGCATGAAGTCAGCCTCATAATAACAAAGAAACTCTTTCGTTTATTGATGTTGACTTAGGACAAGTGATTTGGAATGATTCGCAATCTCTTTGAATAAAAAAGGGGGAAGATTTTAACTATTTTTAATACTCTATCAAATGGGATGTTTCCTCACAATATTTGATTTATACTAGAGATACACATATCTTTATCCACTACTATCGTAGTTAACAGAATAATATTGATAAAATATAAAGTAGTCTAATTTATACTTAAACAAATTCAAAAGAAAATGAATACTGCATACAGCTATCAACGAAAACAACTGAATTACAGGCACTTGAGAACATGGTGGTGTCAAACATTTTATAAAGCATATAACATTATCATGATATGTATCAGATGTTTTACATCTATAAAAAGAAAACAATAAAAAAAACAATTTGAAAACAGACAGGACTCATTTGATCATCGCAGAAAGCAACTAACAAAAAGAAATGAGAAAAACACTGATCTGGAATAATACTATATATTTATATACACTTCAATAACTTATTCAATACACAAATACATCGGATTTAATTAGTCTTAGATATGAAACAGAACTCATTCAATGGTAGAAAGGTTAAATATTAAAAACCACTTAAGAGAAGCATGATTGCACAAAATCCTAAAATTCAAACATAAGAATCATAAAGGTGAATTAGTGTTCATAACCTTATATTATCACATATTTATTTATCTTCGACTTGTTAAAAAAAGAAATTACATTTATCAGTTGGAATGAGATGACTCTTGATTCTAATATAACACAGACGCTACATATTGGTTCTGGTTTCATTGTTGAAAATTATAGTCAGGCAGATCTCAAAATCGGGTACGGTTATACAGAAAACATAGATTATGCATTTTTTTTAAAAATAGGTGTTATCAATTTACAATGGCCGCCGCTAACGATCTTAAAATTCATTCAAATGTTTTTGATACAAAAAAATATATAAGACCTTGACCTTTGGACGATGATAAATAATCTCTTGAAAATGTTTTGATTCGTTTGTATAATGCCTTCTCATTTTATTTTTTAGAGTCATACCAACTAACAGAATCTCGGGCACATGAATACAAAAACACCTAATACCTAACTTATTTCAATAATCAAAGAGTGTAATAAACACTAATCAAAGAACCAGTGTGAAAATAATCAGTAAAAACTTTAATATGGAAACATTTGATCCTTTGAAACAAACTTCTGCACTAGTTTTGTTACTTCATTTGAATTTTCGTTGTCCTCGTTACATAAGTAAAAATCAAACTAACTTTTATAAAATTTTGCACAGTAGTTTCAGAGTAGATTTTGAAAATACGCTAACGACAGACGACGACGGACGACAAGCGATATCAAAAGCTCACATACCCCTTCGGGAAGATACACTTCTGCTTGAGGTGATCTACATACATGCCAAATAGAACGGAATCCCTCACCAGTTCAAATGTGTCTCATTAGACTTGATTAAAAGTAAAGTTCTATTAGGTGCAAGATATAGTTTATAACTTTAATATTAAGCTTGATTGCATTCAGTGTTCATTGATGACCTTCGCGATCGGCTATTGTCTACTCTTTGGTCGGGTTGTTGTCTCTTTGACATATTCCCCATATCCACTTACAATTTTACCATTCTCAAAATGAATAGGATTGGGTTTCAATACAAATGTTGCCTTTACAAGCGGGAATTTTGAATTTCTGATAAGATCAATACGTAGCAACACTTGTTAGTGACATTGATATGTGCATAATATACTAAGTTTAAACTCAATATACCTTCAGAACTTCACGAGGAGAAGGTTCTTGAAAATCTTATCTTCAAAGTCCCTTGGCGGTCATTTGTTTTTTACAATTGGCAACAAAGTTACAATACTTATTTAGGACCTTATAGTGAACTATCAAGTTTGATTTGATTATGAACAGTAGTTCTCAAAATCACGGGTGTCATTAGGTTTTAACGAGATAATTGATCGTGAAAGTATTTCTAACGGTTGTCAAGTATTGCGAGATGACCGTGAAAGCTCTTGTACCGGATCGTGAAAGATTTTTAATGTAAATTCTAGTTCAAAATCTGTAAAAAAAATCGCCTAATTTTCAAAACACGGAACAAATCAGAACAAAAAAACATGTCTGTCAAAATGGTTTAACTTCCTCCACTTACTGTGCAATAAGATAAAATATTGAAAACAACACGTTTAATAATGTCTTGCGTCCGAAGCGCTTTTCTTGATTTACTTTCATCAGGAACGCTCAAAGCAAAACATTTTAAATTCGAAGATGTGTAAGTACTGAAAATCGTTGAGAGCTATGTGTCAAAAATACCTAAAATAAATAGCCAAATTAATCTAAAGCCAACGTTGCCTGAGGGAGTTGAAACCTTAGTTTCATAATAATTTCAAAATTTATAACGGGAAATTTGAGTAAAGTTGTTAAATCATGTCAGTACCGAAGCACTACCTACTGAGCTGATGATACCCTCGGGGACTGATAGTCCACCAGCAGAGGTATCGACCCAGTGATTTAAAAAATTGGAAACAACAAGTTTAATAATTTCTTGCGTCTGAAGCGCTTTTCTGGATTTACCTTCATCAGGAACACTCAAAGCCAAACATTTGAAATTCAAAGATGTATAAGTACCGAAAATCGTTGAAGAGCTATGTGTCAAAAATACCTAAAATAAATAGCCAAATTAATCTAAAGCCAACTTTGCCTGAGGGAGTTGAAACCTTAGTTTCATAATAATTTCAAAATTTATAAACGGACAATTTGAGTAAAGTTTGTGAAATCATGTCATTACCGAAGCACTAACTACTGTACTGATGATACCCTCGGGGACTGATAGTCCACCAGCAGAGGTATCGACCCAGTGATGTAAAAAATTGAAAACAACACGTTTAATAATGTCTTTCGTCCGAAGCACTTTTCTGGATTTACCTTTATCAGGAACGTTCAAAGCCAAACATTTTAAATTCGAAGATGTATAAGTACCGAAAATCGTTGAAGAGCTATGTGCCAATAATACCTAAAATAAATAGCCAAATTAATCTAAAGCCAACTTTGTCTGTGGGAGTTGAAACCTTAGTTTCATTATAATTTCAAAATTAATAAACGGACAATTTGAGTAAAGTTTGTTAAATCATGTCGGTACCGAAGCACTAACTACTGAGCTGATGATACCCTCGGGGACTGATAGTCCACCAGCAGAGGTATTGACTCAGTGATTTAAAAAATTTAAAACAACACGTTCAATAATGTCTTGCGTCCGAAGCACTTTTCTGGATTCACCTTCATCAGGTACGTTCAGAGCCAAACATTTGAAATTCGAAGATGCATAAGTACTGAAAATCGTTGAAGAGCGATGTGTCAAAAATACCTAAAATAAATAGCCAAATTAATCTAAAGCCAACAAGAATATATGCAATACTCTATGAAAACACACACAAGGCGTTTTTATAGAATTAATTTTACAAACCACGCTATTTGTACCTACAATGCTCATATTTCGATATAGCATGATATGTTTGAAATTTAATCTTTGGTGTATCTGATTGACAGTAAAATAAAAGTATGCTCTTCCCTTAAAAGCAGTAATTTGTTTGTGAAATTCTTGAATTTTGTTGAATTTTCATCAAACTTGATCGTGAAAGATAATGCGTGACAAGATTTATACTAGTAATCCAAAATCAATGTATCTATTACCTTTTGATATACCTGCAACTGGTTAAACTTTGTAATTGTTTGGTGTACTAAATTATAATCCTGGTACCTGTGATAACTATTTGCATCACTGGGTCGATGCCACTGCTGGTTGACGTTTCGTCCCCGAGGGTATCACCAGCCCAGTAGTCAACATTTCGGTGTTGACTTGAATATCAATGATGTGGTCATTTTTATAAATTTCCTGTTTACAAAACTTTGAATTTTTCGAAAAACTAAGGATTTTCTTATTCCAGACATAGATTAACTGAACAGCTGATGTATTATTACATGTATTACGAGCATCACTGAAGAGACATGTATTGTCGAAATGCGTATCTTGTATCTTAAACAACATCTACACACTACATTTGACATTTTCACAGTTTGGTTACTGTAAACCGGCAAATTTTCGCGCCGTCTTTATTTCGCGATTTACTTACACGATCCTAATTCGCTCCGTGTTGAATTCGCGATTTCCTAGTAGCCTAGAAAATATTTTCATAAATGATTTGAAAAGTGAACAGCTTTACATATATCTTAAATCAAATGATAAAATCAATCAGAAATCGTTTCGGTTCATTAATGTTAAAGTAGATTAAAAGTTTGGCATGTTTCAATGCTCGTAAAATCACATACACAATAATAGAAAAGTAAACCTACATTTAATTAGGAATAAATTAAAATAAAAAGCTGTCGGGATTAATGCTTATTAATCGATCTTTTGATCTGATCGATCTTTGTAGTAGATTCAAAGAGGTGATACCTTTATTACTGATTGACAGGTGTCATTAACATAATTTTAATGAGTGTTGTTTACATAACAATATCCGTAATGTTCGCTTCAGTGAAATAACTGATATGAGTTAAAGACATGACTTTTAACATTGCTGTTCATTAAGAGATACAGTTATCATTTAAATTATATATTTGTCGTCTTTGACATCAGTGTTATACAGTAGTCCTATAGATATTCTATTCATATACATAGATATAAGAAGATGCGTGACAATGAGGCAACTCGACATCCAAGTCACAATTTGTAAAAGTAAATGTAATTAGAAGAGTTTTTCCTTGATATTTTCGCGGTCGTTTTACTTTCATGTTTCACTTCTTACAGCGAAAATAGCGAAATTAAAACTACCGCGAAAATTTCCCTGTTTACAGTACATATTTCACATTTTAGTACAACTTCACATTTGAAAACTACTTCTTCATAGCAACTTTTAAATCTTTTAAAGAGCTGTAAACTTTTACATTTTTTTTTAAATGATATCAAATTAAGATAAAATTTCAGCAAAACAAAAACAATACTGAAACAGATAAGGCAAAGTTACTATTTATGTTTTGTCTATTTGATTGGAAAACTCTTGAAATGAGCTGTAATTTATTTGTCCTTTTTTTTTTAGTAACTTTGTATGATAAAACTATTGTACAATCATTGTCATGGTTTTGTGATTTCTATACATTTGAATTATTCTTTACTTTTTTTAGTTCCAATATTTCCACTAGTTTTGTCATGTAAAGCTTCAGTAGGTGTTGGAGGTGAGCTGTCATTTGCATTCACTATTCTCCTATGTATGTGGTTTTCTAACAAATCTATCTATTGGGGGTTTGTACTTTGTCTACATTATCACTATTTCAATTATTATTTGTTTTTGGTGCTACTGTCTTGCTAGTAGATGCTTTGCTGTTATTGTTCTTTTTTCAGATTGCTTTTTAGCAGGTGGTATTGTAGGAACTTCTAATTCAGTATGATCTACATTGTCATCCTGATCTGTGTTGTCAACAGATGCAAATTAAATTAATGTTGTCATGCTTATGTTGCTGTCTAGCTTCATCATGATCATGTTCATCAACAGTCTGAAAATGTTTTGGGCTATCAATTTTTTTTAATTCAACACTTTACCTCGAAAGTTAAAAACATCAATTTAAAACGTGTCTAAATCAGTTTGAAAAATTCAGCTCTGAGAATCTGTCGAGTACAATTTAGACAGACCACCACTATTTACTCAATAATATGGGTATACAACGTTTAAACTAAAATGTTAACCATTAACCAAAAACTTATAGCAAAAACAGCATCTTTCATGAGCAATTTGAGATTAAACGAAAAGCAACATTTTGTGCAACAGTACTTTCTTAAGTGCTATGTATCTTTATATCCAACGTAGCAGATGAATTGATTTCCAATGAGATAACTTCAGACTAAAGAATACCAGAGCGCAAATGCTGAAATGTCTCGTCTGCTTTCCTTAAGTATATTTGTTGAACGTCTGTAGTACTAAGGGTTTTATTAGAAGTGTCAAATACGCTTACAATTGTCAATGGTTCATAAAAAGAGGTCAGGGTAAGATAAACCTTGCCATACTGATCTCTACAAACATCCCGTACACCAAATATATGTGTTCCGATCCTTACAGTACCTTAGAAACTGACAAATGTAAAAGTTATGTTTGGCCAATTAATTAACCTAATGCTCTCATTTCCAACATAACTTGGCAAATATATCTTTTGTGAATCTTATAGTAAACAGGAGTATACTGGCATTTAACTTCTAGGACAAATGTGATATTTTCTGAATGTTTCTGTGATGCTCGTATACTTCTGTCGAAGGAAACATTAATGATATCACGACTGTCATTTTTCCATACCTTGTTCGTAGTAACTTTAATTTGGAAAATATGCTGGTTAAACTTGGGAACGAAGGGTAGCTAGCTCATTTATTTCATTTTCAGTTCTATGTTTTATTGCTTGTTTCTGTATATCATTTGGTTCGGGTTGTCTTTGCCCGACCTATTGCCTCCTGAAAAAGCCTTATTGGTTTTTTTTAATCCATCAAGACCAAGTGCTTGGTGCGGTTTACTTCCTGTCACCTTAAATGAGCCTCTGATTTCTTCCCATTTCTTTGTTTTTTGTTTTATAAGGTGTGTAAGGGTCTCTTCGTCTTCAATTAAAATGTGATCTTTGAAAGCGAAAAACAATGGTGATGCAGACAAATCAACTTTATTGCAAATGTTCATTATATATTCGTTAGATTCATTAAACTGTGAAATTGAATTAAGGATACAATTGTGTGCTTTAAGTGTATCTGCAATTACAGCCTTTGTCATTAATATATTTGTTTTTATCGCATCAATAAAAGAGGAACAATAGATACCAGAGGGATCGTCAAACTCATTAATCGAAAATAAACTGACAACGCCTGGGTAGAAATGAAAAAGACGTACAGGCAAACAATAGAACACATGACACAACATAGAAAACTAAAGAATAAGCCAACACGAACCCCTCCAAAAATAAGGGGTAGTCTCGTGTGCTCCGGAAGGATAAGCATATCCTGCTCCACATGTGGCACCCGTCGTGTTGCTTATGTTATAACAAATCTGGTTAATAGTATAATTCTCTAGGTCAAATTCATGAAAGGGACGATGATTGTAGTTACGACGTAAGGAACATATCCGATATCATATGTGAAACGGTTATTTTATAACGGTCAATCCACTCGTGATGGCGTCCGTAAAATTAACGAAGGGATGATTTTACCTTCACCATTTTAGCCGCTTGGTTTAATAGCTTCCTTGTGAGCAGCAACCCTCTATCAGGAAAATCATGAAATGCAAGCACGGGAATATCGCAGGAGTAGTTTTTGATAGTTTCCTTTTGAACTTTCAAAATAAATTTATCGAGTTCGTAAGTTTGTTTGCAAATAAATGGTGCATGTCTTTAATCGTAAGACTGATATTGAAAGATACATTTCTTAAGCTTGTAATACATTCATTCTCTTCTAGTTGGCTTAGAACTGAGTCGTCGAAATGTTTTTATACGATCATATTAATCAATTATCTGTTTGAACATGGTTTGAAATTGTTCCTTACATTTTCTGAAAATATTATTACTTTGAAATGCTTAAATTTATTGAGGATCTTAGCCAATATAGTTTTTTGTCAATACCAATAACAAATGTTAATTATCATATAATTAAAGAATAATTTAAACTTCTTCGTAGCATCAAATCTTTCACGATCCTTTTTCACGATCTTCAAAAAGCGGTACGTGATCTTAAACCATCAGAAAAATCAATTTTGTGTAAATATTTCTTTTTTTTACCAAGTTCCAGATTATGTTTATACAAAATAACTCTGAGCACCATTTGATTCATTCAAATGGAATGCCCTCATTCGGATAAAAGTAGTTTATGTTATTCGAACTTGTGAAAAAATTGTGTTTGTTTGACATTTTTTATGTCATTGAAATGTCGAGAAGCAATCTGCCTTTTGTTCTTTTGTAAAAACTATGTTCTTTTGAAACTGGATTTTCTCAGATACTAATCATAATGTTGAACCATTTTGACAGACAGTTTTTTTTGGTAAATTTGTCTGTGTAATTAATTAAATAAGATTATTTATTGACCTTTCATGTGTCTTCTCGATTACATGTCTTTCACGATCCGGTACCAGAGCATTCACGATCGTCTCGCAATACTTGTCCACCGTTAGATATTCTTTCACGAGCATTTCTCTCGTTAAACCGAATGACACCCGGAAAAATGAAGATACAAATATTGTTTCCCATAGAGTTTCAATACAATCTTTTACCTAATATATCGAACATTTTGAATTTCCGATCGGATCAAAAAGAAACAACGCTAAGATTGTCGTAATTTTGACATAACGAGGTCGTAATAACGACATAACGATGACGTTATAACGACATACGGATGTTGTTTTCACGACATAATGATATCGTAATTACAACATACTATGTCATAATTCGCTGTTTCAGATTATTATGCATTCTGGGTAATATTTCAGTGGCTAACAAAACGTTGCATTGGGTTAAAAATGTCATATAAAATGGAAATACAACCAATGACGTGACGTTTTTCATTTTGGGATACGAAAATTGAAATAACGCATAGTCCTTTAGAATCTTAAACGGTCAATTGCGACATACATTTTTTATTCGAATAACCCTCATCGGCTTCCGTTACAGACAACGTATCATTGAAACTTAAAAAAACTTTACTCATAAAATGTCTTGGTATCTTTGGTAAGTAGTTTCTGCACATTTGCTCATATTCTACTGTTGCAATTCAGTTCAACATTAATCTGTAAAATCCGAATAGAACAGAATGTACATGTCCTTATGATTACACCAAGTCATCGTTATTCAAAATAAAACAAATACAAAACAAGTTTAATTATTCTAAGGTTAACTTGATAAAAATAAAATTAGTTTCCAGTTGAGCGTAAGGACTGAGAGCTATCTTCCTTATCATTTGAGGTCAAGTGTGTCCCACTTTTAATCTATAACTTTCCGTCTCTATTGAATAGAAACAAAGAGGATGAGTTCCTAATATTTATTCATACCTCCTTCAAGCAGGATGTTTTTCACGCAATTTTATATGTATACTTAAGATACGTAGATATATCTAATAAACAAGTCTAAAAGGGTACACCGACATCAAAATAGAAAAAGTAAAATCATGAAAAATATTTAATATTTCGGATGACTAATATCCTTCATCAATTAGATATCAAATGATACTTATCAACTAAAATACTGATCTTTAACATCTAACAAATTATCACGAATCAATAAGCTGGTAAATTGTTCAATATTAATGTTTGGGAGGAGGAAAAAATTTCTTAAAACTGAGAGAGTCCTGCACTGAAGCCTGAGAAACAAGTGATGGAAGGGATTCATTATGTTGTTTTTTTTAATGCCTTCTGGGGAAACTGTCCTTAACTTTTTTTTTTATCCCGAGCAAGTCTGTCGACCCTTAACCAACCCTCGTTTTGGTTTATACGACTTATGGGGAGGTAGGTTTGCAGTTGTAGTCTCTTCGATGACCATATATGCGTTTGGTGGATAACTGTTCTATCTCACTAAAGTCCTGCATTCCACATCGACACTGAAGAGGGTGTACAACATTCTGGGTTTTGCATTACATTGCAAAATGTACTGTACAAGTAAATGTTTGAGTATTCAGTATGTGTTGGCTAATCAGACATCGTCTGTCACCACTCAACTTGCATCATCATGCAGTTGAGGTGTTTTTATTAAAGGAAATATCAACGATCTTCGGTAGGAAGACTGACAATCCTCAGTCAATAAAGATTAAGTAGAAATATTAAGCGATTTTTGTATCAGCATAAAATTGTAGGTGATAAAAAAAAGCATTTTATTTATTTTTGTATATTTTTTTTTTGAATCTATTCACAATAGAGGATGAATTAGTAAGTGAAACACGCCAAATACATTTTCAACTTTTGAAAAAAAGCTAAGTCTTTGCAAATGTCTATTGTCCTTGCTACGGCCAGACTAAATTGATTGGCTGTGGACAACCAACGAGGCCTTCTGCTCCCTGTTCAATTTGCAAAACACCTTTTTAGCATCCTTCTTCGTTTCTTCACAGTCTTTAATTGATATGTTTGTAACACCAAGAGCACTGTCCAAAATTGAAATTTTGTTCCAGACTGCAGAGCTTGAATTGGTTACTCCATCCCTAAATTTGTCATTCAAGATTTTGTATACGTTTTCAACTTGGTCTTGTATAACATTCTATTCTTCTTGAGTAAAGTTAAATTTTCGGTCCCTTTGTTTTTTAGAAGACATGTCAGCCATGTTGGAATGATAATTAACAAATACATGCATTATAGGTAACAAAATCAGCCTCTAAACTTTAGTTAAATATTTATAGAGTGGATAAAATAATTAATGTCGAACAACACCATTTTAACCATTCGTTAAGAAACGACACGTAAGAGTTTTTAACGAGGTCAGAACAATTTAAACAACCGGCCCAAGTCAGATATTTAAAGGCTTCATCCGGTTTATCGAAAACCCAGGCTGTTGATCTATATTTGCTTGTAGACATGGTAGAAGTGAAGTTCGTTGATCAAGCAAGCAGGCTAATTGAGAGTTATTTGTAAAAACGTGATTACAATTATGAATTTTACCTTGTTCATAATGTTATTAGTATTAAGTTTATTTGTTTAATTGAGTTTTCGATGTCCTTGTAACTGTCAGATTAACATTGAAGTATTGAAAAACCTTGCTAATAAGAATGACTTTGTTTATTTAACGTATAGTTTCTGTGAATTGCATTTGCTAATATCCCACTCTTATAATTAAGTATAGTACATATCCAATGTAATTAGTGCAAATACGTTATAATCAGTCTAGTAAAAGATGATTTTGAACAATTCTTTAATTTATGCATCGTCATCATGAAAATTTATGTGTTTATTACAATATAACAGTACGTTTAAAAATTTATTGAAAACAGTACCAATATTATAAGTGAGTATAACTCTTGCTTCCTATATAACATAGAATGATCTTTTTTTATCAAAAGATACTTGCAAGGGTCACGCATCGATGTGTCAAAATTATTCGTTGGTACTGAATACAGTATGCAAACCAAAATACTTGTCATAGAGCTTACATTCTATCAAAACATATATAAATTGTTAATTGCGAATATATTTTGAAATAATTAAAGATGTCAATCAATAAACTTTGACAACGTATGAACATTTGCTTTGTTTGCATCAGTCTCTTTGTCTCTCATAAAAATAAGTTTATAATGGAAAAATCATAGGTGTCCCTTGTCAAATCAACATAAAAATATGTCAGTGCAGTATGGAACCCGTACTAATAAATGACATAGATAGATTGGAAATAATTGGAAATAATTCAAAGAATGGCAGCAAGGTATGTTACTAACAGATATCACACTTCAACTGCTAGTAAATAGTTATCAAAGTTACCAGGATTATAATTTAGTACGCCAGACGCGCGTTTCGTCTACATAAGACTCCTCAGTGACGCTCAAATCAAAAATATTTATAAACCCAAACAAGTACATAGATGAAGAGCATTGGGGATCCAAAATTCCAAAAAGTTGTGCCAAATACGGCTAAGGTAATCTATGCCTGGGATAAGAAAATCCTTAGTTTTTCAAAAAGCAAGTTTTGTATACAGGAAATTTATAAAAATTACCACATTATTGATATTCATGTCAATACCGAAGTGTTGATTACTGGGCTGGTGATACCCTCGGGGACGAAACGTCCACCAGCAGTGGCATCGACCCAGTGGTGTAACATGTTTGAACATCTAGAATGAACTGCCCTACAAGTGAAAAAGAAAACAGAGCCGACTGTTAATGATGTATAAGCTTAAAAAAAACTATTCTAAGTTCGATACATCAAATAAGCTGTTAACAAAATGAACTTCCTTCAAGAAATAGCAACGCAAAATCATTCAGAATACCATCATGCAAGACAGCAGTTTGGAAGGAGTCGTTTTATACTATCCTAGAATAATCACCTTGCCCAACAATAAGGTATCTGCCCCGAGTCCTGCATCTTTCAAGGCCCAGCTTCGTCAGTAAATTAAATGACATGTTTTTATTTGTACCTGTATATAAATGTTACCCAGTTTTTGTTTTTTGTTATTAAATTTAAAATTATTTTCATGCGCGCAATCTAAAACATGTGGTAGGAAGACGAAGAACTGACAAATCTTGACACAGACAGTAACCATGACAATTAAACGAATTCAGTATGTTTACATCCAAATTGACGAATGATTGTCACGTGTTCATTTTCTTTCGTATAATACTTCCTTATATGTATTATAAATTAATAGGACCATCACAAGTAGAAGTCATTAACTAGTTTAATGTTAAGTGTAGTATAAAATTCGTAAATAAATAAAAATGGCTGAAATACAAATGGGCTATTTAAAAAAAAATGATGCCTTTCCTTTAAACCTTTGTCAGTCTCTTGTATGATACTATATCTGTAATGTTTTTAGGTCAGATAATGTATTATGATTAGTTGGTCCTAACTACCAAAGATAATAGCAGTATGTGCTCTGTTTAAAAAATATTGTCCAGAATTGTACCTCAAAATGTCAGGAGTGTAACGCTTTTAGTGTGACATTTAGAAGAAAGCATGTGCATTCATTGATGATATAGAATAAATAAGGGCAGATACAATACCAAACAAGATCTTTTATCCAACTATTATATCTTGACTATGATTTCTTGTTCAATTCTTCCATATATTTACATTTTTATGAGCCTCATAAGGTAAATCAAATAAGTTTGTGTAAAAAAAAAAATGTTAGTAAAAGTCAATATGCTGCCAGAAAATGTCTTTGTAGGTGAAATAACATGTTTCTGTACATCTTGCACGGTTTATTTTTTTTGTTTAGTATCATAGCTTGGCACAGGTGTATCCAGTTGACCCTGAAGTTCTACTACTGGAATATTATGGTTACAATAAGAGGACTACCCAGGTCTGTCAGGAGTGTAACAACTGGGTTAAGATGTATTTTTTTTAGAAACAATGTTGTTATAGTTGTTGTTTTTTCTTGAATTTCAGTGAACATTACCTGTTACAGTTTATCAGTAACAAACATGCCATTATTATGGCCTTCATTGCTTTTGTATGCTCAATACTTCAATGTCAGGAGTGTAACACAAAAAAATGCCTTATTTCAATCTTATTAGCAAAGGTAAGTTATTGGAAGAAAAACAAGCTGACAATTATTATAAAATGACATTACTACACCTCAGCTTAACACAGAATACAAGTCTACATCATTACTTTTGAAATTTTTGAACTAAAATTGCAATTGAACTAGCTTGTTTAAATGTGTTACAGTCCTGACATACAAGTATTGAGCATAAACAAGCAATAAAGGCCATAATAATGGCATGTTTGTTACTGAAAATATGCAACAGATGGTGTTCACACTCAAATTCCAGAAAAGAAAACCAATAATAACAACATTGTTTCTATAAAAAATAACATGAATGTTACACTTAAACATTTTAAAGCGTTACACTCCTGACATTTTTGGGTACATTTTTGGACAATTTTTAATATACAGAGCACATACTGCTACCATCTTTGGTAGTACGAACAAACTTATCATAATACATTATCTGACATAAAAACAGCATATATATAGTATCAAACAAGAGACTGAACAAGGTTTAAAGGAAAGCCATCTTTTTTTTTAAATAGACAATTAGCAAAATTTGTAAATATGTAAGAAGTATATAATTTTTTTTAACCTGTTCTTAATTTGCACTAAAATAATATGTGAAATATAAAGACTCTACATGATTTCTGGTCAGTTTCAGGTTAAAATATGGTAGCAATAAATTATGGTCAGGAGTGTAACATTTGTTACACTCCTGACAAGTTTCTGATGTAGCTTATTTATAACAAAATTCAACATGATTCTTTATTAAAATAATTGTAACATCTTTACAATGTAATGAGAAAGCCGATCTGTCTTGTAAAAGTGATTTTTCTGCACACTATTCACCAAAGATTCTTAAAAATTAAAGTGTAATTCTCATTAAACATGTTAAAAGTTTGCTCTTTGCTCAGAAATTAAAAAAATATGTAATCAAATATCTAATAAATTTATTTATTTGTGAGATTGTAAATTTAAAATAGATATCATTACTGATTTTCTAAACATTCCATTAAAAAACAGTCTTACAGTTACTGGAAAAATATGTCAGGAGTGTAACAAAAGGATAAAAAACACATGTTTGTATTTTTTAAATCAGAAAACTTAGAATTGACTGAAGCAATTGTTGTAAAATTTTCAGAGGATGTAATTAGATCATATATGATTGCTTTCTTATACTTTTTATATAAAATTAAAGCTTTTGCAAAGAGATATAAAAACTTTTGAAATAATATATTAAAGAATACACTAAAAATTGGTGAAATTTACATATTTAAAAAAAAAAACTGTTTATAAGTAAAAAAAAATTGCAGGAAAATCATTTAGTACCTTTATTGCAACAAACAAAAAAATTACATTGATATTTATATTCTTATTTATGTTTGTTAGTTGATATTATTATTTTGTTGTTTCCTTTGAAAAGTGGATGAATTCTTATGAGTAAAATGTTGTTAAAATTTTTGTTTTTATTATTTTGCATTAACTCTTGGTAATTTTGTAAACTTGAATGTCTCTGGATTATAGAAAAATGATAGAAAACAGATTAGCAATGACTTAATTTTTTACCATGTTTGTCACACTTTGGCATCATTTTTTTTGAAATAGCCCAAATGCAGGTTTACGAAGAAATCAAAAGAGAAGATGATGACCATAGATACGACGACTTGAAGATGGAGGAGAAGAAAATAAAAAATGACCATGTGGTAGTTCTGTTGTGGAAAAAATGGATAAAAACTAATTGCCTTGCACTAACCATAAATATGTTGACAACTGGAATTATACTGACAGTTATCTATTTTATTGTAATAGGTAGGACAGACATAAATAGGATTTTGTTTCTCGTGCACGTTTCTCTATGATTTTGCAGCATGGACAATAGCTTAAACACTGAATCGCTAATTTCAATCGAAATTTGTAGTCTGAACTCAAACAACATCTTCTCAAACATGACTTAAATATGTGTGTCATCTTATAACAAATAATCGAGAAAGAAACAATATTTTTTTTATGATATCTTAATTAATTTTAAGGTATCACCATTAATTTTACCTTTGAAAGAAAATCTAAGTTATAGTTGTCGCGGCTTGAAATTTAAAGTTTTTATTTTCTAATTTAGCTCCGCTACGACAGAAATTAGCGGATATTGATATGAGATTGACAGCAATTGAAAAGCAAAATAGGACGAAACTGCGGGAGAGTGAAAACGGGGAGAGTACTGACCTAGGTATATTATGAATCAACACAATGAACAATTACATATAATGTCTTTGTTTCTTATGTCTATCTTATCGAACTCTGTTTTCATATTTAGGAGGAAAGATCGGCAAACCTCTCAAATTGATTATTCCTATTCCCACATAAAGGTGAAGTATGAATTAAAACGTATGATTGTTCATTTGTGAGTTTTTGAGTGTCGGAATAGGTAAAAGTGTATTTTATACATACCTCTACTTATTGATTGATTGATTGTTGGTTGCTTTACCTCCACTTATCTGGTCCTTTTCTCCCCCGTTAATACATTTACACCATACACACTGCGTTTGTCTTTATATCCCATGTGTGTGGGGGTCATTTCATCAATTGATCTAAAAGAATTAAAAAGATTGAATTTAGAAAAATAAAATGCTTTGCTGAGCGCAGCCTGATACGATCGCAGAGGTCAAACTCTGAACACTCGGAAATTCTAGATTTATTTGAATTTCGTAAAACATAAAACTTTTACAAATCTATATATGCAAGGCTGTAAACCAAACTGAATATGCAATATCCCCATCATTGTTTTATTTATTTCTTTAATTGTATGTGATTGTATTTTGTAATTAACCTCTAGTTTCACATGTCAATGTGACGGAGTGTTTTTGAAATAAAACATATTGTGTTGTATTGTATTGTATGAGTGTAAGGGTTCATTGGTATCCTTTGGTGGTGAATGTTTATTGGTCTATTTATATAATTAATTAATGTATATGTGTTTTTCCCGGTTATGTCTTGTTGGTTAGATGACTTAGTCATGTATTTGAGACAGTCTTATACGTTCATAGTTTATATGCTCCAACTGGTTTTAATACAGACTTGTACAAGGAAATGAAATTTCTGAAAAACAATAGATAAAGTATTACCTTACGTCGAAAACTGGTTTAACAATTGTATGAAGATAAATGACTAGGCTCATTCCTTCACAAGTTCTACTTGAAGAAGACATGTTATGATCAAAGATTGATTGATTAGTTACTGAACGTCAAGTATCTTCAATAGGAGAAGAAATCAGCAATAAAAACAAAAGTATGTCCGACCATTTCTTTTGTAATTTATCTAAATGAAAATAAGTTTTTTATTCCCCTCGTTTAGAGAAAAGTAATTAATCTTTAATACGTGTTCATATCAACTTTATATCATATTTACACGTACATTCATGATATTTACACATTTGTATTTGTGCATTTTAGTTCAATACCTTAAAAAAGATGATTTAATTTATTCCAGATACTCATACAACGTGTTACAATGGTGGAATCTCTAAAAAAAACTAATAATGAATGCATATGCGTCTGTACAAAGGGATTCCTCGGTAAACAATGTGAATATTCAGGTAAGATATTAAATTTATAAACAAAATTAATTCGGTGGGCCCAAAGCTCAAGTCTGGGTTTACTTTTTATTTGTGTACTAATTCTACTGGATCAGGAACGTTAAGACCACAAAAAGGATTATTGTATCCCTATATCTATATATACTCTAGTTGTCAGAATTATTTTCAACGCAGGACACATTAACATATATGAAGTCTTCAAGTACTTGAGTTTGAATACGTCGGAAGAAAAATTATTATTTAACAAGTTATGAATACGCATTTTTAACGTGGTTGTAAGACTTAAAATTGACTTGTTAAATTATTAAGAGAATTACATAAATAACTAGCGGCTTTTCGACAGGTTTAGGTATCAATTCTTGTGTTATAATAATTACCGTTAAGTAAGGAGTTATGTCGTTTATGAATAGTTTGGTTCTCTGAATTGTTAGTCCTTGTCCGTTATTCTGTCTTTCTGTCATTCCGTCACTCCGTGATTCCACAACAAACCATAATACGGAGTTTTTCTAAACGCCTACAGATCAAGTTTAAGTTTCGTTCCGCTCCGCTATTTCTTGCCAAAATTACGGGTTTTAGACTTTGCTAAAATGTTGAAAATCACAGTTATACGGACTTTTTTTTTGAATGCTTTCAGATATTGTGATGATTTTTAGGATGTGAGTTAACCAAGATGAGTTACAGATCAGGTTTAAGTTTCGCTCTGCTCGGCTAATTTATGCTGTAATTTAGGGCTTTGGACTTAATTTTTTTTGAAAATAACAGTTATACGAACCTTTTTTTCTAAATGCTTTCAGATATTGGGTTGATTTTTTGATATTTGGTATGTATGCTAACCATGATGAGTTACAGATCAAGTTAAAGTTTCGTTCCGCTACGCTAATTTTTACCAATATTAAAGGTTTCCAACTTTGAAAATTGTTTAAAATCTTAGTTATACGGACTTTTTTTACGCCTCCAGATTTTGAGCTGATTTTTTTAAATGTGAGACTACCTTCATGTTTGTGTCCACATGTGTAATTGAAATTGCAGATTTTTCAACTTTTTGAGACGGGGTCATATATGTCGCTTTGACACATCTATTCTTAATGTATAGTACTGTCGTTTATACACCGTGGTTAGGAGTTTAATTTGCTAGATTTACAAACGGTTTGTTTAAATACAACATGATAATGAAGGCATTAGTTGTAACATTGTAGAATAGATAATTCGGTTATCCAGGGAGTTTATATGTTGTAAACATGGCTGAAGTTATCATATATAAATTAGTAGGTTTACAAATGGACTTTTCGATCATTGAGATTAAATAAAACAAATCCAAAAAGTTTAGTTAATTTGCAGTCATATAGAAAACAAATTTGAATTTATAGAAGGAGGGCTACACTATTTAGGGATATAAGTTGGAGTCCCAAATTTTATTGTGAATTTCAAGATTTTTAGGTAGGTTCAAAGTATGTTATTTACATTTAAAACACTTATGTGTGATTCTTTATTAGCCAAAAAGATAATATATTCATTATGCAGAGATAATAAAGAAATTAACATCCTTGAAATTTTTGAAAAGGTTCTAAACCGGTGTTCTCATGTAACGTTTTTATTTATAGTCGTTTGATAAGTTCTGAATGCATAACATAATGGAGTTTATCCTTTCAGATTAAGTACCCAGCTCAGGGTTATCTGGCTTTACCTTAAAGCATACACATGAACGTAATCCACTGAGTTTGCCTTTAAGTTCATGGGCTCGGGAAAATGAAATTCCCGGTGGTTATTTTTAGCAATTTTTCTAGTTGATCATTATGTACGGTAAATAAGTCGCAAAAACAGAACATAACTAGAAAAACTATATAAAAGAGGGATGAAAGATACCAGAGGGACATTCAAACTGTAAGATCAAAGACAAAGTGACAACGCCATTGCTACAAAAGAAAAAACAAACAAACAGACAGACAAACAAACAAACATTAGTAAACAAAAAGACAACGAAGAAAAAATAAGACTGAGCAACACAAACCCCAACAACAATGAGGGGTGATCTCAGGATAAAAATCGGAACAATGAACAACAGCATTTTGGAAGATTGAAAACGACGTTCTGTATTGTAACGGTTTAGGTTGTTATGGGTTCGTGTTGTTTATTCTTTAGTTTTCTATATTGTGTCATGTGTACTATTGTTTGTCTGTTTGTCCTTTTTATTTTTAGCCATGGTGTTGTCAGTTTATTTTTGATTTATGAGATTGACTGTCCCTCTGGTATCTTTCGTCCCTCTTTTATACCCTCTTGAGGTTTAGAACTAGGATGCAATTAGTTTGATGACGGTTCACAAAACGACAAGAGATTTTGTTTTAATTTAAAAGGTCATGTATTTCTTCTGCACAAATTGTTTACAGATAAAGGTAACAGTAGTATACAGATGTTCAAAACTCAAAAATCGATAGAAACAAAGAAATCCGGGTCACAAACCAGAACCGAGGGAAACGCATTAAATATAAAAGGAAAATGACGATACAACATTAAAATGTAACACACACAGAAACGAACCAAGCATTAAACAAAATCTGATTAGAATACCAAATATAACTTCGAAACTGGATATAATGAATTGGGGATAGAAAAGTACCATGACACGTCTTATAATAATTTGAATTCACACTCAAATATAAGAGGAAACAAACGACACAAAGGAAACACAACGTTAAAATGTAACACACACAGAAACGAACTATAATGTAACACTTGCCATATGCCTGACGTGGTACAGGACATTTTTTAAAAGAAAACAATGGTGAGTTGAACCTGGTTTTGTAGCATGTCAAACCTCCCGCTTTAATGTCCATGTTATATACAACATTTAAATGACAACACAACATTACAGGACTACAATACAAATAAATAGGAGAACATATTTGACAAAGAAACACACGAATATGAGCTAACAAAAGGCACCAAGTTTAAATTTTAATACGTCAGAAGTGCGTTTTATTGCAAAAATAGGGTAAAGATGTCACATATTTTCCCAGAAATTTGGCCAAAAATAAAATTTCAATCCCCTAGAGGATATCTTTTCTGAAATTGTTTACATATATCTATCACGAATTAAAATTAAAAGCATTTGTCTCTCGTCCATTTTTGTTTTATAAAACTGCGTCAAAAAGCATATGAAAAAAAGTGTTTTTAAATATTCGACCGTACGGTGACATATACTAGTTAATTTCTATGTCATATGGTGTCTTGTTGAAAGTTGTCTCATTGGCAATTATACCACATCTTCTTATTTTTATACCACAATTTCTGGACAGGCGGAAAATACGGACAGTCAATCAAAAAAAGCCCATTAAATTAAACAAGTAAAATATAATATTGATGTTCTTAAAAACTAACTCTGACGGTTAATGGAGTCATCAGCTGTCTTAGAATTAATTTTGATGCACACTTGCTTTCATATTTGACATATCCTTTGGACCAAAATGCAGGATCTACTTTCCTTCCGAAACACCGGAGATCATCCCTGTTTTATTGGGTTTCGTGTTGCTAAGTTTTTAGTTTTCTATGTTGTGTAATGTGTACTGCTGTTTGTATTCTCATCCGCTCCGTTTTTCGTTTTGGCTGTGTCGGTTTGTTTTTTGACCTTTTAGTTTGATTGTTCTTTTGATATCTTTAGTCTCTCTTTTAAAACTTTATCCCTCCTTGCAAAAGTACCAACGCGTACTGTTCATGGAAGGGTTTGTGTACAGTTAGAAATAAATAGTGACAATACATTTTTGAAGAAGCAAAGTTCATCAGAGCTGCACACATTTTTATAGAATCATGTAGCAGTCATGAATACTCGTATATGGCCGAGTAGAGATCGAAAAGTGGTCGAATGTGTTCGCATAGAAAAAAGAAGTCGCTGTGATCATGAAGCAATCCATTAAAAATCGAAATGATCGAGTAATGATCGATCAACTATTTGTATTCCGACCAAACTTGATCTCTACATGATCCTTTCCCGATCAAATCGACCGCTACTCGACAAATTCTTGAGTGACTGGCTTCTTGATCATTACTCGAATGTTTTTAACATGTCAAAAACTCTCGGGTAGAATGTCAGATCGATGAAAACCAAGGAAGATCACCCCGAATATTCTTGTCAATTGAGTCAGACCAGTCTACCGATCGCTTAATTTGTCTTGATCGAAATTGATCGAGTTGGTCTAATCGGCAATGTGAACCTAGCTTTAAAGGTTTTGAACATGTTTTGTATGTTTTCATTTTCTCGAAATGAAAAAGCACATCAATTCCGTAGGAATGAGCGGTCTTTAATTCTTGACACACGAAACTTGTGCAATGAGTTATACTTCATTTTTCAAGAAATAAAATACTTCATACGAACTAGTCGTTGTTGTATGAGATGTTGTCATACCTTATCTATGTAGCTATTTCAGAATACATAACGTAATACATGGTAATTATTATTTTTTTGGATATTTGGTTATACACGCAACTTAATTGCTATTTGAAACCATGCTTTTGTTATTTTGTTAGTAAAACAAAGTCATTTAATTAACAAAAATATGTTTTTTGGCTGAGAGTCACTCGCCTGCTAGCTAGTATATTTATAGCTGCCATTGTTAAACTTTGATTATTTCATTATATTTTGGATTGGTTCCTACTCTCTCATTCTAATGGGTATTCGATTCCTTTGTGTCCTTTTTTCTAATCACTATATAATGACATATGTTTAATGAAAATCATATGCATTATAAAAGTCTTGTCGCCCCAATTTCGTTGAATAAAGAATTCATATTTGATTTCCATTTATTACAAATTTACTTCTGTTAATGTCCCCATGCCAAAGACAAATCGTGTAATATAAAACTGTCCTGCCTGCACTTTCACAATGTTTAACTTTCCCAAATGGTATTGAAATGTGTATTCATTCGAGATATGTTTGTAAAGTTTTCTTCCACGGGACAATATACAATCATCAATCAATCATAGGAAGTGTCTAGTGTTACATTGTATAAAATGTCCTTGTAGAAAATCATGCACTAAACAACACATCAAAATAAGGTTATATGTTGATCCCGACACCATTGATATGTGCCTGTTCGGGTTGCAGTCTGCCATAATATTTGTATCTGATGTGCTTTTATAAAATTCACGTTGATAGCTATCAAATTTAGAATGGAAATGAGGACTGTAAAAAGGAGACAACAACTCGACCAAAGAGCAGACAACAGCCGATATATAGTATTATCCAATAAATGTCATATGAGTATTACTCATTGTCACCAGTTCTTGTTCAAATCCTTTCCGTTGTTGAATGGTAGACAATGTACATCAAACCCCAGTTATTGGAAGTATATTTGATTTATTTTATTATTTAATTCAAAAGATACTTTTAAGACTCGAGTATGAATTATGTATAACCAAAATTCTTAGTTTTTTCTGGAAGCACTTTTTGCAAATATTTGTTACATAGTGTATTAACTTATATATTTTATACAGGTGAAAAAGACACAAGTTTCATGGTAGTTTTTCAAGAAGGAGCTTCTGGGTTACCGGCAATGCCGAAAATTTTGGTAGCATCAGAAAATACAACACGTCTTTCAATTCGTTATTTCAACGAGAACAAAATTCAGAATATCACTATGGACAAAAGTAATACAGAATATCATCTGAGTAAAAGTGTTCTACCGTCTGATGGAATACATGTGGCTGGAGTAGAACTTCACTCAGATGAAGGAATAAATGTTTACGGATTTTTCCTCGGAACCTATGTCTCAGGGGGATATTCATCAATGCCTACGAGATTTGCCTCTACCAAATACATTATACCAACTCTACCTGCATTTATTACAAGATATAAAAATATGATAGCACTTACACCATGTTATCAAAATACAGTTGTCAGTATAAATTTGAAATTGAAAAGTGGTTCAATGACATATGATAACAAGCAATATAGTGACAACGATACGATTAGAATAATAGTAAACAAGTATGACACACTTCAGTTATCACATACCTCTGACTTATCAGGAACCATGGTAACATCATCAAAACCAGTAATTGTTGTCAGTGGTAACCAGTGTAATTGTGCAGTACCAGCCAATATTACTTTAGGTGGCTGTGGTCCATTTATAGAATCAGTATTACCCACTGATCAACTAGATGATATGTTTATTACTCCTTATATATCGACACGGTTGAACAACACTGTACGTGTACAGGCGGTTAACAGTACGAATTTGACCATAAAAATTGGTAACAAGACAATATCAAAAACAATAAACGCAAGAGATTTCTTTGATTTTTATTACAACACGATCTCTTTTATTTCATCGTCTGATGACATTATTGTCATGTCATATCCACATCGGTTAAGAGGACTAGCAGGAGATTCTTTTATGATGACGATTCCGGGTGTAAATCAATACCTTTATGAATATGACTTCGTAGTACCAACAGGGTTTGACAGCTTCCTAAGCATAACGGTGCAGAGCGATGCTACTGATGGGCTTTTCCTGGATGGAAATTCTTCAAAAAGTCAAAGTAGTGTTTTCAGGATTTCTGAAGGAATGAACAATTTTAGCACTTTCAGTCTGCCTATATTGGCAGGGCTTCATCGCATTGAACGTGAAAAGAAAGTTCGGTTTGGTTTATGGATTTACGGCAATGGATATCCTTTTGATGGCTACGGATACCCTGCTGGAATGGCTTATAAAGCTTACAATTAAGTAAACTGATATTTTGCATAAACGAAATTGTGTTGTTGAGTTATAATTAAACATTACAGAATGATTACCTGATTTCTCTTCCTATTTATTGTCACTATTTGATTTGTTTTGTTAATGATTTAACACCTCGGAGTCCTCTATTTTTTCTCAATTATCAAATTTTCAGCACAGAACTGTATCTTAAAAATACACAACGGACCCTTAGTGCACTATCATCAAAAATTATGTTATTCATTACAGCGCCATTATTTATATCAAAATCAGTTTTTTTTCAATAATTGTATCTGGCAAAATACGTTTTAATATATATATTTTAAAAAATTTAGAAAATTCATAAGAATCATAAATCGAAATGTCATATCCATTAACTTCCCATCTCCAAAATAAGTTAACCTAACAATTTTGCCTTATTTAATGTATAAACGTAAATGAGACAAACAACACCTATAAAATGACACAAACAATGTGAAATAATAATAAAACCGAATATCTGTGTTTGTGTATAGTAATCAATGGTCAAATAAATCTTAACCGAAAAGAAATAAGCAGAAGAAAAAAAACTTTAAAACTAAGTTTTATTGAATCTATCAAGAAACACTTCAGTCTTCTTGTTTGGTAACATCATGGGTTCTTGGTTTTGTGAACCAACCAAGCTTATTTTGTAGTCGAAGTCCTGTTTCAAGATCAAGGAATTTAAGCTCCTTGGATGAATATTTATGGAATTTGAAATTCTTTGAGCAATATTTTTGTGCTACGGTCTAAATAAATTAGTGACAGAAATTTACACCTGTAGATCGCTTGAAAGACTGTTTGTGCCGATTTAGAACATGCCATATTGCTCAAGAAGAGACTTCCATTTGCTTAAGACGAAACGGACTATCAAGAGCTTGAAATATTGTAAGTCGACATGTTATAAAGATATACATGCCATCCAGTTGTTGGCATGACACGGGTTATGTTCTTCTCATATATGTTATGATGGTATGATACTAAACCCCAAACGGAAAGGATTGTGACTGATGTTCATATGATGAAATCATAATCTTTCAGTCAGTTTAATTGAAGTGTGGAGCTGGCATGTCAGTTAACTGCTAGTAGTCTGTTGTTATTTATGTATTATCGTCATTTTGTTTATTTTCTTTGGTTACATCTTCTGACATCAGACTCTGACTTCTCTTGAACTGAATTTTAATGTGCTTATTGTTACGAGTTTACTTTTCTACATTGGCTAGTGGTGTAGGGGGAGGGATGAGATCTCACAAGCATGTTTAACCCCACCACATTTTTGCGCCTATCCTAAGTCAGGAGCCTCTGGCCTTTGTTAGACTGGTATTATTTTCATTTAAGTTCGTGTGTACAATTTGTAAATTAGTATGGCGTTCATTTTCACTGAACTAGTATATATTTATTTAGGGGCCAGCTGAAAGACGCCTCCCGATGCTTGAATTTCTCGCTACATTGAAGACCTGCTGGTGACCTTCTGCTGTTTTTTTTTATATGGTCGGGTTGTTGTCTCTTTGACACATTCCCCATTTCCATTCTCAATATTTTGCTATCTAAAAAACGACACGTAAGAACACATTAAATAAACGAAAGATTTTGAAAATGATTCATAATTCACACTTGTAAATATATAATTATTTCTGCTGATAAATCAAGGCATACAAGTCATAGCAAGGTATAAGAATTTATTTGCAGTATGAGTATTGATCGTTGCTTTTATCATCGGTAGTTTCAAAAGGT
Organism: Mytilus edulis; assembly: GCA_019925275.1. Lineage (NCBI taxonomy): Eukaryota > Metazoa > Mollusca > Bivalvia > Mytilida > Mytilidae > Mytilus > Mytilus edulis. Next base: position 18,871,477 of record CM034357.1, read on the forward strand.
TGTGTTACATTGTTGTTATTCAGTCTATCAATACATGGACTAACTGCACTTGTATGTAGTAATCGAGAACTGCACAGTGACAACACTAGCATACGTGAGAAAATTATTTCATTGCACAAAAAAAGATTGATCGGGAATATTAAGAGTTTGGAAATATTGAGAAGACAGAGATATATGCCTATGGTGAACTTTTCTATGAATTATGATGAAGGGTTAAGGAAAGAAGAATACGCGTATGTGTAGTATAGCGTTTAGTTTCGTGCAAAGGTTTACCATGTCATTAAGATTCATCGAAAAAAACGAAGAATTCTGATTACGTTGTTTTATTACTTATAGCCTGAATGGGTTTTTTATATCTTTAAAGAAATAGAATCTGAATCTATTTTTAAACATCAATCATTTTTAACAATACGCTAACACTCGAACTTGAACTAGTGTAGCCGAAATTTGTTTTTAGCAATGAGTGTTTTCAATGATCATGACTTTTTGAAAATATACACTACAAATACAGATGAAAATCTATGCTAGCCTTATTTGAGATCAATATTGATCTTTTACTTATTTTTTTCGGTCAGATGGAAGCTGATAATTCTTAAAGATCTACCATAATTCGCTGTTTTGTGAAATTTTTGATTTTAGTTTTCGGAGTTTTACCGTATACTATATTTTGAACATTAGCCTGTATACAAGATATAGAAACTTTAAATGTTATCTCCGAAACCCGAGTAAACAATCAAAATTTATAACTTGGCCATTTTTTTAAAAGAATTTGTTGTGTTACAATCCTTGCAATAAGGCTTTTTAACTATTTTGATCTGAACGTCACTGATGAGTCTTATGTAGACGAAACGCACGTCTGGCGTATAAAATTATAATCCTGGTACTTTTGATAACTATTTACAACTCCTTTCCCTATAAACATAAATTTACTATAGTATATAGTATTATAACTCATATTTTCTATGCATTTCATTTGCATATATCTGCTCGTTTAGGTCAGTTCAGTTCTTTCGTTTATTGATGTTAACTTAAGACAAGTGATTTGAAATGGTTCGCCATCTCTTTTAAATAGAAAAAAGGGGGAACATTTAATTGTTTTTAAGACTCTATTAAATGGGATTTTTTTCCTCACAATTTTTTATTTATACAATAGATACACATATCTTAATCCGTTATTATCATAGTAAACATAATGGTATTTTTTTATCAGTATAATTTCCAAATGATGTGGGAGAATTTGAGGGTCGAAGCATTGTTGGACATTTACATTGCACTTTCTGTCCTCTGTCATTGTTATTCGAAAGCAAAGATTACTGATATTCGAAAGCAGAGAGTACTTTATCTATAACGATAGTTATTTCGTTTGCCAGTAAAGTGTCTTGTACATATCAGTTGATTGTTTTGAAGAGATACATCGACAAATTAGACTTTCATTGACACAACTGTGGCGGATAATAAGACAACGCAGTCCGTTCGGTCTTCACCAATTAGAAACATCTGAAGGCCCCGGTATGACATATAGTAATCTATTTATACTTAAGCAAGTACAAAATAAAATGAACATTACATAGAGCTATCAACGACTACAACTGAATTTCTGGCACTTGCGAACATGGTGGTGTCAAACATTTCTCAAAGCATATAACATTATCTTGATATGTATAAGTTGTGTAACATCTATAAAAAAAACTATAAACATTTTTTTTAGGGTAAAAACAGACACGACTAATTTGATCATCGCAGAAAGCAGCTAACAAAAAGCAACGAAAAGAACCAATCAAAAAGAATATTACATATATTCATATATAGATCAAATCTTACTACAATACACACATACATCGTGTTAAATTTGACTTAAATAGAAAATAGTACCCTTTCAATGCATAGAGTAGTAAGGTTTAATATTATAAACATCCTAAGAGAAGCATGATTGTTCGCTATCCTAAAATTCAAACATTAAAATCATAAAGTCTAATTAGTATTCATACCTGTATAACATCACATATTTAGTCATCTTTAACTTGTTAAAAAATAGAACCAACATTAATCAGTTGGAATGAGATGACTGTTGCGTCTTATATAAAACAGACTCCACATATTGGTTCTGGTTTCATTGTTGAATATTTTATTCAGGCAGATATCAAGATCAGGTACGGTTACGGAAAATAGATTATACATGCTTGCAAAATAAGTATTACTAATTTACTATGGCCGCTGGTGACGATCTTAAAATTCATTCAAATGTCTTTGTTTAATACAAAAACAAATATAAGACTGTGACAATTGGACGATGATAAATAATCTGTTGAAAAAATGTTTTTTCGTTTGGATAATGCAGTCTCATTTTATTTTTTTAACTCATACCAACTTACAGAATCTTAGTTACTTAAAACAAAGAGTTGAATAAACACTATTCAAAATACCAGTGTGAAAATATTCAGTGAAAAGTTTGATATGAAAAAATCTGATTCTTGTATACAAACATCAAACCCTTCCCTATTTAAATTGAATCTTATTGTCAGGTTTTTCAACGACGTCATCCGGGTTATAAAGAACATAAGCTATTGATGAGTATTGTCGTGTAAAAGGGAAGTTCGTTGATCGAGCTTGCTGTTTTTAAGTAATTTGTAAATATCATTGAAATAATATATTTTTTCTCTTGTTCAAATTGTTTTTAATAACATAATTTTGTATGTATAGCTAGACAGTTTAGCAAGCATCAAATGTATGTAATCTCTCAGTCAAACTCAGTTACTTAATCTTCCTCACAATCGTATCTGATGCAAAAGTCCGTATTGTTGTACCTTAATGTACATTTATCTTTAAAAAGCCATAAAACAGGTGTAAAATATCTTAATAACCAACTTTGCAATTTTCGTCTTTTCAAATAAAGGGTTCCAGTTTTTTTTCTATAGTTTTAATGTATATCAGCCCGATCAGTAATTTTACCCTGAAAACACCCTGATCTGCACTCAACGTTAGCTTCATGTTAATTTTCGATGTCTTTGTTACAGACTACTAAAATCAAAATATATATATATTTAAAAAAAAGCTTACAAAAACAATTTCGTGGCTTAATTGACTTTTTTGTGCTTTGCAGTTGCTCATATTTTACTCTGGTCATTCAGCTCGGTTTTTTTTATCAACATCAGAGTGCAACATCCAGATCAAATCGGTGCACATGTCCTTATCATTCAACAATACAGAGAACTGTATCATCGACTTACTTTTCGCCGCCATATTCAAAACAAATAAACTTAGTTTTCAATTATTTCTTAGTAAATTTGATAAAAAATAGAATACGTTTCTATCAGGACTGTAGATTTTCTTCCGTATTACTTGAAGTTTTGTTAGATCAAGTTGTTCGTGAGGTCAAGTGTTTTGTTAGATCACGTTGTTTGTGAGGTCAATTGTTTTGTACTTTTTATCTGTAACATCTCTTTCAATAGAAACACAGAGGATGAGTTTATTACATTTATTTCTACTTCCTTGATGTTTCGACACTATTTTTATTTATACTAAAGGTACATATAAATCTATCCATCACCGATTGAAGATAGTAAAAGCTAGAGTATATTTTTAAGTCATCAAATTTATTTCTATCAATCAAAGAGCATATATTGATAAAACTTTCAAAATTTATAGTTCGTATCTTTTTGGAAATTTACAATACATAGCAATTCCTCTTTTTATTATATTCAAACGTAGTAAGTGAGTAATCTATACCAATGATAATGGTGAGACTAGTCAAGTCAAGATCTATCAAATAACAATAATACCTCCTATTTACAAACACATTCTGATCATTCTAGTTCTCTCATCAATAAAGATTCAATAAAACTGATTAGTACTCAAAAACCCAAAATAAAACCAGTTAGTTCAGTGAATAAAACTGCTGTTTTGTAAATAATTTAATATCAATTTAGTCCATACACCACGGCCAACCCTAAAGGTCTGTTATATCCTTAATATTCATGTAAATGTCTTTTTGACAAACCGAGACAAAAGGACAGTCATAATCGGCCTATGCAAAATGAATTAATTTCTTTCTATAAGGTAGAAAGTAAAAACACAAAAATACTGAACTCCGAGGAAAATTCAAAAAGGAAAATCAAAAATCAAAAGGCAAAATCAAAAGTCCAAACACTTCAAACGAATGGATAACAACTGTCATATTCCTGAATTGGTACAGGCATTTTCTAATGTAGAAAATGGTGGATTGAACCTGGTTTTATAGCTAGCTAAACCTCTCACTTATATGACAGTCGCATCAAATTCCATTACATTGTCAACGATGTATGAACAAAACAAACATACTCAAAGAGTAAAAATGTCAAAAATAGGGGTCAGCAGTCAATATTGTGTTATCATCTTAATATCACTATAAAAACAACAAATGTAACGAAGAATAAGGCAAAAAGGCATACATCAAATTTAACATACTCATTTTGCTTTTCTTGTACCACTTAATTTATGTATATAAAGTCTACCCGTAAAGGAAAGAAGGTGTTCATTGCTGGTGTAAAAATGTGCGTTTGAAATTCGTACAGGTAGACATCAAAATAATTTTGTCGTTCAACGTATGAAGGCATACATACATAGTTTTGTGTTTTTTTTTATATGTTAAACTAATTACAGAATCTTTGACAAATCAATACAAAATAGGGGTAGCAAGAAACACCATAATTTCTACAAATACAAAAATAGAAGGACAAATATATAATATTCTGAACAAATATCTCATCAGTTCAAATTTTATGCTATCTTAATCTAATATTACTTTCATAATTGTAAAGGGCATTATTCGGTTTATCCAGAATCCAGGTCATTGATCTGCACGTGTTAATAGAAGGGAAGTTCGTTGATTAAGCAGGCTATTTGTCCATTGAGAGTAATATGTAAAAATGTGATTGAAATTAGGAATTTTCTTTTGCTCAAATTGTTTTTGATATAAGTATTTAGTTCATCCATATATCTGAGCTTTTGTGTCCTTGTTACAAACAGATTAATATTAAAGTATTAAAGATACCTTTCTAATAAAAATGACACGGCTTATCTAACTTATAAATTCTGTGAATCTCCTTTGCTAATATCCTACTTTTATAATTCAGTTCTAGCCTCCCGTTTATTGATCAACATCAGAGTATTCAATCCGATTATGATGTCCATGCCTTTATGATTCATCAATACAACAAACTAGACTGAATTACTCCATGTCATCGATTGTTATATTTAACACAAGTTTACAATATATTTCAATTGTTTTATTGAAATATAATAAAAAATAGAAGTAAGTTTCTGGACTGTGAGTTATTTAACTTGTTAAGTTAAGGCAAGTGTTTTGCACTTTTTATCAGTAACTGTTTATCTAATTTTGCAAAAGAAACATAGAACGGGGAGTGTTTAACAGTTGTTCCTACATCCGTCAAACGGTATATTTTCCCCGCTCGCTACATTTGATTTTAACTAAAGATACTTATATCTATACTATAAATATTCATTCACATCATAGTTTCCTAGTCAAGTAAATATCTTTTAAGAAAAATCAAAACTTTCTAGGAACAGACAAATCAAACTGTAGAGACGTGTCTATGGTAAGCCAAAGTGGACAAATAGAGCTATTTTCTAATATAAGAAAAATATTTTCTTTCCTAATATTAAGAAATCATTTTCTAATATTACAAAATCACTTTTTATTATTAAAAAGTACAGTATTTTTCAATATTAAAAAAAGGATTTGTTAATATTAAGAAATAGCTCTTTTTTGTCCAATTCTACATTTGTATCTGCAATGCGTGTCAAATTGTCTATCTGAGACACAACTCCGCCAATAATGCAGAAAACGGATTTTTTTTAATTATTTGATGATTTTTTTTTTAAAACAACTGCGACCATCTATTGACACAACGCGGACGTCAAAAGCGACTATACAGTCTTTTCGGCCTTCAACAACAAGAAAATTCCAAAGGCAATATCAAAATCTTGCAAACGACCAAAAACTTTTTAAATGCTAAAAGAGTGAACAAAACCAAATACATTTCATGCCGCTATCAACACAAACAGCATTATTACAGACATAACTTAATATGTCACTTTTTGGTTGTTGAAAATTATAGTCGGGTAATTTGGTGTGAATACTGGAAACATCGAATATTTATTTCAAATAAGATATTGTCACCCTATAAAACTAAACGTTGGCGGTTCCAGGAAATTAATTCAAAAGGAAGTAAATTTAAAAGAACCAAATAAAATAGATTTTAGTACTAAACCTGTTAAACTGCTGAAGTCAACTCAATTGTTGTATGATTTTTTATTATTCTCATACTGTACTGTACAATTCTTTTCTATAAGTTGTATCAAATTCATCAACACCCTGTTAACAATAAATAACGAGTTTCTCTCAGATGCTCTAATCAACCAGGCGCTTTAAATTCAGGTTACTTATTAGAAATTCAAGATGCCATTCTTTAATTAAGCTTTCATATATATCGAAAGACAACATTTTGAAAAAATTAAGCTAGATATAAAAAAAAACAAAAAAAACATCCTGCTGCAATTTAAAAGAAGTAAGAAATCTTATGAATATAAACATCATAGAATTCATAACTTCAAAATATTGCTTGAATAAACTGCTGTTCTGACAACAGTTAAATCATAATAATAGGCAGTAACCTTGCCAAGTTAACGAATTCAGCATATTAACCTCCAATTTGATGAGTAATTGTCACGTGGTCATTTGCTTCCGTATAATACTTCCTCTTATGTATTATAAATTAATAGAACTATCGAGATCAGTAGTCATTGACCAATTAAATGTCAAGTGTAAAATTCGTAAGTGAATAAAAATGGTTGAAATACAAATGCAGGATTATGATGAAATCAGAAGAGAGGATGATGACCATAGATACGATGTTTTAAAGATGGACGAGAAAAAAGCCAAAATAGTGGAAAATCCGGCGTGGAAAAATGGATTAAAACGAACTGTCTGGCACCAACCATATATATGTTGTCGACTGGATTAATACTGACTGTTATCTATTTTACTGTTATAGGTAGGACAGAAATATATAGCATTTCTATTCTCGTGCATGTTCCTCTATGTTTTTGCAGAATAAACAAAAGCTTAAAGACTTAATCGCTAATTTAAATCGCTATGTGTAGTCAAAATACAGTGATACCTCCATATCTTTAAAGAAAATGTTAACAGCAATCGAAAATATTTGAAAGAAAGCTATGTGGATGGATCTACACGAAGAGAGGAAAATGCATATTGGAGTGTCTGAGGACGCAATTAAAAAAATACATTTATTGTTTTACCGATTACTTATGCATTATGTCCATGGGATATTTTTAATTAACCTAAACTTTAGATAGCTTCTATGGGTATGTATTTCCAAAAAGTCAGAGACAATATACAATCTGCTAATAAATACGTACTTTTGTATCGATGTATTCACTACGATACGTACGAGTGTTGGTTAATTCATGCTTACTCACAATCGATTTTTTGTAATGTATCTTCAAGTTCTATTGCAAAATCTCCCCGATTATTGTAATACTTATAAGTTAAAAAGGAAAAACGCAAAAAATAAAACAACATGATTCCCGCTAAAAGCTCTACTCTAAAAGGAAAACAATGATTTTTTTCTTGTCAAAGCATCAATTGCCCTTGTTTTTATTACCTAATTCAATCGAAAGAAGCTAATTTTAAAGCTCTACGATTGAAAGTATAGATAAATAAATTTCTTTAATTAATAATAAATAACAAAAATATTTCTTCTCTAAAAAAGTATTAGTTTTAAAACACATGAAAATATTTGTGTTAGAATTATTCGATAAGGCTTTTAATTTTTTTTTCTCAATTTTATCTGAAATTAGTGATGCCGATAATATACACAATCTCAATACTAGGTACTTATGAAATTATACACAAATTCAAAGGAAAAAAAGAATGTGTCACCATTTAACCTTAATTTGCTTTTCTCAAACAAACTCATAAGATACCACTATCACACATTTCTAGACCTGATGATAAAAAAGTAGATTATTCAGAAACTTACCGATTGCATAACAATTAACATATAAATGTTGCACCGGAAAGTAATTTGAAAACGGTATGGACATATGGACTATACAGTTTAGATTTTTATCGTTATCGAAAGCTGTTTGGTGACCCCGAAGCTGTTCAATTAAGGTGGTACCCAACACTTTCACTTAAACTAATTTGGCTCGTTTACTTTTCATAAAATTTTGTCAAAGTATTTACTTTGACCCTTTTACAAAAATATAAAAATTTCAAAAACTTTGAACCAACCGTTTTGTCAGAAAAATTACACTGGTTATATAGCAGTTTAACAAATACCAATTTTGATCATTGAGAAGCTTAATATTCCTTTTACAACACAAAGTAATTAAAACGTTTAGCTGAGTTTACAGAGTTATCTCCCTGTAGTGTTAGGTACCACCTTAAATATTCATGAAAGTTGTTTTCATGTGAAATTATACAACATATCCTCATTTTTAAAAGTTCGACAGTAATTTGATAATTTATTGACGTCTACAAACAATAATAGAAAAAAGAAACAATGATTCTCAATGATATTATAATTAATTTCAAGGTGATCGCCACAATATAGATTTCAACCAATACTAATAAATGATAATCTAGTTGACAATAGCTGTTAATACAACGATAATGCATAGTTGCTATTTATTGTAACACATTTTCCCTGTTTTAAAAGTGTTGTTTGTTTTTAAATTTAGCTCAGCTACAGCAGAAATTAGCAGAAATAATGTGAAATTGGCAGTAATTGAGAAAAAAAATGAGACGAAACTCCAGAAAACCGAAAACAGTATGGTCACAAATTTAGGTATATAGGATTCAACATTATAAATCAATAAATATACGTTTTCTTGCTTTAATAGATATAGGAAGATGTGGTGTGAGTGCCAATGAGACAACTCTCCATCCAAATAACAATTTAAAAAGTAAACCATTATAGGTTAAAGTACGGCCTTCAACAAGGAGCTGTCTATTTTAATAATGTCTGTGTGTTTTATATCACCATATACAGAGTTATCCAGAAATGCTGTGTTTTTTAAAATCACGTTTAAAGATGTTCATCGTGTAAGTGATATCACAAAAGACAGCTAGTATTGTATTCAAAGATTAACGCATGTCCTTGCTGATCAACGTTTTCTTGTATGTTTATCACTGAATTCATGAGAAACCTTCTGTAAAAGACACATACTAAACGTGTGAATTGAGCATGTGTAGTTTCCTTACAGCAATCTTCATGAAATGCCTCAACATTTGAGGCAGTAGTTAACATTTTATGTATCTCAATCAAGCTAAATGTATCGAATAGTACAAAGAAAGGTAATAATGAAAATAATGCATTGCAGGACATGTGTACATTGCTACATACTCGGTGTCGCTGCTTAAGAGTTTATCAGTTTGTCTCAGTTTTTGTTTGTTATCTTCATTTATGTATTTTCCTAATAAATTAACTAGATCTAATTAAACATCGTTATACTACAGTAGCTTAATTTATATATTAAATTTATGCATCTATATATTGCAATATATAAGACTGTAAAGATGAGTTTTCGGTTTCCTATCATGTTCTAGGAACATTGCAACCCTACTCAAGCACATTTGCAACGCACTCAATGAATCTTGTTTACCGGTTTATGTTGATAGAAGCATTGTTGTTGTTGCACCGGAGAAAACGTTTATAATTATTTTGTTCTGAAATGTGTGTTCAGATCGACAATATGTTACATTTTCCTTTAAATTGATGACGTTTACATTTTGTTATTGATGCGTCTAAATTCAATGTCTATAAAAGATCGAGGGTCCTCAATGATCTTTAACCTTTTCACCCATTCTGTTAATGGATAACGTTCAATTTGTCATTTTTCATGTTCTTCACGTTTTTGGATTAATCTTAGAGTTCGGTTATTTTTAATACATTATTTCGTAGACTTTTTGACATTTTAACTTGATTCGGGTCTATCGACTCTGGTAGGCCTGTTTTGGACAAAGCGCTAATCTTGCAAATAATATTCAAACCTTGATATCTATGATGAATTTATCTATCTATTAAAAAGGGGAACGAAAGATACCAGAGGGACAGTCAGACTCATAGATCGAAAAAAAAACTGACAATGCCATGGCTAAAAAAACAAAAACAAACATAATAATAGTACACATGACACAACATGAACAACCAAGGATTTAGCAACACGAATCCAACCAAAACTTGGGGTGACCTCAGGTGCTCCGAAAGGGACAGCAGATCCTGCTCGACATGTGGCACCTGTCGTTTTGCTCATGTTATTAAAAATACGGTAAAAAGTCTAATTCGATAGGTTACATAAGTGGTGAAAAGGGAAATGGATTGAAGTTTCGATATAGGAAACATATCCGATATCATCTGTAAAACGGTTATTTCATTACCGTCAACCAACTCGGGATATCTATTTTTTTTAGACAAGTATGCAATGTGTTACAATGGTGAAAGCTGACAGAGGTTAAATGATTATAACCGATGCGTATGTGCAGCGGGATTCTTCGGTAAAAATTGTAAACATTCAGGTAAGATATAAATTAGGATAAAACAGATAATAAATTTGGTCCGTTCAAAGCAATATTTCAGATTGAACTTCATTTGGTACGTTCTAACCAAAAAAAATGTTTAAATTAATATTGTAATAGTTCTTCAACTCACGAAGAGATTTATGACGTTTTTATTAATTTTCTAATCAATCTACGGTGATTTAATTTTTTCTTTATTTAAATCATGTCAGTACCAAAAACACTAACTGATAAGCTAATAGACTTAACAACCATCGACAGCAGTATATATTAACAAGTTACTATTAAAAAAATATAACACTTCATAAATTTGATGCGTACAAAGCGCTGAGCAGGATTGGTCTTCATCAAGAATGTACAAACTCATAAAATATAAAGTGAATGCTATGTAAATGACTAAGCACATGGACGCAGTATGTTTAAAAGGCAGCAACAAAAAAAATGCAGCTAAATTAATCAAAAGTTCGGTAACAACTGAGCTATTGTTAAGATTTGAAAAATTCTTTGGTCTGGAGGTGTGAAAATTTTTCACAGTTTTTATTATGAGGTCAAATGAAACATCGAAGACCTTTCTTCATAAACCTTTCCGTTTATAGTCATGTTCTCATCTCCCCAACAAAAGTATCGGCGTAATTATTGTTATATTGTGTCAGACATACTTCCAGCGTTCTATAATGTTAAAAAGCCCCGTGTAAAATCACTATATTATATTCATTACTACAAGAAATAATTTGTTACAATGAATATGCATAAGTACTACATTAGTTAAAGAAATGAGCTGTCACACTAGTACATTAATATTTATAGCAAATCGTAACAACCAAAATTAAGTTGAGATATAATTTTATCTCGTGCTGAAGTCCAAAATATGTATAAATTTCGATACAATCGAGAGATGATATATCAGAATAGTCGACAGTAATGAGTTACCTCTTTTATTGTCAAATGTGTTACCACAATTTGGACGACCAATAAAGACAGCATGAGTACCGATAACTATATTTATATATTATAAGTATAAAAAGTCACAATGTCTGTCATTGGTGAGCGCCCTCTATACTCTAAACTAAACCCCAGTAAATTTATTGTATATATAATTTCGTATTCTACATTGTACGAGTAACAACTTGAAGGCAAACTCATATATAAAAGATATTCGTAAGAAACCGGTATAAATAATGTATAACACTAGCTTTTGTAGTTTTCTGTTTTAATATAACTTGAATTTCACAAACTATATTTATTAATCATAGATGGGAAAGGCACAAGTTTTCTGGTAGTTTTTCTAGGAGGATTGATCGGACACATTGGAAAACTTAAACCGAAACTTTTGGTAGCATCAGAAATTACGGCACGTCTTTCAGTATTTTATTTCAACAACACTAAAAATCAGTCTATCATCATTGACGAAACTAATACAGAAACAAATCTTAATACAAGTGTGTTTCCGTCAGATGGTATACATTCTGCAGGGTTAGAAGTTCATTCAGTTGTCAGAGTAAATATGAATGGCTTTTTGTATGACGGGTTGCATTCCGAAGGATTCTTGTTAATGCCTGTGCGATTTGCCTCTACAAAATACATAATACCAACCTTACCATATGGCTATGGTAAATTATTAGCGCTCAAAGCAGTTGATCAAAATACTGATATCAGTATAAATTTGAAATTGCAATACGGTTCTATAACCTATGACAACAGACAATATGGTAACAATGACACAATTAGCATTGTGATGAACATATATCACACTTTTCAGTTAACGCATACTAGTGACCTTTCAGGAACAATGGTAACATCATCAAAGCCAGTCATTGTTGTTAGCGGTAATAAATGTAGTTGGGCAGTACCAAACAATCATGCAGGTGGTTGTCAATCATTTATAGAATCAGTATCACCAACTAATCAACAAGATAATCTGTTTATCACTCCGCATGTAGCTACACGTTTGAATAACACTGTTCGTATACAGTCGATAAATATTACTAACTTGACAATTAAATTAGGAAACGAGAAAAAGTCTCGAACAATAATGGCAAGAGATTCCTTGGATTTTTATTACAACACGATTTCTTTGATTTATGCATCTGATGACGTACTTGTCATGTCGTACCCTCATGGTTTACCAAAACACAAAGGAGATCCTTTTATGATGACGATTCCGGGTGTAAATCAATACCTTAATGAATATGATTTCGTAGTACCAACTGGGTTTGACAGCTATATAAGCGTAACGGTACAGAGCGATGCTATTGGTGGCTTTTTACTGGATGGCAATCCTTCCAATATTCGAAGTGTTTTTAGCATTTCTGAAGGATTGTATAAGTTCAGCACTTTCAGCATGTCCATATCAACAGGATTACATCATATCGAACATAGCCGAAATGTTCGATTTGGTTTGTGGATAAATGGTAATGGAGATATTGATGGATACGGGTACCCAGCTGGAATGGCTTATAAAATTTTTGATTAAGTAGACTTTTTATGTGGCATATATGTTATTGCTTTGTTTTTTGTAATCTTCTGATTTTCGATATAACATGTCTTATGATTGGTTGCAAAGATCGTCCTTTATTTGTAATGTAGATAAAGGGATACTATTGATAATATAAGACTACCTCGTATCTTGATGTTTTCCTTTAATCTAACACATTTGAAAGTCTTTACACTAAAATATATAACAAACGGATTGATGTCAACTCCCCAATTATCAATTACCTATTTCTCTGCAATAACATACCATCTGCTGTATCGTATGATGTTGACACATGTCAATTGCTACGCAATGCTCGTTTATGTTCAAATTATACGTACTTATATACAGGAGAGTGCTTCTTATACAAAAACTGCATCAACAGAGATATAAGGAGAAAAGATTCAAAATGAGATTCCGTAAATGTTGTTAATCACAAATGCTCACCACGTCCTAGATTGTGGTTTATCATATCTGTCGTCTGTCTGCTTAGTGCCATACGTGACCTTATCCCGAATATGACTGTTTGCTGATATGAATGTTCATTGACATAAGTCGTGTCTCTGTATTTATGCATCCAACATACATTTATTTAATTTGTGATTTTTCTGTTGTTTTTCAATTCAGTATTGTGTTATACTTTATTATTTAGAAATTTTGGAAATTGTTATTTCTAGTTATGCAATGCTGTATGTTGCTGTAAACTATCATGTTTGTAGAGTTAAGAATCGAGTTAATTAAACAAATGTGCCAATTTCATTGCTTTTTTTTTTTTTTTTTTTTTTAGATTATATGATAAACCGTTCAGTATTGTGTTATACTTTCTTGTTTAAGGTTTGAATTCTGTATTTTCGGTCGAACACATATGTCTTGTGTATCTGCAAAGCCGAGTTTATCACCTTTTGCCATGGATAAAATGTCGTGTTAGTCTAAATATCTATTACGTCGTCACAGCATTTACCTTAAATAGTCTCTAAATACCATCATATTCATGATAATTTTTTGGACTAGTATTGTGAAAATAAATTGTATGGATTTCAACGTTATAAATTTGTTTCAACAATACGTCACTGTTTGTGGTTAATACAAGATGTTCGTTGTTATTTTGCAAGTTTCTAGTGGAAACTAATATTATAGTTTATCTGTTCTGATTGTCTACGCGTTTGTTTTGGATGTATTTCTGTCATGTAGTTGTGCCATTTTAGCTATATACTTAACATTGCTCTATATTTGGGAGGTTTGGGTAGCCATAAAACCAAGTTTAACCCGATATTTTTTCGTGTACCATAAAGGTAACTGGCAGTTTGTTTCTATGTATGTTGTTGGTTGTTTTGATGCGATTCAGTGTTTCTGTTTTTCCTCTTATATTTGATGAGTTTTCCTCAGTTTTAATTTGTAAACCGCATTTGTTTTCTGTCTATCGATTATGACTATTAAGCAGCGATATACCTTGAAAATTGAGAATTAAAAATGACAAAGAAACAAAAAACTTACCAAAGAGCAGACACCAGCCGAAGGCCATCAATAGGTCTTCAACGCAGCGAGAAAGCCCCACACCTGAAGGTGGTCTTTAGCTGACCCTTAAATAAAATTGTGTTCCAATTCAGAGAAAATGGACGTCAACTGAACTTAAAAAAAACATAGAAAGGAACACAAAATACATATAAAACCAGCTAAGACTTAAAACAGCCAGCGATTCCGGCGGGGTTAAGCATGTTTTGTGAGATCTCAACACATCCAATTTGCTTCTAGCCAATGTAGTCTAGAGAAACACATATCAAAAATGCACAGTTAAACTAATTTAAAAGAAGTACTTTTGTGTTTTGTGAGATCTCAACTCTCCCCCTTTATCTGAAGCTAATATAGAAAAACAAACACACAGCAATATGTTCATTTTTAAAACACGTCAAATTCAGATGTCAGAAATGGTAACAAAATAAACTAATCAAAATTACAAAGATGATACCTATATTAACAAAGCACTACTGGAATTTAATGTCATGCTAGCTCCAGACCTGAATTAAACTGATTGAAAGATTATAACTTCATCTAAGTATCTTTCATCATAAAATATAAGAGAAGAACACAATCCGTATCATGCCAATAATATGATTTAGAATAAATGTGTTTATATTTGAGGCAAAGACCCTATGAGTCAATCAATATTACTACCAATATAGTCAATCCTTAATGACCTTATATCAGTATCGTAACTATATCCTTTCCGAATGAGTGTGTTAAAAGGTTTGGTTATGTCATGAGGTGAATACCGACATTTTTGTGCTTTTTACAGTATATTACCATAAAATATTGGATGTGAAATGCCCGAATGTGAAAGATGTCTGCATATTGACTTTTTTGTATAAAAAATATCCTTGATCCGATGATAAAATTTATGCATTCATGTTATTCTGATAGTGTAACGAAAGTTTTGAAATGTGTCATGCCACCATTTGTTAAAGTAAACAATGCAAAACAGTCGATGACAGTTAACGGTAACTGAAGATGCGGGATAATAGTAGTATCAATGGAAATGAAATTTAACCAATGCTTAACCAATTACATTACAAAAATCACAAACATTCAACTTAACAATAGCAGTTTCAATCAAACCATTGTAAACTGACATAAAAAAAGCTTACAAAAAACCTATTTCAAAGTAAAAAGACCAAAACGAATGAGAACTCAAAAATTTGTATGTAGTGACGCATCCACTTACTTGTGAAGGCGAAACAAACACGATTAATTTCTTCAAATACATATTGTAATCTTATGACGTAGATGAAGCAACTGCGTGTCACTGTTTGATTTTCAGCAATTGACCAAACCTTTACATTCTGGTTTGGTTATACATTTCTCTTATGATCGAAATAATGTGTTGAAAGTTTTTCACGATCAACATTAGGTTATAATAAACAAAATCCAACATTCAAAAAATATTCTGTACATTTTCAAGTAAAACACATGTTCTGTGTTAGTGTATTTTCTGACACACGGACTATTTCTTTTCATAGTTATCCAGATTTATTGAAATCATGTCAGTGTTAATTTTTTGAATCGGGTTATTGGTTGCTTTTTATGTTTTGTTAAAACGCTCATATGGCACAGTTTTTAATAATTTTTTACTAGATTGGAACATCGATACACAGGTGTCACTGTAATTTACAACAATCGTTAACGTATCGACAAAATCGAAAAGTTGCTCATCGCATTTAATTTTTAAGTCATCTCTAAGTTAGTGATATTGCAGGTTGTTTTAACTTGCACCGTTGGTTGACAACGTTAATTTTTTTTTACTTTTCATCGACTCATGATCACCCTCTTTGCATTTTATTGTAAACAATTTTTTTGAAAAATTATACTGGACCGATAGGGAAATTAAAATTTTTACTATTTCAGTGACAACATTTTTTTTCTGTTTAGCATCTTAAATAAAATTGAGAATGGAAATGGGGAATATGTCAAAGATACAACAATCCGACCATATGAAAAAACAACAGCAGAAGGTCACCAACAGGTCTTCAATGTAGCGAAAGATTCCCGCATTCGGAGGCGTCCTTCAGCTGGCCCCTAAACAAATATATACTAGTTCAGTGATAATGAACGCCATACGAATTTTCAATATAAAACATATAACATTTATAATAAAGCCATATCTTCTTACACTTTATTTCAAAATTCTATCTCATAGATTTCTTTATAAGCACAAAAATGTGTTACCAAACTGAACTATTGTTCGAAAGACTTAACATAGATTTACTTCCTGCTTAGGTTAAGTTTAGATCAAAGCATTTGTAATTTTTCATGTTCATCTTCCACAATTCTATTTTGAGACGTGTTACACTTTCAGTTGTTTTTCGATAACATGAACAATCCATATACACATATATACATAGAATATAAAAGTATCATGAAACTAGAGCCTACGTTTTTATGAGGCCGTGATCATTACGCTCTGATTAGGACATTTCACTCATATGTAATAAGTGTACGGTAACTAAAATCTGATCATGTGATTACAAGATAGCATTATTTCTGTAAAACTGTTAACCAACAATGGGTAACAATTACTTTCAAATAAAGAAATATACAAAATATCTCCACACACTCATATTAAAAAATGTTACAATCAGCATCTAAATGCAGATTTAAAACGTAGAACGTTTCACCAACCCAAATGAAAGAATGTTATACCAAAAGAAATTAAAAAAAAAATGAATATACAAAGACCTATAAAGAACGATATGCCAAAACCAATTAAAAAAACAATACTGTTAATTTGATCCAGAGAGCAACAAAATTCCTTTTTCTATTCCGTTCTCATGATAAGAATCAAAAAGTTTAAATAAGTACTAGAATTTGAATATCTATAATTTTTGTTGAAGAATGTTTTTGGAAAAATTGTTAAAAAAATAAAAAAAAAATTGAAGAAAAAAGTGCATAGTACATTATATATATAGTTCCAAACTCAGGTGAAAACAATATATTCCTCGAAAAAGGTTTTAAATAGAAAAATGAATACCATATATAAAAAAGGAAAATGTGGTGTGATTGTCAATGAGACAAAAATGACTAAGACATTTAAAATAACTATAGGTCACTGTACGGCCTTCAACAATGAGCACATCCATACTGCATAGTCAGTTATAAAAGGCACCGAAATGACAATGTAAAACAATTTAAACGAGAAAAACATCTCTGTTTAAGATTTCAGTGCAAGATGTCAATGTTCATGAATACAGGGATGGCTATCTATAAGTAAACTACGAATGTTTGATTACTGATGTGATACAATTTCGTTTTTAGTGAATATTTATTCGAATAGTTCAGGAAAATCAAGTATGATACCAACGTTTAATGAAAAGTACTTTTGTAAGCAAGCTTCATTATCACACGCTCACTTCCAACAAAGGGCGAACAAAATTTGCACCTAATTTCTAAGTTCCAAGACAAAACAAAATCTTGTTGATAAGCACACCTTTATATTCATCATGTTCTAACTATCTATAAATTTTATCAAATTTTGTTCTGTGGCTTCAAATGAGTTACGATGTAATAAAATTGAGAAAGGAAATGGGAAATGTGTCAATGCAACAACAACCCGACGTTAGAGCAGACAACAGCCGAAGTCCACCAATGAAAAACTGTTTAGTACTAATTTTGGCCAAAATCTTATGTTCAAAGGGGTATAACTCCTAAGGAAATAATTGAATCACAAATTTTTGTCAATATACACATCAACATTGCTACTGTTTACAAAGTTTTATGAAAATCCGTTGTATGGTTTGATTGGCGACGACAAACTTCTACAGTAGTAAAAATCGCATTTAAATAAAATTATTTCTAGGTTGAAAGACGTATAACTGTACGAATATTATTTTATTTTCCAATTATTTTTCTTATTTCGAGAGGCACGTCTTGATACTGTGTCCTTACAAAGTTTAAAGAAATGTTGTTGTACAGTTTCTGAATTAATATATAGACGAACGTACGTACTGATGGATTGACAGCCTTATAGTTATTATATAGTTATGTTTGTTATTCTCGTGGGATTTTGTCTGATGCTTGGTCCGTTTCTGTGTGTGTTACATTTTTGTGTCGTGTCGTTGTTTTCCTCTGATATTAAATGCGTTTCCCTCGTTTCTAGCTTGTTACCCCGATTTAGTTTTTTTGTCCATGGATATATAAGTTTGAACAGCGGTACATGTATACTACTGTTGCCTTAATTGATAGGTGGGCGGATGGACGGACTGACGGACAGACTGAGTGACTGAAAGACTTATAAAAAACAACATACCCTACGAATTGTTTCGTCTGACAAAGCAGCAAGCAATGTGGTAGGACTGAATAAAATCACGGCTAGCAAATGTGTTCTGTGCTGCTTATTTGGTCTTGACTAGTTCTGGTGGGTCCTGATTTTTGTGCTGGTTCTTTTGTTGACATTGTGTAGAAACGACACTAAAACACCCATTGTGTTGTTAATTTTTTCACCGATATTTCATACGTATCAGATATATCACTACAATTGTAACATTGCCAGAGTCTAATTTGTCAAACGGAATCGTTCTGATGCATAACTTTGTTAATTAAAATAAAGCTGTTTGTTATTATTATTTCTCAATTTTTTAAAGTAGAATTATAACGTTTACAATGAATATCTTATCAAATAGAAAATTGTTAGTGGTTTAATAGTATCCGAGTAAGAACATAATTCAAACCATTGTTGAGTTTTTTTTATATCGTGTTACGTTTAAGTCAATTTCGATTTGATTATTCATCATGTAAAACGCTACTCACAAGTTCCAAATAAATGATGAAAGTCTGTGTATAGTTTTGTATTGGCATGGCACCAAATCTT
Organism: Mytilus edulis; assembly: GCA_019925275.1. Taxonomy (NCBI): domain Eukaryota; kingdom Metazoa; phylum Mollusca; class Bivalvia; order Mytilida; family Mytilidae; genus Mytilus; species Mytilus edulis. The sequence goes on from CM034357.1 coordinate 18,890,908, forward strand.
GTTTTCGTCTTATTTCTTAAGAAATATGATGGGCAATATCATAATTTAAGACGGAAGGATTTGCACAATACCAATGGAGGGAAAATAATGTGGAAAAAATACAGTCAATACATGGTCGAAAAAATGAACAGTCAATATCATGGCCAAAGAAAACAAAAGACTGAGAAGATAAACAGTCAATATCTTGACCGAAAAGGGAAAAAAACATTGAAAAAACAAACAGTCAATATCATGGCAAAAAAAAACCGATTAGAAGACAAACAGTCAATATCATGGCCGAAACGAAACAACGACCATAATACAAACAGTTAATACCATGGCCATTAAATAAAAACATTGAGAAGATAAACAGACAATATCATGACCGAAAACAAAAAAGTACAATAAAACACTACTGATATAAGGAATGATCAAAATTTACTCTTATCACCTAATCGCTTATTTAAGGGCATACGATACAGTTTTGATCCTGTATTTACAAGTTCATGAAAATTTGCATATAGGCTATTTTAACCTGATTAAATCAAATATGTAATACAAAATATACCTTTATGTGCTACTTTTTGAGTAAAATGAGGTCGATTTTTTTTTATATATGCTCAAAATTCAGATTTGTGGTCGTAATTTCTTTTTCGAAAGAAAGGCATAACTTTTTTGTTATAAAGGATAAACACAAATTGTTTTTTGTTTAATAATCGGTAATTTCTGTATTTTATAAGTATTCTAAAAAAATATGCATTTTGTTTTCAGAAATAACTCATTTACTAAATGTTCGTGAATTGAGGAAAAAACGTCATTTTTTGGCTGCATGTTTATCAAAATTAAAAAAAAATCCTCTATTTACAGTTTTATAAAATTTGGGTCACATAATCTCGCTGCAAAATGAAACAAATTGCCGTTTTGAAAGATAGGGGTCCATGAACTCGTTTTCAATTTAATCAGTTTGATTGATAAAAATCAGTCGAAAAATGCATCTTTTCCCGATATGTCACAGTTTGACGTCGTGAAAATAACATTTTACGTTAGTAACGTCATTACCTCTCCTGTAAGTGTATCGTATGCCCTTAAAGAGAGCGATTGTGATCTGTTCAATTTTTTAAATGCAGTTGAAGGTCGTATTTTAACCATAAGATGCTTTTCATATGTGTTAATGCATCGAATCTATCAAATATTTTTTTATGGTTAAAAGGATTTAACAGCCAGTTTTAACTTGATCAACACTATGTTTTTCATTACCTTCTGCAGTATGTACATATATATTTTCCTACAATACAATGATAACACCTACATGAAACTAAGTCTTTGCACTATTTTCTTCAGAAAGGAAACAAAAAATGATTACTCAAAATCTATTTAACATGCATTCTTTAATTGAACTTTAAACTGTTTCATAAATAAATTTCTAATGTTGGGTTTTAAAGATTTTTCCAATAAAATTCGGCTGGTTTGTTATGCAGTTTTTTCTCTACATGTAGTAGTTCTTCTTGTGAATGTGAATAACATAAAAATACTATTCTCGATAAGCAATTTATTAACAGATTCCTCATATAATGGGTTTACTGTGTTAATAACATTTCTTTTAGAATGTGTTTCTGTTTTACATTATTATTCACAATGTACGATATTTACTGTCAAAGTAGTAAGCAAGTGCACGTTATTTTAACAAAACAGATCATAACTCAGTCAGACAATCTAATGCAAGGTGAAATGCTTTCACGTAATCGTTCTGTCTGATGATTATATGATTATTGCACAGCATTTGAGACGAGAATGTACATATCTGTTATATCATCGAAATAAAACAACGCTCAACACAATTCTTTTTTATTCTTAATATAAAGATCATAGGTTATCAAGAATATTACGTTTTAAAAGAAGTGTTAGCATTCATCGCCAGTTTCATTTTAAAGACTTGGGACACATCTTACTATGGTCATAAGCCAAATGAGAACAAGTAGTAAACATTATTTACTTGTGTAATTTTGATATAATGCCTTTATGACATTTACATTTTTGTTTCTTTATATTTGAAAAACTTGCCAGAGTAGCCAACTTTTAGTCTTAACTTTGAAAAAAACATCTATCAACTTTGTTTATCTTTCACATTTTCAGTTCCAATGATAGTTTCATAAAATCAAGCAAGTGTTCAGGGTCTTTATTATTGTAACACAATGCCGATACCACTCCAAGTAAACTGCTGTTTACCAATGGATATAATAATATCAGCAGTCAACGATGCAGTACTTATATGATTGTCGATTCACCTATCCTCAGTTAACAATCAGAAAATTGAGAAATAATGATTTACCTAATAAACAATTTGCTTGTTGACATAGACAAAGTCATATCAAAATAATTATGACAGAAGAAGGATTATGAATTCGAACAGGTAAGTTTCTTAGAAATCTCTTGTAAGAAATATGAAAAAGATATTTATAACAAATTGTACCATGATGTTTTCTCCAAATGGGTAGGCTCATAAGTGTTTAAAAAATTAAACATCAAAAATACAAAACAAAAATGACAATAAAAAACGAAAAGTCCTTAATAATTGGCAAATATCAATAACTAAAGAAATTAAACTAATCTAATACCTGTCATATTCTTGACTTTTTACAGGCATTTCTCTTTGTAAAACATGTTGAACTAATCTTGGTTTCAAAGTAAGTTAAACCTCTCACTTGTATGACAGTCGCATATAATTTCATAAAATCGGCAACACTGTGTAATCAAAACAAACAAAACTAAGAGGTAAACAAGTGGAAAATAGGAGTACAGCAGTCGACATTGTGTTATAATCTCAATCACTTTAAAAACAAATAAATATGTTGAAAGAAAAACAAATGCATATAGATCGTCCTGAATATGCATGAAATATTTGCCACTGGACGTTAAAAAACCAACAATCAATCAATCAATCAATCAAATGCATATAGACAAATCACATACGCAATAAATATACACGATAATACAAACAATGAACACAGCAAAACAACAGAATGGCGGGATATAAAAGTAAAGATTCACGACTAAAGGATATTACCAAACAATGACCCAAACAGTAAACGTCTATGTTTTACAAAAACAAATGAAAGAACACTTCACCACATAATTAGGATGCATAATACAAAAACTGTTGGCAAGATATTGAAGGTGTACTATTTATAACTTCACTAATGATATACGTGCTTACTTATATCAAGGAAACTGATACAGACGTAATAGATAAACGATTGAATACTACAAGCAGGCTGTTATATATTGGAGAAATATTCTCTAAAATATATCTGGATAAGACTTCAATAACATTAAAATGTGGTTGATTATTTTCACTATTCTGTCATATACCTGTTTTGGATTTATGCATCGACAAAATGAGGTAGTGAATACATTTTATGAGATTTTTTAGTGATATATTTTGATGTTATATGAGCAAGTATGAATATAATTACACATGTAAAAATTACAGTTGATTCAATTAGTTTATGTGAAAGATTTTAACTGATTCAGTCATTATCAACGCTCCGATTGAAGCTTAAATATGAAAAATGTATCAAATATGCCAAAAAATGTCACTTTTGAGAAGTTTTTGGTTAAAAATGAAAGTAGCCGCATCCATGTTCATCCTCAATCTTTATTTATCTTATGTATTATCATCAAATACAACTTACATTTCAATATTAGGAATAAACACGAATGCAGCCGTTTTCATTTAAGACGGATACCCTCTAAAATTTAACTAAAATGCTAAAATTTGAAGATTTCAGTAATTTAGCATGACTTAATGATGCTAGTACCCGATAAATGCACATTCCCCATTTCCATTCTCAATTTTATTGTATTGTCAAAAACAGCCCATATTAATGTAGCAGAAGCATTCTACTTTCCAACTAAAGTTTTTTTCGTAAAACTGCTATATTTTTAGGCCAAAAAGGGGTCTAACTGTACCTATTCCTTTGTATTTTGAACGTTATGGTACTATGTTCTGAAAACACGGTTTACCGTTAAAAGAAGTTAGAAAAGAATAAATATCAGTTGCAAAGAATGGTAATCGGATCGTGTTTAAGATTGTCATACAGAGTACATGCGAGGTCATATAATTATAATGAATTATAACAGGAAAAAAGTTGACCTCATTGCATTTGCTAGTTTAAAATAAAAGTATTTTATAAAAATATTGACTAGTGTTGTTAGGCTGTTATATCGGTTCTGTATAGTGGTGATTACAAAATGGAATTGCTTCATTAATCGAATAGTACATGCCGTAAATATAAATAGACACTTTACTTACACTATGCCAATTAACTTTGTTTAACTTTCACTTATTCAGTCCAAATTATTTACTTTCATAAAATCAAGCAAGTGTTCAGGGTCTTTATAAAGATAACAAAGCAATCATAACCTAATGAAATCGGACAATCTAATGTGGCAGGAAAGGTTTTTGAGTCATCGTAATGTCAGGGGATAGTGATTTTAATATTTATTATTTGATTTTATCACTATTTTCGACAAAATGATATGCACGTTTGTTATATTTTTTTCGAACATCCTTTTGCAAAATACTAGCTATTTACCTGATATACACCTTTTACCTATTCTAAATGTAAATACACTGTAAATCTGCAATCTTAATATTACGTCTTAAAGAATTGTAAACATAAATCAAGAGTCAACTAAAAACAAAAATAATCTAACTATGTCTAAAAACAGGCTGTATGTAATAGCAGGAAATAGGAGTATAATGGGTCATAAGAATTATGCCTAGAAGCAAGCTATGTGCAGTAACAATAACCTACATTTCAATGCTTTCATCTGCTATAAACCAGTAATTTGATATTTAGGGTACATGTACTTCTGGAAGTAGAAGGTATGCGTCTTTTTTTTTTATATCTTCCTAAATTTCTACACAAATGGACGACTTCAAATTAGAATATGTGAGATATAAAGACAACAGAAGTATACTGCTGTTCACGCGATGAAATCAACTTTCCATTTTTGGCGGTAAGTGTGAGTTCGAATCCCGCAGAAAAATCTAATTCTAACACTGTTGGGTGTAATTTTAAGACTTATATAAATATTGTTATTGACCATTTATCTTTAATACACTGAGATCCAGTGGGCATATATATGGTATGGTTGTCCCTTGTTTAGAGTTGTTTGATGCTATACTTATTTCTAGTGACAGTATAATGAATTGGTACATTATACCATACGGTATATAATAATTATTGAGTTAGATTGCTGGCAAATAAAAATACATTGTGTATAAAGTAATAAGATAACATCTTCACACGCTTACAACACATGTCTTATGTCTATTCCTAGATTCGCCTTCCGTGACAAGGTAACACCACGACTATTGAAGTTATATTTTTATATAGCGGATATGGTCGAGTGGTCTAGAGCGCTGAAAATGGAGCTAAGCGATTGGTTCTGTAGTGTATCAAAGATGTGAATTCGAATCACAACAGAGGAACGGACAAATATTTGTAAACAGAAAAATCTATTATTATATATATATCCTTTTTTTAATTTTTATTCTTATTCTTATATACCATCGAGCTTGGGGTCCTGGCTCACTGATTGCTAAACGCGTACAGTACACCTATCAACCAAGTATGATAGGCACAGGGTGCCAGGATAATATACCAAGATATCAAGAAATGCATGCGCATACAACGTATGAGTTGTTATTTTTATTTTTGGTGATTAATACATCCGACAATAAACCTTTTCCTTTTTATCATATTTGTCAAATCTTTAATTTGAAAACTGTTCAAGTGGAACAATAAATATAAATAGAGATTAAAATAGAACGTACAATAAGGAAGTATCAATTGGTGACGGAAACACTATCATACTAGGAAGTCAACGTTGGCAAATACTCCGATAAGTTTATAGTAAATTGTAATTGTTATTATCTTCTTTTTATTTAACTATTCATATTTGTTTGATAAGCTTTTGATATTAGAACTATACACATAATAGTAGTAATGCTTTTGTTTCAATTCATCGCAAACTTTGATTCTAACTGGTATTTATGATGATGATGAAAGAAGTGTTGATGCATTGCTTCTTTGTTTAATACTGTTGTAAAGAATTGGATCACTTTCGACAGTATCTTATATGAATTTGACCTAAGTGCAACATTCGTACAATGGAGATAGCGTCATACCTAATATACAATTCTCTTAAACTTCTTTCCTATATACTTGAAAATATTTTAATCAGTTATCTTTTTTATTTATTGTGTTACATTACGAAAACAGTAGAAATCTTCTGATATTTTTGTCAGCTTCAGATCACAGGTTATTGAATAGTTAATTATTGTTTCCGTGTATATCAAGTAGGTTGTTTTCATCATGTATACGGAGTTGGATGACCATATTAAAAAATATATTAATGTTCAAACTTTATTTTCCGTTTCAACTGGATCGAATCATGTGTCAACATGAGAACCCCTAAATATGAAGATCCAATAAGACTCTCTTTTGGCCCCAAAATATAGCAGTTTTACAAAATTGTTTAAATGTACAATTTCAGTTTTTCATTAGAAAGTAGAATGGTTCTGCTATATAAATATGTTTTTTTTACCATTCAATGCACAAATACATCGGGAGATAGCATCATTAAGGATGTATTATTCTGACGTTTCAGTCTCATTCAGTCTCATTGAAATCTCGTTCTGTTATTATTTCTAAAACATTAGTCACAAATGGAAAACAGCAATTAATTTGATAAAAAGCATAATCAAACTTAACTCTGTGAAAAATGGGTTTTTTCAAATGATTAGTTTTTGAGTAATCAAATTTTTAGATTTTATTACCCATCAAGTAAGTTTTTTTTTAACCAAAATCTTGAGAAAATAGGTGAGAAATACAAAAATGATTGTACCAGAAACATGTAAATAACACTCACATTCCTTATTTCTTTTCAATTTTTATAGATATGTATTTTTTCAATCATTTATAACAAAGAAGTTGAAAAATATGCAATTTTTAATTAAAACTGAGAAAATCACAAATTTACAAAATTAGTAACATTTAGAAATAAAATTTGACACATTTAAAAAACATCAAAATATGATAAACTTTCTAATATAAACACTTACCTATAGATTTTTCGTCTTCAATTTATTAAAGAAAGTATGACAAAAAGTTTAATTGTAGAATTGTGATTTTTGTTCATTATTAAAGCCCCAAAATATGTCAAAATTATGAAAAATGGAAAATCATCAAAATTCAATACTTTCAAAGGGCCGTAGCAATCAAAACTGAATCAAACCTGCTGACTGCCATGGGCGATTGCCAAATAAAATTGATCACGAGATGTAACAAAATGGATCTTAATATAAATTTAATACTAAACAGAAAAAGATAAACTTGTGGCTAAGATGTTATGCCACATACACATGGTGTCAATATTGGTGAACACCAGATCTAGATTTCGGCAATATATGTCTCATCAGGATGTTAGGAATCGAAACGGTATTTGGAATGCCATATAATTTATCCTCAATTTAGGATAGACTCTTGAATTTTAAGAGTCAATATAGGATGAACGGATCATTAAACCGGAGGGAAAATATGATACAAGCCTAAACGAAAAAATATAAACGAGTCTAAATTGAAAACTAAGTTCAAACCCGCCTTACCTATGATTTGGTTGGATAAAAAACCTAATTTGTATACGTGTGCATGTAAAACAACTTTCGTTGTTGAAGGGTCTAAATACAGCACAAACATCATTTTTCAAAAGACCAAAAAAGTGAGAAAAACGCATTTGACTATCAGGTCGAACACCTTGTGTTTAGTATTATCATCAATATAAGACAACTAGCAGCCGGTTGGATATTGAATATCGAATAACGAACCGGCTGCTAACTTCAAATCCATCCCACAATTATCTTTTCTTTTTTTTATCACATTTGTCAAATCTTTAATTTGAAAACTGTTCAAATGGAAAAATGAATATAAATACAGATGAAAATAGAATGTACAATAATATAAGGAAGTATCAATTGGTGACGGAAACACTCAATCATAGGAGGTCAAGATTGGCAAATACTCCGATAAGTTAACTAAAAGTGTCAGTTTATATCAAATTGTAAGTTATTATTTTCTTTTATTTTATTATTCATATTTGTTTGATAAGCTTTTGATATTAGAAATATACAAACCAATGTATAAATGCTTTTGTTTCAATTTATCGCAAACTTTGATTCTTACTGGTATTTTTGTTGCTGATAAAAGGAGTGTTTCTTCGTTTCATACTGTTGTAAACAGCTCGATAACATCCGAGAGTATCTTATATGAATTGGCTAAGTGCAACATTCGAATCACCGGTAATCAAGTCGAGCATACATTTACTGAAGTGAATAAATATTATTACAAGTATTAGTATTTTACATGAATTGACTGAAGTTAAACATTCGAATCACTGGCCTATATATAGACTATTATAGAGAAAAGTTCTTATCCTTTGTATAAAATCGGACATACATTGAAAGAAGTGAATAAAACAGTAATGGGTTATTTTGCTTAACTTAAACGGATAGTTATGCATTTTTTTTTGAAGGTAGATTACAAAATGAGATTTATTTTTATAGTTTCTACTTAATTTGTTCACACAGTTAATATAACATGTATAAAGACGTAAGCTTTATTAGATTTAGAATACACACTTTATAACATTAAAAAAAACCTCGTGAATAAGAATATACCTTTCCTTTTACATTCTACATATAACATCACAGTATTAAAAGAGACAAAGACATGACGAGAAGGAAAACACACAAAAAATAGTCTTTAAATAAATGTTGTCATTGAATCGATGATTCAAATTGTAGTTGTTCTATGTATGTTTATTTTTGTTGCACTTCAGTGTTTCTGTTTTTCCTTTGTTTCACTCTCATTGTTAATGTGTTTCCCTCTGGTTTAGTAACCGGAATTTGTTTTCCCTCAATCGTTTTATGATTTCGAAACTGCAGTAAACTCTACTGTTGCCTTTATTTCATGGACGTGTACCAACATATTCCTTTTGATTCCTCGTTCCGACTTGGCTACACTTGAAAATAGGACCTTGTAAGTTTGATACGCTTTTTAATATTTGTATTATATTATGGACATTAAATTATTGTGACCTCGAGCATTCCTGATTACTGTTGCCAATTGTTGTAGTTTAGTCTCAATTAGTGTCGGTGTAGAATCTTACTTGCAATTAATTTGAGAGAAGTTTGTGTTATAATATTTTTTAATAAGAAGCACAAATACAGTGTTGTAATTTGAAGGGGAAAACTACGGTCCATTATAGTATCTGAGCTGAACTAAAGTATTTGTATTCAGGCTTGCAGTGACAACAATATGATTGTCTCAGATTTTGATGAAAACTTGAAGAAATCACCTCAATAACAGGTTATAAAGAAATAAAATAAGAAAACAAATTCCCACCAATTTTATATAGTTGCTATGGAAAACAGAGGCATTTGAATTTTCCAAAACCACCAGTTTTTCACTAATTCAGTGTCATGGAATTTGATGTTTATATGAAAACCAGTATGTCTCCATTCCAATGCAACTTTTTCAACTATCAAATATTCTTTTTTAACAGCTGTTTTGGTGATATTCTATTTCTTTCTAGACATTTTTGGGGTACTGAAGGTCCTTTGGAACCATTTTTTCTCAAAAAAGCCAAAAATGACTTAAATCAGGTTAAAATATTATCTATTACCAGAACAGCAAAGACATGTGTGGTGTTTCTTTATATGGGAGAAGTAGAACTTTTTTGATTTCATACAAAATCAGTTTTTGTCAGTTTTCATGGACCCGATAATAATAAAATGAATATAGGGAGAATGTGATTAAATTTTTTTTCTAGATGATTGTATTATATAATATACCAAACTAGTTATCAAACTAGTTCACCGTTCATAAAAGAGGGACGAAAGATACCAGAAGGTCAGTCATACTCATACATTGAAAATAAACTGACAACGCCATGGCTAAAAAAATTAAAGACAAACAGACAAATAATAGTACACAAGACACAACACAGAAAATTAATTCAAGACTAAGCAACACGAACTCCACCAAAAACTTGAGGTGATCTAAGTGCTCCGGAAGGGTACACAGATCCTGCTCCATATGACTTATAATTTCTGTTGATTTACAATTTCTTGAATGCAAATATCATGTTGTAGTATTTAATACAATATTCAAAATTATAATTTCATGCAACAGATGTTCTTTTACAGTGTTTCTGATATTTTTCAGGCGTAGTATGGAGAAAATATACAATACAATTTTCATAATAGCATGCACTGTCTATGGATGTACCGTCAATGGATGCCCTTCCTTATGTAGATGCACGAGCACGAATGTGGTGTATTGCAGCGGAAAATCTCTAACGACAGTCCCGCTAATATACCAATTCAACCACTATATTGTGAGTATTGTTTGCAAATTTCTTTTTAACTAAAACGAATCTAATAATAATATTTTAGTGCACACAAAGTCCTTCGTTTGATGTCGAGATTAAACGTAATGAAATTGTTGACCTATTGTTGTGTGAGTAATACATTGTTACTAATTACCGCCGCAGTACACAGTGATTAACAACAATGCCGAGATAAGTTCACGGAATACAGCTTTTTCATAAAACAAATATTTACTCTTAATAAAAATATAAATAATTAAATTAAACTAATTGTTCACAGAACAATTGAAGTTCCCTCCACTAAAATTTTGAAAATGAAAATGAAAATTTCCGCCGGTTTTCTCAAGTTACTTTGTTGTACTATCATAGGTCTTGTCCTACTGATTATACCAAGTATATAATTACTACATTCTTTTGTCTGATTTAAGGGAGAAAATTGCAAATTTCCGGTTATGAAATCATCATTTCCGATCTCATATGATTGATGTACCAATACTGATTTTATATCCTTTAAACTGTAAAAAGGGAGAAAATGGGCTACGTCCGGTTGAGAAAACGGCATTTCTGGTATCATAAGATAGCTGTATTCACACCGTTTCCCAAAATATACCTTTTGTTTTACTTGTGTCTGTAATAAGACAGATAATATGTTTCTTCTGTTTATAGAATATAACTATTGGTCTCAAATGATAGGTTTATGTATGCCCATTGAAAAATATGTATTGACTCTAAGTACTTTTCAATGACATCAGTTAAAAAATATTACTTCCAGTTACTAAAGATCACTTCCGGCAATCATTTGTCAATGTCACCCAACATTTTACTAAGACTAATTTTGCTTTATCTGGTACCAATCTGATGTAATTGAACCTAAACACACAATACCATCTACAAGATTACATTGGGTTGTTTCAGATAAAAGAGGGACGAAAGACACCAAAGGGACAGTCAAAATCACAAATCCAAAACAAACCGGCAACGCCATGGCTGAAATGAAAAAGACAAACAGACAAACAATAATACACATGACACAACACAGAACACCAACGAACAAACAACATAAACCCGACCAAAAACCTGGGGCGACCTCGGGTGCTCCGGAAGGGTAAGCAGATCCTACTCCACAGTAAAAAAAAAGTGAAATTGAAATTATCCCTTCATAAATTTTACGGAAGCCATCACGCGTTGGTTGACATTTATGGAATAACCGTTTCAAAGGTAATAACGTATATGTTTCTTATAACTACAACTTCCCTTTTCACGAATGTGACCTATCGATTTCGACTGTTTACCGGGTTTGTAATAATTTGATCAACACGAAGGGTGTCACATTGGGAGCAGTGTCTACCAACCTTTTACGGAGCACCTGAGATCACCCTTCGGATTTTGGTAGAGTTCGTGTTGCTAAGTCTTTAGTTTTCTTATGTGCTGTTATTTGTCTGTTTGTCTTTATTTCTTTTTTTATCCATGGCGTTGTCAGTTTATTTTAGATCTATGAGTTTGACCGTCCCTTTGGTATCTTTCGTCCCTTTTTTAAAAAACAAAATAATAAATGAAGAGGGTATGTTTGTTTTCTAATTAAGGTTGAACTTGAGGAAAAATGTTCTCTTAAGTGAATGTTTATTCACAAAATAAACAAATAAACTCATCATAGATACCAGGACAAAATTTTAAATATACGCCAGACGCGCGTTTCGTCTACAAATGCCTCATCAGTGACGCTCGAATCCAAAAAAGTAAAAAAGGCCATATAAAGTAAGAAGTTGAAGAGCGTTGAGGACCAAAACTCCTAAAATATTTGCCAAATACAGTTAAGGTAATTTATGCCTGAGGTAGAAAAGCCTTATTATTGAAACAAATTCAAAATTTTGTAAACAGTTAATTTCTAAATATAACAATATCAATGATAAACAAAGAAATAGAAATGTTTTCTTTTAAAAACAAAATAAAAGGTATTGTGATACTCGGAGGGAATATAAATGAAAGTATGACAGAAAAAGAAAGCACACAAACGTGTAGTTAATCTGTAAATAGTTCAAAACAATCAAAAGGAAATATTAGTTAATCGATATATGGAGATGTATTAACCCCCAAAAAGGACAGGTTATTATGAAAAGGGGAATACTAATTCAATATACTAGGAAGTATGATATATTTGTTATACAAAGTCTAATCGATGAATGTAATGTTTTCCAGCAAATTAATTCTGTATTTAGTAATCTTAGATGACAAAGAATGTAAAACTAACAATTGATTGCCATTAACTGAGCAATCTTCCTGGGTTTTTTTCAGTAAAACTTACATTACAACTGCTGTATTGGATTGTTTTAAATAGAATATAGTGCAATAGACTTGATTTTCATCTTTGCCTCATTTCAAATAGCCTCTTTTCATGCCGTTTGTATTGCTTTTTGCGAATACAGTAAAAGGTTTGACCCCTCTTAGGTCATGTTATAAAGTTTGATTTTGGCTAATTTTAATTTTTTAAGAAACCGTACAGAATATCTACAAAATAATTGAACTGAATTGTTAGATGCGTATGTTGTAACTCATAACTTTCGGTTAAAAGGGCATGTAGACTAATAGATTGCAGTTTAAGCCCCTCTTATTCATATAGTAATATAATTCAATAGCCATGTATAATAAAGATCTAGGGTCCTTTGGATTGATGTCCTTGGTTGATGATCTTAAAAGTAAGGTCAGAATCATAGGTGATTTGATGGTCTAGATTTTGACCTTTTCTTTTTATCATTATATATGCATGATCAACTATGGGACTTTGTGCATTAAGTTGCAAGCCATATGATCTTGAAAAAGGAACCGAGAGGGTCCCTTTGTAAACCGGAAGTAGCTATTTTTTGTACTTTTTGAATAGAAAAGTATATACATGATATAAAACCATTTATTTTTGGAATCAGTGTCTAAACTATCACATGAAAATGAAAGTGACATTTTTCAAGTAACAAATTATCTCCCTTATTTACAAAAGAAATTGTATAGGAACCATACATTTGTTTCAATCAGTTCACAGGTAGATGTCTGTTTAAACTCTATTACAATATTTTCAAATCAAAATGCATGTTTTTTTTAGGTGAACAATTGGTTTTCAATTCAGTTTAGCCTGATGAAATTTCCAGGCTTTATAATTTTGTTGAGGTAAATCTGTTACTATTTATTTTATCATTTTGAACCAGTTAACAATATTGCTACTAATGGTTTTTCTAATAAAGTTGAATGCGTACAGAATACAGTGTTTCGGTTGCTGTTTGAAGAAATTATAAATACAAGGATGTTAATGTTAAAGCCTTTGAAGTCATAAGATATTTAAATTAAATAAGTGATTTGAATATTGTCCATCGACAGGTTACACTGCACTTGGTTATTGCAAATTATATTACTGCAGCATTTATAATTATATTATAATTGGAATAACGATCAATACCTAAAGATAGGAAAGATAACTTAAACAGTCTAGGGGGATAATTCTCGGTTGGCAATTAACATTTTAAGAACAGCAAGCCATAACTTAACATGTAGATGCACGAGCACGAATGTGTATTGCAGCAGATTATCTCTATCGGCAGTCCCATCTAATATACCGAAATAAACATTTATATCTACGTAAGTAAAAAAAACACCATAATTTTATTTATCAAAATTAAATCGCGATCGAAACATTGTAGTACAGTGTCCACACTCATAAATCGTCTTCATCTCGGTGTTATCAGGTTCGTTGGTTAAGGGGTTCGCAAAATTGAACCTAGGGTTTCAAAAACACAATGTAAATTTCTTATACTGCGATTTGAAAAAAAAATATCCAACTTACAAGGAAAGTTCTATAAGAGATATAACCGGTTTATCTTATAGTTCAGTTGAAACTATTATAGTGTTCAATAATACAGCTTGTTAATTGATTATCATTAAAAGCCATTCTGTAATAAACAATAAAAATGTCTATGTTCTTCTATGTACCCCTGTATTTACAACAGTTTATCAGACTAACGTATATATATATAGTTTATCAGACTAACGTATATATATATAGTTTATCAGACTAACGTATATATATATAGTTTATCAGACTAACGTATATATATATAACAATACCATCTTCATGCGTTATATATCATGTACTGTAGTACGCCGCTAGATTTAAAACTGACGAGGAAAGGTAACACACGGCCACTGAAAGCTTTATTATTATTATTTTATTATTTTAGTAGAGCCCAGGTGGTCATGTGGTCTAGCGGGACGGATGCAGTGCAGGCGATTTGGTGTCACGATACCACAGTAGCATGGGTTCGAATCCCGGCGAGGGAAAAACCAATAATTTGCGAAAGCAAATTTACAGATCTAACATTGTTGGGTTGATGTTTAGACGAGTTGTATATACATTATGTACACAGCTATGTATCACCATCATTGATGGCGATCCGATGGATACATCTGTTGTAGAGTTGTCACTGACTCAGACGTACTTATAAATATAATTATTTTCTGTGACTGTATCTTACATTAATTTGTAGGATCCTTTACTACAGATAATTTAGCTGATCTGTAACAGTACCATCTTCATGCCTTATATATCATGTACTGCAGTATGCCACGAGATTAAAACCGACGAGGAAAGGTAACAAACGACCACTGAAAGCTTTAGTTTAGTAGAGCCAAGGTGGTCGTGTGGTCTCGCGGGACGGCTGCAGAGCAGGCGCTTTGGTGTCACGATATCACAATAGCATGGGTTCAAATCCCGGTGAGGGAAGAACCAAAAAATTTGCGAAAGCAAATTTACAGATCTATCAGTGTTAGGTTGATGTTTAGACGAGTTGTATATACATTATGTACACAGTCATGTTTCATCATCATTTATGGCGATCCGATGGATACATCTGTTGTAGAGTTGTCACTGACTCAGACGTACTTATAAATATAATTATTTTCTGTGACTGTATCTTACATTAATTTGTAGGATCCTTTACTGTAGATAATTTGGCTGATCTGTAACAATACCATCTTCATGCCTTATATATCATGTACTGTAGTACGCCGCTAGATTAAAACTGACGAGGAAAGGTAACACACGGCCACTGAAAGCTTTATTTTAGTAGAGCCGATGTGGTCGTGTGGTCTAGCGGGACGGCTGCAGTGCAGACGAGTTGGTGTCTCGATATCACAGTAGCATGGGTTCGAATCCCGGCGAGGGAAGAACCAAAAACTTGCGAAAGCAAATTTACAGATCTAACATTGTTGGGTTGATGTTTAGACGAGTTATATATATATATATATATATATATATATATATACCAGAAAGACTTTTGCTCATTGTTGAAGCCCGTGAGGTGACCTAAACTTGTTAATGTCTGTGTCATTTTGGTCTCTTGTGGACAGTTGTCTCTTGACAATCACACCACATCTTCTTTTTTAAATTTGAAGGAAAAAACGGGACTTCAAATGTTTGCCGGAATGGAAATCGGTTAATTCAGGGTTCAGTTTATTCAGGTTTGAGTGCATATCTTTTTTTTTGTATTACAACTATATGCTCGTATAACTTTAACATGTTTTCAAACATCTATACGTTCACCATTGCTAGTGGCATATGATTTCTTCACATTAAATTAATGTAAAAATGCTTTTTTTAATGTCCTTTGTAGGTATATTAGCCAAAATAAGATTACCCTGAAAGATGATTACGCATTTGCTGGATTGTCGGCTCTTAAAATTATGTGAGTATATTAATACATATATTCAAAAGTGAATAATTATGACGAAATTTACTAGATTCCTCTGTCCCATTGGTATCGGCATCAATATATGCCATCAAGACCTATTTTTTTTGGTTTGATTTCAAATGTTATTTATAAGCAGCGCCATCTAATCAAGATCGATGAATCATGGTAAAAAAACATAGGGAAATAGACAGTTTACTTTTATGATCTAAACAAGATAGACATTTGATGTTTATGATCTTAACACGATAGATAGGCATAACATGTTCAAAATTTGAACATAATAATAATCAGAAACACATTTAGGGAGCCATCCGTGAAGATCGTTTCCACATCATATTTACTCTTATCCTGGTAATTAATCTGAAAGAAAAATATGTGAAGCAGGGAAAAGCGGCCAGTAGCTACGATCTTTCATGTGTTTCCCCTTAATCTTAAAAATATGTATAAAATATGTGAGCAGTTTGCATATAATATACGAGTCACATATATATCTAATTCATATATTCGGTGCAAACTGTTCACATCCTTAATTTTAAAAGCTTTTCCATTATAAAGTCGTGTTGACAACATAATTCTAATATACAAAGTACTTTACTTTCACGTCATATATAATGCGACGATCGATGTGTATACCTTTATCCAAAACAAAGGTTATATAATGTTTGATCATTTTCCGGAAGGGGTAAGCTCCACAAGTGGGAGGTAATTAAACAATTACTATAAATGTTAGATATTCATGTGTGATTGGCATAGTCATTAGTGAGGTAACAATATAAGGTCCACTGAAAATTAAAGCCATATATGACATTTATGAGAAGAGTTGTCATTTTAATCCATAAACGGGAGTTATTAAATTACTAGATAATCTGACTTGTATACCGTCATAAGATATTTTTTCTCCAAAGATTTGCAGAATAAGCATACAATTTCACCGACCACACTTTTTTTAATGCGGTTAGTTTTGAATACGCCCTAGACCTTAGAAATCATTATCTATGTACAATAAAAACATCACTGTAACTACATAAGTAAGACACAATGGAATAGTTACCAGCCGATAACGGTTTATGAAAAATGCAAGTCACTATAAAGTAATTTATCGTACCAATTTAGTTTATGGATGATATGTTGTTGATTGAAATGATATTTATCGAATCTAATGAAATCTTTAGAATGATCTTTATTTGAACGATGATAATTTTTAAACAGATATTCAGGTTTCTTGAATTATTTCTATACCCTCCCCTCATCCAACTCAATTGAGAGGTAAGTGGGTGATATTCAAAAGAATATAAATCAAATTATGTGTTTCTTAATTCATAATGCGGGCCAATGACGATATTTTCAAAACCTTTAAAAAAAAAATCCCCAGCGGCAACAACAAACTATCACACGAATTAAATCTTAAAGTAAAAATCTAACGAAGTTCATTATTCTACATGACCGTAGGAAGGTTTTGTCCAGAGGGGGTGCGAAAGGAGTTGGGTGTGGGAGGGGCACTGCCCTCCTACAGGTTAGTTTTTTTTTTTAAATGGGTAAGCCAATTTTAGGGTTTTATGCGTTTTTAGATTTAGAACGTTAAATACATGATTTTCCATACTGATCCAATAAGCCTAATAAACGGTTAATAGACTGATATTTAATTGAAGAAAATGTATAAACCATTGATGCACTGAAAGTACTTTTTATTTCAATATTATATTAAATCAATATAACAGTGATACCTATCAAAATAAAATTATATATATATATGATATAAACAATGCACACATTACTTTTGTTCCGCAATTATGTCGGATGAAATATATTACTAGTATTCTTAGTATTCTTACTAGTATTCTTATATACACATAAACCTGCATTTTATCATGATCTATTTAGAGATTTTAAATTTAAAGACAACATGACTTCATATGTCTTTTAAGTTTACTTTTATTATGATCATACTAAAGTAAACTTAATAAGAAGAATTCTATGAATAACGTAAATGTATCTTATTACAATATGATGAATTATAAAAAAAAACAAGCAGCTGAATAACATGAATAAGAGTCTATTAAAATCCTCAAAAAAACATAGTTGATTCTCTCTGAAAATTTCTCAATTGAAAATTTTGTCCTTTGACGGATATATGATAAGCTTGGCTAGGGGTGATTCTAATCCTACAAATCTCATTTTAACAACCTCCTCGGTAGCATTTATATGCGCATGTCCCAAGTCAGGAGTATTTTAGTCATTGGCGAAGCATTTGATTTTTATAAGTTTTGATAGATGAATACCAACGATACAAGAAGCGTTTTTAATAATATTTTGGGAAATTATGCTGTGCTTTAACTTCGTACTTGTTTTGTTTTATAACTATTTTGATATGAGCGTCACTGATGAGTCTTATGTAGACAAAACGCGCGTCTGGCGCACTAAATTATAATCCGGTTACTTTTGATAACTAATAACTTTTTGGGTTTAACTGTCATTGTTTTATTTGACATACAGAGCTGTAAGTAATAAGTTCATGTTCTTTTTGCGAGATAGTTTACGTTGCTAGTTCTAAATTACTTTGTTGTGTTATATTTAGTAGATAGGGGAATTTGAATGTCTTCACATAAGTTTTGGACATGTAGACCTCAATGATATAGAATCACCTGCATTACAATTTACAACTATCTTTTTATATATATTAAACAAATCAAATTAAATAAACAAACCAAATCACTTCTGAAAAATAATGTTTTTCAATTCCATATTTCTCGGATGGAGTTTACTAAACGAGTTGATGATTTTTTCATAAGAAGGATCAAAACCATAGTGGAAATGAATAAGCCAATTTAAGTAACTTGTAGATATTCGGGTACGGCAATGCATCACAGTTCTTGATAGCTGTTGCACATGCATCTTGAATAACACTTTCAGAATCAAGTTCATTTTGAAGAATACCATCCTTGTATCGTTGGTATTCCTCTTCTACAAGAACTGGAGAGGGGAGATCTTCACTGTAGACAGCAATGAATATAGATAATAAAATTGAGAATGGAAATTGGGAATGTGTCACAGAGACAACAACCAGACCATAGAGCAGATAACAACAGGAAGCCACCCATAGGTGGTCGATGCAGCGAGAAATTTCCGCACCCAGAAGAGTCCTTTAGATGGCCCCTAAACATATATTCATATATATAATGCTATTTTAGTGATAATGGACGTCATACTAAAGACGATCTCTCAAACTGTATCATATGTGTCCTATTCTGTAACAGAAAGATTACGGTAACCTGTTAGAGTGGAGGACATGCAAGTGCTCATCTATGCCTGAATTTAAAAAATAAAATTGGAAAGAGGGTGTGTGATCGCACCCGACGCACCCCTTCCGACGGTCATGTTCTATGCATTGATGCACATAAAACATGGTTTTGACCGGGTTAATTTTTCAAAAGATTGACATAGTGTTCTGAAAGAAAATAACATTTATACGTTTTGCATGTACAATTGAAGGTTCCGCAAAGTTCGCACAAAAGAGTATGGTCTGCATAAAATGAGTGTTTGTCAATGCTCTGTGCTTGATCGGGTATCAACTTTAGATAATGAAATTCAGCTACATGTCTTAAGTATAAATATTGCTCCAGTACTAGTGCAACATCTCGTGGTATTATTCTTATTTATTGAGGGTTTGGTAAACAAGGTCAGATTATAATTAAAATGTGGCACATACATGCTGCAGCATCAATAAAATAAAATTGAGAATGGAAATGGGGAATGTATCAAAGAGACAACAACTCGACCATAGAAAAACAACAGCAGAAGGTCACCAACAGGTCTTCAATGTAACGAGAAATTCAAGCCCGGTATAATCGCCTCATTCTCCATTCAGATCCATCCTGTCCAAAAAAAAACATGCCAGTCTACATTGTAAATCACGAAAATCAACTGTTCCAAAAAAAAACAAGAACAGGATTATTACGTAAAACATTTATTTATATGTGACGTTATCATATATAAGAAATGTGGACCACCTACTCGTTAAAGTTGCAAGGACAGCGAATGAAACATACATTTACCATCCGATGGAATATCTTTGTCGACATGATAATCTTTTTTTACTGCATTCTGTTGAAGTCCGATAATTTTATCATGCAAGGCTTCATTGTATGACGTTGTATTAACTCTATTTTCAGTAATGTTATCATATAAATCATGAAGAGTCAATTTACATCTCGCACGTTTGGGTTTCTCCTTTTTTTCATTTGCTCTCTGTTGTTTTTCTCTATCTTGACTTGCTATTTAAGAAGTGAACATATCAACCCTTAACCAATCACTGACAATCGTTTGTTCCTGCGTTGTATATGTAACCTTATATATAGGGAGACTTTTATTTGTAGCAATGAATGTTCCTGCCAAGACTTATAGCTCTGCGACATATACCCCTCCTCTATACACTCTTTTGTCTCTGCCTATACATTTAACAAAAACTGTATCGCCAATTTCATATTCGGATGGTAGAAATTTGTCTACCCTGTTACTGCATATTTGTGCTGGCTTTTTTTTGAAATTTAAATGTCTGACGTTTTACCTCCTAATTTGCATTATTGTATCTGCTTAGTCTTCTCTCGGATTCAATGTCATATTCGAACCGTTTGTAAATTCAATAGGTTTTTCGTCTATGTTTGTTTTTGTGAAATTACATTTTTGTGTCACAAAATTTGGTTTGATTCTCAATAAACATTTAAAATTATATCGTTATTCCATGTGTATGGTATTTTGTTCAAGGATATGGTTGACTTTCTGAAATTATTTATTATTTCAACCATTATTTTATTGATTTTGTATTTACACTGTGTACTATATATCAAATTGCTTCATTCAATGTATATTCACTAGACATTTTTTGTTTATGTCTTTTGATAGAGTTAAGCCATTTCAATTAGTATTCTATAGTGTGGGTTTTTATGTTGTGATGTAACACTATTGTTTCGGGTAAGGGTGCAGGTTTGTAAATATTACCAACCAAGGGTGACTGGGGACACGGAATATAATCACTTGGTCTTCTCCCTACCGGCAGTAAAACGCTTTCCGAAGTGGGGCGTCCGGTTGGCTGTGCGGGATGTATTAAGTTCGCAGTCATGTCCGGTCAGAATGGGGACGTTAAATCCGATGTCTCGTGTAAAAGACAGTGCCAGCTCTTTGCACGTTAATTACCCTTGCAACAACTCTTTGAGGTCCCGACGTTGGCTTGTCGCAAGGCAAAATTTCTGTCCCTATCCAATACACCTTCATTTTCCAGTGGCAGTCCAAATTTCCCCGACCATCATCCCAAATGTCCTCAATTATGACAGGACCTATTGTATTTTTTGTGAACTTGTTCTCGTCCTGAATATGCATGAAATATTTGTCACTGGACGACGTTAAGCAATTAAAACAATTTTCCATTATAACCGAATGTTACTTTATTCAAATATAAGGACTTTGTTAGCTAAATCTACAACTTTGTTAGCTAAATCTACAAATTTTATTAGCTATAATGATTTTTGTGACAATAGATTAATATGCTAAAACTAGTGTATTACTTATCTACAGTAGCAATTTCAAAAAAGCCTTGCTATTTAAGTTGTACAGGATGTTGCAATTTTGAATGAGTGTTATTTAGAATTTAATACTCTGACCAGGTGTGATCTGTTTAATGAGTTTGATCCAAGCAGGCGGTATTAATTTATACACTAATCGGAAAAACAAATTTATTTGTTTTTTTAATTGCTTTCTTCTTTCTTTAATTTGATATATATTACATATAATATATTCCAAATTATAATAAAAGATATATTTCTTATATAAGGTTGAACAATCTAAGTGATTTTGTATGGAAGCATGAAACCTATGTACTTTTATTTAGATATTTTCGAAAATTAAGATAAAAAAACATGCCAAACAAGAAGCGTAATAAGGTTTTATTACCCTCAGTATAAATGTAGTTTGTAGGTTAAAATCTTTTGTTTATCTAAACTCTCAATAAAAAAAATTGTTTTAAAAGATAGTGATTTAACTTTCTCTATTTCGGAATCTGAGAATCGTGAAAGGATGTAAAGATCTGTATATATATATATGATATCTCAGTAGCATGGGTTCGAATCCCGCGAGAGAAGAACAAAAAATTTGCGAAAGCAAATTTACAGATCTAACTTTGTTTGGTTGATGTTACGCCGAGTTGTATATACATAATGTACACAGTCATGTATCACCATCACTGCTGGTGATCCGACGGATATATGTATATCTTTGTTTTATTGTGATTGTAGTCATGTCAGTTAAAAGGAAATTTATCTGAACAGTTAAAATTTAAAAACAAGTACAGATTAATTTGCGAAGTTTGGTTCAGACAGGTCGAGTTTTGTTCAAACCTTTGGTCGAGTAGGGTTAAGACTAAAACAAATAGGTCCAGAACGGGTTTACACTGTTCAAAACTGGTCGAGTAATACTTCAGACTATTTTCAATGTCAAAGATAAGGGTCAAGTACGAATCAGTACAGTCGAGTACGCTTAAGACTGGAGTCGAGTAATGTCAAGTGTAATTCAGACCAGTTCAGACTGGGGTGGAGTAATCTCAAGTGAAATTCAGACCAGTTAAGACTGGTCGAGTAAAAATCAGTACAGTCGAGTACGGATATAGACCATTTCAATATGTAACTGGTTTGTAATGAATGTTCAGTGGTTGTCGTTTTTGATGGGGTTCATAAATGTTTCTCGTTTCTCGTTTTTTTTTTTTTTTATAGATGAGACCGTTGGTTTTCAAGTTTGAATGGTTTTACACTAGTCACTTTGTCGAGCTCCCTTTAGCTTGCTGTTCGGTTTGAGCTAAGGCTCCGTGCTGAAGACCGAATTTTGACCTATAATGGTTGACTTTTACAAATTATGTCCAGGATGGAGAGTAGTCTGATTGGCACTCATACTACATCTTCCTATATCTATAATAGGTGATATTCCTAAAAATGAGTGAACCGCGTTAACTTAAATACTTTGTAAACTGGGGAGATTCGTCACCAAATCACAGTAGCTCCTGAATTGTGAATAAATAAAATGAAAACGAATTTTGTTTTTCCAGGTTCCACGAGATCTTTCTATGTTCTCCTGACTTTGTGGATGGTTTCTTGAACTGTAAATCAATTTGATGTTCATATATTTGCAGAGGCGTGTAACAAATCATTTAATATCTGAATCAAGGTCACTTTGTCATATGTTTGGGTCTTCAAATTCAGCGTTTATCTCACAAAGCTTGATAGCCACTTTTTTAAGCTCTTATTAGACAATAGTCCCAACCAAACAAATCTTGTGAACACATCAATTGTTGACGGAATATATTTATACAAGAAATCTTCTATTTCTTCTATGAGCTATCGCATATCCACAATGTCTACATATTAAAAAGAAGATGTGGTATGATTGCCAATGAGACAACAATCCACAAAAGACCAAAATGACACAAACATTAACAATTATAGGTCACCGTACGGCTTTCAACAATGAGCAAAGCCTATACCGCATAGTCAGCTATAAAAGGCCCCGATAAGACAATGTAAAACAATTCAAACGAGAAAACTAACGGCCTTATTTATGTAAAAAATGAACGAAAAACAAATATGTAACACATAAACAAACGACAACCACTGAATTACAGGCTCCTGACTTGGGACAGGCACATACATAAATAATGTGGCGGGGTCAAACTTTCTTTTGGTTGTTTGGCATCAATGGGTATACGTGGTGCTTTATTTTAAAACATTGCGCGATTTTGTCTCTATGGATTGTTACCGATTCCGAAGTTAAGTTCTTTAATATGATGGAGTTTTCTTTCCCAATCAGCTTTGCTTAAAATGTAAACTTTTCTATACATTTATTTCTCCCACAAAATCCTGGTAATTTGTTAACCTAGATATGAATCAATTATCAGTTTATATAATAAATCCGGCAAATAGTCTAATTCGGTAGTTCACATTCGTGCAAAAGGAACGAAATTGTAGTAACGACATAAGGAAAATATCACGATATCAAATGTGAAACGGATATTCCAGAACGGTCATCCGACTGCTACATCTACTAATGCCTTATAAATTAACATTATGGATGATTTTGCAAAGCATTTGCAGGAAGGCAGGTTTTTTTTACCACCAGGGCAATTATATAGTACGTAAGATTTATATTAGTGCACAGAATATTTACTTGACACTTGTTATATTTTTTTTTGAAACGCACAGTATATTTAGTTTTCATTATATAACCTTTGGGAGAAAGTTTAAATGTTTAAAACACGATGTTAGACAGTGATAGTAATTTTATAAAACTAAGAATGGAAAACCTTAACAAAAATATGTACTAGGTCAGTAAAAATGAACGTCATACTAAACTCCATCACATATAAATGAACTAAAATTAACAATCATACAATACTTTTACAGGCCAGAGGTTCCTGACTTGGGACCATCGCAAAAATAATGCGGGGTTAAACATGTTTTGTGACATCTCACCACTCCCTTTATACCTCTAGCCAATGTAGAAAATAAGACACATCAATACGCATATTTAAAACTCAGTATAAATGAAATCCGAGTGTTCGATGTCAACTTCAACTTCAACTTCGTACTTGTTTGGCTTTATAAATATTTGGCTTTATGAATATTTTGATATGAGCGTTACTGATGAGTCTTATGTAGACGAAACGCGCGTCTGGCGTACTAAATTATAATCCTGGTACCTTTGATAACTATTTACAATCAGAATAAATAATAAGAGAAAATAAACAAAATGACAATTATGCATGAATAACCAAAGAACTACGACCAGTGGTATGCCAAAGAACGTCTCGATATTATTCTAAAAAAAGTTCATCGGAAGATTCAAAGACCTTGTTGATAAATATTTCGTATCAACTTCACAAAATACACGGTAGTCTTGAAGTTAAGTTCTGGGTACTGACGTTGTTTAACATCTCAATAATGTGTTATACTATCTTTTATTATACTTTATGAATACTACTTTTGCTGTTTTTTTTTTTATGGATATGCATATGACGTGGATCGGTACTTGTACATCCCGTCATTGTTCTATGATGATTCTCGTATTATAGTCTTTCGTTTGATAATATGCTTTTTGGTATTTCGTTGATATATATGTCGTGGTTGTGTACTTATACATTCAATTATTGTGTTATTTTAAAATGCCATTCCAAATCTATGGCAGATGATTTTAAGTCCCAATCTATGTCGAATGTGACGTCATGCCATTTTAATTCTTTGGCAGATTTTTTAATATCCTAGTCTATGTCAAGTTTTGTAATTTCTTAATCCATGACAGATTTTTGCTGTTTTAAAATCGATTGTAAAAGTTGTGCAAATTGAAAACAATGCAGTACATACATGTATACGACCAATGCACGACAATTGAAGCTAGTTTATAAACATTTTTTGAAATAAACATTCCATAATAGTAAACAACATCGTGATGGTAAGCAAAACATCCGTTAATGATGAGTTTATATACCTTAATATAGACTCCAGATTGAAATGATGTGCCCCGTTATAAAGAATATTTTCGAATATGTATCTGTTTAACTCAGTCATCAAACCAACTAGTAAGTCCCTTAACAAAAAGTAAGATTTTTCAACTAATATTTATTTCATCGTAAATATATCTTTTTTTATTTGAAGACGATTCAAATCAAATTGGTATCTGGTGATTTTATCTTTCACTTTATAAACTTAGTCAGCCGTACATAAAAAAATATTTACTATTAATCCTTTTTCTGTTATATTCTGTACTGATAAAGCGGTGTCATTGTACGTTTATAGCGGTGTTCTGTACTATTATTTGTCTGTTTATCTTTTTATTTTTATTTGCCGATTTGAAACAGAAGTGTACGAGTTGTCCTACGCTTCATAATAATGAACTGAACTTGACAGCACTTAACATGCATGCAAAAATTGACTTGGTTACTTTTTCTACACATGTTCACATTCAAGTTTTGCAATCGATGAGATTGTCGTCGTAGAAAATACTGTTGTTCATGTTTGTCTATTATCAGAAAATTGGTTTAATTCTTATTGTTCTAAAGAAATGTTTGAAAACAAACCGAACGTATAAAAGTAATCGTTTATTCGCACAAGGTCAAACAATACGTCAATACACATCGGAGGTCACGCAGGTTCAAACAACACTCGTCAACAGCAATACAAAAACGTAGTCCGGCAGTGGTTGGAGCTTTTAAGTATAGTATACAGATATAGCATAGCGATATCTGTAGGGCTGTATATGTATAGTTAGACACACAATTGCAGGATAAAAGTTATCTAAATGTTTCTAATTTATCTTTAATCATTTAGATTTGATTATTTTGACATGAGTAACCTTCTTTATTCCAAATTTACTATAATATGCTCAAATGTTTCGGCATACTACATGCACTATGATGATGAACATTATATCTATAAAAAGACTGGCCAGAAATAATTAGAACATACCTTTTCTTTGTTTTTATTTCTGTGAGTGTGGACATTTTTTATAGAAAGATATAATAAAATAATGTTAAAATTTTCATCTTGATAAAGGTCGTCGAAAATAGCACGAACAAGAGCTGGTTTCTATTTGAAGTTTTTTTTTCAGGAGTAACTTATACATGAAAGACATACAAAACACGACAGCTATGATTAGTATTTCGGTATTAGTTAAAACAAGTTGCAACTAAATGTAATTCCCGGATAAGTGTATCATTAACTACGCCACTTCCAATTGCTTATGATTTCTACAGATAAATGGTATGCAAAAATAAAATTTTAAACTGTTCTTTGTAGGTATATTAACGACAATAAAATTACCCGGATAAATGAACACTCATTTGACGGATTATCGGCTCTAACACATTTGTAAGTACATATATACATTTGACCATGTGCTACTTGTTTGCTTCTGTAAGTAGCACTCTTAATGATAAATTACTCATGCGAATGAATATGTTGTGAAAGGTATATCTATGGCCATTTGTTTAGCTTTTTGGAAAGTGAAATTTAATTTCTCTACCTACTACAGAAATGTTTGTTATAATAATTTAGTAGCACGTTTACTTTGGAACTTTACGCAAAATGTAAATCATTGTATATTCATAGAAATGAAACATGTTATGAAGCAGTCAATCATGTATGTCGTTGACACATGACATCAATCCAATAAGCACACTTTATGTATATGTGACTCGATTAACAAGCGGCATGTTATTTGATAAACTGAAATAATTGTCTTATCTGTATTGGATCTGTTCTTTTGCATCCATTGTCATATTCGCATAAGAGTTTAAATGAACTTCACAGGAGAACTTATGCAAATATAAATGGCAGGTAATTGTCAGATATTCTCAATGCATGCCACCACTTGCATTGACTGAAAATGGTCCAGCTATTGCATAATACCGTCAAACAGATAAATCTTTGTGTTTACATATTCATAAATTACAATGTGTTAAGTTTTAAACCAGATTTCTAACAAACTGGACTTACGCCACTACCAGCTGCCTATTATTTCTCCAGATAAATGTTATGCAACAAAGAATTTGAAATGTTCTTTGTAGGTATATACACGGCAATAACATTACCATAATAGATGGACACTCATTCGACGGATTGTCGGCTTTGACACATTTGTAAGTATATACATACATGTTTATATGACCAAGTGCAACTGGTTTGCTTTTGTATCATACACATATACACTACTAATACTAAATTGTTCATGTGAATGTAAATTATGTGAACGTTGATATCTAAACCAATTGCGTTTAGCTTTGTGAAAAGTAAATTTAAACTTCCTTACAAATTGATGAAATTTGTTTTATAATAAATAAGTATCGCGCTCACTTTGAAACCTTAACTAAGATATAAATCGTTTTGTATTCATATAGATGTAACTTGTAATGAAGCCGTCAATCATGTATTTCATTTATGACACATTCAGCACATTAAATGTATCCGTATCCCAATTTACATGGGGAAATATAAATATTAAAATTATCGTCTTATCTGTATCTTTTCCGTTTGACTCTATTTTTGAATTGATTGTGAATAAGCACGGCTTTTGACTCAATCAAGCAGGAGACGCTTACCTTAAAACTATAAGGAATTTCTGGATAATTTTAAATATTTTCACCTTTCTCTGAAAATTATTCTATTAAAACTTTTGATTTTTGAACCCTGTATACACCATCCCTAATGTGACAAAAATTGCATAAATGAAATAGTCTACATTTTTTTTCAACATAATAAATGGTGTCATACGCTATAAGTTTATTACTTTGGGATACCACAAAGTATATTTTGTTGATAGTGAACAAAAGGATAATACATGCTACACATAAAAACAAGTGATCAGGATACTGGAGGTTCTTGTTGACAATATATTTGTTGAATTTGTAGGTAGTCTTTATCAACAAATTGTCGACATTCGTTTGGTAATTAATTGTGTGCCAATCAACTTTAATGAAAGTGAAATAGCGGCATAATAATTCGCTTTTAGCAGCCAGTGTTTATCCATGTTTATCAAATTAAGCTTTATGATGAATTATTCACTTGCAAGTGAATGATTCGACCTCATTTAATCCGTATTCATGTTAACTTCATTTTAACCCCTTCGCTATAGATAGATGTCGCATTAATTATGTGCGTGTTTGTCGATTTTAAGTGAAACAAAGGTAAATCATATGAATAAGTGATTCGATCCTAAAAAAATCATTCTTATACAGGTAAAAATGACGATTAACAGATACTTTCAATCTATAAATGAAATTAAATAGACCTAGGAGAATCTAATTCCATGAGTTCCGCTATCTGTTTATATCTGTATTTATGTTTATATCGCTTATATGGGCATCGCTGGTACTTGGGAGGTCAAATCGACAGTATTTAGAAGGCGTCTAGACTAAAATAAACACGAAGCGAAGCTACATTTTATTATGCCCATGTTTTGTAAACTGTTGATTTTAGACTTTTTAGAATTTGGATAAATGTCAAATTTATGAGAATTTTTGTCAATTCGGTGAACATGAATTGGACAGCTACTGCCAAGTTAATTTTTTTAGACTTATGCAGGTAATTTGATTTCGTTGTAAACCTCACGTTATCTGAATTTTGTTAAAGGGGCACTAGCTGTCAAATTCATGGTCACCGATTTGACTCAAATTATCATATTTGATTTATAACATTGTAAAACATTTATCCAAACTATCAAAAGTCTAAAATAAACAGTTTACAGAGCATAGGGTAGATAATATATAGGTTCGTTTGGTATGTATTTTAGTCCAGACGCCATCTAATAACCTATCGATTTGACCTTAGATGACCATAAAAGCGATGTAAACATAAATAAAGATATGAATAGATTAAACCAACACGTGCAATTGGATTTTTATAGGTCTGTTTGATTTTATTTTATAGATTAAAAATAGATGTTTCTCATTGTTTTTAACCGTATAAGAATGATTTGATGTGCATCGAATTAGTAATCAAATGATTTACCGTAGTTTCACTTTCATTGTTGACATTCTTTTTCTTTAAATACAAATGTAACCAGTACACGTACAATGCATGCGTTGTCAATCTCTAGCTAGGGGATAAATTGAAGTTCACATGAATACGGATTAAAGAGGTTGACTCATTCACTTGCAAGTGAATTACTAATTATCAATGTTTCTAAGCGTAATTTGACAAAATTTAAACTTTTTGGCTGCTAAAAGCGAATTGTTATTTCACTATTTCACTTTCATTATTGATTGAACAGGAAAAAAAAATCAAACTAGATTTTTTATATATCTCGTAGCTAGTGCCCCTTTAAAACAGGTATCTTGTATCGTTTGGTGACCATGTTGTTAACTGGGGACTACTTAAAATGACCCTTAGACAAATATATTTTGTCTTTTTCAGATAGTGTTCGCCACTTTTTTTCAATTTTCCGTGATATGAATATTTGAATTTTGTATGTATAATGTGCAAAATATACTACTTTTGTTCTTTTGAAAAATGAAAATAACATTACATAGATATTGGAAGATGTGGTATGAGTGCCAATGAGACAACTCTCCATCCAAGTCACAATTTATAAAAGTAAACCATTATAAGCCAAGGTACGGTCTTTACCACGGAGCATTGGCTCACACCGAACAGCAAGCTATGAAGGGTGCCAAATAAATACTAGTGTAAAACCATTCAAACGGGAAAACCAATGGTCTAATCTATGTATAAAAAAACACGAGAAACGAGAAACACTTATGAACCATATTTACAAATGACAACTACTGAACATCTGACTTAGGACAGGTGCAAACAATTGCAGCGGGTTTAAATGTTTGAATGGTACCAAACTTTTACCCATATTTCAAACAATAGTGTTACATCACAAAATAGAAAGAAACACTATAAAATAGCATTTCGAATAGCTTAACTCAATCAAAAGAAGTAGTAACACAAATGAACATACACTGAACGAATAAATTTGATCTATAATACAATGCGAATACAAAGTTAATAAAAATAAGGGATGAATGATTAAATTATAAGTACAAATGTATTATACCGCTGTGAAATGCTAAACAGTTCCAGAAAAGCATCATTTTTACGGCATTTGCATTATCAAAATTTTAGACAGGTAAGAGAAAATAATTTTGTTATTAAGTATAATTCTTCTTGTCTCTTTATAATATATTGTTTAGGAACACGAAGACATTTTTTTGTGATGTATATACAGTATAAATGGAGAGAGGAAATAATTTGATGTTCATAGTACAAAGAATTGAACATTGACAGCAATTACAAACAATTATCAAAGCTAGTATAAATACCAGCTATAAGTTAACATTTTGGGGCCCTTTATAGCTTGTTGTTCGGTGTGAGCCAAGGCTCCGTGTTGAAGGCCGTACTTTAACCTATAATGGTTTACTTTTTAAATTGTTATTTGGATGGAGAGTTGTCTCATTGGCACTCACACCACATCTTCCTATATCTATTATATAACACAAAAGCATTACAAATAGTATCAATAGGTCAAATTAACAAGAACGTACGATTCGAGAGCACTCGCAGTTACTGACAGCTAGTTAGAAGCCAAAACAATTAATAATAAAACAAAATCATGCATTAGAGACTTAAATCAACTAAAACACATCCCAGGGATTTAGTATTTTAACGTCGTGAACAGTCACAGAAGTAATAACTTGTGCAATGTCAAAAATAAATGTATCGACAGGCACTAGGATAGTTGGGAGCTAACCTCTGTATAGATAATATGAACGTGTGTGTATCTTTTTACATCCCGTTTGAAAAGAATATAAATTGAGTTATGTTTTATATGCTGATGACAAAATCGATATATGTGCCAATGCAGAATATATTCAAAGATCTTATTGCAACATTGGTCAGATAACCTTTACTAATAAGTTAGTGTAAAGGTGCAATGAGTATATACGGATTACATAGTGATTTCCGCGCCTTTCGTACAATATAACTGTAAAATTTAGAATGTGAAAAACCATTTTAAATAAGTTTTTTTACAGGTAGAGCCCTATTTACCAATCAAATCTGTGTATCTATGAAAGAATTTAGTAAAAATTTTAAGTTATTTATGGAACGAAATCCCTGACCAAATAATTGAACAGTATTGCATTGATTACGTTCGTTAAAATCTATGTCATCACTTCACACGGGCATAACGAACGAGTTGGGATATATAAACACCGTATGATGAAGTCAACGTAACATCGCCGTTTAAAAAGGAAAGTTAACAATTGGGAATGAAAAATCGTCTCGTTTGTCGTAAATTTAAGAATGGAGTTTCCCTCTACAAAATAAATTGTCTGAATCTAGAAAATACAACTACTGTTGTTTATCTAAGATTAAGTTAAAGTAAGTTCTTTTTGGTAAATTTTGGTAGTATATGGATGTTGAATTGATAATATAATGTTATTAACTGACAGTTTCTGTATTGGCCCTGTTATAAATTCGAGAATTTATAAGAGGGTCAATACAGTAATAGCCAGTGCATAACAATTGTATTTAAAGATTTAAATTCTTTGCTAAAAAACAAAGAACCTACCGTGAAGAAGATATATGAATTCAAATCTAAACTTGTCTTTTAACAAATGTTTTACAGTCACAATAGACTTTTTGTCAACATTGGTGTATACCGTGATTTCTCGTCTTTGTACTTAATCTATGCTATTACACTTTATTTTATCTAGAAAATATAAAGTAGCTGGGGAGAGCAAATCAAAAAGTTGCTCTATTGAATCATCTGCGTTTGAAATAAAACAGTGATAATAATCGAAAGTTTTTCTAAAACAAGCTGTGAAATATTTCCGTTTTTAGACGTTACAAAACACGGAACAGGATTTAAACTTTGTTCATGTTATTCTAGTTTACCAAAAAATTAATACAATAAAATATATTTTACGCATAACGATATGTCAAAGTTAAGAAAGCTTAGGCTTGAGAAAATTAAAATTTGAATTGAAGGTTCCGTATTTGCTGTTTCATAGAGAACATGTGTTGGAACCAGTAGATTAACAAAACAAAATATATATGAATATTTTATACCCCACTTCCCCCCCCCACCAAAAAAACCCAAGAAAGAATGACTTTCAACTTATTTAAGCTTACCCCATGTATATAAAAAAACGATGCGATATGATTGCCAATAAGAAACCCTTTACAAGATTCCAAATAACACAGAAATTTTACACTTACATGTATAGGTCACCACACGGTCTTCAACAATGAACAAATCCCATACCTCATAGTCAGCTACCTGATCACAAGTGTATATCTTTGAATGCTACTTGTATACTATGACGCATTTTAATATTCAGTAAGCATTCCCTCGATAAACAGTTGTGTAAAAATGGGAACAAACTGCAAAATGGATTGACTTCTAAGATTTACAAGAAACAAAAAACTAACAAAAGAAAAAAGACTCAAACTATTAAGAGTACTTACAGTTACCGAAACTACTTTAACGTTAAATAAAATTAATTACAAATTAACATAGTTATGCACATCGGAAGGGATTTTACACAAATGCAAGGGGAAATAAAAAAACGCAAACAACACTAAGTAATAATTTAACAGTCGATATAGTAATCAAAATGACATTTTGTTTTACTGTTTATATGGCATAAATGAACGATTGCTTTTTTTGCTTTAAAATTAACTCAATTTTTATTTTATAACAGGTACTTAGAAGAAAATACTCTGGACTGTTCCAAATGCGAATTAAAAAAGTTTAAGGCTTTTTTGCTTACTACTAAGCGTGTATTTGTTGCCTATGCATCGTGCGATGGCAGGCCCTTAATTCATCACAACTTCAATAACTGCAAAGGTAATATAATGCAGACAATATTTGAAATAAAGAAACAAAAATAATGTCCCTGTAGAATAAAAAAGTAATCAACATGAATTCCCCTCTCAAACAATGCTAGAGACATTAACAATGTACATGTACTTAAAGATTATCTTTGTTTATATATGAGACAATATCTGAAAAAGTCTAATTTCCATGTCCCACCTTTCACCAGCAATAATTTGTTTTTTCAGGCATCTTTTTTTTTAAATTTTAAGTTTAAGTATTAAGTAGAGTATGTAATGCACCAACTGCACCCAATTAAACATTCTTTTTAATATTTCTTCTAATTATAAAATATTATGATTTAAATGTTCAAACCCCCCATTAATCATGGTGTCCCCTGTTATTTTCTTAAAATTAGATCATTCAAAGAATATCTAAATTAAGTAAACAGCCTTTCTGTTACCAACTCTGTCCTGTTACCGTTGTCCTGTTATTCAAGATTCTTTCATGTTACCGACATATCTGACTATATTTTAGTATATTTATAAACCTATTTTATTGCAAATGCTAAAATCGATAATTGGCATTTGATAAACTATTGCAGGATATACTAGTAAACCACAAATAGTGTCTTAAACTTATTCCCTATTCCCATTAGAAACTTTTCAAAATTGATTCACTTTGGTAACAGGAAAGAACTGGATTTTTTTGTACCATTGTTAAAATTGCCATTGTTAAAATTGAGAAAGGAAACGGGGAATGTGTCAAAGTGACAACAAACCGACTATAGAGCAGACAACATTAAATTGTAACCACATAATTACAGGTCTGAAGACATTTTCTTTTTGCCTAAAATTAGTCTTTTTAAGATATTGTCTCATATGAAGAAGTTGTTAAATTCATTGACAACACACGTGCGCCCTTAGTTTCCTAGCGATAATTTTTCATATCACTCTATTGTGCCTAACAAGAAAATTGTCAGTCAATAAGATCAAAGGAAAAGTCGTAAATATCGATAATACAAGATAAAGGCTATTACTATGAACATAGGCATTACCTACAGTTCAACAATAACGAATTATCAACGTGGTGTTGTTAGTTACCAACAGAATGGATACATATCCATCCTGTGGCAAGAGAAACCCAACGGATGACATATGATGAAAATTAACTGCTGCATGTAGCCTGTCCAAAGAGTTGTGCTTGTTATGTTTTGTTATTTTGTTGGTTTGCCCTTGCTTTTTCTATTGTTTTCTTTGGTGTGTTCTGTTTAATAAAAACCGTTGTAGTGTCCCCTTAGTAATAGCTCTCCTGTTGGGAGCAACATCAGACCAAAACTAAACAATGAGTTAAAGTTACACTTAAGATGCGTCTTATTATACGGTGAAGATTGAGGATATAAACAAAGGTCAATGTTCTTGCCTTGAACAAAGATATATAAGTAAAAAAATTAAATTGATGAAAGAATGGACTTCCTATTCTTTATGATTCACTTGAATATGTTCTAGTTATACTCGCGTTAGGTTTAATTTTCTTTTAAATTTCGAACCATTCAGAGAAGAGTCCAGCAGCAGTTGAAACTACTACTCAGCACCAACAATTTTTAATTTGATGTTCTTCTGTAAAAAGATTTTGAAGTTACAATTTTACTGAAATTGGTATTTGTTGTGGTTGTCATTAGGTGCATTTAACTTATTTTTGCCGTCAATATGTTGTTATTAGTTAGTGATAACACATTTATGGTTTGGTCTTGGTATAAAACTTTGAATTTTACATTTTTTGTCAGAAACAATAACGACAGAAGCATTTCCATCTTCTGCTGGAAAAGATAACCCAGAAAGTACAACTGAGAGCATTACAGGTAATCAAGCCAGTACAACGAAGAGTACTACAGGTAAGACCGATCCTTGTGTAATTAACGAGTAAGAGGAATATATACTCATTACGAAAAATGGAACACACGATAAAAGATAATTTAATCCAACGTTGATAAATAATAAAAACAGTATATATATAAAAAAAACAGATATAAGTTTGTTATCATAGATAGAGGAAGATGTGGTGTGAGTGCCAATGCGACAAATCACAATTTAAGAAGTAAACCACTATGATGATCATGTTTATTAGAAATTATATACTGCTGATACTGCTGACAGTGGCAAGCAGCTATTCACAATACTGCAAGCCGTTCAAAAAAATGAAAATTGTCATCAATTGCGTATGAAATGACTTGTTTCAAAATATATATCGCAATCTTAGTAGTATGAGGTTTAACAAGATATAAAATTAGAACTAACACTACTGTCTGCGGAGACTCAAGTACCAAGTCAGGAATATGACTTTCTTTTTATTTTTCCGTTGATCAATATCGTTTGATTTTAATATCAGTTTTTCCGAATTCGTCCTTTTTGAATTAACATTATCAGATTATAGTTCAGTTTATTTGTTATTTTTTGTTATATTTTACAAATCTAGATGTAAAACTAAATACACACTAAAGGATAGATAATATGGTCAATACGATAACGTGTAGTATAAGACCTTTGGTCTTTTGCGCAAATTGTCTTCTTATATTTTTACTTTTATCTAACTTGATATTCATGTTTTTTATGTTTCTATAAAGTAAAATGAATTGCTTGAAACTTTGAGTGACAGTTTAGTCTTAGATGTATGATTTGTTTATAAGTTATTAGTGGCTTTGAACTAGCCGTCTGTAACTGCGAGTACTCTCAGATATGTACTTAGTGTCATTTTGTTGGGATGAACAATTTATTTTGTTTTGATGCACCCTGCCACGTACACTTGTATTTGTAGTATTTGTAGTATTTGTGTTTTTATCAATCTGGTCAGTTAAGCCTTGTTCAACTGCTTTATATAGTTCGTTCTTATGTTGTACTGCCCAAGGTTAGGGGGAGGGTTGGGATCCCGCTAACATGTTTAACCTCGCCACATACTCTATGTATGTATCTGTCTCATGTCATATATATACTTATAACATATGCCTTTGCAAGTTATCAACATTCAACTTGTCCATTAGGGGTTATTTTTAAATTTTGTATAATTTCAAGAAATTATTTGGACTCTAAATATAAAATACTAATATAAAATACTAACCTCTACCCTAGGTTGACAAAATAGATACATTTATCAACCTTTATATTGATTGGATCAATTTACGATTTATAATGAATAAAAAATTTGAACTTGACAGTAATGCATGAGAATTGGAAGGTAAGAACATAGCTTTGCTGCACTATATTCATATACATATTCAACATATTACTAATCAATGGGTTTAAAAGCCAATGGTACGCATATTTCTTTTTGTAAGTCACAGATTTGATTGGATCTGACCCATGACCCTCCTAGGGAAGAATTGTGACCTTTGGCCACGTCAGTATTGAATTAAAAGTTGCCCAGTAAACTATCGATGTTAGTCAAATTGTATTATTTAACATTGTTTTGTAGGTATAAAACAAACTCAAAATATCGTTTATATATCGTGTGGAGTTGGCTTTTTTCTCATTCTCAGCTGCAGTATAGCTTCTTTTCATGTAGGCAAAAAATATCAAAGCGCACAAATAAATAAAAAATCGGGACGAAATCAATTTATAAATATAAATAACGGAACTGAGGTTGAAAGAGACGCTCAAATGAGCCCCAACATTGCGACATCCAGGGGAAATGGTCAAGATGATGCCGAAATTGACGAACTTGAGATGCCAGATTTAAGTTGATTGTCAATACATATGTTTAATAACGACAACTCAAATGTTTCGTCTGATAGAATTCGACTCCCGACCGATGTCTATCTGAACCAATATCAATCATTGATGCCTCATTTGCAGCAGCCCTTGAACGTTAACAAGAATTCCGATGAGTATTGTAACCCTGGAGAAGAGAACAAAGCATATACCAATTTATATCAACCTCTACGGTCAAATCAACAGTCTGAAAACAATTTGCAAACTGTACCAGTATACACTATTTTGAAGTTATAGAGGAACCAATCGGCAGTAAAAAACGATCAAATCATAAAACCTGCTTCGGACAAAATGATGAGAAACACATCGAAAAGACAGATCAATCATGTCAATCATGTCAAAATCAGTACGATATGTGTTTACTTAAGGCATGTCAAGGTTGAATTTCAATAAGTAAGATTTTTAAAAACAGAAATGTAAAATATTTGAATAGTTCATGAAGAAATTGTAAAAACACTCTCCGATATGACATATTATAAGCTATGTACATTATTTTATTTGATGCCATTTTGTCCAAGGTCTTATTTATCTTTTTGTTTTGCATACTGGATTTAAATACTGTATTGCCATTGTATTATAGATCAAATGTATTCGTTCAGTCGTATAAATATATTTAGACTCGTTTGGGCTTGTATCATATTTTCCCTCCGGTTTATATGATCCGTTCATCCTATATTGACTCTTAAAATTCAAGAGTCTTATCTAAAAATGAGGGTACTTTTTATATGGCCTTCCAAATACCGTTTCGATCCATAACATCACTGAAGAGACATTTATTGTCGAAATTCGGATCTGGTGTACTAAAAAATATTCACACCGTATGTTTGTGGCATAACATCGTGGCCACAAGTTGAAAACAATTTCTGTTTAGTATTAAATTTAAATTAAGATCCATTTTGTTACATCTTGTGATCAATTTTATTTGGCAATCGCCAATGGCAGTCAGCAGGGTTAAAATGTTAGTCGAATGCGTTTTGTTTGAATATACTTTTCCACTTTTGGTCTTTTGGAAAATGTTGTTTGTGCTGTTTTTAGACCCTTCTACAACGAATTTTTTTTTACATGCACACGTATAATAATTGCGGTTTTTATCCAACGCAATCATAGGTTTGAACGTAGTTTTCAATTTAGACTCGTGTATACTGTGGATTCATTATTATTCGTTGGATACCAATTTTCGTGGCTTTCGTGGGAGGAGTCTAACTACGAAATTAAATTTTCAACGAATAACAAATTTTCAATAGGCTTGTATGCAGACTTCGGCAAAACCACGAAATAAAATATCCACGAACATGCGAGTTTTCTTTAATCCACGAAAATTTGTACCCA
This sequence comes from Mytilus edulis, assembly GCA_019925275.1. Lineage (NCBI taxonomy): Eukaryota > Metazoa > Mollusca > Bivalvia > Mytilida > Mytilidae > Mytilus > Mytilus edulis. The sequence goes on from CM034357.1 coordinate 18,929,516, forward strand.
CGAAAATAATGAACCCACAGTATATATATATATGTAAACATCAGATCTGTGTACGACCTCAAATCTGTGTCCGTTTTTCAAATCTATGCCAATCGAGACGTCAATCGCTAATCTATGTCCAAAAAATGATTCGGCCTCAATCTGTGTCCGATTTTCAATCGCGACATCATTCGCAAATCTGTGTCCGTTATGAAAAAGATAAGGTCTCAAATCTGTGTTATTTAAAAAAAAAAATTTCCAATTTGTTTCGCCATGCGCAAGTTTATGCCTGTCTAATAAGTTCGGCCTTATAGGTTTTTTTATTTTATTAGTAATTTACCATAATTTAATATTAAGTTGGAATGTGTTCATCATATATGTGCAAGAGCCGAAGTAAAGTATACGTTTAAGAAATCCGGCTAAATTATTTAGCTGGTATTTATGATATTGTTTCAAGCACGGTCTTACTATGTAATGTTAACCTTGCTTTTGTCATATAAACCACTCGTACAATGTTTGTTTGGTTTGAGTTAATGCTCCGTGTTGAAGGCCGTTCTTACACTGTAATTGTTAACTTTTCATTGTTTACTTGATAACAATTTGTTATGTTTTACGTCGATGAAGGACATAGATTTGAGCCAAAAATGGCAATAGATTTGAGTAAATAAAGGACATAGATGTGAAACAATATTGGACATAGATTTGAGACAATAAAGGACATAGATTTGGAACGTCTATGACGCAATATTAAAAAGGACATAGATTAGCGGAAAGGACATAGATTTGAGGCCGGACATAGATTTGAGGCTTATATATATATAACTCGTCTAAACATGAACCCAACAATGTTAGATCTACAAATTTGCTTTCGCAATTTTTTGTTCTTCCCTTTAACTTATCGAGTTAAGCCATTTCAATTAATATGTTATAGTGTGTTCGTTTGTGTTGTAATGTTGTACGCCTGTTTAAGGTTAGTTAAGGTTGGCGGTTGTTTAAACGTTTAAACCCGCTAATTGTTTTTTTTTGCATCTGCCCTCAGTCAGCAACCTGTCGTTCATAATTATATCTCGTTTTTGTTTTCTTAGTGATTGCTGTTCGGTGTAAGCCAAGGCTCTATGTTGAAAGACGTAATTAGATCTATAATAGTTTCCACATTGTGACCTGGATAGCAATTTGTCTAAATGGCACTCATACTATATCTCCTTATTTCTATAAACATGTTATCTTAATGCTTATTAATATATATATTTTCATATTTCAATCTTGACTTCAGGTGCTTAATGCATAACTTCATATTTCAAATGTTTCTGTTAAATTGAAGGTAGCAACAAGACAATAAAAACCACACGTAGTTCAAAAAACCGACATCACATTTCCAATGTAGAATGTATATCAACCTTGAATGTCAATGCAAAATAGAAATCCCTATAGTCCGAATAATACTGTTATACAAGTCACAATGTGTATCTTGATGAGTTTATTTACCAGTCCGAAAAATACTGTTACTAGTTTCACATATGTTCTTTTATAATTATGTAGTAAGTGATGCTATTGCATGTATGTGTTGGTGTGTTATGCGTTACTTTCGATCAGTGTATTTACGTTGAACTTGATATATCGTGTAATTACATAATAACTAGATGAGAGTTTCAATGTATATAAATAAGCAACTATAATCAGTTCAAATTTTGTTTTTTATAGTTGCATTTCTCACCATGTATATAGTTTTACTACCTATAATGATAATATTAATTGTTTTGTTTTGGACATATAATAAATGTATAACTTCTACAACTAATGATTCTTTATTAAAATTATACCCCTACAACTGATCTTATAAGTTTGGACTCTCTGACTGTAAAGGTTGTACATTCAAAACACTACTAGTTTTCCCGTTGAATAAAAGCTATGCTCTGTTCATTCTATTTGATGATTGACAACAGCATATACAACTTGAGTACAAATGTCAGCGGTTAGAAGTTTGAATTTTTTCTTTATTTCATAAACTCAGTCACTATACATGGTAATTTTGTAATAATTATACCCTTTCGATAATCAAAGGCAAAAACTTAAACGCTGATAAGTCAACAAAAAGCTTATCAACCCATGGCAATAAACAACAAAAGGAGGATCAAGACCACGAAATACAGCATACAATAGTTAAAGACTGAACAAAATAAACAATATAAATATCAAAAGGATGAACGCACATGCAGCAGAAGGACAATTAGCATTGTATTGTTAATATACATTATTTCTCATGTGTTTTGTTAATTTGCAGATAGCAAATGAGATTTCAAAAAAACACAAGAAGCGAAATGACAGACATCACTTTGCAAAACCATGTTCAAAATTCTCCTTTTTTCATGTTGTTTTATCCTCTTTGTTTTGTATATTCCAAATAGTCCGATTTAAACTGTAACTGGTTTTGTATAGTGGTATTATAAGAAACATGTAGTAAGTAAGCCAAAAAATACAAAGGCAACTTTAAAATAAATAAGTGGACAAAAAATGGGTAACTGGTATCATGCTTGAGTATAAGTGTGTTTTCCTTGTTGTGTGTACTAACATCCGATTTAGATTCATTTTGTTCCATACATGCGGGCATAAATAATGCCAATGTAGTTAATTTTGTCTGAATTGTTTTACATTGTCATTTTGGGAATTGATTTTCTGTTCCATTTCCATCTGTATCAGACATAGGATATCACAATTGCCTTATATAACATTATGGCTATAACAAATTTAATGAAATTAATTATACAACATAATTTAGAGAGCAGTGCACTCAAAGTATTGCTTATAATAAAAAGGCCTTACGGTGAACTATAATTGTTAATTTCTGTGTCCTTTGGTCTCCTGTAGAGAGTGATCTCAATGACAATCATACCACATATTTTTATATTAGTATTACTGCCAGTTAACACTACATTAAAAAAAATAAAATAATAACTATTTAACAATCATGGATTTCTACCAAACTTCGACAGAGTTTGTTTATGATCAACAGCTAGTATCTAGAAGGAAATTGTGTAAAAACGTATGTCCTGTTTTCCGTTTATTACATGAATGTTAAGTAAGCAGCAACTTCGTTATTCAATGTACAATTTTCGATTTCATTTGAAAATCATCAATACTGAAATATTCGTATGCATTAAAAGCAAGATACTCATAGTTCGAAAATCGTTTCTTTACCCTTTCAAGTTAAAAATTTCAAATTTTCGTTGTACATCAACCCTTCTGTAAACTTCACATTTGTCTATATAAAATACAGATTGTTATCAATAGAACGACATCAACGATATACTTGTATTACATTTCCAGAAACTTTAAAAAACACGATCAATTTTATTACTATGGAAAGCCAATTTAAAACGAAATATATAGTGAAAACATACAGGAGACAAACTTAAATGCTATTTAGACACCTCTGATCTCTCAATCGTCCTAATATTATGCGGGTAGCAAGGTAATATAAAGATACAAACCAGACTAACACGAATTTGAATAAATTGTTGTCTTCTATGTTTACGGCGTGCCAAAATTGACAGTTTGATATTCTAAATATATAGAGAAAACCGACAGTAGCCTTGAATGACTGTCAGACAAACACCACTGGTTAAGGAATGTTCATCAAATTCGATGAAATTTTAGACAATATATCGTTTATTTTTTTTATAAATTTCCTGTTTACAAAACTTTGAATTTTTCGAAAAACTCAGGAATTTAATAACTCATGCATAGATAACTTTAGCCGTATATTTGTCACAATATTATGGGAATTTTGGACGGCGTGTTTCTGGCATATTGAATTTTAAACTTTATGCCTTTTGTTAGATATTATTCATTTGTTTCTTTGTCTACTTTGTTCTCCTTTTTATTTGTATTGTATTCCTGTAATATTATGTTGTCATTTTAATGTTATATTTAACATTACCAATAAAGTGCAAGGTTTGGCATGCCACAAAACCATGTTCAACCCACCATTTGTTTCTAAAAAAAATTCCTGTACCAAGTCAGGAATATGGCCATCGTTATATTAAAGTTCTTTTCTCTGTGTGTTACATTTTATTGTTGTGTTTCCGTTGTGTCGTTTGATTTCTCTGGTGTTTGAGTGTAAATTCATTTTACTATAAGACGTGTCACGGTACTTTTCTATCCTAAATTCGTGTATTTGGTTTAATGTTATATTTGTTATTCTCATCTGTTTTTGTCTAATGCATAGTCTGTTTCTGTGTTTTACAATTTTATGTTGTGTCGTTGTTCTCTTATATTTTAAGAGTTTCCTGAAGTTTTGGTTTGTTACCCTGATTTTTTGTTTTTTTTGTCCATGGATTTACGAGTTCTGAACAGCGGTATTATACTGTTGCCTTTATTGGATCATCAAGGCTCTTCAACTTTGTACTTGTTTGGCTTTATAAATTTATTGATCTGAGCATCACTGATGAGTCTTATGTAGACGAAACGCGCGTCTGGCGTACTAAGACAAAATCCTGGTACCTATGATAACTATTTACTCCTCCAGGTCGATGCCACTGATGGTTGACGTTTCGACCCCGAGGGTATCACCACCTCAGTAGTCAAGACTTTTGGGTTGACATGAATATCATTAATGTGGTCATATTTATAAATTTCCTGTTTACAAAACTATGAATTTTTCAAAAACTAATGATGTTCTTATCCCAGGCATTGATTACCTTAGCTGTATTTGGCACAACTTTTAGAAATTTTGGTTCTCAATGTTCGGATTCGAGCGTCACTGACGAGGCTTTTGTAGACGAAACGCGCGTCTGGTGTACATACTCAATTAAGTCCTGGTATCTATGGTTAGTCTATTTACTTTAGCCGTATTTGGCACAATATTTTGTCGTATGTAGACGAAACGCCCGTCTGGCGTACTAAATTATAATCCTTGTACTTTTGATAACTATTTACACCACTGGATCGATGCCACTGCTGGTTGACGTTTCGTCCCTGATGGTATCACCAGCCTAGTAGTTCACACTTTTGTTGTTACATATATATCACTAATATGGTCATTTTTTTTCTTTTTTTTCATTTTCTGTTTACAAAACTTTAAATTTTTCGTAACTAAAGGATTTCTCATCCCAGGGATAGATTACCTTAGCCGTATTTTGCACAATATTTTCGAGTTTTGGATCCGCAGTGCTCTAGCTTCAATTTTGTACTTTTTATATATATTGGTATGAACGTCACTGATGAGTCTTATGTAGACGAAACGCGCGTCTGGTGTACTTAATTATAATCCTGGCACCTTTGATAACTATATACATACAGATGGTACCAAAAGAGGATTTTCCACCGTCATCAAAGCCGTCTCCGAAAGGTTTTTATTATTATGTTAAGAACAGCATACCAGCATAGAAGACAAGAAGTTTATCCAAATTCCGTTTATGTTCGTTTGAATATTTATATTAACATTATTAAGTAATTACCTGGGAGTTGCTAAATTATAACGATTGATATATCTGGGTGTTCTAGACATCGCCCTGTGCACTTTGACCTCATTTTTTGACGATTTTTAACTGAAAAGAGACAATGTACATGTATGTTCTCCGCAGATATCGCAGATGACATTATTCTGAGAAATCCTTTTAATACCAACTGTGCATTTACAGTATTTAAGAGTTCATTGAATTAAGGAATAATTCATCAAGCAATTTAAAACTTATGTTTTTTTAATGATTTTTATAGTTCTTATGTTGTATTGTTACACCACTGTCCCAGGTTATTATCATTGGAGGGTAAGGATCCCGCTAAAAGTATAATTCCTTCACAGTTTGTATGTAAGTACCTGTCCTAAGTCAGGAGCCTGTAATGCAGTGGTTTTCGTTTGTTGATGTATAGCATATTTGTTTTTCGTTCATTTTTTGTACACAAATTAGGCCTTTAGTTTTCTTGTTGAATATGTTTTTGTCATTTCAGGGCGTTTTAGATAACTATGTGGTATGGGCTTTTGCTCGTTGTGGAAGGCCGTGCAGTTACGTATAGTCATTAATTTATGTGTCATTATGTCTCTTGTCGAGAATTGTCTAATTGGCAATCATTCCACGTCTTGTTTTTTTATATATATATATAATTTATTCGTTCAATAAGCTAAAGTTTAAAACCTCAAAATAATTATGGATTCCATTGAGCATTGGCTAAACGAGAAAAAATGTAACTGAACACTTTGTCAAAATGGGTCAAAACAGTCAGGTCTCTGATTAAACGTCGCATTCAAAGGTTGAAAAACAGTTGATGATCGAATAAATTCCGTTTTCAGAGACAAAGAAGCTATGAAATGTCATTCATCTCTTCATAATAAGTATGTTGCTGTTCCTGCCGAGATAGCTTCAAATAAAATTGTTTGTGTATGTAAATCGTATTATTACGAATTTCTCCTAAACGGATACTATTTTGGAGAATCATAGGTCTTTTATAGCTCCAATGCACATAACATTGAACAAAAAATCGGGGTCTTACTTCACAGGCACTTGTTTCTATCCATTGGAAGATCCACTATGAACGTAAATGTACGTTGATCGTGGGTCTTCCAATGGATAGCAACACGTGCCTGTGTCTTACCTTGCTTGTATTGGATACCTAAGCTTCACAAAATTCCGTACAAGCAGTGGTACATTTCTGGCTCTTCTGCATGTTCAACTAAAAAATTGTTCACTATATCGACTACATTCTGTAAAAGAGGGTCCTCACTGTGTTTTTTTTCTAAAATTATTTCTATCAATTTACAAACTTTTGAATTAAACCACCATTACCCATGTAAAATTGCAAATCGCCGAAAAGAAATAATCTGCAATGCCTTTCATCATAAAAATGAAAGCATTCGCCATATTATTATTACTTTGGGATACCATAAGGCAAATTTTGTTAAAAAGTTAACAAAAGGATAAAACATGCTACACCGAGGAGCACTTGATCAGTATGATGTAGTTTTTTTTATTGACAACATATTTGTTGAATCTTGAGGTAGACCTTTTGAACAGTATAACAAAAATAACCAAATTGGAACATCTTTGGAAAAATATCTTGCTGTTTAACCGAAATTTAATTCCGAAAGTCGTAGATTGTGTAATTTGTGATCGATTTGAAGAGATCCATTGAGACAACTTAGACCGTTCATTGACACAGCTTTGGTGGTCAATAAATACAACGTAGGCCGATCGGTCTTCAATCATTTGAAACATCTACAGGAAATATGAATTTACCTTTTTATACTTAAAAGAGTACAAAATAAAATGAATATTGCATACAGCTATGAACGCGAATATCGCGATGTTAACCTTTTTTTTTACAGAAGGTAACATCATGATATGTATCAGTTGTGTTACATCTATAAAAACTAAAAAAAAATAATACTTAAAAAAAGACACGACTCATTTGATCATCGCAGAATGCAACCACCGCAAAATGAATTAAAACCCCGATCTTAAAGAATACTATATTATTATTTACATGGTGTGTTAGTGAGCTAATACGATATATATGGGGTCAGTAAATTCCAAATTGGATGAAATTGAAGCTCGAATCCCCATATGGAATTACTGACCCTATAAATATCGTATTAGGTCACTAGCACACCGTCTAACAAATTTATCTTACCGACTATCTTCACATGTGGTATTTTGACTAGGGATAAATCAAATTGACCAAGTCTTTAATACTTAGTATTTAGATCTATTTTTTTTTATACAGAAAACAAACGCCAAAAATGGCACCTTTTTACCATTAAATTTGTTTTATGAATTCATTTTAATCTTTCATTGCATCTATCATTTTTTCCTCAACTTGATAGCTTCAATTATGTTTATGAACTTATTTCAACCTTTTATTATCGATTTCTTCGTCTGTTGAACCATTTCAGATTTTTCCACAACCCCGTGTTGTTTGTTTTAAAGGTTGTGGCATTTTTTTTATTTTGAAAGGGAGGTAACCCCTTCCTTACCCCATATGGTAACTTTCCATGTATGGTAACTAACCCAATACTTTTTAAGAACACGTCTAGTCCTTTAGCTAATTATATCTCTATAAAGTTATAGGAGGTAAGATAAATAGTTATGTATAGTTCAAATCTTACTACAATACACAAATACATCGTGTTAAATTAGACTTAAAGATGAAACAGTACCCTTTCAATGGAAGTAAGGTTAAGTAATATTAACAACCTAAGAGGAGCCTGATTTAGCGCATTCCAAAAATGCAGACATTGAAAAAAAAAAGTCCAAGTAGCGTTCATATCTGTATAACATTACATATTTAGTCAGCTTTGACTTGCTAAATAGTTAAAAAGTTAGGATTGTATGACTATTGCTTCTTATATAACACACTCAACATATTTGATCTGGTTTCATTGTTGAAAATCGGGTACGGTTACGGATAACAGATTTTATCAAAATAAGTGTTATCATTTTAATATGACCGCCGCTGACGATATTAAAATTTACTGACATGTGTTTTTTAATACAAAAACATATATAAGACCGTTAAAATAGGACGATGATAAATAATCTCTTAAAAAAGTTTTGATTTGTTTTTATAATACATTCTCATTTTTTTTTAGAGTCATTCAAACTAAAATGCATACCAATAACTTAATAGAAATTAGTGAATCTAAACAAAGAGTGGATTAACACTATTTAAAATATCAGTGTGAAAATATTCAGTGAAAAGTTTGATATGGAAATTTTTTATCTTTTTTAGCAAACTTCAAATTTTTCACTATTTTAATTGAATTTTACTATCAGATTTGTCAATGGCGCCATCCGGCTTATCGAGAACATAGGCTATTGATAAATAGTTTCATGTAAAAGAGAAAATCGTTGATCGACCTTGCTGCTTGAAAGATGTAAAAACATGACTTAAATCATAATTTTTATCTTGTTCATATTGTGTTTGATAACATCATTTATTATATTTAGCTAAACGGTTAATCAAGAATCAAATGTGTGTAATCTGTAATCTGTAAAAGCCAGTTACTCAATCACATCTTAAGCCATAATCACAGGTGTGAAATATAAAAAAAAACGAGATTCAGTTCTTTTCTTTAGTTGCAAATCGATAGCAGCTCGATAAGAAATGTTACCCTTAACATGCTTAAAGAAACCTGGATCTGCACTCAACGTTAGCTTCATGTTATTTTTCGATGCCCTTGTTACAGACAACTTAACATCAAAATATATATAAAAAAAGCTTACAAAAAACAATGACTTGGCTTAATAGACCTTTTTTGTGCATTGCATTTACTCGTATTCTACTGTGGTAATTCAGCTTTAACTTCTAGTTTTTTTTATCAACATCATTATGCAAAATCCGAATCAAACAAATATCTACAATACAGAGGAGAACTGTATCATTGACTTACTCTGCGACATACCAGTCAGTTCAGTGAACAAAATAACTCTGACAAACCCGAAGATATATGTCGGATCGTATCGAACACGACTCGGACAGTCCTGGATACAATGAACGGTGTATAAGTTAATTTATGATGCGTTTGTTTAATCACTTAGATCAGTACAGATTGCAAAAGCAACTAACGAAAACTACAAACGATAACAAGCACAGTTCTAAGAGACCATAAGGTACTGATTACGAAGGTTAAAAGTGCGCTTTAATTTACAAATTAATAATGTTTAACAATACATAATTATCAATTGATATATATCCCAACATATACGTGTAAATACGTAATGAACAACACGAGCATTCATTACTTTGTTCTATCTTAAAATCATCTACATCATATATGTATGCTAGTGGTAATACATTTATACCATGTTTTAAGAGGATTAAAACAGACAAGTATAATGATTGATTATTGTATCACACATAATGGACGGTTTGTTATACCTTTTAAATATCGTATTCGAACAGCAATCAGAATCAATCATAACATTGAGAATGGAAATGTGGAATGTGTCAAAGAGACAACAACTCGACCAAAGAGCAGACAACTAAGCATAGAAAAGGGGAATGTGTCAAAGAGACAACAACCTGACTAAAGAGCAGGCAACCAAGAATGGAAAAGGGGAATTTGTCAAAGGGACAACAATCCGGAAAAATAGAATGGAAATAGAACCCGATCTATGAACAAAAACAAATGTCGAAGGGCACACAAAGGGTCTTTAATGAAGCGAGGTACAGTTGAGTTACACAACATTTATTCTTTATTTGTACATCACTTTCGTTTATATAATGTAGTTTCATTTTTAATGTCAACCTAAGTACAGAATCCCTCACAAATCAATACAAAATAACTTAAAAACTCTGGGCCAATTGAAAAATAAGGGAAACAATAAACACCATTAAAAAATAGTAGAACATATATATATATTCAGATACACAGATATCTAATCTGTTCACATTTTATACTATCTTATTTTAATATTACTCTCAGGATTTTTTTATACCGCCCATGCCGCATAGTCAGCTATAAAATGCACCGCAATAAAGAAATAAAACCGGTATACAGCAACCAAAGACGACCACTTAATTACAAACTCCTATCTTTAAACAGGAACATACATATGGATATTTGGCGGGTTTAAACATATAAGCAGAATTCCAACCCTTCCCAAACCTGAGACAGGCCAATTAACGTACACAATACGATGCCTTTATGATTCACCTATACAGAAAACTGACTTATTAACATACTTGACGTCATAGTTAATTATTGTTAAAACAAGTTTACATCATATTTCAATTGTTCGAAGTAAACTTGATAGAAATAAAAATTAGTTTCAGAACTGTGAAATATCTTCCTTGTAAACTAAATACACTCTTTATCAATAACTGCCCATCACCTTTTTTCAATAGAAATATAGAAGGGTTTAACAATTGTTCTTACTTCCTTTAAACGGGATTTTGTCCACGCCACATTTGATTTTTACAAAAGATACTCATATTGTCATTGATATGGTAATATTTAATATGAAGAAGGCGCTACCTTAAATGCCAGCTTTATACCAAGACTGTATGTCAAATACTCCAATTCATTGATCGTTGATTGCTTTAATGTCCAGTGGCAAATATGTCAGGCATGCTCAGGACGAATATCCTACACAGAACTTTAAAAGTTAGCAGGGGGTGTTTTTTTTTTTTTTTTATTAAAAAGATATTCTGATTCCCAAATCAATGAAGAAAAAAATCTGTTCAAGCAGAAGAAAAAAAATATTGTGACACCAAATCTCAGCACCAGATTTTCCCCATACCTTCTAGTGTTGAATTTTGACCAAATAATTTTAATTAATAGCCTTGAAGTGATTTGCATGAAAATAATCTGACTGATACCCCAACCCACCCCTTTTTAAAGCAAATGGTTGCTCCCTGGTGGTTCAATATTGTTTTCTGCTGAAAATTCTATTTATTGATAATTTCTATTATTGACAATGCTTTATTCATATTATTTTGTGTCACTTTCATATACATCTTTATTCCTTCATTTACAAAATTTAAATGTTTAATTCCCTAACTATGAATAATGTTATACAATCCATAACTTTATTAAATATTTTGTTGTTGTTGATTTTCATGAAGAGGTGGAGGATTTTGAATATCTTTTTCTGACCTCAATATTCATGATATTTAAAAGTTGTAGCTGTTGTTTTTTTTTTTTTTTTTTTTTTACGTATTAAATGCAAAAACACTTATTGTTTGATATATTATTTTTACTTTCTCAATTGGCTAGATGTTCATATTGTATTCCCAGTTACCTGCAAGAGGATAATTCATAGTTTAAAAAAAGAAGGGTTTGAATTTACAGTGATCCTGTTTAGAATACTATTTTGGCTCATTCCCTCTATTCCCACTTGTTATAAATCTGGTAAGAAAAGGTAAAATTTCATGTGGGAATAAGAGGAAAACAAAGGATTATAGTGTACAAACATTTTTTAATCAGCTGTTAATTGACCAACTGGTGTTTTTTTTATAAGAACATGTAAAAAGTCATTTTTGCATGAATCCTGTTTTTTTTTAAAGCAAAATAACTATGAATAATTTGATTGTTTTTATTACTTTTATAACACACATTCATCTGTAGATTCAAGTAAGCATAATATAACACAAATTACACAACAGCACTAAATCAAATCACACATTGTAGCTAAAAAATTAGACAATCACTGTATACAAGACTATAAAAGTGTATCAATCTTTTCCACGTGAAGAATGTGGGAAACTGCATCACCAAACTCTACTGTTGTGAATTCGTGGCTGCGGTGTCTAATCTCAAGTTCGTCTAATCTGTCGTTGATTTCTACACGAATGTACTTCTTTCCCAACAGCTGCATACTGGATCATGGTCAGGGCGTTGAAGTCTTACTCATGGTTTAGAAGTTTAATTAGTTGAAAGATGTTTGGATGTGGATGAGTGACATATTTCTTCAGCTTGCTGTGTTATTCCTCTAGAGATTTGTTGTTTTTTGTCCTTGTGTTAAGTAGTGTTTCAAAAGGTGACTGTTCCGTTTAACCCAGTATGTTGTTACATAGTCTACAAATGCTGTGTTGTTGATGTTAGTATCAATCTAATCTATGTCTGTAAGGGCAGACAATTTTTTTAGTTATAAATTCAGAAATTTAAAATAAATCAGACTACAATCCATTTACCATATTTTTTTCTTAATTTTTAAGTACAAAATCAAATGTTTTTTTAATAAATCTAACTCCAATCTATTTATCATAACTTTTTTTTATTTTTAAGAACAAATTAAAAAAAAAAATTATAAATCTAACTCTAATCTTCTTTATTTTTAAGTATTTCTTTGATGATAAAAGAAACATATTACAAATAAAGGTATAATACCAAACCAGTGTACTAAATATGTTGTGCTTTAAAAAAAGTACAGGTAAATCTTAGGTGGTATTCTAATTAACCTTGATTGTTATAAAAACAAATTATTTATCAAAACATCTATTGTTATTTGCAAGTGGGAATAGAAGGAATAGTATTTTTAAAAAGTGGGAATAGGAGGAAAACACCACTGTTTTGAACAGGTTTTTTTTTCATCTAACTAAAGCCTAAGGAACCATTAATAGGTTTGTTAAGTTGATACATGTAGTCTTAAGATTTTGCTGTTCACTAGAATGATTATAAAAATTTGAGAGGAGAAAACTACTCAGCAATATTATTGCATTCCTTATCTTCTTTAAGTTGGTTTCTACATCAATTTCATGTACTAGTTCAAAGTCAGTTTTATGTCATTTCTTTTTTTTTTACTTACAGTACTTTTCAAGTTTCAATATGACAGCAAAATAAAATGAAGAGAATGGAAACGGAAATGTAATTTCATGTCAAAATTTGCTTACGTATAATGCTATCTAAAACAAAATTGTCGTTCAAAAACAATTTGGTTTTCTGATACTAACTTTAGTATAAGTGAATGGATCTCTATGAAATTGCATCAGGTTCAATACCAAACAATGCGGGTTATAATTGGCTAAATGATTATAGTACCAACAGTACCACCAGAGTCAAGGCCAAACACATTTTTTTGTAGTTTCTAGACAATAACTTTTGTGTATGTGTGTTAAGTGTAAGGAGGGGGGATTCTTTCAATTTTTTTTGTAGGGGTTCATTCTGTCTTTCTTGAAGAGTTTTCAAAATTTCAAATACAGATTGCAGGAGATACACACGAAAGAGGGATTGTATAGTTTTTTTTATCAGTAATTTGTGCATTTTCCCTTTGATATACATGTACCCGGTACTCCTTGGTATATAATGTCAGTATCAGAGGACTGGTCCTGATAAAAAAATATATATTGGGTCAGTTCGTAATTGACATGTGTGTGTGCTCTGCAAAAGAATATACTTTCTCTTTAATTTACAAAATTGCAAATGATTTTTCTCTCACAGAAACGCAGTTATTTGGTGAATGAAACACTTGTCTTAACATTTGAAACTTTCAGTAATAATTTTAGTTTAGGCTTATTTGATGATCCACTTAAAGTGTGAACATTTGAACAGAAGTTGTACTAAAACCTGATAAAATGGTGTTTTCTGCAGAATTATTGGTAGCTTTCCTTACTACTCAGAAGGACAGACAACTAACCTATCGTCCATGCTATTCCGATCTGAGTTTTTATTTATAAATGGTCTGGCATGGATGGTGCTGTTCCAAATTCTTTTTTCTGTTTCTAGAGAAGTATTTTTTTAACCTGTTTAGTCACTATAAAGTGTTACAATTCATATTTACAAGCAACACATAGATAGTGACCAAAAAGGGACCGCTTTCACAAAAGAGAAGCTGGAAAAAATTAAAACATATTTTCAACATTATTTTTGTGGGACTATCATATAAGAATAAGGAAATATGTAGCTGGAGACTGCTGCTGATATTAGTCTTCAATTTAGTCTATGTATAAGTATTACTTTATAAAAGTTTGACATTTAATTTTGTGATTTTTTATAAGCTTAATCAAAATATGGTCGTATCAGGCTGCACTTAGCGAAGCATTTTATTGCTATTAATTTTGGTTGGTCTTTTGATCATGAAATTAATTTGTAGGTATTAAATTGTTAACTATAGCCATAAATGTTTCTTTCTTTCATAGGTTGAAACATGCACCTGATAAAAGTATTTAGTAGAGTGAAAATGAAGATTTTACTATGCTCTTTTCAAAAATTTAATAAAAAGTATGGGTCACCGTGCTATTTTTCAAGCTATGAGTCGTTGAAAATTGCCAAAATTTGGTTAGTTTGTTCAAAAAACCCTTTAGTGTGCATAGAAAAATTCTATGAGATAGAATTTTGAAATAAATCGTAAGAAGAAAGGTTTCATAATATGTTTTTAGAAAAGAAAAAGAAAACATGGTGTCACCGAACTTGTTTTATTGCTACAAGTAAAAATAAAAAAATTCCCTATTAGCCCAGTATAAATTTTGTACTAAAAGAGTTATCTCCCCTTAAATGGCTCATTTCAATACCAAAAATATTAATATTTGTTAAAATATTTTGTATAATACGGTTAATTAACAAGTTTTCTTTAAATAGAAAAAAACAGTCCAACCATTGAATTGCAAATTTGTCTCCAAATTTGGAGATTTAGACAAATAACTAGACCGATTTCGTACTGTGATTGTACAATCCAAGATGGCGGTATGCCATGAATCTACCTTAATTTAAACTATCATTTGACTGCAACTAACAAGTTAAAAATATCTTTCTAGAGTTATCATCAAAAAGATGAAGGAAGTCCTTAAAAATTATATAGGAATGCTATCCTCGTGCGCATGAAAAAACAAGTAAAAGCAATACATAGTGTAATATTTGAGAGACTATTATGGATCTTGACATGGGTTATTCCTTACTGGTACTCTTTAACACGTTGAAACTAAATCAAGTCAGGTCAATGTACATTATTTTATAATTTGAAACCGTTTATAAGTTAACACAGACTAATTGCTGTACGAATACCCATTGGTAGCCTGCGGGTGTTATTTTTATAGTTCGTTCTTATGTTGTACCGTTATACCACTGTCCTAGGTTAGGGGGAGGGTTGGGATTCCAATAACACGTTTAACCCGCCATCTTATTAATGTATGTGCCTGTCCCAATTCAGGAGCCTGTAATTCAGTGGTTGTCGTTTGTTTATGTGTTACATATTTGTTTTTTGTTCATTTTTTTTATATCAATAAGGCCGTTAGTTTTCTCGTTTGAATTGTTTTACATTGTCTTATCGGGGCATTTTATAGCTGACTATGCGGTATGGGCTTTGCTCATTGTTGAAGGCCGTACGGTGACATATAGTTGTTAATGTCTGTGTCATTTTGGTCTCTTGTAGACAGTTGTCTCATTGGCAATAATACCACATCTTCTTTTTTATATCTTAGGTCGGTTTGCTGTCTCTTTGGCATATTCTATTTTCAATTTGTATCGAAGGACTAGAGACGTGTCGGACTGTCTATCGGAGACACAACGTAGACGATATTGCAGACAATGGATGTTGATTTATATGATCGATTTAATGAGCTATTTTGAAAACAACTTCGACCGTCTATAGTAACAATGCAGTCCTTTTCGCCTTCAAAATAAACGAAAACTCAATAATTTAAACAAAATGAGACGATTTTTCATGCTGAACCTAAATTGCAGCAATCAATGGAAACCACTGAACAATATGCGATTATTCTTAGAGCGGAGTTGTACATTTTACACAAAGCATAACCTCCTCATGACATGTAACAGTGTTAAACAAACTTGACAAATCAGCTATAAATGGGTAGACGAATATAATCGATATAGAACACAAGAGCAATTAACGGAAACACAAACGTAAAAACACCAATCTAACAGAAAAGCAGTAATTGGATTAAGCAGTTAAAAGGTTCGTGATGGCGTCCGTAATATTTACAAATTGATGATTACAACTTCACTAATTAGATTTGAAATGAAAAGGTAACAATTAAGAAACTGAAATCATCTCTTTTTTTCTTAAAGTTTTGTTTGCACAGACTTTACCTGGATATGCAGATTGTGTCATGCTCCTTTTTTCTATGTGGTTTACCGCTTTGTTGTTATATGTTAAAAAATATTCAATTGTTATCAAAAATTTATTTAAAAATTTACATACATTTTACCTCTATTTAATTTGTTCAGTTTCAGTACAAATATCAATGACATTCATTACAAATATATAGATATAATATACTTGAAAGTTAATTCTTTACTTTTAGAAATCGTAATAAAATGTGTGCATTTCACAATAAAATATACTGCGGCCACATATGTCATCAATAAATATTTTATGAAACCTAATTTTTCATTCTATCTATTACTCAAGAATATATTTATGCGAGAAATAGATTAACTTTATATTGGCATTGCAGGGTCATGTTTTTCTCTGATCTAAACATGTAATCAATTGGATGATTACTGATTGATCTTATAGTCTTATTTTCTTTTAAACCGGCCTCGGTGGCCGAGTGGTCTAGTATAAGTAGTTACTACTGTAATCACTAGCCAATCAACACTGAGGTTGTGAGTTCGAACCCCACTCGTGCGGGTGCACTCGACTCCAATCTTAATTGACTAGGATTGTCAGTTTTCCTATATAAGGTCGGAGGTTTTCACCGGGCACATCAGCTTCCTCCACTCAATACAAACTTGCCGCCACGAAATATCCCAAAAGTTAAACTGAACAATTGCGTTAAAACACAAAAAATCAAATCTTTCAAAAGTTGTTATTTTCTTGAACTCCGATGAGTTAAACGAACTGAATTAAAGCTCACGAACTTGTTAACCCCCGCCACATTATCTATGTGTCTGCCAAATGTTATTTGTCGTTGGTATGTGTCTGTCATACATATGTATCTTTTTCTAGGAAATTGTTTTGTTACAGATTATACCGTTTATTTTTCGAAATTTTTTTCCATGTTAAGGCCTGTTATATATACGGTATGTTTTTTTTCATTGCGTTTGTCTATATCAGCAAACAATCACTGTGTGGATTAACTTCTCATTGGCAGTTAATATCACATCTCCCTTTTCTGTTAAGGTTTCTTTTAACGTCTAGCGCCTGGCGTATTGAATTATAGTCCTTGTAGAAAAATAGAACTATCCATTATAAACTGCTGTAGTTTACGCAATCGTTGTCTGATTTTTATTTTATTATACTGTACAATTCTTTTCTATAAGTTGTATCAAATACATTAACACCCTATTATAAACAAATAACATATTCCAGAGGTATCACTGATAGTAATCTAAAGGATTTTGTCGCTGAGACAATCACTGAAAAAAACCCCAGGCAGATATATAAAAAAAATCTTACAGTTGAAATTTAATAGTAATCTTATGAATATAAACATCATAGAGTTCAAAACTTTAAAATATTGCTTGAATTAACTGCTTTTCTGACAACATTTAAATCATAACAATAAACATTGAGTATGCCAAGTTAAAGAATTCATTATATTTTCATCCAATTTTACGAATGATTGTCACGTGGTCATTTGCTTCCGTATAATACTTCCTCATGTGTTTTATAAATTAATAGGATCATCAACATTAGTAGTCACTAACTAGTTTATTTTAAGTGGTGTTACATTAGTAAGTTAATAAAGATGGCTGAAATACAAATGCAGGATTACGAAGAAATCAGAAGAGATAATGATGACCATAAATACGACGATTTAAAGATCGACAAGACAAAAGTCAAAATAGACCATGAGGTAGTTCCATCTTGGAAGAAATGGATTAAAAGGAACTGTCTGGCACTAACCATATATATGTTGTCCACTGGATTAATACTGACTGTTGTATATTTTACTGTAATAAGTAGGACAGAAATAAATAGCATTTTCATTCTCGAGCATGTTTCTCTATGTTTTTGCAGAATGAACAATACCTTTAAGACTTAATCGCTAATTCAATGTTTTTCAACTTTGTATTTGTTTGGCTCTATAACTTTTTTTTATCTGAGCGTCACTGATGAGTCTTATGTAGACGAATCGCGCGTCTGGCGTATTAAATTATAATCCTGGAAACTTTGATAACTGTGTTCAATCACTATTTGTAGTCAAAATATTGATATCTAATATTTTCATATAGATAAGAGAATTGTTTACAGCTATGAAATAACATTTGAAAGACAATTCGGTGGATGAATTTTCATGACAGGGTGAAATAATGCATGTTTTGAAAATTGTTACATGATGATAATATATTCTTATCTATACGTATTTCAAAATTCACACTGTATCCACAATAACTACAACTATCACACATTTCTTGGCATAATTATAAAGAAAGTAAATGTATTTACTACACTTATCAGATTGATGAGCGACAGGAAAGTAAATTTAGAGACGTCATCGACCAATTTACAACATTTGCTAAAACAGCAATGAACTCTGAATTCATATATTTTAAAGCAAAAACAATTAAATAGCTTACTTTACGGCTGGGGTTTTGTTCATTATTGAAAGCTGTTCTGTGACTTCGAAGCTGTTAACATCACTGGTGGAAAGTTTTGTCATGAACTCAAACAACATCGTCTCATTTTAAACTTTCACACATTACTTTGATATCGTTTATCATATAAAAAACAAATAATCGAGAAAGAAACAATGATTTTTTATGATATCTTAATCAATTCTAAGGTATCAACAATATTGTTTTTAAGTTTGAATGAAAATCTAAGTTATAGTTTTCGTGGCTTGACATTTAAAGCTTTTGTTTTCTGATTTAGCTCACTTACGACAGAAATTAGCAGATATTAATATGAAGCAAACCTCTTAGGAAGAAAGATAGGAAATCTGAAGTTCGCAATATCCTTTAACTATCCCGACCGTAAATATGAAATTTCATTCCTGGTATCTATGATGGATTTGTTCACAACTTCTTGGTTGATGCCACTGCTGGTGGAGATTTATTTCCCCATAGGTTTCACCAGCCCAGTAGTCAGCACTAATGTATTGACTTGAGTTGTCATTGATTTGTTCATTATTATAATTTAACTGTTAACAAAAATTTGTCGACGAAACACGAGTCTGTCGTGAATTTGAAGTTTCAATCTTTGAATCTATGATGATAAAATTGAGAATGGAAATGGGGAATGTGTCAAAGCGACAACAACTTGACAATAGAGCAGCCAACAGCTGAAGGAAGCGAGAAACCACCGCACCCGGAGGCGTCCTTCAGCTTGTCCCTAAACAAATATGCATACTAGTTCAGCGATAATAGACGTCATACTAAACTCCGAATTATACATAAGAAACTGAAATTCAAAATCATACCAGACTAACAAAGGTCAGAGGCTTCTGACTTGGAACAGGCACAAAATTGCGGCGGGGTTAAACATGTATTTGAGATCTCAAACCTCCCCTATACCACTGTAGAAAACAAAAATTTACATTTCTAAATTATAGTTGTCGTGACTTGCAATTTAAAGTTTTTGTTTTTTAATTTAGCTCAGCTAAGACAGAAATTATTGGATATTGATATGAGATTGACAGCAATTGAAAAGCAAAATGGGACGAAACTGCGGGAGAGTGAAAACGGAGAGAGTACTGACCTAGGTATATATGAATCAACACAATGAACAAATACATCTAATGTCTTTGTTTCTTACGCCTATCTTATCGAACTCTGTTTTCATATTTAGATGGAAAGATCGGTAATCCTCTCAAAATGATTATATCCATACCCACATAAACATGATAAAGGTGAAGAATGAATTAAAACGTACCATTTTTCATTTGTGTGTTTTTGAGTGTCGGAATAGGTAAAAGCGTATTTTACAAATACCTGCACTTATTTTGTACCTTTCTCCCCCTAAATACATTTACACCATACACACTGCATTTGTCTTTACATTCCATTCTGTGGGGGTTCTTTCATCAATTGATCTAAAAAGTTAAAAAGTTTGAATTTAGAAAAATAAAATGCTTTGCTGAGCGCAGCCTGATACGACCGCAGAGGTCGAACTCTGAACATTCTGAAATTCTAGATTTATTTGAATTTCGTAAAACATAAAACTTTTACAAATATATATATATGCTAGGCTGTAAACAAAAATGAATGTGCAATTTCCCCATCATGTATGAGCGTTAGAGTTTATTAGTATCCTTTGGTGATGAATGTTTATTCGTTTATTTAGATAATTAATTAATTTATACATGTATGTGTGTTCCCTGGTAATGTCTTGTTGGTTAGAAGACTTATTTAGGTATTTGAGACAGTATTACACGTTCATAGTTTATAGGCTCCAACTGGTTTAAATACAGTCTTGTACTAGGAAAAGAAACTTTTGAAAAATAATAGGAAATTAAATATTAAGCAATATTAGCATGATTAAAAGAGAGAAGCAAAAGAAACAAAGAGGACATTCAAAGATACAAATAGTAAAATATAAAGTATTATCTTATGTCAAAAACTGCTCTAACAAGATAAATGACTTAGCTCATTCTTTCAAAGTTTCAACTTAAAGAAGACTTTTATGAGCAAAGATTGATTGATTAGTTGTGTAACGTCAAGTGCCAAATATTGATATATCTTCAATACGAGAAGAAATCACCAATAAAAACCATAGATTGGTCCTTTACTTGGGGCCTTCGGGTTAAAAGTAGGGGGAATTTATACTGTCACTGGAAAATGGGCGTCAGGATCCCAGTGCGGCTACGGCACAATAAAGGTGATGCATTGATTAATATTTGCTTGTTTCTTTTAATCCCTTGAGCGAACGAGCACATTTATTTTTAATTAAATACGGAGTGTTCATATATTGCGTTCCTAATTATATTAGTTGAAGTACGTCATTTTTATTTCAAATTAAAAGAATGATTTCCTTCCTACCGATTTTGACATTTACATCCTTATTTTGCAACCAAATCTAATTCTGTTAATTTATCAGATTTAACGGATTGATTTTAATTCATATTTTTTTTTGCTCTGCTTATAATATAGACAATGCAATTTTTCCGAAGGAACTCCTTTTGTTGCTAAAACTGCGTCACTTTTATTATATATTTTTGTGAAAAAATATAGCCTAGAATGAATGGTCCATATGTACTACTTTTTTTGCAAAGGTCAAAACATTAAGCTGTGCGGCTTTTTTTCCCCATCAATTATATATATAGAACTTCTACGAGTTTAAGCTTTTACTAAAAGTCTGAACTAACCTCCCTCCACTTTTTTGTCTTCCAATGAATTCAATTTTGCCTCAATTTATGTGTTTCTCTACTGGTAAAATTCCCAAGTTGTGTCTTTATAAGATAAAAAAAATAGAGATACTATTATGGAAAAGGTTGCAAAGAAAATATCATGACAAAAATATATCATCCAAAAAGATTTGATTTGATTTTTGGTGTTTTAACGTCACTTTTAAGCACCCCACAAGCGGGGTTCGAACTCAGAACCTCAGTTTTGTTCCAAAAAGAGGCGTGGTTTGGAAACAACTGTATTTGAAAAGTGTAGCCTATACTAACATTTATACAAATATAATATGACTATAAAACGGAAACTCATAAATATTCAAACAGAAAAAGATTGAAGCCTATAACACATTGGGATGAATAAACTTTGATCAGATGCTGAATTAATTCTGGAAGTTCTCCGCAGTAAAGGCATCAGAGCAAAGCAATGTTTAGCTATTGTCTCTTAAAGTATTTTTTGTAGATTATGTCGATACCAGCTCCATGGAAATGTATTAATGTCAAACTTGTGCCCTACATCGATTTTTATTCCTTAAATTTCAGTATCGACATACATTTCAATAGTTCATGTTACATTGATGAAAAAGAAGATGTGGTATGATTGCCAATGAGACAACTGTCCACAAGAGACCATATTGAGAACAAAAGTAAAGATATATCCGCCACCACTATGGAACCTATAAATGCATCTGACATGGTACCAATATGATTCGTGAACTTTGTATATATCAACGTAATCCTATATTTAGAAAAATAGCACCCCAATTGGTAAACTAAAGTCAGTGCAACCATTCGTTTGTGTTTTATTTAAATGAAAACAAGTTCTTGTATTCACCTTGTTTAGAAAAAAGTAATGTATCTGTAATCCGTGTTTATATCGATTTTATATCACATTCACATTTACATTTATGATGTTTGTGTTTTTTAATTTAATACTTTTAAAAGATTATGTTAAACATATATTTAATTTCTTCCAGACACTCATACAATGTGTTACAATGGTGGAGTCTGGCAGAATTGTCATGAGAGTAACATTTGCGTCTGTACAGCAGGATTCCTCGGTAAACAATGTGAATATTCAGGTGAGATATAAAGTTTATAAAAAAAAATGAATTGATGCGCCCGAAGCTCGAGTCTGGATTGACGTCTTACTTGTATACTGATTTTACTGGATCAGGAATGTTCAAACCAATATACGAACACCGTAGGTATGAGCGAAATTTGCTAGCTTTCCAAGCAGCTTGTTTAGATGCAACACGATATTGTAGACATATAATGAAGGCATAAGTTGTAACATTGTAAAATAGATAATTCGATTATCCAGGGGGTCCTTGATATATGTTGTAAACATGGCAAAGTTATCACATAAATAGTAGTTGGTTTACAATTTGATTTATCAATCCTTGAGATTATACAAAATAAATTCAAAATCTGAGTTTAATTGCAGTCAAATGGAATACAAATTTGAATTTAAAAGAACGCGCGTAGAAGGAGAGCTACGCGTAAAATCTTGTGTCGATGTTAACCTCTATTGTCCCTGCAAAGGCTCAAAATGCCGTCATACAATTTTAAGTACGAGTTGCATAGCCAGTTTGGTTCTTTCCTGTCGTTCATAATAGTCGCAAGCAAGTGAAAATAGTTTATGAATCTAATATCTGCTATCTTTAAAATGTCATAAACACTTGTTGTTAAATTAAAATGTATTGCTAAAATGTTGGGCAAAGTAACTATGTTATTTTTCTTATTATTCTCGTGTAGATGAGTTTGGCTTGAACTCTGGAAGTTGTGGGTATGGTGTATGACCGGCTTACAACTTCAAAACGAGCATTTGTTGTTCCTTGAATTGGTCAATCACTCGGCATTACTGGATACAAAATAAGACTGATTAGCTGATATGCCTATTTAAGGTAACACAACTTTCGTTTGGACGTGTCATGTGAGCCAGTAGATTAACATTCGACTAAGTGTAGTAAAAACTTGACAGTGTTATATCACTTTCGCAATTCATCTTAAGAATGTTCGCTTGTCATGTTTTGAAATTTTTGTCAGATTTTCGGAATCCTCTGTTTTTATCCATTTTAATGCATAAAAAACTTTTGCCCATTGACCCCCATTTTTCTTTTTATAAATCTTTTTTATGTATAATTATAAGCCATCTGTAAAAGTCCTATATAATCCATGTTATTTTTTTTTATAGTTTTTGAGCACTTAAACTTGTCAATGATAAAGCTATGAAAAATCAGGAGAGAACATCCTGAAAAATTTCAATGGCTAATATCTCGAAAACAAGCATATTGACCTTTTTTTTCATTTGCTCTTTTGGTTTCTTTAATAATTCCCTATCAATACATACTAGTGTTATGAACAAATTGTTATTTTGAAACTGAATAGCGAATCTCCTAAAATCTGCTTGTAATTTTTGCATGAGTTTCAACAGACATCTTTTGTTGTATTTAAAGATTACCGCAAACAGTATTGATGTGATTGATATGTTGATATTTGGTATCTGTGCAGTTCAGGTACAATCAATATCTCAAACCTGTCCTTAAATCATGCTGTCGTGTCTTTGAAGGTAACAACATAGTCAATCTGGGTAACATTTTGATCCTAGATTGAGAGTTACTCGTATGCTAGCCAGCGTTTTCATACAGCAATTGTATTAATTTGTGAATAATTTAAAAACAATTTTAAGTGTTAAGTTTCAGTTTTTCTCCAACCTGATGACATACAGCTGTTACTTACCTGGAATTTGTGGCCTTTTAGTTAATACTCTAATTGTTTTTCATCGCTGATTAATAGTTGTAATTTAAAAATTTGGTCATAGCCAGATATATAGATTAAAAGATTAAAAATGTCATAATAAGATACTCTACTTCTGTAGTATTAATACACGAAGACCAATATACAACGTATACCCCAAAAGACTCTTAAAAATAACAGTTTTAGATAATTCCAAAGTTTATGATGACTGAAAACTTCAAAAATATTACAGAATATTCGATCTTAGACCTATTTCAAAATCATAAAAATGACCATGTAAATCGTATCTTGCTAAAACACATGGTTAAAAATTATAAGATGAAAAAATACTGGTACAACTTTGAAAACAAGTTTACAAATTTTTAGTATCTGTGGTTGTCTGATATGTTCGGTCATAATGTTAACCCCAGTACTTTAAAGGAAATTAAATTGTAATGATATACATGGCATAATATGGCAAATTCTATCCAAATCACTGGTTTCTAGCCAAGAAAACTACATGTAGTCATATATCAATGTTAACAACTAATGAGCAAATGCAAATGATAATGTTGAGATACTATTACATTTATACAGATGGAAAAGACACAAGTTTCATGGTGGTTTTTCATGAAGGATGGAATTCTCCTTTTGGCAAACGAAAAACAGAACATAACCTAAGTAAGAGTGTTTTACCATCTGATGGGATACATTTGGCTGGAGTAGAAATTCACTCAGATGTCAGAATAAAACTTTATGGGTTTGAAAACCATGATCATCATTCTGAAGGATTCTTGTCATTGCCTTTGCGATTCGCCTCTACAAAATATACCATACCAAGCTTACCTGCATATACTGCTTCAAGTAAATCTGACTTAAAAAATGTGTTGGTCATTTCGCCAATTAAACAAAATACTACTGTCAGTATACATTTGAAATTGAAAAGTGGTGCTATAACGTATGAAAGCAAGACATATAAAAACAACGACACAATTAAACTTGTGATAAACGAATACAATACGTTACAATTATCACATACATCTGACTTATCAGGAACCATGGTAACATCATCAAAACCAGTAATTGTCATCAGTGGTAACCAGTGTAGTTATGCAGTACCAGCCAATATTACTTTAGGTGGCTGTAATCCATTTATAGAATCAATATACCGTATAGCGGGTTATTTTCGCGGGGTGCAAATTTTCGCTTATTTTCGCGGACAGAACTTAATCGCCAAAATAAATTCCGCCAAATTAAAAGTGTACATACAAAGGTATTAATAAAAGTTTTTTATCCGCCAAAATAATAACCGCCAAAATATTTCTTATACCTTGTTCAATGAAAATCGCGAAATTTTACACCCGCGAAAATAACCCGCTATACGGTAACCTACTGATCAACTAGATGATATGTTCATAACTCCGTATATATCGACACGTTTGAACAACACTGTACGTATACAGGCGGTTAACAGTACGAATTTGACCATTACAATTGGTAACAAGAAAATATCAAAAACACTACACGCAAGAGATTTCTTTGATTTTTATTACAACACTATCTCTTTTATTTCATCATCTAATGACATACTTGTCATTTCATATCCACACGGTTTACAATATAGAAAGGGAGATCCTTTTATGATGACGATTCTAGGTGTCAATCAATATCTTTATGAATATGACTTCGTTGTTCCAACAGGATTTGATAGCTTTATAAGCATTACCGTGCGGAGTGCTGCTGTTGATGGCTTTTTCCTGGATGGAAATTCTTCAAATAGTCGAAGAAGTTATTTTAGAATTTCTGAAGGAATGAATAATTTTAGCACTTTCAGTCTGTCTATATCGGCAGGGCTTCATCACATTGAACATAGAAGGAAAGCTCGATTTGGCTTATGGGTTTACGGAAACAATATCCTTGGGATGGATACGGGTACCCTGCTGGAATGGCTTATAAAGCTTACAATTAAATAAACTTTATATATTATATTAACAATTATTTTGTTTTCAAAGGACTAACGTGAGATACTTATTTTTTTAAACAAAATGTGAGTTTGTTTAGCAGATAAAATATATATTAAAAACAATAACTATAATCTACATAAACAATAATAAGTTTGTTGAAACTATGTTTTATTACAAAGCAAAGACATTACTGGATAGAATAGCAATATAGAAAACAAGGATAGGTAATTTAAATATCTGCCTCACAAAAGCGTCTAAAATCTGTAGTGTGATATCCGTGATTCAGGCTCCTTCATCTGTATTTGATTTATACAAGAGGTGTGAATGTTACTATGAAAATTAAAACATAGTAAAAAAGACGGACGACAGATACCAGAGGAAAAGTCAAACTCATAAATCGAAAATACACTGACAACGCCATGGCTTAAAATGAAAAAGACAAACAGACAAAAAATAGTAAACATGACACAACATATAAAGCTAAAGAATAAGCAACACAAACCCCACCCAAAATGGGGGTGATCTCAGGTGTTCCGGAAGGGTATGCGGATCCTACTTTACATGTTGCACCCGTCTAGTTGCTCATGTTATAACAAATCCGGTTAATATTCTAATTTGGTAGGTCACATTCAAGAAAGTAAAGTGGATTGTAGTTACTACGTAAGGAACATATCCGTCATCATCTGTGAAACGGTCATTCCATAACAGTTAACCAACTTGTGATGGCGTACGTAACATTTACGAAGAGATGACTTTGACTTCACCATTTGAAACTCTTGGTTTAACAGCTTCCTTGTGAGCAGCAACCCTCTATCAAGAAAATCATGATAGACAATACAAGCACGGGAATATCGTATCAATTGGGAGATATATATCCCGTATGCAGGTGCTGCTGGAATGTTGCTACTTAGAAATGGAAAGTTTTCAATTTGAAAGCTGAAATCATCTCTTTTGTCGTAAAGTTTGTTTTCAACCGACCCTCATTGTCAATTTATAGATGTTAGTTAAGATATGAGACCGACTTAACGGTATCTGTTGTATCCCTTATATCTAGTTCGATACGACAGATATCGCCTCCAATGTTTCAGAATTTTATGAGAGAACATCCTCTATATGGATGGATAGCCTATAGTATGTTACTGATGGAATGGCGAGAGTTTATTTTGTGCAGACAAACAAAGGTGCAGGTCCGGTAAGGACCGATTTTGGCCTCAAATTTCAGGTTCATCTGACGAAGGATGTTGACCACTTTTTAAACACTTAAGTGTCTATTTCATTTGATTCAATTAATTTATGTGAAAGATTTTAACTAATTTAGTCATTAAAATCGCTCCAATTCGAGCTCAAATATGAAAAATCTACCAAATATGCCAAAAAAATGTCACTTTTAATATGGTTTTTGTCAAAAATGAAAGTGGCCGCATCCGTGTTCATCCTCAACCTTTATATATGTTATGTATTATCATGAAATACAACTTACATTTCAATATTTTGGATGAACACGAATGCGGCCACTTTCGTTTTTACACGGAAACGGTCTGAAATTTAACAAAAATGCTCGAATTTTGAAGATTTCAGTAATTTAGCACGACTTAATGGTGCTAGTACCCGATACATGTACATCGTATTGTCAAAAACAGCCCATATTTATCTAGCAGAAGCATTCTACTATCCAATGAATAACTAAAAGTATACATTATAACAATTTTGTAAAACTGCTATATTTTGGGGCCAAAAAAAGGGTCTTACTGGACCTACTCCTTTGATAATAGAATAAAAAAAAATGTTATGATGTATCGAAGGAAATGTTTAAGTTAGACAAAGAAAAAAGTGGCCAACGATACCAAAAATATTCAAATTCATCAGTCTAAAACAAACTGACATTGACACTACAAAATCCAAACAAGTGCAAAATACAGCAAATAGTATACAAATTAAACACAGAAAACTAAAAAGTAAGTAATACACCAGGGTGATATAAGGTGCTCCGAAATGCTTAACACTTACTGATTCATATAGCCTGTTTCTATGTATGTTTCTTTTAGTTGCACTACAGTGTTCCTGTTGTTCCTTTATTTTCCTCTTATAATGGAAGTGTTTCATTCGCTTTTAGTTTGTAACCCGAATTTGTTTTCTCTTGATCGATTTATGACTTTTGAACACCGATATATTACTGTTGTCTATATTTAGCTAATACTCTTTACTAATTACTCAAGGACTTGTAATGTCAAAATTTGGTCACGGGAAACTTTGTTGATTAAAATACTTTTCTTTATTTATTTTCCTGTCTTGTGTTGATTTCCTTTTTTTTCCGCAATGGAGTTGTTTATTTTTTAGTTTGTTTTTCTTCTGGCACCGTTGTATCTTTTTACTTTTGTTATAATTCAGAGACATTGATACATGTTTTATAAAAATCGTATGAACTCGCCATGTCGCTTATATAAATACAAACCCAGCGATCAGCCTGATTCGGAAAGTCACGTGTCTTGATTACAACCACAAAATGAAAACAAAAGAAAACATGTTTAGTCCTGTTTGTGCTTTTCGTTTCTGTGTTAATGAAGTCGTCTGACGATTAAAAGGATTCATTGCCTTTAACAACATGTATTTAAGTTATACAATTTCGCTCTTCAAATATGTTTGTAGTGTTTAAGAGCATACACAAACTGATCATAAGAACCTGGCTAATAAGTTGTTACACTAGAATTGCTTGTCACCGTCATCAGACTAATCAGTAGTGCTGAAAGAAAAAGAAATTATACTAATTTTTTAAGTGCATTATTTACCGAATGTTCCGATCGCGAATACTGAAAAATCGGTAATCGGTGTTAATTTTAGTTCTCGGAGAGAATCTTTAGATAAGTCGTTATGAAAAAAGTACAATCATAAAAATACTGAACTCCGAGGGAAATTCAAAACGGAAAGTCCCTAGGCAAATGGCAAAATCTAAATCTCAAACACATCGAACGATTGGATAGCTACTGTCATATTTCTCACTTGGTACAGGCAAGTTTTATGTTGAAAATGGTGGATTAAACCTGGTTTTAAAACTAGCTAACCCTCACTTGTATGACAGTCGCATCACATTCCATTATATTGACAACGATGTGTGAACAAAACAAACAGACATAATAGGTAAATATGTCACAAAAAGGGGTAGAGCAGTCAACATTGCGTTATAATCTAAATCACTATAGAAACAAACAAATATGTAACAAAGAAGCACAAAAAGGCATATAGTCAAGGCTCATTGGCAAAATGAAAGACAAGAATACACAATTTACAATAGCACAATAACACAAGGTCAGGATGTAAAAGTACAAAGCCTCGTCATATACCAAATAAACACAAAACATTAGCCAAAAAAATAAGAATACAAACAATAAAGAACAATGACACAATGATGGGATGGATCAGTACAGAGCCACGTCATAATTATGTTTAGAATGAACATAAAATGCATATGGACAAAGCACCTTAGAAAAAATGAAAGACAAGAATACACAATAGTTATCAAAAGTACCAGGATTATAATTTAGTACGCCAGACGCGCGTTTCGTCTACATAGGACTCATCAGTGACGCTCATATTAAAATATTTATAAAGCCAAACAAGTACAAAGTTGAAGAGCATTGAGGATCCAAAATTCCCAAAAATGTGCCAAATACAGCTGAAGTAATCTATTCCTGAGACAAGAGAATCCTTAGATTTTCGAAAAAATCAAAGTTTTGTAAACAGGAAATTTATAAAAATGACCACATAATTGATATTCATGTCAATACCGAAGTGCTGACTACTGGGCTGGTGAATCCCTCGGGGACGAAACGTCCACCAGCAGTGGCATCGACCCAAACGAATTAGTGAATTAATAACTTTATTTGAAATAAAAGGGAAATTCCGAAAAAAAGATAATAGATATAGGAAGATGTGGTGTGAGTGCCAATGAGACAACTCTACACCCAAATAACAATTTATAAGAGTAAACCATAATAGGTTAATGTACGGCCTTCAACACAGAGCCTTGGCTCACACCGAACAAAAAGCTGTAAAGGGCCCCAAAATTACTAGTGTTAAACCATTCAAACGGGAAAACCAACGGTATAATCTATATAAAAAACGAGAAACGAGAAACACGTATAAATTACATAAACAAACGACAACTACTGTACATCAGATTCCTTACTTTGCACAGGTGCAAACAATTCCAGCGGGATTAAACGTTTTAATGTTACCAAGCCTTCTCCCTTTTTCCGAAACAATAGCATTACATCACAACATGGAAAATCACACGATAAAATATCAATTGGAAGACTTAACTCAATCAAACAACGTAAATTAACACATGTATTTAGTGCTTACATTACGTGCCAACTCTGCCTTGATGTAGTATGTTATACAAAATTGAAAAAAAGACAGAAAATATTTATTCTATAAAAATTCTTGGTCTTTATCTATGAAAATTTGACACAACTATTAATGATTTTAGGTCCTGAAAGCTCTTTAACTTGAGATTTGTTTGGCTTTATAATTATTTTGATCTGAGCGTCACTGATGAGTCTCATGGAGACGAAACGCGCGTCTGGCGTATTAAATCATACGTCTGGTACCTTTTATAACTATTATGCTCGAAAGCAAAATTAATGATGTTTAAGTAAATGACAAAGATAATCTCTAGTGTATAGTTGTTTTATTGACTATCATATCAAATCTTCTTTTAGAGTTCACCAGGGCCAACCTGGCAAATTAATGATATTTGAATAAATGATAATGGTATTCTCTAGAGTATAGTTGTTTTATTTACTATCATATCACATCTTCTGTTGGAGCTCACCTGGGCTAAACTGCCGAGTTAGATGATTTTGATCACTTTCCATCAAATTTTTTTCTTTGGGGTATCAAACTTAAATATTTTTCTGATTATCAAGTTTGCAAACCAACATGCTCGATAAACTAAAAAATAAGGTAAAAGGACAAAATCACGTCTGTTATAGACAGAACAAAGCTGTAAGATACAGTTAATTTACAATGTCAACAATGAGGCAGACAACATGTAGTTTCAATGATTACCATTAAAGAATAGGCCTGTGTCTTAGAACACATATTTGGTATATAATTAAGAATGGAAATGGGGAGAGTGTCAAAGAGACAACAACACGATCAAAGAACAAACAACAGTTTTTTTTTTTTATTATTGAAATTCAGCATGGCTCTGTGTGTTATCAGGGGAAATTAAAAATTTGTCAACAAATCAGAGACAGCTACTTTTATCAAACATTAAACAGAGTAATATGACAAAAAATTGCAAGACGAACATGACATATCCATACCAACAACGGTAGAAATTTAGAATATCCTGAAGAGAAGTCTGAAGTTGGTCAACCAATCAAAAATGCTAACAGCCTTTTCAAGTACAAAAAGGAGTTTTATTGAATCATACAGAATTGGGAACAATGGCTTTCCGCTGGCGAACAAATAATAATTGTGGCGAATAAAATCTGTCAATTTCGAAAGAATTTGGCGAAGGAAATGTATAACAATTCATTTTCAACCATCTTGTTAATTTGCTTTTTTTTCGGGTCTCTCGGACTTTACCTGATAAGACAAAACTCGGAATTCACCTTTAACTCGTTATGATTTTGACAGAAAATCAATAATCAGCTGATTGCATTTTAAAGCTACCAACAACAAAGGGCTATAAATGTTGATTGCATTGTTTGACAAATTATATGGTTAAATGGCGTCCGTCACTTGTCTCATAACGGATTTATTTACCACTGTGCGTCGCACGTGTTCGAAGCAAAATGTTGACGTCTTGTCTCCTTTTAATGATTGTCCAAAAAGGAAAACTGTTGTTATGACGAAAAATGTCCAAAAGCAAGAAAAATCTCCGATTTAAAACGTTATCCTTTAACTTTGATATAGATATTTGATTTGAAAGTCTAAGAGTCGTTTGAATGACACGGTGTGTTTCAAGCATAGTTTTACGTCTCAACTTTTTTCATTTACGATG
Organism: Mytilus edulis; assembly: GCA_019925275.1. Classification (NCBI taxonomy): domain Eukaryota; kingdom Metazoa; phylum Mollusca; class Bivalvia; order Mytilida; family Mytilidae; genus Mytilus; species Mytilus edulis. Next base: position 18,961,880 of record CM034357.1, read on the forward strand.
ATCTAGAAAAGAAATCTATCGTTATGAAGAAATCTATGCAAAAGTTTGGGAACAATCCATCGAATGTGAGTAATTCTCCAATAAAATGACTACACCTTAAATGGAGATCAAGTTATAAAAGCTTTCGTTTTGTTGTAACAACCACTTCGTAGTACAACAGGGCACATATTTTCTTTTGAGAAACTGTACATCTTTCTGGTAATATTTGGTGAAAACATGTCAAAGAAATTTGTTATATTCCGGGACTTGTATCTTCTTTATTATAAAAGTGACCCCCTCTATCAGAAAAGTTATTCAAAATATAATGAATTTTCCTCCTTTAAAGTCAAAAACAGAATTCTTTTTAAAAGTAAATGTTAAGTGTTTATTCATTCCATTGTACATTGTAGACTCTAAGATAAGTCGGAGAGAATAATCATAGACAACAATGGGGCTAACTCATCTTATTTAGGGGGGGGGGGTAGGCAAAACAGGAGAATTTTAAACGAAAAATATATTTGTAACTTGGCGGAAAAAATAATTTAGTGGCGAAAAATATATTGTTTTGGCGAACAGGTGGCGAAAAAAATTATTATCCCAGGGAATACCCTGATGTGAACTCAAATTTGTATACATTAGTTTATGTCATATGATGAGGAATCAAATTTCATTAGTGATAAGAAAGATAATCAAAATATCCTTCCCTCCTTTTATATATGTCGTTGAGTTGGTACAGATTGCAGTAAATGGATAATTAGTAACACAAAAACAATCATTATAATGTTTCTTTTTCAATATAATGTCTACTTGGGAGTCGTCTGTGTTTTTTTGTTTTGTTTTGTTTAGAGTTCAAAGACTTCAAAATATTAAATAATAAATGTATAAGTAGCAAAACAGAAACAATTAAAAACCAATTGTTCAGAGAACAATTGAAGGTCTTTCCACCAGTAAATATCTATTTTGATATTAAAATATTAAAAATCAGTCTAAAATGTCAGTTCCTATGGCTTTATGATGTATAGATATGAATTTTAACCAAAGGTCATAATCTAAAACGCAAAATTTACCTATGACCTTGACCTCAATTTCAAGGTCACAAACTGAGGATCTCAAATCAAAAGACCCTAGGACTCTAAAATGTATGGTTAATAAGTAATATCACTTTACGCATAATTTTAGATGTGGTAGGGGCTAAAACTCATATTTATTGTATACGCACCCTTTCAACCAAAATTATTATGTTACGACATGTCGCAACTAACAATTTAGTAAAAATAATTTGTCGATATCTGATAAGGTTAATGAAAATGAGTGAAAAATATCCAAAATCAAAATTTAGAATATGACCTTGACCTTTGACCTTGACCTAATTTTCATTTTTTTTGGACCAAGGATCTCAAAACTTAATATATAAAATATTGCTAAAATCATTCAAATTGAATATGAAGTTTACTTAATCAAAACACTCATTTAAATTGAATTACAAAATATTGTTACACCAACGTTCCATAACATGACACATTATTGTTAAAAATGCTTTCCATAGTTTTTATAGCAAAAATCTCGTTTGTGTACAAAATAAATGTTAATTAAACTTTGCAGGAGTAAACAGGGATGGTTATTGTTCCATCAATATAGATGCATGTGATAAATATACAAACACAGTTATTTAACAATAAAAAATACAATGTATATGCAACAAAAACAGCTAACCTAAATTATAGTACTCTATGTGACATAAATCATGTGTCACATAATTACAGAAGATATAATACGATATGTGTGTCAGTGTTATTAAATAAAAGTGCTGCTGTATACACAAATAATGATACAAATATATGAAAACACATCGGCAATGGTTCGCCGTATGAATATTATTTGTTTTGATGTTTTATAATGTTTATATATGTGTTAAAGACTTTACAGAAACAAAAAAAGCAATTTATAATAATATAAAAGGCCAGGGAATAATAAATACAATAATAATTTACCGGCAGATGGTATAAAAAAGGCCTAGGTACAACCATTTATGGTGTGTCTTTCATTTCTTTTCAGCGTTATCATAAATGCACAATACGTCATCAGAACGGTGTTTCCGGTCACAATACAAATAGAACAAACCGGTTATACATGAATAAACTCCGGAATCGTAAGTGGCTTGCTCACAGTCGGTATGTGTTATTAACTTATAAACCGTTAACCGTATTACCCCGGAATTTTTGATGGGTTATAAGTCCGTATACGACAATGTCATACAATATCCTGCTCACTTCATTTCAGAAATTGCAAAGTTGTGACCATTTTGAGAAAAATAATGTGAAAATTTGATAATGTTTATATCTGTATATTATTGCTTTTTCAGGATCTACCTTGTTTAAAGAAACTTTAAACCAAAAAAAAGAAGATATATGCTTAATTATCTTCATTAAATTTGTGATTCTTTATTTTAACATGTAGATTGATTGATTGATTGTTGGTTGCTTAACGTCCAGTGACAAATATTTCATGCATATTCAGGACGAGAACAAGTTCACAATAAATACAATAGGTAGGTTGATACAATAGAGGCATCTTGGATGATGGTCGGGGAAATTTGGACTGCCACTGTAAAATGAGGGTATATTGGATAGGGACAGAAACTTGCCTTGCAACCGACCACCTATGGACCCCTTAAAGAGTTGTTGCAAGGGTTCTTAATGTGCAAAGAGTGTGGCACTATCTTTACACCATGCATCAGATTTAACGTCCCCATTCTGACAGGTCGTGACTGCGAACTTGATACATCCTGCACAGCCAAACGGACGCCCCACTTTGGCAAGCGTTTTACTACCGGTCGGGAGACGACCAAGTGACCATATTTCTATAGTCATCCTTGGGGAAGTTTTAACATGTAGAAAAATTCAATTTATGGTCAACTAATGAATAACGAAATATAGATTGTAGCTTGATAAAAATTTGAAAAACAACTGTAAAGTTGTTTGTTAAACTCTAAAGACGGCTAAAATATCACGACTCAATACATTCGGTTGAATAGAAGTGGTTTGTACCAAATTGTATTGATATGTCTGCCTTTTTTTGCAGAGTTATCTACCTTTTCTATACAAATCTTCCTAGGAATTTTAAATCGCGATTTATGGTACTTTTTTCTTTGTACATTTGGGTTACAATGCTTAATATTAAAACTGAAAATCTTCTGTAATTACTTTAAGGTTTAGGTCAAATTGATGCTAGATTGACTGGACTATACCAGAATCTATGACATACGAAACGATTTTAATTTTAACAATCAATCAGAATTTATCAAAGGCAAAATTAAATTAAAACGTGTTTGAATACTGCACAAAAACTATCCAAAATTGGAGATTATTGACGGTTCCGCAGAATTATATGAAAAAACGTGTACTTAATTAGCCATTTTTGTATTTCTAGTTAGAGTGTCAATCATCAACACTTATGTCCAATACACACTGGTTAAAATTCTGATTGATCACAAGCATCTCCTATGTCCGACACTATTTGGGTGAAAAACAGAGAAGTGAAATATTGTTCCTGCTGGGTCATTTAAAAGGTGGTCATCCAGGTCTGCAATTTAAACGCCACAGGTTTACAATGTGGTTTCACATTTTTCACCTGTAAATGTTCATGTTTGCCTTTGTTTTACAGATGAACTGTTGATAGAAAACTGATTGAATATTGAACAGAAAATGCAAAAAAAATATATCTTTTGTATAATTATAGAAGATATTGATAAATTATACATTTTAAACGCAATATGTGTTTGAAATCATATGTAAATGATATATTTATTTCTTAATAGATTACAACAATTATAATAAATTGAATTATATTAAGTTTGTTACATATTGGAAATAAAAATGTTACGCTTAAATGGTATACGAAAAATAATTATAATTCAAAATTAAAGTCAAATATAACAAAAAAAGCTGTGGTCGATTGTAGAGGGTGGAAAATGTTATACTGCTGTTTATACCTTGTTTTTTAAAAATTGACAAATTGCATTGAAATTTATAAAATTGAAAGTCTAGTTTAGATACAATTTCATTAGTATATTTAAGGCTTCCCCCAACTACTTTAAGATAATTTAAACTGTTTAAAAAATATATGAAACCAAGTCACAAGCCATAAGCTCTCATCTCGGGTTTGAGAGAAAAATTCTTTCATAAACACGAAATGTATATTTCATTTTTTTTTAGAGTAATTATTAATCATACTTTTTTGTCAACAAAAAGTATAGTGAAAAAATAATTATCATATCACTTTAATTAAAACAGACTGTTTTTAAATGCTGCACCTTGGTGTATATATATATATATTGAAATTTGATAGTTATTCATGAAGTAATAAAATTAAATGAACAATATCCTACAATGAACTATTTTCATTACTAAATATGATTTCAAGGATGTTCTGTTTCATGTTCAACTTGTTCTTGAAAACGATAGTAAATAATAGGTTACCAATTAGCTTTTGTCTTATTTAAAACTTCAGTTAAATTAAATCATGAATGATCTGCTTACCCTTCCGGAGCATCTGATATTATCCCTAGTTTTTGGTGGGGTTCGTGTTGTTTATTCTTTAGTTTTCTATGTTGTGTCATGTGACTATTGTTTTTTTGTTTGTATTTTTCATTTTTAGCCATGGCGTTGTCAGTTTGTTTTAGATTTACGAGTTTGACTGTCCCTTTGGTATCTTTCGTCCCTCTTTCATTATATCAATTAAAAATAAGTTTTTAGCAAAAAGTAAAATCACAAAAATACTAGCTCTGAGGAAAATTCATAGCGGAAAGTCCCTTATCAAATGGCAAAATTAAATGACAAAACACATCAAACGATTGGATAAGAACTGTCATAATCCTGACTTGGTACAATCATTTAAGTCTGACATTTGTCTTGTATTTTTTTTTAGAATATTATATACTCGGTACAAATTAAAGAGTCACTGCTTTGTTGTATATCATAAGTGTAATACTTAACAGAAAATAGTCTTAAGTATAAAAAATTAGAAAGATAAAAATAGAAGTTTACCAAAATTATATAGTAACATTTTAATTCAATTGACCTTTATTCTTTTGAGATTTGAATCCAAATATTACTTTATTACCATTTATGACGCCTGACCAATTTTGTCACAACAGGTGACCTAAATGCCCAGCATGTCAGACCAACAAAACATGCTCAGCATTTGACTAACCATGTCCCAGAGTGTACTGTATAACTTCAGATCTTATCTTGCAATATGTCTCAACATGAAGAGTGCGTAATGTAATATGTTACTTCCAGCTTTACACAACAAATACTTCTTCTAGAACTTATAACATATATCATATCACCAAATTCGTCTGAACAAAACTAACTATAACGATGGGATCAGCAAAATACTATTAATTTTAAACATTTAGGTAGAGAAAAATTGCCTAAATATTTAACATGTTTAATTATAACCTGTTTATTCATACTTCATCTATATATATATCAAAAACTCATGAATAGCTGATATGATGTCACAATACAAATTGTATTTTTTTTTAAAGTAACAATCCGGACAAGGAGTCAGAGCTTTCATAAAGAAAGATCTTTTTCGAAAATGATTTTCAAAATATAATTTTAGCAATTATTATTCAAACAATATCTCTGTTTTCACTGTGCTGTAAATACTCTCGTAAACTAACAGGATACAAGTAGAAAGCTAACTTAATTAAAAGTTTTATAAGCCATTCCAGCAGGGTAGCCGTATCCATATGATCCATTAAATTTGATTTTGTCTCCGTAAACCCATAACCCAAAACGAACTTTTTTTCTGTGTACCATATGATGCTTCCCACCTGTTATACACATACTGAAAGTGCTAAACTGATGTGAACCTTCTGAAATGCTGAATACACTACTTCGATTATTTGCAGATTTTCCATCAAACAAAAATCCATCAATAAAATCGCTCTGCACCGTTATTCTTATGCAGCTTCCTGATGGTACTACGAAGTCATATTCATAAAGGTATTGATTTACACCGGGAATCGTCATCATAAAATTCGAAGGATCTCCAAATTCTCCGTCTAACCTATATGGATATAACATGACAAGTAACTCATCCGATGATGAAATAAAAGAGATCGTATTGTAATGAAAATCATAGAAATTTCTTGCGTGTAATGTTGTTAATGTTTTAATGTTACCTGTTTTAATGGTCAAATTCGTATTGTTTACCGCCTGAATACGTACAGTGTTGTTTAAATGTGTCGATATATACGGAGTAATAAACATGTTATCTAATTGATCAGTGGGTAATACAGATTCAATAAATGTACCTCTAAGAACCATGTCTGATAATGAATAGTCATACTGACTACCGCTTACAACAATTACTGGTTTTGATGAAGTTACCATGGTTCCTGATAAGTCAAAGGTATGTGATAATTGTAACGTGCTGTATTTGTTTAACACAAGCTTGATCGTGTCGTTGTTATTATATCGCTTGCTTCCATACTCTATAGCACCATTTCTCAATTTCAAATGTATACTGACAGCAGTATTTTGATAAATTGGTGAGAGAGCCAGCACATTTTTAAGGTGGTGTATATCAGTATATGCAGGTGAACTTGGTACAATGTATTTTGTAGAGGCGAATCGTGAAGGCATTGACAGGAACCCTTCAGAAGACGATATCTGGTGTACTAATCCGTAAAGATTTACTCTGACATCTGAGTGAACTTCTACTCCAGTCAAATGTATCCCATCCGATGATAAAACACTGTTACTCAGAGTATGTTCTGTTTTTCTTTTGTCAAAAGTGATATTTTGATTCGCATTGTTGTTGAAATAACGTATTGAAAGATTTCCCGTATTTGCTGATGCTACCAAAATCATTGGTGAAGGAGACTGCCTTCTTTCTAGAAAAATCACCAGGAAACTTTTGTCTTTTCCATCTGTATCAAATGTTTTAGATATGTTTGAATATTTGAAAGTTATATATAAACCAATCACTACATATATGTACTATGATTATACAAAATTTATAATATTATCTTGAAAGTATCTTTTGCATTTACTCGTTAGTTGCTAACAAAGATATATGAACAGGTTTTTTGACTTGACACCAGCTATTTTGATATAATTTGCTTTATCACGCAAGGTATATAAACCTTATTTCCTTGAACGTACTGAAATTAATATCATGACCGAATATAGAAGACACCCACAATTACAAAACCTTGTTTACAATGGTGTACCTGTATTTTTCAATCGGATAATTTTCAACCATGCGTTTTACCAATATAAGATTAACATGGTCAGTTGTATGATTTTGAGATAGGTCTTATATCGAATATTTTGTAATGTTTTCTTTCACAATAAACTTTTAAATTATCTAAAACTGATATTTTTAAGAGTCTTTTTTGGTCGTGTTCTTATATTTTTATTTTTTATTTTAGAGTATGAACTTAAAGGCCACAAATTCCATGTATGTAACAGCTGAATGTCATCAGATCAGAAAACCCTAATACTAAACCCTTAAGGTAGATAGGGTGTCTTCCTCCATCTTGGATTTTGAAATACTAGAAAACAAGGTCTAGATCTTTGATGAAATGTGCAAATTTTTATAGAAGTAGGTAATTCATGTGTAAGAATTTTCATTATAATATAGAAAATGCCATGTTTGATCATATTTATGATTGTATTTTACAAAAATAAGAATCCTTTTGTTTGATTCATTTTTTTCCAACTTTGTCAAATAAGGGGAGGCAACTCAAATGCAAGGGCAGATAATCCAGATAGTGTTACTTTTACAATAGAATGTGTTAGGAATTTACCCATTTTTACATGTAGCAAGAAAAGGAGTCCGGTGACCCCATTTTTTCTTTTTCTTATCTGAAAGCATAATATTGAAGCTATCTTCTCATATTTTATCTCAAAATTCTATGGTGTGGTTTGCGTTTTATGGCGGAAAAATGGGTTTTCCATGCATAATCTATACAAAATCTTGACAATTTTGAACAACCTGTAGCGTGAAAATAAGTCCGGTGACCCATTCTTTTTATTAATGTTTTTAAACAAGCAGGATATGAACTACATTTTGGCAAATTATTAAAAGATTCTATGGATTATAATTTAGACACCCCATCTACCTTAACACTGCTTTTAAATTATTTTCAAAGTAATACATTGGCAGTATTAAAACGCTGGCTAGCATACGAGAGACTCTTAGTCTATGATCAAAATGTTTCTAAGATTGACAATGCTTTATCTACAAAGACATTAAAGCATGATATAAGGACAGGTTTGAGATAGTAATTGTAATAAAACTGCACAGATACCAAATATCTATATTTTATTATCAGTCTTTATTACATCATGTTTTCTTATTATAAAGACATGATATGTTTATCAGTTTAATTAAGGCCAAGATCTGACATGTCAGTAACTGCTTGTATTCTGCTGTTATTTATGTATTATTGACATTTCTTTAATTTTTTTTTGTTACGTCTTCTTACGTCAGACTCGAATTTCTCTTAATTTAAAGTTCACTGTGCGTATTGTTATGCATTGGCCAGAGTTACAGGGGGAGGGTTGAGATCTAAAAAAACATGTTTAACCCCGCCGCATTTATGCGCCTATCCCAAGTCAGGAGCATCTGGCCTTTGTTAGTCTTGTTAGTATGATTTTCAATTTTAGTTCCTTGTGTTTAATTCGGAGTGTGACGTCCATTATCACAAAACCAGGATATAAATTTGTTTAGGGGCCAGCTAAAGGATGCCTCCGCGTGCAGGAGTGTTTTGCTGCATTGAAGACCTATTCGTGACCTTTTGCTGTTGTCTGTTTTATGGTCGGGTTGTTTCTTTGACACATAGCACATTTCCATTCTAAATTTCTTGCATAATGACAATCTATTCATTGTACACATTTTCGGGATGTAAATTTGGACTAGTTGATCGATTGATTGTTGGTTGATTTACTTCGAGTGACAAATATTTCATGCATATTCAGGACGGGAATTAAATTTATATTTATGTTCTGTAATAGAAGCGTCCGGGACTAAGGTTGGAGAAAATTTGACTACCACTGGAAATGACGGTATATTGTTTAGGGACAGAAGTTTAGCCTTGCAACAGATCACCAAATTTGTACATCCAGCACTGCCAAACATACGCCCAACGTCGGTGAGGGTTTTACCTCCGGTTAGAGAAAGACAAACGGTGATTATACTTTTGTGCCTCCGTCACCTTTGGGGATCCAATTTGGGAGAGACATTTCTTAAGGTATCTATGTCGTTCCTAGTGTAATGATTTCAACTAATTTGGATGATTTAACACCTCTACTCACGATATAAAGTCAAGGTCATTATACCATTTCCGTGTTGGGTTATCCTCTGTTGAAAAACTTTTAGGTATTCCTGATCCTGATCCAGTACAATTAGTAAAACAAATAAAAAGTATTCCCAGACTTTTGGCGCACCGAACTCATTTTTTTTATACATTTTTTATCTTACCTGAATATCCACATTGTTTACCGAGGAATCCCTCTGTACAGACGCAAATGTATCCATTATTATGTTTTTGCGAGATTCCTCCATTGTAACACGTTATATGAGTATCTGGAATAAATTGAAACATCTTTTTTCAAATACAAATCTGAAAATATCATGAATGTACGTGTAAATGTGATATACAGTTGATATGAACACGTATTAAAAATAAATTGTTTACTCTAAACGAGGACCATACTTATTTTCATTTAGATAAAACACCAGCAAATTGTTGCATTGACTGCAGGTTACATATGGAGTTGCTATTTTTTCGAGATAGAGGATGAAATTGATATAAACACGAATTACACGAATCATATTGGTAGCATGACAAAAGCACTTTTATGTGTCGAATTGGTGGCGGATATATCTTAAGTTTGGTTTTCAATAAGGTTAATAGATTAATAGACTCTGACTTTTCATCAATGTAACATGAAATATCGAAATGCATATGGATACTATAACTTAAGGAATAAAAATAAATGTAAAGCCCAAGTTTGACAATAGTACATTTCCATGGAGCTGTAATCGACATTATCTATTAAAAGAGACGTTTGAAGACACTAGCTATACATTGTTTGGCTCTGGAGCCTTTACTTCGGAGAACCACCAGAACTTATTCAGAGTTTGCATGGTTTGATCACATTTCATTAATCCCAATGTGTCATAGGCTTCAATCTTTTTCTGTGTGAATATTTGTAAATTTCCATTTATAGATGTATATTAGAAACAGAAAACCGCTTTCTAAATTGTTAACAAATGTTCCACTGCTTGTTTAAACCAGAAATACTTCGTAATCAAATAACCTTATCATGCTTATAAAAAGCGCAAGAGTCATGTTCACATATCTACGCTTAAAATTGGTCACACAACGCCAATACCTATTTGCATGTTCGACACGTATTGCACCCCCTTGAATATTAGATGCGTTGGAGTAAAATGGACCTTGTAGAAATGAGGATCAATCCTATTGCGGGTTTAACAAAAATCTCTATACAAAGTCTATAACTGTTTGCAGATTGAGCTGATATAAGAGCCCTACACAAGTAACCAAAATCAATCTTGTATTTCGTATTTGAATCTTTCAAAATCAATAAGGGCCTTGTAAATGTACATTTTTACGTGAACTTGCATAATTGCCCTTTTTTCCAGATAGGATCTCTATTTTGAATCTTATATAGACACAACTTGGAAATTTTACCAGTACAGAAACACGAGTTCATTCGAAGACCAAAAGTGGAAGGCAGTTAGTAAAGACTAATTCGATGTTCTTCTAAATAAATAAATGATAAAAACAAAAGCTGCACAGCACCATATTTTGACCTTTGCGAACACATAAGTGCATATGAATTATCCATTTTAAGATATATTTGTTCATAATAAATCATAATAAACCTTATAAAAGTGACGCAGTTTAGCCACAAGAGAATTTTCTTCCGAAAACTGCATTTTCTATATTAAAAGCAGAACAAACGAACCTAATTATGAATTCAATTTAAAAACTGATGAAGTTCAATCCATTAAATTAGCAGAATAACATTTCGTTGCATAAAAAGGATGGCTATGCGAAAACCAATAAGAAGGACACATTTTTTTATATGAAATTTAATTGAGGTTGAACCTTCAATTAATAATTTTAGGAATATACATAAGAACAATTCGGATCTAATTAACTTTAAATGGGATTATTCGTTTACGGAAATAAAAGAGACAAGCAAAATTAAACAAAGCATCAACTTAATCATACCGTAGTCTCAGTGGAAATGTTACGCTCATTTCAGTGGCAGTTTAACCCCCCCCCCCCCTCTTTATTTCAACATGGAGGACTATATGATTAGACCAATTTATCATTATTGGGTTATATTATTTTGATTTATTCTGATATTGAAGATGCATCAATATTAGGCAATTGACGTTACGTAACTAATCAATCAATCAATATTTGCTCATCACTTGTCTTCCTCAAGTTGAAACTATGATGGAATGAGCTAAGTGATCTATATTTTTACCCTTGTTAGAGAAGTGTTAGACATAATATTTTATCTTTTACCATTTTTATCTTTGAGAGTGTCCCTTTTAAATCGTTTGCCTCTCTCGCCTAATCAGGCTAATATTGGTTGTTTTACTTCCTATTGTTTTTCAGACACTGCTTTTCCAGGTATAAGACCAATTGGAGCCTATAAACTATGAACGTGTTATTCTGTTTCAAATACCTGACTAAGTCATCTAACCAACAAGACATTACCGGGAAACACACATGTACCTTAATTAATTATATAAAGAGACGTATACACATTTATCAAAGGATACCAATTCATACACGATTGGGATTTTGCAATCATTTTTGGTTACAGTCTGTCATAAATAGATTTGTATTAATTGAATGTTTTACGGAATTCATATAAATCTCGAAATAAGATTTCCCTTGAAAAATTGTAGTTAAAATTCACTCTTTACGCTCATTTGGGTATAACATAATCATTTTGAGAAGTTTGCCGATATTTCCTTCTAAATATGACAAACCCAGTTCGGCAAGATTAGGTAAGAGTCAATACCATGAACATAGTATATTTATTAATTCAATGTTTCATTCACATATATACCTAAGTTGCTGTCTCTATTTTTTCACTTTCCCGCAGTTTTGTCTTATTTTGCTTTTCAATTGCTGTCAATTTCATATCAATATCCGCTAATTTCTGTCGTAGCTGAACTATATTAAAAAACAAAATCTTTATAAATTTCAAGCCATGACAACTATAATTTTTCTTTCAAATGTAAACATAAAAGTGTTTTATTTTTAGATGACAAACGATATTTAAGTAATGTTTGAGAAGATTTTGTTTGAGTTCACGAATAAAAATTCCCGCCAGAGATGTAAACAGCTTCGGAGTTACTGAAAAGCTTTCACAATTGAACAGAACCTTAGCCGTATAGTATGCTATTTAATATTTTTTTCCATTTAATTATATGAATTCAGTGTTCATTGCTGTTTTGGAAAATGCTGTAAATTGATCAATGCCGTCTCTATATTACTTCACTGTTCTTCATAAATCTGACAACTGTAGTAAATAAATTTAATTTTCTATAATTATTTCAAGAAATGTGTGATAGATGTAATAATCCTTGATACAGTGTGATACAATAAATATCTATTAATGCCAGACATAGATAACAGGTCACTACCTTTAGAGAAGAGTATTGATATTTCTAGAAGTCAGTCAATAAACAATTTTAAAATACGTACACAAATATATATTATAGTTATGTAACAAGTTTAAAGAAATGCATATTTTCACCCTTAAATGAATATTCCCCCGCCGAATTGTCCTTCAAATGTTATGTCATTGCTGTAACCAATTCCCGTATGTATATCAAAATTTTAGAAGATAACCGTATTATTAATATACGCAGCGATTGAATGTTGTCTTCAAAGGTACATGTACCAGGATTACAATCTAATACTACAGACGCGCATTTTGTCTACATAAGACTCATCAGTGGCGTTCAGATCAAATTATTTATAAAGCCAAAAAAGTACAAAGTTGAAGAGCTTTGAATTGGCGATTTTGAAAGTCTTTAACCTATTGTTCTTTTTGCCAAAACATAGATGAACATGCACCACAATGAAAATGCTATTTATTTCTGTCCTACCTATAACAGTAAAATATATAACAGTCAGTACAAATCCAGTTGTCAACATATATATTGTAAGTGCCAGACAGTTCCTTTTGTTCCATTTCTTCCAATACGGAACTACCGCATGGTCTATTTTGACTTTTTTCTCGTCGATCTTTAAATCGTCGTATTTATGGTCATCATCCTTTCTTCTGATTTCTTCGTAATCCTGCATTTGTATTTCAGTCATCTTTATTTACTTACGAATGTAACACCACTAGACATTAAACTAGGTAAGGACTACTAATGTTGATGATCCTATTAATTTATAAAACATAAGAGGAAGTATTATACGAAAGCAAATGACCACGTGACAATCATTTGTCAAATTGAAAGTAATTATGCTGAATTCGTTAACTTGTCATGGCTACTGTCGATTGTTATAATTCAATTGTTGTCAGAAAGGCTGATTATTCAAGCAATATTTTGAAGTTATGACGTTTATATTCATAAGTTCTCAAACTTCTGTTGTCCTATTGCGTAAAAAAGATATTTTTTTTATATATGTCTTAATTTTTTCCAAATATTGTTTTAGCGACAAAACACTTTTAGTCAATAAATGTGAAAGCCCAGTTGAAAAATAGCATCTTGAATTTCCAATAAGTCACGCTATTTTAAAGCGCCTGTTAGATTAGAGCATCTAATAGAAATTCGTTATTTATTATTTAAAGGGTGTTGAAGAATTTGATACAATTTATAGAAGCGGATTGTACAGTACAGTTTTAAAATGATCAAAAATTATACAACAATTGCATTATTTACAGCAGTTTTACATGTTCAGTCCTGAAGTAAATTTTATTTGGTTCTCTTAATTTTACTTACTTTTGAAAAAAATTGATGGAACAGGTCTGTGTATGTAATATAAGAAAATGTTTTCTTGATATTAGCAAAGAAAATCGTTTTCTTATATTTTAAAATATTTTTTTAATAACAGAAATACCTCCTTTTTTCCACTTTGGCTTGACATAGACACGACTCTACTGTTTGATTTGTCTGTTTTATAGATGATTCCGATAAGGTATTGATTTTATTGATAAGATATTAACTTGACAATCAAACTATGATGTGGATGAATATTTATTGTATATATATATATATAAATAAGTATCTTTAATAAAGATCAAATGTAGCGGGGCAAAATCCCATTTAAAGGAAGTAAGAACAACTGTTTAACACTCAACGCAATATTTATCTTTTTCAAAAATAGATAAATTGTTACTGATAAAAAGTGCAAAACACTTGCCTTTATTTGACGAGGAAGATAATTCGTAGTCCTGAAACTTATTTCCATATATATATATTATATATTTGTCCTACTGATTGTGTATTGGTAGAAATTATGGTGTTCATCGTCCCCCTATTTTTTAACTAGCTTAGAAGTGTTCAGCTATAGTGTGTTGATTTGTCAGGGATTCTGAACTTAGGTTGAAAAAAAACCACGAAACTACAATATATAAAGACATCAATTCATTTTGCGTAGATTATTTGTCATAGGCCGATTATGACTGTCCTCTTGTCTCTGTTTTCAACGAGACGTTTAAATGAACATCATGAAAATAACAGACCCTCAGGGTTGTTTGTGGTGTACGTACTTTATTGATAGAAAATGATTAAAAACAAAAACCATGAATGTGTTTCTTAAGTATACCTTGCTTCATTAAAGACCAATTTGTGAACTTCAGCTGTTGTCTGCTCTTTGATTGGGTTGTTGTCTCTTTGACACGTTCCCAATTTCAATTCTCAGTTATCTGCTCTTTTGTCGGGTTGTTATCTCTTTGACACATTCTTCATTTCAATTCCCAGTTGTCTGCTCTGTGGTCGGGTTGTTGTCTCTTTGACACATTCCCCATTTCAATTTTCAGTTATCTGCTCTGTTGTCGGGTTGTTGTCTCTTTGACACATTCCCCATTTCAATTTTCAGTTGTCTGCTCTGTTGTCGGGTTGTTGTCTCTTTAACACATTCCCCATTTTCATTCTCAGTTGTCTGCTCTTTGGCCGGTTTGTTGTCTCTTTGACATATTCTCCATTCTCGTGCTGTTCATAACGTATGTACAATTATCTATGTTGAACAGATTAGACAATCATATAAAATAAACTCATCATATGTTAACTTTTACACCATTCATTGTCTGCAGGTATCTCCGAGTCGTGTCTCTGATATAGACGATCCGACATATCTCTACAGGTTTGTCAGAATTGTTTTGTTCACTGAACTGACTGCTTGTTATGTTTTTTAGGACTTATCAGTTTTAATGAATCGTTATTGATGAAAGATCTAGAAAGATTGGAATGTGGTGTAAACAGGAGGTATTATTGTTCTTTTGCAAGATATTTACTTGACTAGCAATCAACATCATCATCGTTATAGATTCCTCACTTACTAAGTTTGAATAAAAGTAATCGAAGAATAGTTATGTATTGTAAATTCCCCAACAAGATAAGACCGATATATATTGATAGTTTGAACCAGATGTTGCCTCTGATGGACAGAGATCAATTTAAAATTTAAATCATTAATTACATTTTACTGACACACAAATATACCCTAGCTTTTGCTATCTTCTATCAGTGATGGATATAGATATATGTTTCTAAATTATAAATAAAAATTTTTGTCAAAAATATCACGTTTCAAGGAAGTATGAATAAATGTTAGAAACTCACCCTATTTGTTTCTACACAAAAGAGATCAACAGTTACAGATAAACAGTACAAAACACTTGACCCCACAACTCACTTGACTTCAAGTAATAGGGAAGAAAACACACAGTTCTCATTTAAACGTATTCTATTATTTTTTTTAAATTGACTTAAAACAATTGAAAAATATTTTTTCTCCTTTCAGGATTCCAAATAGATGTAAAGCCTCTGTCCACATGTTCATTCCAGTGACAGAAAGCTCAACAGGCTCGTGTATAATAATTTGCATCACTAAACACAATTCTCTTATCCTGAAACATGTTCATTGTATTGTAAAACTTTCTACATATGATGTATCACGTGCAAGAACGACATGATCTGGACTAGAAGCAGTTTTTTCTGCTATAGGTTTATTGATGGTTGACCTTTTAGGTTCATAATTTAAATCCCTTATGTATCTGGAGTCTGGTCGACATTTAGTATGATTGTTTTATGTAATGTTTCACAACATTAATCAAAAGGTCCTTCAGCTCTTTGGGATTTTGTTCGCAATTACGAATTGCCAAAATGAAAGTCGGTGGCTACTGATTCTACCTTGTCCTCAAGCTGTTCAGACCACGTTTAACCTTGTAAATATTTAGGTCAAGAGGAAACTTTTTTCATTGCACTTTTCACTGATTTTATTCCATGCCATGAATCATTCTGGTTTACTACTCCAGATTCACGTACCAACTTGTTTATACTTATGTTCCAGTCATGTGAATGAATACCAACTTTTACATCATTATCATCTAAGTACTGGTATATTCTTTGAGTTCCAAGTTTTTCATGTCTCTGTGATACAAAGTCGTCTGCTTTTGTAATATGTTCACATTTCAGTACTTTGTGCATTTTCTCGCCTATAGCTACAACACTTGAATCCTTAGCATTTTTACTCTAGCCACGTCGGGCATCGGTTATAATGTCAATACTTGTTAAGTCTTCATACATGCCAACTTCTTCCATCAATGCAGTCTCAATGCTGTCGTTGTATTCTTCGTCTACAAACCGTTTACATTTATCAAACATGTAACTTTGTTTAAACTATTGATATGTCCAATATTGGCCCCCTGTGAAAAATCGGTTGTAATGTGCCGGTAACATTCCACTACATTCATATCCGTGGAAGATTCTTGAATCAACCATATCTTCTCCATTTGGCAAATACGGAGATGATGACCAAAGTGATGCTCATCCTTGTCACATGTTAATCTAATCGCTGCTACATGTCCTTTTTGAGTTCGTTTCTTTAATTTAAAGTTTAAAGTGTACAAAATGATGAATGATTTTCTGAAACACTGACCAATTTCTGTAATGAAGTTTCAGCTGTCACAAAAAGTTGCTGATCAACATCCTTTTTCTTCACCTGAATATATGTGTTTAAATTCATATTTTCCATTTTGGTCTCAGAGTTGTCTAGACTGTCGGTAGAAATAATTGCATCCAGAACTTTCTCCAAAATGTAAGCATTATTTACAGGGTGATTCATCTCTTTCACTATAATACTTCGTACATGTTGTAATTTATCCAATACATCTTTTTTCTTACTATCATCACCAGGTACAGATATTTTAAAACAAGGAGGTGTTTTAGATTCTTTTTCCATCATTTAGGTATAAACAAATTGCACAAAATTGGTCTAAGTCCACGGGGGGAACTTGATACCTGCATGATGCGTGAGTCTGTATCATCAGAAGTTCTGTAATGTCATATAAAAATGACTTAATATTTGCTTATTATATACATCATTTTATTCTGGTATCGGAGTTGGACAAAGGTATACAGAAAAACACATTAGTTTACATTACATTATTGAAATATCTTTTTTTAATAGTTTTCCTCGTTTTTTTAGATAAAAAGAATATGAATTATAATTGTATCATTAAAAATATATGAATTATTTCAAGAAAAAAAAGAACAGAATTAACTAATGTATCCTGTACCGACCCCTAAGTAAAGTGCTACATAAAACTAGCCAGGAATCTCAGCATGACAGAACCTATTATTTGTCTTTTAAATTGTTTGATTAATTTCTTCATGTAAAAGTTACAGATAGTCAGATTTTTATTATGAGTGGGGAATATCAGCTGTTCTACACACAAAAAAATAAAACAAATAGAAGGTCTTAGAAAATCCTCAATGCCATGTGATAGAACATTATACTGTCCATAAATCTTAGATAAAATTTTGGAGGAAAAGTTGTTTACACAAGTTTTTACATAGAAGTGTAGTCATCTCTGCAAATATGTTAAATGAGAGCACAAAATTATCACTTTTTGTAAATGAAGAACAGAAAAACGCAATTCTTAGTTTGTTTGGATATTATAACTGGGATGTGAATGAATTGAATGATGAGCAAGCAACTTGTGTGAATGAATCAATCCAAACTGATGAAATACTTGAAAATGATGACAATGCGAATGGGGACACAGAAATAAACAGATTTGTTATACAGCAAAATGAAGATAGAGATAAATGTCCTTTCTGTTTATGTAAACCCTGTATTACTGATGAAAGGAACATACAAATGTGGTGGGAGACAGAGCGTCAGCAAAGACGCAGGAGAAATAACAGTTTGAGAAAGGAAAAATATAAATATTTTTGGACAATGCTGTACCATAGAGATGTTTGGAGAGATGATAGATATCGGGAAATAAAATTACAAGCCTTGGCACGTGATCCAAAATTCAAAAATGTTATCTGGCATAAACGAGATGTAATGCTAAATTGTGTATTGAAACCTGTGCGAAACTGGCACCCAAATCCTGATAACATCCCATACATGGGCCACCTATGGGAATAAAAATTGCCAAGGGAAATTTTTTTAAATTAATATTCTTTTAGTTACTTAGTCTTTTTTTTAAATCCAAACCTCATCAAACATCTTATTCTTAAAAATACTGAAAAAGTAAACACATGGTTCATCTGTGAAATTAAAACTTATACTGATTATATATAATTTTTGTGGTGTAAAATACACATATTGTGGATTTCTTAAAACACTGTCTAGGATAATAATACTTATTCAATGTTGATAGGTAAGTGGATTATCAGTACACTAATGCATGCAGTATATTATCTAGACATGAATGTATTTACATGTTTCACACTACTTCCTGTGTAAATATAAACAAGCTGTTGCCATGGGTATCTCCTCCTCATCTGTCAATCACAAGATTTGAATTTTAAAAATATAGCACCTCAGAATTTCATTTTAAAATATTTTGATTATTAATAAGAATTTTTTCAATCTGTTTGGCTCTAAATATTTCTTTTTTATGTTCCCACCTCTGCACATTTTTTTGGGCAAAAAAAGTAATTAATGAATAAGAAATATTAAAAATGTTCCTTAGACCTAAACCCTGCCTTAAATTTGAACATATCCATTTTTTTCAAAAATTGTCTCCCTTTTATACCCTAGCCCCGGTCTTTAAACATTGGTTGAAAATTGAAATATAGAAAGGTGATACATGTTCAACTATGGATATACCTGGTTTCCTTATAGTTAAAATTAAGTTAAAATATTTAGAAAGCTGTGAAGATTGCAAAAGTTGGTTGAACAGATTGGTATTTGTAATTGGCGGTCTGACATCATTTTCATGAACATACCGTTGACAAACCTGGCAATATAATTCAATTAAAATAGTGATAAAAGTTTGTTTAAAGGGATCAGATTTTTTTTCATATTAGACATTTCACTGATTATTTTCACACTGGTATTCTGAATAGTGTTTATTCCACTCTTTGATTATTTAACTAAGTTCGAGTAGGTTATTTGTTTTTATATGTCCGAGATTCTGTAAGATGGTATGACTTAAAAAAAGAAAATGAGAATGCATTAAACAAACGAATTCTAAACATTTTCAAGAGATTATTTTTAATCGTCCAATTGTCGCGGTCTTATATATGTTTTTGTATTAAAAAAGACATTTGCATGACTTTTAAGATCGTTAGCAGCGGTCATTGTAAATTGATAACACGTATTTTACAAAAATGCATAATCTGTTTTCCGTTACCACACCCGAATTTGATAACGGCCTGAATATAATATTCAACAATTAAACAAGAACTAACATGTTGCGTCTGTGTTATATTAGAAGCAAGGGTCATCTTATTCCAACTGATAAATGTTGGTTATTTTTTGCAAATCAAAGATGCCTAAAAATGTGATGTTATACAGATATGAACACTTATTGGCTTTTATGCTTTAAATGTCTAATTTTAGATTGCTTAAAATGATGCTTCTTCAATGTTTTTTTTTTATAATATATAAATCTTAATAATAGTAATTTTTAAACTTACTTTATACGTAGGAATTTTTAATTTGAAAATTAATAAATAGAGTTATAATAATTCAAATTAAAGCATGGACTAAATGTAGTTTTCGTCAATTTTTACATCATTTTATATCATAAATTTTTTTTATTCGATTTGAGAGGTATATAGAGATAAAGGGTTGATTTGGAAATATTGACAAATATATTACTTGATTAAGTTATTTTTATTTTTATTTGAAATAATTAGTAATCACACTTGTTTAAGGAACATCTGTAATAATTGTTTTGGGTAACAAATCATAAAATAAACTCAACCTTGAACTAATTTACAAGTATAAATCTAATCATATCAGTCTACATTCAAGATTCTAAAAGAAAGTTGTGATTTATAGTCCTTAGAGACCAAACTTTGACCCAGAAGCGTCGGTATGAAAGAAGAGTGCATCAGAAAGTTAATTAGTGTTTAAGAAGAATTATATTTTATATTTAATGGGAAAAATAACCAGAGGACTGTAAAAATGTGTTAAAGCTACTAAAATATGAATTATCGGACACTTATAAAAAAATATTCAGATAAATTTCTTATATAAGTAATCTTTTAAATAGCCTCGTTTTCGAAATTACTTGAATTTCTACTAGAATTTTAATTGTTAAAGGAAGTACACCACTAATTCATGGTCCCATTGCTTTGTATGTTAAATTCCTCCATTTCAAGCAGGCACATCACTTTCATTTTAAGTTCAAATAAGTTTACAATCAGTGTATGTCAAAGCAAAACTTTATGGTGTCTAGTACTGAAAACATCAACATATCTTTACTGGCATATAAGAAAGAACTGGTTCCTGGAACTTCGAATGTACCAAGAAAAAGTACTTCAGATCTGACAAACAGACTACATGTACCCTCTTTTCAAAATTAAGTGCAGTTTTTATACAATTCAAAATTATGAGTTTCTACGTGTTCTTCAATGATTACCAGTCTATCAGATTTCATTTGATGCCCAAAATACCTAAATATTCTACATATCTTTAAAGTTACACTCATGCGTAGGAACTATGTACTATTTGTCGGTCTGTGCTTTCTGGCCGGGCCCAAATTAGTGGTGTTACACCTATAACATGTATAACAGAACCAAATTTGTTATATTGACTTGAGCATTATTTTATTTCATTCTATGATATATTTCAAGCAATAAAAACATATAAAGCTTTAGTTCAAATACTATTTTACTAATTTTAATCTCAAATTGGACTAGTAGTAATATATGGGTTATTTAACATGTTTAAAGAAAACTGCATATGGATATTATATATTGGCCAATATACTTTTTATTTCTCAATATTATTGTTTTACTTTTATTAATTTTTATAAGGAAAGCTTTGTGCTTACCAATATTTATAGTTTTATCAGAGGTTCTTCATTAAATAATTTTGCCAATGACTTTATCATTTTCATCCCCTATTATGTTCTCATTTATCTTCATTTCTGCTCTAGCAATTAGCAGGTGATGTCCATTCGAAACATTGCTAGTGTATTTTATTACCTCTTGTAATGAATTATTGAATAAAGTCAAAGACGTACAAACAGAATTTCTCGATTTTCGAATCCTTGCTTTAGTTTGCTTTAATTGACGTTGAGGTTAAAAAGTATCATGTTGTAATACTCCAATACTTTTATTTAATGATTTATCTTTTTTTAGTAATGCATCAGTTTTGTTGACAGTGTTATCAAGCTTTTGTTTTAAATCTTGCTTTTGCTTTTTCAGAAACTTAATTTCCTTTCAATCCTGTTGAACTTTTAAAAGTAGCTATAGGTCGTGGCAATTGTTTTTCAATGTTTCCACTTCTTATTGGATGTTTTTCAAGAAGTCTGCATCCTTTAACTCATTTTTTCTAAACTTTGTGTTCTAACATCTAACATAAATCCAAAACAGATATATGACAGAATAGTAAAAATAATCAGCCTAATCTTCATGTTATGTTTTATCCAGATACATTTAAGTACTGTAGTAATTCTCCAATACATAACACCGTTGTTCTATCATGCAATCGTGTATGTACTACGTCCGTATCAGTTTCCTTGATATAAGCAAGCACGTATATCATTAGTGAAGCTATAAATAGTACACCTTCAATATCGTGCCAACAGTTTTCATATTATGCAGTAGCTTTTTATCATCCTAATTACATGGTATAGTGTTTGTAAAAAATAATCGTTTACTGTTTGATTCATTGTTTAGTAATATCCTTCAATCGTGGACCTTTACTTTCATATCCCGCCATATATGCATTGTGTTGTTGTGCTGTGGTAATTTTTTGTATTAACGTGTATCAATGTTGCGTATGTGATTTGTCTATATGCATTTGATTTCTTTCAACATAATTGTTTGTTTTTATAGTGATTGAGATAATAACGCAATATCGACTGCTGTCCTCCTATTTTCACATGTTTACCTATTATTTCTGTTTATTTTGATCACATGGTTTTCGATTTAATGGAATTTTATGCGACTGTCATAACAGTGATAGGTTTAACATACTTTGAAACCAGGTTTAGTTCACCATAAAAAAATGCCTGTAGAAAGTGGGGAATATGATAGGTAGTTCCATTAGTGTAATTTCTTTAGTTATTGATTTTTGCCAAATGTTGAGATCTTTCCGATTTTAATTTTCCTTTGAGTTTGATATTTTTGTTGTTTAATTTTTTAAACATTTATAAGCTAACCCATTTGGATAAAACAGGGTATAATATTCCATTTATAAACTCCTTTTTCCTGTGTGTTTATGTAAAACTGTAGTCGAATTTCTGTTTCAAAATATATTCTATGTTTTTCCTGTTTTGTATATGCATGAAATGTTTGCCACTGGAAATATTCAACAACCAATCGCCAGCCATGCAGCTATTCAATTAATTAACCAATAACTTTAGATTTTTATATGTCACGTATTTTTCCACATCAAAATATTGTTTATCTAATACATTTTGTAATAGTAGCTCAATTAGTTGAGGTAAAATCTTTAAATGTAAAATAATGATAGCATATTTAAAATGTGATGCTGGTTCCATTGGTGATTATACCACGAGTCTTATTTTTTTTCAATTTGCTAAAATATGTAATAGCACAATATGATTTGAGGAATTTGAACTTGCAGTCTTTGCTCCTTATCAATTAAACAGTTAGCATAAGAATCTTCTGAGGCCATCAAACTGTATATTTTTTTGTGTGTCGATATGATCATTAGCGTCATGTTTTTAACTTTAATATTCGATACAAATATTGAGGTCAAATTTGTTAAAGGGTCCTGTCTGGTGAAAGTTATATAAGTGTAGTGTCAGCAGATTGTACATTCATGATAAATATTGCTAACGACACCATTGATACTAAAAATACGGCGTAAATGTAATTTATTCAAATGCATATTACATAAGATATATAAAAACATATTAATTAATTTGTTTGGCTTTAGGAAATATAAAAAATAATTTTCCTCAAGGACTTTGTCAGGAAGCGATTCTTTCGTAGAAGTACTCCAGATGACAAGCCACTATTCTCAACTTGAACTAGAAAACTAATGAAAAAATAGAGAACAAAGCGTCCTCTACGTGTGACATGGGCTACATTGTATCTAAGTTGTTGAGTTAAGTTGGAGTTGTTAATTGAACACTTTTTGGAAAATAAATTATAAGTGAAATATTTCAAGAGGTTCACTGGTTGACTTCTGTCCCTTGTCATTGAAATATTGAAGGTAAATCATAAGGCGGGGAAGAATAATTGTTGTTATGAGAATAAGTTTTTAAAGCTGTTGCCTCAATGAGCAATTACTAATACTGTAATTTAACTTGTTTCTCACGTGACACATACATAATAAAACTGAAAGCCAGAATTTTATCTAACCTATATGTTTTGTGACCTCTAAACCGATATTTAATGTAAAGTAACGGATTGTTCAGAAACGGGTGAAGAAAAATTAACAGCACCATTTAACAGCTTGGAATAATCAAGTCATCTATAAATCATGATCCTACAATTCTAAAATATTTTATTTATATACTCGTTTTTCCTGTGTATGTATGAAACTAAAAGTCGAATTTCTGTTTCAAAATAATTTTATGTTCTATGTTTTTCCCGTCCTGTATTTGAATGACATTGTTGCTACTGGTTTTATTCAACAACCAATCACCATGTATAAAGTCATCCAATTAATTATTTAATACCTTTAGATTCAAAAATGACGCGAGTTTTCCAAATCATAATCTTGTTTATCAAATCGTAGTTGAATTAGTTGAGTGATATCATGTAACATGTAATATAATGATAGCATATGTAAGCGTTGTATTTAAACTGTAATGCTGGTTCTAATGGCGATTATACCAAGAACCTCTTGTTAAGCAGTTTGCTATACACATGTTATAACACAACATGATTTGAGAGGAATTTGACATTTCATTCTTTGTAATAAAATGAAAATGTATTATCTGAACTGAATATATAAAACATATTTGGCTTTGGGAAATCTAAAAAAAAATTTTACTCCAGAACTTTGTCAGGAAGCGATTCTTTCGTGGAAAGTACTCAAGCTGACAAGCTACTACGCTCAATTTAAACAAGACAACTGATAGAAAAAGAGAAAGCAAATAGTCATCTGACAGCCGATGCGTGGCAGTTGACAAGCCTGCGTGTGACAATGGGCTACAATATTTTAAAGGTGTTCAGTACAGGTTGGTGATCTTAATTGAAAACTGCTTAGAAAATGAATGATTAGTGAAATATTTCAGATGGTTCACTTGTAGAATTTTTTCTCTTGTCATTGAAAAGATGAAGGTAAATCATGAGGTTTGGAAGGATAATGTTTGCTTTTAGAATAAGTTTTTAAAGCTGTTCCCACAATGAGCAATTACTAAGACTGTGAATCAATTTATGTCTCACGTTACAAATTATTATAAAACTGGAAGACGTGCATCTTTATCTAACATCTATGTTTTGTGATCTCTTAACCGATATTTAATGTCGATTAACGAATTGTGCAGAAACGGGTTAAAAAGAGTCAACAACACCATTTAACAGCTGGGAAAGAATAATTCATAAAACTATTAAAGAGATAAAGGAAGATGTGTTGTGAGTGCCAATGAGACAACTCTCCATCCAAATAACAATTTAAAAAAAGTTAAACCATTATAGGTCAATGTACGGCCTTCACTGGTATACAATTATATAATCTACCAGGTGTTTATTGTTTAAACAAAGTTAAATGTGGTGATTGCTTACATCATTATTCTTTTTTCAAATATGTTTGTATACTTTGATAGTATTTTTAAAATTACTGATAGCATCAAGTGATTGAATTTGTTAACCGAACCGTAAACGGAGAAAGCGTATCTCCGAAAAAGTAAATGTCATATGCAAATATAAAAGAAATTCCCCTTTACCCTATAGTTAGGCTCACTTAACATAAGAACTTCGACTTTACGGCCGCTGCTTTTTATGTTAATATCCATTGCTACAACCCCGACTGTATCGATTGTATATTGGAAACATACTGGCATACCAATTTCTACTGATTCCACATTTATGAAATTTTATATATTTAATAAAAGTGTTATTGTTTTATCTAACTTCTTCGAATTCTTTTACCATTTTTAAAAAAAAACATATGACAGTGCATCAATCATAGAGATCGTGATACAAAAGCAATGCTGTATAAATATTGTCAATGGTATTTTATGTGAGGAACATAGAAATTTAAGATAATATTCTAAATAAAGACCAAAATATGTGTTTTCTTCTGATTTTTGTCACATGTCTAACATCAAGCAAAACCTTTTTGAACTTTGCTAAAGAATCCTATTTGCCTCTTCTATTCATAATGTTTTGTATGAAATTGACTGCACAATTCATTTCAGAAAACAAGAAAAACGATCTTAGTTATATTTTTATATGCAAGCTAGCTTTCATTAATTTCAATCTTTCTTTTAAACGATGAAATATTCAATTGATTTAACTGTACTGAGGCTTGTGTATAGTTATGATATTTATGTTTTCCTTTACTGCTAATTTACTTCTATTCAATTATTGGGGAAATGGATCATGTGCTAGATTTAATCCTTGAGTTGTTATCTGTTACATCTAAGTGTTTTTGTCCTTTAAGTCAAAGGTATTGATGGATAATTTGTTATTGATCCGGGATAGTATATATCTAATTATTAATTAACTACGCTGTTATTGGACTTAATATGATGAAAACTGCCTATGCAATATAAGGTGTAAAACTCGGCCAATACAGAATAACTCGGCCAATACAGATTTTTTTTCTATTTCGGCCGAGTTATTCTATATTGGCCGAGTTGACACGAATACAGGATTTCGGAACGTATCTAGTTTTTACATCGAAAGTCACCTTAATCACAAACTGAAAGTAAACAGTTCTTTGGAAGACGCAGTTTTCATTTAGTCATCATAAACATGCTGAAATGTTCGGTATGGCATATATTTCAGGCTAAAGACGGCCACATTCATTTAAAAAGCATTTTGAAAGCAGACGATGGAATTATAACTGATATAAAAAAAAATAAGATTAGTAGGTTTATGCAGGGACTTACTTGTTTTATAATGAACCAGAAAGAATTTTTAGTAAAGGTCAAAATCTAGAACGTGAAATTGACCTTTGACCTTGACCTCAATTTTGAGGTTATAGGTCAGTGATCTCAAATAAAAAGACCCCAGGTCAATCACTTGTATGGTTGTGGAGAAATACTGATTTCAAATACAAAAGGGGAGAAAACTCCTATAAGGGTTAACCAAAACTCTTCGACTTAAATAGGTTGAAGTTGCGCCTTTTTGTAAACAGTTATTTGGCAAACACATCATATCATTTACTGTCACAGTTTCTTTGGAATAACGATAACAAGCAAAATTCAAAATTTATTACATGATCTTGACCTTTGACCTTGACCTCAATTTCCTTCAAATGGACCAAGGACTTCATACCAAAAGACTGTAGGCCTCTACGAATTATAACGTATGAATTCATCCAACAAAACATCTATCTTAAATTTTCAAAGGAAAATAACTCCCATAAGATGTCTTCCGATCACCAAGTCAAAATGAACCAAATCATTCTTAAGAGTAGACGAATAATTTGGTGAAAACAGTTCGCTAACATCTTTTACGGTTTTAGAGATATAGCGATAACAAGTAATCAAAAGAAAAATAAAAGGCCTTTCCACGAAAAGTGGAAAGAACTTGTTAAGAGAGAAGATTACGAAGCCAATCAAATAAATACCGGATCGTTACCTACATATATTTTATATAAAAAAAAAGGTAGAAGAGGAATATAAGGTATTTTTATCTTCAAATACATGTTGATGTTTTTGTTTTGCACGTCAAATAAGGAAAGTCTATACATGTATATGTAAACTCTGCAGTCAAGAAAATTGAAGAACAACGTATGTAGATGAATTCTATTGTCTTCCAAGTAACAATGCTTTCATGAATGCAATTATGTATAACGCCTCTCTGCTCAAGAAGTTTGTGCAAAACTGATATCGAGTCCTTGTGTCGTCAAAATACACAGTGATAAATTAAAGAAAATCATTTAGTTTTAAAACTTTATTTTACGAACTTTACAAGTACGCTTAATTTGAACAAAACTCATCATAAATTGATGTCAGTATTCTATCAAAATCAAACGTAGACGAATCATCTCATTTCAGTAAAGAGGTACAAAAACGAAGAGAAAAAACCCAATGAACATAGGTATATTTTGGAATTTCATGATTAAGTACCGACACTCCAAGATTGATGAAATACACGATAATGCAAATACATGTAAGCATACTGTAGTTTAATATGATTATGAAACAAATGTATGTATACTGTAATTTGATAATTTACAACTACTAAAATAGAACCATTGAGTAATTTCTTATCAATGACATCTCACATGCCGTATTACTCGATACATTTGATCTGGTATTACCAAAACGGCTACGTAATTGAGTAGAGTAATTCATGAAAATAAAAAAAAAAAAAATCCAAAGTAGTGTTACTTTTCACCTGCGTACTTCCCTTCAAAAAAGAAACGATAAATCAATACTGACTGATTCACTAATTTATCAATATGTCTTCAAAATACAAGAACAACTCAGAGGCTCAATTCAGAATTTAAAAACCTTTTTTTTTTTTTATCAATATTGTATATTGTAAACATCTTGGCATACCAATTTCTACTGATTCCACATTTATGAAATTCTATGTATTTAATAATAGTGTTATTGTTTTATCTAACTTCTTCGATTTCTATTACCATGTTTTTATCTATAAACATTGAAATAATCATAGAGATCGTGATACAAAAGCATTGCTGTCTAATTATTGCCAATGGTATTTTGTGAGGAACATATACATTTAACGACAATATTCTAAATAAAGACCAAAATATGTGTTTTCTTCTGATTTTTGTCACATGTCTAACATCAAGCAAAACATTTTTGAACTTTACTAAAGAATCCTATTTGCCTGTTCTATTCATAATGTTTTGTATGAAATTGACTGAACAGTTCATTTCAGAATAAAAGAAAAATTAAACGACCAGAGTCATATTTTTATAAGCAAGCTAGCTTTCATAAAATGCGATCTTTCTTTTATACGATGAAATATTCAATTGATTTAACTGTACTGAGGCTTGTGTATAGTTATGATATTTAGTTTAAACAATATTTATTCAGATAAATCAACATTAAACATATTATACAATGAAATATTATTAAGGATTCAGAAACAAGCAATTTGCTTTTACAAATCGCTTGTTTCTGAATCCTTAATATTATTTCATTGTATAATATGTTATGATATTTGTATTTTCCTGTACCTCTAATTTACTCCTATTCAATTATTGGGGAATGGATCATGTGCCAGATTCACTGCTTTTCGTGAGTTGTTATCTGTTACATCTAAGTGGGTTTTTTTTATCATTTAAATAAAAGGTATTGATGGATAATTTGTTGGAAATGTTCATGCTTTATTATTACTACTGATATGGATCCGGGATAGTATATATCTAAATAATTGTAAAGGAGGCGTTTGGCCTCGGACCAATAACAAGGCCAATACACAAATACTTACGTAATAATATCATAATAATGTTTAAAGGAGGCGTTTGGCCATTGTTGAATACAGTATGTAACCTATTAATGCTGTGTAATTGAATAATATTTCACATTTTCATGTTTGCGGCTGTATCAGTAACCTCTATCCCACATTTTGATGATTCTTTCGTAAGGCAATTGTATCATTTAATTATATCCCACAGCATTATTTGACAGACTACAATACAAATAAATGGGAGAACAAACAGGACAGAGAACTAAACAAATAATAACTACCAAAAGGTGATAAATATACAGGTTAACACCTAAGTGGTGACTAACTTCAGAATAAAAACGAATCGTAAACAACCTAAATCAGCACATAAAAAAGGCACAGCCGAACAACGTATTATATGTTAGCCGAAGAGATCAACGCACGAAAACATTGCCTTGATTTGTTTTGTTGTTCAAAATACTTAATATATATGACACCATGAAGATTTTAGAGAACAATAAATACAACCGTCGAAAAAAGACTTAACCGTAACCATAAACGTTGAAAAGTCTGATAAAAAAACACAGAAAAGTAATGACTTACCAAAATTAACCCGACTGAAAATGCAGGAGTGATCCGCAATGGCTAGGAAGATGATGGAATAGCTGATCCTTCAGAGAACATGGACTTGTCTTGTTGCTCAAGGCAATAAATACTGCATTGTTATAGGTAATATACAAGTGTCAAAATTGGATTCAATACGTAGATAGTTATCAAAGGTACCAGGATTATAATTTAGAAACTTTTCATATCAACTTAAACTGCAGATATGGGACTTTTCGTCATAAAACAAGGAATTGTTTAGTTTGACCCTTCATCTTCAACGATAATACAGTTTCATCATACGAACATTAGGCACAATCCTTCCCGTTAGGGTTTTAGTATTATACCATCATAACATATATGAGAAGAACATAACCCGTGTCATGCCAACAACTGGTTTTTTAATAATGTGTTTAGTTCCAATGTAAAGACCCTAACAGTGATAAAATATTGTCCATTTTCGGTCAACCATTTTTTGCAATAGATAAAGCTGAGGTGGTATGCTCTTATATTATCCTGAAACTAATTTGTAATGAGCCCTACTTGTTTGTCATAACTCTAGAACGACGTATATTGCCCAACTCCTATCAATTCCACGGATATGCATTAAAAGTTTTATTATACAATTAAAACCCCATGAAAAACAATTTGATACACATATAACCTAGCAGTGTTATTGGAATTTTTTAAGGATTTTGATGCTTATTTAAATACTTAAAAATTTCATATTTTCGTCTTTACTTTCAGACAGTATTTTTCAAGAATTGTTAAGACATAAACGAGAATAACTAAAACATTTAGTAAAATTCGAATGCTCGAAAAGCATGATTGCAATACTGATAAGTTGTCCCTGATGATGCAAGGTATATCAGGGGTTGAAGTCATAAAACTTTGCTCAGTGCTTGGAGCACATAAAACATGCTCGATGCATGAATTCAACATTTTGATTGGTTGATTTTTGAATTTGAGTACAAAAAACAGACTCAAAATTTGTATGTCGTCAAGGCCAGAACTCTGAATATTAAATCCAACTTTTTATTAACATGTTTGGAGGATCAATTAAGATTTTTGACATACTGTTGGGTAATTTGTAACATTAAAATTCAGAGGAGAATTAAGACAGAAGACTACGAAGCCAATCAAAAAATACCGGATCAATACCTACAATACATGATATTTTTTATAAAAACAAGGTAGAAGAGGAATATAAGGTATTCCTTTCTTCAATCTTTCGTTGATGTTTTGCTAATGCGGCGTACAGTAAGCAACAATCAATTAATCGTTGATATTTTGTTTTTGCATACCAAATAAAGTATGTCTATATATGTTAATCTGCAGTCAAGAAATTTGAAGAACAACGTTTGCAAATAAATTCCATTGTCTTCTTAGTAACAATGCATTCACGAATGCAATTATGTATAATACCTCTCTTCTCAACAACTTTGTGCAAACCAATATCGAGTCCTTGTGTCATCAAAATACACAGTGATAAATTAAAGAAAATCAATTAGTTTCAAAACTTTATTTTACGAACTTTCCAAGTACGCTTAGTTTTAACAAAAATCATCATAAAATTGATGTCAGTATCCTTTCAAAATCAAACGTAGACGAAGCATTCTCATTTCAGTTTGGATGTACAAAAAAAACGAAGGGAAAAAACTCTGAACATAAGTATAATTTGGAATTTTTATAGCGAAATCATTCGTGACATGATTAAGGACCCACAATCCAAAATTGATGAAATACACGATTATGCAAATGTAATAAGAATACTATAATTCCATATGATTATGGAACACAAGTACTTATACCATAATTTGATAATTTACAACTAATAAAAGGGTACCATTGAGTAAAATTCATATACAAAACATCACACATGCAGTATTACTCTATACATTTAATCTGTCATTAACCTAGCTAACTGCTACGTAATTGAATGGATTTCTTCATGAAAATAAAAAAAAAAGTTTTGTTACATTTACTTATCACCTGCGTATTTCCCTACAAAAGAGAAACGATAACTTAATACTAACTGATTCACTAATTTATCGATATTTTTTCAAATTAAAAGAACAACTCAGAGGCTCAATTTTGAATTTATAACTTATATTTTCATCAATAACAACTGTAAATGAGAGTAAAATGTCGAGTCAACAACACTCACGGTAATATAGAAGTGCAATTGGTTGTTACCCGACCTGAAGTGTTTTAACAAGAAAGAATGGATGACCACGGTTTTGAAATACTTCAGTGATGGTTTCAGTCGAAAAACCACATCAATGTAAGAAAGAATTATGTTCGGATAATGGTGCATTTTAGAATACCAGACCTGTCACGTCTACCTTTATTTTGAATCAATCTATAGTGTTATGCCATTGGTCTTTAGCACACATATACATACATGATTATACAAAAAAAAGTATACTAAACTAAAGTTTGATTTAGACATATTGATATAATAAATGCATGTGTTTGATCGAACAATCAATACACCACAGAAATGGCATCGTCATAATTCCACAATATAAAATGAAAGACAGGTGTAGAAACAGTTTATATATATATCACAGTTGAAAGAATTCTGATATGTTCAAAATTCCATATCTTGAGTTGAGCGTTGTAAGTTATTGTTTTTTCCTATGGTCACATTCGAGTTGGCTTGGGGAGTTTTTCGGTTTTCCGTAATGATAAAAAGTATGGTAAGTGAGCGAGGTACTCTACTTTTGATATCTGAACACCATCAGCCTGAAAAAAATAATATACATAACAATAACTGATTGTCAAAACGAGTGGTCAGTCAGTTCAATTAGAAATAAGTTATCCTTGGGTCTTACACTTCATATCATTCAATTCACTTGGACATGTCAACCAAAACAATATGATATTTTAGGGATGGAAATCTAAACCAACTGTAGGGTATTTATTTTTTTCAAATGGCACGCAGTCGGGATGACCTCTGCAGGCTTACACTATTAACAATACCATTCAAATCATTTTGAAAATACACATAAGCGTATAAGTGGCCTAGTGATAGGTTTATCAAACAATTATATTGGAAATTATCAAATGATAGGGGTCAGAAACTTGCATATTATTTAAATAACTTTGATATTATAAGTTAGCTTATATACCCATATTAAATTTTAAAAAAAATGAAGTATTCCATGATAACAGTATAACGCAGTATAACACATGACAAAAAGTCTTTGAAATACGACGAAACATTTACAAAAGCAGGTAAAATTATTTCTCGCTCATGCAAGTACAATAATAAAATGATTATCCATACCGGATCTACAACATCTATGATAGTATTCCATAACTGTGTTTCAGAACGTAGGTCTGTCTCTATGGCTGCACATAGTACTTCTTGTAGTGAATCTATTGATATTATGCCGCTCTGATGCCTATCTACTGTCTGGAATAAATCCTAAAAACGACAATTGATTAAGAAACATAAAAACATAAAACTGATGTCATACCAGCGGGAAGTTAAGCTAACTTCACAATCAGTCTTAAACCATCATTTTCATTGGAAAATGTCTATACCAAATCATCAGTATGACAGTTGTTTGTCTATTCATTCCATTGATTCATTAAGCTTATTATTTAATTATATCAATTGTATGGACTACTTTATTCAGAATTTACCGTGGAGTTTGGTTTTGTTGCTAACTTTATCTACTAATGATTAAATTACATAAGTGTCCGACAAAGGTCTATACAATTTGATCAAACAATTTTATCATTAAGTGTGTCAAACCCAGCGTGTTTTGTTTTCCCAGCTTAATTGAAGTATGTGTTGACATATTGCGGGTGTTCATGCCAACGTAATACAGGAAAAGCTTTACAAAAAAAGTTTTGCTTAACATGTCTAGGCATCAACTTGTAAAACGGTTCCACTGTGAAATAATGTAAATTATGTTGGAAACTAAATTGGGCCCTTGCCAGACTTACTACTGTTATTGAACACAGATACTTACTATAAAACTAACTATATTATGATGAAGTTCGGAAAAATCAAGACTAGTGAATGCCTCCTTTGCAGCATCTCTGCAAAAAAGACAAAAGTAAGATCATTCAATTATTCTTTAGCATTAAATTGGTCAATTGACTGAGCATGCATTAGTAAGTTTAAACTTTATCATTATCATTACGTTATGTGCAATGAATAGGATTTTTCATTTAAGTTAAAAATGTTTTCGTA
Organism: Mytilus edulis; assembly: GCA_019925275.1. Classification (NCBI taxonomy): domain Eukaryota; kingdom Metazoa; phylum Mollusca; class Bivalvia; order Mytilida; family Mytilidae; genus Mytilus; species Mytilus edulis. Next base: position 18,995,919 of record CM034357.1, read on the forward strand.
AAATAAGGTCATAATTTAAATCATACGTTGATCAATATGTCATGTGCAATAAACCTATAACCAAGTACTATGAGTGGTAACATAGTCATATTCGAGTATTTGGGTGTACATGTTTATAATCAGTCTTGTAGTCTGCTGTACAATTAAAATTAGATATGATATATATATATATATATCGATTTTTTGGTAAATTAGATGTCGATAGAATGTTGAACTATTCAAAATACCAAGATATTTACCTCTCCCCTCTTAGGTATCTTTCGTCCCTCTTTTTTAAGCAGACTTTGTCATACCAATATTTGGCACAACTTATTTATTGAATCTAAATACTCTTTTCATTTGTACTTAATTTGGGCTTCCTACTGTTTTAAATCGAGCACTATTAGTGAGTCTTCTGTAGACATAGCACGTATCGCATTGGAGTACCAACTTTATAGACTTATATCTTTGATGAGTTTTTTTAATCAACAATGGTACGTATTTAACCTTCGGCATAAGCATAATAATTGATTGGAGAACAATCAAAGTTTGAAATTATTACAAAACAAATCAAACTGATATCTTTGTTTCTGATATTGCGGGGAACTTTACTAGTCTTACAACGCATGACTTGCTTTGTAAAAATATCCTGTAAAGATTTAAACTTATACATGTTCTATACGTGTACTTACTTTTGATCATTGACCACCTTAGTTAGAGCTGACATTGTCATAAACTCTTCTATACCAAAGAATGTACTAGAACTTGTTATATCATACACCTACAAAAACAAAATACTTTCCGGATTAAATTTGATAAAATAAATAATTTCTACAAAACAGTCATTTAAACAAAAATCATTTTCCTTTTTTGTTTTATACTATCGCATGGAATGATTTGAAAGAAACGTCATCAAATCGATAACGCGAATATGAAAGCATTTGAGAAGGATATCAAACAAAAAGAATAATTATGAAGGCATTCGAAACTGTAGGGGCATATATTTGTAGGCTGCTTATTTGTCTATCATGTGTTTTTATTTTTTTAATACCACATTAAAATTTGAGTCAAAGCATTGAACATGAATAAAGTGCCCCTTCATAATTGTTGATATTTTGTATTGATCTTCGTACCATTCTCCTGTCTTAACTATTTTGATCTGAGCGTCACTGATGAGTCTTATGTAGACGAAACGCGCGTCTGGCGTATAAAATTATAATCCTGGTACTTTTGATAACTATTTACACCACTGGGTCGATGCCACTGCTGGTGGACGTTTCGTCCCCGAGGGTATCACCAGCCCAGTAGTCAGCACTTCGGTGTTGACATGAATATCAATTATATGGTCATATTATAAATTTTCTGTTTATAAAACTTTGAATTTTTCGAAAAACTAAGGATTTTCTTACCCCAGGAGTAGATTACCTTAGCCGTATTTGGCAAAACTTTTTTGGAATTTTGGGTCCTCAATGCTCTTCAACTTTGTATTTGTTTGGCTTTTTAACTATTTTGATCTGAGCGTCACTGATGAGTCTTATGTAGACGAAACGCGCGTCTGGCGTATAAAATTATAATCCTGGTACTTTTAATAACTATTTAGCCTTGTTTTGCAAAATTGTATCTGACTTGCAGAAAACCCTTAAACATATGTCATGTGATGTCTTGTTGATATGGAAACTGTATGGTAATTGTCTTTACCTGTTTCAGAAATCTCTCCTGCGGACTTGATAATCTTGGTAGCTGTGTTTGTACTTGGTTATACATCAGATGCCTATAACATAGATGTTTATAACACAAATGTAATATGACGGGTTGTTTCAACATAACACGAACTGAAAACATTAACAACACGACACCATCATCTATATTCGCTTAAGAGACAAAAGGGAGAAAGTAATGAATTGAACAGATATAAAAAGAGAATATAGTATAACAAAACACTAACAAACAATAATACATACTTTCGTATTGTTGAATATCCTTTGGCAAAGCTTGCAAAATTAAAACAAATCCATAAAACGAAATAAATAAACAGAAGCGTCAAGAACAATGGGTATGTACATGTATCATAGTTTTGAACAAAACAAATAATTCACGGCTTTCTTTGTCTTAAACAGGTCGAGAACTCTAGATTTCCTGACGTCAGAATATATTTGCATAGTAATTTCCAAAACACAAGGCCAATGATGGCCTAGAAAAACTGACCAATCGACTCAATGAACTACAATGCATTGTGTGCTACTACGAGTTTACTATCACTTGAAAACACGTGGAATTAGTGGAAAAAGTGAAAACTAATATAGTGTCTGGGATTCTCAAAATAAAAGTTTTTGTTCTGCGAATATGTTTATTGAAATATATATAACATAATCTTCAATTTGAATGCTCAGATTAAACATGTATTGTTTAAGGGCTTCATATTTCGACTTTCTTTTTCGCCTTGTAAAAGTAGTTAAACAGGTTTGTTCCATAGTTATGTATTGTACCTGTGCACTTATTTCACGGCGTGAAACAGTGAAATTTCAGATGAAGTGACCACTCTCCAGAACGTAAATATTTTGAGCTCTTTAAACATGTATAATGTCATTTAAAAACATTTCTGCCTCGAAAACAAGAAAACTGACACAGAAACACGTCTATCTGTACTGATCGAATGTGTAAATTTTTTTATCAGGACCTTAACTATAAGTAAGAACATCATAATATTCATTATGTTAAAATAAGTGTTATAAAAGTGGGAAGGAATTGTGCTTGATATTCGAGTGATGAAGACATAATCTTTCAATCAGTTTGCAGGTTAGGTAAACTGCCATCCTTTAAAAGTAGACAAGTCCGATTATAGCCAAATTACATGTCTGTAAGTCTAGACTAATTCGAAAGGAGGGTAGTATACCTTACGCAATATAGACTTTACGGCTCAGCTAACAAGCAAGCTAACCTTTCATTACACACTCAATGAAATCGTCTGTAATTGAGGTCTGGAGCTGGCATGTAAGTAGCTGCTAGCAGTCCTTTGTTAATTTATGTATTATTGTAATTTTGTTTAGTTTCTTTTGTTACCTATTCTGACTCGGAGTTTTACTGTGTATATTGCTATTTGTTTGTTTTTACTACATTGGATAGATGTATAGGGGGAGGATTGAGATCTCAATAACATGTTCAACCTCGCTGCATGTTTGCGCCTGTCCCAAACAAAAGGAGCCTCTGGCCTTTGATAGTCTTGACTGATTTTAATCTTAGTTTCTTGTGTATAATTCGGAGTTTAGTATGACGTCCATTGTCACTGAACTGTGCCAACTAAAGGACTCCTCCGGTTGCGGAGATTCTCGCTGTATTGAAGACCCATTGGTGGCCTTCGGCTGTTGTCTGTTGTCTGCTCTATGGTTGGGTTGTTGTCTCTTTGACTCATTTCCCATTTCCATTCTCAGTTTTGTACGGTAAATTATAGCTTAAACATATTTTGTACAGTTTCATCCATTGATAAAGTCCGTCGGTTGCGTATTTTTTTATCCCAAAATATACCTCAGAGGTATTTTTATCGTTCGGCTGCTGTATGTGCAATATCTCAAATTATCTCAAGTTAAAACCCTGTGGATCATATTGGATGCTATATTACCTTTTAAATTTTCTGAAAACGTGCTTTGTATATAGAAAGAAGAAGATAAAAGTTTGAGTTCCAAATGAGATCTCTTTCCATTCACATGATCCAAGACGCAATCTACTAAACTAAGTTTGTCTTATGGGTAATTATGTTTATCGCTGTTGTTTTGTTGCTGTCTGGTGGACGAATACATAAAATCTCCATGTCATCACCAAAGATATTTATGGCTATATATCGGGTAATTCAAACACTTGTTACTTCGCATAAAAACAACTCTTCGTTAATCTGAGCATGGAACAAATACTTTATATCACGAACTATAAATGTGGATACCAAAATTGAAAAACTAAGCAAAATTGTTTATCCCGCATTGCACGAAAAAATGTGTTGTATTTCAATAAATAACACGTGTTCTTATTTGATTGTAATCACGTAGAAGTCCATCATGCATTGTTACTCATAACGTGGATTGGTCAAAAGCCCAGGTAAAAGCAAATTGCGTCACCCGTAAATAAACAATTACATGTGTGAGAACATAAATATGCTAATTTCTGCATTGCCATATAAGGTAGTGTTCCCGACATGTTTAAGAAATAGATAAAATTAGACGACGTAATACTTGAAAATGTCTGTCATCTGAAAACGAAATATATATTATTACCATATTAAAACAAACTCTGCACGGGTCCGTCATTGTACACTAAATTCTATATATGGACATGATTTATGTAAACATAATTGAACGAAAGAAGGCAAAAAACAAAGACAGATTTAGTGAGTTTCATTAATGAAAACAAAAGTTTAAAAAAAAACCATACTAAATGTGACTCGTTCTATGCATGCTTGACGTTACTAAACAGGCTACAATAAAAACACATTTATGACAATACGTAAATGTCAGATGATATTTTTTTTTTTTTTCAAGAATGTAAAAAACGAGTGATGTTTATATTGACTCCGGTACAGCATTTATATACATACCCGTCTGAATCTGTATCCAGTTTTTTAAATGTTTCTTTTAATAGTTTTTGTTCGTCCTCTGGAAGCTTTCGTGATAGTTCTGATCCCTAAAACAGAACGTGTAAAGATAATAAAATAGACATTTAGTCATAGCTTGATAAGTTAACAAATATTTTGAAATAGGTTTGAAGAAGAAAACATGTGACATGTTATATCGTAAACCGATCAAAAGTTACAAACATTTCATTTCAATGAAACGGAAAATAAAAGTTTCCAGAATTCATTTAACCTGTCTTTGATATAAAAGATAGTAATTTATTGAACAGTGATATTAGGTGAAATTAGCCTCAGTATAATTGGAATTTACATAAGATTCTAAAATATAAGATACATTCAATGTATCATTGTTGTTGGTAGTCAAAACTATTCTAAACAAAGTAAATTGTAAAGCCACACAGATCGTATCATAGCCTTATGTATTCATTTAAAAGGAAATTAAACTATTAAAAACAAGATTCGATCATTGGTTAATCATGTTGCCTCAACTTAATTTGAATTGTTGATAAACTGCATTTAATACCATTATTAATCAACTCACAACTAATCGAAATTAAGGAAGGGGACAAAATCATTTGATAAAAGCCATTACAGTATTTGGCATGACACAGGTTATGTTCTTCTCATATATGTTATGATGGTATGATACTAAACCCATCACGGGAAGGATTGTGCCTGATATTCACATGATGAAGACATAATCTTTCAATCAGTTTAATTGAAGTCTGGAACTGGCATGTCAGATAACTGCTAGTAGTCTGATGTTATTTATGTATTATTGTCATTTGTTTTTTTTCTTTAGTTACATCTTCTGACATCAGACTCGGACTTCTCTTGAACTGAATTTTAATGTGCGTATTGTTATGCGTTTACTTTTCTGCATTGGCTAGAGGTATAGGGTGAGTGTTGAGATCTCATAAACATGTTTAACCCCGCCGCAATTTTGCGCCTGTCCCAAGTCAGGATCCTCTGGCCTTTGTTAGTCTTGTATTATTTTTAATTTTAGTTTCTTGTGTACAATTTGGAGTTTAGTATGGCGTTCATTATCACTGAATTAGTATATATATATTTGTTTACGTGCCAGCTAAAGGACGCCTCCGGGTGCGTGTATATTTATTGTATATTATTACAAAAAACAGTTAATTTTATCATGTGGTTCTGAGATCACCCCCAGTTTTGTTGAGGTTCGTGTTGCTTAGTTTTAGTTATCTATGTTCTGTCTTCAGTTCGATTATTTGTCTGTCTGTCTTTTTATTTTTAGCCATGGCGTTAACGTTGTCACTTTATTTTCGATCTATGAGTTCGACTGTCCCTCTGGTATCTTTCGCCCCTCTTTTATCAGTTGTTTTCAAAAAGGTACTGATTTGTACATCATCGCAAGACTGTTGCTAACATCAAAATATTAACCAGAACGTGATACATGTAGGCATTTTTTCTACTTTTCATTCACATAATGAGTTAATTTCTAATAGGACAAAGAACGTTCAAACATTATTTTGATATCTGAAACATTTAGTTATAGTGATCATATAAAGAATGGTACTTGATAATATTTTCTGATGATTTAATTCAGAAATGGACATATCATAACTTTATCTTAAAGACAGAAAATCATATAAAACATTGCACAATTGCTTTCTCTTTTTTTTCCAAACTTCGAAAATACTAAGGTTTAGTTCGTTCATACTTCAAAGGACGAGCCATAACATTTATAAATTACCTTTAATGGATTAGGGGTAGCAGGTTTAAATGGTGTTTCAGATTTATTAAGAAAAGATGCTGGTCTGTCTCTGGCTGTTTCTAAGGCTTCAATCTCGTCATCGGCACTGTAAAAAAACCAGTTTGACATTTAATATTGTGTAAATCAACATTTTAAGGTCAAATAGGTTATTAATTTATAAATTATTGCGATGTTTTTATTATTGCTAAAAATACGACAGGATTATAATCGGAATAATTTAAACTTGCATTTTTAATTAAACAGGATTTTTCTCAATACCGCAAAAATTTGAATTGCAGTTTAGTCTAAAATGACAATAAATGTACGCACAAATTTCTGAATTTCCAGTATCAGAACGAGTATGATTTTAATAGTGTTTGAACTCATTTCCTATCCAGTCTTTAAATATTTCTTACATTCCAATGTCCTTTGCTCTGTGTTTATCGTTATAAGGTTAATTAGGACAACAAACATATTGGTAACTTACACTTGAATGCTTGATTAAAAATATAAATATAGGCCACTCATAAATACAACTGAAGTCAAACTACAGGTACATATTGATTGTTTCTTCGCTTAAACCAATGGAAGGAAGTAAATATATGATGTTGAACTATTTTTTCCAAACTGCCACTTTTAAGGGTTTAAACATATGTTCAGGTGTGACTATAATACAATAACTTTTAAACCAAGACTTTTACTGTCTGTGTGGTTTTCCCTCATTTAAGCGACGCAATATCTAGGATCGTGAATATTTTTGTCAATTGCATTACATAACGTTAAGGAATTAGACAGTGACAAAGCTGAGACGATTGTTTGGCATACACACAGGAATTACTAAGTTTACCATAACTTCCAATGTATATTTTATTTCTGGTTTCCAAAACACATTCCTTAGCTCAACGAGGTATGAAAAATTAGAGAAGGGCAATGACTCCAGACACAAGCACGTACACATACAATTAATGATCGTACATTGAGATTAATAATGTATTTAAGTCAAAAAGTCAGTAGGCCCTAATGAAGAATGTACAAGGTAAATCTTTTACCTACACATAAGCCGTAAATAAACAAAAGACATATTGATTGATGCATCGTACGTATTCATCAACAGACAGATTATCATACAATAAGTTCTAAGTGAAATTTACTGAAACAAAAAGCTACTATGAACACAAATCAAATATGAAAACAAAATCTACGTTTCTTCATTTCTTAATGTTTGTTTATCATGTTAATATAAAACATGTATTATTAAATAAATTTTATAAGATGATAACCATAATAAGTTACTGTGGAATCATTAATATTCGTAGGGATACCAATTTTCGTCGATTGCGTGGTTACAGGGAAACCACGAACTTAAATATTCAGCGAATTGCATGTTTTCCAAAGAAATGAATGCAGACTTTGACAAAACCACGAAAGTAAGTATCCACAAATATGCAAGTTTTCTCAAACCACGAAAATTGGTACTCACGAAAATAAATGAATGCACAGTATAACTTTATTGATTACGTACACATCAGCTTTGAGATCTATTTCCGAAGGGTAGGGATCCTTCATTGGTTCTAAAGGTCCTGGTGTCTCCTCTGTAACATCGTGTGGTAACCGTGGCGTTTGGCTTGCCGAGGGAATGTCTACTCGTTTTACGTTTTCACTCTTTGGAGTTACCCTAAACCAGATGAAAAGTTGTCATCAATGCCATGACTTTATTCTTCAGAATGTTCATTTTTTTTTGTGTGAAATATTTTTAGTTACATCATAGCTATTAAAGAACGTCTTCCTGTTCAAAAAACTATTTGAGAACTTGTGGATGCGTTATGAGACAAAAAAGAAACGTATTCAAATAAAATTTGCAATTTAAATCAATAAATGATTTTTTTAAGTGTATTGTCCCCTTATACAGACAATGGTTAAGACTTTATTTTTTACTTGGTCATCAAATTTCTTAAGCATTTTCCCATTAACCAATCAAAATAAAGATAGAGATCTTTTAACAAATCAAAATAACGTCAGCGATGCATTAACCAATCACAATAAAGATAGAGATCTTTTAACAAATCAAAATAACGTCAGCGATGCATTAACCAATCACAATAAAGATAGAGATCTTTTAACAAATCAAAATAACGTCAGCGATGCATTAACCAATCACAATAAAGATAGAGATCTTTTAACGAATCAAAATAACGTCAGCGATGCATTAACCAATCACAATAAAGATAGAGATCTTTTAACAAAACAAAATAACGTCAGCGATGCATTAACCAATCACAATAAAGACAGAGATCTTTTAACAAAACAAAATAACGTCAGCGATGCATTAACCAATCACAATAAGGTACAATCAGAAAAAAAATCTTTTAAAACTACTTACTTCAGTCCTTTTTGTGCATTACTGTCTGGGAAACCTGTGTAGTATTTATCTTTCTGGTGTATATTTGTTCTTGACCGTCGGAGGTAAGCGGGTGTCATGCCTAAATCAATTATAATTAGAAAAAATATCTTTTACTATCAAAATTTCTATTTGTGTCAGGGAAAAAGATAATTACTCTAAAGAATTCGTTTGGATTTGAAATTAAATTTTACGAAAAAATAGTCGTTCGAAGAATTTTGTTTTATTCACTTGATATTGAAATTAGTCGAAAGTGAAAATTAACTTTATTGTAAGTAATCGGATCGAAATGCCATTTACTGCTACATAATGAAAGGATAACATATTGAATATCCATGCTTCGTTTGGACAATCACATCAATTATATAAACAACTTTGGTTTTTTCTGCGTAAAATTAGCTATGTAATCTTATCCCTATTGTGTGTAAACAACGTAAAATAATTGTGCATCGAGTTATTGTCGTTGATTTTCCTAGACCGGATGTGGTCGAAAATGCAACGTGATTGAGTAACTGATATTAAAGGACAGGCAAAATAATGAAACCAATTTCTTTAAAAAAATGAAACCTCTACGAAATATATAAGTCACTTATAACCCGTTAAAAAAATAATTGCCTGTGCTAATACAATTCATACTCAGATTCGTATCCTTTTAATTCAAGCACCCTCCAAGTTAAATACAAAACTATGTGCATTGTCAATATTTTTTTATATAAATTTAATCTTAAGCATTTAGTTGATTGATTGCTGCTATCTGCAGTACATATATATATTTATATACTAGTATAAAATGCGAAGAAAAAGACTAGACTAATTCGACCATGCTATTAGTACGAGTAATTAAGATAAAGAACCACAGTACTTTCAGAAGTCAATAAATAATGCAATGAAATGAATGCATGCAAACAAATATCATAAATGGTTATTAACTTTCATAATTGTTAATTTATACTTACACAGAATGCCAAATCGATCGTTATTCTTCATCTGTATTTACTCTACTCATTTAGTTATCTATTCCACGTATTTATCTTTTGGTCATTTTTATACCTCGTTTTAATGTCACATTCATTTATTCGAGATGTATGGAGTTTGAAAATGGGTTAATATAAAATATAAACGTTAACTTGAATGGCATTATCGTATTATTTTAATATTAACACGAAGTTTAAACCTGTAGAAAGTGTTGGGAAGAAATTTTAAAGGTATATGCTTGAATGCATTCAAGTGTTAATAAGCTGCAATTGTGTAATAAGCAGAATTAAGGTCATGCTTATTAACAAAAAGAAAAGATTTACCTGTTTTAATCAGAACTATAGTTTTATTCATATCAACACTACAACACATAACTGTGTTCACAAACAATGTTGACAATAAAACGAAGACACACACGTGAACATTAAATGTTGATACACACAGTTAACTAAAATACCATTCTGTATACATGTAATATTCTTAAAGGCATACAAGATTTTATAATATTCCACAATGCAATGCAGAATTTATTTGTCAATTCATATATATCCACATATCTCTCTTTCTTTCACATTCCTTCGACATCGTCTTTCAATTTTTTCTATTACTACGTATTGTCCATCTATCATTCTTATTTTTCTCCTATTGACCTTTTTTTTTGCTCTAGAGTCTTCAATAACATTACTAAAACAGGGATCTTTGAATTCACATTTCTTTTACAGTAATTCAATATCGTATTGTTGACACAAGGAAATGCTACCACAAGGATTATTCTACTTCTTTATTGTGGTTTACTTGTAAAGGCAAGCATACATGTATAAATATGTTATGACTGTATACACAGTTTTGACTACTGGATCCCGAATATTGCCATGTTTACTTTTTATGTCTGTTTTGGGTTGCTCTTCCAATTTTGTCAATATAACGGAAATGTCATCTACTTGTATACAAGTTAGAGGTTTATCTAGGTATAAACCCATGTTTTATCAACCTTTTCCCAATTTTTCCTCGGAAAATGACAGTATCAAGTCAAGAGCATGTTCTATATGTCGATAACGTTTGATTTTAACGTTTTTATGATCTTAATTTACCTTTGAGATTTTTAACTAACGGAATACTCAACAAAAAGTGATTTACAATAAAAGTAAGGCAATTTCAAATAAAGGCTTTAAAAGTAATGACAACCGAGAATCACAAGAAGAATAATTCATCAAAATACAAAATTATTCTATAAATCTTTCGTTACAAAACTGTAGTCGAAATGATCAATCTAAACATAATTTTAGAACAAACAAAAGTCTGATAAGTGTATACTCTATACATAGCACCAGAAAAATATACAAGTAAAAATTAAAAAAAAAATTAAATAGGATTATTTTCTTGCAGAAATTTGTAAAAAAAAAATACGTTTACCCTTTCCCAAAAATAATTGAATATCAGAATAACCTGCACGCTCTGAATAAAAATCACATCAAAATCATGCTGTAAACAATACTGATGTACCAAAAATTGCACCAAACAGGATTAACCATGTATGTACATTATACAAATAAATGCAAGCAAAGTTCAAACGTGCTGAAAACTTACATTTTTCAGCGCTATTATTGATAACTTATAAGCACTTGTAATGGAGCTGATAAGGCAGTGATTTAAGCAAAGATAACCAAACTATCTCTGTGCAAAGCAGATGAAAGTAACTTATAAATCTAATATAATGTTTATTTGAGGTAGAAAGACAGGCCTACATTAAGAAAAAGTGTTCGTTTTCATTCATTTTGAATATGCTGGTACATTGAAACGTATGTACAGTTTTCAGTTAAATACGTGTACAAATGCTAACTTTGAAACCAAATTACGTTTTTAGAATTGAGATTATGCTCGTTTACAGCACTTAATTATAAGAAGAGATAAATATGCAGCTTCAAATAGCATATAAGTATTTAATAAACATTCGTCACAGAGACTTCTATAACAACCCGAAATTTCCTTAAAATTCTTTCATCGTATTACCCTACTAATGTATTATTAAAGAGCTTGATATTCGATTACCGGAAGGACGAATGCGTAGTAGTTAGACAAACAAGGCAGTACACTTACTTATTTGTCATAGTTAAGTGTATACAAAATACATTGATATTTTCTCCCATAAGACGTTTCAGATTCTTTTGTATAATATATAGTTTTAAATAGAGAACTATGATACTAGACATATCCAGGAAATGCAAAGCGTTCACGTATATACAACTGTAAATCCTGAAATAAGGTGTTCTCCGTGTAAAGCAAATTTCAAACAAAAGCTAGTGGACTTCCAAACAAGAATATGCAATATGACTATAATTTGGAGGGGCAGCTTCATATGGATTTGTTTGTTAAAAAAGGTTTCTACAAAAAACATAGTTGAAGGCTGTTGCATTTCTTGAATTCACAACGACTTTACATAACACTAATGTTGTTTGTACATCAAAAGAAAAGAACTTAATATACTGTTCGTAAATTAGATGGAAAAGCCCTTCCGTCATATAATACTGTTTGTAAATTAGATGGAAAAGCACTTCCGTCATATAATGCTGCACACAATGCTGATTAGTTTCACAATACTGGAAAGTGTGGAACAAATGTACCTGACCGGATCACTGATCGTGGTGTCCATGGTCCTTCTTCGGAAAATCTTTCAACTCTTCCTGGGTTAAACTGTTGCACTTTTGAGAATAGTGGTGATTTCCCATCAACTACATTCAAAATATACGACTTAATATCTTTCTGCTCTCTTCTGATAAACTAGAGCTAAATGAATGTTTAGTTCAATCTACTAGTAGGTAAGCATACAGCAGGTGTTATATTGAGCTAAACAAATATGCAACACTCCACATCAAAAACAAGAACGTAAAAAATCTCGTGCGTTGAAGTCATCATTGTTTTAATGTGCGCATGCGTTATATACATACACGACATTGTTCTCTTGTTCGACAAATGACCGATTTTATTTAGATCTACAACTGTAACAGAAATTTTAATATCGTGATTCCATTTAAAAAAATCAACAAATAATAGTATAAAATACAAGATTGTGATAAAACTCGAGGACGAAGATATCAAACTGTTTAACTAAGTATATCTACTCCAAACAAAAAGTTTGCAATTTGATGCGTTACGTCAACCTGACACCAATACGTTACATCTAAATTTTCGAAATCGTTCAAAAGGTATAAGGGGCGTATAATTAAAAATTGATAAATTCAGATGAAAAAATCATACAAACGATTTTTAATTTTAGATATTTGATTTATTACAATAAATTAACAGTCTTAGTCTTTCCTTATTACGTTCCAATGATGACTTTCATTTCGACTTGAACAATACAGAAAAAGCTTATACACATACATTGCAACAAAATTTTCACGATATTTGTGCACAATTCTATTTAATCTATTGCATTGTTCTTCAATAAAAAAAAAAGTCTATACAAATGACATGACATCCATAACTTATAAAAGTATGATATCTATGTTATTAGTAAAAGACAGTTATAGGTTAGATTTAGTATTTTGTACTTTAGGAATGTGTTGCTGCAAGTTTTTATAGTAAAACTAAGGCTTAAAAGCAGACTTCAAAAAGTGAAAACAATCAAACAATATACAAAGACAACATGATACATAACAAATATATTTATTGCCATCACCAAAGTTATACATATGGCGTTAGCATCAACCAAACAGCATGATCAATCATTTCTTTCTTAAAGTTCAAAATGTCAAAGTTTTTTTTATGAACGACTTGATAAGATCAAACCTGTTGGTATGCTTATTCTAGCTTTAATTTGATCAACTGTGCGCTTTTCTTTGGACAGTAAAACTGGAGACGATGAACCAAGGCCTGAATGAGGAAAGAAAAAGCACCTGGTGAGTTGTAAATTTTTCCAAACAAAATGAAAAATATTTCATGATTTAATGTTGAATTTTAGCAATATGATTTCTAAGTTTCTTTAATCATTCATTCATTATATTATTTCACAAATAAAACCAACACGATTGTTTTAGTTCTTTGAAATGTCATGCCTGTGATTTGGTGAGCTATATCGCACACTACGTTTGGTTTCAGAACGAATGCATACATTAACGAAATTTTAACATTAAGGCGTTGTCAATGTCGCTAACCAGGTCTAAATATTTACTGTATTCTCAATTGCTGTTTATCCGTTAAAAGGATATCAAATAGAAAAGTTAGATACTATATCGTCAGAATCTGTATTTCCCTTTTTGATGTCAGCAGTACTGTCTCTCTTTGGGCATTTGTTCTAAAGTGGCGAGAGAGGAATATTTGAGTTAGTTTTATTTCTTTTAAATAGATTTTTAATATAAAATTAAAAAATCAATTTGTATTTACATGATTTTCATCTTGATATGAGTCGAGTTCACTTTAATTTGTAAGAAAAAAAATCCATCAACTGGTTATAAAAAAAAGAATTGGTCATCTTCGAAACAGAAAGACGGGTGTCAAATAACCATAAAATTTAAAATATATTGTCTTTCCAGTAAAGGTCCAGACTAAGTTGGGACACTAGTATATGCTAACTCAAGTGAGTTATTTAGAGGGGTATTTGTTAGAGAACTTAAAGTGTCTTGTAACAAAACATATCAGACATTTAAGATTGTTAATGCATCCGGTCTAACGATTTAGTATAGACCTTGTCATTTAAATAATTTGTACCTTTTTTTGCCATTTCGATCTGAATCCAAACACTATTAGGGCCAACAACACATTTTTGTTAAAGTTCACTCTCAGCCTCAAACATTAGTGCTCGTATGTTACATGATAGCATTAAGTTATTACTCGATTAATTTAACTTGAATGGATGTAGATGATATTTATACACAATCCTGGGATATTCAATAAAAAAAAAGAAAAATAATGATGCTTGCAATAGTTATCAAAGATACCAGGATTATGATTTAGTACGCGTTTCGTCTACATAAGACTCGTCAGTGACCCTCATATAAAATAAAATTATAAAGCCAAACAATAACAAAGTTGAAGAGCATTGAGGATCCAAAATTCTAAAAGTTTGCAAATGCTGCTTCACCCTTACGAGTATCTACCCATTGATTTCGATTCATTTAAGGGGATTCACATGCATATCGGGAGATCATCTTTGGCTAAGTAAGTTGTTTTAAATGATATGTGTGAGCAGCTGTATACACTGCTACTTTTGCATAGGTACTGGAAATCTACTTTTAATATTAAGTACTATTTCTTTACTTTAAAATTATTGTACCTGTATTATATAATACTTGTTTTGTCTAAACATTTTGGTACAAAAAATATCCACAGTGATCCCAATATTCCATGTTTGAAAATCATAACTTTAAAAGATATGAAATAGACAAACTTTATAAGTGCTGAAAATTTAACGGTGTAATAACATTAATAGAAATATTGTATTACTTAAATTTCAAGCACAAATGAAGTACTGTTAAATACAGGTACCTAACTATTACAATAATTTTAAAGTAACAAAATAATACTGAATATTAAAAGTAGATTTCCAGTACTACATTTTTGGTACAGAAATAGTACCTTTGCTAACGCTGCTGTGTACAACTGTTTCCTGTATTCATCAATGCTTATTCGATCAATCCTGTGAAACAAAATTGAACTGGGGATGATTACCCTTCTGGACTATTTAAGATCTTCTCCGGTTTTTGATTGAGTTTGTGTTGCTCAGTCTTACGCTTTTGATGTTCATAATCCTCGATTTATATTCAGCCACACCCAATCAAGTTAAATTCCAATAGGTTATGATGATTAATGTACGTTTAACGTTGTTGTGTTTACACAATATGAAAATTATTAATTTTATTTTGGTATGATGTTTTCTTTGAAATAATAATACATTAAAGCTAATTATATACCGTCATTTTAAGTTCAACCAAATAAAACGAAACTCTTTAGAACAAGTTTAATGTCCGTATATTGATTAAATCCATATACCCATTAAAGAGTATTTTCTGGGTTAGGCCTGAATATAGATGATTTCGATAAAGTCGTTGTTTTACTGAACATAAAGGTTTGACCTGGGATATTTCTTCTATTGTTTGCTATCTTTCGTTTTGTCAGATTTTTTATGGAGTTCTCCTTTTCGAATTGTCTTGGAGTTTGGTGTTGTTGTTATTCTTGTATACAATATTTTATAAAACCGATAAATCACGTCAATTTTGCGCCCATGACTTGAGAAAATCAGATTACAAAAATAACCCAGAAGTTCTCTTTCACTTAATTTACTTATAATTGGTTACTCACCCTAAAATATCTCTCCTCCAATTTTGAACATCATTTACTCGAATACTATATCATTCTCAAAAGTCACGTGATAATAACGGTCGTACATTGAAAATATAATGCTTCTTCAATTCGCTTCAATCACATATAACTGTTTAGCCTTCGATATGTAAATGAATGACGACACGTTTAAGATGTAACGAATTAATATTTAAAGTGCATAATATATATATATGTATATATAAACCTGTTTTGGCATGGCTGCTACGACAACATAATGCATGGAGGTTCAATTTCAAAGATAAAAAAGTTTTATACTATTTTTTTTTATCATCTTGTCAATATATAACCTTCGATTGACAAAATTTGAGCTAGAGTTACTTCACTTATGTCACCATGTTCGAGGTATATGTGAATAAATTCCTTCATAAACTTTTTGACTCCCCGAAAGACATTAGAATGTTTTTTTGACAACTTTGATTTCATGACGCCTATTTACGATAAAGTGATCACGTGACACGATATCGATAAGTATTGTTTCTGCCATAGAACATTCCTAAATTACGTTGCCATTGCAGTCATGCCCAATCAGATCGGACTCATTCAGTAATAGAATACATTATCGATGTTTGAACGAAGATGATAAGCAGCATCTCAACTCATTTTGTTATTGCTTGCATTCATTTCACATGCTATGTATGGTCTATTTTTAGAAAAGGAAGAAAGTGTTAAAATGCAAAAGCAGAAAAAAACAGTGTTATTAGATACAACCACACCACTCAAATGATTTGATTCAACTGTAAGTACCTATAGTCGAAGATCTATTACTAATTCGTGGTAATTGGCTCTCATTTGCTCGTTTGTTTCCGATGTTTGTTCTAGATTTTAAGAAACCAATATCTGTATCAATTGTGTGTTTTGGAAGACGTTGAAGAGATGCAGGTGCAGAACTAAATACTGAAATGAAGAAGAATCACTACATATAAACATGAAATCATCTTTTGAGAATCTGTAGTTAGGACGTCCGGATTGTAAACGGAACATCATCATTTTTTTTAATATAGGGAAAGGAAATTTGATTAAGAACAACTTCACTAAAACAATTATCAAATAAGCCACAAAATGACTAAGTGTCTGAATACTACAGGGTCTTAACGCGGTTTACAGAAAAGAAAATGTTGGGAACCAGGACAGAAAAAACGACAGAACAGAAAAATAGGCAAAAAAAGAGAAGAGGGTAATTTTATGATAAACTACAAAGAATGGCGAACAGTTGGCAAGTATAGAGAACAATTATCTAAAAGACTAAATTATAAATCCAGACCCTCATAGTTTGGACATACGTCAAACAAAAAGCCAAACTTTCTAAGATCCATAAAAAAAAAGTTAGGGAAAGATATTGTACTTTTATTCCTGGAAATATTCGCTTGACATCGTTCACATATGTCACGAAAAGGTTATTTCCGCGATTTAAATACAAAACAATTCTAGATTTTATTATCTTGAACTCTTTAAAACCTTATATAAAAAATACAAAGAATTTACAAAGCAACCGTTCATGAGTTCCGTAACACACAGGTAAAAGTCATTAAGCATATTTCAGACTAATGCGGAGGCACACGCAGGAGGGAAAAGGGCGGTAATCCCACTTTGGAAAGGAATGAAGCTATTTTGGCGTTCCTCCGTATATCTTTCAACACTCCGCATAGTTTGTAAAATTTGGTCTTGTTGGTCAACTTGTATAAAAATGAGACATCATTCTCCAACTGATTAACAACTATCATCGCCATTGGTTTAAGATAGTATTATATTAAAAGGGCACTAGCATAGAATTCTAATAGAAATTAAGTTCGAGTATTTTTTCATCAAGTTAGATAACAAAAAGCACACAGATCTATGTTATTTTCTATCTAGCTTAAGGTTTTTTTTAAATCAAAACCTCGATTTGTGTCCCGGTTTTGCACAGTTTTCATTTTGTTTCAATAATTAAAAAAAGTCATGATCAAACCGGTGATTTTAGAAATCGAAGCTTGATCTTTACTTACAGTCATCATCTTCGTAATCTAAAGTGGGTTGTTGTCTTGGCTTTAATGATGCATGCTGACTGAAAATATAAAAATATACTGTAAAGTTCGATGTTAACTTGGGAGTCTCGGGGTCCAATTGATATAAGCATTTCATGAACTGTATCACTAACAAAGATCGGTGGTTAACTATGGATTCCGCCACAAATAGAAATTGACCGATATTATGGTCAGAAATGCTGTAAGTGAATGTAAAAAACAACAATCATTCAATAAATAGATGTGCACATAGTTAAAAAAAAATATGCATATTCATCCTCGTTGATCATCATGTTTGTCGACCCCCCCCCCTTTCCGGTCGACCTCTTTGATTGGGTTTCTAGTTGCAATATTCTGAATATCGTGTAAGTGGATCATGTCGATATTATCTTGTAAGAGAGCAAGATTTCATATCAGCGTTTTTTAGTACTTTTCGTTCCTCTCATCATCATCATCAGCAGCAATTATATTCTGAATGTATTGATAGTTTTTTTTTTTTTTCAATATATGGAATATATGTCACTGGGCCTTGTTATAACAGCAAATAAATGACAAAAGTCCGCACATGGAATAGTAGACAGCTAGCGCAAGTAAACGACAATCCAACTAAACACGTAATGTATTTAATGACAATGTGATATTATACTCACTCTGGTAACGTGAAACCTCTCCCATGGAACAAGTCACGTGCATTCTGTGGCATTATTAATGATTTCAGCTTTTGTATTTCCCTTTGAATGTCGAATCTACAATATGAATAAGAAAATCATATTGAAACTTATTTTGTATTATCATACTTTATCACATGTAAGTCACTCACTAAACTTATTTTGTAAAGATTTTTTTTTTCGCTAGAGAGGTGAGAAAGTTTAACAAGGAGTGATTAAAAAAAACATAAATCGAAGATAAACAGACAATTTCAGGGCCAAGGCAATCTCTTTGTCGTGTCAAAAGTCTATGAAGTTGTTTCGCACAAGGCAGTCGTTTTGTCTTGTCCAAAGTCTGTCGTTTTGTCCCGGTTTAAGCACAAGGCAGTCGTTTTGTTTTGTCCAATGTCTTTCGTTTTGTCCTGGTTTAAGCACAAGGCAGTCGTTTTGTCTTGTCCAACGTCTGTCGTTTTGTCTTGTCCAATGTCTGTCGTTTTGTCTTGTCCAAAGTCTGTCGTTTTGTTCTGGTTTAAGCACAAGGCAGTCGTTTTGTTTTGTCCAATGTCTTTCGTTTTGTCCTGGTTTAAGCACAAGGCAGTCGTTTTGTCTTGTCCAACGTCTGTCGTTTTGTCTTGTCCAATGTCTGTCGTTTTGTCTTGTCCAATGTCTGTCGTTTTGTCCCGGTTTAAGCACAAGGCAGTCGTTTTGTCTTGTCCAACGTCTGTCGTTTTGTCTTGTCCAAAGTCTTTCGTTTTGTCCTGGTTTAAGCACAAGGCAGTCGTTTTGTCTTGTCCAACGTCTGTCGTTTTGTCTTGTCCAAAGTCTGTCGTTTTGTCTTGTCCAAAGTCTTTCGTTTTGTCCTGGTTTAAGCACAAGGCAGTCGTTTTGTCTTGTCCAAAGTCTGTCGTTTTGTCCCGGTTTAAGCACAAGGCAGTCTTTTTGTCTTGTCCAACGTCTGTCGTTTTGTCTTGTCCAAAGTCTGCCGTTGTGTCCTGGTTTAATTACAAGGCAGTCGTTTTGTCTTGTCCAAAGTCTGTCGTTTTGTCTTGTCCAAAGTCTGTCGTTTTGTCCCGGTTTAATTACAAGGCAGTCGTTTTGTCTTGTCCAACGTCTGTCGTTTTGTCTTGTCCAAAGTCTGTCGTTTTGTCCTGGTTTAATTACAAGGCAGTCGTTTTGTCTTGTCCAAAGTCTGTCGTTTTGTCCCGGTTTAATTACAAGGCAGTCGTTTTGTCTTGTCCAAAGTCTGTCGTTTTGTCCTGGTTTAATTACAAGGCAGTCGTTTTGTCTTGTCCAAAGTCTGTCGTTTTGTCCCGGTTTAAGCACAAGGCAGTCGTTTTGTCTTGTCCAACGTTTGTCGTTTTGTTTTGTCCAATGTCTTTCGTTTTGTCCTGGTTTAAGCACAAGGCAGTCGTTTTGTCTTGTCCAACGTCTGTCGTTTTGTCTTGTCCAAAGTCTGTCGTTTTGTTCTGGTTTAAGCACAAGGCAGTTGTTTTGTCTTGTCCAATGTCTGTCGTTTTGTCTTGTCCAAAGTCTGTCGTTTTGTTCTGGTTTAAGCACAAGGCAGTCGTTTTGTCTTGTCCAATGTCTGTCGTTTTGTCTTGTCCAAAGTCTGTCGTTTTGTTCTGGTTTAAGCACAAGGCAGTCGTGTTGTCTTGTCCTATGTCTGTCGTTTTGTCTTCTCCAAAGTCTGTCGTTTTGTTCTGGTTTAAGCACAAGGCAGTCGTTTTGTCTTGTCCAATGTCTGTCGTTTTGTCCTGGTTTAGGCATAAGGCAGTCGTTTTGTCTTGTCCAACGTCTTCCGTTTTGTCTTGTCCAATGTCTGTCGTTTTGTCCCGGTTTAAGCACAAGGCAGTCGTTTTGTTTTGTCCAATGTCTTTCGTTTTGTTCTGGTTTAAGCACAAGGCAGTCGTTTTGTCTTGTCCAACGTCTGTCGTTTTGTCTTGTCCAAAGTCTGTCGTTTTGTCCCGGTTTGAGCACAAGGCAGTCGTTTTGTCTTGTCCAACGTCTGCCGTTTTGTTTTGTCCAATGTCTTTCGTTTTGTTCTGGTTTAAGCACAAGGCAGTCGTTTTGTCTTGTCCAATGTCTGTCGTTTTGTCCTGGTTTAGGCATAAGGCAGTCGTTTTGTCTTGTCCAACGTCTGTCGTTTTGTCTTGTCCAAAGTCTGTCGTTTTGTCCTGGTTTAGGCATAAGGCAGTCGTTTTGTCTTGTCCAACGTCTGTCGTTTTGTCTTGTCCAAAGTCTGTCGTTTTATCCTGGTTTAATTACAAGGCAGTCGTTTTGTTTTGTCCAATGTCTTTCGTTTTGTCCTGGTTTAAGCACAAGGCAGTCGTTTTGTCTTGTCCAAAGTCTGTCGTTTCGTTCTGGTTTGAGCACAAGGCAGTCCTTTTGTCTTGTTCAACGTCTGTCGTTTTATCCTGGTTTAAGTACAAGGCAGTCGTTTTGTCTTGTCCAACGTCTGTCGTTTTATCCTGGTTTAAGCACAAGGCAGTCGTTTTGTCTTGTCCAACGTCTTTTGTTTTGTCCTGGTTTAAGCACAAGGCAGTCGTTTTGTCTTGTCCAACGTCTTTTGTTTTGTCCTGGTTTAAGCACAAGGCAGTCGTTTTGTCTTGTCCAATCGTCTGCCGTTTTGTTTTGTCCAATGTCTTTCGTTTTGTCCTGGTTTAAGCACAAGGCAGTCGTTTTGTCTTGTCCAATGTCTGTCGTTTTGTCCTGGTTTAAGCACAAAGCAGTCGTTTTGTCTTGTCCAACGTCTGTCGTTTTGTCTTGTCCAAAGTCTGTCGTTTTGTCCTGGTTTAATTACAAGGCAGTCGTTTTGTCTTGTCCAACGTCTGTCGTTTTGTCTTGTCCAAAGTCTGTCGTTTTGTCTTGTCCAAAGTCTGTCGTTTTGTCCTGGTTTAGGCATGAGGCAGTCGTTTTGTCTTGTCCAACGTCTGTCGTTTTGTCTTGTCCAAAGTCTGTCGTTTTGTTCTGGTTTAAGCACAAGGCAGTCGTTTTGTCTTGTCCAATGTCTGTCGTTTTGTCCTGGTTTAGGCATAAGGCAGTCGTTTTGTCTTGTCCAACGTCTGTCGTTTTGTCTTGTCCAAAGTCTGTCGTTTTGTCCTGGTTTAGGCATAAGGCAGTCGTTTTGTCTTGTCCAACGTCTGTCGTTTTGTCTTGTCCAAAGTCTGTCGTTTTATCCTGGTTTAATTACAAGGCAGTCGTTTTGTTTTGTCCAATGTCTTTCGTTTTGTCCTGGTTTAAGCACAAGGCAGTCGTTTTGTCTTGTCCAAAGTCTGTCGTTTCGTTCTGGTATTAGCACAAGGCAGTCCTTTTGTCTTGTTCAACGTCTGTCGTTTTATCCTGGTTTAAGTACAAGGCAGTCGTTTTGTCTTGTCCAACGTCTGTCGTTTTATCCTGGTTTAAGCACAAGGCAGTCGTTTTGTCTTGTCCAACGTCTTTTGTTTTGTCCTGGTTTAAGCACAAGGCAGTCGTTTTGTCTTGTCCAACGTCTTTTGTTTTGTCCTGGTTTAAGCACAAGGCAGTCGTTTTGTCTTGTCCAACGTCTGTCGTTTTGTCTTATCCAACGTCGGCCGTTTTGCCCCGGTTTAAGCACAAGGCAGTCTTTTTTTCCGTTTCGCATGTTAATTAGCTTTTAATATATGTGTGCCATTCCTATTTAAGCGTCCCTAGAGTGAACATGGCCAATAACTCGTTTCTAAATTATCAATATAAAAATAAGGTGATGTGGTATAATTGCCCAGGCGCAGATCCCAACATTTTTAAAGGTGGTTCCAAGGTGTAATACCACCAAATCATGGTATGTCACATCCGGTTGTACGAAAGTAGGTCGAAAAAAATAATCCCTTGAATTTGACAGTTGTAGTTAATTAATCCTACGTTTTATTGCAGTTAAACCATTTCTGTGTCATAAACATATGTCTTGGGTATTTCAAAACACCATTATTTTTTATTTGGGATTTCTATAAAAAAAATTGTAATCTTGAGGTAACATGGTGACTAAACCTTGTACACAGATAAAATAAGGGGAGAAATTTGATTGGTTAACTTCCAATGATTGTTATTTTCTTATATGCAATGAAATGTTATGTGAATTTTTTTTCTATAGAACTGGACAGGATAAAACTTTACTCATGCCAAGTATTTATTCATTTGAAACAAGGATAAACGCTGCACATTTTTTTGAAAAGTGCAAATTTAACAAGACTAATAGGGGGAAATCAATGGTGGTATTACACCTTCCAACACATACAAGCGATATAAAAAGGAGTTTTCAACCATATGTCTCCATACAAATGCATTTATAAGTTGTCTAAAAAAAGGGGGTTACAACTCCCAATACATCCCCCTTGACACACCACTGATTGCCAATAAGATAACTATACACCAGAGTCCACATTACAGTGGATGTAAGCAACAAAAGGTTATCACCTCAGGCGCGGATCCAGAGGGGTTTCCGGGTGTTGGAATCCCCCCATTTTTTTGGACGATCAATGTATTTGAATGGGAACATGTGATGGGAACCCCCCTTTTGTCCTGGGTTATGACCCCCCTTTTTTTAAATGGCTGGATCCGCCCCTGCACCTAATACTACGAGCAAACAATCATGCCGTATATCAAGCTACATGAGAAAATAACAAATTCTTCCATTTAGCAAGAAAACAGATGGACATTTCAGAATGATCCTGTACATCTCTATGAATAAGAAGATCTGGTATAGTCGCCAATGAGACAATTTTCCACCATGCAAAGACCTAATGACGTAGAAGTATGCAACGATAGCATTAAGTCTTCATTCATACAAACGTGCAGTGATTAAATTTGTGACGCATTAACTTAACTGCAGAATTACACGCTTAACTAATTAAAAATTTATATTCATAGTATTTACGTGAATGGTAGAAAGATACAAATTGTGTCGACACAAGGTATATCTACAGGATTAACCTTGTGACATATTCTATCAATCTACAATCAAACGGGTTACAGAATACCTATTGTTTGTAAACACACATAAAAGATCTTTTAACTAAAAAGTTCATCTTTAAATCCCCTTCGATACCGAGTTGACCATTATGTGCATTAATTAAAATCATAAAGGTGGATAATTATACTACTGGAAAAATTACAAAAGAAAATTTAATCTTATAGAATACCGCGTGGAGGCTATTATTCTATATTTTTTTCCATTTAAATTAGCATGTTTTAATTATAAATTGATAGCCTTTACATACACTTCTAGCCATTGATATGTATATAACGTATGGGGTTGCCCTATATGTATACCACCTTGAATATCCCTATAACATCAGCTTATAAGAGCTTTCTTACAAATTGACGAAAGGTACGAACGAACGTAAAGGGAGCACGTATTTCATTTCCACAATAACAGTTAAAAGAGTCTTTGTTTTATCCAGTAAAACAGCATTCTTTTCTAAATCAAGTTTATTTTTCAAAAATAAAAATATCGCAAATGATACACGATTTTAATATAATCAAACAGAATAAAATGGTGTCAAATACACTTACGTCCGATACGTTACTACTGTAAACCACGAGTACACCATTTCCGCGGGAATTTTTTAAGCACGAGTTTCACGATTAACTTTTCAATGGTTTTATTGAAGTACGTTAGTCTAAATTTAACGACAAGATTCACATTTATTTTTATTTTGTATAGTACACTTTCAGCAAATTGTCAAAGTGGAATATCGAGATTTGATTAAAAAAAAATGATGCTACAATGTTTTTAAAAAGTAATGTTGAATAAATCTAGAAAAACAGATTTTGTACATCAAGAAAATAAATCTATAATTTTGCACCATATACATTGTAGATTTTAATATAATGACGATTTAAGGTTCATGTGGACCCTATGGCTAAAATGGCCGTATTTTCACCTCAAAATTGTCTCTGAGTACAGGCAAACCTGTGCATCTGGAAAAGTTTTAAGGCATAGCATGCCCTAGATAAATAGAATTCAAATGCATTGTATGATTTAGAAAATTCATAACTTAACTGGATTTTGCCGTACACTTTTTTTCGTCTCTGCTGAAGAAGATAAAATTAACAATCAGTTGAGTTTACTTTGATATGGTCCACTCAGGTACACAGTTTAAATAACCAATTATTGTCAGGTATCTATTGTCCATCTAATGCCCATGTCAATTAAAAACGCTCACTTTAATTTTTACCTGTGGGGAAGTTCTCAAACCTGTTTCCCAACTTAGTTTATTTTGGCACCTTCTGGAGGAATGAAAAAAAGTGCACAGCAAAATCCTGGTAAGTTTTTATTTTTCTATAACATAAAACATACTTAAAAGTCATTTATCTAGGGCATGCTATGCCTGAATTTTTTTTGCAGATGCGCAGCTTTGTCTGTACTCAGAGTAAATTTTGAGGTGAAAATACAGCCATTTTAGTCATAGGTTCCACATGAACCTTAACAGTACACATGTTTGGAAGATAGACGCGGAGTTGTCACTCATCGTCCAGTGGCTAATATTTCATGAATGTTCAGGACTATAGGCAAAACGCAATTATACGCTAAAATATTCGTTCCATTGCTGCGGTGTATCATATATACACATTTGGGGGGGGGGGGGGGGGAATGAATATTACCAGAGGAGAGGCGATGATTCAAAAGTTATTAAACGAGCACCAGCATATGGCAAAGTATGAAGATCATCTTTTTTATTCATTTTCATTTTATTATTTTTGAGCGTTGCAAATTTTAAATGAAGGAAGTATTTGTGTTTTAATTTTTTCTTATTTTTCTATAAGGGAAGAAGACAATGTCTTTGCTTTGGCATTTTCTGAGGTTAAACAGTGCAACATTGTAATATTGTAGGGGAGTAAGAGTAGGGGAGGGGTCGGTTTTTAGTCTTTTAGAGACATTTTATTCGTCTGACTACTAGATGTATTCAGGATATATTGTAGATTTATCTCCTCCGACCTGGTGGTATTAATTTTAACCTATCGTACGTCCCGAAATTCTAAATATATCTAAAAAAAAAAGTTCAATTTAATAAGTGTCGTTGCATGTAGGATAATTGTCCGAAATTCCACGACTATTATTTAAATATGTCAAAATAAAGGATCCCTAAAACGAGTCTTACGTAGGATTCGTCAAGCATACGTACCTTTCGTCAATTTGTAAGAAAGCTCTATTATATCACCTTTAGTTTCTCCCTATGAGCGTTTGAAGATTGAAATAGTAAAACAAATACCTTGTTTTTTACCAATTGCAATATTTTTAACGTAATTAAAACAATATTTGTTTTGTGTAATATTAACCCCTTTTATTTGTTTATACTTACTTAACATACCATTTGAGATGTTACAAAAGCAAGTTTATAAATTAAGCAAAAAAAAGGGCTTCCTAAT
Source organism: Mytilus edulis (assembly GCA_019925275.1). NCBI lineage: Eukaryota > Metazoa > Mollusca > Bivalvia > Mytilida > Mytilidae > Mytilus > Mytilus edulis. The sequence goes on from CM034357.1 coordinate 19,021,978, forward strand.
TGACGTTGAACCACTTACCGTTCTGTCAGGTCCACTCGTTTGCCTCCCATTAACAAATCGAGTTGTGCTCTATGAGGAAGAACCTCACGTCGTCTTTTTATGCCACGTAATTTTTCCATGTATTCTAATTCGGCCCTTAGTCTATCACGCTGGCTCAAGCTACAACAATTGGGGAAACATTGTTAATATAAAATTAAGAAAATGTTGCATGGGTTTCAAATGAGATAACATTCCACAAGATACCAAATGACATAGAAATTAATATTGTTTTTTCAAATAAATTTCAATTATGTAAGAAAATTATCAGAAACAGTCACGGTTGCAATATATACTATATTTCTTCCATTTACTTGAGGATATTAAGTATCCAGTTTTTGTTCATGTAAATGCGTTATATATAATACTATCTTATAAAAGAATTATATTTTACTTCACACACTAGATAATACTGAAGTTCTCTCAAATTGTTTACGTTTCCATTGTCTTCTTTAAAATATTTATATAACTTTGCCTACTTTCAAAAAGTACCAAATGCAATCTTTGACCATTCATTATAGCTGCTGAATATTGCCATTATAATGCACGTGTACAGACCCAGAGTTGACTAGTAGAACTACAATGTAGTCACATATACGACAATTGCTATACTTACGAGTCCAATGTTTTTGATCCTGCCCACTGAAAGAAAACAAAATGAATAATGTGTTATGAATTAGATGATATATGACATCATACATGTAAGTGTGGTATAAAATTTAATTATAGGCATGCATTGATTGGTATGTTTCGTGTTAAAGTTGTGAATCTTTCTAAAATTATAAAATGTGATCAAAGTATGTATGGTCTATCACTGTTATGGATCAGGTAAATCTATGAGTAATTTTTTAAATAGAAATAATAATGAGTTGGACCTAGGTAAAGGGAAATAACTCTCAAAATCATCAGTTCGTTTGTGTCAACCATTTTCATAAATATATTCTAAGCTTCAAGGTTACATAGATTATTTCCAATCTGTTTTCGGTAAATGCTTAAAATATACATACATGAAACTTTTTCAAACGCATCACTGATTTAAAGAGTTATCCCCCTGAACTAAGGTCTACCCAATTGTGAAATACGTAAACATACACTTTCTGTGCCTATTTATTAGAGGGCTTGATATATACATGTCTTGAGAAATTTTACTGAAAACACATTAAACTATTAAATATAAGTTGTTGATAATAATTTGCATCAAAAGGTAAATGTTCGAATGAATATTGCGACGGTATGCCGTTGCGAATTCAAGACGGCTGCCAATGTGAATAATATTTTAACTGAATCTTTCAATAGCGCGATAATCTGAACCATAAACAGTAATGCCTAGACAATTCAATTTATTCACAAAACACAAAGTGTTGTGAAATATAAAAGTCGTTTACTTAAAACCACACTTTACTAGCATCTATACAAATGTGAGCATGTTCTACTATACCTTCAGAGCGCCATCTGTCTGCAATAATAGAAAAGTCAACTATGACAGAATGCAGTGTTAGAGGGGCATATGTGTTAAGCGTCTAATGGATATAACAGGAAAGAAGAGGCAAGCTTTCTACAGATACATGTAGGAGGTTCTGGGTTGGTGTGGGAGAGGGGGTAGGGGTAGGATTACATCATTTTTTGTATTCTATAATTTGTCATGTCATTTTTCTATATTCCAACTATACTGTCATATAGGACATTAAATTATCTTGCAGATTTACTATAAGTTATATATTTTTTTAATTGTTCAGATGACATTTAGTGGGCAACACATAAAGGGAATAACTAAGAAAATGACTATTTTTGACAATATATTGCAAATAATTCATGCGATCTAGATTCATTGAGTAGGAACCTATGAAGAATTTTATTCACTTGTAAACTGCGATTGGCAATACCATGAAAGGTCATAAAATTATGAATTTTGCAATTAGGTTTAAGAATTTTTGAAGTCCTCAAGAAGGAAAGGTTGTGAAGTTATATATACAACTTTCACATAGCGTATGATGGTACCTTTAATAGTTCATAGTTTAATTTCAGATCAGCATGTACTTTTCGGTAGTATTCGTAAACTTTAAAAAAAAAAAATAGTGAACAACTATATAGGTTACTAATAATTGCTAATAATTTATTTACAATTTATCAGATGAGAATTGAACGTGCTGGTTTTTTTTTTTTATGAATTACAGACAGTATACAAAAACATTAATGTAAGTGTGAAATGGAAGAGGCAATAATACACCAATTGAATTTATCGACCCTTAATCGCAGAATAAACATTCAATGGTATTTGTATACGTCGAGTAACAAGTAAAGAAACTACAAACATATATGACAGATTATAACAAGAGAGCATTCTAATACATGTAAGCTCTAACATAGCAAACATGTATATACTAAAGTATTTACATAGATTAGTGTGAATATAATTTCAAATTGCTTGCTAAATGTCCGATGACGAAGAGTTGATACGAATTCAGGACGACGTTTTTACAGAAAGATAAGTTCCAGAAAAACAATCATGATGAATAATGAATAATTTCAAGTGAACAAATGCATTGTAAAACTTATTAATTCAGTCAAGTGTAAAGACATGTAGTGATGTGTTTTAAGTTTTAACAATTTGTGTATTCATCCTTAAAGCATCTAAGCAATAATTCTACCATTTTTTAACAGTAATATTTTCCAAATGGGAGACAGTATCTCACAATTAAAAATAAATTAATCCTCGAGAAAATTGTACTCGAAAATGTTAAACCTAAATATTCGCTTATATGAATTATATAACAACAAAAAGAATGAAAGAGTAAACGCAAAAATTATTCTGCTTACATCAACTGAATTAACATCTATTTATGTTCTCAGGACTCTATACTCTACAAGAGTCCATGTTTTATTGGAAATTTTTTCTTAAGAGTAACACATACAATTATATCAAAATTATATATGCCATTCACAGAAAAACACTTATAGGTGTTAAAGTATCCCAACTAGAGGCTCTCAAGAGCCTGTATCGCTCACCTGATTCTACTTGAGTTTTTGAAATCATATAAAAAAATATAAAATTTGGCAAAAAGTGACAACACAACCTCATTTATAAGGAAAGGAACATGTTTAATTTCATTCAAAAGTCCCCCACTGGCAGCCATCTTGGATGACGGATCGGCTACAAAGTAACAACACTTGGTCAGCACCTCATAAGGAACATTCATGCTATGTTTGGTTTCATTCCATTCAGTGGTTCTCTAGAAGAAGTCATTTGTATGCATTTCCCATAGTGTCCTATGTTAAACTAAGTCCCCCGCTGGCGGCCATCTTGGATGATGGATCAGCAACAAAGTAACAACACTTGGTCAGCACCTCATAAGGAACATTCATGCCATGTTTAGTTTCATTCCATTCAGTGGTTCTCTAAAAGAAGTCATTTGTATGCATTTCCCATAGGGCCCTATGTTAAACTAAGTCCCCCGCTGGCAGCCATCTTGGATGATGGATCGGCTACAAAGTAACAACACTTGGTCAGCACCCCATAAGGAACATTCATGCTATGTTTGGTTTTATTCCATTCAGTGGTTCTCTAAAAGAAGTCATTTGTATGCATTTCCCATAGGGTCCTATGTTAAACTAAGTCCCCTGCTGGCGGCCATCTTTGATGATGGATCGGCTACAAAGTAACAACACTTGGTCAGCACCACATAAGGAACATTCATGCCATGTTTGGTTTCATTCCATTCAGTGGTTCACTAGAAGAAGTCATTTGTATGCATTTCCAATAGGGTACTATGTTAAACTAAGTCCCCGCTGGTGGCCATCTTGGATAATGGATCGGCTACAAAGTAACAACACTTGGTCAGCACTCCATAAGGAACATTCATGCTATGTTTGGTTTCATTCCATTCAGTGGTTCTCTAGAAGAAGTCATTTGTATGCATTTCCCATAGGGTCCTATGTTAAACTAAGTCCCCTGCTGGCGGCCATCTTGGATGATGGATCGGCTACAAAGTAACAACACTTGGTCAGCACCCCATAAGGATAATTCATGCTATGTTTGGTTTTATTCCATTCAGTGGTTCTCTAAAAGAAGTCATTTGTATGCATTTCCCATAGGGTCCTTTGTTAAACTAAGTCCCCGGCTGGCGGCCATCTTGGATGATGGATTGGCAACAAAGTAACAACACTTGGTCAGCACCTCATAAGGAACATTCATGCCATGTTTGGTTTCATTCCATTCAATGGTTCTCTAAAAGAAGTCATTTGTATGCATTTCCCATAGCGTCCTATGTTAAACTAAGTCCCCCGCTGGCGGCCATCTTGGATGATGGATCGGCTACAAAGTAACAACACTTAGTCAGCACCTCATAAGGAACATTCATGCCATGTTTGGTTCCATTCCATTCAGTGGTTCTCTAGAAGAAGTTCAAAATGTAAATTGTTAACGACGACGACGACGGACGACGACGGACGACGCCGGACGACGACGGACGACGGACGCCAAGTGGTGAGAAAAGCTCACTTGGCCCTTCGGGCCAGGTGAGCTAAAAAGGAAACGTATGACATAAGGTATACAACGTTTATCGTAAGAGCTAATCTGAAATCATTGCAATGATTTTTTTAAACGCTGTGTAACACCTGCATCAATTTTTTATCCTACTGAAATGAGATACATCACAATACTATTTGCAACTCTACTTACTTGATATCTATCTGTATGTAAAATAACTCCACGTTTTGCTCCTAGGGTATATTCATATCCAGCAAACGAATCTAAGTGACGTTTTGGAACTGTAACTTTTTTCAATAATGTCGAAGACCTAAATAACAGTAGAAACATATTAAAGTAAGCATTACCTTGACCGTAGATTGTGATTGTCTTATAGGCACCAGTTGCTGTCCTGTTACAACTAATGATTTGTTCTCTTTTTGATAATAGGGGCACCAGTACCTTGTCTCCATTTATATCAAGTTCCACTTTTCAAATGCACAATATATTGACATACGTTCATTAAAATCTATTGCATTTTTTAAAAATCCCATTTACATTCTATTTGCTCAGATTTTGACTTTGTTTGCATTGGTGACATAAACCCATTTAACCATCTTTACACAATATATAATAGATTTTGTATTATACATAAATTATTCAGTGTTATTGAATTTTTATATTTTCTTTTAATCAAACAATTATAAAATTTAAAGAGACAACTTCAGTATTTTTTTCTCTCTAATATATAAAGCCTGTAATATAATGCATATCGTAAGACATGGATATACGACACCCAAAGAGGGGTCCGTGGGAAAATTGAAATGCTGACTTATGCTGACGGAACGATACAATTTACATCTATACTTCTGATCAAATGATGGTAAATACAGTTGCTTATATCATTAACATTTTAATGTCCTTTAAATGAAATGAAAAAACTATAATAAAAATAATTTTATTCATAGTACCATATACTTTAAAAGTACTGGAATTTCTTGATTTCTAATACGGTATCAAACCTTTTACGAGGTTTTCTTTTAGTAATTTTTTTATCCCTGATTCCAATATTTGTTTTAGATAATATTTACGCAAGTGGACATTTTACCCCTCCATCGCAAAAAACAAATACGAAATACATTTAAGTAAGCATCACGTAAACAAATTCACACTTTACTGTATCAGACTCTTAGATATTAGGATAGAAATTGTGTGTACGACAGACGAGTTTCGTCTATAAAACTTTAAGACTCATCAGTAATACTCGAATCAAAAACATTAAAGAATAGGCAAAATAAAGTACAAACTTGGAGAGCATTTAGGACCAAAAATCCAAAAAGGCTATCGAAAAAAATTCTAAACTGTGTATTTAAAATTATAACGATTTAACCTTTGATAATTCAATAATGCAAGTCAATCTTGACGGTACATAATTTATATATGCTTTTACTAATAATTCTGTAGCCATTTTAAGACTCACACAAAAACAAATAAAAAGTAACATAGAAAAAGACATATGTTCAAATTTCATGCGTTTAACAATATTATAAAAAAAAACATTAAATATAATTCCAATCAAATTAAAAACTATAATTAACATGCTGTTAACGAAATAGTGTACATGCATCACAATTTAAAAGTTTGGTTATCGTAATAGTTTCCGAATTTATTGGAAAACAGGAACCTTACAGTTTGTACATTTAACTTGAATTGGATTTAGCAGCGTTTCTCGATTACTAGTATAATTTTTCATATAAAAGCTACGATATTAACCTATATAAGCTAAACAGTACGAATGCCTGTATTCCAAGTTAAGCATGCTTCAAAGAAACAGCTCATGTTTTACTTTTTTTTCGGTAATTTTAATAAAACGTCTTTTTGAATAAACACCCCAGCTAAAATGAATGTTGGCAGTTATGCCCGTCCACAATTTGGGTAAATACAAAGCTCCTAAATGATGCCTTTCAGCCACACTATAGTCTGGCATGCTTTTTATTTTATTTTACAATAAGAATAACATACTTAGAATTTTTCCTTTTTCAATATTTTTAACAAAATCAGAAAAAAGGTGTCCACGATGCGCTAAAACTGTGAAATCGAAAGGAGTGAAATCGACACGAGTTGAACTATTTGACATTTCACACATTTGTATGTTCTAAAATTTCTTGTTATATCACGCACTCCATTATACTTACTCAGAGTCCAAACCATGGTAGCTATACGGGCGCCTAAATGTGTTACGAATACATTATAATGTTTTAAAATTGTACTCTACATGGTATGGGCAAGCAATATTTATATCATCGGCATTTTTTTAATCTGATAGTTATACAGATCATGTTTCTACACTTCACTTTAAAGGATCTGAGTATGTTACTTTCCACTTTATTTTTTGGTTTCGACCAATGAAATTCGAGCCTCAGAATTTTCAAGGTACGTAACATATGTTACGAAATCGAAATTTTCAAACAAAGGTAAAATGAAAATAGTGCTAATATAGGAGCTAACATGATAATGATGTATTATCCATACTGATGTATACATAATATAATATATCCATCATTACTTTTCACATAATCATAAAAATATATCTCAATTCACATTTATTTGCGAAATCATAAATCAAAAATACATATATAACTCAAATTCAAACATAATTATATGCTTCATTGTTTTATCCCTTTACAAATAGTCTTGAACCAATACCGTTCAAACTAAGCAATCATGCAAACTGCATCCCGTTTGGCATGAATTCCTTTCTCCAACAAGCTCCCTCAATAATGAAATCATTAGATAAAGTAATTTCATGATATGCATGAACCCGTTTTGCTAATTTGCAATCCATAAGCAGCCAACATAAACTTGATAATAAATATTTAGTAAATAAATTCTATGCTGAAATGGCAATCTTGATCTGAGAATACCGTGACCCAAACAATAAATGAACAAATAAGAAGAAACTACGTCTGTTCGGATTTTTTATCAGAGTGCACTCCGGCTTTTGAATAATGAGTAATAGCGAACTGGTCGAAAAGAGAATGACAGATTTTGATTGATGGTAAGCATAAGGACCTAACACTAATTGACAATTTGACAAATGGTCAAAATATAAGACCATGATTTTATTCAGCGTTTTAACACAAAGTGCGTTTAAACTTCTAATTAGACTTCCGGATTCAGATCAAAATGGCCGCATGAGCATAAAATCTATTTACATTGGCTGTACATTAAATTCAAATACATGTAAGCGAGTATAAAGCCTCACTCAAACAACAAAAAGTATAAACCCAAGCAATTGATTAAAATGACAGGAACTAAATATTTCGTATAGCAGTAACCATATATTTTCTAACATGTAGGTTTAGATAACATTTTGAAATGGATTCTTAAGCTTAATACGAGACTACTGGATGGGGGCTTTTCATTTCTTTCAGTTAAGTTTTTAACCATTTTCCCTCTCCTTTTTGTTTAATAAATTTTGTATAATTTTTGTCCATTTTTATCTTTTCTGTAAACCCTATCTGCACGCGCTTCTCATGCAGAATTATTGCTGTATACATATTGACAGACCTGATAAAAACTGACCGCCACAAATAGCCCAAAAGCGGTGCTTAAAAGTGGCGTTACAACACCACAAATCAAAAATCAAATCAAATTATATCGACAGATTTTATACTAAGGGCGATAATATCTTATGAATTGGGATGAATTAAGTAAATTTAAAAAATGTATGCGTTATTTTCGTAACAATAACTTGCTTATTGTGCAATGCAGACTCAACTCTGAGTGATAATCAGACCAATGAAATACGTATTAGTAGAGACGACTTAAAAGACAGAAATTACCGTTTCTTCCTTTGGTATGAAATATAGAATGTCGAAAATTGGAAAAATATCTTGAATACATTTTAAATAAGATAATTAAGAGATGCTGAAATGTTTTAACAATAAGAAATGCAGTTTGCAATCTTTAATGTGTACATGTTTGTTGTCGCTTTGACACATTCCCCATTTCCTTTCTCAATTTTATGTTACAAAAGATGTTCGTTGATTAATAGTTCTTGATTTCACGAAGCATTTTTTTAATGATTTTTTTCAATAATGGGTTTTCGTCGATTAATTATCATTCAATATCGTTGAAGCCATCTTAAATCTGTGTTTGATGATGTTTTTTTCTTCATTTTTGCGTCGATTTGTTAATGTTTAGCATCTTCGCTAGCCAAGGGTTACGATCCACTTCCCTCCTCTCCACCTTAGCTAGCGAAGATGAATGTTTAGGTGCTCAATGCCAGATTGACAAGACGTATGCAGTTACATGTAAGACCCCATTGATTGTACCAATAACACTGAAGAAGGTTTTGCTTAATCCAAAAAGATATAAAAAGGATAGCAGGTATCATAAAAAAATACGTGACAGAATAACAGCCGGAAATATCTAACTTTTGTTCCAGCTTGTATGTACAGTAATATGTAGCAACTGACTGTTGGTGCGATTTGACGCTTGAAATCTAAAAATTGTCAGGACTTTGAAATTTTACTCCACGGATCACGCAAATATTTCGATTCAAGTAAAATTCATATCAAAAATATCTTTCCCTTTTTACTTTTCAAGTTTATCTTCTGGCTATATATTTGTTAAACTTATTAAATATTAAATAACATTTCGGATATATAGATATATTGGAAATGGCAGTTAGTAAATGAAAATTAATAATTAGTTCATCAATTATTACCGTTTGTACCTTTGAAACAAAAAGTAATATCATTTATTGTAATACAACATTCTTAACATTCTTAAAGTCTAATATTAGTGACTACATGTATTTGTTTGAATGCAAAAATATACAAAAGTATCATGTAAGTACTTTGTATATCTTTCATTCCAAAGTGAGACATTGTATATAAACAACATACATAGATACGGAACAAAACAAGAAAATTATCAAATTCTTCAACAACATATACTGAAAAGATCTAAATTTTGTTTGAAAATAATTCAAACCAGTTCACTTGAATGTTCGTACTGGCGTTATTGCAAACTATTGATATGATATTGAATTTCTTATGTGGACAAAGGAAAGAAAAGGAAATGGTATAATAAATCTTCAAAAAGGGGAGGAAGGGGTAGATTTTCAACGTTATCAATATTTACTTCTATAAGGTATGGGGAAAAAAGGGTGCAGAGTAGGTTAGGATTTTATTTATCATCTGCTTGATCAGAATATTGGATTTTTCAACAAATTAGGAATCAGAATATTTTTTTTAAGGAAAAAAAATCCCCCCTTTTTTTCATGTTAAAAAAATGTCGTTCCTTTACGAGAAATTGATATGTTTCTTTTGTTTTGTGTGTATCATGCATGATACAACTCAAGTCTAAATACTCAATATATCACATCACACTTCAATCAAATCGACACAAAATAAAAATGTTCATTTCTTAAACAGCTTTTTGGCAGCAACAACATTTCAAATGCTGAATCTTGAGCAGAGCATAACAATTAGTTAACTATATCTAAATCAGTTCACAGCAGTAAGAAATTTACCGTTGGAACCTAAAACAATTAAAACAACAGAAAATTTAGTAAAAATTATAGTTGCTGAATTCTGAGCAGAACATAACATTAGTTAACTACGTATATATATGTGTGTAAATCAATTCTCAGCAGTAAGAAATTACCCGTTGGAACATGAAATAATTAAAACAACAGAAAATTTAGTAGAGATAGAGTTGACTGAATTCTGGAGAAAGCAGCACAGAAACATAGGTTAACTTCGTATATATATTTAAATCAATTTACAGCAGTAAGAAATTGACCATTGGAACATATTAAAACCATGATTATACATTTGGAAGAGAACATAAAAAGTAGAGGACAAACAAGCTCACAAAATAATAAAAAGTAAACCACGTCGAACATTTAATCTTAGTATGTACTACATGGTTTGGTATACATGTTTTTTAAACCAAAGGAATTGAACATATTAAATAAATTAAAACAACAGAAAATTTAGTCGAGATAGAGTGTATACACTTTGAGACCCCCAGACGTTTAATGTATGCAAACATTAGACATGTGTATACATTAAGCATAAACTACAGATAAATAAAAGACACTCAAGTTTGACAAGCAATTTAAATGATTAAGGTATTTAAATGAAAGATTTGATAAATAAGTATAAAATACTAATCAATAAATAACCAATGGTACTTTAAATTGTATAACTATATCAAGGCCTTTATATTAGCAAGTCACGGGATTTGAATTATTAAAGCATTTTATATCATTTATCAACTAGAGCTCATGTCTGTCACCGAAGAATGTATTACAAGTAGTTCGAATATAGCATTGCAAGTTAATCATCCGATTCAATTCCATATCGACAAGCATCTACTCCGCAACTCAATCCACAAAAAAGGAATAAAAGTAATTTTCCTTTGTGCCAAAAATTAGTGCGTGCATTAACACTCATTTGTTCAAGTGATACGCTTCCGCCAGCTGTTTCCAAAATGCGTATTGTAAAATTTTGTATAGTAATTGGTGCGGCAAAATTAGAAGAGCTATGCCATGAAAATGTTTCGATTATTGTCCAGCATTGTACTACATGTTGTTGCGAAACAACCATTTACACCTGTAAATCCATTACAAACGATCTTGGTGATAAGATAATTGTGTTTCGTTTCTTTCACATTTGAATTGGACTATTTACTTTCAATGGAATAACTGTACCGTTTGTAAGTCAACAACTGAGTTCCTCGAACCAGAAGTAGTGCAAAATTGAGCATAGTATGAATGTAAAAATTAGCACAAAAAGAGTTCCTTCGTGCTTAAAGTTTTATAATCTCAGCTTGCCAAATTAAAGAGTTGAACTTCCTTCGTGCTTTTATAATCCCAGCTTGCCAAATTATAAAATATAGAGTATATAGAATGTTAATTTATTATTTGTATCGAATTATTTACACTCGTATTGTCATTTTCAATAAAAAGACTTTTATCAGTTGTAAATGTGTTGATTATCGCGAACTGAATAAAATATCGAGTGAATTATGTTATCCTTTCACACGAAAGAACAGCTATAACATACAGTCATCCAGTTTGTAAGGATATAAAGACTAAATCTAATGAAAAATGATATAAAGTGCCCGTCGGTTATTTTGATATCCTATACAAATATATAATAAGGCAAGCATTTCTTTCAAAAAGGTTTAAACATACTCTCCTAATTATTGTGAAATTTGAAAGTGAAAATTAAAAGTTAATTTGTACTAATAACTTCAGAACATGATTTTACTTTTGGAAGAGGACTTAAAAAGTAGAGGACAAAAAAGCTCACAAAATAATAAAAAGTAAACCACGTCGAACACTTAATCTTATTCTGTATTACATGGTTTGGTATTCAATTCATCGAAATAAACAGTGAAGAAGCAAAGAAAAATTTAAGATTATTTTCAAAAACTAGCATACTAATTTGAAGGTATATCTGTTTGATTAAATTTTTTCTGCTATATCTCTTAAAATATTTATTTGGAATTTTTCAAATAACTGTATATTCAGTACTGTCTTAATATAAAAGCTTTCTTGTGTCCTTCGTCATGACATGCGCAGTTGAACAAGCATTTGAATCTGAATACAAATTATAAATCATAAAATGCATCAAAGTTTACCTGCTCCATTTTGAAGCACATATAATTTCTACTGTATTAACTCCTATTTGTAGATTAGTATCAATGTATTGAAGTTGTGACATGCTAAGATAACCTTTCCTCATGTAAAATTTAAGCTACATCACATATCCCTAATACATGGATGCCCCACTTCTATGTTCAGTGGATGGTGAAGCTAGGGTCAACACTCTGAGTTGGCATTAAATATTATAAGGAACATGTGTACTATATATGTCTAGTTGTATGGACTGCAACTTCAAAATCTACTAGTTCATGGACTAAAACTTTATCTAAAAAAAAAATAACCTACAAATGTAAAGTGGTACAGACGGATGGACGAACTGACGGACGAACGGACGGACAGACGGATGGGCGAACAAATGGACAGAAGGACAGATGCACAGACTGAAAAAAAGCACATAATGCTCTAAGGTGGTGCAAAACAATGTTAATTTAATATTATTTCATTCATAAAGCATGCATACTTACATAAAATTCTGAGGTTGGTAAGGTACAGGATCTGGGTTAACATTGTAGTCTACATCGTCGGATTCTCTCGGGCGCCCAGTACTGGTGTAGGACATTTGCCGATACTGAAAACAAAAGTATGGGCATGTATATAAAATAAGATCTAGCATAATAGTTTATGAGAACACTATCTAGCTGAAGATGCTAACAACTATAAGTCACTAAATGGCTTTCAAGGAGCGAAACGGAAATTTAAAATGGAAATGGGGAATGTGTCAAAGAAACAACAACCCGACTAAAGAGCAGAAAACAGTCGAAGTCCACCAATTGAAAGTATATATAGCAAAACAATTTAAAAGATAAGAGCTCACATCTTGCGTATCTTGTACTAATGAATATCATGTTAATATCAGATTTACAGAGTAAATTCTAGATTATCGATCTTGGTGACTATTGATATGAGAGTGGCGCAAGGAGTTTTTTTCTGGAGGTTGGGTTTGAACCTTTAGTTTTGCTGGGAAATCGGAATTGGGCCTTCATTTTTACGGGAATTCGAGATTTACGCCTATCGGAACTCAGGAATTAACGATTTTTCGGGATCCGGCAAAGAACGTTTATGTTTTTTCGGGAATCCACCTCAGTCTGCATAAGGTATAAAATACAGCAACCGACGGGTTTAAATGAAACGCATGATCGATTGATTGATAAATTGGTGTTTAACGCAACTTTCAGCACTGGTTAATCTTTCGCGGCGACCAGTTTTTATTGGTATTGGAAGCCGTGGAAAAACAACGACCTTATTTAGGAAAACTGAAAATCGCAGTCAATTTAGTTTGGAATCGAGCATACCTTTCACATGCGGGATTAGAAATCACAACCTCACTGTTGACCGGCTAGTGATACAGTAAAACTCAGATTACTCGAACACCGAAGCTCTTGGAACGCATGACCCTGGCTTTGTACAGTCATTTACAGAATATGATTTGTTTTTATTTTCAACATGTTTAGAAGCACATTATCCTGATCTATCATGATCTGGAGTAATTATATTATATTTAACAATATAACATATAACCAGTTCAAAAGGATGTACATGTATTTTAAGGATTCTTGAAGTTTGGTACATTTTTGAAGAAAAAAAATCTTACGAAATGCCGGTCTATTGTACCAAAATTTTAATTTTGGCATCTTTAATTATGTTTTATGGCATCGACCGTTTCCCTTAGCCCATAAACAATAATAAAATATTAGGTATAACTTCGAGCGTACCGACATTGTCGAGGTCGCGTAAATCCAAACCGAGTAAAAAGTTCCATGGCAATAACAGAAACAGAGCGTCATGTTACTACTCTTAGAATAAAAGAGATCACATAATCATATTTAAAAAGACATAAAATAACTAAATATGGCTCTTCTTTAAAGTGAAAATACAGGAAGTCATAAAAAAAAATAAGTACAAAAAACAAACAAAAAATATTTTAAGACTAGGAGTATACATCCCTACCTCCGGCACTTTGAGTTTAGTCCCTTCAAGAATGAATGTAGTGATTGGCCCAGACTGACCAATCGTTTGAGGGTACAAATCATGGATGCTTAAAATAGGGTCCTCCATCATCTCCATCATTTTTATACCCTCTTTCCATCAACACAGTGTTAGTAAATCGACATTAAAACTATCCGTCGTCTGAATGTCGGCCATTTTGAATTTGTATTGTTTCTCTGGCTACAGTTCTTTGTGGACTATGAATAAGTTATAACAACGATTGAATTGACTTATAAAAAATGTAATATGATATTTAAGATCTTTGTCAGCAGTCAGTGCATGACAACGAGGCTGAGATAATGAACCTGTCAATTTAAAATTTAAATTGTTTACCTTCGTGGATTTCCGTACTTTGTGGAAGTAAATCATTCCATAAACGTTTGATGAAATTGAAAACGATGTTACTTTTGTTCTGCAGTATCAATAGTTATAAAATATGCATAATTGCCGTATTATGACTAAAGAATGCACTTCAATATGAGACGAAGAAATCGATATAAAAAATAAAATACAATTGAAAAAATGAAAAAATAGAATTTCCATCCATGTCAACAGTTTTAAAATTCAGATTACTATTAAAATTTCTCCCTATTTCGATATTTTCTCATTAAGTAATTAAAGAAAACATAATTTAATCGGCCATTGGCAGCGTTAAATTAAGACTAATACGGTAATTCATAGCAGCGAAACGTCAAGATAAGTAAAATTAACTTTATAAATTTTGCAGTTTTATTGATTTATGTCAAGTTATATCTAAACAATTTAAATTTTTCAAAGCAATAAAATGAAATATTGTTTGAATTTTAACAAGTATAACACATGCAGTTACTTGTAAGCGGAAAATTATATATACATGTTGTAACATTAAAAGTGTGAACAAATAGTACTTGATTTCGTTTGAAGACCACTTAATGTATTTTGGGTTATTTTAAGGCTTCCGCGTAAATCATAAAATCTATGTGGTAAAACATAGCTTGATAAGGTACTTATCTACATACATACAAGTGACATGTTACTAGTATGATAAGTAAAACATCTTACGGGATATAATAAAGAATTAGTAAACTAGATCGAATATCACAGTAAGAGACGGATAAAAAAAAATCGTAATATTTTTTTCTCTCTAAGAGTAAATTAAAAATACGTCTCTCATGTTAATCTATATGCATACAGATAATTCAATCTCTAATAACAATAGATATAAGAAAATGTGGTACGAGTGTCAATGAGACAACTCTCCATCTCAGTCACAATTTGAAAAATTATACCATTATATGTCAAAATACGGATCTCAACACAGCTCATTGGATCACATCGAATAGAAAGCTATAAAGGGCCCCGACAATTATTAGTTCACGCCTTTCTGAGAATATCTAATAACTCACGTTTTCAAAAATTGTTTCGAAGGTTAAAAAATCTTATAATATTAAATATTTCACAAATTCTAAGAGGACGCTGATGTTTTTTGTTTCGCTATGTATACAAATTGGTAAGTCTTCGGAGCAAGTAAGAGTCTGCCATATGGTATATTACCTTGCCTTTGGTTTTAACCCGTGCAATGAACTTTACGTCTTTTCCAGCTTTACTGTGTTGTTAGATTGCTGTTAATCGATGTATGTTCAAGATGTTATTTTATATATTCTCAAGTGTATGCCAGGATGGATCTTTGAAATAAGGTCAACATTCAATTTGATTATCTCTGTTTAATAGAGTCGTTGAGTAATGATATATTTATTTTCGTTCGACAAATAAACTTTTGACATTTTTCTCAACTGATTAAATATCGCACCGTTAGGCCTTGTCAAAGTGTGCTCTCATTCGTGGGACATTAATTTGAAGAGAGCAGAAAAAAAGTCATATAACAGTTTTGAATAAACTCATCATAGATACCAGGACTAAATTTAGTATATACGCCAGACGTGCGTTTCGTTTACAAAAGACTCATCAGTGACGCTCGAATCCAAAAAAGTTAAAAAGCCAAATAAAGTACGAAGTTGAAGAGCAATGAGGACCAAAACTCATAAAAGAAGAGTGTTTAGTTCAAAAATTTGTAAGGGTTCCGCGGAACCCAGTGCCTCGCCTACTTTTGCTGTAAATCACAGGCTCAACAAAAAATGAGGAAAAAAATCAATAAAAAAATTCCTCTTGATACTATCTTTTGATTGTAAGAAGCTTCTGTCCAAGTTTGGTAAAAATCTAGGATAGTTAATGAATCTAATTAATGTTTGAAAACTTAAACTGCCGACTGTATGTAATGTTAACTGGAAGAAAATCTAAGTCCATTTAAAAGTAAAATACAGAAAAAATGGAGTTATCTTTTTACAATATTTACTTCTGGATAATATCTTATGATCATAAATAAGCTTCTGTCCAAGTTTGGTACAAACCCAGGATAGTTTAAGAAAGTTATTAAAATTTTTAAAACTTTAACCACAGAGTGAATGTAATGTTTCCCCGCAGAAAAACTAAGTCCATTTAAAAGTAAAATACGGAAAAAATGGATTTATTTTTTTACAAAATTTACTTCTGGATACTATCTTATGATTATAAACAAGCTTCTGTCAACATTTGGTTCAGACCAAGGATAGTTTAAGAAAGTTATTAAAATTCTAAAAACTTTAACCACAGAGTGAATGTAATGTTTCCCCGCAGAAAAAACTAAGTCCATTTATAAGTAAAATACGGAAAAAATGGAATTTTATTTTTACAAAATTTACTTCTGGATACTATCTTATGATCATAAACAAGCTTCTGTCCAAGTTTGGTAGAAATCCAGTATAGTTTAAGAAAGTTATTAAAATTTCAAAAACTTTAACCACAGAGTGAATATTTGTGGACGCCGCCGACGACGACGCCGACGCCGACGGAAAGTAGGATCGCTTAGTCTCGCTTTTTCGACTAAAGTCGAAGGCTCGACAAAAATGGTCAAACCAATACACCATATTATAAAGATCGCTTTGTTGTTGTGTGTTTAACGTTCAGTGGCAAATATATCATGAATGTCAATGCGAGCATAGTAATTATAATTACTTCTACTTTATTTGAACTTTGGCATCTTCGCTAGCCAAGGGTTACGATCCACTCCCGCTCTCTAGAGAGCGGGAGTGGATCGTAACTCTTGTCTAGCGAAGATGGAACTTTGGTGGATAGTTCCTATACCACACTTCAGCCCTTTTGAATATAACCAACAGGGAAAGGCGAACAGACAAATAACAGTTCGTTAAACACTAAACAGACGGGTTTCTTTTAATTACTACCTTAGGCAACATCATTTTAAAAATCAACTGATTGTTTTAATCTATTTATCATCAGTTATAATACTTAGATATAGGAAGATGTGGTGTGAATGCCAAAGAGACAACTCTCCATCCAAATAACAATTTAAAAAAGTAAACCATTATAGGTAAATGTACGGCCTTCAACACGGAGCCTTGGCTCACACCGAACAACAAGCTATAAAGGGCCCCAAAATTACTAGTGTAAAACCATACAAACGGGAAAATCAACGGTCTAATCTAAGAAAAACGAGAAACGAGAAACACGTATAAATTACATAAACAAACGACAACTACTGTACATCAGGTTCCTGACTTAGGACAGGTGCAAACATTTGCAGCGGGATTAAACGTTTTAATGGTACCAAACCTTCTACCTTTTTCTGAAACAATAGCATAACATCACAACATAGAAAAACACAAGATAACATATCAATTGGCAGGCTTAACTCAATCAAAAAAACGTAAATTGATAGTCTAATTTGAAAAAAGAAGAGACCTAGCTAGCTCAATGGCAATGGTCTAACCGTCAATCAATACTGTATCAATACTGCATCACAAGCCTGTCAACAATGAGGTTTTGAGTTCGAATTCCGCACGGGGCAGGTGCGCTAGACTCCAATCTTAGTTGACTAGATCCTCAGATTTGATACCGAAAGTCGATCGTTCTAACCGGCTTCCTTGACCAATGAAGAATTACCGCCACGAATTTGCTCATAAGTGCTGAAAGTGACTTTAGACAACCATCAATCAATCTATTTGAAAAAAAACAACGAAAATTTCAAAAACGAAAATGTTAAAAAAAACGCTTGAAACATGGCACAGTAATTAATTTTCAATTTGGTGTGTGAAACTACAAAATGTAGACAAGTAATGAAATGATACGTAATCATGGTTACCTGATTTTCATAAAGTTTTGAATCCTGACTTTGTAGAGATGGCAATGTGATCGGTCTAATAATATCCTCAGTTCGATCTCCATGTTTGTCAGGCCACTTTTTAGATCCTTTTACACATAGAAACCCTAATTTCTGCGTCATGACTCCAGCCGAGTCATTTTCGAACGGAAACATGAATATTCACATCTGTTTTTACTATCTCTATGTTCACAAGGTAAAGTGATATAGCTATTATATCATTTGGTTATATATAGTATTTTGGTTTAATGTCCTTGACGAAAACATTTTACATATTGAAAGATTTAAAAGAGCATATTGTCAGTTATTTAATTTTACTTTAAATATATATAATTATCTATAGAAACCGTTTAAAGTCTAGAAATGACAAGGTAATTAATGTGTGTATCGATTACCTAATGGCCAATTACGGCGTAACATCTTGTAATTGGAAAAGAGGGGGAGGGGAGTTAATAGTACCAATAAGGTATGAAATAGCGGTTCATTGGGTATAGCATGTCAATTTGTATATATTATATCTTACGTTTTATAGCCAATCTTTAAACTGTTAAATGAAAAGAGGACATGGTTTTCGTCTTAATTCTAAATGTAAAATGAAAATGCTAATGTCTGATCTTGCAATCGTAAAATAACAGACAACAACGTAATGTCTACTAAAATAAACAAATATAATTATATAACTTGAGTTAAAAAAAAAGCAGTGAAACTTTTTGATAATGTAAACATTAACACCTGGCAGGAAAAAAAACTAAACTAAAACAAGAACTATCGTTGAAAAAGATATCCAACGTATTTAAATTTGAGTATATGTTTAAAACTATCATTTCGATAACCTTCAGAAGCACAAAGATACGATTTAAATAACGTTTTCTCTGTTTGTGTTCAGTATTCTCGGTCCTCGTATCTTTCTGTTTACATTCACCAAAACCCCGCGGAAATTTCACATGCGTAGGAGCGTCCTAAAAGTCATGTACATGTACGTTCGTACAACAAAGTTTACATTAAAAATTATATAATTGTCCCGAATAAACAGTTGTCACGGATGCAAAGAGCTATTGGAGAAACAATTATTTTAATAAAAATATAAATCTTTGTAAGATCTAGTTCAAATATTTATAGTTTATCACTTGCTTTCCATCACGATATAATTAACGAGACGTTTTTACAAACACAACCAAATCACCCACCATGACAGCATTTTGTCCAATCACAGAAAGGATTTTCGAGCATGCGTATTCTGTTGCCATAGTTAAGCGTCTTTAAGTTCAAAGGGCACAATTCGAAACCATACCGACTACGTCGGAAAAAAAGGATAACGATGGTGGCATTTTGTTTTCCATTTTTTGATAGAATAAGTAAAAAATGTATTTGCATTCGGCAAACCTCGTCAAATTGCATGAGCTACCCTACGATCTGTCGAGATTTTACCGAATGATTCATTTGGTGCACATTCATATGAATTCCTTTCTTGGGTTTTTCCTTGTCAGAAACGTTTTCTTATTTTTTTTTTAAAAGTTCAAATTGAGTGAATGTAAGCTATTATATATGCAACTGTTCGGCACCAGTTTAAATATCTAGAAATGATTTCGAAACAAGGCTTTCAACTCCCTCAGGCAATGACCAATCTTGAACTACATATTTCAATGTACACGACGTATCGTTCAGCTGCACAGTCACGGTACAATCGTATGTAAACAATTGCAAATTCTTTAATTTCAATGATAGATATAGTGGAAACAAGAAAGATTTTAATGAAATAGCCGATATGTATTAATTCACGCCACAGAATCCCTACATAAAGTACTGTAACACTAAAATGCAAAGGATTATTAGTAGGGCACATACATGTACACGTCTTGTAGCACATTGCAAGACCAAGAGGGTCTCTATAGTCGGTTAAAAGTGGAATTTTATTCTGTACTAGATGACATATACCGTTATGCCTTGAAGAACTAACAGTATAAAAAATGTCAATCTAATTAAAAACCAATCTCTCATCGCTCCCGTTTTCTGATATATCGCGTGGGAGATCTAACGAAACCCGCTTTGAGGTCACATCTGAGTAAACTAGAAGTTATGAATTTATAATGATATGCAAATGATTTGACGACCTATCAATAAGCCAATCAAAAAGTTTATGGATTCTTTGGACTGACGATTTCTTCGTAAATAAAATGAGTTACATCCCTTAACCTCACTATAAACTTTCAAGATCTTCGAAGACTCATTTTCATTAGTCGAAAAAGACTCACATGTGACCTCAAAGCGGGTTTCGTTAGATCTCCCACGCGACATATCAGAAAACGGGAGCGATGAGAGATCGATTTTTAATTAGATTGAAAAAAGATCTACATGTATAAATGACTACATGCATGTACAAATGTCTACATGTGTAAATGTATAACAGGTATAAATGTTTTACAAATATCGTTATGGGTTGAATGTGGATCAAAATGAGGTACTAATATATAACGTCCTTATATACAAGAGACGACTTCAGTAAATATTAATCCGATTTGTACCTAAAAGGTTATAAGTATTATTGTTGATCATAGATTAACCCAAGGTTTCATGTAAGTAATTGACCTACATGTCCTAATCGCAGACGTCAATATCCAATAGATTAAAATAACAATGATGAAATATTTACCATAATAATAAATTGATTTAATTCCTATGATAAAAAAAAACGTAGAATTAAAATACTGGAATACTGCAATCGCTCCAGTTTAATACCATTAATCGAAAGTACGTCCATTATTTGATGTATGAACATATTAACAAGTAATTAACCAGTGGCGTAGGCAGGGTTGAAATGAAGTGGATACCGAATTTTTGGGACCATTTTATGCATATTTTTTTTCTGACATTTTCATGCATGCATGTGTCTTCCCCTAGAATCCGACACTGACTAAATTTTTGTTAAATTTCAAAATACCCACCAATAGATATTTTATTTCCAACACCCAATCCTATATATTCGACAACTCAAAATCAGACCAATTACAGCGGTACATCCGAATGGGGTTTTGATAACTTATCTTGAAGTGATACAGGGGACATGTAAATACCGGTCGTCAGTCTGTCCGGTCTTGTTATCAATGTCATGTGTACAATTTTTGCCATTTTTGTGAAGTCAATATCATTAGTAATGTCTTTGACACTTGCGAAAATAATCTTAAACAATTATGCCCCTTGGAAATATAAATTATAATGAAAATCCCATTGCATTTGTTCTGAAGCACTTATTTCTCGAGATATTAATTATTTTTTATATAATGCCCTTGTATCTTGGATAGATAAAATATGTGTAATGCGGGGACATTGGGACTCTGTTTTTTATTTGTACCTACATGTAGATGAAAAGGGTATTTCTAAGCCCAGGAATGATAAAACTCCATGATCACGGGGAACGACATCAGGGTATGATGGTGAAGTTGTTAGCATTGATATGCCATCGCTCTGCTTGGCTCCATTTCAGACCAAACATGTCCGCGGGTCTACGTATCATTATCGTCTGCGCTTGCCGTAGCTGACTGTCACAAACAGAAACTGGGTGTATCTGTGACTGTGAAATGTGTTGGCCTGGAACCACACACACACAATAAACAGTACGACAAGTCTGCACGGACTCTAACTCTGTGACTAGCTCTTGTAACAAAAGACGACTCTGTATAGCGCGATGTACAACTTAATAAGTTCAGCATGGAATACAATTGTACAGATCTGGAACTGCTCAGTGTAATACTAAATCTGGTCTGTCACATCAAAATAACAACATAGTTTATATAAGAAACCAAAATTACTTGAATAGACTTGACAAATATTTCTCTAAATGAGTGAGAAAATTCAACTAAGGGATTACAGAAAAATTAACACATATATGGGTCATTTTCAAAAAATGTCGAATTTTGAAATTGAAAAATTTATTAAAAGTTACTTATTCAAACAACCCTCTACATAAGCAAATCAGAACAAACAGTACTTTAAGAACAACATATTAAAAGATGCAATCTTAATGATGTCATACAAGAATATCTTGAAACATTTTTTGATCGGTGGTACAATATTTTGTATATCCTGTTACCATTTTCAAAAGACATTTTGGGTTATTAAGAAAAGGTTTAGATAAAATGTTAAGCTTGTTTTACGTAGCCAACTAGATGGTTTTCAAGAGAATAAACTTCTATTTATATTCATTATTTGAAATAATAGATTATTTGCCAATTTTCCAGGTTGTACTGAAAAATGCCCCTAAAAAATGGTTTTCAAAGGTTGTAAAAATTACCACCAGTAATGCAAGTCTAAGATAGCAATTTATATTGTTCGGCTTTTTTTCACCCTTTAAAACAAACCCAACATCAAGTAAATCCCTCATAAGTTAGTTTACTTTTCTCTTTATTTCATTGGAAACAGGAATGTACGTTTCTGATATATCACTATATAAAAGTCTATCCTGTTACCTTTTTGCCTATCCTGTTACCGATATCAGTATTGCACATGCAAATGCTTAATTAGGAAGATTAAGACGTTATAACCTTAAGATGAGTTCAAACAACGAAATATTTCATTCCTTTTACACCTATATGCTAAGATAAAAAATTTAACGACGTTTTTGTCTACAATTGTCTATCCTGTTACTGTAACCATAGCAACCATAGTAACAGGATAGACATAACAGGATGGACAAATGTCTTCGTTTTTGATTGCTGTTGTGAAATAACTACTCCCTTTGGTGACGTGACTATGGTTTTCTATTATGAATTTGGTTTCAAACACGTTATTGCAATGAAGTAAAATGTCGCTAATTGAAAAACAAATTAAAACATGAAATTAGATTAGCTTAATCTTCTAAACTTGACTTAAATCTTGCACAATAAAAATAACAAAATCCTTAGTGAAATATTGCAAATATAACAGTGATTTTACAAAATCTTTTATAAAATGTCCGAAAAGTCTCAAAATCAAATTTTTGTTCATTTTCCCACTCTGACATGACGACGCGCAACGACATTGACTTTTAATGATTTTCTGCCGTTTTATCCTTCATGTTTACATAAACTAAATAATCCTACAGGAAAGACTACGCATACTGTATCGGGAATGATTAGACACTTTTCTCATATCCCTACCCATGTTACATTCGGATACCACCATGTGGATCTGCTGCGATCACTGTCACATGTAATTATATAGTTATTTGAAAAACATTATTTTTTGGGCCAAAATGATGTGGATGCTTGAGCATCTGAGCATACATGCAAGCTACGCCACTGTAATAACCTTTTTTCAATTTTTTTTTAATATTTGTATATCCTTTGAAGACAAAATGTTTATATCCTTCAAACATCTGGCCAGCGGCAGTACACATCCTTACTCAAAGTCGAACCAATTTAGCACCTAACCTTCCAATGTGTTAATTTCACATTTTTACTCAATTATACAGTATATATACAAGTACATAGCATGTGTCATTTAACGTAAACACACTAGTTATTACTTGTGGATTTCATATCAGCTAGTTACACATTTATTTAATTTCTATTGTAAGGACTTTGAGCTTGCTACCAGTAATTATAAGTACTCTCAGATCATGATTTCAGCTCTCCAATCGTAAAAGTTCTATTTATAAGCACAGTCTAGCAACATGTTACCAGCGCTTGCATCTGGTACATAAGTCTTTTTTTTTAGTTGACACGTATTACAGACTAGGGGAATAGCTCTGGTAGCATGGATGGAGGCGATTACACATACGGACACATAAAAACACGTCAGCTTCCATTTCTACATTTTAATCAGACAAAGATGTCACAAACATAAATACAAAATACTGACAAAAGGGGAACAACTCTCTCTTACAACAGAAACATAATCTGACCATACATACTGATATACAACACACTATATTCCAGGGTTCATTGCCTTTCAAATCATGTTTTTCTTTTGCCGTATCGGAATAACAAGTTATAATTTGTATGTAAGTTTTCGATTTAAAGCTTGGCTGCATTTGCGCAAACTTACATCAGTATTTTGTTGAAATCGAATTGTTACCCCTATAAAATGCTTTTCGGTTGTAGCATTGTCGGACTGTTGTCACATTGAAACAAATCCAACATCTCCTTTTTATTTTCCGATTTTTTTTTCAACGAATAACGCTTGACAGCTAACTTAGAGGGTCTGTGTGGGATTAGCAGTATAGAAAATAAAAGGCAATATCTGCAAAAAACAAATGTTAAAAAACTAAAAGAATAGAAAAGATAGACCAACAAATAAAGAATAGAGATTAACGGTGTGCTATGATAGTGAAAAAATGGGCAAACATATAAAGTATTAGAAGAAGAAGGACACACAATACAAATATGAAATGTCTCTATCCATAGCCAGACACTCGTTCTAATATTAAAAAAACAAGGAAAGCTGCAAATAACATTTTTTGTTCTCTTAAGTCGATAAAATCTGGATATTTTTCTATTTAAAGCCGCTGCATTTATTTGCACGTGTCCCTAACCTGTTATTCAGTTGGTGTGGTTTGTAGATGTGGTTTGAATGGAAAGTTGTCTCTATATATGATCTTCTTCTTTCTAAAGATAGTCTCCAAATGTATTTTTGTGTAACTTGATTCTTGTCTCATCGACCTATTTTTCTTTTACTTGATTTATTATGAAACTATACTTTATTAAGTTTCTTCGTGTCTCTAGTAAGAAAACAAAATAGTCGTGTTTTAGGAATTTGCCCGGTAACCGTCTCAATGTTAAACAGTAAGAATTTTAAACTAGTTAATATTGGTATTTTGACAGAACTATATCCGTAAGCTTTGGGACAAATCAATAATCACAGAAATACAATCAAGGGCAAATATTTAATCATGGTATAAGCTTACTAATAATGGGGAAATGTTTTTCTTAAACTTAAATTTATTAAACTTTACAAGCTATATGATTGTTCTTCGGGTTATAGGAATAAAGCTTACCTTTAATAGTAAATATCTGTATATCTGCAAGTCATATAAGTAAACATAGTAATTTTCAGATTTCAAATTTAAGTTTTCTGAACTGATTCGAAGAAAAAGGGAGATAATTCAAAAATTTTACTAAATTTCGTTCATCTGTTCGTTTTGTCACATATTTGTCACATCGTTAGGAAAACGAATAAAAGGAAGCGTCAATGAGGCCCCTCATGGGGGGGTCCTAGTAATCACATAATCACCATTTTTTTGCCAATATAATCACATAATCATTAAATATTTGCTTATCTTTAGTAATCAAATAATCATAAACTAAAAATACAGTCCTAGGTAATCAAATAATCATGAAATATTTGGCTTAATAATCAAATAATCATTAAAAAACGGCCAAGTAATCACATAATCAAAAACCCCATGAGGGCCCTCGTCAATGAGACAACAACTTACAAAAAATGTTTCTTTCCGAGTCTACTGCACTAAAGTAATTACTATTTAGAACTGAAAGAGGCTAAGTTAACGTATTAAAACTAAAGACAACTTTGAAGAGAAACATGGCTTCGGACAAGTACATCAACATATAGCAGGTTTAAACCATTTGTTATATCTCAACCTTCCCTCCTCTAATCTAGATCTGTAGACATGCACAAGGTAGATAGGTAAAAAAAACGTAAGAAAAAATAAAAGCAAGACCATAAACACTTTGATGACGATAAACTTGATATTAATTAAAAAAAAAGAAGAGGTTTTCAGGTAAAAATGCAGAAGTTTTCGAGAAAGAGAGAGGTGGGGGGGGGGGGGGGGGGGGGGGTGGGGGGGGTAATGCGAATGCCTATCACAATGGCTTCAAGCAACCAGGGAAAATCTTTAAGATTTATCAAAATTCAAAATGGTCCTTTTTCTTTCGTCTATCGTTCTCTTGTTTGGGCAAAGAAACTCTGTTATTTCTATTACGGCGACATTGTATGTAAATGTATGACAATATATATTAATGTCTACTTATAAAGACTTGTTATGGGATACCATTTTATTCAGAAATATATTGACTGAAAATCTCTACCCGAAAGCACGGACCTTAACCTATTCCTAGTTAACGAGATTCCATTCGCAAATGAACCTTAAGCTTGTACCGACACTCTCCGCTCTAAGTCAGTATATCGAGTGCACTATATATTTGTGAAGATGAACGGAGTTTACTCTGCGATAAAACTGATCGAAGGGTTGAAGTATAATCTTCAATGGGAAATGTCAACAAACTATTAATTGACCTATATCAGATCTATACTAGTGTCTGTTCAAGATGTAATGGATAGCAAATCAATATCTCTTCTTAAAAAGGGCATTTTATGAGGGCACTGGCTACTGTCAGAATAGTATTGTTACATTCATAATTAATCGGTTCCTCACCCAACCATGCATTCCAGTATTTAGTCTCCAATGTAGAAATGTAGCAATAACATTTTCTTATTGTTACATTTCAATGTAACCGTAGCCAGCGCCTTTTATAAAACCTATAGCTCTTAGGGTATTTTAAGAGTTACTGAGAATAATATAAAAAGATGATTAAGAGGTCTTACCTTGGGATTGATGTTAGACACCCGTGAAACCGACAGTAACGGAGCTGATAAAGAAACAGGAGGCAACTGAACATCCTCAAATCTAGCTGGCTTCATTGGTGATGGTGTTTCATACGCTTTACAAATGTCTGTAATATTGGTTTTCCAAGGAGTAACACTTGTGCCTCTCACAGTAATAACAGTTGAACGAGACGTTGTTCCTGTTGATGGAGAGTCACTGATGGCAGAATCCCTGAGGTTCATCGGAGATGGACCTTTCCATAATTTTCGTCTTATTCCATATTTCGGACTATGTTGAGGTCCATGAGAACATAACCATCCAGATTGATCAACTTTTGCCTTCGCAGGAAGTGGCTTTAGCGGAGAATTCTTCTTTAACACATTATTCGTTGTTACGTTTTCAACGAATGTGTTAGCCGGTTGTATTAATTCCATATCAAAAATATATCCCGAATCGATTTAAATCTATACGGAAAATCCAAACGTAAAGATAATTTTCTTAAGACATAGAATGTATATCTATTATATTCCGAAGTGACAGGAAGGATTATAATATATCTGCAAAATCGATTTCAGGTAGTTGTACATTGTCGACATTTCTGTATGTCGATTTCGCCATTATGAAATTAACAAACAAAGTCTTATATGAATTAATTTAAATATTTCTTTTCGAACTGAAGATAATCCGTATTTATGTTGGCATGTGTATTGCTACATACGCATGCGTCAACTTCCCTTTCATGCCAGAAAAGTGTTCACAAAGCTCGGGATTAGTTGTTATTGATTCAAGGAACTTTTAAATTGAATAAAAACTAATATTTGAATAATAAAACAACAATTAAATTTACTTTTTACATTCGTCAGATATAGAAATGTACAAACTAAGCTTATTTGATGGAATTATACCGTTTTAAATTTCTTCAATAGAATTTTTTGGTTGTTGACTTTTAAATGCATTATTATATTCATAAATTCCGACCGAGCGTGTCAATTTATACATACTTAAGATGCATATTGTTTAGTTTTCACTTATATATTATACAAATAAACAAAATAAATGACTCTCCTTGACTTACGAGGTTTACAATACGTAAATAGAATCATAAACCCATGCATCAACAAATGATCGGAGGATGGATGGATGACTGTTTCTAGTCTAGTAGCAAATTGTACCATGGGTCATTGAAGCAAGAGAAAAAAAAAAAAAAAAAAGACAAATTATATAGCTGACAAAACACAAAAAAAAACTAAACATGGAGCATCATGCAACTAATCAGAGAGAGGGGACTTATTGCCCCACAAGGGTCGTCAGTTCTTTCTCAAATAGTGTGCAAACTAGTGACAAATCAAAGGGGACGGGTCGAAAAAAAATTGTTCTGACATAACATCGTAAAATGAAAACCAAAAAGCTGAAACCCGAATTCGTGTGAAGGACTCTCTTGTTGTATTGAAGACCCTTCATACGTTTTCTGCTCTTTTTTTTGGATTGTTGTATTTGGCACACATTCCCCAATTCCATTCTAAATTTAACAGAAACGTTTTTTTTTTATCCATTACGGACAATTTTGCCCTTCTTTTCCTCTTTCCCTGGATCCGCTATACTGACCACAACTCCTTTTCGTAAATTACTTTTGCGACAAGTCACATTGTGATAAATCAGCATGCATACACTGGTGGGTTGGTAAACATATCGTGTGCCCAATCTTATAGTAAAATATAAAAACATTTCTAAACTCTACTTAAATCATCTCTAAACTTTTCTTTCATCATCCCTTATTTTTATTAACTATCTATTTACATTCTATCACAGATCAAATTTATTCGTTCATTGTTCATAAATTTGTGTTACTATATATATACGTTTTTTGATTTAGTTATATCATTCCAATTGATTTTTTATAGTGTGTCTTTCTATTTTGTGATGCTATACTACTGTTTCAGAAAAGGTCCGGGAAGGTTTGGTACCATTAAAAAGTTTAATCCCGCTGCCTGCAATTGTTTACACCTGTCCTAAGTCAGGAATTAAATGTTCACTAGTTGTCTTCTGTTTATGTGGTTCATAAGTGTTTCTCGTTTTTCGTTTTTATATATATTTCGCCGTTGGTTTTACCGTTTGAATGGTTTTACACTCGTAATTTTTGGGGCCCATAGGCATTATAGCTTGGTGTATGGAGTGAGCCAAAACTCCGTTTTGAAGGCCGTACCCTGACCTATAACGGTTTACTTTTACTAATTGTTACTTGGATGGAGAGTTGTCTCATTGGCACTCATACCACATCTTCCAATATGTATCTCTATAACTCTAGCCCTTACACATGCATAATTTGGTCGAATATGGATGAATCACTATGGATTTTACAGAAAGATTAATAGGCTTAAAAAATATATCACATCAGAAAACTCTTCAAATTAATACTTAAAAAGAAGGCGATTGAACAATTATTGTAGTATAAAAATCAACTTATATTTCAAAGAATAGTATAAACAGCTCATCCATAAATGTGAATGTTTGTTAAAATACGTGTTACATCCTCTAAATCCCCTTTCCTTATTATTGTCGGATCTAAAAGGAGTCTGGGGGTAGGAAATCCCTTTTAACGATCAATGATAGCATATGGTTGACCCCCCCCCCCCCCCCCCCCCCATTATCCTGGCACCCTCTGCACTTTAAAAATGGCACAGATCTCAAGAATTAGATCTAAAACGAATATCATCTCATAATATTGATCAAGTTCGCTAACCATACATATATACACAACATATAAAAGAAAGTACATTACTGATGTATTATGATTGTATTTTTATTGTCGGCAAATTTTAATAGGTCCCATGCAAATGCAGATACAGCAGTTTTTAAAGAAAACGTTCAAATAATTAAACAAAAAAAACCCCAAAAAACCCCAAGCAATCAAAACAAGCAAAGACGAAATCGAACAAAAAAAGGGGGTCAGACCCGGACCTTAATTCCCCCTGGATCCGCCAATGCATGTCATGATATCTTCCGTTATGCATGTTATGTAAGATAAGATAAGATAAGATAATTTTATTAACCAATCATGGTGCCCAAAATTTGAGCTATACAATCAAATGAATTACAAAATAAAGCACAGAAAATGATTAGAATGATTAAAGTACAATTAAACAAAAAACCACATGAATACACATTTACACTAATTAACCTGATATAAACCAAGTTATTGACAAAACATAGTTGTTATGGGTGCCACTGTGACCTGGAGAAATTACATAAATCTTTAGGATAGTTCTAGGTCTATGGGAGACAACTCCTGATCAATTTTAATTTATATATATATCTAATATATATTTTTTCTTCTATTTAAACAACAATATTTTCTATAATTTTCTTTCGTTCTTTAAAAAGGGAGTGCAATAAATTAGATAAGTTTGAAGTAACAAACAAATCTTCAGATGAAAGAATCCAAACAAATTTCATTTCATCAGGTAATCTTGAAAAATTTTTGAATTTAGAATTTAAATTAGATAGATGTTGAGATCTAGTATCTTTTAGAACAGGACATTTTAAAAGAAAATGTAGTTCGTCTTCAACTGCGTTCTTACATAGCTATGTGTATGTTTATAAAAGGATTTGAAAATCAACCTTACAATGTTATAAGAGTAAGATTCTTTACATCCTCCCTGACCGGGGCTGGAACCTGTGCTTTTCAAGTGCTGCATTCTTCTACGAAAACACCGCCTCATGGTCCGAGACCACAATTATTTCGAAGTGCATTTCTTTTAGAACATTAATGAAAACTTTCTCAATGAAATTTTTACAGTGTGTTGTACTACTTTTGGGACAAATTATATCAAAATTATAGAAAACTTCATCGGTTCTAACTCAAAATATGGACAATTTTATGTTTAGGGCGTCTTGAAATCTTTTGACAGCTTCCGAAGTGCTTATTTTTAACTTTTTTCAGCTGGACCAAATCACTACTTTCTTTTAAAAATTCTGGACCCAAATTTTTTTAGTGTAATTCCCCCCCCCCCCCCCCCCTTCTTGCAATTTGAGGCATAAAACATGGAGAAATAAATTTGGAAGGGGTGTAAAAAAAACATTGGCAGTAACCCACTGTCAACACTATATAGGGACTATATTCGGAACAACGAAAATCAAGGGACGACAATTGTGGTCTCGAACCTAATATGCTCATAGCGCAGCACGGGGTAGCGCAGCTACCTATCCCTGGCCTCCTGATAGTATATTAGCTGATAAAAATCTGCTTTCTTTTTTATCTAAATATATATTTAAGAATTTAAAATATATATATATATGTTTTTCATTTAATACTCTTTCATGTTATAAATATTCAAATCCCGTTTAGATCCTCGATTGACCTTGAACCGTATACTGTATAATATAGTTTACATGTCATGTAATTGTTATAGGGAGAGAAATCTGTCGCAAACGGTGAAAACAGAATTTATATTGCGTATAAAGAACCCGTTATATTACAGTTAGAACAAAATGACATCACTTGGGAGACTAGATGGAAAGATTGCACTTATCACAGGTAACTTGTCAATATTTGCTGTTTCTTTATATTTATTTATAATATAATCCCTTTACACATGGGTTTGTTGTGTAAATTTGTATGGTAGGCCGGCTTCACATTAATTGTCCTACTTGTACGGCATGTATCCTAGCTTGTTAGCGTATTTTTGATATTTTTTATTCTGACAGAAAACGAATTTGATATTCATTATGCGCATGACGGTGAATTAGAAGAATTTATAATCTTTTCAAGAAGAATCACAGGCTAATTTGTCTCTCATAAATGAAACGGATAAGGTATATGAACAAGAGGAAATTGAATTAAAAATCAAAGCTAATACATGCTGTATTGATGATGTTTTTTTATGTATACATTTTTAACTTTCAAATAGTTGAAAAAGACGAATTCATTCGGAAAAGCACTCCGATTACATACATTTCATCCAAGAATATAAATCATCACTGATCATTATGGACCAAACAGAGACGAAAAGTATTTAATTTATTATTATTA
This sequence comes from Mytilus edulis, assembly GCA_019925275.1. NCBI lineage: Eukaryota > Metazoa > Mollusca > Bivalvia > Mytilida > Mytilidae > Mytilus > Mytilus edulis. The sequence goes on from CM034357.1 coordinate 19,053,912, forward strand.
ATTATTGTTTTCCTCTTTAAGGTGCTAGTTCTGGTATAGGCCAGGGAACAGCCATTTTGTTTTCTAAACTTGGGGCAAAGTTAGCAATAACAGGAAGAAATGATGCAAACCTGAAAAAGACCGCTGATGAATGTGAGAAAAGCGGTGGAGGGAAGGTAACATTATTACAAGAGGGTCTGGATGGGAAATTATACATTTCACTATCATTTCACGGTTTCGACATTTTTCTCTATTAAGTTTTTAGTCCAAATATTATCTCTTCTTACCAGTTGTTTTCTTTTCTTAACTTGTATTCCAATTTTCCTCTATTATTTATCGTCAATTATGCTAGATTTTGTTACAAAATGTAACACTATCAATGAACCTCTGACAGACATCGACTATTCACTTAAGAAATAATTGAATGATGCAAGCTATACTTTATTGTAGTTTTAACATGTGTAGGCATTATATTTGTGATTATTTTTGCCCGAGCGATAGTGCCTATACCCATGTTAAAACTACAATAAAGTATTATAGCTTGCATCAATTATTTCGATTCTGAATAGGAAAATTAAGGTAATTTCTCTGTCTGATAAGTAAAATTGTAAAAGCGTTTGTATAGGCTCTTCCATGAACCTCCCTTTTTTGTTCGTAAAGAAGCAAACGGCTGGCACTAAGAGGGAGGAGTTTGAACAGCCAGCATGAACGCCGGGTTGTCGTATTTAGGTCAAATATGCCAATTTCGGAATGCACCACATAACAAACAGTCATAATAAATGAATTTTAAGAGTTTGGAAGTGTTTTAAAGCTAAGGAAATATATTAAAAAGTAAAATCACAAAAAATACTGAACTCAGAGGAGAATCATAAGTGCATGATAATTTGATAAAATTCATTATTCCGAAGAAGTCAATATACGCATGTGCAAACAAATTTTATTGAATTAGGAGCATGGGTTTGTTAACAAAGCAAAATAAGCACGTCATATTAGAATTTGTTTTTTAAGATGTTCGGTCGGAAAAATCGATAATTTCAAAACAGTATTTATCCTACATCAGCTTTCACAAATGATATGACAGTTTTAAACTCTGGGTCCATTGCAAGTAATTTTAAGAGATTTTTCTTTGCTCTACTTGACTTTCAATACAATCGATATGTAAGATAAACTTGTATACATAAATGAATCTTCAAAGTTCCAATCGTTGAATTCTATAGACGCAAATTAAGATTTGTTAGAATCACATGCATGTGCTATTACTCAAACAATGGGATCCGAAACTCGTTTGATTTTACTTAATATCAATTTTAATAAGAGAAAACAAACGGGCAAGTATGGAACGTGTATAAAATTAATATTTATGGAAATATTGACTTTCCAGTGGTATTTTTATTCGCAGTTTAGAACTAAAGTTTCCTTTTTTCAGCCATTATTGATAGTAGCTGATTTGTCAAAGGAAGAGGACACAATACGTGCTGTGGAAGAAACTATTAAATTTTATGGACAACTACATATTCTTGTAAGTAAAGGGAAGAACATATTTTATTTTTATCAAATGGGTTCACAAAAAGAGTATGATGGAGTAGAGGAAAAACAGTACCTGAACGGAAACGACCGCTGTAAGGAGTATGTGTCGAACGTACATGTTCTCTATGCGGACGGGCCTGTATAGAAAATTCTATTTTTTCTTGTGATTTGATGGAGGAAGAGTTTCAGCTATCATGTTTAGTGGCACATTTCGATGTATTTTATTTTCTCTCGTACAAATATGCACTATCATTTTCTGTGTTCAGTGGACGTGAAATTTGGGTAAAAACTTTGATATACTTATTTATGAAATGCACATTTATACCCCTAGGGGTCGAAGGCATATACAAACAATACAATTAAGAATTGAATGCTTCTTTTTGTTAATTTATTGGGGTGTAAAAGCGTTGACCGAAGTACATTTTGTAAAAATGTACGCACGGTCAACGCTTTTACAACCCTATAAAGTTACAAAAAGAAGCATTCAATACTTATAATTACATTTTTTAGCTATGATCATGAAAACACGAATTTTATATATTTTATTATTTAATTCTTCTGTGCACTTTATTGTTGGAGCACGTGTTATCATGAGTGAAAAGTTGTATTGAGCAATGCAACTGCTTACGTAATAACACGTGATGTGCAGTTAGCCAATCAGAATAAAATATTATAATGAAACATACATCTAATGTAATTATTACAATATACAACATATTAAACTTCATATATAAAGTGGTAAAACAGTAATAGTTATGCAGGCGTTGTGTCCACTCCCCTAAGTGCAAATGACTTTTTAATGAACGGAACCGTAAGCTGCATAATATCAAATGAAGATAGAATTTATTGTAATCTATCTGTTTCAGACAATTTAAAGTAATCTGGACATATAATTATTTATATCTTTTTCAAGCTGATTACGTAAAGATTTATTAATTTTACATTTTTAGAAAAAGTGGGTTTCATCTTCAACCGCATTTATATTACAATGTTTACATAACTAAACATATTCTATTTTCTCTTTGAATTCTTTTATATCTACCCCTCTCGATTTCAAAGAAATGGTCACTAGTCTTACTCGCATTTTACATAATAATTTTCTATTTTCAAAACTATTTTTAGAAATGTATTTGTCTATTTCACATGTTTCATATTTTGTCTTTATTTTACTGTACAAGAATATTTTACTGGTATTTATATTAGAAAATTCAAGTTGATTGGACTTTAACTTCATCAAAAACTATCTTGACCAAAAACTTCAACCTAAAAGCGGGACAGACGGACGAACTAACGAACGAACGAATGAAATTACAAAAGCACGCACAGACCGAAAAACCTAATGCCGCTAGGTGGGGCATACAAATAGAAAATAACAAATAACAAACAGACTTTTGTTAGAATATAATAAAAAATAAACATAAATATAAAATAAGCCACCACCACCGAGGTTTTTTTTTCAAATTTAATTTTGTTTTTGTTTATGAAGGTGAGTTCTGCAGGGATTGTGGAAGTTGGGAGTGTAGAAACCCAAACATTAGAACAATATGACAAAGTTATGAATATCAATGCAAGGTAAGATTAAGGGGACACGGTTGAAGAAAAGGACAATTTTAATAATAAATTAGAAAGAGGCACATCTTAAAATTGGTATTCAATATAATTTTTATTTTTCGTAGTTTTCCTTAACAAGGTTTCATTATATAACTTTTGTATTCATGTACTAAATTATAAAACTATGTGTTCCATATTTATTAACGTTTATAATATTAAGTTCAAGTTTCTGTATATCAGAGTGTCATATAACACATATATATGTTCCATATTTATTAACGTTTTTAATTAGTTTCTGTATGTCACGGTTTCATACTCAGTGACACATTTTTATGTTCCACATTTTTTTCATACTTTATTCATGTTTCAGTTGGTCAGTGTCCCATACTACACAACTATGTTATCCATATTTATTTCACGTTTTATTCAGGTTTCTATTGGTCAGAGTTCCATATTTAACACAGCTAAGTTTTCGAATACTTATTCACTTTTATTCATGTTTCGGTGGGTCGGTGTTCAGTATTACACACCTATGTGTTCATATTCCACAGCTGTGTGTTCCATATTACATAGTTATGTGTTCCGTATTTATTCCGTATTTATTCATGTTTCTGTAGATCAGTGTTCCACATTACACAGCTGTGTGTTCCATACTTAGAGAAGACTAAAGGCAGCATTGTAATAGTCTCAAGTGTTAATGGTATACGATCGGTAAGTCATTCGGTTTCAAAATTTTTGAATTAACAATTATGATAGTCCGATTTATTTAAGGATTATTATATATATTTTGTATGTTTTTTTTATAGCTACGGGTAGTTATTTCCCATAGATGCAGAATACATGTATATTATTCTTTGCTTGCGACAGACTTTATAAATCAACCTCTCGAAGGCCTTGGTGTAATTCTTCGTCTTACCTTCAGAGATGCAGTGAAGAATCAAGGAGGGGGATAAACAAGTCAAAACCAAAAAAAATGTTCACAAAATATTTCAATTTTTAGTATACAATCACCCAAAAATATTTTCTCCTCGCTTCGCTCGAGAATGTATCATCAAGAATAAAAGACCTGATTCTCTATGTTAGCATATGCCTTAGTAGGATTTTGTATTACCATCTTATCTAATTTTGTTCGACATAAGAAAGCATACATTTTGTTCACCAAAAAATGAAAATAGACATATTTTTAAAATGTATGTGTTTTTCCATTTTCCTGGTGTCATAGCTTACTGTATGTCAAAAAGTGCAGTAGATCAGTTTACAAAGTGCGCAGCCCTAGGTAATTGTTTTTATATATTCCAAACAAAGAATTAAATTAAAAACTTGACAATAATTGGTATTTGCTTCCTCTCCGCTTGACACTCACCATATGCATTTGACAGTGAGAGCAAGGACTGTTCACAGGATTTAAAATAATATTTCCGGTTAGGGTGATATGTCCTTCTGTGGACTTTTTCCTCGAACACAAATTCGTATCAATCCCGCTCAGCGTGTATTTCTAGTACACAAAGGGTTTCATATAATATATATTTATAGATATATATATATCACTTTAGTAGTATGTTCACGCCCTGTTATGCATGTAATATTTGCCACTAGAAGTTTTCATGAAGTATTTCATTCATCCAGTAACAATTATGGATAACTAAGATATCAAGCCACATGATATCAATCAAACATGCTCGAACATCTCTCTATTATCAACCAATTAGTCTTAAATAAGTGATGAGATGCAATGTGTTGCTCTTGTTTGACATGGGTATACTACATGTAGTCCGTCAACGTTTTTTATGTGAATTTATTTTTATTAATTTTTCAGAACTTGCCCCGAAAGCAAATTAGAGTAAACAGCGTTAAGTAAGTTTATCTTCAATATGAAATGATTTTTGTGTATTATTTGATTTGAATTCGCTCATTTATCATACGAGAACCTCCTGCAAAACCAATAGTTACCATATATAGTTTCAAGTCTATATACGCAATGAAAAACGTCATCCGTGGGGCATTCCACGTAAATTATACGATCGAGTTCCATGGCACACGTCAAAGCTCAAGGGTGCCATGTGGACTGGATATGGTTACACTTTTTGGAGCTTCTGCTGAGGTTATGAATGGTTTTAGTGGGATTCGCTTGCTTGATCTTTATTTTTTTTATGTTGTATTTTATATGCTCTTGGTTGATTTTTTTTTTGCTACGATATTGTCAGTTTGTTTTCGACTTATAAGTTTGATTTTTTTTTGTATCTGTTACGTAACCGCTTTTTTTAATACAAAAGATCAGTCCTTTAAAAAAATAATTGTTCAGCTAAATGATCACCGTGATATTAATTAGTGCCATAATAATTGAGATTCCTGTACTTTGAATGGTGAATTAACTGTGGAGCTAAGACATGTATTTTGAGTATGCAACACTCCACTTATTAGATCTTTTAATGGAATGAATGAATTTGTGTGTTTTTTTAACGACATTGACCACCAAAGACCGTCTTGCACGAACGGTACCGAATTGAGAAAGTTACAGGGAAAAATTCATGTATATTACAAATTGTGTAGAACAGCACTTTTACATACGTTCAGTTGTAATTTTATTTTTTAACAGTCCAGGAGTAATAAAAACAGAAATACACAAGAGAGGTGGAATGGATGAAGAGCTTATCAAAAAGTATGTTTATAATAAGAAATATTTTCATGGGCGGAACAGTTGGACAAGTGAGTCGGATTTGTGTGTGTTTGGCTGAAAGATTCTCTTCCGTTGCCCACGCTGTAAATTATATGGTAACATTGCATGTTGGGTAGCATAATTAATGTTTAAGGTCAAACTTAATTGCTAAAACATTTACGAAAATTGAAAAGACATTTGAATATAAAGTTAATTTGACCTTTACGATTTTCATATATTCACGGTCATTAATGGATTATGCCACAAAGCGTCTTTTTCTTACTTCAAAGAATTGTTGTCATATTATTATTATTCATTCATATCATACATAAACTATATAAAAGAGGACGACCAATTGATATTATGGGGTGGGGGCATGAGTTCAGGAAGACTTTATAATTAAAAAGTATTCATCTGTTGCTACGCTTACTTTTTTCACCATGTCTTTTGCAAAATTTTCCTACCTCTCCAGAAACTAAAATGGTCGTCTCTACACGAGGGTCTAGATGGAAGGGTTTCATTCAATTTTGTATTCTTCAATTTTTAAACAATTGAACCCTATTTTTAATATGATTTTAACATTTGGACACCAAATTATTCTCTATTCCTTATTTTTTTTGTCCTTTTTTCTGTATTAATTGTTTGCTAAAATTCCAAACTTTAGGTACTTGGGGACAAGACACACTATTTTTGCCCTCCCCTTTTACCAAAATCTGTTAGTTTTTTTTTCGTTTTCTATTAAATTACTTTTAATTATATTTGAGTTTTTCTGTATCATATTAAGAACATAAATTTACTACAAATAACTTGTATTTACTATTTGCTATCAAATTGAATTCCAAAGTTCCCATCTACAGCGGTCACTGATATATAAAATAACGGATTTAGGGAAAAAAGAGGAGGGGAAAATGTCCTGTGCATTAGCTGTTCCTATGATTAATTCTACACATTCGGTCCATCATTCTCTAATCTGTAAACCCCATCCAGAACCTCATACATCCAATGACTGAGTATTGTTCTTATTTAAAAAAAAATGAAGATTTCATATCTTCATTTTAGAATATCCTAATGTTGTGACGCTTTTATTCTCAGTTTTTGGAAAGGACAAAGATTACACATGCTTTAGGAAGACCGGGAGAAGTACAGGAAGTAGCTGGTATGATTGCATTCTTGGCTTCTGATGATTCCTCCTTTATTACGGGAACACAAGTGCCTATTGATGGTGGAAGACATTGCATATGTCCTCGGTGAAAGGAGAGCTCAGTAACAAAGCAATAAATAAAAGACACACTCAACATTGTAGTACAACATGTTCTTGTTTCATCAATAAATCATTCCTTCATTTACAACATTAAAGCTTTTGCATATTGTTTTTAGATACTATTTCAGGCAACTTCTTATAAAATATAAAAAAAGAAAAAGTGGTATATATGATTGCCAATGAGACAACTCTCCACAAGAGACCAAATGACACAGAAATTAACAACTATAGGTCACCGTACGACCTTCAGCAATTAGCAAAGCACATACCACATAGTCAGCTATAAAAGGCTCCGAAATGACAAATGTAAAACAGTTCAAATAAGAAAACTAACGGTCTTATTTATGTACAAAAAATGAACGAAAAACAAATATGTCACACATCAACAAACGACAACCACTGAGAATTACAGGCTCCTGACTTTGGACACGCACTTACATACAGAATGTGGTTTGTTAAACATGTTAGCGAGACCCAAACCCTCCACCCTAACCTGGGGCAGTGGTGCAACAGTACAACATAAGAACGAACTATAGAAGCCAATATATCAAAAAAATATTATTCAATGTCAGGCAAAAAATTATGTAGATCGTGAAAAAAACATGATATTTTGATAAAAAAAAATTACCAAAGGAGTCCACCCCTGAATGTACATGCACTGTGAGGTAAGTTTATGCAATGAGGTAAAACGATCTCCGGTATTTGTCCATTAAACTGTAACTTGCATGATTTTCAATCAAAGATGTTCAAATAAGAAGATATTCGTATTGTTTTGTCATAGATTATACTGCTATTTTTCTCAATTCAATTGTTTCATATTTTTCATGTCCGGGCCTTTTTCTTGTCGTCTACACGGTATTTGTTTTTCTCGCGGTTGCCTGTAATTGTTACAATACATTCTCTTCATTTGAACATGGGTGGATAATTGTCTTATTGTCAATCATACATGCACCACATCTCTTTGTTATTATATTTAACGGAACGTTGTTATATTCTTGTTAGCTAAGCGTGCCTCAATAAAACACACAAGACTGATTCTGTATTCAGTCCGTTTACTTTATTAAGTAACGAGTTTTGGTTGTGCGTATATAACAATCCATTTGAAAGGGATACAATGAACATCTAGAACACCCGCCTGAGTCCACCAATGGTGAAATGTCAATAAGTCTTTTATCACTGCTTATACAAAAACGATTGTTCTTAAACGGCGCTAAATTATTTGTTTGTATAACATATGTTAGGCATGACACTTACAGAAGGTATATAAAGGCAGGACATACAGCAATATACTAAGTATGTGAATTGATAGTGGCTCGAGGTCGCAAATTTGATTTTCAAGGTAGACCTGGTATGAACCAGCTATCTGATAGTCTCAAATGTGTAAGTAGTTTATCATAAAGTGTGTAAGTAGTTTATCAATAAAGTGTGTAAGTAGTTTATCATAAAGTGTGTAAGTAGTTTATCATAAAGTGTGTAAGTAGTTTATCATAAAGTATGTCCGACAGACAGGTCAATCCAAACGTCATGGAATAAAATTGATATTCCAGGTCATGGTACATTTTGACCGTTTCATGACCGAGGTTAATCAAGGTTCTTGTGTTAAGATGTTAAGACCTACAATGTATGAACAGGAATTCTTATATAATCCGTTAAAGTTATGGAAAAGAAAAAAAATAGTATACGCTAATGCATTACAACAAAATTAATGCAAGACAACAAAACTGTTAAAGGGGCATTAGCTGTCAAATTGAAGATTCCCGATTTGTCTCAAATTCTCACATTTGATTTCCAACATACTAAAACTTTATCAAAATAACAATAAATCTGAAATAAACAATAAACAAAACATTACATGACTCGATAATATATTTCAACATTTCGTGTGAATTTTAGTCTAAACGCCAATTAATTAACCATCGAGATGACCATCGAAGACAGCCGACATTCACATAACCCGATATACATTGGCAATTTTGCGCCTGTACCAAGTTGGGAGCCTCTGGCCTTTGTTAGTCTTGTATCATTTTTAATTTTAGTTTCTTGTGTATAATTTGGAGTTTAGTATGACGTCCATTATCACTGTACTAGTATACATATTTTTTAAAGGGCCAGCTGAAGGACGCCTACAAGTGCGGGAGTTTCTCGCTACATTGAATACACATTGGTGGTCTTCGGCTGTTGTCTGCTCTATGATCGGGTTGTTGTCGCTTTGACATATTCCCCATTTCCTTTCTCAATTTTTCATAAATATAAAAAGATTGCGACCACGCACTATTGAATTTTTCTAGGTGTTTGGTTCCATGTTATAGGTTAAACAAATAAGAAGTCAATCTCCATTTATACCTGTATAAGAAAAAAATCTTTTGTGTCAACGAAATGGTTCACGTTTTTTATTCCTTTCGATGTTGACATTCTTTCTCTTTAATGGCCGAACACGTTTAATACATTCACAAACAATCTCTAGCTAGAGGGTTAAATTGAAGGTCATATGTATTCAATGAGGTCGAATTATTCACTTTCAAGTGAAAAAATCGTCAGCAATGTTTATTGGCTTATTTTGACAAAATTTAACTAAACTGCCTGCTAAAAGCGGATTATAAATTCATCATTTCACTTTCATTAATCATAACAAAAAACAAGTTTTTATGTATCTTAACTTATGTCTTTTTAACGACTGTAACAAAACTAAAAGCAATAAATTTAAACCTTTATTGCTTATCTTCATCTCAAAGTCAAATTCGCGTCTTCAGAACGAATTGTGAGGTCAAATATACACACTACATGGTAGATGGTATAAAAAAAAATTAATTGAAACACAATACTTTGAAAGAAGAAATTTAATTTGAACTTTTTAATTCTAATTCTAATATTTTCTTATTCTTTTCCTTATTTTCACGTTCTAGGTATTTGATTCTATTTTCAAGTCTTCTGAAATTTTCCATGATCCCAGCGTCTCCAGAATTTTCACTGCTGCTTTCCATTTGTGACTGCTTTTCCACATCTGAAATTTTAAGTAAGCGCATTACATTGTACCCATTCAACACTCAATCCCGCCAAACTATGGCTGTACCATTAGCATCAAGCCATTTTCATTTTCTACTTTTTGTGCCGTTTTACCTCATACCAATTTTTTTCGGTTTACGGTACCGTGACATATATGTATGAATTGTCACGGAGACAAATATTCACCAAAGTCCAACTAAGGGAGACATTAGAAAATTTAAGGTCATAGTACGCTTGTAACAATAATAACAAAGCATACTGATAGTCATCATAAAAAAGGCCTCGACATGAAAGATGTGAAACAATTCAAATAAGAAAACTTATTAAATAACAATACAATTAGCGAAAAACAAATCTGACGGACATGAGCCAACGAAAACCACTAATTTCAGGCTCCTGACTGTGGACAAGCACAGAAAGAATGTTGGGATTAAAATCATTTGAGCGCTCAATCATGACCATACATACCTATGACAATGGTGTAGTCAGCACAACATCAAGAACAAACTGTGAAAAGCATTTCCAAAAGTTTAACTCATTAGAAACGCAAACACATATTACCATTATAAATCATTAAACACAAAGCATCGATATAAGATCTAGAGTACTCGCAATTATTTGAAACTATTTCAAAGCCAATAACAACTAATAAATGAATCATGTTCTCTCAGACTGTTTTTGTTTGTTTTGATTGTGTTCTCTGTGACTCTCTCCATTTTTATTGGTATTCTTGTAAATCGCACTAGTTCGATGTATGATAGAGTTATTTGGACTGTATATTTTGGTATTTTCAGTATTTGTGTTTACAGTGACATATAATATACTAGTATGCAGTTTTTTTTGCAACTGGTGAAATAATATAAAGACTAACTATACTTTAAGGCTGTACAAAAAGGGCTACCATTGATTGGAGTTACAAACATTGTACGCAAGTCACGTTGTTTTAATAATAATAAACAATTATATTTAAAAAGTATACAAATGTTTCTTGACAGGTTTTACTCACCTCTTCGGCCTTTAGTCGTACCATTCATAGCCCTTTTTAAGAGAAACACAGACCGTTTCAGTTCTAAAATCTCCTTCACCATCAATTCCTCCTTGGTCATTGTTTCACCGGTCAACAGAAACATTTCGGTCTCCAAAAAATGAATAGCTTCTGAAAGTTCACTATTACTTTTTCCATCATCGGCATTCTGTGGGTTGGCTCCATATAGCTCTAGGGTGTTCACGATTTTAGCATTGGTATCTGAGCGCAATGCTCTAAAAAGATCCCTTATAGTTATTTTGTCACAAGTCCCAGAACAAATGAAGGAAATGACACAAATGCTGAATAATAAATGACGTTTCATTATCATCCTTGGCTTTATTTTGGAATATCTCTTATCAGTCACCAACTTGACTTAACCTTAAACGAAGATATGTAGGTGCTATGTTGATAATAAATAGGTCCTGTAATACGTATTCGCCGATATCTGTGACCTTAATACTTTTACAAATCTTAATCGATGCTAAAAAAGTGAAAATAAAAGCAGTCTAGATGCACCATTGAAAGTTTGTCGTATCATTAACGAAACCAAGAACGTTATATGGCCTATAATGGCTTATATCAACTTACTTGAACTCTGCAAAATGGATTATTGAACATGTCTAATCGCCAATTACACCATATCTCCTTAATCTTCATATTTATTCGGTCGATTGTTAGACTAGAGAAAATTAATAATGTATTAGTTGAAACTGAATTGACCCCCCTCCCCGAAGTAAAAAAACCAAAACAACTCAAAAACAAAAACAAACAAAAACAAAACAAAAACAAAAACAAATTATATATAACCAAAACGTTTCTGACATAAAAAAAAATGACGATATTTGTTGAGTTTTTGATTAATTTTTTTTAGGCACAATGGGATACTTTGCAAAAAAAAAAGGGCAGCCTCGATGACAATTTACGGAAATGTAAGTCAAGATATTATTAAACTAATTAAAGAAAAGCAGGACCAAATGAGTGAAAAAGAAAGGGCAGGACAGAGAATACAACTAAAATATATATGTATAGGACACAATTTGTCATCCTATAGCCCCCCTCCTCCCCCACCCCCGATAAAAAATCAAATTGTAGAGAAGTTCCCGTTAATATGTTGAATTTTTGGAAATATTGAGGATTTTTTTTATCGCAGGGATCGAGTAAGTACCCATACATTATTATATTACCTGAGCTGTACCAGAGATACATTTATACGTAGTTCCTACATGACATACTGTATGTCTCTGGATATATTTTGACAGAAAAAAGGTTATGTGTGCAAATTTTCATGAAAACGTAAATAGTGCAATTTTTTAAATTTGATAAATATAAAATGATGGTTTTTTTTTTTAACATTCATTAACCGTTTTTTTTTTTTTTATAAATATGAGTTATTTCTGAATAAAAAATGTAGAAATTTTTAGGATACTTATAAAAACAGAAATTACAAATTATTTAACAAAAAACAATTTGTGTTTATCTTTTAAAACAATAAAGTTATGTCTTTCTTTCGAAAGGGAAAATACGGCCACAAATCCGATTTATGAGCAAATATACAAAATTTCTACCTCATTTTACTCACATGAAGGTATATATATTTATTACATATTTGATTTAATCAGGTAAAAAATAGTCTATATGGAAATTTTTATAAAAATGTAAATATGGGATCAAAACTGTTATATGTATCATATGCCTGTGATGAGTTTATTTAACACCACTGAAGCGAAAAGTTAAAATATTTTTTAATGATATTTATTTGGCGTTCAGAAATTATATCATTAGACGTTTGAGAGGGGTAACACAGTAAGTATCATATATAAAATACAGTATGATGTGAATTAATAAACGGGATTATTTACTTCGATTTTCCTTAAAGGCTAGGCCTGGGTGCACGATTTGGCCTGCAAATACAAAATGTCTAGGCTATCCGTAATAGTTTCTTTCCGCAACCGAACTTGGTTTGTCAGTTACAAAAAACGAAAGGTCAAGAAATATGGCGACAACACTTGGAAATCTTGCTGGCAAAGTTGCTTTAATAACCGGTAAACAATCACATCTTGACAACTAATAATGTTAACTTTTTAATTGGTTTCCAAATATTTAAAAACTCTATACACTTTTAATCTAGAAATTACTTTGCAACCAGATATATTATCGTCCAGCTGTAAATTACATGTATATGCATGCAATATTAGCCACTGGACGTTAACAGGATTGGACAGATAATCATACATGGGTACTATTCAAAATTTTAGATATATTACAAAATCATGTATCAACAAAATTTAACAGTGATAAAAATGTATTTCATCCACAACACTTGTTTCTATCCATGGGAAGCACTTGTTTCTATCAATAGGAAGACCCACTATCAACGTATATTTACTGAGAATGAAACACAAAAGAAATCCAGCACCTCAAAAATATAAGAATAAACAAAAATATAAATATTCATGAATTCTGTGCCTAATTGATTATTATTACATTATCAGGAGCGAGCTCTGGTATAGGTGCAGCTACAGCAGAATTGTTTGCTAAACTTGGTGCCTCATTAGTTTTAACTGGACGTAAGGTGGACAATTTGAAAGCTGTTGGGGAAAAGTGTACCCAATGTAGTGGGAATACAGTAAGAAATTCTTAGAATGGCCTTATTAATCATGTTAATAACAAAACAATTTACAAAAAACAAATATGACAGACATGTACCAATGACATCTACATAGTCCTGACTTAGGACATGCTCATATAGAATGTGAGCATGAGAGATTTAAAAATGTTTATGAGCACTCAACCATCCTTTAAAAGCTGGAACAGTAATGTAATAGCTCAACATAAAAACAAACTAAAGTTAAATTAGTCAAAGTTTAAGCTGTTAATTTTCTTGTTTGGTCTCCTATGGAGAGTTGTCTCATTGGTAATCATACCAAATCTTCTTTTTTATAAATACCAGTTGCAATGGGCTTAACTCAAATGATCTCTCCCAAAGCAAAAAATAACTAACATAAAATATATATATGCCACATATTTTGTGGTTCACTAAACAAGGAAGCTCAAGCCAGTGTAAGGATGTTTAAGGATAGTGGATCAGACATTTATTAGGTATTCTATCTTTTATACTGCTTTTACTTTTAGTTCAAGATCACAACTAAAAATATGCCATAAATTTAATTTGGTTTAAATGCTTTTAAACATGTTCAATATTTTTCTTTCATATATAACAAAATATTTCTTTGCTTAGTCTTTGAAATGACAAATGAATGAGTGAAATTGTTTTATAATTACTTTATATAGCTCAAAGATGATGTTCATGTTTTTTTCAGCCATTACTGATACCTGGTGATTTAAGCAAGGAAGATGACACCAAGAACTTAATGAAAATAACAATAGAGCATTACAAGAGGCTCAATGTACTGGTAGGTTGTTAAAAGTTGGATCTTGTCTTGCAGATGAGGTTTATGATTATACCATTATTTGGTTGTTTTTATAGTGATTGATAATCTTTGTAGGACTTTTTTTTATAGTTTGATTATGTTGTTGGTAAATAATTAAGGATTACAGGATTTATATATTGGCAAAAAATGAGTGATAATGTGATTAGTTAGATACTTAGGGGCCTCATAGATGGAGAAAAACTTCAATATGCAAAAATAGCTGTGTTTGGGACTTTTCCATGTGTTAAACATTAATTTTCCTTTAAGATATAAATCATGTAAATGTATCAAAATACCATATATATATGTAAAATATTGAAGGGACATTAAGAGTTCCTTTGTAAAAAAAAAAGGCATATTAAAACATATTTTTAATATATTTATTTCATAATACACAAAGACCAACTCTTAAAAATTCAAGGAAAAGGAAAAAATGTCCGATAACTTTATAAACTGTACATTTACTGTACATTGAAAACACAGTACTTTGACCTATAATGGTCTACTTTTATAAATTGTGACTTGTATGGAGAGATGTCTCATTGGCACCCATACCACATCTTCTTATATCTAATTAAAGGTCAAATTTAACTTTATTGTAATATATATATATATATTGTATTACGTATACTAATAAAAGAATAGTGCTGGCAGCTGCTGACATGTAATTTCATATTTTTGTAGAGCACATTTAGCACAGCTTAAAAATAAACTGTATTTGGCTATTTTATAGATAAAATTTAGTTTTCAAATTAACAGGATTGATAGTAATGGCGGGCGAGCATAGTCGGAAGGGGTAAGCAATCCTGTTGAAATATTATGGCCTGTGGTTACTTTATAATTAGAATTTAATTCATGGAGGGGTAAAATAATATGTAACTTCTGCCATTCTGTCTTAAAATTCCTACAGCCTTGTGATAACAAAGTAGTTTTTTTTTCATCAGGTAAACTGTGCAGGTGTTATAGAGCTAGGAAGTATAGAAAATACCAGTTTAGACCAGTTTGATAGGATGTTCAACATCAATGTTAGGTAAGTGTGGCATTTAAGTATATCTTTATATGTACTATCAAACCTCAGTGGCAGATTAAGTGGAGGGGTTCCCATTTTTTTAATATCAATGCAATTGAATGGGAACAAATATTTGGAACCCCTTGCTTTGTCCACGTTTGGAACCTGGCCCCTCATTTTAAACATTGCTGTATCCACCCTGAACATTTAAAATACAATGAGGACTAGAGTAAACAGACCTTAAAAAAGAAGTAACTTTTGTATAAAGTTTAAATGCATAGATTTAACTATGGAAATGGGGAATATGTCAAAAAGACAACAACTCAACCAAACAGCAGACTAAAGACGAAGGCCACCAATGGGTATTCAACACAGCGGAAAAATCCTTCACCCAAAGATGATCCTCAGCAGGCCCCTACTAAATAAAATTGTGTACTAGTTCATTGAAAATGGACGTCACACTTAACTCTTAAACATATAAAGGAACTTAAATTAAAATACATTCAAGACTAACAAAGGCCAGAGGCTTCTGACTTTGGACAAGTTCTATTTTTGTGAATTTAGCTTTAATCGTTGTTGAGGTGCTAATCTGACAGCCTCTTGTTTTTTTTATATATTTTAGATCAATATATCATCTAACCATGTTAGCAGTGCCACACCTTGTAGACACCAAAGGAACTATTGTCAATGTTTCCAGTGTTAATGGCATGAGATCAGTAAGTGTTAATAGTCTTCATCACAAATTTATTTCATTTAATTAAAAATTGTTTTAGATATTCAAAGTGAAATTCAAAGCTTGTTATACAATCTGAAATATCCATTTAAATTGTATTTACAAATTCAATTATTATAAGTATCAGAAAATTACTTGGCTTCATAATTTTACAATTTGAGTAAACAATGTATATATATTTTTTTTTAACTTTTTCCTGATTTCCAAATGTAAGCATACTCTGTACCTTCCCCTTGCAATGTTGATATACAGCAGAATCTTAAATCATTTTCAATCACCAACAGTCAAAGTATTTAACAGAGAAAATATTTTTTTTTATAGTAACATTTTTCTATAGTCTTGATTGAAAGAGATAGAAATAGAATACAATACATTGTCTTCAGGTGTTAGTTTTCTATTTATTTCTGGTAAATAATATTGAGAATGGAAATGGGGAATGTTTCAAGGAAACAACAACCCGACTAGAGAGCAGACAACAGTCGAGGCCACCAAATGGTCTTCAATGCAGCAAGAAACTCCCACACCTGGAGGTGTGCTTCATCTGGCCCCTAAACAAAAATGTATACCAGTTCAGTGATAATGGATGTCATACTAAACACTGAAATATACACTAGAAACTAAAATTAAAAATCATACAAGACTAACAAAGGCCAGAGGCTCCTGACATGGGACAGGGGCAAACATGTAGCAGAGTTAAACATGTTTTTTGAGATTTCAACACTCCCCTATACCTCTAGCCAATGTAGAAAAAAACAAACACACAACAATACACACAGTAAAACTCAGTTCAAGAAAAGGCCTAGTCGGATGTCAGAATAGGTAACAATATACAAATAATAGTAATCCATTGTTTTTTTCCTTTCAGTTCCCTAATGTTCTTTCGTACTGTATGTCTAAGAGTGCTCTTGACCAGTTTACAAGATGTACAGCATTAGGTTGGTATTCATTTTACAGGACCAATTTATTCTATATACTGTGGAATTATTTATCTTTGTGGGTGTCAATTTGACGTGGATTGAAGAGAAATTGTATTTTTTGGTGTACATTTTGAAAATATTATCCAGAATGCATTAAATTCTGAAATGGAGAATAAGTCAAGCAGATAGAATTGTTTTCACATATATATATATACAAAGATCAAATTGATTTAGAACACAACTTTATAGCAGACATAGTTTTCTCATTATTTTTTTAAAATAAAAATTCACCATATATAGAAGAAAATGCATCAGATTAGCTCCCTTTTTACTGCTTTTGTAAAATTGTGTTTTATTCACAAGTTAATTATATATTTAAGCTCAGATTTATTAAAGAATGGGTGTTGGAAACTATGGGGCAAATTTAAATTAATTATTTCTATGATTAAACTTTGAAAAAGATTTGTTTCAAAGCAAAACGTCAATGATTGCCTATTTGCTCTTTTTTCAGAGCTGGCTCCAAAACAAGTCAGAGTAAACAGTGTGAAGTGAGTATTAACATTTAATCAGATGGAACCCCAAACTACTTAAATTGGTCACAGGGTCGGAGGGGTCCTGATCCCGAAACCCTGGGCTAAAAAACATGAAATCCAGAAGTCCCGAAATTAAAGAAATTTAAATCCCAACATCCTGAAATTCGAAAAAAGAATTCCTGGATCCCGAAAATATCAATCCCAATATCCCTAGCTTAAAAACACCCTATCCTGACGTCCGGAAAAAGGTCCTGCTCCCCCCCTCATGAATAGAAAATGGGATTAAGCAAAGGCATAGTAATTATTCTCTATATTACAGACGACAGACACACAAAAAACGCTAACACCACTTTTAGCAAATTCAAATATGCAGACAGCCCATTTTACGTCATGGAAGCCAGTTAGTATATAATATATAATCCTGACATATCATGAAATAAACATATAAAACAGTTAATTGGCACTTTCATTCACCAATTATATGTTAAAAAATCCAGCGACATATTGGAAGCTGCATGTTTGATAATAAACTCATCATAGATACCAGGATTAAATTTTGTATTTACGCCAGACACGTATTTTGTCTACAAAAGACTCATTAGTGTCACTCAAATCCAAAAAAGTTAACAAGGCCGAATACAGTATGAAGTTGAAGAGCATTGAGGACCAAAATTCCTAAAAGTTTTGCCAAATACAGCTAAGGTAATCTATTTCTCAGGTAGAAAAGCCTTAGTATTTAAAAAATTCAAAAGTTTTGTAAACCATTTACCCGTCATTGATAGTCAAGGCCAACCAGGAAAAGCTACATTATGAAAACCTGTAACCTAAGTCAAATGGTTGAAAATGAAAACTAGTTATACCAGTATTTTCCAGAAACACAAGAGTTCATTTGATATAAAAACATGATCATATTGATCTTTACTGTATTCAAAATTATTACCGGTTAATGAAAGCTGAAATCTTACAATTTGACCGATAAAAGAATGTATTCACCTACTTGGATGTCTTCATTCCTTTGTTCATACCTAAATAATTTAATTTTGGATGTAACACGTCTTCTGATTGGCTGACGTTATTTTGTTATCTGCCCATAGACATAATTTAATCATGTGACCGTGACGTCATCAACGTTTTTTTCATGGTTTTCTATGGTTTAAAATGGAATTTAGAATTAAATTATAAGAAATGACTGTAATATTTTTTCTGTCTATTCGAAATAACATAAAAATGTGGTGCACACTGTTAAATAACCCGCTTCACGCATTATTCAGTGTGCACCAATTTTTTTATGTTATTTCTTCATAGACAGACAAAATATTACAGTCATTCCTTAATTGTGGTTCAACTGAAATCATGCTCATGGAAATTATCATCATAATATATTTAATTTGCATTATATGGTGTCTGATTAATTTTAATATGAAATATTATGCTTGATAAAGTTAAGAACTTGTTACCTTCGTTTGTATTTTTTAAAGAAAATCTATGCTAAACATTCACTAAACTATGTTGTATTTCAGTCCCGGGGTAACAGTAACAGAACTACAGAAGCGTGGGGGTCTAGATGAGGAAGCTTATGCAAAGGTCAGTGATTCAAATTACTTAGTACGACTGGTGCCACATGTGAAACAGCATTATTGAACAAATGTTGAAAATTTGAGATTAATTATTGCAATTGCCTGAAATGGTGCCTACAAAATAATGCTATCAAAATTTATAAAATGGGAGTTCTTATTTTGGCAAAACCCATCCTTATGTAAATTTAAGCAGTAAAAAAGACATGCAAAACTTCAAAACTTTTTACAACAGAAAATATATGTAGGCATAACAAAAACAAGTGTACTCTGTCAAAATTGTATGGTATCTATGGTCGAAACAATGATCAATTGATGGCTGTTTAACATCCAGTGTCATACATGCTGTCTCAGGAGGATAACATGGGACTGTCTTATTTGATATCAAATATGGATTTGGTTCTTATCCTACATGATGGGTCTAATTTTGAAGCAAACAGAAAAAATTGTAGAACTTAAATGAAAATTATACTTTATAAATGTTGTGCTTCCAAAGCACTGTTCTGGAAAAACCTAAATAAGGTATGATTTAATCTAAACATTTGGAAGTCAGGGATGTGAGATATGTAGAAACAATAAAAGCTGTATATATATATGAACAAGAGGGACACTATAAAAACCCAAGTTTGTCTGAAGTCACTTTTGCTTGAGGGAATCTTACAATGTAGTTAAATCACATTAAACTAAATTCTATTTTATCAAGTTATTCTTATGTTTTTAATAAAGGATGGACCATTAGACCAAAATAGTTTATCTAATTATAGTTATAGAAAAAAAAGTAAGAACTGAAAAATTTATCTAGACTTCTCAATTGTTGTTTGGAAATTCTGCTACCCATAAGGCCAATTAAAATTAATTGCTAGATTTTCATCCCTGCCCGCCCCTGTGAAATCGTCTCGCCCCGATTTATTTTATTAAAACAAAATACGATTTCCGGATTTTGTTCATGTCAGTTACCAGGAACCTTCGATAATTTCTTTTCATTCAAAACTTCCTGTTTCAAATTTCATTTTTATATTTCTTCGAGTAATCTAACGAAAAGTCGACATATTCTGCTGCTCTATGATGACAGCATTATCTATCGAGAATAGAGATTGATAACGAGAAGGGCATGAAATAATCGAGTTTCAGTAAAACGCCTTGTCCATGAATGCAATTTGCGGTAGTCACAAGTGATTCGAAGTGTTTTTTTTCTTTATTTATACAATGACTTTGTGTCAGGAAATTTGGACTGTGAATGATATCCAAAGCGCAAGAATCGTAGAACAAATTGGTACAAAAGCATGACTAGATTAAAGAAATTGACACAAGTATGAACTTGTTAGATTTCTGACCGTTTATTGAGTAAAAAAAGTCGACAAACACGCATTTTATTATAACAAGCCCTTATATTTACCCATGGCTGTTGTTTTTGTTGACAAACAGAAAACAACCTCTGTAACTGCCCCTATACCCTTAATTTAGTCATTAAACAACAACTTCTTTTTGGTTAAGTTCATGTTTTACATCATAATTACTTTCAACACTGAGTTTACATTTTATTCTGTACTTATAATACTAGTGTTGCATACAATTGTACCAATACATTTTATTGACTTTATGGGGACTACAAACCATTGCTAAGAAAGCAAAATAAATTTGGTGTAGGAATAGTCCAACTGAAGCATGTGAAGAGAACATTTCTCTTCTTTTTGATGTATACTATAAGTAGGTTTCTAAAGCGGCAATTCCATGTACATGTATAACAGTGGTTGCCAATAAAGGATTTTTATTTAAGAGTTTAAAAAATAGTGTAGGATTCTTTAAACGGTATGTATATACATAATACAAGCTTGTTTCCACTAGCATATACCCCGCGGTATGAAGAACTCGTGACGAGGGTTTCATATGAAATAAAGTTTTAAAAAAAAAATCCTCCCACCCAACCCATTTTTTACAAAAAATTTGATGAAAATCTACTAATTAATTTTAGTTGGCCTAATGCAATTTTTATTTTGCAGTAGCTATAGGCAGTAAGAATACCATCACAACACATTTTGTACAAAGTTTTATGGATATTTTAATCTGAAGTCATGATGCTAAAAAGTATTTTTTTTACTGAATACCTAATTTTTATATTTATTTAAAGACTTTGTTATTTTCACACATGTCCTATCTTTTTTTTCCAGTTCCTAGAGAGATCTAAGGAAACCCATGCTTTAGGTCGCCCAGGACAACCAGATGAAGTGGCAAAGGCTATTGCCTTTTTAGCCTCAGATGATTCTTCCTTTATTACTGGAGCATGTGTACCTGTTGACGGGGGAAGACATGCTATGTGTCCAAGATAAAATAATAGGTCAATAACGGCTGTATTTGGAAGCTCTGTATATTGAGTGACTGTGTATTACAAAATTTTGACAATATCTATTTGTGTAATAAAATTTACATAAGATTGAATGTCCCTTTGGTATCATTCATCTCTCTTTTAAAAGAATTTTTGCAGATTTGTTTTTAATTAGTATAAATGAAAAGTACAGCATATATATTTTTTTGTTTATGAAATCTTAATATCCAAAATTAAATTTGCTAAAGTGTGGCCTTATATTTTGTAGGAATTTAAAATAAATATGATTTTTCGAGAAAAAAAATGGAATATGTATACTTTTAAAAAAAATCCTTGTATGTTTTAAACTAGTCACAAGTATGTAATATTAATGTACCAGGTAGATTCAATATTTACAGTGATATTTAATGAAGAGTATCATACAGCATAGTATTTTGCTTTTTTAAGTGGTTCTTTTTTTATTGCAACTACATGTCGAATAGAGTATATGTTGACATATACTACCTATACTATTAAATGGTATGATAAAAATCAAAGGACAGAGTTAGAATAAGAATAATTGTATCTATCTATTGTGTCTTTTCTTTATTCAGAATAAATGAAATTTGTGATTTAAAGAAAATAATTTAAATATATTTTTAACAAGTGTGAAATCTTGTTCTCTTCTTTTATATATTTTTTTTTATCAATTACTTTCCACAGCAGTCATCACATCAGAAAACAGTAGTTGTCCTTATCAGTTGTCAGATCCAGTTAGTGTCTTTGTCAGTTGTCAGATCAGTCAGCAGTTAGTGTTCTTGTCAGTTGTCAGATCAGTCACCAGTAAGTGCCTTGTCAGTTGTCAGATCAGTCACCAGTCAGTGTCCTTGTCAGTTGTTAGATCAGTCACCAGTCAGTGTCCTCGTCAGTTGTCAGATCAGTCACCAATCAGTGTCCTTGTCAGTTGTCAGATCAATCAACAGTAAGTGCATTGTCAGTTGTCAGATCATACACCAGTCAGTGTCCTTGTCAGTTGTCATATCAGTCACCAGTCAGTGTCCTTGTCAGTTGTCAGATCAGTCACCTATCAGTGTCCTTGTCAGTTGTCAGATCAGTCACCTGTCAGTGTCCTTGTCAGTTGTCAGATCAGTAACCTGTCAGTGTCCTTGTCAGTTGTCAGATCAGTCACCAGTCAGTGTCCTTGTCAGTTGTCAGATCAGTCACCTATCAGTGTCCTTGTTAGTTGTCAGATCAGTCACCTGTCAGTGTCCTTGTCAGTTGTCAGATCAGTCACCTGTCAGTGTCCTTATCAGTTGTCAGATCAGTCACTAGTCAGTGTCCTTGACAGTTGTCAGATCAGTCACTTGTCAGTGTCCTTCTCAGTTGTCAGTGCCTTGTCAGTTGTCAGATCAGTCGTCATTTCAGTCAGTGTCCTTGTCAGTTGTCTGATCAGTCGTCAGTTGTTGACCATTTTATCAGTTGTCAGATCAGTCACCTGTCAGTGTCCTTGTCAGTTGTCATAACAGGCCTCAGTGCTTGTCCCTGTCTTTTGTCTGATCAGTCGTCAGTCGACAGATATGATATATGATATAGTATAGATAGGTAGAATTTGTAAACAGCATAAATGATGAGAAATACAAGATCTACAACAATGGTGATATGATCTAACACATCGGATGACTCCTTATAGGAGTTATGGCGCTTAAGATGGTACCCAACATCTTCACTAAAATTAATTATGCTCGTTTAGTATTAATAAATTTTTGACAAAGTATTTACTTTGAGCCATTGACATAAATATAAAAATTTCAAAAAATTTGAACTAACCAATTTTCAGAAAAATTACAATGGTTATATAGCAGTTTGACAACCAATTATTTTGATCATTGAGAAGCTTAATATTCCCTTAACAACACAATGCAATTTAAACGTTTAGCTGATTTTACAGAGTTATCTCCTTGTAGTGTTAGGTACCACCTCAAACGAAATGTTTTGTCTACTATCAGTTACTGTATCTTGATGGATTGATGGCTGTTTAACGTCCAGTGGCAAATTAAATGCATATTCAGGAGGAGAACAATAATTATATGACATGAATATAAATCTAGATTATTTCTAGATCGACACGCTGAGTTGAATTTTTAACATGTTAGTTCACAGTGATAGAATTGATATATCATTTATCAGCAAATGATGACATGCAAACTCTTGATCAAAAATGAATATTCATATACAATATGTCTTGTTTAATAAGGTATCTCTTTATGTTATAAACATTAAAATTGACAATTCAAATTTCGCAAAAGGAATTTTAAAACATATCTAGAATTGAGACTACATTCGGGAACTTTGTATTAATTTAGGCAGTACAAAAATCATTGTTTATATAGATCATCTATTGTTCCAAATTGAAAGAATTTGGTTAATTTAAACTTAAATGTTAAGATTGCTTTTAGATTGATGCAAGACATTGCAATCAAATTTCTTATCATAAAAAGAAGAAGATACCAAGAGACAATTAAAGTTATAAGTCGAAGAAAAAAAGATAACGTCATGGGCCAGTACTAAAAACAACGAAAAAGACGAGCAATCTTCTACAAAAAACTTCACAGAAAACTGATTTTAAAGACAGAGTCACGAGTCCCACCAAACACTAGGGGCGAATTTAGACGTTTAATAACAGATCCTCCTCCACCAATGGCACGCGCCATGCCGCTCATTGCAAGTGAACATCCGGTGATAGGTTGCATTCTGTGATTTCAAAATCAAAGATTGTTGTTATGGAAACTGTAACATGGTGTTCAGTAATCTATCAATGTATCTTTTTTATATAAAAATGTATATGGTAATTTGTATGTGTAATGCTATCCAAAAATTTAGGTTGTATATTTTTTCACTGATTATTAAATTATTCAAGTACCACGAGTTGGAAGTCAAAAAAATAATTACTTACAAGTTAAACTGATTGAAATCTGATATTTTTGTCACAAAATATTTTACATTTACATTTGTTAAGGGATTCGTGTCTTTTCAAAACAAATTGCATTCTTGTTTGAAATAATTGTTTACCTTATTAATAATTATCTTCATTGATCTATATTAAATGAATACATTGCTCGACTATCAGCCCTCAGCCATTGAAGCCACCTCAATCTTGATATTTTATGAGAGTCATCTTTGGCTGTTTTTATATAATACATTGGAATGCGGTATTTGTGATAATAAGTTTGGGATAGCAGATGACAAAAAAGGCCTGTCTATAGATTTTTCTTTCAATAAAATGACAATTTTTTTTATTTTGATACAGGAATGCAAGTCATTTGTGTGAATTTTCTTAATGTTGTATTTGATGTCATTGTCTCGCCTAAGACAAAGTCGCAGATTGCAAGACATAAGGATTACAATCCGGTGGAAGCAACGAAAAAGGCGTAAACTTTTTGTATAAAGCTTATATTTCAGAAAGTAGAAATCCTGGATGCTTTATACAGTGTATTCAGATACCTTTTATTACAAAGTTTTCGTCTGTCGCATGTCCATTGTCCTTGTTCTCATTTTCATAGCTAGGTGACTGCTTGATAAAACTTTTGTTTTTTAAATTTTTCATGTGAAATACTCAGTCTGTCTTTCAGACAGGGTTCACTTGTCCTCGACCTCATTTCATGGATCAGTGAACAAGGTTAGTACGTTTAAGTGGTGAAGTCCTTATTTCATATACTATAAGCTAAAGATCATATTTGATGTATGGAATGGTTGTAAGATGAACATATACAAATAAGAAGATGTGATGTGATTGCCAATGAGACAACTCTGTGAATGTCAGAATGGTAGGTTTCAATTGACCACGACCACAGTTTGATCTATTTCCTGGTCCTATATACTATAAGCAATAATGCCTCTTTATTTGGTGTATGGAATGATTGTAAGGTGTTGCTGTACAATTGGCAGGTTTCGTCTGACCTTGACACTATTTTCATGGTTCAATGGACATTATTTAGCTTTTGTGATTAAGTTTATGTTTATGTAGTATAAGCAATAGGGCCACTTTGTTTTCTGTTTCATTTGCAAAGAGTCATAACTCTAGAACGGTAAAAGTGACGCCACCAAAATTCAAACTTGATCTACGTACTGTGGTAATGAATAAAGACAACAGTATTATAACGCTGTTCGAAATTCATAAATCGATAGAGAAAAAACAAATCCGGGAAACGTATCAAATATAAGAGGACGCTGACACAACAGAAATACCACACCAAAATGTAACACACTCAGAAACGAACTATAATGAGGGTTTTGTGAAAGTTTCATAACAATTGGTTGAGGCAAACTTAAAATGAGAACAGAAACGAAAAATTCAGCAATTTTTCCATTTGTTAAGGAGCATAACTATAAAATGGTAAAAGTGACGCCCCCCAAATTTAATGTTTATCTGTGTTTTGTTGAAATGAGCATTGTGTATTAGTTTCCTAACAATCATTTGCTTGAGAAAAACTAAAGTAAGAGAACGGAAACCAATATTGGGACGAACGTACAAACGCAAAAGAGTAAAATTGAATGCTCCATCCACTACGGCCCCGGGGGGGGGGGGGGGGGGGTATAAAATACGATGGCCTGATTCTTGCCAATACCATAGACAAAAAAACAACAAAACAAAACAGCATTTACCAAAATCATTGAATTTGAATATAGCTTGCAGGAAACAAACAAGTGATATTTTTTTAATACAATTAAAGCACAGTAGTTGCACATCTATGCATTTTTTCCTTGTACAGTTGAGTCCCCATTTTGTTACCTCAGTACTACAAAATACCCTATGTAATTCAATAGCGCTGATCCATCGATTACGATCATCTTCATTGGCAGCTCTGGGGTTCCACATGCAATCATTTACGTTAACATCGAATCTACACTCATTAAACTGGTGAGGCTGAAAAAAAGAAGTTAATTTTACTAAATAAACATATCATTACAGGTGATTACTGTATACATAATCTACTTCTAATATACTTATGTTTCCAAGAGAGCTAACATCAGTCATTTATTACTCAAAACAGATCAAGTAGAATTATGTACTGGTGCATGTATGTATTAATTTGTACCTTTATAACTATATCAAAAAAGGAAAATTTGTCAATCATACACACAAATACTAGGTCTTTGTTATTACTTCAGTCCAACATTTTTTACTTTTTGGTTTTATTGTTCTTCTCAAATCTGGTTATGTGACAATTTTCATCAATTACATACACTTCATTAAATCACAATCAAAGTTATACTGCATGAGACAATTTGAGTGTACATTGAGAATCATATAAACAACAAATTTTATAACATTTGGTTGAGACGAAAAATTCAGCAATTTTCCATTTGTAAAGGGTCATAACTCTAGAAAGGTAAAAGTGACGCCACCAAAATTCAAACTGGATCTACGTACTGTGGTAATGAATAAAGGCAACAGTAGTATAACGCTGTTCGAAATTCATAAATCGATAGAAAAAAAAAACAAATCCGGGAAACGTATTAAATATAAGAGAACCACGATACAACAGAAATACCACACCAAAATGTAACACAGGAGCATAACTATAGGATAGTAAAGGGACGCCACCCAAGGGGCGGTATAAAATACGATGGCCTGATTTATGCCAATACCATAGACAAAAAAACAACAAAACAAAACAGCATTTACGAAAATCATTGAATTTGAATATAGCTTGCATGAAACAAACAAGTGATATTTTAATACAATCAAAGCACATTAGTTGCACATCTATGCATTTTTTCCTTTTACAGTGGAGTCCCCATTCAAATACCTCAGTATTACAAAATACCCTATGTAATTCAATAGCGCTGATCCATCCATTACGGTCATCTTCACTGGCAGCCCTGAGATACCACATGCAATCATTTACGCCAACATCGAATCTACACTCATTAAACTGGTGAGGCTGAAATAAAGAAGAGAATTTTACTAAATAAACATATCATTACAGATGATTACTATATACCTAATCTACTTTTAATTATACTGATGTTTCCAAGAGAGCTAACATCAGTCTTTATTACTCAAAACTGATCAAGTAGAATTATGTACTGGTGCATGTATGTGTTAATTGTACCTTTATAACTATATCAAAAAAGGAAAATTTGTAAATCATACACAAAAATACTAGGTCTTTGTTATTACTTCAGTCCAACATTTTTTACTTTTTGGTTTTATTGTCTCCTCAAATCTGGTTATGTGACAATTTTCATCAATTACATACACTTCATTAAATCACAATCAAAGTTATACTGCATGAGACAATTTGAATGTACATTGAGAATCATATAAACAACAAATTTTATAACATTTGGTTGAGACGAAAAATTCAGCAATTTCCCATTTGTAAAGTGGCATAACTATAGAACGGTAAATGTGTCGCAAACAAAATTCAATCGTGATCTGTATTCTGAGGTAATTAGCATTGTGTGTAGACAAACTAAAGTTAGCGAACGGAAACAAAAAAATAAGCAATTTTCCCATTTGTAAAGGTGCATATATACTAGAGAATGGTAAAAGTGACGCCACCCAAATTCAAATTTTATCTGTGTTTTGTGGTAATAAGCATTGTGTATAAGTTTCCTAACAATCATTTGCTTGAGGCAAACTAAAGTAAGAGAACGGAAAACAATTTTGGGACGAACGTACAGACGGACACGAGTTAAACTGAATGTCCCCTCCGCTACGGCGGTGGCATAAAATACAATGGCTTGATTTATGACAATACCATAGACACAAAAAAGCACTTATGAAAACTATTGAATTTGAAGATTGCTTGCAAGAAACAAACAAGTGATATTTTAATATAATTAAAGCACATATGTTGCACATCTATGGATTTTTTTCCTTTTACAGTTGAGACCCCATTTTGATACTCAGTACTACAAAATACACCATGTAATTCAATAGCGCTGATCCATCGATTACGGTCATCTTCACTGGCAGCTCTGAGGTACCACATGCAATCATTTACGCTAACATCGAATATACACTTATCAAACTGGTGAGGCTGAAAAATGGAAGAGAATTTGACTTAATAAACATATCATTATACTAGTAGATGATTACTGTACACATAATTCTAATATACTGATGTTTCCAAGAGAGCTGACATCAGTCATTTATTACTCAAAACAGATCTTGTAGATTTAAGTACTGGTGCATGTATGTGTTATTTGTACTTTATAACCATATCAAGAAAGGAAAATTTATGTTTCCAAAAGAGCTGACATCAGTCATTTATTACTCAAAACAGATCTAGTAAAATTTGTTATTTGTAATCAATGTACAAAGATTCATACTGTATTGAGTGGCTGACATAAAATTTAACAACATCTTTTTCATGAAAAAATATAATCTGTTAAAGTTTGTTCCTACTAATGTCAGTGTTATGCAAACTTTTGAAACCTCATAAAGCCACAACTTGGGAGTTTAAGCAACTTTGAGACGAAAATATTTATAGACATTGGGAAACTGTAAAATGAAAATTGTTACATATGACTTGTAAATACTGGCAACAATATAATGTATAGGGAATAAAAGGCTAGTGTCAACATAAAAATTTAAGCGACTAAGAACCCATATAATGGCATATCAATTTGTTGAAATAATTAAGGAAATCATGAAAGAAAGAAAGTATGTGTGGAGTTACATTGTACATGTAACTTAAGAAAATCCATCAGATACACAAGTCATAAGATAAGAAATGCAACACCCTTTAGAACTAAAGGTTTGTCTGACAGCCACATTGAATTATTGCTCCAGATCTATAAGGAGTTAAAGATACAAAGTGCACGTAGAGACATACATGTACACAGTGTATGACCTCTTGAACTGATATCATTAGGTTTGGTAATCTGAGCTTGCTGTCAACAACTGCGAGGATTGTTTGAATTTGATATGGTCAATAATGGTATTGTTTATTATTGTTTTCTTCGGCTTGTGTCTTTTTTGTCTGCTTTATATTTGTTTTAGGGTAAAAACCTTTTCTGTACAGATTTTTCAATACACATAAAGAAATCAGGTTTCCAGAAAAGTTGATGCCTTTTGAATAATAAATATCTTTTTAAAAACTATTTATGTTTGATGAATTTGTTTACAAAATTATTTATTTATAATTTAATATATATTTCTCCGTCCCTTAAAAAAATGAAAATGTGTGCAAGGTACATGTGTATAAGAATTTATTAACAAATACATTGGGAATGGATCCATTGGACACTGATGATACTTCCGCTAGCATATATATGATAAATGGACATAACTCTAGAACGGTAAAAGTGATGCTACCAGAATTTGTACTTAATCTGAGTTTTGTGGTAATAAGAATTGTGTATAAGTTTCATAACATTTGGTTGAGGCAAACTAAAGTTAGAGAACGGAAACGAAAAATCCATCGATTGTTTCATTTGTAAAGGGGTATAACTCTACAACGGTAAACACAACGCCACCAAAATTCAAACATGATCTGTATTTTGTGGTAATAAGCATTGTGTATAGGTGTCATATTTAATGCGTTTCCCTCGGTTTTAGTTTTTTACCCCGATTTTGTTTTTTGTCCATGGATTTATGAGTTTTGAACAGCGGTATACTACTGTTGCCTTTATTCATAACAGTTGTTTGAGGCAAACTAAAGTTAGAGAACGGAATCCAATTTTGGGACGTACGGACGGACATACAGACGGACAAGGGTGAAACTTAATGCCCCCTCCGCTATGGCGGGGGCATACAAAGCGATGGCCTAATTTATGACAATATCAGGGACAAAAAAAACTAATTACGACAGACAGTATTTACAACAACCATTGAAGAATAGGCTCTTGAACTGGGACAGGCACGTATAGAATGTGGCAAAGTTAAACATGTTTGTCATATTTTGCACTAGACTTCTTCAATTGTAAACTTATTATCTTACAAGGTAAGAGACTACCGAAAGACACGCAAACCTATCTGGACACGTTATTCTTACTCCATCCGATTTGGCTTTGCTAGTTTTTTTTAATAACCAGAGCTCGTCGGAAGAGACGCAAATAATAATTTAATTGAACAATCGTGTAAACATAATAACCTTCTTTGGACTAGACTTACTCGGATTATAAACATGCTATCTTACAAGGAAACAGTCTGTCAGAAGACAGGCCAACTGCCCGGACACATGAGAAGACACGCCAACCTGCCCGGACACATTAGAAGACATACCAACCTGCCTGGACACATTATATAAAAAAGGAGATGTGGTATGAATGCCAATGAGTCAACTCTCCACAAGAGACCAAATGACACAGAAATTAACAACTACATGTATGTGTCACCGTACGGCCTTCAACAATGAACAAAGCCCATATCACATAGTCAGCTATTAAAGGCCCCAAAATGACAAATGTAAAACAATTAAAACGAGAAAACTAATGGCCTAATTTATGTACAACAAAGATACAAAAAACAATAAGTGTAACGCATCAACAAAAAACAACCACTGAATTACAGGCTCCTGACATGGAACAGGTACATACATACATAATGTGGCGGGGTTAAACATGTTAGCGGGATCCCAACCCTCCCTTAACCTGGACAGTGGTGTAACAGTACAACATAAGAACAAACTATAAAAATCAGTTGAAAAAGGCTTAACTGATCAGATGAATACAAATAGAAATACATCTAACACAAACAGAGTGGACGTGGCCGGGTACTTGTATATCCCAACAACAAAAAGAGCCTTAAGTTCATATCTGAGAGTACACGCAGTTACTGACAGCTAATTCATAGCCAATAAAAGCTAATAAATAAAACATTCATCTAAGACTAAATATCGAGGCTTCAATCTTCATGCATCTACGTCTAAATATCAATACAGAATGTGGCGAGGTTAAACATGTTAGCGTGATTCTAACCCTCCCCCTAACCTGGGACAGTGGTGGAACAGTACAAACAAAAGAACGAACAATACAAAATCAGTTGAAAAAGACTTATTACTGATCAGAGGGATACACATCTTCACTAACTATTCCAGGACTGCCCTACATATTTGCGAAGACTGAAGCCTCGATATTACAAAACGTCCGATACAGCTCTACATGTTTTCGAAGATTGAAGCCTTGATATTACAAAACTTCCAAGATTGCCCTATATATTACGAAGATTGAAGCCTCGATATTTCAAAACGTCCAAGACAGCCCTACATGTTTGCGAAGATTGAAGCCTCTCTATTTCAATTTGTTCGAGACAGCTCTACATGTTAGTGAAGATTGAAGTCTGGCTATTACACAACTTCAGAGACAGCCCTGTAAACATGTTTGTGAAAATTTAAGAATCGCATTTACAATGTACGTAGCTTCCGAGACAGTCATACATGTTAGTGAAGATTGAAACCTCGTTTCTACTGAACCTCAGAGGCAGCCATACATGTTAGTGAAAATTGACACCTCGCTATTACAAAAAGTCCTACACAACCCTAGATGTTAGCCAAGATTGAAGCATCGGTATTACAAAACTTCCGAGGTAGCCCTAGATGTTAGCCAAGATTGAAGCATCGCTATTACAAAACTTCCGAGGTATCCCTACATGTTAGCCAAGATTGAATTAAGTTGATTTTAGTCTCTGATGCATGATTTTTTTTTATTAATAATTTTTTTTTAACTAGCTTTCAGTAACTGTGAGTACTCTCAATTCGTACTTTATGTTAATTTGACCTGTTGGTACAATCATGACAATTGTAATGTTTTTATTATCTAATGTTTCTCTATTTTTAATACATACCAGGAGCAGTATACCAGCTTATTATAGTATGTAGCTCTACGTGTAATTGAAAATGGACAAACCCTACATGTTAGCCCCGATTGAAGCATCGGCCGTTATAACAAACCCCAGGAAGCCATTTATAATCTCCTAGTGATCCTCGGCCACATACCGTATGTGCATGCCAACTGTACATGTTGTACATTTTTACCCGCTCTTAAATGGCTATATAAAGTTACTTTTTTCGTTTCTTTATAAGATATCTTTTTAGATCGTGTGCCTTCTTTGAAGTTTTTCATTATCAATGATTGCATTGTATTGCTTGTCTAATGGCAGTGACCGATACGCACTGTTGTGTCGTGTATTTTGTCATTTGTAGTTATACATTATAGTTTGTACTAGGTGAAGAATTGTTTTATTTTCAATTATTGTTCATCCCCATTTTTTGCACACTGTAATTGATTTTGTTAACAGTATTTTGTTAAAGTTTCGATTAGTATATATTATATATGCAGCAGACTAGACAAGTCTGAGAAACTGCACTAATCGCACATGTGTGGTACCAGATTCATGCACAAAATAGCAACAAATTCATCATAATTATGCTTTAATGTAATTTCAGGTAATTCATTGACGCCTGATTTTATGTCTTTTTTTGTTTTGTCTTTTGATAAATCGTCGTTAATTGTTATGTTTTTTTATTTAAATGTAAAAAAAATCTCTATTGTTAACCACGAATGTTGGTAACACATTGCAAATTTTTCTCTGTTTGCATGTAATGTAAATATTTAAAAGGCCCATGTAGAGGCTGTATCAATTCAGGTTGCATTTAGACAGAGGATGCATAGCCAACTGATTCTTATTTCCTTTGCTTTCCTTGGTAAGTTTTTATTTTCTTTGTTACAATTACAAAGGGGGAGGGGGCTTTTGAAATGCGTGTTGAGAGTTGTTGTGCAAGAATAAGTGTAAGCAAGACAATGTTTTATTCTTGTCAAACAAATTAGAAATTCCATTGTTCTAAGGCTTCACAATAGCGGAATTTGATAAACTTCTATAATAGGTTTAAACTTTTTTTAACCGATGTGTAAAAAGAAAGTACAGACAAATTTAACTAAGGTAACTTTGATTTTCACTCAACTCTTCGAGTGTTTTTTTTTTTTGTGGGGGGGGGGGGGGATTGTTCCCTCATCACTTCTTTTCCGCTTCTCAATCAAAACGATATATTCCTTCGCCGATTCAACTCTTGTATTGTGTCGCTCCAAAACTCACTTTCTCATTCGTCGCTTCATCATCTATTCTCTTCCACTGTACAATATTTGTTATAAAATGTCTGTAAAAAGTTTTAGAATGAAAAGCGCATGAAACGTCATAATCCGTGAATGTACTTTAATTATTTACGCATGTTGATGTTGAGAAATGTTGGTTTGGTGATCAAGCGTAGTGCTGGAAAGGTATCTCAAGGATGTTTATTCCAAGCATGCAACATTCGGAGGGTATACAGTGAGTAACGGATTCAATGAGTGGGGTCGTAGAGTAGACAGTACATCATTCTTTAGCTTAAAATCTTCTTAAAGTTTGCTTGCTTTTATCCGGTTGGTAAAATATCAATAAATTCAGTTTTGTGCAATTACGCTGCTATAAGAATTGAAGCTAGAACTACATTAAAAATCCTTTATGGTAAATAATTCTGAAATATTACTTATTAATTATATCATATAAAATAAAATAACGTACTATTTTCAAGTTCAAAGTGGCTTTATACTATTGGTTTAGATAAGGGTGAATGTTTGGTACCATTAAAACGTTTAATCCCGCTGCATTGTTTGCATCTGACTTAAGTCAGGATTCTGATATGTAATACTTTGTCGTTTGTTGATCATGGTTCATCATCAGTGTTTCTCGTTTTTCCGGTTTTTTTTAATGATTAGGTTTTCCTGTTTGAATTGTTTTAAAATAGTACTATTTGGGGCCCTTTATAGCTTACTGTTCGGTGTGAGCCAATGCTCCGTGTTAAAGACCGTACTTTGACCTATTATGGTTTACTTTTATGACTTGAATGGAGAGTTGTCTCATTGGCACTCATACCTCATCTTATTATATCTATTACATCTAGTAATGTTAGTTTTGACGAGTAAAGAAACTTACGTTTTTATTAATTAAAAGACTAAAACATATATGGAAGGGCATGCAAATCATCAACATCCCTGCTTCTTTCAGTTCTGAACTAACATGTATATAAATTATTATAAAATATGTTTAATGTTCCAAATACAGTATAGAAATAACTTAAATTTATCTGTATCGTTTTCCTGGAAAAAAAATAAACGGCCAACCCCTTTTTACAGATTGAAATATTAATTTTAAACGGTAAAAACCTGAGAGAAAAACATTTGACCTATATTTAAAAACTTTGTAAAATACGTTATAATTTCATTAATATTATATTCACTTGTTTATATTTACATAATTGTATGACAAATTACTTGTCATAGATTACAAAAAAAAATATTAATAGGTTATTCAAAGGAATATGAAAATCCTTTTAACCTAAGGCAAGGATTTTAACACTTAAAATATTTTTTATTACACATACAAGAAGAAAAGGTGTTTGGAATCATATAAATGTATAAAACATTTATAATAACTGACAATGTGGTATTGGCTTTGCTTGTAATTGAAGGGCGCATGCAAGGTGACCAATAGTTGTTAATTTCTGTGTCATTTTGGCCTCTGGTCGAGAAATGTTTCATTGGCAATCATTCCACATCATCTTATTTTTAAATTGAATAATGAAAACAGCGAAACTTTGAGATCATTAGAGAATAAATGTTAACCATGGAATTTAATGTTATTTGCATTGAAGCGCATCGAAGGCACTGGGTCATAAGGAAAAAGAACATGAAAAAGCCGTTTATATCGCAGATTTTTTGACTGTTTAATCCGTTCCCATTTCACATAGTTACATTTTTGTGCTAAACCATCAAGGAGGCTCGAGGGTATAAAAAATTCAGAAAAAAAATAATTTGTTTTTTTCATTTCAAATTTTATTTATTACTTTATTAGTTAATTGTTACTTTATTATATAGTACAAAAATCAATTCGTTTTGGCTCCAGATGACTTTTAAAATGTATATATCATTGAAAAAGCTCCAAATTATCTCCCTTTGGTGCAAACATGCCATTTTTTGGGATTAAAATTGAAATATCTTTTTTAGCTCATTAGGCGAGTGACTTTAACCATAAAATTATATTTTTAATGCACCCACCTAACACACGGCTAAATTATATATCATTTGAAAGCTACATATCTGTACTATCTGTTTCGCCCGGTCGTAAAAAAATCGTATGGTGCAATTTCCGTCAAATCAAGATCAAAGGTCAAGGACGAATAAGTGCAAATTTTCTAGGATTTCAGCTTGATTGCATATTATGACTTTTATATACTAAATTCATATATGCAAAGAACTTAAACTTTTAGCAGAGAGATTAATAGTCCTTATTAAAATGCATTTTTAAATTTTTAAAGCTTGTTTTTGATAGACAGTACATGTTTCCTGAAATTCGAGTAAAAGTTAACAAAATGTGTGGAAACCCAAATTTTTCTCTCTGATGCAACTGCTTATCACTTAAAACTAAGTAAAACCCTGTAATAATTATCAAAGAAGTTTTTGACCTCATAAATTTCCTAATATTATGCTTACTTAATCTAACAGCAAAACAAAACAACTCATACAGTTGCCCAAAATACCGCCATCTGCGAAAAAACAGCTTTTTACCATTTCTTCCTATCTAAACATTGTATGTGGTAAATATAAGATTTAATAAACAAATTCTTAAGAATCTGAAAAAAAGTAAAGTAAAAAAAAACATGTGCGCGAATCATACTATTGCTTGAAATAAAGGGGGCGAAACTATGAGATTGCAGTCTGCATTGTAACTATCAGACTGCAATAAACATCTTTCGACTTTTCTAATTGTTTGATTTGTAGCTTCATTATAAATATGATGTTGTGAAATGACCTTTTATTTATTAAATGTGAACCATAAAATAGAAATTGAAAATTTAGACAAAAATAAATTAAAAAAAAATTGATGAAAATTGAAATTTCAAAGAATTAAAAAACTAGTAAACACATTATAAAACTTCTTCATTGTTTGAATTGCGTTGTTCATTGTTTAAATGCATTAATTCATCAAATAAGAAGTCTTTTGAAGAAAAAAATCCATTAATACGTTACGATTCTAGTTACAACTAGACTTCCTGGATAACTTGAATGACTAGTTCATTTTTCATATGAGGATGACTTCATGCAAGAGATTCTGATGACGACTGAAAAGAAGCTACCAGTATCTTGAAAGTTCACTTTCCACTATATGGATGATTTCATCTCACTGCATGAATAGTGCTAAATTTGTGACAATATTAGACTCGTATTTTCCATTGAAATTAAAAATAAAAGAGATATAGTTTACTCTATCACGTATCTAAGAATCGACGATGAGGGTTTGTAAAGAGATGAGCATAAATCAACCCATCAAAACACTCCTTACTACCCAATAACAAACTTTTCAATTCTATGTAGCAACGTTATAGCAATGCCTGCATATCTATACTACTAAAGGAAGAGACTGAATTCATTGAGCCTCAACTCCTGTGAAACAATAACATGTGGAAATACTTATGATAGGACGTATTAATGTAGGGTTTTGTATTTCTTAAATTTGTTTGTGCATTCGCAGTGGACGTACTGCAATCTAAATAAAACTCTTTATTTAAACACTTGCCCAATTGTAACGCGATTTCGCGGCATCTTCTTGTGGAGTATATATCTCCAAGTTGATACACTTTTTCAGAGCTTGTATTTGCTTTCACGATTTTCGTGATAGTGCGTAACTGCTCACAATGAAGAAATAAAATAAAGCCAACTATAGTATACCGCTATTCAATAGTCATCAATCGATTTACAAGTAACTGGGTCACAAACCAAAAACCGAGGGAAACGCATCAACTATACGAGGAACACAACGAAATAACAGAAACACTGAACTGCTACAAAAACAAACGTCAACATACAAAGAAACAGATTATTCGACACCAACTGCCATATGCCTGACTTGGTACAGGAATCTAAAAATGGTGGTTTGAACATGGTTTTTTAACCAGAGGTCAAATGCAATGTTGAAATCATCCCTTGGACAATTTTATGAACGCCACTACGAGTTGGTTGACAATTATGAAATACCTGTTTCGCCAGATGACGACTGCTAAGTTCCAATCGACGTAACCAAAATACCGTCTTCTCTGCCTTGAATGTCACCTTCCGAATAAGACTTGGCACCGAGTTAGGAATTACATGAGCAACAAGACGGGTGGGGGTTTGTGTCACTCAATCTGTAGTTGTATATGTTGTGTTTTGTATAGTGTTTCTTGTCTGTTTCATTTTTTTCCGGCTTTATCAGTTCGTTTTTAATTATGAGTTGATGTCCCATTGATATATTTCGTCACTCTTCAAGTAGTAAAAGTTTTGGTAAACGAGTTGGTTGTATATATATATCGCCGTAAGCAAATTAAGTTATTTTCGCAGATATTTGTCTTATTGCGTTAATCTTCTTCACTTTACTTCCAGGCAATTTTTTGGCCGATTTTCATTACTGCAAGTTAATTTCTTTAAAGTAAAATAATACAAAAGGGACAATCAATATCTCAAACCATAAATCAAACAAACTTAATTAAAACCATGAACAAAATAAAATTGAAGTCCAAGAGACGAACAACAGTCCACAAAACACAGCACAGCATAAAAAAGACCATGCCTAAAACAGCGAACGATCTTATGAGATCAGGAAGGGTATTCAAATTTTTCATTTTTTTATTTCACAACTGCTTATAGTGTTTTACATACACAATGACCTGCATTTGTATTTTTTAAAAGTTGAAAATACTCAAAGCATCTTTTATTCAAACAGTTAAAGAGATTATACTTCTAAACACATTTAATACGTCTTACACGGTTTTAAACTAAAAAGGAAGCAGCAGCATATAATTTAATTCGTTTACATCCTGCTTTAGACAACCAAGTGTTTCTCAACAAGGTTACTTATTTTAGTCTTGCCTACAATTTAGTCGCAAAGTCATGTTTGCAATTTAAACATGATGACAAAAAGTAAATAAGTTTGACTTCGTAAAAAACATATTTTTATCTCAATTAGCTTGTATATATTCTTTTCGAACTTTAAATATCCCTTCTTTTATTATGGAAAATCATTCTCATCCCTGAAATTGACAATTAGCGATGTGCTATCTTAACATAGAATAACAAAATGATCGCTTTTTGCAGATGGCAGATTTTTGGGCAACTGCAAACCCTTCAATAGAAGGCTGTTCTATGAACAATAATTAGTAATTGCATCTTAAAATTACAAAACAAATATTCCTTGACCTAAAACATATACATTCATCTATTTTTTTTAGCATACAAATATCTATCCCCCAAGATATATTTTGCTTTTGGAACACTTTTTCCTTTTTTGGGGATTTGTGATGAATTTCAATTTTCAGAAAATATTGCGCATCTTACCTCTTATTTTTTGTTTAATTTGGAAATAACGTATCATGTTATATAAAGTTCATATGATCTTTTGGAAAATTTTATGGTACATGAATAAGAAAATGGCCTTTTGTTTAATAATCGCTAAAAATTCGAATGCTTATTCGTGACCTTTGACCTTGATTTAACAGAAAATGCACCGTACGATTGTGTTACGACCGGGCAAAACAGAGAGTACAGATTATTAGCTTTCGAATGATATACAATACAGCCGTGTGTTAGGTGGGTGCATTAAAGTCGTTAACTTAGACGTTACGCACGATATTGCGTCCCAATTGGTAACGTCAAAATTTGACGTTTTACGTCGGTAATCGAGTATACTTTGTTCGTTTTGTTTGTAATCATTTTTGATCGATATGGATACTTCAAAGTCTTGAATATGTATGAAATATGTCCTACTGGTAGTTACTTAAGCAAAAATAAACAATACAAAATAGGTATTTGGTTGAGAAAAAAGTGCCTATTAATAGTATATTATATAATGCGTTGGTCACCCTTTTAAATTTAAGAAAAGAGGGAAGGGAGGAAGCAATTCATGTTGCTTAAATAACATAGTTTTTATGTTTTGTGCTTTTATCTTTTTTGGTTTTTTTTTAATGTTGTTGTTTTTTTTGGTGTTTTTTGGGGGAGAGGGGGAGGGATGTGTGTGATGATAAGTTAAAAGATTTTAATGAAAAAGTTTATTGTTTACAACGGAGTAATTAAATCAAGAAAGAGAATGATTTCGTGAAAAATAATTATATTCATCTGATATGTTTACAAGCTTTATATAATATCGAGGTGTAACTCCTCAGGTACAACCATTTTACTGACCCCTTCAATTTCAGCACAAATAAACCGTGTTGCAGATGAATAGTAAATCGCAGTTCTACGCTTTACAAGTTTGAAAATAAACGGTTGATCTTTTATCCTCTAGTAATATAGCCCTTTCTCAACTTTAGAATCTTGGTTAAATGAACAACCCCAGTCATCTGAAATATTTTACCTATTTATTGACAAATTGTTTTTTTTTTCTTTTCATTTAAGATAACTAAATTATTCATTTTCTATTTGATTATAACTACTATTATATATTACAGTTCTTATCGTGGTTTCTATGATTCTATCTATTTTCAAAATTTGTAATTTTGTTATTTTGTTTTGTCCTCTGATCTGAAAACATGAAATCGAACCGTACTTGTTATTTAAAAACAATGAAATATCGTTCATACATCATATGATATTACGAACTGCTTTCAATTTCGATGGCCAAGGAGGGTGATTGGCATAATGAGTTCATATAAAGTGATAAAAAGCCTGCGGCGATTTTAAGATACGCTCGTGGCGATATTTGTTCGACTCCGATCCTAATCGACAGTTATTGCAAATATTTTAACTAAAGCTCGCCTGATGTCCGGCTTCTCCTACCTATGATGACAGGTCAATAAAATACAACAAATGTCGCTTATACGTGTAGCGGTGTTTAACACCAAAACAAAGAACAAACTTTTAGAAATAATTTGAAAACAAATATGTATTAGCGTCCCGAATCGAAAACGTTCAAAACGTAAGAAAATTGTTCAGTGGACAAACTTGCAAGACATTTGATTTGTTAAAAAACGAAGTCATTTCGACTTAACAGCTTATCAAAAAGTATGTTATCGTATTGTGGGGTGAAAGCACAATTACGCAAAAGCTCTATTTTGTATGCTACAAATTGAATATTTAATATAATGACGTTGAAACTGACAGTGTTTTGGTAAAAAGCGGCGAAATTCGACATTGGACAATCTTGCAAGACATTTTCCCGAAGCCAATGCGTTTTTATTTGTGGTGCGAGTGCTGTAAAATTCCGGATTTTAATTGGTCTATCTAAGCACTTTTGTAGGAATAATTTATGAAAACAAAATTTTCTATCTTCTGATATTTTAAACAGCGGTAACTTTTGATAACTTACCATTTTCCAAAACCTGACCATGGCGAGGATTATTCATTTTTGAAAAAATCAACTTTGACCGTTCCATCAACACAAAAAACAGCAATGACTTCATAAATTATATATGACGTTTATCATTCATGCGAATTTTCGCAGATTTTAAACTCTTTTTTAGACCACAAAAATTCCCGCAAAAGTTATTTTGCGAATAATTTGTTACGTCTGACACGCATATTTTTGACGTTTTGGCAATATTTGTATCATTATTTGAAACTATTATGAAAAGTTAAAGAATATTTTTTTATATTTTTGGAAACAGTAATACCTGCCTAATCAATGGATATAAATTTCATAAAGCTGAACTATTTAGATTTCACAGAAGAGCTATTTATTAAATTGCTCTGTCGTATTTCACGGCATTGACGCAATAACGTGCTTAACGTCTAAGCGTCTTTTTGAAATTAGTCACTCGCCTACATCGGTGTCTATATTTTTTATTATTATTTTCAAATAAGCTGTACTTATACTAAACTATTGTAAAATTTGGGCGATTTTTGTAATTTAGTTCTTTTTTATTTCGATATTACCTCTATTTAACCTATTAGTTCAACAGAAAAAAGTACCTTTACAAAAATGTATGCTTCTTTCGAAGGCAGATCGTGAGCGTAAATGAACGTTGACTCCATTTTTTATTTTATTTTTCTACTTTAAAAGTATAAGATAAAGTTCATTTATAGAACAATATAAACCCCAATGACTGGAGAATAGAAATATGGTCACTTGGTCTTCTCCCGACCGGCAGTAAAACGCTTGCTGAAGTGGGGCGTCCGACGGTTTAGCTGTGCGGGATGTATCAAGTTCGCAGTCACGTCTGGTCAGAATGGGGACGTTAAGAGTACAACGCTCTTTGCACGTTAAGAATCCTTGTAACAACTCTTTGAGGGGTCCGTAGGTGGCCTGTTGCAAGGCAAAATATCTGTACCTATCCAACATACTCTCATTTTTCAGTGGCAGTCTAAATTTCCCCGACCATCATCCCAGATGGCCTCAATTGTGACATGACCTACCTATTGTATTTATTGTGAACTTGTTCTCGTCCTGAATATGCATGAAATATTTGCCACTGGACGTTAAGCAACCAACAATCAATCAATCAATAGAACAATATAGCGAAATCCTATATTAAGAATAATTCTTTTAGATTGTGCCTCGTTAAGGGCATACGATACAGTAATGACGTTGCTAACGTAAATTGTTATATATTCGCGACGTCAAACTATGACTTATCGGGGAAAGATTCAGTTTTCGAATGATTTTTACCATTCAAACTCATCTAACTTGAAAACGAGTTCATGGACCCCCCTTTTTAAAATGCCATTTGGTTTGATTACGTAAGATGGTTATGTGTGTCAATTTTCATGAAAACGTAAATAGTTCAAATTTTTTTTAAATTTGATTAAAATACAGCAAAAAAAATATTTTTTTCCTACATTCAGGAACATTAATTTTGATGAATATGAGTTATTTCTGAATAAAAAATGATACTTATAAAATACAGAGATTACAAACTATTTAACAAAAAACAATTTGTGTTTATCTTTTAAAACAAAAAAGTTATATCTTTCTTTCGAAAGAAAAATTACCGCCACAAATCCGAATTTTAAGCAAATATACAAAATTTCGACCTCATTTTACTCAAAAAGTAGCACATGTAGGTATATTTTTTATTACATATTTGATTGAATCAAGTAAAAAATAGTCTATTTGAATTTTTTTATCATGTAAATACGGGTTAAAACTGTATCGTATGCCCTGAAATCATGAATTATTGAAAATATATCAGATGCATTGTTGTGACGTTGTCGTAACCTCGCCCTCCCCCAGTTTTGTGCCGAATACTAAAAAGGTGGTTTTTTTCACATTGATCTTATATTGTTTTTATACCGAAACTTAAATTAAAACATTGATAGCTTTTCAACTTGTTACACACTTGTCAAAGTTATTTAACCCTTCATGAACCTCTGATTATGGAGAAAGTGTTCCACGATGAAATTGACATTGTACAAAGGATAGCTGTGTTACTGTAATTAGGAAAAAAAAAAACCACAACTAGTTGCAGTATAAAGTGCACGGGTAAGTAAAAGAAAGAAAAAAAAATGATAGAAAACGTATCTTTATGATCATAGTAAGACATGTAGAATAGTTATAACTTTGAATGCTTCTTTTGGTAATTTAATAGGGTTGTAAAAGTATTGACCGTGTTCACATTTTTAGAATGAAGCGCCTCCATGCTTCATGCTTCATACAAAATGTACTTCGCTCAATGCTTTTACACCCCAATGAATTAACAAAAAGAAGCATTCAATTCTTAAATGAAATGTTACATTTATGATGACACGATATTCCCTAATAAGTGTCTGTCCCAAGTCAGG
This sequence comes from Mytilus edulis, assembly GCA_019925275.1. Taxonomy (NCBI): domain Eukaryota; kingdom Metazoa; phylum Mollusca; class Bivalvia; order Mytilida; family Mytilidae; genus Mytilus; species Mytilus edulis. The sequence goes on from CM034357.1 coordinate 19,097,147, forward strand.
AGTTTGTAATTCAGTAGTTGTTGTTTGTTGCTGTGTTACATATTTGTTTTCCTTCTTTTTGTACATTATTTTGCTGTTAGATTTTTCGTTTGAACTGTTTTACATTTGTCATTTCGAGGTCTTTTATACATTGGATGTATGTTAACTTTCATTATAATACGTTATTCTGATTGGCTAACTGCACATCACGTGTTATTCCTTAAGCAGTTGCATTACACAATAAAACTTATCATTCATGATGACACGAGGTCCCATAATAAAGTGCACAGGTAAATTAAGTAAAGACTTGATGTAAATCGTGTTTTCATGATACTAGATAAAAAATGTAATTATAAGTATTGAATTGCTTCTTTTTGTAACTTCATAGGATTGTAAACGCGTTGAACGTGCGCACATTTTTAGAATGAAGCGCTTCCGCGCTTCATACAAAATGTACTTCGGTCAACGCGTTTACACCCCAATAAAGGTACAAAAAGAAGCATCCAATTCTTAATTATGCTGTATTGGCCTTGCTCATGGTTAAAGGCCGTACGGTGGCCAATAGGTGTTTAATTCTGTTCCATAAGGTCTCTTGTGAAGAATTGTCTCATTCGCAATCATACCGCATCTAGATCTCCTTTTATATATATATATATTAATGTAACTTTTAGTGTTTAAAGGAGGTGGTATATATCTTAGAATGATACATTTATATATTATATTTAATATGTACTATTTGGTCTCTCAAATTGCTAAGATATAATAACTGTTTAAACCTTTTAAAATTACAATGATTTTAAGGATAAATGAACTGGTTAAATGGTAAAACTTGAAAACTGTAATGCAAAAAGGAAACTTTATGATGTCCTTTTACCCCAAATGACAATTTGCATATATGAATAAAGTTAGTAGATATTTGCCAAACCTTATCAAAAAATGTTCTTTAAATGACACTGAAGATCCTATACGTTATTTTATTGGTAAAACAAACACATTTAAAATAGAAAAGAAAACCAAAACCTTACCCCTCAACCCGATCTTAAAGCACACCATTACAGCCATGCTCGGATCCATTACGCATTAGGTACATAATCTTTTTTGGTTTTTGAATTCAATGAGCCAAACTGTTTTCTAGTCGTAGCTCCTTCATTGTCAATGCTCTTTGACAAAAAAATCATACAATACAAAGAAATTAACACCGAGAACGTATTAAAATAAAATGACATTTCTTTGGGTTTCTGCCTAGTTGGAATATCTTCTTTATATGACACCTCTGATTCTTTATTGCAGTTTTATGCGCCATTAATTGTGATACTTCTTTATTTTTTTTATATACAAAGATGTAATACAGGATTAATTTTTCTCACATTTTTTATTTCACAAATTGAAGTTTTATAATAACAAGGTCAATTTATTACATTTATTGTGACAGTTGTAACACATGGGTCGTAATACTTCACTAATTTTATAGTTTATGTTGTTTAAATTCCTTTTGATAATATAAAATTATAACTTTATCTTATTTACCTGAACATGTACACGGCTGTCTTTTTGGTAAATCGAGAAAAAAAGGGATTTTGAAAGAACAAATCATAGTTACGGTGACCATTTATACTTTTATTTTATTTGCGATATGGACCCCAATTTATTGACCCCAATGTAATAACAAAAACTTTCCATATTTTCGACTTTAGTAAATCGTGTATATATATTTTTTTACATTGGGCCCATCGATGCCGCTTTTTTGTTTTGTTTTGCTAAAATTCTTGAAAGCGTTCAAATCATTTGTGAATATATGATACTATTCATCATGATTGTATGATTGTAAATGGCCATACTATTTTTTTTTTAATTGTGTTCCCCAGAGGAACAGCAACATTTATTATGTGTTCCCAAAATGAACATTACAGTATTCCTTAGAGAAACATTTCACTAAAGTGTAACTTTTATTATTTGTTCCCTAAAAAAAACATTTAACTTAATTTGTAATTTTCATCACATCACTTGTTCTCCTGAGGAAGTTTACAATTTTTCTCATGAAAACAATTTCACTAAAGTGTAACTTTTATTATGTGTCCTCAAGAGGAACATTACAAGGCTCTATTGGAGACATGTCACTAAGTGGTATAGTGTATTATGTGTTCACCAGATGAACACTTCACTAAAGATCAAAATTTCAGTGACTGAATTTTCGGCTCTCCCCTGACACCATTAGCGTGTTTGGTCTTGAGGAAACAATGATAGTTCGTCGGAAGGGGACGATGAATGGTTGACCCGTGTAAAGAGAGAGCCATATCTCTTGCACGTAAAAGGCAACCTTGTAGGTTTCGAAAAAGAGCTAAATCATGGTTAACGTAGCTTTCGTCTATACTCTCCAGATGATCATTACAATATGCCCTTAAACTAGGTGAACATTTCACTAAGGGCAACTTTTATTATGTGCCCTCCTGAGGAACATTTATTACAAGTTTCTATAGGGGAACATTTTACTAAATGGTAACTTGTATCATGTGTTTCAAAGATTAACATTTTAATAATCCTAAGGGAAACATTTCACTAAATTATAACTTTTAATATGTGTTCCCTAGAAAACCATTTAACTTAATTTTTAATTTTCATCACTTGTTCTCCAGAGGAAGTTGACAATTTTTCCCATGGAAACAATTTCACTAAAGTGTAACTTTTATTATGTGTCATCAAAAGGCACATTACAATACTCTATTGGAGACATGTCACTAAGTGGTATAGTGTAACTTGTATTATGTGTTCACCAGATGAACACTTCACTAAAGATCAAAATTTCGGGGACTGAATTTTCGGCTCTCCCCTGACACCATTAGCGTGTACAGTCTTGAGGAAACAATGATAGTTCGTCGGAAGGGGACGATGAATGGTTGACCCGTGTAAAGAGAGAGCCATATCTCTTGCACGTAAAAGACACCCTTGTAGATTTCGAAAAAGAGCTAAATGGTAGCTTTCGTCTATGCTCTCAAGATGATCATTACAATATGCCCTTAAACTAGGTGAACATTTCACTAAGGGCAACTTTTATTATGTGCCCTCCAGAGGAACATTTATAACAGTTTCTATAGGGGAACATTTGACTAAATGGTAACTTGTATCATGTGTTTCAAAGATTAACATTTTAATAATCCTAAGGGAAACATTTCACTAAATTATAACTTTTAATATGTGTTCCCTAGAAAACCATTTAACTTAATTTTTAATTTTCATCACTTGTTCTCCAGAGGAAGTTGACAATTATTCCCATGGAAACAATTTCACTAAAGTGTAACTTTTATTATGTGTCATCAAAAGGCACATTACAATACTCTATTGGAGACAGGTCACTAAGTGGTATAGTGTAACTTGTATTATGTGTTCACCAGATGAACACTTCACTAAAGATCAAAATTTCGGGGACTGAATTTTCGGCTCTCCCCTGACCCCATTAGCGTGTACAGTCTTGAGGAAACAATGATAGTTCGTCGGAAGGGGACGATGAATGGTTGACCCGTGTAAAGAGAGACCCATATCTCTTGCACGTAAAAGACACCCTTGTAGATTTCGAAAAAGAGCTAAATGGTAGCTTTCGTCTATGCTCTCAAGATGATCATTACAATATGCCCTTAAAATAGGTGAACATTTCACTAAGGGCAACTTTTATTATGTGCCCTCCAGAGGAACATTTATAACAGTTTCTATAGGGGAACATTTGACTAAATGGTAACTTGTATCATGTGTTTCAAAGATTAACATTTTAATAATCCTAAGGGAAACATTTCACTAAATTATAACTTTTAATATGTGTTCCCTAGAAAACCATTTAACTTAATTTTAATTTTCATCACTTGTTCTCCAGAGGAAGTTGACAATTATTCCCATGGAAACAATTTCACTAAAGTGTAACTTTTATTATGTGTCATCAAAAGGCACATTACAATACTCTATTGGAGACAGGTCACTAAGTGGTATAGTGTAACTTGTATTATGTGTTCACCAGATGAACACTTCACTAAAGATCAAAATTTCGGGGACTGAATTTTCGGCTCTCCCCTGACACCATTAGCGTGTACAGTCTTGAGGAAACAATGATAGTTCGTCGGAAGGGGACGATGAATGGTTGACCCGTGTAAAGAGAGACCCATATCTCTTGCACGTAAAAGACACCCTTGTAGATTTCGAAAAGAGCTAAATGGTAGCTTCGTCTATGCTCTCAAGATGATCATTACAATATGCCTTAAAATAGGTGAACATTTCACTAAGGGCAACTTTTATTATGTGCCCTCCAGAGGAACATTTATTACAAGTTTCTATAGGGGAACATTTGACTAAATGGTAACTTGTATCATGTGTTTCAAAGATTAACATTTTAATAATCCTAAGGGAAACATTTCACTAAATTATAACTTTTAATATGTGTTCTCTAGATGTACAATAAAATATTTTTCAGGGGAACATGTCAATAAAGCGTAACTTGTATTATGTGTTCTCCAAATGAACATTTCAATATTCCCAACTGGAACATTTTACTAAATTGTATTTAGTTTATGTGTTCTTCAGAAAAAAAACATTACAATATTCCTGAGGGGGACATTTTCACTAAATGATTACTTTCATCAGGGGCGGATCCAGCCATTTTAAAAGGGGGGGGGGTCCTAACCCAGGACAAAAGGGGGAGGGGTTCCAATTACATGTCCCCATTCAAATGCATTGATCGTCAAAAAAAGGGGGGGTTTCAACCCTGGAACCCCCCTCTGGATCCGCGCCTGCTTTCATTATCAGAAAATATTGTTGCGATTTTAATGAAATCAAAGTAGAATGAAAGGCAAATATCAGGAAACAGGAAAACATATAAGTCCCTTGGCAATATCAACTATCGAGCCTTTAACTCCTGTACTGCATTCGTCTCAACTCGGCCGATTTCGTACCCTCATGAGAATAGCGGATTCTACCGAGGATTGCCGAATGTCTTTTGCTGATGACATTACCTAAGGCTGACAACACATTTTGATATAAAAACTGTCATGTAATAATCAAATATGTTTAACGGTGTGAAGTTGTTATTCTGTACTTATAAAAACTATTTATAACTTGTTCGAATGTTTTGCAGGTAAAAAAAACAAATGCTATATCATTACTGTTAAGAAGTATGTTTGTTTTTATATTTGATTAACGATTTTATCAGTTTTTACAACATAATTGTCTGTTTAATCAACTTCTAGGGTCATTATGATCCTCGGTGAACATCGTTCCGAGTCTATATTATATGTGAATGAATTAAAAAAAATCTTCTGACGAAGTTCCTTATTTGGGACATGCTCATCAATGCTAGAAATTCAATCCTACATTTTTTAAAATTATCAATATTATATTTCCTTATGAGTTCGTGGATACTGAAGTGTTCTTGTCACAATATGCTTATCTAAGGCACAAAATTTATATAAAGCAAACTCTTATTGAATTATCAAAGCGGCTGGTTTGTAATCAAAACATTTCGTCTAAAACGAAAGTTGAGGATATTAATTTTGCTTATCTTCGGTGATTTTGTTTTTGAGTTATTTGCCATACTAGCTGGAAATGATTCTCTCTAAATTTTTCACACAATGGCTCTGTTTAACTTAAATAACTGCACAAAATATATAGGTAACACGGATTTTGTAAGACTTTCAAAACGGCGTTATGAATATATAAAAAAGAAGATGTGGTATGATTGCCAATGAGACAGCTATCCACAAAAGACAAAAATGGCACAGACATTAACAACTAAAGGTCACTGTACAGCCTTCAACAATGAGCAACGCCCATACCGCATAGTCAGCTACATAATAGGCCCCGATAAGACAATGTAAAACAATTTAAACGAGAAAACTAACGGCCTTATTTATGTAAAAAATGAACGAAAAACAAATATGTAACACATAAACAAACGACAACCACTGAATTACAGGCTCCTGACGCATTTATATAGAACTTTAAAAGTAAAGTAGGGGTTAGCGGGAAGAATGAAAGGTCACTAAAGGAATAAAGCTAGAGGATTCCAAATATCTGACAAAAAAACCCCAAAAAACTAGGATTCAACATCCTTTACTCGCGATAGTCTTGTGACAAGCAATTATGTACAATTGGTTTTTTATAGTGTTATACTTTTCTACTTTTAGTGGTAAACATTGACAATGTTTTTTCACAAAGAAATCGTAACAGACGTCCAGGCGAGGATGAAGGTTCACACTCTGGGGACAAACAAAATAAAGTGCGTCTTAAAATACCACAACGGATCCTAGGTAAACATGTTTGAGTTGTAACAAAACTAATCCAAATGCTTAAGATAATGATTATTATTATAGTACGAAAAGGACTTTTTTTTCAATGAAGGATTCATTCAATTTTCTCCGAATGTTTTGATATATGTACAACATATTTTGCTTGAATCTCATTTTTTTTATCAGTTGTATAGTATATGGACACTTATAAAGGCAAATGTAAAACAAAAAACTCAGACTCAAATACACATATCTTTACTTACTTCGAAATTGAACGTAAAAAGAGAATTATATATACACTTCTTTATAGATGTAAATACAAGTTTCTGTTGTTGGTGCAATTACGATAAAAATTCCAAATACATTTAAAAAAAAACCCAACCAATAACTTGGTAATGACTTGTTTGTGACCTTGCCACAGATGTTATTAACAATTTGAAAATTAATAATTTTGATTTGATCTTTATAGGTTACAAATTTATTGGATGTATTGTTGACAATAGAGCCCGGATGTTAGATGTGAAACATGTAGATAGAAAAATGACGTTACAAAAATGTGCAAAATTATGTTCCGAATATAGCTTCTTCGGTGTACAGGTTAGTGTAGATTAGGTGTACAGTAAAGTTCAGATTCGATCTACAGGTTGGAAAGATCTTGGATCAACTAAACCGTAGAAATTGAAAATTTTGGTTGTTTTTAAAAAACTTTTTTTTTATGAAAGTTGAAAGACTGGTGATCACGACGAATCCTTTTGACAATCGATTTTAAATTAAAAGCATGAAACAAAATTAAAGAGAATTGCATATTTTGTCTGTTTCTTAGAACGGAAGTACCCGTTCTCGAAAGTTCAGAGCAAATTAAATTGCAGTGACCTTACACGAAATTTTAGTTTTTAGTGCGGTGCTTGTTTGAACGAAATTAATTTTTATGTATTTTATCATTTAAGTTTTCTAGACAGTGTTTTTGTGGAAATGCCCGCGGTAATAAGAGAGTTTACAGAAGAAGACCTAGACGAGAATGTAATTTTGCTTGTGGTGGAAATAGGAGACAAAGCTGTGGTGGGAGATGGAGGAACATAGTGTATTGTAAGCAACTTAATTATTTTCGTAAAATGTAAAAAGGAAATCACGCAATGGCGTCCAAAATATTATTGACTCCACTTTGACAACAGAGTAAGACGAATGTAAGGCGCCATAAAAGGTCATCAATAGAAAACGGTTGAACAAAATCAGAACCGAAATAAGAAAAAAAAAAAATTCAGATGAATAAGAAAAAAAACTTATATACAGACGATAGCTGAATGTTGATTTATCAGTGGAGTATGGTCCTTCATTGCTTTTTTCTTTAACTTTTTAAAGATTTTTCTCTATTCTCCTTTATTCATTTTGACACTTACTCTCGATTTTTCAATTTCAGCAACCCATTATTATGTATTCCTTATTTTCATACTTTTGGCTTTTTATTCAGCAATTTGCCAAATATTTTTTGTTCTGTAAACCCTCATACATGTAGGATGTATATATTCATGACAACAAATCACTACACGTGCGTACAAAAACAAAACAAAAAACCCGACGATCGATATCGATTATACTTTAGAAATTTTATTCTTTCTCTTGTAGCAAAACAAGGATCATGTGAGTAAAAGTATTTTATTAACATATTCATTTAAGTAAAAATTCATCTAAGTTATACACAGTTGGGTATCTGGTGATCAAAACATTAGGGTACGACCATTTAACAAGTTTTTTCCCCCAAAAAAGATATTCTGATCCCAATTTGATCTGATCAAGCAGATGATATAAAAAATATTGTTTCCAGATTTTCTTCATATCACATGCATAGTCTTAAATATTGAAAAAAAATAATTTGATTGATAGCGTTGGAAAACTAATAAACTTGACCCCGTTTTGATCAGATAAAATAACATACCTCCCCCTTTTTCCTAGGTTAAATGGTTGTTCCCTTACTTACTCCTAAGAAAACAGTTATGTAGATTACAGCAATACCGATTAAACTTTTCATTTTTCCTATATTTCGCACAAAACTTTAAACTGACATTTTCAGATAGTTTGTAAATGATTTAATTGCAATAAAGCTGGAGTTGCAACTCACTTTGGCAAAGTTAACTTTTGACTGTATACAAAATTAAGGATGGTATATTGTCAATGACAGAAATACCCAAGGGAGTCCACGTGAGATACATGTATATTTCACCATAAATTGGCATAATGCTTCAGGATGGAACAAAACGCATACTGTATATTCAGCTACATGTGAGACTAGCAACTATTTTGCAAAATTGCAGCAATGCAAACGAAAAAGAACCAAACCTTATATCAATTTAGAGGACCTAAATAGAGAACTGTCATACAAGTGGGAGGTTTAGCTAGCTATTAAAGCAGGTTTAAGCCACCATTTTCTTCAGAAACGGTCTGAAAAGTTGGCAACATGACCTTTTTTCCACGTTCGTTTCGTTGATTGGTGGAATTTTATCAATTTTTATGGACTTCATCGTTCTAAATTTCCATTGGAGATATGTATGTTTGTTAATACTTTTTTTCGTGCAATTTGAATATTATTATTTAGAATATATTGCATATTGAAATGATGACGTATCTATATCACGTGATATATATTCTTCCTTAAAACATTTAGCAATATCGACCTGTGCATCTGGTCCCTGTAAGAATGGAGCAACTTGCAAAGACAAAGCGAATGGATATAACTGCATATGTCCTCCTGGGTTTACCGATGAATATTGCTCTACCGGTAAGTAGTTAATAAACATTGTCCGAAACAAACATAACACTTATCAATTCAAAGACCCCTTGAAAATTACAGCTTTTACATTAATGCTAGCAAGACAAATCTTTGTTTGGCTTGCTTGCTTTGTTTGTATCAATGTTTGCTCAAGCATGGTAATTAAGATAGGCGGGGCTTCAGCTTGTATACATCATACTTAAATTTTATTGGACGTTATGTAAGAGGTTAAGGACACTAAATTTTAAAACATCACATGACACATATTCTCACATGTTTCCTTACCTGTAAATATACAATACAGACAGGATTCTACTTCGTCGAAATTATCTGTTCATTTTCACAATCGTAGAAACGGAAGACAATTTTTTTTTCAGAGATCCAACTTAAAGACTGTCGTCAAGTACTTTTAGTAAAATAGCTATTCGAATACACCTACTCTGATTTTGTGATCCATTGGATAGGTATTTCACTTGACCCCTATATTTCATCTTTTAGTACTGTGATTTTTTTTATGTTATAAAGTCAAGCTGTAGCTTTGCTATATAAAATGATAGAGTCTGAAGCGAGATGTTGTATCAAATACTCTTGTTTTGTACATTTTCAAGACAAAATATTCATCTCAAACACACATAAAAAAAGGTGCACTCGATTTTCTCTCTTCAATAAAATGGTTTCCCATTTTTTAGAATATTTTCTGGAGTTGCATAATCGAAGGACAAACATGGAAATAACTGACTGAACTAATAGATTGATATGTTATAAAAACAATATTAAGTCAATTAATGTTGAAGGCCAGTTTCTCAGCCTCATACAAGAAAAAGTGTATTTGTCATGTGATGTTTTAAAATTAAGTGTCCTTAACCTCAGACATAACGTCAAATAAAATCTAAGTATGATGTATACAAGCTGAAGCCCCGCCTATTTTAATTACCATGCTTGAGCAATCTCTGATACAAACAAAGCAAGCAAGCCAAAGATTTGTCTTGCTAGCATTAATGTAAAAGCTCTAATAACATACCAAAAATTGACGTATATTTGAAAGATAATTTAAGAATATTTTCGCAATATCAATTTAAACAGAAGCCAAAGAAATTGTTCGCGTACCATACGTTGTTTTGAAAACATAACCCAAGGACAGTGCTCCAAAACATGATCAAAGATCGTAATAAATAATTTCTTTATACATTGAAGAAAATTAGACGCAGAATTTCTCAATAATATATCAATAAACAAAAAATCATCTTTATACATTTTAATTTGACACCTAGCTACATATGCATTAATTTTTTTTTTAATTACGTTACAACAAAGACCAAAAGGTTGGACAGTCGAAAATAGGAATTATTTGAGAGGACTTTGTAATTGAGTAACCTATACAGCAAGAGTTTAATACAGATACAAGCTAAATATGTCTGGTACTTTCATTGTTTTCCATCTGAATCCAGTTAGATAAACTATACAGTTTGCCTCATATCTTTACTTACATCTAGAAATTGACAATGAGGGTCGGTTGAAAACCACACTTTTCACCAAACGAGAGGATTTCAGCTTCCCAATTGTGAACTTTCCATTTCTATGTAGCAACATTCCACCAGCGCCTGCATACGTAGTATATATTTCCCAATTAATACGACATTCCCGCGCTTGGTTTTCCTATAATGATATCATTGATAGAATGTTGCTGCTCACAAGGAAGCTGTAAAACCAAGAGATCCAAATAGTTAAGTTGAAATCTTCCCTTCGTAAATTTTACGGACGCCATCACGAGTTGGTTGACCGTTATGGAATAACCGTCTCACAGATGATATAGGATATGTTTCTTACGTCGTAACTTCAATTTCCTTCCCTTTTCATGAATGTGACCTACCGAATTAGACTATTTACGGGTTTGTAATAACATGAACAACCCGACGGGTGCCACATGATGAGCAGGATCTGCCTACCCTTTCTGAGCACCGGAGATCATCCCGAGTTTTTTTTTATCGGGGTTCGTGTTGCTCAGTCTTTAGTTTTCTATGTTGTTTCTTGTGTACTATTAGTTGTCTGTTTGTCTTTTTCATTTTTAGCCATGGCATTGTCAGTTAATTTTCGATTTATGAGTTTGACTGTTCCTCTGGTATTTTTCGCCCCTCTTTTACAATTGTTGAAACATGCATCATAAACATTAGCCTACCATCAATCTGGTTTCATCCCCAGCGAACAAACTGAGGATATGATATTTCAGACATTTGTTGAACTATTACCTTTTGCAGTAAAATCACATTACGAGAACAACATTTTGATATTCCTCGAAACAAATCCTGCAACACAATAATTTAGTTAACCATGAAATTCTGGTCACATCAACTTGCAATTTAGTACACATGTTTTGTTTAATATGAACTAATAACTTATGTTTTATATTAGTATAATAATAAGATGGAGGTTTATTTTTCAGACGTTGATGAATGTGAAACTAATCCCTGTAAGAATAGTGGCACATGTAAGGACGAAATAAATGGATATAAATGTACCTGCCCTGATGGTTATACTGGTACAAACTGCGAGAGTGGTAAGCGAGATTTTCCTTTTTTCCACACATAAATTATGCATGATTCAAACTAAAAATTATTTTAAGAGAGGGACGAAAGATACCAGAAGGACAGTCAAACTCATAGATTGAAAATAAACAACGCCATGGCTAAAAATAAAAAGACAAACAAACAAATCATAGAACAGAAGACACAACATAGAAAACTAAAGACTAAGCAACACGAACCCCACCAAAACTAGGGGTGATCTCAGGTGCTACGGAATCGTAGATGCCATAATCCTTCTATGAGTAGACACAACTATTTTCCTAAACAAGATATAAATCAAATTCTATTTAGACGCCACTCAACAATTAAACACATTTTCTCACTTTCGCCTAGTAGACTCAATATTCATTTTGCACTTTGATATTCTGTTTATTTAGTTATATTTTCTTTCAGAAAATCATGGCTGTGGCTACGAAAATCCTTGTACAAATGGAGCCACCTGTAGAGATACCGCCAATGGGTATTTCTGTTCATGTCCAAAAGGATTTGCGGGGAAACACTGTCAAATAAGTAAACAATAAACAAATATTTTTCATATCTATTGGGCTTTATGCACAAATGTTTAATATTTGAAATTTCAGAATAACCAGCAACACAATGCTGTAAGAGACTTCATTTAAGCAAAATGGATACATGAAAAATATCCATAATTTTACGAATACGAAATCTGCAATTTCATAATTTGAAAACCATCCAAATGTCGATGGATTATACGTTTGTTTTCATATTTGATTAACTTTTAAAAGAACAAACTTATTATTCGTTCAAAGCTAAAAGGAGTAGGTCCAGTAAGACCCCTTTTGACCCCAAAATATAGCAGTTTTACAAAATTGTTAAAACGAAAACTTTTAGTTATTTATTGTACAGTAGAATGCTTCTGCTACATAAATATGGCTGTTTTGACAATCCAATGCACATATATCGGGTATTACCACCATTAAGTCATGCTAAATATTGAAATCTTCACAATTCTAGCATTTTAGTTAAATTTAGACGTTTTCGTGTGAAATGAAAGTGCCGCATTCGTGTTCATCCTTAATATTATTAAAATGTAAGTTGTATTTTATGATAATACATAACATATATAAAGATTGAAGATGAAAACGGATGCGGCCACTTTCATTTTTGACAAAAACCATCTGAAAAGTGACATTTTTCGGCATATTTGGTAGATTTTTCATATTTGAGCTTGCATCGGGTCGTTTTTATTGACTAAATCAGTTAAAATCTTTCACATAAACTAATTAATTCAAATGAAATAGACACTTAAGTGTTTAAAAAGTGGTCAAAATCTTTCGTCAGATGAACCTGAAATTTGAGGCCAAAATCGGTCCTTACTGGACATACTCCTTTATTGCAATGAAAAAAAAAACAGTATTTGAAAACAACAGACACCCACTTAATGGTTCTTCAAGTTACCTAATGACAATTCTAAGCCAACTCCAACTATTAAATACATCAAGATTGTCCAGCCTCAAATTCTCACCGAACTCATTCACTAAGGTAAGTCTAAAACACCTCAAAAACAGTTCGAGAAAAACTTGCTTCTTGCAAATAATTTGATTAGCATTTTTACATAAAACACCTCATTGTTTCATCATATTTGATCAAAAGTTAGATAACTGCTTTATATAAAATCAATATTTTAAATCCAAAAAATGTATTCAAGTTTTCAATGTTTCAAATGTATATGGCTTAATAATATGTCTTACAAATATATGCTTTAGATATTGACGATTGTGGCTACATTAATCCTTGTAAGAATGGAGGCACTTGTATTGACGAGGTTAACGGATACTCCTGTTCATGTGCAACAGGATTTTACGGCAAGAGTTGTCGGGCAAGTAAGTCAAAGACATTTTTATAACATCTATTGGTTCCATTAATTACTATATAAAAAAAAAACTTTTACGGTGACCTACAGTTGATAATTTCTGTGCCATGTTGGTTTCTTGTGGAGAGTTGTCTCATTGTCAATAATACTACATCTTCTTTTTGATATTTCCAACATTAGACCAATTTAAACAATCATCACATGCATCATTAAATCCATCAACAATCACCTTATGATCATTGGACACTAACTTAATTTAGGGGAAGTTCAAACTTTGTGCTACATACATGTATATACCATACTACTTATCTAGAAAATATAATAACTAAACTCATTTCAGGGCCTGTTATAGTTGACTATTTGTAATGGGCTTTGCTCATTGTAAAGGTGACATATAGTAGTTAATTTGAATCATTTGGTCTCTTGTGAAGAGTTGTCTCATTAGCAATCAAACCACGTCTTTTTTAAATATAAACTCATGTTTTCATATCGTCTATAAAACATCTTTTAAATATTTCAATTGATAAATGCATTGATTATGAATGGCTGCCTAATGTCCAGCAGCAAACTAATATGTGTATTCAGGACAAGAACAATTAAATGTTATGAACCATGCTTTCTACTAGTCCTTCACGCTAAGTCAGATCTTAAGCGTGCTTAATCACAAGTATCAGTTCGCGGGAAGACATGTCACCTAAATCAGTCAGAAACATTGTTCTGACTCCGATCCGATAAGTATGTGGTCTTACTCCTTAATGATGAAAAGAAGCATCAAATACCCGTTTTAAAGTCGTTGGCTTGAACTCACCTCCTTATGACGTCCAGGGGAACACGAAACCACCGATCCAGTTTTAAATCTTCTTTTGTGTTCAAATTGTCTTAGATATCCAAAGAATCAAAATCAGTGTTATTAAAAAAATATTGCTATAATTGGATAAATACTTCGTTTCCAGAAATTCCATGCCAAGAACCAGACAGTGTAATGGATGCAACAAAAACTGTAGATACACTCGATGTTGGTGGTATTGTAACGTATGTTTGTGACTTTGGTTATTCAATGTCGAGTGGAGATGCTATTCTAACATGTAAAATAGGACCTTTTTGGATGGGAACCCTACCGACATGTTCAGGTAAGTAACAGTCGTATTCAAATTGTATATAAAGGCACTAGTAGTATACCGCTGTTCGAATTTCATAAATCGATTGAGAAAAAAATACCAAATCCGGGTTATCAATTAATGTCGTAACTGCAATTCCGTTCCATTTCAACGGATGTGACCTTCCGAATTAGGCTTATTTCCGTTTTTGTACTAATATGAGCAACACGATAGGTGCCACATGTGAAGCAGGATCTGCTTACCCTTCCAGAGCACCTGAGCTCATCCCCAGATTTTAGAGGGGTTTGTTTCGCTTAATTTTTATTTCTGTGTTGTGTTTTTTTTGTAATTGTGTTTAACTTTGTCTTTTTAGCCATGGCATGACTTTATTTTTGATTAATGAGTTCAATGTCCCTCTGATATCTTTCAACCCTCTTTTTAAATTACTATAGGGCCCTTAAACCTGATAGGGTTTTGATTCTTGCTTTTTGATTATGCGCAGCAATAACCTTTTGGTTTTCACAATTATAAGGGTATGGATGAGGGTAACAGAGAATACTGACTAAAACGTGCGGCATACATGGCTAAAAACAAGAGAATTGAGAAAAATATGCCACAAAAATATCAAACAGTACAATTTGATGCTATAATATAAAGATTAAAGAAAAATGTGAAAATTAGAGAGAGAATTTAGAGAAATGGCTAAAAATTAAAAAAAAAATGCAGAAATGAAGTACCCAAATCCGGGCCCTCACGTATGGTCCGACTCTATCGTCAGGTGTACTAGGAAGATCAGTAACGGTGCTAATTTTACTGCAACAAATGTACATTTCCAGAAATTTTTCAGTGATACTTCATTCCAAATTATTTGCAAAATTCAAAACCTAATACAATATTTAAAAAAAAAGCTAGTATAACAGACAAGAAACCTACCACATAGCCAAATTCTAAACGAATTATAAATGCCATGCATCATTTAATCTTTAAAGAGTATCAAAACTCAAGAGAGGTACACATATTTGAAAGTATGTATTAACTTGAAACAAAGAAAACAGACGCGAATGAATATATTCTGTATTTGTATGACATGTATGATATTGTGTGATAAATGGATGATCAACCGAATGATAAGAGATACCGTTTACCACATATTTGACAAAGATTAAGTCATCAACCATTCATTTAAGACTGAAAGTATCGAGCAAACGTAAATTAAAAACAATTTCATTTTTCAGTTATCAAATGCAAGATTACAGGATTAAATGACTACACAATTCCGTCAACGACTAGTGATGTTTCACCTACCACACAAGTTTCATTTACATGTTTACCTGGGTACAAGTTACCAAATGGAGATTCAGGACAAAGGGAATGTAGATTAGGAGGAGAATGGAATTCACCTCTTCCAGCATGTGAAGGTCAGTTAATTAAACCAACAGTACTGTGGTTAACCTTTGTACAAATATCGTCAATCAATTGAAAAGATGAATGTCCAGTTAATAAACAAAAACTGGGAATTTGTGTTAACTAAAAAAAGGTGGACCGGATTATGCAATCATCGCCCACCATGCGTTTTACCGACCGTACAAGGGCTGTTTAGCCAGTCAAGGTCGTTAAAACTTCCATCATCATCATCAACATGCGAACCCACTCCCTGTCTGGAAAAGAGGACACTATTCAATAAATTACAGATCAGAGGACTTATTGTATGTAAAGATCTCAGACCGTTCAGGTTGTAAATTTTACACTGCATTTACTGGAACGTATGAGATAAACGTTTTGATTGAAATTTGATTATATCATCTTCTGTGTGTTTGTTCTTTGTATAGGTATCATTCTTTATATAAGTAAGATTTTTGTTCACCCGAAACAAGGTACTTTATCTTCGCTTTCCAGATTTGTTGACCCCGTTAATATGCCCCAGACGTAACGGAAAATGCATTTGATTTTACCCTTGTCTGTCTGTACTACCGTACGTACGTCCGTACTAGTTGGCCTCAACAAAATGTTATAAAACTTCTACACAATGCTTATTTACAAAAGCACAGTTTGAATACTGGTTGCGAAATTAAGTTTTCCGACTTCTCTTGTGTTCAAGAGTGTATTGTCTATGACGATCATATAGAGTTTAAGTATGCAAGAATTTTAAACTTGCCTTGTATTTTGTTTTATTATACAATAAGTATTCAGCTTTGTTGTATTATTGTAAACTACAATATCTGAAATTTTGAACATGCGGTTTACATATTTGCAGTCCACCTGGTTACAAAGAAAAGCATTGCGAAATAGGATATATTTAAACATTTAATGTCTTTTCAGTGATGCTAGTTATTTCAGTGTTGAACAAAAGCAAATCACAGGAACATCGTTATAGAGCTTATCAAATTAAAGAGAAGCTAACATTTTACCGACCAAGGCTTCTAAGTTTGTATGAGAAAGATCAATTCCTCTATTTATGGTGATCTAATGTCTTTTTGTTTGATATTAATCGTGTGTTTCTCTGTCCTATATGTTCTCCCATTTCTTTGTATTGTAGTCCTGTCATATAATGTTGTCATTTTAATGTTATATTTAACATTACCATAAAAGCGAGAGTTTTGGCATGCCACAAAACCAGGTTCAACCCACCATTTGTTTCTTAAAATGTCCTGTCCCAAGTCAGGAATATGGCCATTGTTATATTATAGTTTGTTTCTGTATGTGTTACATTTTAATGTTGTGTTTCTGTTGTGTCGTAGTTTCTCCTCTTATATTTGATGCGTTTCCCTCCGTTTTAGTTTGTAACCCGGATTTGTTTTTTTCTAAATCGATTTTATGAATTACGAACAGCGGTATACTACTGTTGCCTTTATTTATTATGTATGTCTATTTCTCAACAACTTTTTTTCAGAATACTCTATATACACATATAAACTGTAAACCAACTTATTTTCCCGGATACTTTAATTCGCGTTTAGCATTTTTCTACTCTATTTCGCAGCAATTTAATTTCGCGATTCCAAAATTTACTTGATATAATTAAGTAAGAACTCATCAAAGTTTTACATATTCGCGACGATTTATATGCGCGATATTTTTCTACTCGCGAAAGTCGCGAAAATAAATCACTCGCGAAAATAAGTCTGTTTACAGTATATACAAGTCTTCTAAACATCAGCGAAACAATGTTAGATCTGTACATATTTTTATCTTCCCTTGCCGGGATTCGAACTCATGCTACTGAGAAATCGTGACACCAAATCACCTTGCACTGTATCCGATGAGCTAGACCACACGACCACCAGGCTTCACCACATGAAAAAATGTAAACGATTTTTTAAATTATATACCAATCGACTACTATTGAAACTCCAAACTCCTTTAATGTATTGTGTGCAAAATCATTCTTTCCAACTGCCTTAAGGTTAAGATTGCTTTTTAACGACTTACAAATCAATTTTAAGTATTTTAAGAATTTGAAACTTGCATTGTGGTTTTTATTTTGAAATACAAAATGAATATTCAGCTTTGTTGTTTTGTTGTTAACAATAATTTCTGAAATTATGGATATGTTGTATACATATTATAGATATAAATGAATGTCTACCAAATCCATGCAAGCACGGCGCTACATGTAATGATAAAGTGAACGATTATAATTGCACGTGTCCCCCAGGTTACGAAGGAACGAAATGTGAATTAGGTATGATGTCAGATGAAAATCAGTATGTCTTAATTTTAAAATAATAATTTGATTCTGTGAAAATTGTTTTCTTAGAAAAAGAATAAAATACAAATGAGAATAAACAAAGGGGACAATAAAACCCTTATTTGAAAGACAAACAGTCAACACTTTTTAACTTTTAGACTTTCAAAGCGAGTTAATTCTCAAGAGCAACTAACTGTCTTTATTTGTTATTCGTTTCATTTCAGATATTGATAATTGTCTTCAACATGAATGCCAGAACGGAGCCACATGTAAAGATAAAGTTAATGGCTACATGTGCATATGTCCAGCCGGCTTTAATGGAAAGCATTGCAAACTAGGTACTTGTATGGTGTTTTTTGATACTGTGAATTCATTTATTTTCTTTGCTTTCAATTTCGTTGATCAAGGAAAACTTGCATTTTCGTGAATATTTGATTTTGTGGTTTTGCCGATATCTGTGAACATAATAGAAAATTTAAAATTCGTTGAACATTTGAATTTGTGGTTCAAATACCCTGGAAAACCACGAACAGTGGTATCCAACGAATAATAATGAATCCACAGTATTTCCGAGATACCAGTTTAGTGTATTCTCATATGTCTAATTTCAACAATTAATTTCTTGTCAGTGATTGCAATGTTGAAATAGAAAAATATCAAGACATAAAAAGAACGTTGAAGGGATAATCAATTCCAAAAGGAGCTAGAGTTTTACCAAATCTGATAAAGTATTCCGAATTTTGCATGAGGGAGATATATTCCTAATTATGTGATAAATGTTGAAACAAAAAGTACTTGCAAACTCTTTGATACCATGTGAAAATGTTCAAACAGGTTTTCACACTTCAAATCAATTGACAATTAGATAAACTTCAAACTCATTTAAAATATTGTGAAATGTTATTCCTCCTGACTGAATTTTTGGTCAAGACTGTCTTGTACATGACGAACAGGTCGATCTTAAGGATTCCAAAATTTCGAACTTGCCTTGTTTTTTTCAAAGTTTGATCACAATATAAGTGTTCAGCTTTGTTGTATAACTTGCTAACTGTAATTCCTGAATTTTTGGACATGTGGTATATATATTTCAGATATAAATGAATGTCTGCCAAATCCATGCAAGCACGGCGCTACATGTAATGATAAAGTGAACGATTACAGCTGCACGTGTCCCCCAGGTTACAAAGGAAAAGACTGTGAAATAGGTATGGTGTCAGATTAAACACAAAATGTCTACATATCTAAATGTCAATAATTTACTTTAAGTCTTCGAAATCTGTTTTTTTTAGAAAAAAAAATACAAAAGAGAATAAACTAAGGGGACAATTTGGAATGCCATTTGCAAATGTTTTTTTTTAACTATATATCAATTGATTACTATTGAAACTTCAAACTCACTTAATATACTAGTATTGTGCAAGATTATGCCTCTCAGTTGATTGTTCGGTGGACAGTCTCTTTTAAGGTAGATTCATGGTATACCGCCAGCTTGGATTGTACAATCACAGTACAAAATCGGTCAAGTTATTTGCCTAAATCTGCAAATTTGGAGACAGATTTGCAATTCAATGGTTAGACTGTTTTTTCTATTTAAAGAAAACTTGTTAATTAATCGTATTATACAAAATATTTTAACAAATATATATTTTTTTTTGTTTTAAAACCATTTTCTTCAAATGAGCCATTTAAGGGAAAACAACTCTTTTAGTACAAAATTTATACTGGGCTTATAGGGAAATTTTCTATTTTTACTTGTAGTAAGAAAACAAGTTAGATGACACCATGTTTTCTCTTTATTTTCTTCAAACATATTATGAAACATTTTTTCTCACAATTTATTTCAAAATTCTATCTCATAGAAATTTTTTTTATGCACACTTATGTGTTTTTCATGAACAAACTTACCAAATTTTGGCAATTTTCAGCGACTGATAGCTTGAAAAATAGCTCGGTGACCCATACTTTTTATCAAAGTTTTGAAAAGAGCATAGTAAAATCTTCAATTTGGCAAATTATATAAAAAAATCTGTCTCAAAAAATATATACTAGTGATCACCTTAAATGACATACAGGTCGATTTTAAGTATGCAAGAATTTAAGACGTGCCTCGTTAAATAAAAAAGATTATTTCAAAATAAATATTTGGCTTTGTTGGATTATTATAAACTGTGATGTATGTATTTTTGGACATGTGGTATACATATTTCAGATATAAATGAATGTCTGCCAAATCCATGCAAGCACGGCGCTACATGTAATGATAAAGTGAACGATTACAGCTGCACGTGTCCCCCGGTTACAAAGGAAAGAACTGTGAAATAGGTATGGTGTTAGATTAAACACAAAATGTCTACATGTCTAAATGTTAATAATTTACTTTAAGTCTTCGAAATCTGGTTTTTTTTAGAAAAAAAAATACAAAAGAGAATAAACTAAGGGGACAATTTGGAATGCCATGTGCAAATGTTTTTTTTAACTGTATATCAATTGATTACTATTGAAACTTCAAACTCACTTAATATACTAGTATTGTGCAAGATTATGCCTCTCAGTTGATTGTTCGGTGGACAGTCTCTTTTAAGGTAGATTCATGGTATACCGCCAGCTTGGATTGTACAATCACAGTACAAAATCGGTCAAGTTATTTGCCTAAATCTGCAAATTTGGAGACAGATTTGCAATTCAATGGTTAGACTGTTTTTTCTATTTAAAGAAAACTTGTTAATTAATCGTATTATACAAAATATTTTAACAAATATATTTTTTTGTTTGTTTTAAAACCATTTTTCTTCAAATGAGCCATTTAAGGGGAGACAACTCTTTTAGTACAAAATTTATACTGGGCTTATAGGGAAATTTTCTATTTTTACTTGTAGTAAGAAAACAAGTTAGATGACACCATGTTTTCTTTTTTTTTCTTCAAACATATTATGAAACCTTTTTTCTCACAATTTATTTCAAAATTCTATCTCATAGAATTTTTTTATGCACACTTATGTGTTTTTCATGAACAAACTTACCAAATTTTGGCAATTTTCAGCGACTGATAGCTTGAAAAATAGCTCGGTGACCCATACTTTTTATCAAAGTTTTGAAAAGAGCATAGTAAAATCTTCAATTTGGCAAATTATAAAAAAAATCTGTCTCAAAAAAATATACTAGTGATCTACCTTAAATGACATACAGGTCGATTTTAAGTATGCAAGAATTTAAGACGTGCCTCGTTATAAAAAAGATTATTTCAAAATAAATATTTGGCTTTGTTGGATTATTATAAACTGTGATGTATGTATTTTTGGACATGTGGTATACATATTTCAGATATAAATGAATGTCTGCCAAATCCATGCAAGCACGGCGCTACATGTAATGATAAAGTGAACGATTACAGCTGCACGTGTCCCCAGGTTACAAAGGAAAGAACTGTGAAATAGGTATGGTGTCAGATTAAACACAAAATGTCTACATTAAATGTCAATAATTTTACTTTAGTCTTGAAATCTGTTTTTTTTGAAAAAATAAAATACAAAAGAAAATAAACTAAGGGGACAAATTTGGAATGCCATTTGCAAAGTTTTTTATTTAACTATATATCAATTGATTACTATTGAAACTTCAAACTCCTTAATATACTAGTATTGTGCAAGATTATGCCTCTCAGTTGATTGTTCGGTGGACAGTCTCTTTTAATGATATGATTCATGGTTTAAATACCGCAGCTTGATTTAAAATCAAGTACAAAATTGGCATGTTATATTACCTAAATCTGAATTTGGATGGAACAGATTTGCAATTCAATGGTTTAGACCTGTTTTTTCTATTAAAGAAAATGTAAATTAATCGTATTATACAAAAATTTTAACAAATATATTTTTTTTTTTTTTTAAAAACCATTTTCCTTCAAATGACCTTTAAGAGGGAGAAACTCTTTTAGTACAAAATTTATACTAGGGCTTATAGGGAAATTTTCTATTTTTACTTGTAGTAGAAAACAAGTTAGATGACACCATGTTTTCTTTTTATTTTCTTCAAACATATTATGAACACTTTTTATTCTCACAATTTATTTCAAAAATTCTATCTCATAGAAATTTTTTTATGCACACTTATTTTTTTTCATGAACAAACTTACCAAATTTTGGCAATTTTCAGCGACTGATAGCTTGAAAAATAGTCGGTGACCCATACTTTTTATCAAAGTTTGAAAAGAGCATAGTAAAATCTTCAATTTGGCAAATTATAAAAAAATCTGTCTCAAAAAATATATACTAGTGATCAACCTTAAATGACATACAGGTCGATTTTAAGTATGCAAGAATTTAAGACGTGCCTCGTTAAATAAAAAAGATTATTTCAAAATAAATATTTGGCTTTGTTGGATTATTATAAACTGTGATGTATGTATTTTTGGACATGTGGTATACATATTTCAGATATAAATGAATGTCTGCCAAATCCATGCAAGCACGGCGCTACATGTAATGATAAAGTGAACGATTACAGCTGCATGTGTGCCCCAGGTTACAGAGGAAAGAACTGTGAAATAGGTATGGTGTGAGATTAAACTGAAAATGTCTTAACGTCAATATTTTACGCTTAGTCTTTGAAATAGGTTTTCTTCGAAAAAGAATGAAATACAAAAGAAAATAGACTTAGGGGACCAAAAAGAAACTGTATTTGGAATACATTTTTTTAACCATGAGCAAAAGTTTAAACGATTTTTAAAATTATATATCAATTGGCTTCTATTGAAACTTCAAACTGCCTTAATATACTAGTATTGTGCAAGATTATGCCTCTCAGATGATTGTTCGGTGAAAAGTTTCTTTTAAATGACATACAGGTGGATTTGAAGTATTTGAAAATTCTAGACAAGCCGTGTTTAAAAAAAAGTTGATTTCAAAGTAATTATTTGGCTATGTTGGATATGTAAACTGTAATTTCTGATAGTTTGGTCATATGGTATACATATTTCAGATATAAATGAATGTCTGCCAAATTCATGCAAGCACGGTGCTACATGTAAGGATAAAGTGAACGATTACAGCTGCACGTGTCCCCAGGTTACAAAGGAAAGAATTGTGAAATAGGTATGATGTCAGATGAAAACGTTAATGTCTTTATGAAAATATATTATCCAACTGTAGTAAATCTATTTTCCTAAACAACTATAACGAATAAAATTGAGAAGATACTCAAGGGATACAAACGGAATATTCTAAAGACAAAGGTAAACGCTTTTGACTTTATTACTTTATAAGAGAGTTATGTCTTCAGGCAAACGATATTGATTTGTTATCCTTTTCGTTTCAGATATAGATAATTGTCTTCTACATCAATGCAAGAACGGAGCCACATGTAAAGATAAAATTAATGGCTACGTGTGTATCTGTCAAATTGGTTACACAGGACAGCACTGCGATACAGGTATATGTATAGTGTTTGTTTTGCTATAATCGCTACATAATCTAAACATTTGGGACGTTAATATTTTTCCAATTTTGACAAATACTTTTTATTCGAGATCGACAAATTTGAAAAATCTTTAAAATAATTAATGGTATTAGAGTGTATCAAAACCAAAATGACCTCGAATATAAACAATTTTTTAACGATGAGTCGGATCGTTCAAGACGGAGATATGTTACCTTCCTAAAAATAATGTAAATGTAAACATTATTACCATGAAATAAATAGACATCTTTGAAACTATGTTATAAAAGTTTCAATACTTTTGTTTGTGTTTAGTGGACAGTACATGGTATATTATTGAACCTCCAAACGTTTCAGTATCTTGTGAGACATTTTTATTTCTGATGACCATTTTATCAGGAATCACAATATATGAACTTTAGGTCGATTTTAATTATTTAAGAATTTCGAACTTGTGTTCTTCTGAAAAATAGACTACGAACCAGTACTCAGCTTTATATGTTTAAAACTATAATATTTAAAATATTCAGTCCAACCTGTATTAAGAGACCACTCAAGGGAGAAGGCAAAAGTATTCTCCTAATACATGTGGTCTTTGAAAAAAGGTCCCCCAATTTAACGCATTTATTTGCATTATAACGTTTGAACGTACTCGTGTAAATAAACAATAATGTATTGGTATCGTATGTATATCCACTATGACTAATTATGAAAACTTTCATTATGTAATTAAATTTATTCCTTGCCTTTTTGAATTTCTTTTAAATTGTTCTGACTTTATACATCACAATACAGGATTCTTGTTACATTATGTTCAACTTGAGTCATGTGAAAATAGCCCAGGGTGCAGCTAGAGCTCTCATATGATCTTTAAGATTTTACATAAATTGCCTCATTATCATGATTATGCAATGACGTATATCATTTATAATTCATGACTATGTTACTCCGGCAACAGTATTGCTTCTCAGCTTGAGAAAGGACTCCATCACAGATTTCGAATGCGTTTTTTTGTTCAACTAAAAATATAATTTAATGGGTTGTTCCTTATAACTATCAAGAAAAGTATTTTTTTTCTCTATCGTCATTTTTGGCAATTGTTGTCACTATCATGTAACTCCTAATAGCTGCGTTTAAATAACCAATTTTACTTCAAACAGGACTTGAACTTTAAAATATTTATTGATAAGTGATGATTCGTTTGATAATAGACGTCCCGATTGTTGAACTGTGTGGTAATGAATCATCTTAACTTGGTCGATTCCGTTCTAGCGGATTCACTCGAGATTGCCGAGTGTTTTGCGTGTAGCAGGTGGTCGCTTTTGACAGTTAAAATATATATGAAAATCCATTTGGGGGAGGGGGGCTTGGAAAGTGGTCGTTAAAAGCCGGTGGTCGTTCAATACAGACGTTCGTTTCTTGTAAATGAGGTACATGCCGATTTCAAGTATTTGCGAATTTAAGACATGCCTTGTTGAACATATTTAAAAAAAAGTTGATTTCAAATAAGTATTTGGCTTTGTTGAATTATTATAAACTGTAATTTCTGATAGTTTGTTCATGTGGTATACATATTTCAGATATAAATGAATGTATGCCAAATCCATGCAAGCACGGCGCTACATGTAATGATAAAGTGAACAATTACAGCTGCATGTGTGTCCCAGGTTACAAAGGAAAGAACTGTGAAATAGGTATGGTGTCAGATTAAATTCAAATTTCTTAATGTTATATTTAACATTGCCATTAAAGTGCGAGGTCTGGCATGCCACAAAACCAGGTTCAACCCACCATTTTTTCCTTTAAAAATGTCCTGTACCAAGTCAGGAATATGGCCATTGTTATATTATTGTTCGTTTCTGGGTGTGTTACATTTTAACGTTGCGTCGGTTTGTTTTCTCTTATTTTTGAGTGTAATTTCACATTGCGATAAATAAAGGCAACAGCAGTATACCGCTGTTCAAAACTCATAAATCCATGGACAAAAAACAAAATCGGGGTAACAAACTAAAGACTATAAGACGTGTCACGGTACTTGTCTATCCCAAATTCATATATTTGGTTTTGATGTTATATTTGTTATTCTCGTGGGATTTTGTCTGATGCTTGGTCCGTTTCTGTGTGTGTTACATTTTAGTGTTGTGTCGTTGTTCTCCTCTTATATTTAATGCGTTTCCCTCGGTTTTTGTTTGTTACCCCGATTTTGTTTTTTGTCCATGGATTTATGAGTTTTGAACAGCGGTATACTACTGCTGCCTTTATTTAATGTCAATATTTTACGCTTAGTCTTTAAAATCGGTTTTCTTCAAAAAAGAATGAAATACAAAAGAAAATAGACTTAGGGGACCAAAAAAAACTGTATTTGGAATTCTTTTTTTTACCATGTGCAAAAGTTTAAACGATTTTTAAAATTGTATATCAATTGACTACTATTGAAACTTCAAACTGCCTTAATATACTAGTATTGTGCAAGATTATGCCTCTCAGATGATTGTTCGGTGAAAAGTTTCTTTTAAATGACATACAGGTGGATTTGAAAGTATTTGAAAATTCAAGACAAGCCGTGTTTTAAAAAAAAGGTTGATTTCAAAATAATTATTTGGCTTTGTTGGATATGTTAACTGTAATTTCTGACAGTTTGTTCATATGGTAAACATATTTCAGATATAAATGAATGTCTGCCAAATCCATGCAAGCACGGCGCTACATGTAATGATAAAGTGAACGATTACAGCTGCATGTGTGCCCCAGGTTACAAAGGAAAGAACTGTGAAATAGGTATGGTGTCAGATTTCAATGTCTTAATGTTATATTTAACATTGCCATTAAAGTGCGAGGTTTGGCATGCCACAAAACCAGGTTCAACCCACCATTTTTCCTTTAAAATATCCTGTACCAAGTCAGGAATATGGCCATTGTTATATTATTGTTCGTTTCTGTGTGTGATATATTTTAACGTTGCGTCGTTTGTTTTCTCTTATTTTTGAGTGTAATTTCACATTGCGATCAGACGTGTCACGGTACTTGTCTATCCCAAATTCATGTATTTGGTTTTGATGTTATATTTGTTATTGTCGTGGGATTTTGTCTGATGCTTGGTCCGTTTCTGTGTGTGTTACATTTTTAGTGTTGTGCGTTGTTCTCCTCTTATATTTAATGCGTTTCCGTCGGTTTTGTTTGTTACCCCGAATTTTGTTTTTTGTCCATGGATTTATGAGTTTTGAACAGCGGTATACTACTGTTGCCTTTATTTAATGTCAATATTTTACGCTTAGTCTTTAAAATCGGGTTTCTTCGAAAAAAAAATGAAATACAAAAGAAAATAGACTTAGGCGACTAAAAAAACTGTATTTGGAATTCTTTTTTTTACCATGTGCAAAAGTTTAAACGATTTTTAAAATTGTATATCAATTGACTACTATTGAAACATCAAACTCCCTTGATATACTAGTATTGTGCAAGATTATGCCTCTCAGATGATTGCTCGGTGAAAAGTGTTTTTTAAATGACGTAAAAGGTCGATTTTAAGTATTCGAGAATTTAAGATTATAAACTGGAATTTCTGATAGTTTGTTCATGTGGAATACATATTTCAGATATAAATGAATGTCTGCCAAATCCATGCAAACACGGTGCTACATGTAAGGATAAAGTGAACGATTACAGCTGCACGTGTCCCCAAGGTTACAAAGGAAAGAATTGTGAAATAGGTATGATGTCAGTTGAAACGTTAATGTCTTTATGAAAATATATTTTCCAACTGTAATAAATCTATTTTCCTAAACAACATTATAACGAATAAAATTGAGAAGATACTCAAGGGGATACAAACGGAATATTCTGAAGACAAAAGTAAACGCTTTTGATTTTAATACTTTATAAGAGAGTTATTTCTTCAGGCAAACGATATTGATTTGTTATCCTTTTCGTTTCAGATATAGATAATTGTCTTCTACATCAATGCAAGAACGGAGCCACATGTAAAGATAAAGTTAATGGCTACGTGTGTATCTGTCAAATTGGTTACACAGGACAGCACTGCGATACAGGTATATGTATGATGTTTGTTTTGCTATAATCGCTACATAATCTAAACATTTGGGACGTTAATATTTTTCCAATTTTGACCAATACGTTTTATTCGAGATCGACAAATTCGAAAAATCTTTAAAATAATTAATGGAATTAGAGTGTATCAAAACCAAAATGACCTCCAATATAACCAAATTTTAACGATGAGTCGGATCGTTCAAGACGGAGATATGTTACCTTACTAAGAATAATGTAAATGTAAACATTATTACCATAAAATAAATAGACATCTTTGAAACTATGTTATAAAAGTTTCAATACTTTTGTTTGTGTTTCGTGGACAGTGCATGGTATATTATTGAACCTCCAAACGTTTCAGTATCTTGTGAGACATTTTTATTTCTGATGACCATTTTATCAGGAATCACAATATATGAACTTTAGGTCGATTTTAATTATTTAAGAATTTCGAACTTGTGTTATTCTGAAAAATAGACTACGAACCAGTACTCAGCTTTAAATGTTTAAAACTATAATATTTAAAATATTCAGTCAAACCTGTATTAAGAGACCACTCAAGGGAGAAGGCAAAAGTGGTCTCCTAATACATGTGGTCTTCGAAAAAAGGTTCCCCAATTTAACGCATTTATTTGCATTATAACGTTTGAACGTACCAGTGTAAATAAACAATAATGTATTGGTATCGTACGTATATCCACTATGACTATTTATGAGAACTTTCATTATGTAATTAAATTTATTCC
Organism: Mytilus edulis; assembly: GCA_019925275.1. Taxonomy (NCBI): domain Eukaryota; kingdom Metazoa; phylum Mollusca; class Bivalvia; order Mytilida; family Mytilidae; genus Mytilus; species Mytilus edulis. The sequence continues at coordinate 19,125,583 of CM034357.1, forward strand.
TTGCCTTTTTGAATTTCTTTTAAATTGTTCTGACTTTATTCATCACAATACAGGATTATTATTACATTATGTTCATCTTGAGTCATGTGAAAATAGCCCAGGGTGCAAGTAGAGCCCTCATATGATCTTTAAGATTTTACATAAATTGCCTCATTATCATGATTATGCAATGACGTATATTATGTATAAATTCATGACTATGTTACTCCGACAACAGTATTGCTTCTCAGCTTGAGAACGGACTCCATCACAGATTTCGAATGCGTTTTTTTGTTCAACTAACAATATAATTTAATGGCTTGTTCCTTATAACTATCAAGAAAAGTTTTTTTCTCTCTATCGTCATTTTTGGCAATTTTTGTCACTATCAAGTAACTGCTAATAGCTCCGTTTAAATAATAAATTTTACTTTAAACAGGACTTGAACTTTAAAATATTTATTGATAAGTGATGATTCGCTTGATACTAGACGTCCCGATTGTTGAACAGTGTGGTAATGAATCATCTAAACTTGGTCGATTCCGTTCTAGCGGATTCACTCGAGGATTGCCGAGTGTTTTGCGTGTAGCAGGTGGTCGCTTTTGACAGTTAAAATATATGTGAAAATCAATTTTGGGGGAGGGGGGGGCTTGGAAAGTGTTTGTTAAAAGCCGGTGGTCGTTCAATACAGGCGTTCGTTTCTTGTAAATGACGTCCATGCCGATTTCAAGTATTTGCGAATTTAAGACGTGCCTTGTGAAACATATTTAAAAAAAAAGTTGATTTCAAAATAAGTATTTGGCTTTGTTGAATTATTATAAACTGTGATTTCTGATAGTTTGTTCATGTGGTATACATATTTCAGATATAAATGAATGTCTGCCAAATCCATGCAAGCACGGAGCTAAATGTAAGGATAAAGTGAACGATTACAGCTGCACGTGTACCACAGGTTACAAAGGAAAGAACTGTGAAATAGGTATGGTGTCAGATTAAATTCAAAATGTCTTAATGTCAATATTTTACGATTAGTCTTTGAAATCGGTTTTCTTCGAAAAAGAATAAAATACAAAAGAAAATAGACTTAGGGGACTAAAACAACTGTATTTGGAAATCTTTTTTTTTACCATGTGCCAAAGTTTAAACGATTTTTAAAATTGTATATCAATTGACTACTATTGAAACTTCAAACTGCCTTAATTTACTAGTATTGTGCAAGATTATGCCTCTCAGATGATTGTTCGGTTAAAAGTTTCTTTTAAATGACATACAGGTGGATTTGAAGTATTTGAAAATTGAAGACAAGCTGTGTGGTATATATATTTCAGATATAAATGAATGTCTGCCAAATCCATGCAAGCACGGCGCTACATGTAATGATGAAGTGAACGATTACAGCTGCACGTGTGCTCCAGGTTACAAAGGAAAGAACTGTGAAATAGGTATGATGTCAGATTAAACTCAAAATGTCCATTAAAATGTCAATATTTTACTTTTATTCTATGAAATATGTTTTCTTCGAAAAAGAATGAAAAATAAAAGATAATAGACTAAGGGGATAATAGAATCCGTATTTTGAATACCTTGTGCAAAAGTTAAAACGAATTTTAAAATTGAATATCAATTGACTACTATTGAAACTTCTAAACTCCCTTGATATACTAGTATTGTGCAACATTATGCTCTCAGATGATTGCTCTGTAAACATTTTTTTTTAAATGACGTACAGGTCGATTTTAAGTATTCGAGAAAACGTGCCTTGTTTGAAAAAAAAATTTTTAAGGCAATAAGTATTTGGCTTTGTTGAATTATTATAAACTGAAATTTCTGATAGTTTGTTCATGTGGAATACATATTTCAGATATAAATGAATGTCTGCCAAATCCATGCAAGCACGGCGCTACATGTAAGGATAAAGTGAACGATTACAGCTGCACGTGTCCCCCAGGTTACAAAGGAAAGAATTGTGAAATAGGTATGATGTCAGATGAAAACGTTAATGTCTTTATGAAAATATATTATCCAACTGTAGTTTATCTATTTTCCAAAAGAACCATAATGAATTAAAATGAGAGGGTACTTAAGGGGATACAAACGGAATATTTTAAAGACAAAGGTAAACGCTTTTGACTTTAATACTTTTCATAGAAGTTATTTCTTCAGGCAAACGATATTGATTTGTTATCCTTTTCGTATTCAGATATAGATAATTGTCTTCTAAATCAATGCAAGAACGGAGCCATATGTAAAGATAAAGTTAATGGCTACGTGTGTATCTGTAAAATTGGTTACACAGGACAGCACTGCGATACAGGTATATGTATGGTGTTTGTTTTGCTATAATCGCTACATAATCTAAACATTTGGGACGTTAAAATTTTTCAAATTTTAACAAATACTGTTTATCCGAAATCGACATATTTGAAAAATCTTTAAAATAATTAATGGTATTAGAGTGTATCAAAGCCAAAATGACCTCGAATATAAACAAATTTTAACGATGAGTCCGATCGTTCAAGACGGAGATATGTTACCTTACTAAGAATAATGTAAATGTAAACATAATTACCATGAAATACATAAACATCTTTGCAACTATGTTATAAAAGTTTCAATACTTTTGTTTGTGTTTAGTGGACAGTACATGGTATATTATTGAACATCCAAACGTTTAAGTATCTTGTGAGACATTTTTATTCCTAGTGACCTTTTTATCAGGGATCACAATATATGTACTACAGGTCGATTTTAATTATTTAAGAATTTCGAACTTGTGTTGTTCTGAAAAATAGACTACGAACCAGTACTCAGCTTTATGTGTTTAAAACTATAATATTTAAAATATTCAGTCAAACCTGTATTAAGAGACCACTCAAGGGAGAAGGCAAAAGTGGTCTCTTAATACATGTGGTCTTTGAAAAAAGGTTTCCCAATTTAACGCATTTATTTGCATTGTAACGTTTGAACGTACTAGTGTAAATAAACAATAATGTATTGGTATCGTACGTATATCCACTATGACTATTTATCAGAACTTTCATTATATAATTAAATTTATTCCTTGCCTTTTTGAATTTCTTTTAAATTGTTCTGACTTTATACAATCACAATACAGGATTCTTGTTACATTATGTTCAACTTGAGTCATGTGAAAATAGCCCAGGGTGCAGCTAGAGCCCTCATATGATCTTTAAGATTTTACATAAATTGCCTCATTATCATGATTAAGCAATGACGTATATTATTCATAAATTCATGACTATGTTACTCCGGCAACAGTATTGCTTCTCAGATTGAGAAAGGACTCCATCACAGATTTCAAATGCGTTTTTTTGTTTAACTAAAAATATAATTTAATCGCTTGTTTCTTATAACTGTCAAGAAAAGTTTTTTCTCTCTAGCCATGCTAATTATATTCAGTAATCATCAACTTCATCATCGTCATTTTTTGGCATTTGTTCTTACTATCATGTAACTGCTAATAGCTCCGTTTGAATAACCAATTAAAATCCAAACACGACTTTAAAACTTTAAAATATTTATTAATTAGTGATCTTTCGGTTGGTTATAGACGTCCCGATTGTTGAACTGTGTGGTAATCAATCGTCTAAACTCGGTCGATTCCGTTCTAGCGGGTTCACTCGAGGATTGCCGAGTGTTAGCATGTCTACAATCGGCCATCCTTGGGTGTATCCGCTAATCTCGCAACGGAATCGGCCGAGTACAAAAAAGAGGGAGTCAACATCGATCATTGAAAGGGCGGTCAATTACACATTTTCGAAGGTCGCTGATTTTACCAAGTAAATTGTGGTCGTTTCATACAGCGCATTTGGTCGTTTTAAACAAAATGAAGCGGTCGCTGTTTTGCGTGTAGCAGGTGGTCGCTTTTTACAGTTAAAATATAAACGAAAATCAATTTAGTGGGGGGAGCTTGGAAAGTTTTCGTTAAAAGCCGGTGGTCGTTCAATACAGACGGTCGTTTCTTTTAAATGACGTACCAACCGATTTTAAGTATTTGCGAATTTAAGACGTGCCTTGTTGAATATGTTTAAAAAAAAAGTTGATTTTAAAATAAGTATTTGGCGTTGTTGAATTATTATAAACTGTGATTTCTGATAGCTTGTTCATGTGGTATACATATTTCAGATATAAATGAATGCCTGCCAAATCCATGCAAGCACGATGCTACATGTAATGACAAGGTCAACGATTACAGCTGCATGTGCGTCCCAGGTTACAAAGGAAAGAACTGTGAAATAGGTATGGTGTCAGATTAAATTCAAAATGTCTTAATGTCAATATTTTACGATTAGTCTTTGAAATCGGTTTTTCTTCGAAAAAGAATGAAATACAAAAGAAAATAGACTTAGGGGACCAAAAAAAAAACTGTATTTGGAATACATTTTTTTACCATGTGCAAAAGTTTAAACGATTTTTAAAATTGTATATCAATTGACTACTATTGAAACTTCAAACTGCCTTAATATACTAGTATTGTGCAAGATTATGCCTCTCAGATGATTGTTCGGTGAAAAGTTTCTTTTAAATGACATACAGGTGGATTTGAAGTATTTGAAAATTCAAGACAAGCCGTATTTTAAAAAAAAGTTGATTTCAAAATAATTATTTGGCTATGTTGGATATGTAAACTGTAATTTCTGATAGTTTGGTCATGTGGTAAACATATTTCAGATATAAATGAATGTCTGCCAAATCCATGCAAGCACGGCGCCACATGTAAGGATAAAGTGAACGATTACAGCTGCACGTGTGCCCCAGGTTACAAGGGAAAGAACTGTGAAATAGGTATGATGTCAGATTACACTTTTTTGAATTTTGGATCCTCAATGCTCTTCAACTTTGTATTTATTCGGCTTTTTAACTATTTTGATCTGAGCGTCACTGATGAGTCTTATATAGACGAAACGCGCGTCTGGCGTATAAAATTATAATCCTGGTACTTTTGATAACTAATTAAACTCAAAATGTCTATTAAAATGTCAATATTTTACTTTTATTCTTTGAAATCTGTTTTCTTCGAAAAAGGATGAAAAATAAAAGATAATAAACTAAGGGGACTATAAAATCCGTATTTTGAATACATTGTGCAAAAGTTTAAATGAATTTTGAAATTGAATATCAATTGACTACTATTGAAACTTCAAACTCCCTTGATATACTAGTTTTGTGCAAGATTATGGCTCTCACATGATGGCTCGGTGAACAGGTTTTTTTAAAATGACGTACAGGTCGATTTTAAGTATTCGAGAATTGAAAACGTGCCTTGTTTTAAAAAAAAGAAGTTTACAACAATAAGTATTTGGTTCTGTTGAATTATTATAAACTGTGATTTCTGATAGTTTGATCATGTGGAATACATATTTCAGATATTAATGAATGTCTGCCAAATCCATGCAAGCACGGCGCTACATGTAATGATAAAGTGAACGATTACAGCTGCACGTGTGCCCCAGGTTACAAAGGAAAGAATTGTGAAATAGGTATGATGTCAGATTAAACTCAAAATGTCTTAATGTCAATATTTTACGTTTAGTCTTTGAAATAGGTTTTCTTCAAAAAAGAATGAAATACAAAAGAAAATAGACTTAGGGGACCAAAAAAAAAAACTGTATTTGGAATACATTTTGTTTACCATGTGCAAAAGTTTAAACCATTTTTAAAATTATATATCAATTGGCTTCTATTGAAACTTCAAACTGCCTTAATATACTAGTATTGTGCAAGATTATGCCTCTCAGATGATTGTTCGGTGAAAAATTTCTTTTAAATGACATACAGGTGCATTTGAAGTATTTGAAAATTCAAGACAAGCCGTGTTTAAAAAAAAAGGGTGATTTCAAAGTAATTATTTGGCTATGTTGGATATGTAAACTGTAATTTCTGATAGTTTGTTCATGTGGAATACATATTTCAGATATAAATGAATGTCTACCAAATCCATGCAAGCACGGCGCTACATGTAATGATAAAGTGAACGATTACAGCTGCACGTGTCCCCCAGGTTACAAAGGAAAGAATTGTGAAATAGGTATGGTCAGTTGAAAACGTTTATGTCTTTATGAAAATATATTATCCAACTGTAGTAAGTCTATTTTCCTAAACAACCATAACGAATATAAATGAGAAGATACTCAAGGGGATACAAACGGAATATTTTAAAGACAAAGGTAAACGCTTTTGACTTTAATACTTTATAAGAGAGTTATTTCTTCAGGCAAACGATATTGATTTGTTATCCTTTTCGTTTCAGATATAGATAATTGTCTTCTACATCAATGCAAGAACGGAGCCACGTGTAAAGATAAAATTAATGGCTACGTGTGTATCTGTCAAATTGGTTACACAGGACAGCACTGCGATACAGGTATATGTATGGTGTTTGTTTTGCTATAATCGCTACATAATCTAAACATTTGGGACGTTAATATTTTTCAAATTTTGACAAATACTGTTTATCCGAGATCGACATATTCGAAAAATCTTTAAAATAATTAATGGTATTAGAGTGTATCAAAACCAAAATGACCTCGAATATAAACAAATTTTAACGATGAGTCGGATCGTTCAGGACGGAGATATGTTACCTTCCTAAGAATAATGTAAATGTAACATTATTACCATGAAATAAATAGACATTTTTGAAAATATGTTATAAAAGTTTCAATACTTTTGTTTGTGTTTAGTGGACAGTACATGGTATATTATTGAACCTCCAAACGTTTCAGTATCTTGTGAGACATTTTTATTCCTAGTGAACTTTTTATCAGGGATCACAATATATGAACTACAGGTCGATTTTAATTATTTAAGAATTTCGAACTTGTGTTATTTTTGAAAAATAGACTACGAACCAGTACTCAGCTTTAAATGTTTAAAACTATAATATTTAAAATTTTCAGTCAAACCTGTATAAAGAGACCACTCAAGGGAGAAGAAGGCAAAAGAGGTCTCTTAATACATGTGGTCTTTGAAAAAAGGTTCCCCAATTTAACGCATTTTTTTTGCATTATAACGTTTGAACGTACTAGTGTAAATCTACAATAATGTATTGGTATCGTATGTATATCCACTATGACTATTTATGAGAACTTTCATTATGTAATTAAATTTATTCCTTGCCTTTTTGAATTTCTTTTAAATTGTTCTGACTTTATACATCACAATACAGGATTCTTGTTACATTATGTTCAACTTGAGTCATGTGAAAATAGCCCAGGGTGCAGCTAGAGGCCTCACATGATCTTTAAGATTTTACATCAATTGCCTCATTATCATGATTATGCAATGACGTATATTATTTATAAATTCATGACTATGTTACTCCGCCAGCAGTATTGCTTCTCAGCTTGAGAAAGGACTCCATCACAGATTTCGAATGCGTTTTTTTTGTTCAACTAAAAATATAATTTAATGGCTTGTTCCTTATAACTATCAAGAAAGTTTTTTTTCGCTCTATCGTCAGTTTTGGCAATTTTTGTCACTATCATGTAACTGCTAATAGCTCCGTTTAAATAACCACTTTTTCTTCAAACAGGACTTGAACTTTAAAATATTTATTGATAAGTGATGATTCCCTTGATAATAGACGTCCCGATTGTTGAACTGTGTGGTAATGAATCATCTAAACTTGGCCGATTCCGTTCTAGCGGATTCACTTGAGGATTGCCGAGTGTTTTGCGTGTAGAATGGTCGCTTTTGACAGTTAAAATATATATGAAAATCAATTTTGGGGAGGGGGGCTTAGACAGTGGTCGTTAAAAGCCGGTGGTCGTTCAATACAGACGTTCGTTTCTTGTAAATGACGTACATGCCGATTTCAAGTATTTGCGAATTTAAGACATGCCTTGTTGAACATATTTAAAAACAAAGTTGATTTCAAAATAAGTATTTGGCTTTGTTGAAATATTTTAAACTGTAATTTCTGATAGTTTGGTCATGTGGTATACATATTTCAGATATAAATGAATGTATGCCAAATCCATGCAAGCACGGCTCTACATGTAATGATAAAGTGAACGATTACAGCTGCATGTGTGCCCCAGGTTACAAAGGAAAGAACTGTGAAATAGGTATGATGTCAGATTAAATTCAAAATGTCTTAATGTTATATTTAACATTGCCATTAAAGTGTGAGGTTTCGCATGCCACAAAACCAGGTTCAACTCACCATTTTTATCCTTTAAAAATGTCCTGTACCAAGTCAGGAATATGGCCATTGTTATATTATTGTTTGTTTCTGTGTGTGTTACATTTTAACGTTGCGTCGTTTGTTTTCTCTCATTTTTGAGTGTAATTTCACATTGCGATAAGACATGTCACGGTACTTGTCTATCCCAAATTCATGTATTTGGTTTTGATGTTATATTTGTTATTCTCGAGAGATTTTGTCTGATGCTTGGTCCGTTTTTGTGTGTGTTACATTTTAGTGTTGTGTCGTTGTTCTCCTCATATATTTAATGCGTTTCCCTCGGTTTTAGTTTGTTACCCCGATTTTGTTTTTTGTCCATGGATTTATGAGTTTTGAACAGCGGTATACTGCTGTTGCCTTTATTTAATGTCAATATTTTACGCTTAGTCTTTAAAATCGGTTTTCTTCGAAAAAGAATGAAATACAAAAGAAAATAGACTTAGGGGACCAAAACAACTGTATTTGGAAATCTTTTTTTTTACCATGTGCAAAAGTTTAAACGATTTTTAAAATTGTATATCAATTGACTACTATTGAAACTTCAAACTGCCTTAATTTACTAGTATAGTGCAAGATAATGCCTCTCAGATGATTGTTCGGTTAAAAGTTTCTTTTAAATGACATACAGGTGGATTTGAAGTATTTGAAAATTCAAGACAAGCTGTTTTAAAAAAAAAAAATTGATTTCAAAATAATTATTTGGCTTTGTTGGATATGTAAACTGTAATTTCTGATAGTTTGGTCATGTGGTATATATATTTCAGATATAAATGAATGTCTGCCAAATCCATGCAAGCACGGCGCTACATGTAATGATAAAGTGAACGATTACAGCTGCACGTGTGCCCCAGGTTACAAAGGAAAGAACTGTGAAATAGGTATGATGTCAGATTAAACTCAAAATGTCCATTAAAATGTCAATATTTTACTTTTATTCTATGAAATATGTTTTTTTCGAAAAAGAATGAAAAATAAAAGATAATAGACTAAGGGGACAATAAAATCCGTATTTTGAATACCTCGTGCAAAAGTTTCAGTGAATTTTAAAATTGAATATCAATTGACTACTATTGAAACTTCAAAACTCCCTTGATATACTAGTATTGTGCAAGATTATGCTCTCAGATGATTGCTCTGTAAGCAGTTTTTTTTTTAAATGACGTACAGGTCGATTTTAAGTATTCGAGAAAACGTGCCTTGTTTTAAAAAAAAATTTAAGGCAATAAGTATTTGACTTTGTTGAATTATCATAAACTGGGATTTCTGATAGTTTGTTCATGTGGAATACATATTTCAGATATAAATGAATGTCTGCCAAATCCATGCAAGCACGGCGCTACATGTAAGGATAAAGTGAACGATTACAGCTGCACGTGTCCCCCAGGTTACAAAGGAAAGAATTGTGAAATAGGTATGATGTCAGATGAAAACGTTAATGTCTTTATGAAAATATATTATCCAACTGTAGTTAATCTATTTTCCAAAAGAACCATAATGAATTAAAATGAGAGGGTACTTAAGGGGATACAAACGGAATATTTTAAAGACAAAGGTAAACGCTTTTGACTTTAGTACTTTTAAAGAGAGTTATTTCTTCAGGCAAACGATATTGATTTGTTATCCTTTTCGTTTCAGATATAGATAATTGTCTTCTAAATCAATGCAAGAATGGAGCCACATGTAAAGATAAAGTTAATGGCTACGTGTGTATCTGTAAAATTGGTTACACAGGACAGCACTGTGATACAGGTATATGTATGGTGTTTGTTTTGCTATAATCGCTATACAATCTAAACATTTGGGACGTTAAAATTTTTCAAATTTTAACAAATACTGTTTATCCGAGATCGACATATTTGAAAAATCTTTAAAATAATTAATGGTATTAGAGTGTATCAAACCAAAATGACCTCGAATATAAACAATTTTTAACGATGAGTCGGATCGTTCAAGACGGAGATATGTTACCTTCCTAAAATAATGTAAATGTAAACATTATTACCATGAAATAAAATAGACATCTTTGAAACTATGTTATAAAAGTTTCAATACTTTTGTTTGTGTTTAGAGGACAGTACATGGTATATTATTGAACCTCCAAACGTTTCAGTATCTTGTGAGACATTTTTATTCCTAGTGACCTTTTTATCAGGGATCACAATATATGAACTACAGGTCGATTTTAATTATTTAAGAATTTCGAACTTGTGTTGTTCTGAAAAATAGACTACGAACCAGTACTCAGCTTTATATGTTTAAAACTATAATATTTAAAATATTCAGTCAAACCTGTATTAAGAGACCACTCAAGGAGAAGAAGGCAAAAGTGGTCTCTTAATACATGTGGTCTTTGAAAAAAGGTTCCCCAATTTAACGCATTTATTTGCATTATAACGTTTGAACGTACTAGTGTAAATCTACAATAATGTATTGGTATCGTATGTATATCCACTATGACTATTTATGAGAACTTTCATTATGTAATTAAATTTATTCCTTGCCTTTTTTGAATTTCTTTTAAATTGTTCTGACTTTATACATCACAATACAGGATTCTTGTTACGTTATGTTCATCTTGAGTCATGTGAAAATAGCACAGTGTGCAGCTAGAGCTCTCATATGATCTTTAAGATTTTACAGAAATTGCCTCATTATCATGATTATGCAATGACGTATATTATTTATAAATTCATGACTATGTTACTCCGACAACATTATTGCTTCTCAGCTTGAGAACGGACTCCATCACAGATTTCGAATGCGTTTTTTTGTTCAACTAAAAATATAATTTAATGGCTTGTTTCTTATAACTATCAAGAAAAGTTTTTTTTCTCTCTATCGTCATTTTTGGCAATTTTTGTCACTATCATGTAACTGCTAATAGCTCCGTTTAAATTATCAATTTTACTTCAAACAGGACTTGAACTTTAAAATATTTATTGATAAGTGATGATTCGCTTGATAATAGACGTCCCGATTGTTGAACAGTGTGGTAATGAATCATTTAAACTTGGTCGATTCCGTTCTAGCGGATTCACTCGAGGATTGCCGAGTGTTTTGCGTGTAGCAGGTGGTCGCTTTTGACAGTTAAAATATATATGAAAATCAATTTGGGGAGGGGGGCTTGGAAAGTGGTCGTTAAAAGCCGGTGGTCGTTCAATACAGACGTTCGTTTCTTGTCAATGACATTCATGCCGATTTCAAGTATTTGCGAATTTAAGACGTGCCTTGTTGAACATATTTAAAAAAAAGTTGATTTCAAAATAAGTATTTGGCTTTGTTGAATTATTATAAACTGTAATTTCTGATAGTTTGTTCATGTGGTATACATATTTCAGATATAAATGAATGTATGCCAAATCCATGCAAGCACGGCGCTACATGTAATGATAAAGTGAACGATTACAGCTGCATGTGTGTCCCAGGTTACAAAGGAAAAAACTGTGAAATAGGTATGGTGTCAGATTAAATTCAAAATGTCTAATGTCAATATTTTACGCTTAGTCTTTAAAATTGGTTTTCTTCGAAAAAGAATGAAATACAAAAGAAAATAGACTTACGGTGACCTATAGTTGTTAATGTCTGTGTCATTTTGGTCTTTTGTGGATAGTTGTCTCATTGGCAGTCATACCATATCTTCTTTTTTATATTAGGGGACCAAAACAACTGTATTTGGAAATCTTTTTTTTTTACCATGTGCAAAAGTTTAAACGATTTTTGAAATTGTATATCAATTGACTACTATTGAAACTTCAAACTGCCTTAATATACTAGTATTGTGCAACATTATGTCTCTCAGATGATTGCTCGGTGAAAAGTTTCTTTTAAATGACATACAAGTGGATTTAAAGTATTTTGAAAATTGAAGACAAGCCGTTGTTTAAAAAAAAGTTGATTTCAAAATAATCATTTGGCTTTGTTGGATATGTAAACCGTAATTTCTGATAGTTTGGTCATGTGGTATACATATTTCAGATATAAATGAATGTCTGCCAAATCCATGCAAGCACGGCGCTACATGTAATGATAAAGTGAACGATTACAGCTGCACGTGTGCCCCAGGTTACAAAGGAAAGAACTGTGAAATAGGTATGATGTCAGATTAAACTCAAAATGTCCATTAAAATGTCAATATTTTACTTTTATTCTTTGAAATCTGTTTTCTTCGAAAAAGAATGAAAAATAAAAGATAATAGACTAAGGGGACAATAAAATCCGTATTTTGAATACCTCGTGCAAAAGTTTCAACGAATTTTAAAATTGTATATCAATTGACTACTATTGAAACTTCAAATCTCCCTTGATATACTAGTATTGTGCAAGATTATGCCTCTCAGATGATTGCTCGGTAAAAGTTTTTTTTTTAAATGACATACAGGTCGATTTTAATTATTCGAGAATTGAAAACGTGCCTTGTTTTAAAAAAAATTTTAAGCAATAAGTACTTGGCTTTGTTGAATTATTTTAAACTGGGATTTCTGATAGATTGTTTCATGTGGAATATATATTTCAGATATAAATGAATGTCTGCCAAATCCATGCAAGCACGGCGCTACATGTAAGGATAAAGTGAACGATTACAGCTGCACGTGTCCCCAGGTTACAAAGGAAATAATTGTGAAATAGGTATGATGTCAGATGAAAACGTTAATGTCTTTATGAAAATATATTATCCAACTGTAGTAAATCTATTTTCCTAAACAACCATAATGAACTAAAATGAGGAGATACTTAAGGGGATACAAACGGAATATTTTAAAGACAAAGATAAACGCTTTTGACTTTAATACTTTCATATAAAGTTATTTCATCAGGCAAACGATATTGATTTGTTATCCTTTTCGTTCAGATATAGATAATTGTCTTCTACATCAATGCAAGAACGGAGCCACATGTAAAGATAAAGTTAATGGCTACGTGTGTATCTGTCAAATTGGTTACACAGGACAGCACTGCGATACAGGTATATGTATGGTTTTTGTTTTGCTATAATCGCTACATAATCTAAACATTTGGGACGTTAATATTTTTCAAATTTTGACAAATACTGTTTATCCGAGATCGACATATTCGAAAAAATCTTTAAAATAATTAATGGTATTAGAGTGTATCAAAGCCAAAATGACCTCGAATATAACCAAATTTTAACGATGAGTCGGATCGTTCAAGACGGAGATATGTTACCTTCCTAATGATAATGTAAATGTAAACATTATTACCATGAAATAAATAGACATCTTTGAAAATATGTTATAAAAGTTTCAATACTTTTGTTTGTGTTTAGTGGACAGTACATGGTATATTATTGAACCTCCAAACCTTTCAGTATCTTGTGAGACATTTTTATTCCTGATGACTTTTTTATCAGGAATCACAATATATGAACTTCAGGTCGATTTTAATTATTTAAGAATTTCGAACTTGTGTTGTTCTGAAAAATAGACTACGAACCAGTACTCAGCTTTATATGTTTAAAACAATAATATTTAAAATATTCAGTCAAACCTGTATTAAGAGACCACTCAAGGGAGAAGAAGGCAAAAGTGGTCTCTTAATACATGTGGTCTTTGAAAAATGGTTCCCCAATTTAACGCATTTATTTGCATTATAACCTTTGAACGTACTAGTGTAAATAAACAATAATGTATTGGTATCGTATGTATATCCACTATGACTATTTATGAGAACTTTCATTATGTAATTAAATTTATTCCTTGCCTTTTTGAATTTCTTTTAAATAGTTATGACTTTATACATCACAATACAGGATTCTTGTTGCATTATGTTCAACTTGAGTCATGTGAAAATAGCCCAGGGTGCAGCTAGAGCCTCATATGATCTTTAAGATTTTACAGAAATTGCCTCATTATCATGATTATGCAATGACGTATATTATTTATAAATTCATGACTATGTTACTCCGCCAACAGTATTGCTTCTCAGCTTGAGAAAGGACTCCATCACAGATTTCGAATCCGTTTTTTTGTTCAACTAAAAATATAATTTAATGGCTTGTTCCTTATAACTATCAAGAAAGTTTTTTTTCGCTCTATCGTCAGTTTTGGCAATTTTTGTCACTATCATGTAACTGCTAATAGCTCAGTTTAAATAACCACTTTTTCTTCAAACAGGACTTGAACTTTAAAATATTTATTGATAAGTGATGATTCCCTTGATAATATACGTCCCGATTGTCGAACTGTGTGGTAATGAATCATCTAAACTTGGCCGATTCCGTTCTAGCGGATTCACTTGAGGATTGCCGAGTGTTTTACGTGTAGAATGGTCGCTTTTGACAGTTAAAATATATATGAAAATCAATTTTGGGGAGGGGGGCTTGGACAGTGGTCGTTAAAAGCCGGTGGTCGTTCAATACAGACGTTCGTTTCTTGTAAATGACGTACATGCCGATTTCAAGTATTTGCGAATTTAAGACTTGCCTTGTTGAACATATTTAAAAACAAAGTTGATTTCAAAATAAGTATTTGGCTTTGTTGAATTATTATAAACTGTAATTTCTGATAGTTTGGTCATGTGGTATACATATTTCAGATATAAATGAATGTATGCCAAATCCATGCAAGCACGGCTCTACATGTAATGATAAAGTGAACGATTACAGCTGCATGTGTGCCCCAGGTTACAAAGGAAAGAACTGTGAAATAGGTATGATGTCAGATTAGATTCAAAATGTCTTAATGTTATATTTAACATTGCCATTAAAGTGTGAGGTTTCACATGCCACAAAACCAGGTTCAACTCACCATTTTTATCCTTTAAAAATGTCCTGTACCAAGTCAGGAATATGGCCATTGTTATATTATTGTTTGTTTCTGTGTGTGTTACATTTTAACGTTGCGTCGTTTGTTTTCTCTCATTTTTGAGTGTAATTTCACATTGCGATAAGACATGTCACGGTACTTGTCTATCCCAAATTCATGTATTTGGTTTTGATGTTATATTTGTTATTCTCGAGGGATTTTGTCTGATGCTTGGTCCGTTTTTGTGTGTGTTACATTTTAGTGTTATGTCGTTGTTCTCCTCATATATTTAATGCGTTTCCCTCGGTTTTAGTTTGTTACCCCGATTTTGTTTTTTGTCCATGGATTTATGAGTTTTGAACAGCGGTATACTGCTGTTGCCTTTATTTAATGTCAATATTTTACGCTTAGTCTTTAAAATCGGTTTTCTTCGAAAAAGAATGAAATACAAAAGAAAATAGACTTAGGGGACCAAAACAACTGTATTTGGAAATCTTTTTTTTTTACCATGTGCAAAAGTTTAAACGATTTTTAAAATTGTATATCAATTGACTACTATTGAAACTTCAAACTGCCTTAATTTACTAGTATTGTGCAAGATTATGCCTCTCAGATGATTGTTCGGTTAAAAGTTTCTTTTAAATGACATGCAGGTGGATTTGAAGTATTTGAAAATTCAAGACAAGCTGTTTTTAAAAAAAAAATTGATTTCAAAATATCTATTTTGGCTTTGTTGGATATGTAAACTGTAATTTCTGATAGTTTGGTCATGTGGTATATATATTTCAGATATAAATGAATGTCTGCCAAATCCATGCAAGCATGGCGCTACATGTAATGATAAAGTGAACGATTACAGCTGCACGTGTGCCCCAGGTTACAAAGGAAAGAACTGTGAAATAGGTATGATGTCAGATTAAACTCAAAATGTCCATTAAAATGTCAATATTTTACTTTTATTCTATGAAATATGTTTTTTTTCGAAAAAGAATGAAAAATAAAAGATAATAGACTAAGGGGATAATAGAATCCGTATTTTGAATATCTTGTGCAAAAGTTAAAACGAATTTTAAAATTGAATATCAATTGACTCCTATTGAAACTTCAAAACTCCCTTGATATACTAGTATTGTGCAAGATTATGCTCTCAGATGATTGCTCTGTAAGCATTTTTTTTTTAAATGACGTACAGGTCGATTTTAAGTATTCGAGAAAACGTGCCTTGTTTTAAAAAAAAATTTAAGGCAATAAGTATTTGGCTTTGTTGAATTATTATAAACTGGGATTTCTGATAGTTTGTTCATGTGGAATACATATTTCAGATATAAATGAATGTCTGCCAAATCCATGCAAGCACGGCGCTACATGTAAGGATAAAGTGAACGATTACAGCTGCACGTGTCCCCCAGGTTACAAAGGAAAGAATTGTGAAATAGGTATGATGTCAGATGAAAACGTTAATGTCTTTATGAAAATATATTATCCAACTGTAGTTAATCTATTTTCCAAAAGAACCATAATGAATTAAAATGAGAGGGTACTTAAGGGGATACAAACGGAATATTTTAAAGACAAAGGTAAACGCTTTTGACTTTAATACTTTTAAAGAGAGTTATTTCTTCAGGCAAACGATATTGATTTGTTATCCTTTTCGTTTCAGATATAGATAATTGTCTTCTAAATCAATGCAAGAACGGAGCCACATGTAAAGATAAAGTTAATGGCTACGTGTGTATCTGTAAAATTGGTTACACAGGACAGCACTGTGATACAGGTATATGTATGGTGTTTGTTTTGCTATAATCGCTATACAATCTAAACATTTGGGACGTTAAAATTTTTCAAATTTTAACAAATACTGTTTACCCGAGATCGACATATTTGAAAAATCTTTAAAATAATTAATGGTATTAGAGTGTATCAAAGCCAAATTGACCTCGAATATAAACAAATTTTAACGATGAGTCCGATCGTTCAAGACGGAGATATACTACCTTACTAAGAGTAATGTAAATGTAAACATAATTACCATGAAATAAATAGACAGCTTTGAAAATATGTTATAAAAGTTTCAATACTTTTGTTTGTGTTTAGAGGACAGTACATGGTATATTATTGAACCTCCAAACGTTTCAGTATCTTGTGAGACATGTTTATTCCTAGTGACCTTTTTATCAGGGATCACAATATATCAACTACAGGTCGATTTTAATTATTTAAGAATTTCGAACTTGTGTTGTTCTGAAAAATAGACTACGAACCAGTACTCAGCTTTATATGTTTAAAACTATAAAATTTAAAATATTCAGTCAAACCTGTATTAAGAGACCACTCAAGGGAGAAGAAGGCAAAAGAGGTCTCTTAATACATGTGGTCTTTGAAAAAAGGTTCCCCAATTTAACGCATTTATTTGCATTATAACGTTTGAACGTACTAGTGTAAATCTACAATAATGTATTGGTATCGTATGTATATCCACTATGACTATTTATGAGAACTTTCATTATGTAATTAAATTTATTCCTTGCCTTTTTGAATTTCTTTTAAATTGTTCTGACTTTATACATCACAATACAGGATTCTTGTTACATTATGTTCATCTTGAGTCATGTGAAAATAGCCCAAAGTGTGCAGTTAGAGCTCTCATATGATCTTTAAGATTTTACATAAATTGCCTCATTATCATGATTATGCAATGACGTATATTATTTATAAATTCATGACTATGTTACTCCGGCAACAGTATTGCTTCTCAGCTTGAGAAAGGATTCCATCACAGATTTCGAATGCGTTTTTTCGTTCAACTAAATATATAATTTAATGGCTTGTTCCTTATAACTATCAAGAAAAGTTTTTTTTTCGCTCTATCGTCATTTTTGGCAATTTTTGTCACTATCATGTAACTGCTAATAGCTCAGTTTAAATAACCACTTTTTCTTCAAACAGGACTTGAACTTTAAAATATTTATTGATAAGTGATGATTCCCTTGATAATAGACGTCCCGATTGTTGAACTGTGTGGTAATGAATCATCTAAACATGGCCGATTCCGTTCTAGCGGATTCACTCGAGGATTGCCGAGTGTTTTGCGTGTAAAATGGTCGCTTTTGACAGTTAAAATATATATGAAAATCAATTTTGGGGAGGGGGGCTTGGACAGTGGTCGTTAAAAGCCGGTGGTCGTTCAATACAGACGTTCGTTTCTTGTAAATAACGTAAATGCCGATTTCAAGTATTTGCGAATTTAAGACATGCCTTGTTGAACATATTTATAAACAAAGTTGATTTCAAAATAAGTATTTGGCTTTGTTGAATTATTATAAACTGTAATTTCTGATAGTTTGGTCATGTGGTATACATATTTCAGATATAAATGAATGTATGCCAAATCCATGCAAGCACGGCGCTACATGTAATGATAAAGTAAACGATTACAGCTGCATGTGTGCCCCAGGTTACAAAGGAAAGAACTGTGAAATAGGTATGATGTCAGATTAAATTCAAAATGTCTTAATGTTATATTTAACATTGCCATTAAAGTGTGAGGTTTCGCATGCCACAAAACCAGGTTCAACTCACCATTTTTATCCTTTAAAAATGGCCTGTACCAAGTCAGGAATATGGCCATTGTTATATTATTGTTCATTTCTGTGTGTGTTACATTTTAATGTCGCGTCGTTTGTTTTCTCTTATTTTTTAGTGTAATTTCACATTGCGATAAGACGTGTCAAGGTACTTGTCTATCCCAAATTCATGTATTTGGTTTTGATGTTATATTTGTTATTCTCGAGGGATTTTGTCTGATGCTTGGTCCGTTTTTGTGTGTGTTACATTTTAGTGTTGTGTCGTTGTTCTCCTCATATATTTAATGCGTTTCCCTCGGTTTTAGTTTGTTACCCCGATTTTGTTTTTTGTCCATGGATTTATGAGTTTTGAACAGCGGTATACTGCTGTTGCCTTTATTTAATGTCAATATTTTACGCTTAGTCTTTAAAATCGGTTTTCTTCGAAAAAGAATGAAATACAAAAGAAAATAGACTTAGGGGACCAAAACAACTGTATTTGGAAATCTTTTTTTTACCATGTGCAAAAGTTTAAACGATTTTTAAAATTGTATATCAATTGACTACTATTGAAACTTCAAACTGCCTTAATTTACTAGTATTGTGCAAGATTATGCCTCTCAGATGATTGTTCGGTTAAAAGTTTCTTTTAAATGACATACAGGTGGATTTGAAGCATTTGAAAATTCAAGACAAGCTGTGTTTTAAAACAAAATTGATTTCAAAATAATTATTTGGCTTTGTTGATATGTAAACTGTAATTTCTGATAGTTTGGTCATGTGGTATATATATTTCAGATATAAATGAATGTCTGCCAAATCCATGCAAGCACGGCGCTACATGTAATGATAAAGTGAACGATTACAGCTGCACGTGTGCCCGAGGTTACAAAGGAAAGAACTGTGAAATAGGTATGATGTCAGATTAAACTCAAAATGTCCATTAAAATGTCAATATTTTACTTTTATTCTATGAAATATGTTTTCTTCGAAAAAGAATGAAAAATAAAAGATAATAGACTAAGGGGATAATAGAATCCGTATTTTGAATACCTTGTGCAAAAGTTAAAACGAATTTTAAAATTGAATATCAATTGACTACTATTGAAACTTAAAAACTCCCTTGATATACTAGTATTGTGCAAGATTATGCTCTCAGATGATTGCTCTGTAAGCAGTTTTTTTTAAATGACGTACAGGTCGATTTTAAGTATTCGAGAAAACGTGCCTTGTTTTAAAAAAAAATTTAAGGCAATAAGTATTTGGCTTTGTTGAATTATTATAAACTGGGATTTCTGATAGTTTGTTCATGTGGAATACATATTTCAGATATAAATGAATGTCTGCCAAATCCATGCAAGCACGACGCTACATGTAAGGATAAAGTGAACGATTACAGCTGCACGTGTCCCCCAGGTTACAAAGGAAAGAATTGTGAAATAGGTATGATGTCAGATGAAAACGTTGATGTCTTTATGAAAATATATTATCCAACTGTAGTTAATCTATTTTCCAAAAGAACCATAATGAATTAAAATGAGAGGGTACTTAAGGGGATACAAACGGAATATTTTAAAGACAAAGGTAAACGCTTTTGACTTTAATACTTTTAAAGAGAGTTATTTCTTCAGGCAAACGATATTGATTTGTTATCCTTTTCGTTTCAGATATAGATAATTGTCTTCTAAATCAATGCAAGAACGGAGCCACATGTAAAGATAAAGTTAATGGCTACGTGTGTATCTGTAAAATTGGTTACACAGGACAGCACTGCGATACAGGTATATGTATGGTGTTTGTTTTGCTATAATCGCTACATAATCTAAACATTTGGGACGTTAAAATTTTTAAAATTTTAACAAATACTGTTTATCCGAGATCGACATATTTGAAAAATCTTTAAAATAATTAATGGTATTAGAGTGTATCAAAGCAAAAATGACCTCGAATATAAACAAATTTTAACGATGAGTTCGATCGTTCAAGACGGAGATATGTTACCTTACTAAGAATAATGTAAATGTAAACATAATTACCATGAATTTTCAATTTTCAATTTTGGGGAGGGGGGCTTGGACAGTGGTCGTTAAAAGCCGGTGGTCGTTGAATACAGACGTTCGTTTCTTGTAAATGACGTACATGCCGAATTCAAGTATTTGCGAATTTAAGACATGCCTTGTTGAACATATTTAAAAACAAAGTTGATTTCAAAATAAGTATTTGGCTTTGTGGAATTATTATAAACTGTAAATTCTGATAGTTTGGTCATGTGGTATACATATTTCAGATATAAATGAATGTATGCCAAATCCATGCAAGCACGGCGCTACATGTAATGATAAAGTAAACGATTACAGCTGCATGTGTGCCCCAGGTTACAAAGGAAAGAACTGTGAAATAGGTATGATGTCAGATTAAATTCAAAATGTCTTAATGTTATATTTAACATTGCCATTAAAGTGTGAGGTTTCGCATGCCACAAAACCAGGTTCAACTCACCATTTTTATCCTTTAAAAATGGCCTGTACCAAGTCAGGAATATGGCCATTGTTATATTATTGTTCATTTCTGTGTGTGTTACATTTTAACGTCGAGTCGTTTGTTTTCTCTTATTTTTGAGTGTAATTTCACATTGCGATAAGACGTGTCACGGTACTTGTCTATCCCAAATTCATGTATTTGGTTTTGATGTTATATTTGTTATTCTCGGGGGATTTTGTCTGATGCTTGGTCCGTTTTTGTGTGTGTTACATTTTAGTGTTGTGTCGTTGTTCTCCTCATATATTTAATGCGTTTTCCCTCGGTTTTAGTTTGTTATCCCGATTTTGTTTTTTGTCCATGGATTTATGAGTTTTAAACAGCGGTATACTACTGTTGCCTTTATTTAATGTCAATATTTTACGCTTAGTCTTTAAAATCGGTTTTCTTCGAAAAAGAATGAAATACAAAAGAAAATAACTTAGGGGACCAAAACAACTGTATTTGGAAATCTTTTTTTTTACCATGTGCAAAAGTTTAAACGATTTTTAAAATTGTATATCAATTGATTACTATTATAAACTTCAAACTGCCTTAATTTACTAGTATTGTGCAAGATTATGCCTCTCAGATGATTGTTCGGTTAAAAGTTTCTTTTAAATGACATACAGGTGGATTTGAAGTATTTGAAAATTCAAGACAAGCTGTGTTTTAAAACAAAATTGATTTCAAAATAATTATTTGGCTTTGTTGGATATGTAAACTGTAATTTCTGATAGTTTGGTCATGTGAAATATACATTTCAGATATAAATGAATGTCTGCCAAATCCATGCAAGCACGGCGCTACATGTAATGATAAAGTGAACGATTACAGCTGCACGTGTGCCCCAGGTTACAAAGGAAAGAACTGTGAAATAGGTATGATGTCAGATTAAACTCAAAATGTCCATTAAAATGTCAATATTTTACTTTTATTCTATGAAATATGTTTTTTTCAAAAAGAATGAAAAATAAAAGATAATAGACTAAGGGGATAATAGAATCCGTATTTTGAATACCTTGTGCAAAAGTTAAAATGAATTTTAAAATTGAATATCAATTGACTATTATTGAAACTTCAAAACTCCCTTGATATACTAGTATTGTGCAAGATTATGCTCTCAGATGATTGCTCTGTAACATTTTTTTTAAATGACGTACAGGTCGATTTTAAGTATTCGAGAAAACGTGCCTTGTTTTAAAAAAATTTTTAAGGCAATACGTATTTGGCTTTGTTGAATTATTATAAACTGGGATTTCTGATAGTTTGTTCATGTGGAATACATATTTCAGATATAAATGAATGTCTGCCAAATCCATGCAAGCACGGCGCTACATGTAAGGATAAAGTGAACGATTACAGCTGCACGTGTCCCCCAGGTTACAAAGGAAAGAATTGTGAAATAGGTATGATGTCAGATGAAAAGGTTAATGTCTTTATGAAAATATATTATCCAACTGTAGTTAATCTATTTTCCAAAAGAACCATAATGAATTAAAATGAGAGGGTACTTAAGGGGATACAAACGGAATATTTTAAAGACAAAGGTAAACGCTTTTGACTTTAATACTTTTAAAGAGAGTTATTTCTTCAGGCAAACGATATTGATTTGTTATCCTTTTCGTTTCAGATATAGATAATTGTCTTCTAAATCAATGCAAGAACGGAGCCACATGTAAAGATAAAGTTAATGGCTACGTGTGTATCTGTAAAATTGGTTACACAGGACAGCACTGCGATACAGGTATATGTATGGTGTTTGTTTTGCTATAATCGCTACATAATCTAAACATTTGGGACGTTAAAATTTTTAAAATTTTAACAAATACTGTTTATCCGAGATCGACATATTTGAAAAATCTTTAAAATAATTAATGGTATTAGAGTGTATCAAAGCAAAAATGACCTCGAATATAAACAAATTTTAACGATGAGTTCGATCGTTCAAGACGGAGATATGTTACCTTACTAAGAATAATGTAAATGTAAACATAATTACCATGAATTTTCAATTTTCAATTTTGGGGGGGGGCTTGGACAGTGGTCGTTAAAAGCCGGTGGTCGTTGAATACAGACGTTCGTTTCTTGTAAATGACGTACATGCCGAATTCAAGTATTTGCGAATTTAAGACATGCCTTGTTGAACATATTTAAAAACAAAGTTGATTTCAAAATAAGTATTTGGCTTTGTGGAATTATTATAAACTGTAAATTCTGATAGTTTGGTCATGTGGTATACATATTTCAGATATAAATGAATGTATGCCAAATCCATGCAAGCACGGCGCTACATGTAATGATAAAGTAAACGATTACAGCTGCATGTGTGCCCAAGGTTACAAAGGAAAGAACTGTGAAATAGGTATGATGTCAGATTAAATTCAAAATGTCTTAATGTTATATTTAACATTGCCATTAAAGTGTGAGGTTTCGCATGCCACAAAACCAGGTTCAACTCACCATTTTTATCCATTAAAAATGGCCTGTACCAAGTCAGGAATATGGCCATTGTTATATTATTGTTCATTTCTGTGTGTGTTACATTTTAACGTCGAGTCGTTTGTTTTCTCTTATTTTTGAGTGTAATTTCACATTGCGATAAGACGTGTCACGGTACTTGTCAATCCCAAATTCATGTATTTGGTTTTGATGTTATATTTGTTATTCTCGGGGGATTTTGTCTGATGCTTGGTCCGTTTTTGTGTGTGTTACATTTTAGTGTTGTGTCGTTGTTCTCCTCATATATTTAATGCGTTTTCCTCGGTTTTAGTTTGTTATCCCGATTTTGTTTTTTGTCCATGGATTTATGAGTTTTAAACAGCGGTATACTACTGTTGCCTTTATTTAATGTCAATATTTTACGCTTAGTCTTTAAAATCGGTTTTCTTCGAAAAAGAATGAAATACAAAAGAAAATAGACTTAGGGTACCAAAACAACTGTATTTGGAAATCTTTTTTTTACCATGTGCAAAAGTTTAAACGATTTTTAAAATTGTATATCAATTGATTACTATTATAAACTTCAAACTGCCTTAATTTACTAGTATTGTGCAAGATTATGCCTCTCAGATGATTGTTCGGTTAAAAGTTTCTTTTAAATGACATACAGGTGGATTTGAAGTATTTGAAAATTCAAGACAAGCTGTGTTTTAAAACAAAATTGATTTCAAAATAATTATTTGGCTTTGTTGGATATGTAAACTGTAATTTCTGATAGTTTGGTCATGTGAAATATACATTTCAGATATAAATGAATGTCTGCCAAATCCATGCAAGCACGGCGCTACATGTAATGATAAAGTGAACGATTACAGCTGCACGTGTGCCCCAGGTTACAAAGGAAAGAACTGTGAAATAGGTATGATGTCAGATTAAACTCAAAATGTCCATTAAAATGTCAATATTTTACTTTTATTCTATGAAATATGTTTTTTTTCAAAAAAGAATGAAAAATAAAAGATAATAGACTAAGGGGATAATAGAATCCGTATTTTGAATACCTTGTGCAAAAGTTAAAATGAATTTTAAAATTGAATATCAATTGACTATTATTGAAACTTCAAAACTCCCTTGATATACTAGTATTGTGCAAGATTATGCTCTCAGATGATTGCTCTGTAAACATTTTTTTTTAAATGACGTACAGGTCGATTTTAAGTATTCGAGAAAACGTGCCTTGTTTTAAAAAAAAAATTAAGGCAATACGTATTTGGCTTTGTTGAATTGTTATAAACTGGGATTTCTGATAGTTTGTTCATGTGGAATACATATTTCAGATATAAATGAATGTCTGCCAAATCCATGCAAGCACGGCGCTACATGTAAGGATAAAGTGAACGATTACAGCTGCACGTGTTCCCCAGGTTACAAAGGAAAGAATTGTGAAATAGGTATGATGTCAGATGAAAACGTTAATGTCTTTATGAAAATATATTATCCAACTGTAGTTAATCTATTTTCCAAAAGAACCATAATGAATTAAAATGAGAGGGTACTTAAGGGGATACAAACGGAATATTTTAAAGACAAAGGTAAACGCTTTTGACTTGAATACTTTTAAAGAGAGTTATTTCTTCAGGCAAACGATATTGATTTGTTATCCTTTTCGTTTCAGATATAGATAATTGTCTTCTAAATCAATGCAAGAACGGAGCCACATGTAAAGATAAAGTTAATGGCTACGTGTGTATCTGTAAAATTGGTTACACAGGACAGCACTGCGATACAGGTATATGTATGGTGTTTGTTTTGCTATAATCGCTACATAATCTAAACATTTGGGACGTTAAAATTTTTCAAATTTTAACAAATACTGTTTATCCGAGATCGACATATTTGAAAAATCTTTAAAATAATTAATGGTATTAGAGTGTATCAAAGCCAAAATGACGTCGAATATAAACAAATTTTAACGATGAGTCCGATCGTTCAAGACGGAGATATGTTACCTTACTAAGAATAATGTAAATGTAAACATAATTACCATGAATTTTCAATTTTCAATTCTGGGGAGGGGGGCTTGGACAGTGGTCGTTAAAAGCCGGTGGTCGTTGAATACAGACGTTCGTTTCTTGTAAATGACGTACATGCCGATTTCAAGTATTTGCGAATTTAAGACATGCCTTGTTGAACATATTTAAAAACAAAGTTGATTTCAAAATAAATATTTGGCTTTGTTGAATTATTATAAACTGTAATTTCTGATAGTTTGGTCATGTGGTATACATATTTCAGATATAAATGAATGTATGCCAAATCCATGCAAGCACGGCGCTACATGTAATGATAAAGTAAACGATTACAGATGCATGTGTGCCCCAGGTTACAAAGGAAAGAACTGTGAAATAGGTATGATGTCAGATTAAATTCAAAATGTCTTAATGTTATATTTAACATTGCCATTAAAGTGTGAGGTTTCGCATGCCACAAAACCAGGTTCAACTCACCATTTTTATCCTTTAAAAATGTCCTGTACCAAGTGAGGAATATGGCCATTGTTATATTATTGTTCATTTCTGTGTGTGTTACATTTTAACGTCGAGTCGTTTGTTTTCTCTTATTTTTGAGTGTAATTTCACATTGCGATAAGACGTGTCACGGTACTTGTCTATTCCAAATTCATGTATTTGGTTTTGATGTTATATTTGTTATTCTCGGGGGATTTTGTCTGATGCTTGGTCCGTTTTTGTGTGTGTTACATTTTAGTGTTGTGTCGTTGTTCTCCTCATATATTTAATGCGTTTTCCTCGGTTTTAGTTTGTTATCCCGATTTTGTTTTTTTGTCCATGGATTTATGAGTTTTAAACAGCGGTATACTACTGTTGCCTTTATTTAATGTCAATATTTTAGGCTTAGCCTTTAAAATCGGTTTTCTTCGAAAAAGAATGAAATACAAAAGAAAATAGACTTAGGGGACCAAAACAACTGTATTTGAAATTTTTTTTTTTTACCATGTGCAAAAGTTTAAACGATTTTTAAAATTGTATATCAATTGATTACTATTATAAACTTCAAACTGCCTTAATTTACTAGTATTGTGCAAGATTATGCCTCTCAGATGATTGTTCGGTTAAAAGTTTCTTTTAAATGACATACAGGTGGATTTGAAGTATTTGAAAATTCAAGACAAGCTGTGTTTCAAAACAAAATTGATTTCAAAATAATTATTTGGCTTTGTTGGATATGTAAACTGTAATTTCTTATAGTTTGGTCATGTGAAATATACATTTCAGATATAAATGAATGTCTGCCAAATCCATGCAAGCATGGCGCTACATGTAATGATAAAGTGAACGATTACAGCTGCACGTGTGCCCCAGGTTACAAAGGAAAGAACTGTGAAATAGGTATGATGTCAGATTAAACTCAAAATGTCTTAATGTCAATATTGTACTTTTATTCTTTGAAATCTATTTTCTACGAAGAGAATGAAAAATAAATGAGAATAGTATAAGGGGACAACAAAATTCGTATTTTGAATACCTTGTGCAAAAGTTTAAACGAATTTTAAAATTGAATATCAAATGACTACTATTGAAACTTCAAACTCCCTTGATTTACTAGTATTGCAGGATTATGCCTCTCAGATGATTGCTCGGTGAACAGTTTTTTTTTTAAATGAGTACAGGTCGATTTTAAGTATTCGAGAAATGAAAAAGTGCTTAGTTTAAAAAAAAAAGTTTAAAACAATAAGTATTTAACTTTGTTGAATTGTTATAAACTGTGATTTGTGGTAGTATGTTCATGTGGAATACATATTTCAGATATAAATGAATGTCAATATTTTACGCTTAGTCTTTGAAATCGGTTTTCTTCGAAAAAGAATGAAATACAAAAGAAAATAGACTTAGGGTACAAAAAAAAACTGTATTTGGAATACATTTTTTTACCATGTGCAAAAGTTTAAACGATTTTTAAAATTATATATCAATTGACTACTTTTGAAACTGCAAACTACCTGAATATACTAGTGTTGTGCAAGATTATGCCTCTCAGATGATTGTTCGGTGAAAAGTTTCTTTTAAATGACATACAGGTGGAATTGAAGTATTTGATTATTCAAGACAAGCCGTGTTTAAAAAAAAAGTTGATTTCAAAGTTATTATTTGGCTATGTTGGATATCTAAACTGTAATTTCTGATAGTTTGGTCATGTGGTATACATATTTCAGATATTAATGAATGTCTGCCAAATCCATGCAAGCACGGCGCTACATGTAATGATAAAGTGAACGATTACAGCTGCACGTGTGCCCCAGGTTACAAAGGAAAGAACTGTGAAATAGGTATGGTGTCAGATTAAACACAAAACGTCTTAATGTCAATATTTTACTTTTATTCTTTGAAATCTGTTTTCTTCGAAAAAGAATGAAAAATAAAAGATAATAAACTAAGGGGACAATAAAATCCGTATTTTGAATACCTTGTTCAAAAGTTTAAACGAATTTTGAAATTGAATATCAATTGACTACTATTGAAACTTCAAACTCCCTTGATATACTAGTATTGTGCAAGA
This sequence comes from Mytilus edulis, assembly GCA_019925275.1. NCBI lineage: Eukaryota > Metazoa > Mollusca > Bivalvia > Mytilida > Mytilidae > Mytilus > Mytilus edulis. The sequence goes on from CM034357.1 coordinate 19,153,629, forward strand.
TTATGCCTCTCAGATGATTGCTCGGTGAAAAGTTTTTTTTAAATGACGTACAGGTCGATTTTAAGTATTCGAGAATTGAAAACGTGCCTTGTTTTAAAAAAAAAGTTTACAACAATAAGTATTTGGCTTTGTTGAATTATTATAAACTGTGATTTCTGATAGCTTGTTCATATGGTATACATATTTCAGATATAAATGAATGTCTGCCAAATCCATGCAAGCACGATGCTACATGTAATGATAAGGTGAACGATTACAGCTGCATGTGTCCCCCAGGTTACAAGGGAAAGAACTGTGAAATAGGTATGATGTCAGATTAAACTCAAAATGTCTTAATGTCAATATTTTATGCTTAGTCTTTAAAATCGGTTTTCTTCGAAAAAGAATGAAATACAAAAGAAAATAGACTTAGGGGACCAACAAAGACTGTATTTGGAATACATTTTTTTACCATGTGCAAAAGTTTAAACGATTTTTAAAATTGTATATCAATTGACTACTATTGATACTTCAAACTGCTTTAATATACTAGTATTGTGCAAGATTATTCCTCTTAGATGATTGCTCGGTGAAAAGTTTCTTTTAAATGACATACAGGTGGATTTGAAGTATTTGAAAATTCAAGACAAGCCGTGTTTTAAAAAAAAGTTGATTTCAAAATAATTTTTTGGCTTTGTTATATTATTGTTCGTTTCTGTGTGTGTTACATTTTAACGTTGCGTCGTTTGTTTTCTCTTATTTTTCAGTGTAATTTCACATTGCGATAAGACGTGTCACAGTACTTGTCTATCCCAAATTAATGTATTTGGTTTTGATATTATATTTTGTATTCTCGTGGGATTTTGTCTGATGCTTGGTCCGTTTCTGTGTGTGTTACATTTTAGTGTTATGACGTTGTTCTCCTCTTATATTTCATGCATTTCCCTCGGTTTTAGTTTGTTACCCCGATTTTGCTTTTTGTCCATGGATTCATGAGTTTTGAACAGCGGTATACTGCTGTTGCCTTTATTTGTTCGATATGTAAACTGTAATTTCTGATAGTTTGGTCATGTGGTATACATATTTCAGATATAAATGAATGTCTGCCAAATCCATGCAAGCACGGCGCTACATGTAATGATAAAGTGAACGATTACAGCTGCACGTGTGCCCCAGGTTACAAAGGAAAGAACTGTGAAATAGGTATGATGTCAGATTAAACTCAAAATGTCTATTAACATGTCAATGTTTTACTTTTATTCTTTGAAATCTGTTTTCTTCGAAAAAGAATGAAAAATAAAAAATAATAAACTAAGGGGACAATAAAATCCATATTTTGAATACCTTGTGCAAAAGTGTAAACGAATTTAAAAATTGAATATCAATTGACTATTATTGAAACTTCAAACTCCCTTGATATACTAGTATTGTGCAAGATTATGCCTCTCAGATGATTGCTCGGTGAAAAGTGTTTTTTTAAATGACGTACAGGTCGATTTTAAGTATTCGAGAATTTAAGACGTGCCTTGTTTTAAAAAAAAGTTTAAACAATAAGTAATTGGCTTTGTTGAATTATTATAAACTGGAATTTCTGATAGTTTGTTCATGTGGAATACATATTTCAGATATAAATGAATGTCTGCCAAATCCATGCAAGCACGGCGCTATATGTAAGGATAAAGTGAACGATTACAGCTGCACGTGTCCCCCAGGTTACAAAGGAAAGAATTGTGAAATAGGTATGATGTCAGATGAAAACGTTAATGTCTTTATGAAAATATATTATCCAACTGTAGTAAATCTATTTTCCTAAACAACCATAATGAATTAAAATGAGAGGATGCTTAAGGGGATACAAACGGAATATTTTAAAGACAAAGGTAAACGCTTTTGACTTTAATACTTTCAAAGAGAGTTATTTCTTCAGGCAAACGATATTGATTTGTTATCCTTTTCGTTTCAGATATAGATAATTGTCTTCTACATCAATGCAAGAACGGAGCCACATGTAAAGATAAAGTAAATGGCTACGTGTGTATCTGTCAAATTGGTTACACAGGACAGCACTGCGATACAGGTATATGTATAGTGTTTGTTTTGCTATAATCGCTACATAATCTAAACATTTGGGACGTTAATATTTTCCAATTTTGACAAATACTTTTTGTTTGAGATCGACAAAGTCGAAAATACTTTAAAATAATTAATGGTATTAGAGCATGTAGAGTGTATCAAAACCAAAATGACCTCGAATATAAACAAATTTTAACGATGAGTCGTATCGTTAAAGACGGAGATATATTACCTTACTAAGAATAATGTAAATATAAACATTATTACCATGAAATAAATAGACAGCTTTGAAACTATGTTATAAAAGTTTCAATACTTTTGTTTGTGTTTAGTGGACAGTACATGGTATATTATTGAACCTCCAAACGTTTCAGTATCTTGTGAGACATTTTTATTCCTGATGACCTTTTTATCAAGAATCACAATATATGAACTAAAGGTCGATTTTAATTATTTAAGAATTTCGAACTTGTGTTGTTCTGAAAAATACACTACGAACCAGTACTCAGCTTTATATGTTTAAATCTATAATATTTAAAATATTTAGTCAAACCTGTATTAAGAAACCACTCAAGGGAGAAGCAAAAGTGGTCTCTTAATACATGTGGTCTTTGAAAAAAGGTTCCCTAATTTAACGCATTTATTTGCATTATAACGTTTGAACGTACTAGTGTAAATAAACAATAATGTATTGGTATCGTATGTATATCCACTATGACTAATTATGAGAACTTTCATTATGTAAGTAAATTTATTCCTTGCCTTTTTGAATTTCTTTTAAATTGTTCTGACTTTTTACATCACAATACAGGATTCTTGTTACATTATGTTCAACTTGAGTCATGTGAAAATAGCCCAGGGTGCAGCTAGAGCCCTCATATGATCTTCAAGATTTTACATAAATTGCCTCATTATCATGATTATGCAATGACGTATATTATTTATAAATTCATGACTATGTTACTCCGACAACAGTATTGCTTCTCAGCTTGAGAACGGACTCCATCACAGATTTCGAATGCGTTTTTTTGTTCAACTAACAATATAATTTAATGGCTTGTTCCTTATAACTATCAAGAAAAGTTTTTTTCTCTCTATCGTCATTTTTGGCAATTTTTGTCACTATCAAGTAACTGCTAATAGCTCCGTTTAAATAATAAATTTTACTTTAAACAGGACTTGAACTTTAAAATATTTATTGATAAGTGATGATTCGCTTGATACTAGACGTCCCGATTGTTGAACAGTGTGGTAATGAATCATCTACACTTGGTCGATTCCGTTCTAGCGGATTCACTCGAGGATTGCCGAGTGTTTTGCGCGTAGCAGGTGGTCGCTTTTGACAGTTAAAATATATGTGAAAATCAATTTTGGGGGAGGGGGGCTTGGAAAGTGTTTGTTAAAAGCCGGTGGTCGTTCAATACAGGCGTTCGTTTCTTGTAAATGACGTACATGCCGATTTCAAGTATTTGCGAATTTAAGACGTGCCTTGTGAAACATATTTTAAAAAAAAGTTGATTTCAAAATAAGTAATTGGCTTTGTTGAATTATTATAAACTGTAATTTCTGATAGTTAGTTCATGTGGTATACATATTTCAGATATAAATGAATGTCTGCCAAATCCATGCAAGCACGGCGCTAAATGTAATGATAAAGTGAACGATTACAGCTGCATGTGTGCCCCAGGTTACAAAGGAAAGAACTGTGAAATAGGTATGATGTCAAAATAAACTCAATATGTCTTAAAGTCAAGATTTTTCGTTGTAGTCTTTAAAATCGGTTTTCTTCGAAAAAGAATGAAATACAAAAGAAAATAGACTTAGGGGACCTAAAAAACTGTATTTCGAATTCTTTTTTTTTACCATGTGCAAAAGTTTAAACGATTTTTAAAATTGTATATCAATTGACTACTATTGAAACTTCAAACTGCCCTAATTATGTTAATATACTGGTATTGTGCAAGATTATGCCTCTCAGATGATTGTTCAGTGAAAAGTTTCTTTTAAATGACATACAGGGGGATTTAAAGTATTTGACAATTCAAGAGAAGCTGTGTTTAAAAAAAGGTTGATTTCAAAATAATTATTTGGTTTTATTGGATATGTAAACTGTAATTTCTAAGTTTGGTCATGTGGTATACATATTTTAGATATAAATGAATGTATGCCAAATCCATGCAAGCACGGCGCTACATGTAATGATAAAGTGAACGATTACAGCTGCACGTGTGCCCCAGGTTACAAAGGAAAGAACTGTGAAATAGGTATGATGTCAGATCAAACTCAAAATGTCCATTAAAATGTCAATATTTTACTTTTATTCTTTGAAATCTATTTTCTTTGAAGAGAATGAAAAATAAAAGAGAATAGACTAAGGGGACAACAAAATTCGTATTTTGAATACCTTGTGCAAAAGTTTAAACGAATTTTAAAATTGAATATCAATTGACTACTATTGAAACTTCAAACTCCCTTGATATACTAGTATTGTGCAAGATTATGCCTCTCAGATGATTGCTCGGTGAACAGTTTTTTTAAATGACGTACAGGTCGATTTTAAGTATTCGAGAATTGAAAACGTGCTTAGTTTAAAAAAAAAGTTTAAAACAATAAGTATTTAACTTTGTCGAATTATTATAAACTGTGATTTCTGATATTTTTTTCATGTGGAATACATATTTCAGATATAAATGAATGTCTGCCAAATCCATGCAAACACGGCGCTACATGTAATGGTAAAGTGAACGATTACAGCTGCACGTGTCCCTCAGGTTACAAAGGAAAGAATTGTGAAATAGGTATGATGTCAGATGAAAACGTTAATGTCTTTATGAAAATATATTATCCAACTGTAGTAAATCTATTTTCCTAAACAACCATAATGAATTAAAATGAGAAGATACTTAAGGGGATACAAACGGAATATTTTAAAGACAAAGGTAAACGCTTTTGACTTTAATGCTTCAAAGAGAGTTATTTCTTCAGGCAAACGATATTGATTTGTTATCCTTTTCGTTTCAGATATAGATAATTGTCTTCTACATCAATGCAAGAACGGAGCCACATGTAAAGATAAAGTTAATGGCTACGTGTGTATCTGTCAAATTGGTTACACAGGACAGCACTGCGATACAGGTATATGTATGGTGTTCGTTTTGCTATAGTCGCTACATAATCTAAACAGTTGGGACGTTAATATTTTTCCAATTTTGACAAATACTTTAAATTCGAGATCGACAAATTCGAAAAATCTTTAAAATAATTTATGGTATTAGAGTGTATCAAAACCAAAATGACCTCGAATATAAACAAATTTTAACGATGAGTCGGATCGTTCTAGACGGAGATATGTTACCTTCCTAAGCATAATGTTAATGTAAACAATATTACAATGAAATACATAGACATCTTTGAAAATATGTTATAAAAGTTTCAATACTTTTGTTTGTGTTTAGTGGACAGTGCATGGTATATTATTGAACCTCCAAACGTTTCAGTATTTTGTGAGACATTTTTATACCTGATGACCTTTTTATCAGGAATCACAATATATGAACTACAGGTCGATTTTAATTATTTAAGAATTTCGAACTTGTTTTGTTCTGAAAAATAGACTACGAACCAGTACTCAGCTTTACATGTTTAAAACTATAATATTTATAAAATATTCAGTCAAACCTGTATTAAGAGACCACTCAAGGGAGAAGGCAAAAGTGGTCTCTTAATACATGTGGTCTTTGAAAAAAGGTTCCCCAATTTAACGCATTTATTTGCATTATAACATTTGAACGTACTAGTGTAAATAAACAATAATGTATTGGTATCGTATGTATATCCACTATGACTATTTATGAGAACTTTCATTATGTAATCAAATTTATTCCTTGCCTTTTTGAATTTCTTTTAAATTGTTCTGACTTTATACATCACAATACAGGATTCTTGTTACATTATGTTCAACTTGAGTCATGTGAAAATAGCCCAGGGTGCAGCTACAGCCCTCACATGATTTTTAAGATTTTACATAAATTGCCTCATTATCATGAGTATGCAATGACGTATATTATTTATAAATTCATAACTATGTTACTCCGGCAAAAGTATTGCTTCTCAGCTTGAGAAAGGACTCCATCACAGATTTCGAATGCGTTTTTTTTGTTCAACAAAAAATATTATTTAATCGCTTGTTCCTTATAACTATCAAGAAAAGTTTTTTTTCTCTCTATGGTCATTTTTGGCAATTTTTGTCACTATCATGTAACTGCTAATAGCTCCGTTTAAATAACCAATTTTACTTCAAACAGGACTTGAACTTTAAAATATTTATTGATAAGTGATAATTCGCTTGATAATAGACATCCCGATTGTTGAACTGTGTGGTAATGAATCATCTAAACTTGGTTGATTCCGGTCTAGCGGATTCACTCGAGGATTGCCGAGTGTTTTGCGTGTAGCAGGTGGTCGCTTTTGACAGTTAAAATATATATGAAAATCAATTTTGGGGAGGGGGGCTTGGAAAGTGGTCGTTAAAAGCCGGTGGTCGTTCAATACAGAGGTTCGTTTCTTGTAAATGACGTAAATGCCGTTTTCAAGTATTTGCGAATTTAAGACGTGCCTTGTTTTAAATGTTTTAAAAAAAAGTTGAATTCAAAATAAGTATTTGGCTTTGTTGAATTATTATAAACTGTGAAGTCTGATAGTTTGTTCATGTGGTATACATATTTCAGATATAAATGAATGTCTGCCAAATCCATGCAAGCACGGCGCTACATGTAATGATAAAGTGAACGATTACAGCTGCACGTGTGCCCCAGGTTACGAAGGAAAGAACTGTGAAATAGGTATAATTGTTTGGTATGAGTCAGGGGTCCGTGTTGAAGGCCGTACATTGACCTATAATGGGTTACTTTTATAAATTGTTATTTGAACGGAGAGTTATCTCATTGGCACTCATACCACATCTTCCTATATCTATGACTTCAGATGAAACTCAAAATGTCTTTATGTCAATAATTTACTAATAGTCTTTGAAATCAGTTTTCTTACAAAAAGAATAGACACAAAAAAGAATAAACTAAGGAGACAATTAAATCCGTTTTTGGGAGACAAACAGTCCATACTTTTTAAGTGTTAGACTTTCAAAGCGAGTTATTTGTTTTTCATAATCCATTCAAAAAGGAGCGTAGGTTTCACTACATCCGATCAAGTATTCCGAGATTTGTACCAGGCCGATATTTACCTTAGTTTATAAATATCTTATGTGATAATTTTTGAAACTTTAAAATGGGAAAAAGTGTAAACGATTTTATCAAACTGTAGATCAATTGACAACCATTGAAACCCCAAACTCCTTTGAAATATTGTGCAATATTATACCTCTCGACTGATCTGTCTATCACCAGTGTCTTTGATATGACGAAAAGGTCGTTTTGTAAAGATTCCAGAATTCGAACTTGCCTTTTTTTCCCAATTTGATCACAAAATAAGTGTTAATCTGAATTGTATAATTTGTTAACTGTAATTTCTGAATTTTTGAACATGTGGTATACATATTTCAAATATAAATGAATGTCTGCCAGATCCATGCAAGCACGGCGCTACATGTAATGATAAAGTGAACAATTACAGCTGCACGTGCCCCCCAGGTTACAAGGGAAAGAACTGTGAAATAGGTATGGTGTCAGATTAAACACAAAATGTCTTAATGTCAATATTTTACTTTTAGTCTTGGAAAACTGTTTTCTTCGGAAATAATTATTATTACATTAACTAAGACAAATATTCTCCGTTCATTACAGATATCAACGAATGTAAACCAAACCCTTGTAAACATGGAGCATCATGTATGAATGAAGTGAATGGTTACACATGTGTCTGCAAACCAGGTTACGAAGGAAAGAATTGTGAAATAGGTAATATCATTATCAAGATTGGATTTTCCAATAATCAATATATCATGTGTTTTAGATAAGCAACAATCTTGCAATTAATAGTATTTTCTATGACAGAAAAAAATATTCCGTTATTCAGAGATAAAACCCAAGTTTTTTAACGGCCATAATGATTTACAAATTCAATAATAGTATGATTCTTTAACAGAAAAAAGACTGGAACATAATCCTTTATACAGAGAAAAAACAAGTATTTTTTAACGAACTATAATGATTCAAAAATGCGATAGTCACTCATCAGTCTTTTTGTTAGGCGAAACGATCGTCTGTGTTACAAATTTTTAAGCTGATATCTATAATTATTTATTTTGAAAATCGTTAATAATTCATTACAGATATCAACGAATGTAAACCAAACCCTTGTAAACACGGAGCATCATGTATGAATGAAATGAATGGTTACACGTGTGTCTGCAAACCAGGTTACGAAGGGAAAAACTGTGAAATAGGTAATATCATTATCAAGATTGGCTTTTCCAATAATCAATATATCATGTGTTTTAGATAAGCAACAATCTTGCTATTAATAGTATTTTCTAAAACAGAAAAAAATAATCCGTTATTCAGAGATAAAACCCAAGTTTTTTAACGGCCATAATGATTTACAAATTCAATAATAGTATGATTCTTTAACAGAAAAAAGACTGGAACATAATCCTTTATACAGAGAAAAAACAAGTATTTTTTAACGAACTATAATGATTCAAAAATGCGATAGTCACTCATCAGTCTTTTTGTTAGGCGAAACGATCGTCTGTGTTACAAATTTTTAAGCTGATATCTATAATTATTTATTTTGAAAATCGTTAATAATTCATTACAGATATCAACGAATGTAAACCAAACCCTTGTAAACACGGAGCATCATGTATGAATGAAATGAATGGTTACACGTGTGTCTGCAAACCAGGTTACGAAGGGAAAAACTGTGAAATAGGTAATATCATTATCAAGATTGGCTTTTCCAATAATCAATATATCATGTGTTTTAGATAAGCAACAATCTTGCTATTAATAGTATTTTCTAAAACAGAAAAAAATAATCCGTTATTCAGAGATAAAACCCAAGTTATTTAAGGAGGTAGACCTAGGTTAAGGGAGATAACTCTTTAAATCAGTCAAGCGTTTGTAAAAGTCAAGTTCACCAATGTATTTTAAGCATCTACCTGAAACAGATTGAAAATAATCTATGTAACCTAGAAGCTTAGAATATGTTTTTGAAAATGGTTGACACAAACGTACTGATGATTTTAAAAGTTATTTCCCTTAACCTAGGTCTACCACCTTAAGGTCAAGGATCAGTAAATGAACTAGTTCATAGATTTAAAAAAAAAATTAAAACTCAATTAGATATTGAAAATATATATAAGAAAATGTAAAAAAAAGTATATGTCACCGACTTCGTTTTCAAGAAAAATTATATAGGGTAAATCTATATTTTTCTTCTACAATTTTCGGTTTCCGGTATAAATCACATGAACCGCTTCATAGAAATTTTTTTTAAATTAATATTTTCTTCCTCTTTGTCTTACGAATTAGATGATATAAAAAAAAATATGGTCACCGACTTCGTTTTCCCTGTAGAAGCGACGCAAATCCAACATTTTGGCAAAAAAAACATCAAAATTCGTGACGTCGTAATTTTTATTACATAACGTCAAGTTATCATGCTAATAATTTCCAACGTTTTTCGTGTTGATTATGCACGATGATTATGTGTTTCGTATTGATAGATTCTTTTTATCATAAGAGTCTGGATAATTATCATTAATTTATAATTAGTATTACCAATATTCTTTATTCTTAATATTTTAGCACCCCATTATCTCCTTTTGTTTCTTTTTTGCATTTTATTCTGCAATTTTTGCCCATTATTCTGTATTCCGTAAACCCCAATCAGACCGTCTTTTAAACAGAAATTATACGTTGTAAAACATATGATACATGTATGTTCATTATCAAAATACATATCTAAAACAATTACTAATTCAGACAAAAATACATTGTAAGTACATGAATGCAAAAATGGTAAAAACTTAAAAATAGAAATCATCAGGGTTATTGTCTACAAGTTGACGCAATAAAAAATGTAATTGAAGCTATCTTTTTTTATGCCCCCCTCAACTACCCCTGTACGTCTGTCGGCCGTCGTTCCGTCTGGCCGCCCGTGCTTCCGTCCGTCCGTCCGTCCCCCTTTATAGTTATTCCGCATAACATCTACAGTTTAAATCCTATAATGTTTTCACTTTGCTGTCTGTTTGCATGTGGCCAGGGTTTTGATCTTTATTAATATTTGCTCTAATGAGAGATAGTTGAACTTTGTCATTTTTTGGGTAACCAATTCATAAATTTCTTAGACTTTCTTGTAAGTCATCTGTTTACACTTTTTCTCCGTTCCGATATATGATTTGGCCACTTTTGAAGAAAAAAAACACGATTTCTTTAGCAGCGGAACATGTAATAGCTTGTGTTTTGGTACTACATCACGACAGAACGTGTTCTGTCCATATACTGCTGCTTAACATCGCATATATAAACAAACATTATATCAATGATTCAATGATTATTTATACATCTGCAAGTTAACAAGTAAAACACGCAGACAAACTGACATCTTTGTTAATATCTTTTTTGTTCTGTATAAAATTTATTGTATACAAGTCTACAAAAACGTTTTAAAAAGTTTACTAAATGGTTATTGTTCCATAAGTGTACATATGTATGCTTGAAGTATATATAGAATCAGTACATGATACACAACATGCGACAAATAAAGGAGGGGGGTAGTAATAACAGGAAACTAAATTAAACTAAGGCTTTGATGGATGTAAACTTCAATAAAACTGGAAGTTACAAAAGGGGAACAGGAAAGTAAGAATATATTGCATCACATACAACAACCTTTAAATTGACCAGTGATTTTTTATTCATTACTGACCAGCAACACCGAGATAATCCAACGATTTTTTAAGGGTCCATATGAAGTGTGGACCTAAATGTTCTTTATCTTTAAATATAACGCTTATTCTGTAAAATCTTCAATTAACGATTTTGTAAAATTCTTCTATTACATGATTTCTTAATTCTGTACATGGTCTACACTATTATATTAAATAATTATTTTATTTTCCGTATTTTATTTTCCGTTGTTACTCTTTATAATTTTGCAAACTTTTTTGTACAATTTTAACATTCGCCAGTATCCGTTATTCTACAACTCCCTTTGAGATCTAATTATATGTGACAATAAATTAATGTGCTTCTTTTCAGGCAAACGATATTGATTTGTTATCCTTTTCGTTTCAGATATAGATAATTGTCTTTTAAATCAATGCAAGAACGGAGCCACATGTAAAGATAAAGTTAATGGCTACGTGTGTATCTGTAAAATTGGTTACACAGGACAGCACTGTGATACAGGTATATGTATGGTGTTTGTTTTGCTATAATCGCTACATAATCTAAACATTTGGGACGTTAAAATTTTTCAAATTAACAAATACTGTTTATCCGAGATCGACATATTTGAAAAATCTTTAAAATAATTAATGGTATTAGAGTGTATCAAAGCCAAAATGACCTCGAATATAAACAAATTTTAACGATGAGTCCGATCGTTCAAGACGGAGATATGTTACCTTACTAAGAATAATGTAAATGTAAACATAATTACCATGAAATACATAAACATCTTTGAAACTATGTTATAAAAGTTTGAATACTTTTGTTTGTGTTTAGTGGACAGTACATGGTATATTATTGAACCTCCAAACGTTTCAGTATCTTGTGAGACATTTTTATTCCTAGTGACCTTTTTATCAGGGATCACAATATATGAACTACAGGTCGATTTTAATTATTTAAGAATTTCGAACTTGTGTTGTTCTGAAAAATAGACTACGAACCAGTACTCAGCTTTATGTGTTTAAAACTATAATATTTAAAATATTCAGTCAAACCTGTATTAAGAGACCACTCAAGGGAGAAGGCAAAAGTGGTCTCTTAATACATGTGGTCTTTGAAAAAAGGTTCCCCAATTTAACGCATTTATTTGCATTATAACATTTGAACGTACTAGTGTAAATACACAATAATGTATTGGTATCGTATGTATATCCACTATGACTATTTATGAGAACTTTCATTATGTAATCAAATTTATTCCTTGCCTTTTTGAATTTCTTTTAAATTGTTCTGACTTTATACATCACAATACAGGATTCTTGTTACATTATGTTCAACTTGAGTCATGTGAAAATAGCCCAGGGTGCAGCTACAGCCCTCACATGATTTTTAAGATTTTACATAAATTGCCTCATTATCATGAGTATGCAATGACGTATATTATTTATAAATTCATGACTATGTTACTCCGGCAACAGTATTGCTTCTCAGCTTGAGAAAGGACTCCATCACAGATTTCGAATGCGTTTTTTTTGTTCAACAAAAAATATTATTTAATCGCTTGTTCCTTATAACTATCAAGAAAAGTTTTTTTTCTCTCTATGGTCATTTTTGGCAATTTTTGTCACTATCATGTAACTGCTAATAGCTCCGTTTAAATAACCAATTTTACTTCAAACAGGACTTGAACTTTAAAATATTTATTGATAAGTGATAATTCGCTTGATAATAGACATCCCGATTGTTGAACTGTGTGGTAATGAATCATCTAAACTTGGTTGATTCCGGTCTAGCGGATTCACTCGAGGATTGCCGAGTGTTTTGCGTGTAGCAGGTGGTCGCTTTTGACAGTTAAAATATATATGAAAATCAATTTTGGGGAGGGGGCTTGGAAAGTGGTCGTTAAAAGCCGGTGGTCGTTCAATACAGAGGTTCGTTTCTTGTAAATGACGTAAATGCCGTTTTCAAGTATTTGCGAATTTAAGACGTGCCTTGTTTTAAATGTTTAAAAAAAAAAGTTGAATTCAAAATAAGTATTTGGCTTTGTTGAATTATTATAAACTGTGAAGTCTGATAGTTTGTTCATGTGGTATACATATTTCAGATATAAATGAATGTCTGCCAAATCCATGCAAGCACGGCGCTACATGTAATGATAAAGTGAACGATTACAGCTGCACGTGTGCCCCAGGTTACGAAGGAAAGAACTGTGAAATAGGTATAATTGTTTGGTATGAGTCAGGAGTCCGTGTTGAAGGCCGTACATTGACCTATAATGGGTTACTTTTATAAATTGTTATTTGAACGGAGAGTTATCTCATTGGCACTCATACCACATCTTCCTATATCTATGACTTCAGATGAAACTCAAAATGTCTTTATGTCAATAATTTACTAATAGTCTTTGAAATCAGTTTTCTTACAAAAAGAATAGACACAAAAAAGAATAAACTAAGGAGACAATTAAATCCGTTTTTGGGAGACAAACAGTCCATACTTTTTAAGTGTTAGACTTTCAAAGCGAGTTATTTGTTTTAGATAAGCAACAATCTTGCTATTAATAGTATTTTCTAAAACAGAAAAAAAATAATCCGTTATTCAGAGATAAAACCCAAGTTATTTAAGGAGGTAGACCTAGGTTAAGGGAGATAACTCTTTAAATCAGTCAAGCGTTTGTAAAAGTCAAGTTCACCAATGTATTTTAAGCATCTACCTGAAACAGATTGAAAATAATCTATGTAACCTAGAAGCTTAGAATATGTTTTTGAAAATGGTTGACACAAACGTACTGATGATTTTAAAAGTTATTTCCCTTAACCTAGGTCTACCACCTTAAGGTCAAGGATCAGTAAATGAACTAGTTCATAGATTTAAAAAAAAATTTAAAACTCAATTAGATATTGAAAATATATATAAGAAAATGTAAAAAAAAGTATATGTCACCGACTTCGTTTTCAAGAAAAATTATATAGGGTAAATCTATATTTTTCTTCTACAATTTTCGGTTTCCGGTATAAATCACATGAACCGCTTCATAGAAATTTTTTTTAAATTAATATTTTCTTCCTCTTTGTCTTACGAATTAGATGATATAAAAAAAAATATGGTCACCGACTTCGTTTTCCCTGTAGAAGCGACGCAAATCCAACATTTTGGCAAAAAAAACATCAAAATTCGTGACGTCGTAATTTTTATTACATAACGTCAAGTTATCATGCTAATAATTTCCAACGTTTTTCGTGTTGATTATGCACGATGATTATGTGTTTCGTATTGATAGATTCTTTTTATCATAAGAGTCTGGATAATTATCATTAATTTATAATTAGTATTACCAATATTCTTTATTCTTAATATTTTAGCACCCCATTATCTCCTTTTGTTTCTTTTTTGCATTTTATTCTGCAATTTTTGCCCATTATTCTGTATTCCGTAAACCCCAATCAGACCGTCTTTTAAACAGAAATTATACGTTGTAAAACATATGATACATGTATGTTCATTATCAAAATACATATCTAAAACAATTACTAATTCAGACAAAAATACATTGTAAGTACATGAATGCAAAAATGGTAAAAACTTAAAAATAGAAATCATCAGGGTTATTGTCTACAAGTTGACGCAATAAAAAATGTAATTGAAGCTATCTTTTTTTATGCCCCCCTCAACTACCCCTGTACGTCTGTCGGCCGTCGTTCCGTCTGGCCGCCCGTGCTTCCGTCCGTCCGTCCGTCCCCCTTTATAGTTATTCCGCATAACATCTACAGTTTAAATCCTATAATGTTTTCACTTTGCTGTCTGTTTGCATGTGGCCAGGGTTTTGATCTTTATTAATATTTGCTCTAATGAGAGATAGTTGAACTTTGTCATTTTTTGGGTAACCAATTCATAAATTTCTTAGACTTTCTTGTAAGTCATCTGTTTACACTTTTTCTCCGTTCCGATATATGATTTGGCCACTTTTGAAAAAAAAAAAACGATTTCTTTAGCAGCGGAACATGTAATAGCTTGTGTTTTGGTACTACATCACGACAGAACGTGTTCTGTCCATATACTGCTGCTTAACATCGCATATATAAACAAACATTATATCAATGATTCAATGATTATTTATACATCTGCAAGTTAACAAGTAAAACACGCAGACAAACTGACATCTTTGTTAATATCTTTTTTGTTCTGTATAAAATTTATTGTATACAAGTCTACAAAAACGTTTTAAAAAGTTTACTAAATGGTTATTGTTCCATAAGTGTACATATGTATGCTCGAAGTATATATAGAATCAGTACATGATACACAACATGCGACAAATAAAGGAGGGGGGTAGTAATAACAGGAAACTAAATTAAACTAAGGCTTTGATGGATGTAAACTTCAATAAAACTGGAAGTTACAAAAGGGGAACAGGAAAGTAAGAATATATTGCATCACATACAACAACCTTTAAATTGACCAGTGATTTTTTATTCATTACTGACCAGCAACACCGAGATAATCCAACGATTTTTTAAGGGTCCATATGAAGTGTGGACCTAAATGTTCTTTATCTTTAAATATAACGCTTATTCTGTAAAATCTTCAATTAACGATTTTGTAAAATTCTTCTATTACATGATTTCTTAATTCTGTACATGGTCTACACTATTATATTAAATAATTATTTTATTTTCCGTATTTTATTTTCCGTTGTTATTCTTTATAATTTTGCAAACTTTTTTGTACAATTTTAACATTCGCCAGTATCCGTTATTCTACAACTCCCTTTGAGATCTAATTATATGTGACAATAAATTAATGTGCTTCTTTTCAGGCAAACGATATTGATTTGTTATCCTTTTCGTTTCAGATATAGATAATTGTCTTTTAAATCAATGCAAGAACGGAGCCACATGTAAAGATAAAGTTAATGGCTACGTGTGTATCTGTAAAATTGGTTACACAGGACAGCACTGTGATACAGGTATATGTATGGTGTTTGTTTTGCTATAATCGCTACATAATCTAAACATTTGGGACGTTAAAATTTTTCAAATTAACAAATACTGTTTATCCGAGATCGACATATTTGAAAAATCTTTAAAATAATTAATGGTATTAGAGTGTATCAAAGCCAAAATGACCTCGAATATAAACAAATTTTAACGATGAGTCCGATCGTTCAAGACGGAGATATGTTACCTTACTAAGAATAATGTAAATGTAAACATAATTACCATGAAATACATAAACATCTTTGAAACTATGTTATAAAAGTTTGAATACTTTTGTTTGTGTTTAGTGGACAGTACATGGTATATTATTGAACCTCCAAACGTTTCAGTATCTTGTGAGACATTTTTATTCCTAGTGACCTTTTTATCAGGGATCACAATATATGAACTACAGGTCGATTTTAATTATTTAAGAATTTCGAACTTGTGTTGTTCTGAAAAATAGACTACGAACCAGTACTCAGCTTTATGTGTTTAAAACTATAATATTTAAAATATTCAGTCAAACCTGTATTAAGAGACCACTCAAGGGAGAAGGCAAAAGTGGTCTCTTAATACATGTGGTCTTTGAAAAAAGGTTCCCCAATTTAACGCATTTATTTGCATTATAACATTTGAACGTACTAGTGTAAATAAACAATAATGTATTGGTATCGTATGTATATCCACTATGACTATTTATGAGAACTTTCATTATGTAATCAAATTTATTCCTTGCCTTTTTGAATTTCTTTTAAATTGTTCTGACTTTATACATCACAATACAGGATTCTTGTTACATTATGTTCAACTTGAGTCATGTGAAAATAGCCCAGGGTGCAGCTACAGCCCGCACATGATTTTTAAGATTTTACATAAATTGCCTCATTATCATGAGTATGCAATGACGTATATTATTTATAAATTCATGACTATGTTACTCCGGCAACAGTATTGCTTCTCAGCTTGAGAAAGGACTCCATCACAGATTTCGAATGCGTTTTTTTTGTTCAACAAAAAATATTATTTAATCGCTTGTTCCTTATAACTATCAAGAAAAGTTTTTTTTCTCTCTATGGTCATTTTTGGCAATTTTTGTCACTATCATGTAACTGCTAATAGCTCCGTTTAAATAACCAATTTTACTTCAAACAGGACTTGAACTTTAAAATATTTATTGATAAGTGATAATTCGCTTGATAATAGACATCCCGATTGTTGAACTGTGTGGTAATGAATCATCTAAACTTGGTTGATTCCGGTCGAGCGGATTCACTCGAGGATTGCCGAGTGTTTTGCGTGTAGCAGGTGGTCGCTTTTGACAGTTAAAATATATATGAAAATCAATTTTGGGGAGGGGGGCTTGGAAAGTGGTCGTTAAAAGCCGGTGGTCGTTCAATACAGAGGTTCGTTTCTTGTAAATGACGTAAATGCCGTTTTCAAGTATTTGCGAATTTAAGACGTGCCTTGTTTTAAATGTTTTAAAAAAAAAGGTTGAATTCAAAATAAGTATTTGGCTTTGTTGAATTATTATAAACTGTGAAGTCTGATAGTTTGTTCATGTGGTATACATATTTCAGATATAAATGAATGTCTGCCAAATCCATGCAAGCACGGCGCTACATGTAATGATAAAGTGAACGATTACAGCTGCACGTGTGCCCCAGGTTACGAAGGAAAGAACTGTGAAATAGGTATAATTGTTTGGTATGAGTCAGGGGTCCGTGTTGAAGGCCGTACATTGACCTATAATGGGTTACTTTTATAAATTGTTATTTGAACGGAGAGTTATCTCATTGGCACTCATACCACATCTTCCTATATCTATGACTTCAGATGAAACTCAAAATGTCTTTATGTCAATAATTTACTAATAGTCTTTGAAATCAGTTTTCTTACAAAAAGAATAGACACAAAAAAGAATAAACTAAGGAGACAATTAAATCCGTTTTTGGGAGACAAACAGTCCATACTTTTTAAGTGTTAGACTTTCAAAGCGAGTTATTTGTTTTAGATAAGCAACAATCTTGCTATTAATAGTATTTTCTAAAACAGAAAAAAATAATCCGTTATTCAGAGATAAAACCCAAGTTATTTAAGGAGGTAGACCTAGGTTAAGGGAGATAACTCTTTAAATCAGTCAAGCGTTTGTAAAAGTCAAGTTCACCAATGTATTTTAAGCATCTACCTGAAACAGATTGAAAATAATCTATGTAACCTAGAAGCTTAGAATATGTTTTTGAAAATGGTTGACACAAACGTACTGATGATTTTAAAAGTTATTTCCCTTAACCTAGGTCTACCACCTTAAGGTCAAGGATCAGTAAATGAACTAGTTCATAGATTTAAAAAAAAATTTAAAACTCAATTAGATATTGAAAATATATATAAGAAAATGTAAAAAAAAGTATATTTCACCGACTTCGTTTTCAAGAAAAATTTATATAGGGTAAATCTATATTTTTCTTCTACAATTTTCGGTTTCCGGTATAAATCACATGAACCGCTTCATAGAAATTTTTTTTAAATTAATATTTTCTTCCTCTTTGTCTTACGAATTAGATGATATAAAAAAAAATATGGTCACCGACTTCGTTTTCCCTGTAGAAGCGACGCAAATCCAACATTTTGGCAAAAAAAAACATCAAAATTCGTGACGTCGTAATTTTTATTACATAACGTCAAGTTATCATGCTAATAATTTCCAACGTTTTTCGTGTTGATTATGCACGATGATTATGTGTTTCGTATTGATAGATTCTTTTTATCATAAGAGTCTGGATAATTATCATTAATTTATAATTAGTATTACCAATATTCTTTATTCTTAATATTTTAGCACCCCATTATCTCCTTTTGTTTCTTTTTTGCATTTTATTCTGCAATTTTTGCCCATTATTCTGTATTCCGTAAACCCCAATCAGACCGTCTTTTAAACAGAAATTATACGTTGTAAAACATATGATACATGTATGTTCATTATCAAAATACATATCTAAAACAATTACTAATTCAGACAAAAATACATTGTAAGTACATGAATGCAAAAATGGTAAAAACTTAAAAATAGAAATCATCAGGGTTATTGTCTACAAGTTGACGCAATAAAAAATGTAATTGAAGCTATCTTTTTTTATGCCCCCCTCAACTACCCTGTACGTCTGTCGGCCGTCGTTCCGTCTGGCCGCCCGTGCTTCCGTCCGTCCGTCCGTCCCCCTTTATAGTTATTCCGCATAACATCTACAGTTTAAATCTATAATGTTTTCACTTTGCTGTCTGTTTGCATGTGGCCAGGGTTTTGATCTTTATTAATATTTGCTCTAATGAGAGATAGTTGAACTTTGTCATTTTTTGGGTAACCAATTCATAAATTTCTTAGACTTTCTTGTAAGTCATCTGTTTACACTTTTTCTCCGTTCCGATATATGATTTGGCCACTTTTGAAAAAAAAAAAACGATTTCTTTAGCAGCGGAACATGTAATAGCTTGTGTTTTGGTACTACATCACGACAGAACGTGTTCTGTCCATATACTGCTGCTTAACATCGCATATATAAACAAACATTATATCAATGATTCAATGATTATTTATACATCTGCAAGTTAACAAGTAAAACACGCAGACAAACTGACATCTTTGTTAATATCTTTTTTGTTCTGTATAAAATTTATTGTATACAAGTCTACAAAACGTTTTAAAAAGTTTACTAAATGGTTATTGTTCCATAAGTGTACATATGTATGCTCGAAGTATATATAGAATCAGTACATGATACACAACATGCGACAAATAAAGGAGGGGGGTAGTAATAACAGGAAACTAAATTAAACTAAGGCTTTGATGGATGTAAACTTCAATAAAACTGGAAGTTACAAAAGGGGAACAGGAAAGTAAGAATATATTGCATCACATACAACAACCTTTAAATTGACCAGTGATTTTTTATTCATTACTGACAGCAACACCGAGATAATCCAACGATTTTTTAAGGGTCCATATGAAGTGTGGACCTAAATGTTCTTTATCTTTAAATATAACGCTTATTCTGTAAAATCTTCAATTAACGATTTTGTAAAATTCTTCTATTACATGATTTCTTAATTCTGTACATGGTCTACACTATTATATTAAATAATTATTTTATTTTCCGTATTTTATTTTCCGTTGTTATTCTTTATAATTTTGCAAACTTTTTTTTACAATTTTAACATTCGCCAGTATCCGTTATTCTACAACTCCCTTTGAGATCTAATTATATGTGACAATAAATTAATGTGCTTCTCTCTCTGAATTTCGCTTTCTCTCAAGACATTGCACGGTCTTTGTAGTACAGTGTATTTTCCAGAAAATAAATCGTGTAAAAACATTTCTAAGGAAACCAAACATACGGAGGTTGAGATATGACATAAAAACAGTTGTACATATTTATGTTTAGTATGCCTACAAAAATACCCCCCCCCCAAAAAAAAAAAAACAAAAAAAAACAGTCGCACACAGGTGAGACATGACTGGGAATATTGTGTTTTGTTATTTAGTACAACTACACAAATGAGGGGGGGGGATCTTCAACGGGGCTCCGGGATTGGGTGTTTTAAGCACGGGATTTCGGGATTGATCCTTTCTGGGTCCAGCTATTTTTTTTCGAATTTCGGGAAGGCGGAATTAAAATTTCTATAAATTCGGGACCTCGGGATTTCATGTGTTTTTAAGTCCGGGATTTCGGTATCAGGACCCTTCAAGTTTTATGAGTGAAATAGAAATGAGAACAGTTCTATTTTATATTTGAGATGCTACTTTCAGCTAGGGTACATGTTTTTTTATTCGGTTAATTTTTACCCATATATATATATATATAAACAATTTCCTTTGAGGAGACAACCATACGAATCAATACTATTAGGATACTAAGCCATGTATAAATCTTCAAACAATATACTATTTATACATGTATCTATTTAAAGATTTGTGTTCTATTTTTAACATCGAATTGCGGACGTGAAAGAAAACACCATAACAAAAAAACAACGTTAGAATACAAAATGTAGCGATGGATTAATGATCATGAAACATCATTTTTGTTTATTTTTAATTTGTTTTAGTCTAATAACTGTGTATGAATATTAAACTATTGTTCCAACAAGGTTAATTAATTTAAGTGCATTTATAGTTTAGTGCCATATCTATGACTGACTGACAGCAGCAGCGAATTTATGACCAGTATTAGTTTATGTGGTTCATTTCCTTTTCTTAATTTGAAAATATTTTTACTTGTTCCGACTGGTGTGATAATTTTCAAAATATGGGATATATAGTCTTACCGTACAATACTAAGCTTTAACTTTAGTATTAATGTCCAAACTTGCACCCCCTTCTGCTTATTTTCTGCTAGACGATGTCTTTTCCAGTGAATATAGGGTTTTTGTAGGACAGTTTTGACATACTACATAAAGAATACTTCCGAGAACACACTGTTTTTTCTCATCACAATTATGTAGAAATAGTAGTGAGTAACAGTTTTCACGCTTGTTTTAACTGGTCGGCAGATATATTATATACAAACTCTACCACCTACGTCCCTGACGCCAGTCAAACACTGATTTTCATTTTGAAGATCGTCTTCATGACTGTTTTCATATTCATTTCAATTTTTAATTTTAGAAAAAAACAAATTTCATTCTCATAGAAGTAACATAATTTCCGTCAAATTTACCGTTGGACGTTGTCCCATAGAAAAGTCGCCAGGTGCAATTTTAACATTGCAAAATCTGGTCAAAGGGTCGTAATTCGTACAAAACGTCGCAATATTTCGCGGAATCCGCTAGACGGCGTTCATTTACTGTTACTTGACCTTAACGACTATAATGATTTACAAATTCAATAATAGTATGATTCTATAACTAATAAACGATGGAAATAACCCTTTATTCAGAGAAAAAACTATTTTTTTTTAACGAACCTTAATGATTCAAATTTTACGGTCGTCACATCGTCTGGTTTTTTTTTGGCGAAGCGATCGTTTGGTTTACAATTTTATATTTATTATGAAAATCATCAATAATCATTACAGATATCAACGAATGTAAACCAAACCTTGTAAACACGGAGCATCATGTTGAATGAAGTGAATGGTTACAGGTGTGTCTGTAAACCAGGTTACGAAGGAAAGAAACTGTGAAATAGGTAATATCATTATCAAGATTGGCTTTTCAACAATTGTATATCATGTGTTTAGATTAGCAATAATCTTGCAATTAATAGTATGTATTCTATAACAGAAAATTGACTGGCACATAATCCGTTATTCAGAGAAAAAAACTTTTTTTAACGAACCATAATGAATCAAAAATTCGATGTCAATCATCATTTTTTTTTTGCGAAACGAACGTTTGACTCACAATTTTTTAAGTGTTATCTATTATTATTTATCATGATAAAACACATTAATACATTTACAAAGGACAAATATTCTCTTTTCATTACAGATATCAACGAATGTAAACCAAACCCTTGTAAACACGGAGCATCATGTATAATGAAGTGAATGGTTACACGTGTGTCTGCAAACCAGGTTACAAGGGAAGAACTGTGAAATAGGTAATATCATTATCAAATTGGCTTTTCCAATAATCAATATATTTATGTGTTTTAATAAGCAACATCTTGAAAATTTTTAGTATTTTCTAAAACGAAAAATATCCGTTATTCAGAGATAAAACCAAGGTATTTAACGATATTTAAAGATTTACAAATTCAAAAATTTGTATGATTTATAACTAAAAAATGACTGGAAACATAATCCTTTATTCAGAGAAAAAAAATAGATTTTTTTAACGAACCTTAATGATTCAAATATTCGGTCGTACTCATCAGTCTTTTTTTTTAGGCAAAACGATGTTTGGTTACAATTTTATAAGTGGTATCTATAATATTTTTTTGAAAATCATTAATAAATTTATTACAGATATCAACGAATGTAACCAAACCTTGTCAACACGGAGCATCATGTATGAATGAAGTGAATGGTTACACATGTGTCTGCAAACCCGGTTACGAAGGGACGAACTGTGAAACAGGTAATATCATTATCAAGATTAGCTTTTCAAACAATCGGTTTGCATGTGCCCTTTGATAAGCAACAACCTTGCAATTAATAGTATTTTCTATAAAAGAAAAAATATTCCATTATTCAGAGATAAAACCAAGTTTGTTACGGCCATAATGATTTACAAATCCAATAATAGTATGGGTTCTATAACTAAAAAATGACTGGAACATAATCCTTTTTTCAGAGAAAAAACTAGTTTTTTTTAACGAACCTTAATGAGTTAAATATTCGGTCGTCATCATCAGTCTTTTTTTTAGGCGGAAACGATCGTTTGGCTTACAATTTTATAAGCTGGTATTATTACATATTTATTATGAAAGTCATTAATATTCATTTTCAGATATCAACGAATGTAAACAAACCTTGTAAACACGGAGCATCATGTATGAATGAAGTGAATGGTTACACGTGTGTCTGCAAACCCCGGTTACGAAGGGAAGAACTGTGAAATAGGTAATATCATTATCAAGATTAGCTTTTCAAACAATCTGTATATCACGTGTCTTAGATTACCAACAATCTTGCAATTAATAGTATTTTTTCTATAACAGAAAAAAAAATGAAACGACTGGCACATAATCCCTTATTCAGAGAAAAAACACATTTTTTTTAACGAATCATAATGATTCAAAAATTCAATCTTAACTATCAGCCTTTTTTTATGCGAAACGATCGTTTTTTTTTTTTTTTTTTTTTTTTTTTTTTTTTTTTTTTTTTTTTTTTTTTTCCCCCCCCCCCCCCCCCCCCCCCGGCTTTTCTAAAAAATCGGTATATCATGTGTCTTAGATAAGCAACAATCTTGCAATTAATAGTATTTTCTATAAAAGAAAATCACTGGTACACAATCCGTTATTCAGAGAAAAAAACCAAGTTTTTTAACGAACCATAATGATTCAAAAATTCGGTCGTCACTCATCAGTCTTTCTTTTAGGCGAAATGATCGTCGCTTGTATCTATAATTATTTATTTTGAAAAACATTAAAGGGCACTAGCTGTCCAAATTCATGTTCACCGATTTAAATCAAAGGAGTAGGTTCAGTAAGACCCTTTTTGGCCCCAAATATAGCAGTTTTACAAAATTATTAAATGTAAATTTTGAGTTATTTTTGGAAAGTAGAATGATTCTGCTACATAACTATGGGCTGTTTTTGAGAATACAATGCACATATATGGGGTACTAGCATCATTAACTCATGCTAAATTACTGAAATCTTAACAATTTTAGCATTTTAGTTAAATTTTAGACGGTTTCCGTCTTAAATGAAAATGGCCGCATTTGTGTTCATTCTTTATATTGAAATACAAGTTGTATTTGATGATAATACATAATATATATAAAGGGCGAGGATGCATACGGATGCGGCTACTTTCAATTTTGACTAAAAAAACATCTGAAAAGTGACATTTTTTGGGCATATTTGATAGTTTTATCATATATTAAGCTAGAATTGATTTTTTTAATCAGTGAATCAGTTAAAATCTTTCACATAAACTAATTGAATCAATTGTAATAGACACTTAAGTGTTTAAAAAAAGGTCTAAAATCTTTCGTCAGATGAACTTGAAATTTGAGGCCAAAACCAGTCCTTACCAGACCTACTCCTTTTCATATTTGATTGATAACAATGTTAAACCTTTATCCAAACTATTAAAAGTCTAAAATAAAGATTTGGCAGGTCACGGGCATGAAATACGTAGCTTCGTTTCATGTGTATTTTAGTCTAGACGCCATCTAATTTAATTAGCGAGTTGACCTTTAAAATCATCCAATGACCATATAAGCGATGTAAACATGAATATAGATATAATAGATTATGCAAACTCGTGCTGTTGGATTCTCCTAGGTCTATTTAATTTTATATTATAGATGAAAAATAAATATTTTTACCTGTATAAGAAGGGTTGTTTGTGGATCGAAAGAGTCAATCAAATGATTTTTCTTTGTTTCACTTTCATGTTGCATTCTTTTCCGTTAAATAACTAAACACATACAATTCAAGTGTTATCCATCTCAAGGTAAGGGGTTTAATTAAAGTCACAGAACGTGTTCTGTCCATATACTGCTGCTTAACATCGCATATATAAACAAACATTATATCAATGATTCAATGATTATTTATACATCTGCAAGTTAACAAGTAAAACACGCAGACAAACTGACATCTTTGTTAATATCTTTTTTGTTCTGTATAAAATTTATTGTATACAAGTCTACAAAAACGTTTTAAAAAGTTTACTAAATGGTTATTGTTCCATAAGTGTACATATGTATGCTTGAAGTATATATAGAATCAGTACATGATACACAACATGCGACAAATAAAGGAGGGGGGTAGTAATAACAGGAAACTAAATTAAACTAAGGCTTTGATGGATGTAAACTTCAATAAAACTGGAAGTTACAAAAGGGGAACAGGAAAGTAAGAATATATTGCATCACATACAACAACCTTTAAATTGACCAGTGATTTTTTATTCATTACTGACCAGCAACACCGAGATAATCCAACGATTTTTTAAGGGTCCATATGAAGTGTGGACCTAAATGTTCTTTATCTTTAAATATAACGCTTATTCTGTAAAATCTTCAATTAACGATTTTGTAAAATTCTTCTATTACATGATTTCTTAATTCTGTACATGGTCTACACTATTATATTAAATAATTATTTTATTTTCCGTATTTTATTTTCCGTTGTTACTCTTTATAATTTTGCAAACTTTTTTGTACAATTTTAACATTCGCCAGTATCCGTTATTCTACAACTCCCTTTGAGATCTAATTATATGTGACAATAAATTAATGTGCTTCTTTTCAGGCAAACGATATTGATTTGTTATCCTTTTCGTTTCAGATATAGATAATTGTCTTTTAAATCAATGCAAGAACGGAGCCACATGTAAAGATAAAGTTAATGGCTACGTGTGTATCTGTAAAATTGGTTACACAGGACAGCACTGTGATACAGGTATATGTATGGTGTTTGTTTTGCTATAATCGCTACATAATCTAAACATTTGGGACGTTAAAATTTTTCAAATTAACAAATACTGTTTATCCGAGATCGACATATTTGAAAAATCTTTAAAATAATTAATG
The DNA here is from genome assembly GCA_019925275.1 of Mytilus edulis. Lineage (NCBI taxonomy): Eukaryota > Metazoa > Mollusca > Bivalvia > Mytilida > Mytilidae > Mytilus > Mytilus edulis. The sequence goes on from CM034357.1 coordinate 19,179,718, forward strand.
GTATTAGAGTGTATCAAAGCCAAAATGACCTCGAATATAAACAAATTTTAACGATGAGTCCGATCGTTCAAGACGGAGATATGTTACCTTACTAAGAATAATGTAAATGTAAACATAATTACCATGAAATACATAAACATCTTTGAAACTATGTTATAAAAGTTTGAATACTTTTGTTTGTGTTTAGTGGACAGTACATGGTATATTATTGAACCTCCAAACGTTTCAGTATCTTGTGAGACATTTTTATTCCTAGTGACCTTTTTATCAGGGATCACAATATATGAACTACAGGTCGATTTTAATTATTTAAGAATTTCGAACTTGTGTTGTTCTGAAAAATAGACTACGAACCAGTACTCAGCTTTATGTGTTTAAAACTATAATATTTAAAATATTCAGTCAAACCTGTATTAAGAGACCACTCAAGGGAGAAGGCAAAAGTGGTCTCTTAATACATGTGGTCTTTGAAAAAAGGTTCCCCAATTTAACGCATTTATTTGCATTATAACATTTGAACGTACTAGTGTAAATACACAATAATGTATTGGTATCGTATGTATATCCACTATGACTATTTATGAGAACTTTCATTATGTAATCAAATTTATTCCTTGCCTTTTTGAATTTCTTTTAAATTGTTCTGACTTTATACATCACAATACAGGATTCTTGTTACATTATGTTCAACTTGAGTCATGTGAAAATAGCCCAGGGTGCAGCTACAGCCCTCACATGATTTTTAAGATTTTACATAAATTGCCTCATTATCATGAGTATGCAATGACGTATATTATTTATAAATTCATGACTATGTTACTCCGGCAACAGTATTGCTTCTCAGCTTGAGAAAGGACTCCATCACAGATTTCGAATGCGTTTTTTTTGTTCAACAAAAAATATTATTTAATCGCTTGTTCCTTATAACTATCAAGAAAAGTTTTTTTTCTCTCTATGGTCATTTTTGGCAATTTTTGTCACTATCATGTAACTGCTAATAGCTCCGTTTAAATAACCAATTTTACTTCAAACAGGACTTGAACTTTAAAATATTTATTGATAAGTGATAATTCGCTTGATAATAGACATCCCGATTGTTGAACTGTGTGGTAATGAATCATCTAAACTTGGTTGATTCCGGTCTAGCGGATTCACTCGAGGATTGCCGAGTGTTTTGCGTGTAGCAGGTGGTCGCTTTTGACAGTTAAAATATATATGAAAATCAATTTTGGGGAGGGGGGCTTGGAAAGTGGTCGTTAAAAGCCGGTGGTCGTTCAATACAGAGGTTCGTTTCTTGTAAATGACGTAAATGCCGTTTTCAAGTATTTGCGAATTTAAGACGTGCCTTGTTTTAAATGTTTAAAAAAAAAAGTTGAATTCAAAATAAGTATTTGGCTTTGTTGAATTATTATAAACTGTGAAGTCTGATAGTTTGTTCATGTGGTATACATATTTCAGATATAAATGAATGTCTGCCAAATCCATGCAAGCACGGCGCTACATGTAATGATAAAGTGAACGATTACAGCTGCACGTGTGCCCCAGGTTACGAAGGAAAGAACTGTGAAATAGGTATAATTGTTTGGTATGAGTCAGGAGTCCGTGTTGAAGGCCGTACATTGACCTATAATGGGTTACTTTTATAAATTGTTATTTGAACGGAGAGTTATCTCATTGGCACTCATACCACATCTTCCTATATCTATGACTTCAGATGAAACTCAAAATGTCTTTATGTCAATAATTTACTAATAGTCTTTGAAATCAGTTTTCTTACAAAAAAAATAGACACAAAAAAGAATAAACTAAGGAGACAATTAAATCCGTTTTTGGGAGACAAACAGTCCATACTTTTTAAGTGTTAGACTTTCAAAGCGAGTTATTTGTTTTAGATAAGCAACAATCTTGCTATTAATAGTATTTTCTAAAACAGAAAAAAATAATCCGTTATTCAGAGATAAAACCCAAGTTATTTAAGGAGGTAGACCTAGGTTAAGGGAGATAACTCTTTAAATCAGTCAAGCGTTTGTAAAAGTCAAGTTCACCAATGTATTTTAAGCATCTACCTGAAACAGATTGAAAATAATCTATGTAACCTAGAAGCTTAGAATATGTTTTTGAAAATGGTTGACACAAACGTACTGATGATTTTAAAAGTTATTTCCCTTAACCTAGGTCTACCACCTTAAGGTCAAGGATCAGTAAATGAACTAGTTCATAGATTTAAAAAAAAATTTAAAACTCAATTAGATATTGAAAATATATATAAGAAAATGTAAAAAAAAGTATATGTCACCGACTTCGTTTTCAAGAAAAATTATATAGGGTAAATCTATATTTTTCTTCTACAATTTTCGGTTTCCGGTATAAATCACATGAACCGCTTCATAGAAATTTTTTTTAAATTAATATTTTCTTCCTCTTTGTCTTACGAATTAGATGATATAAAAAAAAATATGGTCACCGACTTCGTTTTCCCTGTAGAAGCGACGCAAATCCAACATTTTGGCAAAAAAAAACATCAAAATTCGTGACGTCGTAATTTTTATTACATAACGTCAAGTTATCATGCTAATAATTTCCAACGTTTTTTCGTGTTGATTATGCACGATGATTATGTGTTTCGTATTGATAGATTCTTTTTATCATAAGAGTCTGGATAATTATCATTAATTTATAATTAGTATTACCAATATTCTTTATTCTTAATATTTTAGCACCCCATTATCTCCTTTTGTTTCTTTTTTGCATTTTATTCTGCAATTTTTGCCCATTATTCTGTATTCCGTAAACCCCAATCAGACCGTCTTTTAAACAGAAATTATACGTTGTAAAACATATGATACATGTATGTTCATTATCAAAATACATATCTAAAACAATTACTAATTCAGACAAAAATACATTGTAAGTACATGAATGCAAAAATGGTAAAAACTTAAAAATAGAAATCATCAGGGTTATTGTCTACAAGTTGACGCAATAAAAAATGTAATTGAAGCTATCTTTTTTTATGCCCCCCTCAACTACCCCTGTACGTCTGTCGGCCGTCGTTCCGTCTGGCCGCCCGTGCTTCCGTCCGTCCGTCCGTCCCCCTTTATAGTTATTCCGCATAACATCTACAGTTTAAATCCTATAATGTTTTCACTTTGCTGTCTGTTTGCATGTGGCCAGGGTTTTGATCTTTATTAATATTTGCTCTAATGAGAGATAGTTGAACTTTGTCATTTTTTGGGTAACCAATTCATAAATTTCTTAGACTTTCTTGTAAGTCATCTGTTTACACTTTTTCTCCGTTCCGATATATGATTTGGCCACTTTTGAAAAAAAAAAAACGATTTCTTTAGCAGCGGAACATGTAATAGCTTGTGTTTTGGTACTACATCACGACAGAACGTGTTCTGTCCATATACTGCTGCTTAACATCGCATATATAAACAAACATTATATCAATGATTCAATGATTATTTATACATCTGCAAGTTAACAAGTAAAACACGCAGACAAACTGACATCTTTGTTAATATCTTTTTTGTTCTGTATAAAATTTATTGTATACAAGTCTACAAAAACGTTTTAAAAAGTTTACTAAATGGTTATTGTTCCATAAGTGTACATATGTATGCTCGAAGTATATATAGAATCAGTACATGATACACAACATGCGACAAATAAAGGAGGGGGGTAGTAATAACAGGAAACTAAATTAAACTAAGGCTTTGATGGATGTAAACTTCAATAAAACTGGAAGTTACAAAAGGGGAACAGGAAAGTAAGAATATATTGCATCACATACAACAACCTTTAAATTGACCAGTGATTTTTTATTCATTACTGACCAGCAACACCGAGATAATCCAACGATTTTTTAAGGGTCCATATGAAGTGTGGACCTAAATGTTCTTTATCTTTAAATATAACGCTTATTCTGTAAAATCTTCAATTAACGATTTTGTAAAATTCTTCTATTACATGATTTCTTAATTCTGTACATGGTCTACACTATTATATTAAATAATTATTTTATTTTCCGTATTTTATTTTCCGTTGTTATTCTTTATAATTTTGCAAACTTTTTTGTACAATTTTAACATTCGCCAGTATCCGTTATTCTACAACTCCCTTTGAGATCTAATTATATGTGACAATAAATTAATGTGCTTCTTTTCAGGCAAACGATATTGATTTGTTATCCTTTTCGTTTCAGATATAGATAATTGTCTTTTAAATCAATGCAAGAACGGAGCCACATGTAAAGATAAAGTTAATGGCTACGTGTGTATCTGTAAAATTGGTTACACAGGACAGCACTGTGATACAGGTATATGTATGGTGTTTGTTTTGCTATAATCGCTACATAATCTAAACATTTGGGACGTTAAAATTTTTCAAATTAACAAATACTGTTTATCCGAGATCGACATATTTGAAAAATCTTTAAAATAATTAATGGTATTAGAGTGTATCAAAGCCAAAATGACCTCGAATATAAACAAATTTTAACGATGAGTCCGATCGTTCAAGACGGAGATATGTTACCTTACTAAGAATAATGTAAATGTAAACATAATTACCATGAAATACATAAACATCTTTGAAACTATGTTATAAAAGTTTGAATACTTTTGTTTGTGTTTAGTGGACAGTACATGGTATATTATTGAACCTCCAAACGTTTCAGTATCTTGTGAGACATTTTTATTCCTAGTGACCTTTTTATCAGGGATCACAATATATGAACTACAGGTCGATTTTAATTATTTAAGAATTTCGAACTTGTGTTGTTCTGAAAAATAGACTACGAACCAGTACTCAGCTTTATGTGTTTAAAACTATAATATTTAAAATATTCAGTCAAACCTGTATTAAGAGACCACTCAAGGGAGAAGGCAAAAGTGGTCTCTTAATACATGTGGTCTTTGAAAAAAGGTTCCCCAATTTAACGCATTTATTTGCATTATAACATTTGAACGTACTAGTGTAAATAAACAATAATGTATTGGTATCGTATGTATATCCACTATGACTATTTATGAGAACTTTCATTATGTAATCAAATTTATTCCTTGCCTTTTTGAATTTCTTTTAAATTGTTCTGACTTTATACATCACAATACAGGATTCTTGTTACATTATGTTCAACTTGAGTCATGTGAAAATAGCCCAGGGTGCAGCTACAGCCCGCACATGATTTTTAAGATTTTACATAAATTGCCTCATTATCATGAGTATGCAATGACGTATATTATTTATAAATTCATGACTATGTTACTCCGGCAACAGTATTGCTTCTCAGCTTGAGAAAGGACTCCATCACAGATTTCGAATGCGTTTTTTTTGTTCAACAAAAAATATTATTTAATCGCTTGTTCCTTATAACTATCAAGAAAAGTTTTTTTTCTCTCTATGGTCATTTTTGGCAATTTTTGTCACTATCATGTAACTGCTAATAGCTCCGTTTAAATAACCAATTTTACTTCAAACAGGACTTGAACTTTAAAATATTTATTGATAAGTGATAATTCGCTTGATAATAGACATCCCGATTGTTGAACTGTGTGGTAATGAATCATCTAAACTTGGTTGATTCCGGTCGAGCGGATTCACTCGAGGATTGCCGAGTGTTTTGCGTGTAGCAGGTGGTCGCTTTTGACAGTTAAAATATATATGAAAATCAATTTTGGGGAGGGGGGCTTGGAAAGTGGTCGTTAAAAGCCGGTGGTCGTTCAATACAGAGGTTCGTTTCTTGTAAATGACGTAAATGCCGTTTTCAAGTATTTGCGAATTTAAGACGTGCCTTGTTTTAAATGTTTTAAAAAAAAAGGTTGAATTCAAAATAAGTATTTGGCTTTGTTGAATTATTATAAACTGTGAAGTCTGATAGTTTGTTCATGTGGTATACATATTTCAGATATAAATGAATGTCTGCCAAATCCATGCAAGCACGGCGCTACATGTAATGATAAAGTGAACGATTACAGCTGCACGTGTGCCCCAGGTTACGAAGGAAAGAACTGTGAAATAGGTATAATTGTTTGGTATGAGTCAGGGGTCCGTGTTGAAGGCCGTACATTGACCTATAATGGGTTACTTTTATAAATTGTTATTTGAACGGAGAGTTATCTCATTGGCACTCATACCACATCTTCCTATATCTATGACTTCAGATGAAACTCAAAATGTCTTTATGTCAATAATTTACTAATAGTCTTTGAAATCAGTTTTCTTACAAAAAGAATAGACACAAAAAAGAATAAACTAAGGAGACAATTAAATCCGTTTTTGGGAGACAAACAGTCCATACTTTTTAAGTGTTAGACTTTCAAAGCGAGTTATTTGTTTTAGATAAGCAACAATCTTGCTATTAATAGTATTTTCTAAAACAGAAAAAAATAATCCGTTATTCAGAGATAAAACCCAAGTTATTTAAGGAGGTAGACCTAGGTTAAGGGAGATAACTCTTTAAATCAGTCAAGCGTTTGTAAAAGTCAAGTTCACCAATGTATTTTAAGCATCTACCTGAAACAGATTGAAAATAATCTATGTAACCTAGAAGCTTAGAATATGTTTTTGAAAATGGTTGACACAAACGTACTGATGATTTTAAAAGTTATTTCCCTTAACCTAGGTCTACCACCTTAAGGTCAAGGATCAGTAAATGAACTAGTTCATAGATTTAAAAAAAAATTTAAAACTCAATTAGATATTGAAAATATATATAAGAAAATGTAAAAAAAAGTATATTTCACCGACTTCGTTTTCAAGAAAAATTATATAGGGTAAATCTATATTTTTCTTCTACAATTTTCGGTTTCCGGTATAAATCACATGAACCGCTTCATAGAAATTTTTTTTAAATTAATATTTTCTTCCTCTTTGTCTTACGAATTAGATGATATAAAAAAAAATATGGTCACCGACTTCGTTTTCCCTGTAGAAGCGACGCAAATCCAACATTTTGGCAAAAAAAACATCAAAATTCGTGACGTCGTAATTTTTATTACATAACGTCAAGTTATCATGCTAATAATTTCCAACGTTTTTCGTGTTGATTATGCACGATGATTATGTGTTTCGTATTGATAGATTCTTTTTATCATAAGAGTCTGGATAATTATCATTAATTTATAATTAGTATTACCAATATTCTTTATTCTTAATATTTTAGCACCCCATTATCTCCTTTTGTTTCTTTTTTGCATTTTATTCTGCAATTTTTGCCCATTATTCTGTATTCCGTAAACCCCAATCAGACCGTCTTTTAAACAGAAATTATACGTTGTAAAACATATGATACATGTATGTTCATTATCAAAATACATATCTAAAACAATTACTAATTCAGACAAAAATACATTGTAAGTACATGAATGCAAAAATGGTAAAAACTTAAAAATAGAAATCATCAGGGTTATTGTCTACAAGTTGACGCAATAAAAAATGTAATTGAAGCTATCTTTTTTTATGCCCCCCTCAACTACCCCTGTACGTCTGTCGGCCGTCGTTCCGTCTGGCCGCCCGTGCTTCCGTCCGTCCGTCCGTCCCCCTTTATAGTTATTCCGCATAACATCTACAGTTTAAATCCTATAATGTTTTCACTTTGCTGTCTGTTTGCATGTGGCCAGGGTTTTGATCTTTATTAATATTTGCTCTAATGAGAGATAGTTGAACTTTGTCATTTTTTGGGTAACCAATTCATAAATTTCTTAGACTTTCTTGTAAGTCATCTGTTTACACTTTTTCTCCGTTCCGATATATGATTTGGCCACTTTTGAAAAAAAAAAACGATTTCTTTAGCAGCGGAACATGTAATAGCTTGTGTTTTGGTACTACATCACGACAGAACGTGTTCTGTCCATATACTGCTGCTTAACATCGCATATATAAACAAACATTATATCAATGATTCAATGATTATTTATACATCTGCAAGTTAACAAGTAAAACACGCAGACAAACTGACATCTTTGTTAATATCTTTTTTGTTCTGTATAAAATTTATTGTATACAAGTCTACAAAAACGTTTTAAAAAGTTTACTAAATGGTTATTGTTCCATAAGTGTACATATGTATGCTCGAAGTATATATAGAATCAGTACATGATACACAACATGCGACAAATAAAGGAGGGGGGTAGTAATAACAGGAAACTAAATTAAACTAAGGCTTTGATGGATGTAAACTTCAATAAAACTGGAAGTTACAAAAGGGGAACAGGAAAGTAAGAATATATTGCATCACATACAACAACCTTTAAATTGACCAGTGATTTTTTATTCATTACTGACCAGCAACACCGAGATAATCCAACGATTTTTTAAGGGTCCATATGAAGTGTGGACCTAAATGTTCTTTATCTTTAAATATAACGCTTATTCTGTAAAATCTTCAATTAACGATTTTGTAAAATTCTTCTATTACATGATTTCTTAATTCTGTACATGGTCTACACTATTATATTAAATAATTATTTTATTTTCCGTATTTTATTTTCCGTTGTTATTCTTTATAATTTTGCAAACTTTTTTGTACAATTTTAACATTCGCCAGTATCCGTTATTCTACAACTCCCTTTGAGATCTAATTATATGTGACAATAAATTAATGTGCTTCTCTCTCTGAATTTCGCTTTCTCTCAAGACATTGCACGGTCTTTGTAGTACAGTGTATTTTCCAGAAAATAAATCGTGTAAAAACATTTCTAAGGAAACCAAACATACGGAGGTTGAGATATGACATAAAAACAGTTGTACATATTTATGTTTAGTATGCCTACAAAAATACCCCCCCCCCAAAAAAAAAAAAACAAAAAAAAAAACAGTCGCACACAGGCTGAGACATGACTGGGAATATTGTGTTTTGTTATTTAGTACAACTACACAAATGAGGGGGGGGGGATCTTCAACGGGGCTCCGGGATTGGGTGTTTTAAGCACGGGATTTCGGGATTGATCCTTTCTGGGTCCAGCTATTTTTTTTCGAATTTCGGGAAGGCGGAATTAAAATTTCTATAAATTCGGGACCTCGGGATTTCATGTTTTTAAGTCCGGGATTTCGGTATCAGGACCCCTTCAAGTTTTATGAGTGAAATAGAAATGAGAACAGTTCTATTTTATATTTGAGATGCTACTTTCAGCTAGGGTACATGTTTTTTTATTCGGTTAATTTTTACCCATATATATATATATATATAACAATTTCCTTTGAGGAGACAACCATACGAATCAATACTATTAGGATACTAAGCCATGTATAAATCTTCAAACAATATACTATTTATACATGTATCTATTTAAAGATTTGTGTTCTATTTTTAACATCGAATTGCGGACGTGAAAGAAAACACCATAACAAAAAAAACAACGTTAGAATACAAAATGTAGCGATGGATTAATGATCATGAAACATCATTTTTGTTTATTTTTAATTTGTTTTAGTCTAATAACTGTGTATGAATATTAAACTATTGTTCCAACAAGGTTAATTAATTTAAGTGCATTATAGTTTAGTGCCATATCTATGACTGACTGACAGCAGCAGCGAATTTATGACCAGTATTAGTTTATGTGGTTCATTTCCTTTTCTCTAATTTGAAAATATTTTTACTTGTTCCGACTGGTGTGATAATTTTCAAAATATGGGATATATAGTCTTACCGTACAATACTAAGCTTTAACTTTAGTATTAATGTCCCAAACTTGCACCCCCTTCTGCTTATTTTCTGCTAGACGATGTCTTTTCCCAGTGAATATAGGGTTTTTGTAAGGACAGTTTTGACATACTACATAAAGAATACTTCCGAGAACACACTGTTTTTTCTCATCACAATTATGTAGAAATAGTAGTGAGTAACAGTTTTCACGCTTGTTTTAACTGGTCGGCAGATATATTATATACAAACTCTACCACCCTACGTCCCTGACGCCAGTCAAACACCTGATTTTCATTTTGAAGATCGTCTTCATGACTGTTTTCATATTCATTTCAATTTTTAATTTTAGAAAAAAACAATTTCATTCTCATAGAAGTAACATAATTTCCGTCAAATTTACCGTTGACGTTGTCCCATAGAAAAGTCGCCAGGTGCAATTTTAACATTGCAAAATCTGGTCAAAGGGTCGTAATTCGTACAAAACGTCGCAATATTTCGCGGAATCCGCTAGACGGCGTTCATTTACTGTTACTTGACCTTAACGACTATAATGATTTACAAATTCAATAATAGTATGATTCTATAACTAATAAACGACTGGAACATAACCCTTTATTCAGAGAAAAAACTATTTTTTTTAACGAACCTTAATGATTCAAATATACGGTCGTCACTCATCAGTCTGGTTTTTTTTTAGGCGAAGCGATCGTTTGGCTTACAATTTTATATTTATTATGAAAATCATCAATAATTCATTACAGATATCAACGAATGTAAACCAAACCCTTGTAAACACGGAGCATCATGTATGAATGAAGTGAATGGTTACAGGTGTGTCTGCGAACCAGGTTACGAAGGGAAGAACTGTGAAATAGGTAATATCATTATCAAGATTGGCTTTTCCAACAATCTGTATATCACGTGTTTTAGATTACCAACAATCTTGCAATTAATAGTATTTTTTCTATAACAGAAAAAAATGATCGACTGGCACATAATCCGTTATTCAGAGAAAAACACATTTTTTTAACGAATCATAATGAATCAAAAATTCAATCGTCACTCATCAGCCTTTTTTTTATGCGAAACGATCGTTTTGCTCACAATTTTAAAAGCTGTTATCTTTAATTATTTATTATACAACACATTAATACATTTACTAGGACAAATACTCTCTTTTCATTACAGATATCAACGAATGTAAACCAAACCCTTGTAAAAACGGAGCATCATGTATGAATGAAGTGAATGGTTACACGTGTGTCTGCAAACCAGGTTACAAAGGGAAGAACTGTGAAATAGGTAATATCATTATCAAAATTGGCTTTTCCAATAATCAATATATCATGTGTTTTAATAAGCAACAATCTTGCAATTAATAGTATTTTCTAAAACAGAAAAATAATCCGTTATTCAGAGATAAAACCCAAGGTATTTAACGACTATAATGATTTACAAATTCAATAATAGTATGATTCTATAACTAAAAAATGACTGGAACATAATCCTTTATTCAGAGAAAAAAACTAGATTTTTTTAACGAACCTTAATGATTCAAATATTCGGTCGTCACTCATCAGTCTTTTTTTTTAGGCAAAACGATCGTTTGGCTTACAATTTTATAAGCTGGTATCTATACATATTTATTATGAAAATCATTAATAATTCATTACAGATATCAACGAATGTAAACCAAACCCTTGTCAACACGGAGCATCATGTATGAATGAAGTGAATGGTTACACATGTGTCTGCAAACCAGGTTACGAAGGGACGAACTGTGAAACAGGTAATATCATTATCAAGATTAGCTTTTCAAACAATCGGTTTGCATGTGCCTTAGATAAGCAACAACCTTGCAATTAATAGTATTTTCTATAAAAGAAAAAATATTCCATTATTCAGAGATAAAACCCAAGTTTGTTAACGGCCATAATGATTTACAAATCCAATAATAGTATGATTCTATAACTAAAAAATGACTGGAACATAATCCTTTATTCAGAGAAAAAACTAGTTTTTTTTAACGAACCTTAATGAGTTAAATATTCGGTCGTCACTCATCAGTCTTTTTTTTAGGCGAAACGATCGTTTGGCTTACAATTTTATAAGCTGGTATCTATACATATTTATTATGAAAGTCATTAATAATTCATTACAGATATCAACGAATGTAAACCAAACCCTTGTAAACACGGAGCATCATGTATGAATGAAGTGAATGGTTACACGTGTGTCTGCAAACCAGGTTACGAAGGGAAGAACTGTGAAATAGGTAATATCATTATCAAGATTAGCTTTTCAAACAATCTGTATATCACGTGTCTTAGATTACCAACAATCTTGCAATTAATAGTATTTTTTCTATAACAGAAAAAAAAATGATCGACTGGCACATAATCCGTTATTCAGAGAAAAACACATTTTTTTAACGAATCATAATGATTCAAAAATTCAATCGTAACTCATCAGCCTTTTTTTATGCGAAACGATCGTTTTGCTCACAATTTTAAAAGCTGTTATCTTTAATTATTTATTATGCAACACATTAATACATTTACTAGGACAAATATTCTCTTTTCATTACAGATATCAACGAATGTAAACCAAACCCTTGTCAACACGGAGCATCATGTATGAATGAAGTGAATGGTTACACATGTGTCTGCAAACCAGGTTACAAAGGAAAGAACTGTGAAATAGGTAATATCATTATCAAAATTGGCTTTTTAAACAATCGGTATATCATGTGCCTTCGATAAGCAACAATCTTGCAATTAATAGTATTTTTCTATAACAGAAAAATCACTGGCACATAATCCGTTATTCAGAGAAAAAAAACAAGTTTTTTTAACAAACCTTAATGATTCAAAAATTCGGTCGTCACTTATCAGTCTTTCTTTTAGGCGAAACGATCGTCACTTGTATCTATAATTATTTATTATGAAAAACATTAAAGGGCACTAGCTGTCCAAATTCATGTTCACCGATTTAAATCAAAGGAGTAGGTTCAGTAAGACCCTTTTGGGCCCCAAAATATAGCAGTTTTACAAAATTATTAAATGTAAATTTTGAGTTATTTTTTGGAAAGTAGAATGATTCTGCTACATAACTATGGGCTGTTTTTGAGAATACAATGCACATATATCGGGTACTAGAATCATTAACTCATGCTAAATTACTGAAATCTTAACAATTTTAGCATTTTAGTTAAATTTTAGACGGTTTCCGTCTTAAATGAAAATGGCCGCATTTGTGTTCATTCTTAATATTGAAATATAAGTTGTATTTGATGATAATACATAGTATATATAAAGGGCGAGGATGAACACGGATGCGGCTACGTTCAATTTTGACAAAAACCCTCTGAAAAGTGACATTTTTGGGCATATTTGATAGATTTTTCATATTTAAGCTAGAATTGGAGCTTTTTTAATCAGTATATCAGTTAAAATCTTTCACATAAACTAATTGAATCAACTGTAATAGACACTTTTAAAGTGTTTAAAAAAAAGTCTTAAATCTTTCGTCAGATGAACTTGAAATTTGAGGCCAAAATCAGTCCTTACCAGACCTACTCCTTTTCATATTTGATTAATAACAATGTTAAACATTTATCCAAACTATTAAAAGTCTAAAATAAAGATTTAGCAGGTCACGGGCATGAAATACGTAGCTTCGTTTCATGTGTATTTTAGTCTAGACGCCATCTAATTAATTAGCGAGTTGACCTCTAAAATCATCCAATGACCATATAAGCGATGTAAACATGAATATAGATATGAATAGATTATGCAAACTCGTCCTGTTAAATTCTTATAGGTCTATTTAATTTTATATTATAGATGAAAAATAAATGTTTTTACCTGTATAAGAAGGGTTGTTTGTGGATCGAATGAGTCAATCAAATAATTTTTCTTTGTTTCACTTTCATGTTGCATTCTTTTCCGTTAAATAACTTAACACATACAATTCAAGTGTTATCCATCTCAAGGTAAGGGGTTAAATTAAAGTTCGCATGAATACGGATTCAATGAGGTCGCATTATTCATTGCAAGTGAATAATTCATAATCATTGTTTTTTTTTAGCTTATTTTGACAAAATTGAACCATACTGGCTGCAAAAAGCTAATTATTATTTCGCTATTTGCATTTCCTTAATGATTGAGCAAAACAAATAATATATTAGATTTTTTATATATGTCGTAGCTTGCTTACTTGCTTAATCCTGTTGCCCCTTGGTGGAGCATAGGCCACTAACGATACTTCTCCACCTTGTTCTGTTCTTTGCTAGCCTCTCCAGATCGTGCCACTTGTACCCTTCTTTCTCCATCTCGGCTGCAACATTACTTCTCCAGGTGTATCTTGGTCTGCCCCTGCTACGCTTTCCTTGTGGGTTCCACTGTAAGGCTTGCTTTGTAATGTTAGTTTTTGGCTTCTTCAGTGTGTGTCCTATCCATCGCCATTTTCTCTTTTTTAACTCTTCATCAACTGGGGATTGGTTTGTCTTTTCCCAAAGATCTTTGTTTGATATCTTCTCAGGCCATCTGATGTCAAGGATGCGCCTGAGGCAGTTGTTAATGAAGACTTGAAGTTTATGAAGCAGGTTTTTTGTTGTTTTCCAAGTCTCAGCTTCATATAAGAGTATGGTTTTTACGTTTGAATTGAACAAGCGTATTTTGGTCTTAAGCATGATATTTCGTGCTTTCCAGATTGACCCCATCATGTTAAATGCAGTTCTGGCTTTTCCAATTCTGATCTTTACATCTTTATCTGAGCCGCCAAGACTATCCACTACGCTTCCAAGGTATGTAAAGGATTCCACTTCTTCTAATGCTTGGGTGTTAACCATCAGACTTGCTTGGGACTTTGTGTTTGACTTTAACACTTTGGTCTTGTTAAGATTGATGGAAAGGCCCGTTTCTGCTGCTCTCTTTTCAAACTGCTCTAGTTTGTCCTGCATTTGTTGGTGGTTATGGGATAGCAATGCAATATCATCGGCAAAGTCTAGGTCATCCAGCTGAGTGAACATGGTCCATTGGATGCCATTTCGTCTGCCATCCGTGGCTTGCTTCATCAGTTGTTATATCAAAGGCCTCTGTTAATTGACCTTCATGTATAACCTTACTCTGCATTCCTGTATAGGTATTTCTGATGATGGAAATACATTTTTAGCTCACCTGGCCCGAAGGGCCAAGTAAGCTTTTCTCATCACTTGGCGTCCGGCGTCGTCCGTCGTCCGTCGTCCGTCGTCGTTAACTTTTACAAAAATCTTCTCCTCTGAAACAACTGGGCCAAGTTTAACCAAACATGGTCACAATCATCATTGGGGTATCTAGTTTAAAAAATGTGTTCGGTTACCCGGCCAACCAACCAAGATGGCCGCCATGGCTAAAAATAGAACATAGGGGTCAAATGCAGTTTTTGGCTTATAACTATGAAACCGAAGCATTTAGAGCAAATCTGACATGGGGTTAAATTGATTATTAAGTCAAGATCAATCTGCCCTGAAATTTTCAGACGAATCAGACAACCGGTTGTTGGGTTGCTGCCCCTGAATTGGCAATTTTAAGGACATTTTTGCTATTTTTGGTTATTTTTTTGAATATTATTATAGATAGAGATAAACTGTAAACAGCAATAATGTTCAGCAAAGTAAGAATTACAAATAAGTCAACAGGTCCAAAATGGTCAGATGACCCCTTTAGGAGTTATTGCCCTTTATAGTCAATTTTTAACCATTTTTCGTAAATCTTAGTTATCTTTTACAAAAATCTTCTCCTCTGAAACTCATGGGCCAAATTTAACCAAATATGGCCAAAATCATAATTAGGGTATCTAGTTTAAAAATTGTGTCCGGTGACCCGGCCAACCAACCAAGATGGCCGCCATGGCTAAAAATAGAACATAGTGGTAAAATGCAGTTTTTGGCTTATAACTCAAAAAGCAAAGCAATTAGAGCAAATCTGACAAGGGATAAAATTGTTTATTAGGTCAAGATCTAACTGCCCTGAAAATGTCAGATGAATCGGACAACCCGTTGATAGGTTGCTGCCCCTGAATTGGTAATTTTAAGGAAATTTTTGCTATTTTTGGTTATTTTCTTGAATATAATTATAGATAGAGATAAACTGTAAATAGAAAAAATGTTCAGCAAAGTGAGATTTACAAATAAGTCAACAGGTCCAAAATGGTCAGTTGACCCCTTTAGGAGTTATTGCCTTTATAGTAAATTTTTAACCATTTTTCGTAAGTCTTAGTTATCTTTTACAAAAATCTTCTCCTCTGAAACTACTGGGCCAAATAAAATCAAACTTGGCCACAATCATCATTGGGGTATCGAGTTTAAAAATTGTGTCCAGTGACCCGGCCAACCAACCAAGATGGCCGCCATGGCTAAAAATAGAACATAGGGGTAAAATGCAGTTTTGGGCTTATAACTTCAAAACCAAAGCATTTAGAGCAAATCTGATAGTGGGAGAAATTGTTTATCAAGTCCAGATCTATCTGCTCTAAAATTTTCAGATGAATCGGACAACTGGTTGTTAGGTTGCTGCCCTGAATTGGTAATTTTGAGGAAATTTTACTGTTTTTGGTTATTATCTTGAATTCTATTATAGATAGAGATAACCTGTAAACAGCAATAATGTTCAGAAAAGTAAGATTTACAAATAAGTCAACATGACTGAAATGGTCAATTGACCCCCTAAGGAGTTATTGTCCTTTATAGTAAATTTTTTTAAATTTTCATAAAATTTGTAAATTTTTACTAACACTTTCCACTGAAACTACTTGGCCAATTTCATTATAGATAGAGATAATTGTAAGCAGCAAGAATGTTCAGTAAAGTAAGATGTACAAACACATCACCATCACCAAAACACAATTTTGTCATGAATCTATCTGCGTCCTTTGTTTAATATTCACATATACCAAGGTGAGCGACACAGGCTCTTTAGAGCCTCTAGTTCAGGAATACCATAGTGTCTCAACAACTGCCACAACACATCTCTATCTAAGCTGTCAAAGACTTTGGCAAAGTCGACAAAAACGGAATAGAGTGATGATTGAACTATTGTGATTGTTCGAGGATGATACGTAAGGTTGCTACTTGGTCTGCACTAATCGGTTTTGTCTAAATCCAGCGTGGTTGTCCCGAAGCTTTTCATCTATTGCATTTTTGAGACGGTTTAACATAACTCTATTTAAAACTTTCCCTGGAACTGATAATAGCATTATTTCTCTATAGTTGTCACAAATGCTTAAATTGCCCTTCTTTGGAAGCTTTACCATGTGTCCTTCTTTCCATTCTAGCGGGACCTCTTCTTCTTCCCAGATCTTTCCAAACAGCTCATATAGCATTTGAGTTGATGTTTCAATGTCTGCTTTCAGTGCTTCTGAAGGTATGTTGTCAGGACCTGGAGCTTTGTTGTTCTTTAGCATTTTTATGGCTTTCTTTATTTCTCCTGTTGATGGTCTTTTACAGTCTACTGCCAAAAGCTCTTCCGAGGGTGGGATGTCAGCTTTTCTTACAGGTGGGTCCTGGTTTAGCACATCCCTGAAATGCTCAACCCATCTTTTCATTTGCTCTTCATGTGTGTTGAGTGTTTTCCCTTCTTTGCTTTTGACTGGTCTACTTCCTTTCTGGTATTTCCCTGTTAGCAGTTTTATGTTGTCATACAGAGCTTTGATGTTGTTTGCTCTGGCTGCTTCTTTTGCTTCTGCTGTCAGTTTGTCTACAAAAGCCCTCTTATCTCTCCTTGCACTGTTCCTGACATCCGTGTTAGCTATAGTATACTCTCTTGAGGCTGATTGTTTGCTGATCTTGTTTTGCTGTTGTTCAGGATATTTTTTATATTTTTCCTTTTTTCTACTTTTACAAGTGTTTCTGGCGTTATCTATTCCTGATGTTTCCTATTTTTTAAACCAACTGATGTTTCGCAAGCTGTCGTGAAAGCATTTTTAATCTCTTGCCAGTGATCTTCTATTGAGTAGCTAGTGCCCCTTTAATACATTTATTAAGACAAATATTCTCTTTTCATTACAGATATCAACGAATGTAAACCAAACCCTTGTCAGCATGGAGCATTGTGTATAAATGAAGTGAATGGTTACACGTGTGTTTGCCAACTAGGTTACCAAGGAAAGAACTGTGAAATAGGTTATATTATTATCAAGATTAGCTTTTCCAATAATCGGTATATCATGTGATTCAGATAAGCAAGAATCAGGCAATTAATAGTAATTTCTATAACACAAAAATAGCTTAATTACAATTTAATAATTTATATGGTCTTCATAATAAATCAATTGTTTATAAAACTTTGACATTTAAAAAAACACCAATGAATTTCTATCTCAGGAATAGATTATATTAGTTGCATTTAGCAACACTGTTTGTTATTGTAGGTCCTCAAAGCTTTGAAAAAAAATTGCCTCTTAATTTGTTTTACTCGATCGTCACTAATGAGTCTTTTGTAGGTGAAATGATCGTCTTACTAATAAAATTGAGAATGGAAATAGGGAATGTGTCAAAGAGACAACAATCCGACCATAGAGCAGACAACAGCAGAAGGTCACCAACAGGTCTTCAATGCAGCGAAATATTTCCGCACCTGTAGGCGTCCTTCAGCCGGCCCCTAAATAAATATATATACTAGTTCAGTGATAATGAACGCCACACTAAACTCCAAATTGTACACAAGAAACTAAAAGTTGAAATAATACAAGACTAACAAAGGCCAGAGGCTCCTGACTTGGGACAGGCGCAAAAATGTGGCGGGGTTAAACATGTTTGTGAGATTTCAACCCTCCCCCTATACCTCTAGCAAATGCAGAAATGAAAACGCATAACAATACGCACATTAAAATTCAGTTCAATAGAAGTCCGAGTCTGATGTCAGAAGATGTAACCAAAGAAAATAAACAAAATGACAACAATACATAAATAACATCAGACTACTAGCAGTTAACTGACATGCCAGCTTCAGACTTCAATTAAACTGATTGAAAAAATTATGTCTTCATCATATGAATATCAGGCACAACCCTCCCCGTGAGGGGTTTAGTATCATACCATCATAACAATATTTTAAGCCGGTATATATAATTATCTATTATCAAAATACTAATTTTTACTTTTAATAAGACAAATATTCTCGTTTCATTACAGATATCAACGAATGTAAACTAAACCCTTGTCAAAATGGAGCATTGTGTATAGATAAATTGAATGGTCACACGTGTGTCTGCCAACCAGGTTATACAGGAAAGAACTGTGAAATAGGTAATTTCATTATCAAGATTGGCTTTTCTAACAATCGGAATATCATGTGCATTAGATAAGCAACATTATCGCTATTATATGAAATTTTCCTTTTATCTTGCTGAATGGTGATTTCTTTCTGAGCGGAAGCGAATGATTTGAACATTATATCTAGAAACTAAGGACGCACGCACAAGCCTGTTGTTATGAAACTGGTACAAATCCGTAATGTAGAGAGAAAAATAAAAGATCTGAAATAATATGTCATTATTTTTTTTATTTGTTATATTTGTGATTACAAATTTTATGATACTGATCATCCTAATAGCCAACTTTCACACAATGAAATTAATTTCAGTCAGCTGTTTTGAATTGATACATGTAGGGAAAAGACAGGTCTGTAATTTCCATTCTATATAGATAATGACCTCTATTTGGAAACCTTGCTATTAATTTGATGAATGTCCAGTAGTCACTAATTCTGTGTTGACATGAGTTATCATTTATATGGTATTAATTTTAAATCAACTGTTTACAAAACATATATAAATAGGCATCTTCAGAATTGATTACTTTAGTTGCATATAGTATTCCTTTTTGGAATAGAAGGTCTTCAATGCTTTAAACAACATTTGACTTTTTAATTTGTGTTACTCGATCGTCATACATGAGTCTTTTGTAAACTATCGTCTGACTTACAATATGTTAAGCTGGTATCTATTATCAAAATAATCATTATAAAATTTACTAAGACTACTATTCTCTTTTGATAACAGATATCAACGAATGTAAACCAAACCCTTGTAAACACGGAGCATTATGTATGAATGAAGTGAATGGTTACACGTGTGTTTGCCGACCAGGTTACATAGGAAAGACATGTGAAATAGGTAATATCATTATCAAGATTGGCTTTTCTAACAATCGGTATATCATGTGCATTAGAGAAGCAATATTATCACTATTATACGAAATTTTCCTTTTATCTTGCTGACTGGTGATTTTCTTTCTGAGCGAAGGCAAATGATATGAAAATTATCGATAGAAACTAAGGACGCATAAGCCTGCTGTTATGAAATTACCAATGTCGTCATAGGTAAAATAGTGATAAACATATTATCATTGGTTATCTCAACTTGATTGCTTATTTTTGCTGTACCGACTCAAGCTTAAAATGCAATCTCTTTGTGATTATCAACGATAGTCTATCGAACTTTCCATTTCTAAGTAGCAACATTCCAGCAGCACCTGCATACGGGGTATATATCTCCCAATTGATACGATATTCCCGTGCTTGCATTTCCTATCATGATTTTCTTGATAGAGGGTTACTGCTCACAAGGAAGCTATTAAACCAAGAGTTCCAAATGGTGAAGTTGAAATCATCCCTTCGTAAATTTTACGGACGCCATCACGAGTTGGTTGACCGTTATGGAATAACCGTTTCACAAATGATATCGGATATGTTCCTTACGTCGTAACTACAATTCCCTTCCCTTTCATGAATATGACCTACCGAATTAGACTATTTACCGGATTTGTAATCACATAAGCAACACGACGGGTGCCACATGTGGAGCAGGATCTGCTTACCCTTCCGGAGCACCTGAGATCACCTCTAGTTTTTGGTGGGGTTCGTGTTGTTTATTCTTTAGTTTTCTATGTTGTGTCATGTGTACTATAGTTTTTCTGTTTGTCTTTTTCTTTTTTAGCCATGGCGTTGTCAGTTTGTTTTAGATTTATGAGTTTGACTGTCCCTTTGGTATCTTTCGTCCCTCTTCTATCAATCTTGCAATTTATAGAATTTTCTATTACACAAAAATCACTGGAACATAATTCGTTATTTAGAGAGCAAACACATTATCCGAAATATAGAGAGAAAAATAAAAGATCTAAAATAATATGTCATATTATTGTTTTTTTTTCTATTTGATATATTTGTAGAAAATTGGATTACAAATTTTATGATATTGATCATCCTAATTGCAAACTTTGCATGACTCTATTTTTTCTGTTATTTTGACAGTCTATCACACAATGAAATTAAATTCAGTCTTCAGCTGTTTTGAATTGATACATGTAGGGAAAAGACGGGTCTGTAATTTCCATTCTATATAGAAAATGGCCTTTTTTTTGGAAACCTTGTTATTGAGTTGAGGAATTCCCAGTAGTCACTAATTATGTGTTGACATGGGTTATCATTTATATGATTTTTTAATCAACTGTTTACAAATCTTTGTAATTTTTTGAAAAAAATTTATGAATATGCATCTTACAAATAGATTACTTTAGTTGCATATAGAATTTTTTTTTTTTCGAAATTGAGGATCTTCAATGCTTTTAAACAATATTTGACTTTTTAATTTGTGTAACTCGGTCGTAACTAATGAGTCTTTTGTAGGCGTAACTATCTTCTGCCTTACAATTCTTTAAGCTAGTATCTATAATTATTTATTAAAAAAACAAATCCTTATTACATTTACTAAGAATAATATTCTCTTTTTATTAGATATCGACGAATGTAAACCAAATCCTTGTAAACACGGAGCAGCATGCATGAATGAGGTGAATGGTTACACATGTGTCTGCATACCAGGTTACAACGGCAAGAACTGCGAAATAGGTAATATTATTATAAACATTGTGTGTTGTAGCAATCCGTATATCATGTGCATTAGATTAGCAACAATATTGCAATTAATAGTACATGTATTTTCTATAACACAAACATTCACTGGTATATATCCGTTCTTCAGAGAAAAAAACGTTATTTAACGAACAATTATGATCCAAAAATAAAAGATCCAGAAATATGTGCCATATGTTTTTATTTGATTTATTTGTAGAAAATTGAATTATGAATTTTAAGATATTGATCATCCTAATTGCCAATTATATGTTAAACGTGTTGAAGGGGTTATTGTTTTGATAGTGTTATGTGCAAGGACATATTAAGGATGTTCGCTGCTCTGTTTCAAAATAAATAACTTTTCATAAAACTAGTATGCAATGATAGGGAATAAATTGAGGAATCAAAAAAGCAAAAAAAATGTAGTGGTCAATGTGCTTGTTTTCGAGATATACCATTGTAATTTTGGCGGGAAAATGTTCTCTCTTGGTTTTTCATAGCTTTATCATTGACCAGTTAAAGTTCTTAAATACTATTAAAAAATAAATAAAATTTTATAAGACTTTTACAAATTACTTATAATTATACTTGTAAAAGAATTATAAAAAGAAAGAGGGTTCATGGGGATTTTTTTAATGCATTCAAATGAATAAAACCAGAGGATTCCGTAAATCTGACAGTATTCCAAAACATGACCAGCAGCCATCCTTAAGACGTACCAGATTCTCATTTTTCTGTTATTATTACAGTTTATTTCACAATAAAATTAAACTCAATGAGCTGTTTTCAAACGATACATGTAGGAAACAAATGGGTTTTTAATTTCTATTCTATAAAGATAATGACCTCGGAAACCTTGCTACGACATTTGATGTATGCCCAGTAGTAATTAATTCTCTGTTGACATGAATAACTATTTATATGGTATTGATTATAAAATAACTGTTTTCAAATCTTAAAAAAAAAGAAAAAAACAACTTATGAACTTCTTTCTCAGGAACAAATCATCTTAGTTGCATTTATCAATACTTTTTGGAATTGTAGGTCCTAAATGCGTGTAAACAATATTTTACCTATCAATTTGTTATACTCGATCGTCACTAATGAGTTTTTAATAGGCAAAACGATTCTCTAACTTACAATATTTTAAGCAAGTATCTATAAATATTTATTATGAAAGTACTTATCATTACGTTTACTAAGACAAATACTCTCTTTTCATTTCAGATATTAACGAATGTAAACCAGACCCTTGTAAACACGGAGCATCATGTATGAATGAAGTGAATGGTTACACATGTGTCTGCAAACCAGGTTACGAAGGGAGGAACTGTGAAATAGGTAATATCATTATCAAGATTGGCTTTTCAACAACCTGTTTATCTAGTGCATTAGATAAACAACCATCTTTTCATTAACAGTATTTTATATAACACAACAATCGCTAGTACATATTGCGTTATTCAGAAGAAGAAAAATAAACGCTTTTTCAACGAACCAAATTGATGCAAAATTTATATATCAACTGTTTACCAAACTTTTAAAAAATTTGAAAAAAATGAATTTCTATCTCAGGAACAGATTATTTTAGTTGCATTTAGCAATACTTTTTTGAATTGTAGGTCCATAACGCTTGTAAAGGTGTAATACCAACATTGATTTCCCTCTATTAGTCTTTGTGGAATTTGCACTTTTCAAAAAAGTGTGCAGAATTTATCTTTGTTTCAAATAAAGAAATACTTCGCATGAGTAAAGTGTTATCCTGTTCAGTACTATAGAAAACAATTCTCATAACATTTCATTGCATATAAGAAAATAACCATCACTGGAATTCAACCAATCAAATTTCTTCCCTTATTTTATCTGTGTACAAGGGTTAGTCCCCATGTAACCTCAAGACTACAAAATATTCTATAGAAATCCAAAATAAAAAAATATTGGTGCTTTGGAATACCCAAGACATATATTTATGTCACAAAAAATGTTTTATTGCAATAAAATGAAGGATTAACTACCTACAACTGTCAAATTCAAGGGAATTTTTTTTCTACCTTCTTTTGTATACAACCGGGTGTGACGTACCATGATTTGGTGGTATTACACCTAAACAGTGTTTACCTTTTAATTTGTTTTACTCGATCGTCAATAATGAGTTTTCATTAGGCGAAACGATCGTCTGACAAACAATATTTTAAGCCGGTATCAATAATTATTTATTATAATAATAAATATTATTACATTTACTAAGACAAATACTCTGTTTTCATTACAGATATTAACGAATGTAAACCAAACCCTTGTAAACACGGAGCATCATGTATGAATAAAGTGAATGGTTACACGTGTGTCTGCAAACCAGGTTACGAAGGGAAGAAATGTGAAATAGGTAATATCATTATCAAGATTGTATTTTCCAACCAGTGGTATTTCATGTGCATTAGAAAAGCAACTACTTCGGTTTTATCATGTATATCTATTATATAGTCATTTAAAAAAAATACTGTTTGCAAAAGTATGAATTGTTCTAAAGAATAAGGATGTTTTTATACAAGGCAGAAAACCCTAGACGTATTGGGCTGGCTTTTTGGAACTGTTGGTCCTCAATGCTCTTCAACTTTGTACTTGTTTTTGGATTTCGAACTGTATTCATCAGAGCGTCACTGGTTAGTATTGTGTGGACAAAACGCGCGTCTGTCGTTTTAAATCAAATACCTAGTACCTTGTGTTAGCAGTTATTCGTGTGTTTCTCTGTCCTAAATTTTCTCCCATTTATTTATATTGTAGTCCTATCATGTAATGTTGTCATTTTAATGTCAATGCAACATTGCCATACAAGCGGGAGGTTCGGCATGCCACAACACCAGATTAAACCAACTATTTCTTTTTTCAAATGTCCTGTACCAAGTCAGGAAAATGGCCATTATAATATTATGAATCGTATCTGTGTGTGTTACATTTTATTGTTGTGTTTAGTTCTTCTCTTATATTTTATATGTTTCTCTCAGTTTTGGTTTGTTATCCGAATTTGTTTTTTTTAATCGATTTGTGTATTTCGAACAGCTGTTCACTCCTGTTGCCTTTATGTACAATATTTTAAGCTGGTATCAATTGTTTATTATGATTATAATTATTATTACATTTACATAGACAAATACTTTTTTTTCATTACAGATATCAATGAATGTAAACCAAACCCTTGTAAACACGGAGCATCATGTATGAATGAAGTGAATGGTTACACGTGTGTCTGCAAACCAGGTTACAAAGGAAAGAAATGTGAAATAGGTGATTTTATTATCAAGATTGTCTTTTTCAACAATCAGTATATCATGTGTGATAGATAAGCAACCACCTCGGTTTTATCATGTATATCTATTATATAGTCATTTAAAAAACAAACCTGTTTGCAAAAGTATAAATTATTCTAAATAATAAGGATGTTCTTATCCAAAGCAGAAAACCCTAGAACTATAAGGCACAATTTTTGGAATTGATGGTCCTCAATTCTCTTCGATTTTGTACTTGTTTTGGCTTTCGAACTTTTTTCATCAGAGCGTCACTGGTTAGTATTGTATGGACAAAACGCGCGTCTGGCGTATCAAATTGTATACCTAGTACCTTCGGTAAGGTATTATTCCCGTGTTTCGATATGCTATATGTTCTCCCATTTATTTGTATTGTAGTCCTGTCATGTAATGTTGTCATTTTAATGTTATATTTAACATTGCCATAAAAGCAGGAGGTTTGGTATGCCACAGAACCAGGTTCAACCCACCATTTCTTTCTTAAACTGTTCTGTACCAAGTCAGAAAAATGACTATTGTTATATTATAGGTGTTATATTATAAGGTTGTGTTTCTGTTGTGTTGTAGTTCTCCTCTTATATTTAATATGTTCCCTCAGGTTTGGGTTGTAACCAAGATTTGTATTTTTCTCAATCGATTTGTGAATATCGAATAGCAGTTCAATACTGTTACCCTTAATAATATTCTAAGCTGGTATCAATAATTATTTTTTATGATAATAATTATTATTATCATGATTATATTTACCTAGACAAATATTCTCTTTTCATTACAGATATCAACGAATGTAAACCAAACCCTTGTAAACACGGAGCATTATGTATGAATGAAGTGAATGGTTACACGTGTGTCTGCCGACCAGGTTACCTAGGAAAGAACTGTGAAATAGGTAATATCATTATCAAGATTGGCTTTTTCCATAATCGGTATATCATGTGCGATAGATAAGCAACCACCTCGGTTTTATCATGTCATGCATATCTGTTAGATAGTCATTTTATAAAAAAAAGTACGGTTTGCAAAAGTATGAATTATTCTAAATAATAAGGATGTTCTTATCCAAGGCAGAAAAACTAAGAACTATTAGCACAATTTATGGAAGTGTTAGTCCTCAATGCTCTTCAACTTTGTACTTGTTTTGGCTTTCGAACTGTATTCATCGGGCGTCAATGGTTAGTCTTGTGTGGACGAAATGTTCGTCTGGCGTATTAAATTTAATACTTAGTACATTTTGTTACCTGTTATTCTCGTGATTATCTGTCCCATATTTCTCCCATTTATTTGTACTGTAGTCCTATCATGTAACGTTGTCATTTTAATGTTATATTCAACATTGCCAAAAAAGCGGGAGATTTGGTATGCCACAAAACCAGGTTCAACCACCATTTTTTTCATGACATATCCTGTACCAAGACAGGAAAATGACTTTGGTTACATTATAGGTGTTACATTTTAAGATGTGTTGCTGTTGTGTAGTAGTTCTCTTATATTTGATATGTTTCCTTCAGTTTTGGTTTGTAACCCAGATTTGTTTTTTCTCAATCGATTTGTGATTTAAAACAGCGGTTCACTACTGTTGCCTTTATTTACAATATTTTAAGCTGGTATCAATAATTGTTTATTATGATAATAATTATTATTACATTTACCTAGACAAACATTCTCTTTTCATAACAGATATCAATGAATGTAAACCAAACCCTTGTAAACACGGAGCATCATGTATGAATGAAGTGAATGGTTACACGTGTGTCTGCAAACCAGGTTACGAAGGGAAGAACTGTGAAATAGGTATTATCATCATCAAGATGTCTTTTTCCACAATCGGTTTATCATGTGCATTAGATAAGCAACCACTTCGGTTTTATCATGTATGTCTTTTATGTAGTCCTTTTATAAAAAAATACTGTTTGCAAAAGTATGAATTATTTTAAATAATAAGGATGTTCTTATCCAATGCAGAAAACCCTAGACGTATTAGGCACAATTGTTTAGGACATTTTGGTCCTCAATGCTCTTCAACTATGTACTTGTTTTGGCTTTCGAACTGTTTTCATCAGAGCATCACTGGTTAGTCTTATGTGGACGAAACGCGCGTCTGGCGTATTAAATTAAATACCTAGTGTCTTTTGTTAGCTGTTATTGATGTGTTTCTCTGTCCTATATTTTCTCCCATTTATTTGTATTGTAGTCCTGTCATGAAATGTTGTCATTTTAATGTTATATTCAACATTGCCATAAAAGCGGGAGGTTTGGCATGTCACAAAATCAAGTTCAAGCCACCATTCTTAAAATGTGCGATACCAAGTCAGGAAAATGACTATTGTTATATTATAGGTGATATTTTATAAGGTTTTGTTTCTGTTGAGTTGTAATTCTCCTCTTTTATTTGATATGTTTCCCTCAGTTTTGAGTTGCAACCCGGATTTGTTTTTTTCTCAATCGATTTGTGAATTTCGAACAGAGGTTCACGACTGTTGCCTTTATTTACAATATTCTAAGGGGGTATTAATAATTATTTAGGATGATAATATTTATTATAACATTTACTAAGACAAATACTCTCTTTTCATTACAGATATCAACGAATGTAAACCAAACCCTTGTAAACACGGAGCATCATGTATGAATGAAGTCAATGGTTACACGTGTGTCTGCAAACCAGGTTACGAAGGGAAGAACTGTGAAATAGGTAATATCATTTTCAAGATTATCTGATCCAACAATAGGTATATCATGTGCATTAGATAAGCAACGACTTCGGTTTATCATGTTTGTCTATTATATAGTTATTTTATCAAAAAAATACGGTTTGCAAAAGTATGAATTTTTTTAAATGATAAGGATGTTCTTATCAAAGGCAGAAAACGCTAGACGTATTAGGCAAACATTTATTTGGACATTTTGGTCTACAATGCTCTTCAACTTTGTATTTGTTTTTGGCTTTCGAACTGTTTTCATCAGAGCGTCACTGGTTAGTCTTGTGTGGACGAAACGCGCGTCTGGCGTATTAAATTAAATACCTAGTACCTTTTGTTAGCTGTTATTCATGTGTTTCTCTGTCCTATATTTTCTCCCATTTATTTGTATTGTAGTCCTGTCATGAAATTTTGTCATTTTAATGTTTTATTCAACATTGCCATAAAAGCGGGAGGTTTGGCATGTCACAAAACCAGGTTCATACCACCATTCTTAAAATGTGCGATACCAAGTCAGGAAAATGACTATTGTTATATTATAGGTGATATTTTATAAGGTTTTGTTTCTGTTGAGTTGTAATTCTCCTCTTTTATGTGATGTGTTTCCCTCAGTTTTGAGTTGCAACCCGGATATGTTTTTTTCTCAATCGATTTGTGAATTTCGAACAGAGGTTCACGACTGTTGCCTTTATTTTCAATATTCTAAGGGGGTATCAATAATTATTTATGATGATAATATTTATTATAATATTTACTAAGACAAATACTCTCTTTTCATTACAGATATCAACGAATGTAAACCAAACCCTTGTAAACACGGAGCATCATGTATGAATGAAGTGAATAGTTACACGTGTGTCTGCAAACCAGGTTACGAAGGGAAGAACTGTGAAATAGGTAATATAATTTTCAAGATTGTCTGATCCAACAATAGGTATATCATGTGCATTAGATAAGCAACGACTTCGGTTTTATCATGTTTGTCTATTATATAGTCATTTTATCAAAAAATACGGTTTGCAAAAGTATGTTTTTTTCTAAATGATAAGGATGTTCTTATCAAAGGCAGAAAACGCTAGACGTATTAGGCAAACATTTTTGGAACATTTTGGTCTACAATGCTCTTCAACTATGTACTTATTTCGGCTTTCGAACTGTTTTCATCAGAGCGTCACTGGTTAGTCTTCTGTGGACGAAACGCGCGTCTGGCGTATGAAATTAAATACCTAGTGCCTGTTGTTACCTGTTATTCGTGTGTTTCTCTGTCCTATAATTTCTCCCATTTATTTGTATTGTAGTCCTATCATGCAATGTTGTCATTTTAATGTTATATTCAACATTGCCATAAAAGCGGAAGGTTTGGTATGCCACAAAACCAGGTTCAACCACCATTTTTTTCATAAAATGTCCTGTACCAAGTCAGAAAAATTACTTTGGTTACATTATAGGTGTTACATTTTAAGCTTTGTTTCTGTTGTTTAGTAGTTCTCTTTTATTTGATATGTTTCCCTCAGTTTTGGTTTGTAACCCGAATTTGTTTTTTCTCAATCGATTTGTGAATTTCGAACAGCGGTTCATTACTGTTGCCTTTATTTACAATATTCTAAGTTGGTATCAATAATTATTTATTATGATGATAATTATTATTACATTTACTTAGACAAACATTTTCTTTTGATAACAGATATCAATGAATGTAAACCAAACCGTTGTAAACACGGAGCATCATGTATGAATGAAGTGAATGGTTACACGTGTGTCTGCAAACCAGGTTACGAGGGGAAGAACTGTGAAATAGGTAATATCATCATCACGATGTCTTTTTCTACAATCGGTATATCATGTGCATTAGATAAGCAACCACTTTGTTTTATCATGTATGTCTTTTATGTAGTCCTTTTATAAAAAATACTGTTTGCAAAAGTACGAATTACTCTAAATAAAAAGGATGTTCTTATCCAATGCAGAAAACCCTAGACGTATTAGGCACAATTGTTTTGGAAATTTTGGTCCTCAATGCTCGGCATGCCACAAAACCAGGTTCAATCTGCCATTTCTTTCTTCAAATGTCCTGTACCAAGTCAGGAAAAAGACTTTTGTTATATTATATGTTGTTTCTGTGTGTGTTACATTTTAAGGTTGTGTTTCTGTTGTGTTGTAGTTCTCCTCCTTTATTTTTATGTTTCCCTCAGTTTTGGTTTGTAACCCAGATTTTTTTTTCTCAATCGAATGATAAATTTCAAACAGTGGTTCACTACTGTTGCCTTTATTTACAATATTTTAAGCTGGTATCAATAATCGTTAGTACTTAAATACGAGGTCTAATTTGTCAGCCGTCATGGGGTAAAAACGAAAAATCAAAGAATTCAACTTTATATAGCTAATATAGGACAATAATGTAGAGTAAAAATTACACTACTCCAGACCCTTTTGTTTTCCATATAATTAATATTGCCACTAATTAACAAGTTCCGGGTCGAATCCGATACATATACCAATAGTATAGTCATCTGTTACCTATTACCTCATCTGTACGTTCCGCATCTGACAGGCGCACCACCAAACGGTGTATTTGGGATTTTGCTATATACACGGGTCATAATCACAGGGTTGACACTACTAAACTCAATCATTGTCAAATTGTTTCCTATTGTATTATTTTAATCAGTAAGACTTTCTAAGATGAAAATTACGAAAACTAAAAATCTGGACTTAAAATAAGGCGTATAGGTACAGTATTCAATTTGTTACGGGCATGACGTAAAACAGCAAATCAAAGAATTCAACTTTATCTATAACTAATATTGGACAATGCTGTTGATTAAAAAAAAAATCTATTCCAGGACATTTTGTTTTCCAAATATTTGATATTACCAATAATTCAGGTCGACAGGTTCAAACAGAAAGATTTTGAAAGCAGAGAAAACTATGTATCTTATAATCTACATGACTTTATCAGATGACAATACCAAAACTAAAATAAGGCTTTCGCACAGTTATATACTTTAATTCAGTCATGGACCCGCGATATCAGTTCTAGTTATTTATTATGATAATAATTATTATTATATTTACTAAGACAAATGTTCTCTTTTCATTACAGATATCAACGAATGTAAACCAAACCTTGTAAACACGGAGCATCATGTATGAATGAAGTGAATGGTTACACGTGTGTCTGCAAACCAGGTTTACAACGGAAAGAACTGTGAAATAGGTAATGTCATTATCAAGATTGGCTTTTCCAATATGTTAGTGGCATAAGATAAACAACGATTACTTAATTTATGGAATATTTTCTTAACACAGAAATTACAGGTACATATTTCTTGATTCAGGTAGTAAATTTGTTAACCATATTGATTCTAAAATTAAAAATAGAAAAAAGGTGTCTTGTTAATTTTATTTGATCTATTTTTAGTAAATTGAATTACCAATTTTAAAATCGAAAAACTATTGTTGCATATAATTGAAGTTATATATATATTGAGTTGTATTGTCATACAAATCCTTCATGTATACGATTTGTTTCTATTTAGAAACTGATACAAAACAAATATCAGACTAAATGAGTGCCTTTTGTTAATATTCATTTTGCATATTAAAGTTTTAAGCTTTTTGTTCGCGAAGAACAATTGCTTACGAATATTTCTAAAATCCTTTATAGATATAAGAAGATGGGGAATGAGTGCCAATGAGACAACTCTCCATCCAATCACAATTTGTAAAAGTAAACCATTAAAGGTCTAAGTACCATCTTCAACAAAGCTTGACTCATACCAAACAGCAAGCTATAAAGAACCCAAAATATTACTAGTGTAAACCCATTCAACAAGTTTAAGGAGTGTATTACTTTTGTTTAAGTAATGGATATAATCATATACTACGGTGCAATTGCGCTGGTACTTTTACAGCCTATTAGACATTGCAATTAGATTAAATTAGCTGTTTTCAAATGATTCAGGGTTCTAATTCTATACTATTTAGATAATGGACTGTATTTGGAAACGTCGCCCTTAAATTTGATGTATGCCCATTAATCATCAATTATGTGTTGACATGAATTATTATTGATATGGCCTAAATAATAAATCAACTGAAAAAATACTAATGAATTGCTATCTCAGGAATAGATTATGATAGTTGCATTTAGCAATATTTATTGGATTTGTAGGTCCTCAATGCTTTCAAACAATATTTGACCTTTTAATTTGTTTTACTCGATTGTCACTAATCAGTCTTTTGGAGCGAAACGATCATCTGACTTACAATATTTTAAGCTGGTACAATAATTATTTTTTATGAAAAAAATATTACATTTACCAAGAAAAAATATTCGCTTTTCATTACAGATATCAACGAATGTAAAACAAACCCTTGTAAACACGGAGCATCATGTATGGATAAAGTGAATGATTACATGTGTGTCTGTAAACCAGGTTACAACGGAAAGAACTGTGAAATAGGTAATATTTTTATAAACATTGGATTTTCCCACAATCGTAATCGTACACTGTTGATTGAATAAGCAACGATTTCTGATTGTATAGAAAACTCTTCGTAAGATGAATAACACGAATACTTATTTTGTTGTAATCGGATACTAAATGTTTCTTTATTTGAAATGAAACATACGAATTCCAAAATTAAACATACAGAAATGGACGCCATATTGTTTAACTTGCTCTTTAAAATGAAAATTGATCTGCGAAATTTGAAGTCTTTCCATACAAAGCGTTATTACAGAAAATTGTTTCTATTTCGAAAATGACAAAAACAAAATATTAGATACAATAAGCATTTTTCGTGATTCTTCTTTTTAATTATTTAAATTTGTGGCCTCGTATGTCAGAGAAAGCTATCGATTGTAATGATTTAAAGTTTTTCTTGAAGGAGCCCTTGCTCTGATGCCTTGATTCTTTTAACATATACGCATAAAAAAAACGGAAACCCATGTTGCTGTCATTTAAGTAGAAAATGTAGAAAAAGATGCGGGTGTTAAATATTACTTGATGTACGCAGTGTAAACTTATATTAAACATCTCAATTTTTATTGTTGAAATTAATATTTTTGCATTTTGGCTTTAATCTTTTTGAACTTATTTGTATGCTTTTTGACTTACTTCAGGAGAGATTGTTTTAGCAAAGTTAATAGATAAAGTGTGGTAGCTAACTTTACTGTAAATAAAACTTTATGTATTCCAACAGATAATCTTCTAATTTGAAATACCTATGTAATCATTTTAAGTAAGTATTGATTTTATAACTTTAGATATAAATAATTGCCAGTCAAAACCATGCCTGCATGGCGGGAAATGTGAGGATCAGATTAACGGTTACAGATGTACTTGTATACCAGGGTATACAGGATCTAACTGTGAAATAGGTAGGATAGTTATACATAGGAAATAACCGTGAAACAGGTAGGATAGTTATACATAGGAAATAACCGTGAAAGTGGTAGGATAGTTATACATAGGAAATAACCGTGAAAGTGGTAGGATAGTTATACATAGGAAATAACCATGAAACTTGTAGGATATATAGTTATACAAAGGAAATAACCATGAAAGTGGTAGGATAGTTATACATAGGAAATAACCATGAAACTGGTAGGATAATTATACATAGGAAATAACCATGAAACTGGTAGGATATATAGTTATACATAGGAAATAACCATGAAAGTGGTAGGATAGTTATACATAGGAAATAACCGTGAAACAGGTAGGATAGTTATACAAAGGAAATAACCATGAAACGGGTAGGATATATAGTTATACATAGGAAATAACCATGAAACGGGTAGGATAGTTATACATAGGAAATAACCATGAAACGGGTAGGATAGTTATACATAGGAATTAACCATGAAACGGGTAGGATAGTTATACATTCAAGAATCTGCTTACCCTTCCGAAGCACCTGGGATCACGCACAGTTTTGGTTGGGTTCGTTTGCTCAGTGTTTAGTTTTCTATTCTGTCTTGTGTACTTTTATTTGTCTGTTTGTCTTTTTTTTTTACCCATGGCGTTGTCAGTTTTTTTTCGATTTATAAGTTTGACTGTCCCTCTGGTATCTGTTGTCCCTTTCTTTTACATAAGTATGCATTAATACATTGAAGACCCATTGGTGGTCTTCGGCTGTTGTCTGCTCTATGGTCGGGTTGTTGTCGCTTTGATATAATACCCATTTCCTTTCTCAATTTTATTAAGTCTACTGATATTCTTTTTGATTGAGTGTTTCACTCCGAATTGTCAATGGTAGGTGAAACTTATTATAAGCATAAGTTTGTATTTTATAGTATCGACAGCTCTAGAAAAGCTACGTTACAGTATAATAGTCTTAGATTTGAAGTTTGCTTTGGGTTTTTCGTTAATTCTCATTGTAGTTCCTTAATTCATATACTGATTTTTGTATGATGCACGTTTACCGGATAGTAAAACATTTAACATTTATTAGACGCATAATGCATACACTTGTGCAATGGTCGTAGTAAATATGCTATATTTCCACAATAAAAATGTATTACAGCCACAATTTATATCGGCTAATAAGTTGATTGATATTTGTTTATTCATTTTATCTAATGAAACATACTTAATAAACGACTACGTCTTTAATTTCTGAATTTGATGTTATATAATGTATTTTTATTAAATTGTGATCATCAAAAGTGTTGTGTTTTTCTTTTTGTAAGTACATATATAATTGTAGTTACGTAAGTGTGAAATAACACAATCATACATTTTACTTTTATAAATTGTTATTTGGATGGAGAGTTGTCTCATTTGCACCACATCGTCGTATATCTATGTTCACTCAATATTACTATCTTATCATAGGTTTTACTGTAAAAGTATACGTAATTGTTTAAATCGGCAAATATTAACAAAAAATGGTTATGTTAGACGTTTACAACTACTTTTCCAGGTGTATGATCAATTTTGTTTTTTATTAACGACAATTTAGGTACGACATGTTCCTGTACTGCCAGTGGTGATCCTCACTACCGAACATTTGATGGAGAGATGATTCATTTCCATGGGGCATGCAAATATATACTTGCTGCAAGTAACGACAAACAATGTGGATTCTCTGTTGAAGGCAAAAACGAATATAGAGATAAAAACCGTAAGGTCTCTTACATGAGATTAGTCGACTTCCGGTACCAGGACAGAATATACCGCTTGCACCAAGGACGAAAATTTTATGTAAGTTATAATTGGTTTTCAATATGAAAATGAGTAAGGTCAGTCAATTATGAAAATTAAATCAATATGCGAAACTTTACAGCCCCCTACATCAACAAATATTTTGTCAAAAATACACTTAACACCGAACACAAGAACATACTGACAGAAAAGTTTCTGATAATAACTCAATTAGTTTCATGCATTTAATAAAGTTTATCAACTTTTTGTATTGTAAGATGTTGGTCCTAATGTTTGAATTTTTTTGTTTATAGCAATGATCGGAATGAACCTTTTACAAATATACCTTTACTTTTTTTAATATCTTTGTTATGTCTTTCCGCATGATTGATTCTCAGTATAAAAACTGTTTATTCGAGTGACGTCAATCATTTGTTTTTCTTGCATGTAATTAGTTTGTATACAAATATGAACTGAGTTCTAATTCATTATTTGGATGCTTCAATGTGTATGTGTTACTAAAATGTATGTTATAGCACTAATATTGGTAAATTGCATTTGCAAATTGTAATCATGATAAAAGCGTTACCTGTAAGACCAATCATTAATATGCATAAGGTGATTTCTGGACTTACTTCATGTTCGTTAAGTCCCCAAAGGTATACCACATCTGTGACCAGTATTTAGGTCCTGTCAAAATAGTACGGTACTGATAACCTTGTTGCCTTCATTCGGCTGTTTTCTCCTCTTTTTAGCTCACCTGGCCCGAAGGGCCAAGTGAGCTTTTCTCATCACTTGGCGTCCGTCGTCCGTCTCCGGTCGTCCGTCGCCGGTCGTCCGTCGTCGTCGTTAACTTTTTACATTTTGAACTTCTTCTAGAGAACCACTGAATGGAATGAAACCAAACATGGCAAGAATGTTCCTTATGACGTGTTGACCATGTGTTGTTACTTTGTAGCCGATCCATCATCCAAGATGGCCGCCAGCGGGGGACTTAGTTTAACATAGGACCCTATGGGAAATGCATACAAATGACTTCTTTTAGAGAACCACTGAATGGAATGAAACCAAACATGGCATGAATGTTCCTTATGAGGTGCTGACCAAGTGTTGTTACTTTGTAACGGATCCATTATCCAAGATGACCGCCAGCGGGGGACTTAGGTTAACATAGGACCCTATGGGAAATATATACAAATGTCTTCTTTTAGAGAACCAATGACTGGAATGAAACCAAACATAGCATGAATGTTCCTAATGAGATGCTGACCAAGTGTTGTTACTTTGTTGTCATTGCAACATCCAAGATGGCTGCCAGTGGGCGACTTAGTTTAACATAGGATCCTATTGGAAATGCATACAAAAGTCTTCTTCTAAAGAACCACTGAATTGAATGAAATCAAACATAGCATGGATGTTCCTTTCCTTATGAAGTGCTGGCGAAGTGTTGTTACTTTTAGCCAAATTTTATAATTTTTTTATATGATTTCAAAAACCCAAGTAGAATCAGGTGAGCGATACAGGCTCTTGAGAGCCTCTAGTTTTGAGTTGTTGTCTCTTTTACTGATTTCAAATGTCCATATTTATTTTATTGACAACATTTGTGGAATTATTTAGCTACGGGAATACATCTTCCTTGTGCAAAGCTCTTATAACATGCCTATCTCTGGGTTTACTGTATTTTTTGTTCTTGTTTTCTGAGGTTTCAAATTTGAAAAAGTTCTGAAAGATAAATAGTTTTTCCTTGAGTATAACTGATGATTACTATGGTTGCTATATGGATATTTATTGTCAAAATGCGCATCTGATTCAATAACATAAAAATGTATTGTGTAGAATATTTATTCAGAAATGAGCATACATTTGAATCACCTTTGTAGAATATTGGGATAGAAATTGAAATAAATTTATAAATAACAGACATTTAGAATTGGATGATGAATGTTAGTGTCCTCCTCAATTGCAGTGATGCAGTGAAATGCCCAAAATAATTAAGTTAAAAATTATAAGCAGTATGTTTTGACTTCCGAGACAATAATTGAAATTAAATACTTTTTTATCAATATTTTGTTATCATTTACTCTTTTATTAGTTCATTGTGTTTCTTTCACGTCCATTGTGATATATGATAACCATTTTAGGTTGATGGCATCCAAAAGTACTTACCATACAATAACAATGGAATAAAAGTTTCTATAACAGGAACTAAACTAAAACTTGAAGGACCATGTGATGTAACAGTAATGTTCGATGGTAGCCATTTCTTCAAAGTAACTATTCCAAAGACCATTGGCAAAGACATTTTTGGCATCTGTGGAAACTGCAACGGTAACAAAGATGATCTTAGAACAATGGACGGACTGGATGTTTCGACTGAGGATTCAAAATACACGACAATTGGAAATAGTTATGAAATACCAGATGATTCTGATTTATTACTACCACAGTAAGACTTCTTGAATGATGTAAACACAATTAATTTACTCTCTGAAAACAATGAAACGTTCACTTGAATGTACAAATAGAATTTCAATCTTTTGAAATCTAAACAATACATGGAACACATATCCAGCTTATCCAGAAAAACAAATTGTGTTTATATTCCATTATGTAACAAACTGTTCTTTTTGAAGCGAAATGTTTTACAATGTTGACAGTGTAAAGAAGTAATATCACTCGAAAAGCTTTATTTTTTATCACATCACACTTGTTTATTTTTTAATCGAATGTTTCATAAAATGTAAGCTTGGTATTAAATAACTGAGTGAGAGAAAGCCTTTGTATTAGTTGAAGAAAAACAAAGCTCCATGTGTAGTCCGTACTTTGATCCATAATGGTTTACTTTTTACAAGTTGTGACATGGATGGAGAGTTGTCTTATTGACACTCATATCAAACTGTTTTGTATCCTTAAAGCCTTGTCAAATAAACTAAAAAGCAGTAACCTCGCTCCAGGAACATCATGTATATATAATACCTTTAAATCAGTACTGGTATATGAAAGTAATCGCTGTCCAGATGAATGCTTTTTATCAGACCACACTTTTGTTTTTAGAATTTAAGATTTTATTTTTGTATTTCAAAGGTGTACTCCAGGCGGCGATGAAAATTTATGTTCTCCTGAACTGGAAACAAAAGCTAAGGATTCTGGTTGCGCACTGTTGCATCCAGACAGTGTTGTTCGCAGTCCCTTTAAGTTATGTATAGAAACTGATAAAATGAGAGCTTTAGAGATGTACGAGGCATGTGTTTTAGATTATTGTGCATTTTACGATGATGCGAAACTCCGGGACGATATAGTGTGTCAAGGGATTGAAGGATATGCTGAACAATGCCTGGAGATGGGTATCTCAGTTCGTTGGCGAACTAAGGATGTGTGCCGTATGTTAAAAGTTTTATTTTGAAGAACAGATTTTGCAATGTATTATGAATTATGAAATTTTAAGAACAAATGTTACCTTTTATTTCACTCAACTCTATATTTTAAATGAGCCTTGATTGGTATGGATAGTTAAGTGAGGCACAGTGTGGATTTTATTCGATTCAGTTCTTTTTGGTTGTTTCTTCTAAATTGATTGTTTAAATATTAACGTAGGTAAAATTTAGTTCCTCAAATGAATAAATTGTGAAATTTCGATCTCAAAAAGAGTTAGATATGTCACATTGTTATTTTATGATACGAATATGATATAAATGTACAAAGTTCATAACGTTTTTTTTCATTTTTTGTGTAGCACTTCCATGTCAAGCTAATGCATTTTATAATGGAAGAATGTCCGCATGTCCAGCCACATGTACAAACTTATCCGGTCCTCAAAACTGTAAACTACCATATGTAGAAGGCTGTCAATGTAGGATAGGATATGTTCTAAGTAACTTAGAATGTGTACCGGAAACTGAATGTGGATGTCTTACTGCAGAAGGGGAATACATCCCAGTGAGTAAACAATATAAATACTATTGATTGAGATAAATCCAATGCAGACGACAGCTGAAAATGAATAATTTTGTATGTAGTATTTGACCGAAACTCGCATATTAAAACAATGAAAATACAAAGGTAAGGTGACAAAAGGGAAGCGCTTAATCCCAAAGGGAAATTCAAACTCATAAGTCCAAAATAAACTGACAACGCAAATGGAGAAATACTTTTGGTAGCAGTCTGCATTTAAACTACTTTATTTTTTATTGGTGATTTCAAAGATATCAATAAATTTTAAAAGCAAAAACGAGGAAATTGTTTATATTACGATTTCATATTTATATATTTTGACTCTCAATAGTGTTTGTTTATAGCTATGCCTTATCTACAAAGTTCATATGTAACATCTAATAACATTGTATCAAGGTTTTAAAATATCTTGAAGACTTCTTTTTAATATTTTACTTATAAAAATAGAAACCTTGCACTCTTTTAGGTTGGAAAAGTAATCGAAAGCCCGGATTGTACCAGTATTACCAAATGTGAAATACTAAATGAAAAACCGAAGTTGGTTACATCTCAACGTCCAAAATGTGGTATCAATGCTGAATGTAAACCTATAGATGGTCATTACACGTGCGGTTGTAAACCGGCAATGGTTGGTGATCCTCTCAAAGAATGTCAAAGTAAACACTTTCATTAGATTTGTTACATACATTTCACTGATATACGTTTATACCTATCTCTATAGGTTGCACTTTGTAAATGCAGCTGTTTCTCAAAACACGCCTCTTTTGGGGAGTAATTGAATATTCATGGAAAAATAATTTTGTTTACATACTGGTTCCCAGTTATGCTCTCTGTGTTCCATATCGCAGAGACAGAAATTGGGAATGTTACCAGTAAATAAACACGTGCATATTGTTTACATTGAAATCTGTGGTAACCTTTCATTCGAGGTAGGGGTAGTTAAGAAAATTAGTGTAAGTGTAAACTCTGAGAAGTTCAGGGCATATAAACGTTGAAAATATGCCGCACAGCCCTATATTTTGACCTTTGAAAAAAATTGTGGTGCATATGAACTTTCAATTCTAGGATAAGATTTTTTTCAAAACTTCATAGTAAAAGTGGTACAGTTTTAGCCGTAAAAGGAGTTCCTATGGGAAATTGCATTGTCAATATTTACAGAAATGCAACCTATAAGCAAATTTAGCTATGGTGATGTTAATGCTGAATACATAACGACAAATTATAGAAAAATAGAACATAACAAAGAATTTGACTCTAATAGCAGATAACTGTTTTCTATTGGTTATAATGTGATACTATTACTTCAAAGCTGTCAGGGTTGGTGAGCTGTGCAGGTTCACAAGTTTGTTTATCTCACCACATTTTGTTATCTCTATGTGCAAATTTAGCTATGATGATGTTAATGCTGAATACATAACGACACATTAGAACATAACAAAGTTTTTGACTCTAATAGCAGATAACTATTTGTCTATTGGTTATAATGTGATACTATTTCTTCAATGCTATCGGGGTTGGTGAGCTGTGCAGGTTCACAAGTTTGTTTATATCACCACATTTTGTTTTGCACGTCTTACGTTAGGAAGGAGTAAGCAATTAGTTATCAGCCATATTTTATATTTTGTTTAATTTTATATATTTTAATCACCTTCTTTATTTTCATTTATACATTTTGTATTTTGGTATTTATATAAAGGGATTTTGTAAAGTCAGTTATTATGTATGTATTTTCCTTCTTTGGTGGTCAAACTGTGGCCTTTTGTTGTTTATATTCTCATTATATACTTTTTATAATAATAGTCTTCTTGGATATCATAAAGCATCTTTTGTTTTACTTTTGGCAAACGCAAACATCAAACCCTGGCCGCAATGAGTAAATTTGTAAGCCTTTTCAACAACTTTTTAACTAGGCTTGTCGATTTTAAAAACAAAACAAATATATTTATCTATATAGATGCATTTACTAGTATAAAAAAATGACTTCTGAAATTGAACTCTAGATCGGTTTTTATTATTGGTAATCATACCACATCTCCTTATCATAAAATAAAAAAAAACGTTGATTATATTTAAGAATTGAATGCTTCTTTTTGTAAATTTATTGGGGTGTAAAAGCGTTGACCGAAGTACATTTTGTATGAAGCGCGTAAGCGCTTCATTCTAAAAATGTGCACACAGTCAACGCTTTTACAACCCTATAAAGTTACAAAAAGAAGCATTCAATAATTATAATTATATTTTTTAGCTATGATCATGAAAACACGAATTTTATGTATTTTTTTATTTAATTTACCTGTGCACTTTATTGTTGGACCACGTGTTATCATGAATGAAAAGTTGTATTGAGCAATGCAACTGCTTACGGAAATAACACGTGATGTGCAGTGAGCCAATCAGAATAAAGTATTATAATGAAACATACATCTAATGTAATTATTGAATTTTGAAATTCATTTTTCATCTATACTTAATAAACCTCGAAAATAAGTATCTATTCCATGACTAATTATATTCCACAGTATAATGTATTGTTTCCTTTTCTCTGTTGTAGATCCAATGTGTACATGTACTGCATTTGGGGATCCCCATTATACGACATTTGATGGACAGATGATTCATTTCATGGGAGCTTGTAAATATACAGTAGTTGCAAATGATGACGCTTCCTGTAAATTTGCTGTGGAGGCCAAACAGGAATACAGGGGAGGCAACTACAAAGTTTCTTTCTTACGACTTATGGACTTTAAATACAACGATCATCACTATCGTTTACATTTAGGACGTCGGTTATATGTAAGTTCTTAGTCAAAAGTAAAAAAGGCTTTTGCACAATTTTAATTTGACATCCAATAAATCAAAACAGTGTTTAATGGTGCACTTGTCAGGTTTACGAATCTTGTCACATGTTTGGACTGCTTGCTTTTTCCCCTTACGATATAGGGTGTAATATAGGGTGTAATAAATTGCCCCATAGCAAAGGTTTCTAACGCAAATATAATAAATAAATGATCAATAATGATATATAATGAATAACAAACAAGTGTACTGTCTACTTATAAGAACCGATTATCAGGTTGTCTGCATGTTCATATCGTAAAATATCAGCTGCGAGACATAATATGAAGCTTTTTGTCGAGTAAGCGCAGCGAACGAGATCAAAAAGTCTTCATATTATGTCGAGCAGCTGATATTTTACAATATTAATACATGCCGATAACCTGATAATCGATATATCGGGCTGTATTTGCGTCTTTTGAAGTATGGTCTTAGTTTCACCAGCAACCGGAAGTTGGTTTGATAAGTTCGGGTCAAACTTATCAACGTCGGTTCAAGCATTATGACGTCACTGATATGTCCGGGTCAAAGTTATTAAGGCCAGGTCAACGTATTTGACGTCACAAAGCCGTGATATGGAGTTTTATTAAGAGCTGAGCAGATTGATATAGACAGTTGGACGACCGATAAACACATTTATAAATTGGTAGATAAAACTTACCGACAAAAACTGAATATGACGGAACAGCTACTCGTTTACACATTCTTTTTGCATTTATTTAATTTTTATTTTGTCAGCAGCAGATGACGCGAAAATGTGACAAAACCTTCATTTTTCTTTTTTTTTCAAATCTAATTACTGTGTTAACGTTGAATACATTGTGTTGTTGAATATCGAGTAATACTTGCATATATTTGAGTACGTTTTGTCTTCTGCCTCTATTTTTATCAGCAAAAAACATCGAATCAAATATTAAACTTTCCTGGGTTTTTTTATCAAATCGTGAGAACATTCAGCGAATTTTATACAATTATCATAGTTAACATACTGTCATTCTATGTTGTAAATATTTCTTTTGTGGGAAAACATATAACACAGTTGACGTCTTTTTACCAGGTTGATGGTATTCAAAGGTATACACCATTCAAAAATAATGACGTAAAAATAGTAACAGCTGGAGGCGCTTTACGACTTGAAGGACCTTGTGGTGTCATAGTAGAATATGATGGAATCCATATTATGAAAGTTCAAGTCCCGCGAGAACTTGGAAAAGTTGTTCATGGTATTTGTGGCAACTGTAATGGCATTGCTGATGATTTTACGACAAAAAACGGCACCGACGTATCAAGCTATCCGAATTTGTATTCCGCAATTGGTAACAGCTATGAAGTACATGATGATTCTGACTTATTCTTTCCACAGTAAGCTAGCATGATATTTTTTTAATTTTTAATGTCTTGATTTTTTCTATTTAACACTTGTATCGCTTTTGCATATCAAATAAACCTCAAACCCATGATAAGTATAAAGTACCAGTACATTTCAAGGTAATTTAAAAATACATGTATGCACCATTATGGTGGAACCTGCACATTATTTTAATATGCCGATCTAAAAGGAATAACGTAGTTATCAAAACAGATAATGCGTTTAAATGTTTAGATTGTTTTGTTTGTGTTTTATTCAACTAGTTTTTATTGTCTTTTTGGCGGTCTGTCTTGATCTTTTATGCTGATTGTTTCTCTGGTTTAGTCTTCAATTCATATAAACGAAAGAGAAAAGATCCCAAACGAATATTAAAACTCGTAAATCGAACCAAACTGACCATGTCAGGACAACAGACGAAAAAAGACATAGAGAAAAACAACCGTTAACAAAAAATCAATATAGAAATAAAGAACTGCAACAAGAACCCAATTAAAAACAGTGGTGATCGCAAGTGCTCTGGCGATGTAAGCAGGTTATGCTCCACTTGTATGTTGCTTATGTAATAAAAAAAAACTATTGATAATTCTAATTGTATTGGTTCAATTCAAGGAAATGCATTATTGAGCAGTGTATTATAAATTGTAGGTGTACTCCGGATATTGACTTCTATCCTTGTACAGACGACTTACTATTGAAAGCAAAAAAATCGCACTGTAATCTTTTAAACCCTGAGAACAAGCAATTCAGTAAATTTGAAAAATGTGTAACTGCTGACATTGAAAGGGCAATGGAGACGTATGATGCGTGTATCATTGACTTTTGTGCATTCCATGACACACCAAACGTAGAAAAGTATGTATGTGAGGGTTTAGAAGGATACGCATCACAGTGTCAGACCATGGGGATTCCAATCAACTGGAGAACTGACAAGATTTGTCGTACGT
Organism: Mytilus edulis; assembly: GCA_019925275.1. Classification (NCBI taxonomy): domain Eukaryota; kingdom Metazoa; phylum Mollusca; class Bivalvia; order Mytilida; family Mytilidae; genus Mytilus; species Mytilus edulis. The sequence goes on from CM034357.1 coordinate 19,223,521, forward strand.
ACATAATACGTTTTATCAAAACGAGCATTCACTTGTGGTCTTTGAAAAAGTATATTTCATTGACGTGCATCACCATACATCGTAGTGAATGAAATGAGACATGCATAGTGCCAAATTTAGAATACAAACATATTTTTGGTTCTTTCAGGACATATTTTTTGTTCGGCATGAACACATTTGCAAAGTATTTAAACATTTAATTATCGAACTTTTGATTTCGACGTTGATTATTGAAGTTCACGTGTTTGTAATCCTGTGTTGATAAAAATTATAAGAAGAACCAACCAGTTCTGTATGAAGGTGTTTTTGCTATTGTGAAAACATATGATGACGTTTCCTTAAAACATTTTCTATGCGTCTAAAAACTTTAATGTAACGGTTTCTATATGTAATCATCTTTTTAACTGCTTTTATTTCAAAAAAATTATAAAAAAAATATCATGATTTCAAGAAATTGTAAGGATTTAATTTAAGACACATTTAAACTAGTTCTCATCCCAAACACTACTGATAAACTACGAATACACTAATAGATACGTGTATTATGCACTCGAAATGTTGATACTACTGCATATTTTTCTTTAAGCTCTACCATGTCATGAAAATGCAGTTTATAAGTCGATTACGTCATCATGCCCGGCGACTTGTGTAAATCCAGAAGCACCATTCAATTGTAATCTTCCACCACGCGAAGGTTGCGAGTGTAAAGCTGGATACATGTTAAGTCATCTAGCATGTGTACCTGTAGAACAGTGTGGATGTAAAACAGAAGAGGGCGATTATATTCCAGTAAGTTTTGTATATATAGACGGAAAATATGTATGTAAACATTGTAAAGGAAAGCTTTATCTCATTATGCTTTTAAAAAAGACTAGATGATAATTTATTGAGAACACAGTGCAGAAAGCACAACAGTGTGGTAAAGCGCTTTCTTGGAACAACTTTAGTCTACGATTTTTAGACGAACATGTAAATTACTGGTGATTTTCAAACAAAATATAAAGGGACCAGTGTTAAGAGACAGCCATATCTCTTGCACGTAAATGACACCCTTGTAGATTTTGAAAAAGAGCAGGATAATGCTGTTAAACTCTCGCACCCGCAAAGTGGAAAGGGGTTAATATACGTTGCAAAACTTGTTTCCCAATCCACATTAAATAAATATGTTTAAACAAAAACAACAGATAAGATAATTTTCGTGAATTCCATTACTATTATTCAGATTGGTGCGAAAATAGAAAGTCCCGATTGTACAAGTGTTAAAGCATGTGTAGCTAAAGGTGATAGAGGAACATTTGTTAGTTTTACCCGTCCTGTATGTGGTAGAAACGCTGCATGTAAACCTGTAGGTGGACACTACAAGTGTGCTTGTAAACCTGGTTTGACTGGAGATCCATTGAAAGAATGCATCAGTAAGTATATACTTATTTCTGCTCGAAACAAATTTGTGATAAATACTGTTCTTTTTTTTCTTTTTTTTTCAAATTATCTATCAGAATGACTCAACAATCTTTTTCTACGTTTTTTGTAATAAATATAAAAATACAATCAAATGTTGGTATTTAACCCTGGTTATATTGCTCAAGACAAAACTAACAGAGAAGTTTTCTTCATATTACAATTTCTAGTATGTAAAATTAGGTTTGCATGTACATTTTTCTGTCTCAGATGATAAAATGTACACACAAACATAATTTTACATACAAGTAATTTCTTATTTTGAACAACAGTTATTTCGATTTTGACTTTTTAATTTTAGACCCGACTTGTTCATGTACTGCAAGTGGTGATCCACATTACAGGACATTTGATGGACAGATAATACATTTCTTTGGGGCGTGTAAATACACCGTGGCTGCTCATGATAATTCTGCATGTCGCTTTACTGTGGAAGCAAAACATGAATACAGAGGTGGCAATAAGAAAGTGACTTTCATGAGACTTGTTGACATCAAATTTCATGGTCATGTGTATCGTTTACACATGGATCGTAAACTATATGTGAGTATGCATAACGTTTTATGAGTATTTGGAAATGTTTGTTATTTAAAAACAAGATTGAATCATTTATAAGATAGATATAGCATATGTCTTAAGAGTAATTATAAAAGCAACAACACGTGTTAAGGGTGTTCGCTCCTCAGTTTAAAATAACCAGCACTATCAAAAGTCGAAATTATATAGATATTGGAACTTATAAAGCATAAAAACATGAAAAATCCGTTTTTTTGTTTTTGCGAAATACTTAGTAGACAATTGAAAATTTGATTGGGAAGCATTTACTTTGGATTTTTCATATATTTAAAATTGATTATGTTGATAACTTTTATATTTTCAAAACATGAAGGAAAGAATAACATATGGTATGCTATTTGTAAAACGTTTATTATGAAAGGTCGGGGTTGTCACTAGGGGTGGCTGCCCCTACATGGAAATAAAAAGAGATTCCGAATATCTTACAACAAGATTGATTGATTGATTGTTGGTTGCTTAACGTCCAGTGGCAAATATTTCATGCATATTCAGGACGAGAACAAGTTCACAATACATACAATAGGTAGGTTGATACAATAGAGGCCATCTGGGATGATGGTCGGGGAAATTTTGATTGCCACTGGAAAATGAGGGTATATTGGATAGGGACAGAAATTTAGCCTTGCAACAGGCCACCTACGGACCCGCCAAAGAGTTGTTGCAAGGGTTCTTAACGTGCAAAGAGCGTGGCACTCACTTTACACGAGACATCGGATTTAACGTCCCCTTCTGACCGGACGTGACTGCGAACTTGATACGTCCCGCACAGCCAAACGGACGCCCCACTTCGGCAAGCGTTTTACTGCCGGTCGAGAGAAGACCAAGTGACCATATTTCTATACCCCAGTCACCCTTGGGGGGTCTTACAACAAGAGTTTTGAAAAATAAGTAATATGTATTTTTTGTTGTATACATGTACATGTATCTACGAGATTTTTGGCCGTGGCGTTGTCAGTTTGTTTTGGATTTATGAGTTTGACTGTCCCTTTGGTATCTTTCGTCCCTCTTTTATAATGTATAAGTTAAGCGCATGATGTTTTATCGTTGAAGATGTAGAATAAGAAGGTGTAGTATGTTTGTCATTGTTGCAATTATTAACAAAGAACAAATATAACAAGATTTTAATCAACCATATAACTAGTTGAGTATTACTCTAGACTGCCATATTTAAGTTTGTTTCGTAATTGTTCTATTTAAGGTTGACGGTATTCAAAAGTATCCTCCTTATGTGGACGAGGGTGTCGTGGTATACACATCAGGTCAGAGGTTACGACTGGAAACCTCTTGTGGCGTTGTTGTAGAATATGATGGTATTCATATAATGGAAGTTATAATCCCAAGAAAGTTTGGTCAGCAAGTAAACGGTATCTGTGGAAACTGTAATGATAAACGTGATGATTTAAGAACAAAAGACGGGACTGATGTATCCACAAACAAAAACAAATATTCCCTGATTGGTAATAGCTACGAAGTAATGGATGACTCCGATCTAATTATCCCACAGTAAGTGCACATGCGTCATTCATTACACTCAGCAGACATTGGAACTAAAACATTTCAACCATTATGTTTGAAAGATTGTTTCAAAGTTCTAATCAACACCTTCTGTTTCAGCTCAGAATTTCAAATCGTCTCAAACAGTTTTCTTCTGCTCCCTCCACCAAACACAACTTTCCCCACAAAAAAGGGCCGTTAAACACTAATCAATCAATAACTAAACTTATATTCTAAACTCTACAAGTTGGTCTAATGGGTACGATATATACTGACCGACTTTAGAAACGCAACACTAGATTAATTTTGTGTTATTTTTGAATGAATGTGTCACCGTCAAAAGCGATGACTGCCTGTTACAAACGCCAAAATGATTGTCAGAAAGGTCAACAAATTCTGTCTGACATGTTTTGGATTCTGATTTACACCTTCTGAGTTTGCATTTGTTCAACCCATTTATTGGTTTTGGCAGTTATGCGGTTAGAACTTGAGGGCTTTAAAGGTTTTTCTTCAGTTGATTCCTTGGCAATTCAGTTGATGGGAAACATTTATGGCATGAATCTGTACTCAATGTCACTCGGCAATTTGAATAGCATTTGACGTTGCGGCCGTAAACATGTCTGGCAAATGAGGTTGCGAAATCAAATTCGGTTGACGTTTCATTGTCACTACATGTTGATCTGTTCATTGATGGCCAGCAACAAATCTTGTCTACTTGTATCGTTGTCGGAAGAACAGGAAGAGGAGTTTCTGAAGTCACACAGTATGGTTGCAGCACGTTTATGTTTTCATGTTTGCAGTATTCTTAAGGGCTAATTCAGTTTTTTATTTCTCAGTCTTGGCAAAATGGAGATGCAACATTTTTAAACTGAATTAAGTGAGGCAAAGGATTGAAAGAACTGTTTCACAAAGCAAAACAAAAATGAAAAAATCTTTCATGGGTCCAAAATGTCGCTTTCAAAAATTCGTGCGACTTCAAAAATTCGATATGTTCAAGAACCACAGTTAAGTCAGCTTTTGATGTTTTGTAATGAGAAAGAAGTATGATAAGCATGAAAAGAAGTAATAAGAGAATCAAACAAAATTTGTAAAAAAATCAACAAAATGAGTGTTGCGTTTCTAAAGTCGTTCAGTATATATATGTATATAACTCGTCTTTCATACAACAACGACACATTATGAAACTAAGCAGAAATGTCACACACATATTGAAATTGAGCAACTAACTTTATCTAGAATTTTACTGATATTCGTCAGTGAAACCAGGGTTTTTGAAAATTTGATCCGCATTACTTATCCAAAACAAAAGAAAAAAATAATACTAGCAGAGAGTTTAGTAAATAGAACTTATTTATCTATGTTTTCCTGTTATTTTTAGAAAGGAATAAAAGAACAGAATGATTTCTGACTTTACAATACATACATTGTATACTAACCAAAAATTACGTAAATGAATAATATAAGATAGATAACTTAATTATGATGTCAATTAATGTATATTTGTGTTATAAGTGTTATCATTTTGATATGATTTGTCATAACAATCCCCAATTTAATTAATGAATCAGATGCAAGCCTGCCATAGATGTTTATCCATGTACAGATGAGTTATTACTCAAGGCAAAAGAATCTTTGTGTCGATACATAAAAGTAGATACAATTGACGGTAAATTCAAGAAATGTATCAAAGCTGATCCTGAGAGAGCTATGGAGATGTATGATTCTTGCATTATCGATTATTGTGCTTACTATGGACGACCAAACTTCCATCAGGTTATGTGCGAAGGTCTAGAGGGATTTGCAGAGCAATGTCACATAATGGGTATACCTATCAGCTGGCGAGATGACAAACTATGCCGTATGTTTTTTTTTGAAATTTTTTAGGGAGTTAATATGCATTGCATACAATTTTGATTGAATACATATACCAAAAGAAAATTAACAAAAGTAAGAGTCCCGCATAACTCCTTGCTCCTCTCCTTCTCCAAACAAAACCAAAAACACGCATCATTGCAACGTTAAGAAGTACAGATAATATGACTTAGTTTCCCTGGGTTTATTAACCTTTTTCAGTGTATATTTTGTTAAGAAATAGGTTGTTTTTAAAGATTTTGATATAACGTTGTAAGTATAAATCAATTCGTTGAAGATTTATGATTTTAGATTAAAGTTTAATATGTTCACTTTGTCAGCAATTTCAGCTTGCGGTATGAACGGCTTCAACATGCAAACACAAGGCACGTTCAGAAGTGTGATATTAATGGTTTCATTTGAAACCCTGTCTGATCATTAAACGAACAGAAAAATTGTGTCACATAAAAAAATTAATGCAATATATACATTCGAATTTTAAACATCTTGAAACAAGGCAATTAAAACTTATAATTACAGAAATAATTTCTGGTGTAACAAGTAAAAGACAGAGAAAACAAATAAAACAATGTTTTTAACTTCATCTTACGTCTGGTTAAAACATATGTATCAGCACTTCTGATAAATCAATATTGATTTGATTACAATATATATATATTTATCATATGTTTAGTAGTAAATACAGTAGTTTTGCATATGTGATAAATAGCCTGCTGTTTAATCCATATCGCGCAACTTTGATGCGCACCCTTTATCGCATACCCTTTATCACACCCCTACCCTTTATCGCATACCCTTTATCACACCCTACTTTTTTTTTTTTTTTTTTTTTTTTACATAAAGTCAGTTTTGGGTTTTTTTTTGCTTCAGAAAAATTTTCCTCAAAATGGGTAAATTTTTTGAATGACGTCATTGTTTGGTATGTGACGTCACGAACGTCGAGTTTTCATATTGTATGTGACGTCACGAACGTCAAGTTTTCATATTTTTTGGCACACTAAATGTAACTTTGAAAAATACAAAACACACAAATTAATACAATAATAGACAAATATTTTTAAAACAACAGCACGCAAATTGTAAGGTAACCCAGGTGCTTCGGATAAGTAATTGAGCAGTTCTTTTAAGGCCATTGAAACAAGACAAAAGTAGAACTGAAGGTAACCCAGTGCTATGGATCAGAAAACAGTTCATATAATATAATACTCTTCTGTTGAAATATATGATAAAGTGTATAATACATGGCAAAATCCGTATCACATGCCGTATCACCCTCGACCAATATCAGCCCTCGGGCCTAAAGGCCCTTGGGCTGATATTGATGTCTCGGGATGATACGACATATGATACGGATTTTGCCATGTATTATTCTCTATATATTACTAACATGAGTTTCATGAAATATGCACGCAAATAAAAGTAGAATTTTAATGACCTCGTGATCACTTTTAAACGTAAAATTCTATTTCTATAATCTTAAAATATTTTTTTTTTATTTTATTGATTTCTTTTATTAAAGCACTATCGTGCGGTCAGAATTCTATATACAAACCACAAATATCATCCTGTCCAGCAACATGCTTGGCTCCACTTCTTTCAAATAGTTGTAAACAACCGCCACGAGAAGGATGTGAATGTAAAGCAGGCTATTACATGAGTAATTTAGAATGTGTACCAGACACTCGATGCGGTTGCACATCGTCATACGGAGAATACGTACCGGTAAGGTTTTATTTACGAATCAATTCTGCAGAAGTTTACGAATCAAAACCTAACTTTTTCAAATGTAACCAAAACTAGCAATTTTGGAATAACTGGAGAATATCAATATATAATTGTCGCTGTATATAAATAGTTTCGTCACAAATATAGGCAACGGTAGTTAGGATACCGATTTCTAAAAGTCATGAATCGATGAACTCTGAATTAAAGCGAAGATTTTAGAAAGACATTTAAATCAGCCAGATCTCTCATAACCTATTCATTTCAAGCTTCCATTCTAAGATTGGATGATTCTATTTCCCACATTTAAAAAAAATACAGCAATAAAAAACTGTAATTACTCGTGTGCACAGAGAGTATTGATTGACGTTGTAAGAGACATAATTCAGTTGTTGTGTTGTACAAACAGATGTTAATATATTCATATAACAGGAAAAGGTAGTACATGTAATAAGTATCATCCGTTAGAATTGCATGCCCATTCTTTTTAAATCACTCGAAACAAACCAGAAAGCGTTGTTGCATGAAGAATGTAAAATAAGTACAATAACGAACAAAAAACCCAAGCAAAAAGCCGCTTATCAAATGGCAACATAAAAAGCTCAAACACATCAAACGAATGAAAAACGCATTGAAAACAACAGTCAGACTCCTGACTTGGTACAGACATTTTGATATACTGTGGATTCATTATTTTTTTGTTGGAAACCAATTTTCGTGGATTTCGTTGGTACAGTTGAACCACGAATTTAAATGTTCAACGAATTACAAATTTTCCATATGGCAGAACCATGAAATTAAATGTACACGAAAGTTGAAGTTTGTTCAATCCACGAAAATTGGTACCAACGAAAATAAATGAATCCACAGTACACAAAATGGAAGATTAAACCTAGTGATAGCTGGCTCAACGTCTCATTTGTATTACAGCCGCATAAATAAAAAGTATATTGATAATGTTGAAACAAAAGAATCAGACATGTATTGAAAACAATAAAACACTTTGTTTCATTGTAAAGGTTGGAGCAACTGTTGAGAACTCAGATTGTACTATTGCCAGGACGTGTCAGTTGATAGACGGTAAAGCAAAACTAGTTGCAAAGACGTTGTCGCCATGCGCTTCAAATGGTCAATGTAAACCTGTTGATGGTCACTACAAATGTACTTGTAAACCGGGTTTCCAAGGTGATCCTTTGGCAGAATGCACAGAAGTCAGTAAGTTGTTTAATTTTTACTATAATATGGGGACAAAGTCCCCAATTAGGGTAGAAAAAAAAATTCAAAAAAAAATCGGGAAAATTTCCCGAATTTTTCATTCTACTAATGAACTCAAAATCATTAACTTATTTTCAGATCTACTTCCTGTTTCGATTGTCCCCGCATTCGCGCAGAAATCTTCTTCCTTTTCCGGTCTTGCTTGCAATATTAAAAAATATATTTATCAGTCTAGTAAAATAAAAGATTGGAACTCAAAACAAATTCATTTTTAAAAATTGTTTGATGTGGAAAAAAAACATTACCTGATGAAAGCGTTTCTTTTGTTTACATTGAATATGACGTCATAACCTAAAGAACGTCACATCTAAATCCTTAACAACAGAACCAAAATCGGGAACGTTAAGGTGTTTCCGTTTCTTTTATCAGTATGTTTCAATTAAAAAAAATAATGCATACAAACTTCGTCCCCATTCACAGGTTATGCCTGCCTCATATTGATACCAATATCAACAAGAGAACGAAGGTCGAGGATAAACCACCTGATTATTCTGCATTTCTCTTGAATTTAGAATGTATAACACTTATTTTGCACATTTTTCAAAAGATCAAAATGATACTAAATCACGTTTTTTTTTAAATTAATATAGCCCTAGTCGTATTGGAAAATTCAACCATATCTGTATTACCAATGATTCCTAAAATTGTCTGATCTTATTATAACAGATGTTGTTTAAATTGTCTGATCTTATTATACCAGATGTTGTTTAAATTGTCTGATCTTATTATACCAGATGTTGTTTAAATTGTCTGATCTTTTATACCAGATGTTGTTTAAATTGTCTTATCTTATTATACCAGATGTTGTTTAAAGATTCTAAGATCTATATGTTGATTGAAGTCAAAACTCAAATGAATAATGGCTGTTAATTTCATATACAGTTTTAAACATATAAAACTTATGTTCATGTGAACCGACATACAGTTTATTTGCATCTTATCAAAAGAAAAATTACAAAAATACCCGAATACCCGAATACCGAGGAAATTTTACAAGGAAAGAGCCTCAGCAAATGATAAAATCCAAAGCTCAAAGACATCAAATGATTGGATAACAACTGTCATATTCCTGACTTAATAAGGTCTTTTCTTATGTAGAAAATAGAAGATCAAACCTTGTTTTACAGCTTGTCAAAACTCTCACTCGTATGACATTCGAGCACAACTCCATTGAGATAAATTTTTTGAAGATTGCCTGTACTGAAATTCTGAAGTAGCTGTGTACTTGAAAATTGGTTTTATTGTAAAATTCTTTTAAAACATTCATTCGGTTAAAATGATTGTGCCTTTTAACTGTTAAGTTGCCAATGATATCAATGATGTGTCTTTATTGGTCAAACAAGAGTCTGACATACCAAGTTATAAGTCTAGTATTGTTGATGAATTGATTACTTTTATGATCCGTGATATAAATTTATGCTTTAAAGTGTTTTATATTAAATAATTTAAAGGTAGTTTATTGTTTAAACACTGAATTTTTTGTTATATTCTGTATATATAAAAATATTTGTGTGATTGTCAATGTGCCATATATGTATATATATATGACTTAAAAAAAGACTATCGAACAAAATAATTTGGTTATCAATGAAAACAAGGCATTGGTAAAATTAAATCAAAATTGTACTTGTCTGATTAATATTATTTTGCAGATCTAACTCGCTTAATAAGTATAGCAATTAAATTAATATAAAAATGTCAAGTCCATAACAACTGACAAAATATAACATTATCAATCAATCAACCGTTGAAAAACAACTGGCAAATTTCTGTCATGGTATAGGCATTTTTAGAAGATATTGTTTGAAACACCTTGTTCTATAGCTATCATGGCTATGTAAACCTCTAATTTGTTTGACACAATCTGAATATTAAACTTATATTTAGTTAGTTTTTAACAAAATAAAAAAATAAATATATGCGACAGCAAATTGGTTAAAATGGAATTAAGAAAGTTAAATTTACGAAGCGGTGAAAATATGTACACAAATGATTAAAATGGAAGACTTATTATACTTATAAGTAGAGATTCAATTGTCACAAACATTTGAGGGTTTAACTAGCTATAAGACAAGGGTTAAACCACCATATCTTTTGGAAATATTTATACCAAATACATGAAAACTGTTGGTCATTGGTTCCGTTGATTTTTGATCGTTTGGTCTAGTCTTTGTGCATTAACTACCCCTTTTTATTAACCTTTTAGTTAGATATTTTAGTTTTCAAACTTTTAAAATCTTATTTTAGAGTTGGAATGTGGAAAGGCAGCTGATATTGTGTTTGTTCTCGATTCCTCCTCAAGCATGAGATCAAATAATTTTGCGAAAATAATCAACTTCGTGAAAAAGCTGGTTAGTGGATTTATGTCTGAACATGAACAAGTCAGAATTAGTGTGATAACATTTTCACACCGGTCTAGAATACAATTTTATCTCAATCGCTACACGGAACCAGAGGATATAATCAACGCTCTAAACAAAATTCGTCACATGCGTGGAGGAACACGAACAGATTATGCATTGCATGATATGCACAGTAAGGTATTAACAGTGGCTAATGGAGATCGACCAAGTTATCCAAATATTGGAATAGTCATTACAGATGGAAAGTCAAATTATCCGAGGAAAACAAAAGAAGAAATGGTTCATATGAAAGAAGATGGTGTCATGATGTTTGCGATTGGAATTGGTTCATCTATAAACCAGGAAGAATTGGAGACCATCGCCATTGAAAAAGACCATGCCTTAAGAGTGAAAGGATTTGACTCACTGGAGCATATTATGGGAGAATTTCAAGAGATTACTTGTAGAGGTATATATCATAATTTATATTTCACTGTGGATTCATTTTTATTCGTTGGATACCAATTTTCTTGGGATACGAGGGTATAGATGAACAACGAATAGAAATGTTCAACGAAATAGAAGTTTCTAAAAATTTGTATCCAGACTAGTGGAAAAACCACGAAATCACATATCCATAGAATTGCAAGTTTCCCGATACCTACGAAAATTGGTAACCACGAAAAAAAATGAATTCACAATATTCAGAATGCAATTCAACATATTCAATGTGACAAGTTATAACATTGTTTATCTACCCCCATATCGGTTACACAGTGTTTCACAGTGTCCGTTTAACACCAGTCTAGTATGACGTCCATTTTCATTGAACCTATACACATTTATATTTAGGGACTAGCTAAAACCGATCTAAGGGTGCGGGATTATCTCGCTGCATTAAAAACCCCTTGATGGCCTTCTGTTGTGATCTGCTTTTTGTATGCTTTGACATACTGTCCATTTCAAAATTTAATTTAAATGTATTCTGACCGTTACACTTTTGGATGTATGATGAGAAATAAATTACGGTATGACCAATTTTTTTAAATTTGGAAAAAGAAATAATTGACAAAAAAAATTACTAGTCTGATCGTCTGACACATCTTTTGGTTTGACCGTTCAAATATTGTCCTTTTAACTTTCATCAAATTTGAACTATGTTTGATTATGATGATTGCAGTCCTTGTTGATAAAATATTTGAACAATTTACCATTTTGTAATTAACCCTAAACTACTGGTCAAGTGGATTTTGTCATTGTGGATCGCAATACTTTTCACAAGCTAATCCTTGTTATTTGATAACACATTTGAACCAATATGTGAAGACATCTTAACAGAATGCACAGATCCAGCATATATATAGGTCCAGTTGGATTTGACGGTTGGTTCATCGTGTTCATGTAATATTTTAAAGCTTTCCCTAAATATTTTATGGGATATAGTGTTTATGTTTTCCGATGATCACCATTAAAAAATGTTCACATAAAATCTTTGACCATATTAGGCTAAGTTTGATTTTCATATATCTAAAATTTCTAATTAGAATTATGCACTATCATGTATGTCATGGGTCATCCAGTTCAAATTCCGTTGGATTTACTGTTTAATCAGATATTATTCGAGCAAAGGTTATATCTAATAAAAGAGGGGAGATCAACAGCAAAGAGATATCCGAACTCATAAGTCGAAAACGAATGGATAATATCATTGCAAAAAAACCCTGAAAAAATATAAAACACAAAGTAGCAAATTAAAGACTAAGCGACACAAAACCCACCAGAATTAAGTGGTCTCATGTGCACTAAATTGATAAATAGAATTAGCTCCATCTGTTATACTGATAATTTTCATAACACATTTAACCAAAGAGTTGCGAATTAAATTTATCTATATATTTTGTCTTGTAGGAATTGCTCATGCTCCGAAACCCCATTTCGTAGGTCATTCGCATCCACATTAGTTTCATGGTAAGTTATATGTAATATGTTCTCGGAAAACAGTATAACAAATTGAGATGTGGTACGATTCTTTAATGAAACAGCATTTTCAAACCGACGTAGGAGTTAGCAAATTAATATCAACATTCGTCATTCAAGACAGTATAGCTAGCTAATATAGATATTTGATATTTAAATTATGCATCTGAAATTGTTTTCGTCATGGTTATGCAAAATGACCGCTATGCTAAGACAAATTACTCCAAATTATTGTGTCATATGATCCATATATTTATTAAGTTAAAATGCAGGGATTATAAGGAACTACTGATCTTAAAATGTAGATTTTCCTAATTTGATCTGAAGATTTATTTAATTTTAGCCTTACAAAAGACATAGAAAATATTGAATTAAATATTTCATATTCATGATTGAAAACAAGTGTAATTCTCTTTGGTTATGCATTTATGAACTATCCTTCCATTATGAATATCAATCAATACAATATAAGGATTGTGTAAAGACTGCCATTGTTATCGAATAAAAACCAATATGGTGATTTAGACTTGTTATACGTCATTCATGAGGTGAAACAGGGCTACTAAAAAAAGCTTTAAAAGATCATTTGCAAATGGATGCGGTATGGGATTTGCTAATGTTGAAGGCCGTTGACCTATAGTTGTTAATTTCTGTGTCATTTTGGTCTCTTGTGTAGAATTTCTAATTCACAATCATACCACATCTTCTTTTTTTATATTATAAGTTTGCTTGTATTGATATTTGTAACATTGTTTATCAAATTTAAAATGTTCGCTACTTTTTTTTTTTACTTTCAGTCAGGTATACAGAGTCATCTAGTTTATATATATTCAAATGTTGCCCGACAACCCATACATTTCTGTACATAGTTTATTACATATAGATTAAACACTCATCTTATAAATTCCCCAGTATTTTTATGGCCCTGCAACGAAGTTGTCGGTGCCATATAGTTTTACTCTTGTCCGTAATTCCGCCATTCCTTCATTCGGTAATTCCGTAATTCCGTCATTCCGTAATTCCATCATTCTGTCATTCCGTCATTACGCAACAAACCATTATACGGATTTTTTTTAAATGCCTTCAGATGTTGGGCTGATTTTTTGTATGTAAGTTAACCATGATGAGTTACAGATCAGGTTTTAGTTTCTTTCCGCTCCGCTAATTTTTGCCGAAATTACGGGCTTTGGACTTTGATAAATTTTTGAAAATCACAGTTATACGGACTTTATTTCTAAACGCTTTCAAATATTGTGAATATTGTTGGCATGCAAGTTAACCATGATGAGTGACAGATTAAGTTAACGTTTTGTTCCGCTCGGCTAATTTTTGCCGAAATTACGGGCTATGGACTTTGATTAATTGTTTAAAATCACAATTATATGACATATTTTTCGAAACACTTTAAGATATTTGACTAATTTTTGGTATGTGAGTTACTCATGATGAGTTACAGATCAATGTTAAGTTGAAGTTTTGTTCCGCTCCGTTAATTTTTGCTGTAATTTCGGGTTTAAACTTTGATATTTTTTTCAAAATCACAGTTATACAGACCTTTTTTTCTAAATGCTTTCAGATATTAGGCTTATTTCTGGTATAAGAGCTAACCATAATGAGTTACAGATCAAGTTTGAGTTTATTTCGCTGCTAATTTATGCCAAAATTACGGGTTCACAAACTTTGAAAATTGTTGAAAATCACAGTTATACGGACATTTTTCTATACGCCTCCATATTTTGAGCTGATTCTTATATGTGAGACTACCATCATGTTTGTGTCCACTTGTGTTATTGAAATTGCAGAATTTTCAAATTGTTGAGACGGGGTCATTCGTGTCGCTTTGACACATCTAGTTTTTAGCTCACCTGGCCGAAAGGCCAATTGAGCTTTTCTCATCACTTGGCGTCCGGCGTCCGGCGTCCGTCGTCGTCGTCGTCCGTCGTCGTCGTCGTCCTGCGTTAACTTTTACAAAAATCTTCTCCTCTGAAACTACTGGGCCAAATTTAACCAAACTTGGCCATAATTATCATTGGGGTATCTAGTTTAAAAAATGTGTCCGGTGACCCGGCCAACCAACCAAGATGGCCGCCATGGCTAAAAATAGAACATGGGGGGTAAAATGCAGTTTTTGGCTTATAACTCAAAAACCAAAGCATTAAGAGCAAATCTGACAGGAAGTAAAATTGTTGATCAGGTCAAGATCTATCTGCCCTAGAATTTTCAGATGAATCGGATAATAGGATGTTAGGTTGCTGCCCTGAATTGGTAATTTTGAGGAAATTTTGCTGTTTTTTTGTTATTATCTTGAATATTATTATAGATAGAGATAAACTGTAAACAGCAATAATGTACAGCAAAGTAAGAACTAAAAATAAGTCAGTATGACCAAAATAGTCAATTGACCCCCTTATGAGTTATTGCCCTTCATAGTCAATTTTTAACAGTTTTCTTAAAATTTGAAGATTTTCAATAACGTTTTCCACAGAAAGTACTGTTATAGATAGAGATAATTGTAAGCAGCAAGAATGTTTAGTAAAGTAAGATCTACAAACACATCACCATCACCAAAACACAATTTTGTCATGAATCCATCTATGTCCATTGTTTAATATTCACATTGACCGAGGTGAGCGACACAGGCTCTATTTTTCGAAAGAAAAGAGGTGTCAATATTAGATGTACGAGAAAGTTTGAATTACGTAAACAATAAAAAAAAAAAGAGCGGTGACCTTTGAAATTTTCTGAAATGCAAGTATAGTTGATTATTATATCCGGTGATAATAATATTTTACAACCTTATTATTTCGGAACTGCCTGACCAACATCCTTAAAATCAACGATCATTAAGATATAACATATCTAAACATAGAAATAATAAGGTCATCTGAGAGTTAATGATGGCTGTTATAAGGTACTGTTTTGACGATCAATCAAGAGCTATTCGAATAAACATGTCAGATTCAGTTAACTTACTAGTACTGTAATTTTAAGTCAATATTTCTGCAATTAAATGTTAACTAATCTGTATTGATAATCTTTACTGACCTTAATAATCAAACACAGAAAAATACAGTTGTAATTTCACCACAAAAAAAACTGTATTGTCTCGTCTCTAAATGATTAAAGTATAAACATTATTATAAACATTCCGAGTGTTGGTAAAATAACAAATTTATCGAACTCCTAAAAAATTAAAACAAAAAGTCCTTTAACAATTTTTCAAAATGAAAACCGTTGACAGCATTTTAGTTTTAAATGTTGCAATGCTAAAATAACATTTTCTTCAGATCATTTCAGAATTGACACAAAAAAAAGGTACTGCAATGAAAGTGCACAAAACTCGATAATGTGAAATATATTTGTATGCCCCATTTATGGGTATTACGTTTTCTGATCTGTGCGTCCGTTCGTCCGTTCATTCGTCCTTTCGTCCCAATTCAGTTTAAAGTTTTTGATCGAGGTAGTTTTTGATAAAGATAAAGTCCAATCAGCTTGAAACTTAGTACACATGTTTTCTATGATATGATGTTTCTAATTTTAATGCCAAATTAGAGATTTATCATATTTCACGGTTCACTGAACATATAAAATGATAGTGCGGATGGGGCATCTGTGTACTGGGGACACATTCTTAACATTTAGTAAAACAATACCTATCATTCTTGATATTTAAGTATCTAAGTGCAGTCCATTATCATGTTTATGTAGGGTTCAATTTATTTTGATAGCCATAACATTACCATCGACCCTATTATGAAAATTATATATTAATTATTTCTATTGCAGACAAAGAAGAAAAAAATACTCAACAAAATTAGAAATCATTTATGTAAATTGTTCTCTTGAATGAAATAAATTTATTCTAAATATTATATTCTTTTTCCATTTTTAACAAATAATATGAATTTAACCAAATCTTACAGGTTTTCAACATAATATGATACTATCCTAATTAAGTAGCATGACGGATGTCACATACAGAGCAGGATCTGCTTATCCAACCGATGCACATGAGATCACCCCTGTTTTGGTTTCATTTTTTTTAACACAAGCTTTAAGAATTTGCTTGTAATTTGAATGAAAATATTTGCTTTGTCTAAAGATATTTGGTTTAATTAAACATGGATGTTTAATAAAACAAGTAACCATATTACGTCGAAACGAAAATTCGTGAAAAAAAACCGAATTATTCTTACTACAAATATTTGTTTAAAGTATGCAGTTTGAACAGTGGAACTATTATCATCACAAAGCAGTGGCAGCAATGTTCAATTTTAGTTTTCAGTTTTTGTTTAAATATATTTATTTATAGTGGATAGGGAAACAAGTTATTGTAACTTATATTAATCCCTTTCCACTTTGCGAGTGCGAGTGCTGCCCGGTAGCGGCATTAACCTGCTCTTTTCAAAATCTACAAAGGTGACTTTTACGTGCAGGAGATATGGGTCTCTCTTAAGCTAGGTTCACACTGGCGATCAGATCAACTCTATCAAGCCCAATCAAGATAAATTACGTGATCGGGAGAATGGTCTGACTCAATCGACAATGATGTTCTTAATAGTCTACCTTACTCGTCATCGATCTGACTTTCTATCAGAGAGTTTTTGACATGTCAAAAACAATCGAGTAAGGACCGAGCAGCAAATTAATCGAGAAGAGATCGATAATTCGTCGAGAAGCGATCGAATTAATCGCGAAAGGATCGTGTAGAGATCGAGTTTGGTCGGAGTACAAACACTTTATCGATCAGTACTCGATCATTTAGACCTTTGCTCGACTAATGTTCGATCATTTCCAGATTAATTCGACCAATGACCAATCGCTTCCAGATCACTGCGACTTCTATATTTATTTTTTCCCAGACCAACTCGACCAATACGCGATCCCTTCGCGACCACATTCGACCACTCTTCGATCTCTACTCGCCCATACACGAGAACATATGACTGCTTCACGATTCTCTTAAAGTGTGTGCAGATCTGATTATCTCTCATAACTCTGCCTCCGCAAAAATATATTGGCAACATCATATATAACTGTACAAAAACTCCTCAATGTGTAGAACGTGTCTTTACTTTTGCACGGAGATGCAACATTTTAAAAGAAAGGCAAAAGACACCAAGGGAACAATAAAACTCAAAGGTCGAAAACAAAGTGACACAGCCAAAGCAAAAAAAAGAAAAGAAAACCGACGAGAAGACAAACAGCAGGCCACATAACTAAGAAAACTAAAACCTTAGCAACACATAACCCAACAAAAACCTGGGATGAACTCAGGTGTTCCGAAAGGGAAGAATATCATGCAATTTTTTGCACCGGCAGATTTTTCAAATATGAATGTAATTGAGCAATAATATTCATAATTAGACTGCTGACGACTAAGTTATCTTTCGAAGTTGGTTTATAAGAGCAACGATCAAGATGATATTTACCTGTTTTATAGGATATTTTTCTGTTTTGTCTGTCCGTATTTGTCGTTTGTCTAGAAATGTTTGTACTAGTATAAAAAAGAAAGAAGATGTAGTACAATTGCCAACGAAACAGCTTTTCACAGAACACCAAATGACATAGTAATTATAAATAACAACTAAAGGTTACATTACTGTCAATATTTTTTTCATTCGAACTTTTTTACGTAATTTCACATAAAAAGGAGACGAAAGTCAATTCTTTCTTTTTTGTTGGAGCGAATTTCGTTCTTACACTAGCGATACAAACAGTTCAGCGTGCACACGTTTTGATCATTTGTTTCTAACATGCTTTTGCAAAGTTTGCATATACCTATTTCCCCGCGTAATAAGTTCAAATAACAACAAACTGTGCATGCGTTTTTGACAGTTCAATCAGGGTCAACAAACTCTGATTAAACGATGCATTTATTTCTACTAATGTAACGTTAAACAAACTATAACAAATGACACTCAAAGTTTACTATGGCGTTGTCAGTTTATTTTAGATTTATGAGTTTGACTGTACTTTTGGTATCTTTCGTCCCTCCTTTACTAAACTTTGGTTAGAAAGAAATGCACTCTTGATCTTTTGATAAATATATGTAAAGTTGTAAACAGTTTCAAAAAAGGTATCACTCCAGGGGATTGAAATTCTACTTTGGGTCCAATTTTCGGGTAACATGTGACATTTTGCCCTTTTTTGCAATATGTTTAAGCAACTACATGCAGGTTGTTGCCATACAGCTAAAAGAAAATAAGTATCTTTAAACATTCAACACTGGAAATATCAAATCTATGAAAAATACTGATTACATACTTATGCACATATATTATACAAACAGTATGCTTTATTTGTAGGAAAGCAAGGTAAACGGGATGGTAAAGTTTATGTATATTGCTATCTAACATTTTAAAGTACTAAACCAGTGAAAAATCTCATTTTCTGGTGTCATTTCCAAAAAAGAGCAATACAATTACCATTACATATCAGTGTCCACTATAAGGTAGTTTTTATAAGCTTGGTCCTCTTTGTTAAGTTAGTGCAAGTCTCTCATACTGCCCACATGTGGTCGGCGTGTCAGTCACTGCCTCGCCTAGATTTCTCGGTGCCCGTTGCTGTCTACACCTTTTTGTTCGTCTTCTTTTCATATCCAAGCTCCGTTACAGCTATTAATCTGTCTATCTGAGCTCTTACTTCCTTGCCTGCAAATCCAATTGCTTTACTTCTATATAGGTATTTTAATGTATGATTTTAACTCGGTCCTTCTACTGAATATAACCAAATATACGGCAAAATGTTCCATGGGACACTGATAATACGCCAGTTAACATATATAACATTATAAAGGGTAATTACTCAAGAACGGCCACCCAAATTCGCTTTTGAACTGTGATTTTATGGTATATGCATTGTGTATACGGCGTTTCATAAAATTTGGTTGAGGCAAAATAAAGTTAGAGAACGCAAACTAATATTGTTTGGACGTACGCACATACGTACGGACGGACAAGGGTAACACGTAATGATCACTCCGAAGCGGTGGGAATAAAAGTTTCGGACGTTTTTATACTAAAAATTGTGCATACCCGACCAATTCCCGATTATCCTTACGACCCATATACGATCAGGTCGATCTTTGTTTGGTCAAATTCAGACTGAGATCGTGAAAAAGTTGAATTTGGTCTAGCTAGTCGAATAAAGATCGTGAATTGATCGGAATTATCGAATAAGTATTCATTTTGTTGTCGAGATGGAGTCCTGATGTGGTCGTGAATTGTCGAGTTAAGGTCGTGTACAGTCGGATGGCGGTCGGCTTAATTCGTAAACAGACCCGATCAAGAATTTGGTTGAGTTGGTCGTGGAAATTTGGACAATCGGGTTCATCGAGTTGATCTGATCGGCAGTTGTGAACCTAGCTTTAACACGGGCCAGCCATTTATCGTCCCCTTCCGACTGACTATCATCGTTTCATAAAGACCATATCGCGTCAAGGAAGACCAAAAATTAGTTCCTGAAATGTTCATCCCGGAACGGTAATCGAGCCAGGAACCTTTGTGTGAGTAGTAAAAAGTAATGATCCATGATTTGTGTGAGTAGTCCGATGCTTTAAACACTACACCACGGCTCTCTATTTTGTTCTATTTTGTGTATTAGTTTATATTTTCGAATGTCAATGACTCTGTAAATCGAAAACAAAAATGGCCACTTATACACATGGTATACGTTCGGAACCTCTTCAAGTTAGGTGCTTTTTGAAATCTTATCATAATGTGTGTCCATTATGGAATGCATGTATTGACTGATGATCCATGATTTGTGGGAAAGCTCATTTTTTAAAACAGAAACAAAAGAAACAATAGGGACCTTCAAACAAATACGTCGAACATACATTTAAAATGACAAAGCCATGACAAAAAGAAAATAATATAAGACTACCAACAGTTAACAAAACACAACATAAATAACTAAAAACTGAGTAATACCAACACTACCATAAACTGGGAGCGATCCGGAGGTAAAGCAGATCAGACTGCACATTACAAACAACACTAAGAACTCAGCTAGGTATCAACGTTGCATACATGTAATGCAAGGCACCAAGATTCCAATGGATGCATGACACTAATTGAATTATTGAAATAGTGTACTCTGAATGAATTTTTTTCAAATTGCGCATAACGCACGTGC
This sequence comes from Mytilus edulis, assembly GCA_019925275.1. Taxonomy (NCBI): domain Eukaryota; kingdom Metazoa; phylum Mollusca; class Bivalvia; order Mytilida; family Mytilidae; genus Mytilus; species Mytilus edulis. The sequence goes on from CM034357.1 coordinate 19,244,376, forward strand.
GGAAAAATGGAAACAATTTCATGGGTTTTATTTGGTTATTTCTCTTTTTTTTAGTTATATGAAACACATTTTTAAAAAATACAATTTGACCCAAGCAGTCCTTCTTATTTTGTACTTAGATTAAAGTCGTGTATTTAAGCAGTTAAGGTAGATAGGGTGTCTTCCTCCATCTTGGATTTTGAAATACCAGAAAACAAGGGTTAGATCTTTGATAAATTGTGCAAATTTTGAGATTAGTAGTAATCATTGTAAGAACTGTCATTATTAATATAGAAAATGCCATGTTTTATCATATTTATGGTTGTATTTTACTAAAAACGAATACTTTTGTTTGATTCAACTCTTTCCAACTTTGCCGAATAAGGGGAGGCCACTCAAATGCAAGGGCAGATAATTCAGATAGTGTTACTATTACAATAGAATGTGTTAGGAATTACCTATTTTATTATGTAGCAAGAAAACGAGTCCGGTGACCCCGTCTTTTCTTTTTCTTATCTGAAAGCATAATATTGGAGCTATCTTCTAATATTTTATCTCAAAATTCTATGGTGTAGTTTTCGTTTTATGGCGGAAAATTGGGTTTTCCATGCATAATCTAAACAAAATCTGACAACCTGTGGTATGAAAATAAGTCCCGTTACTGATCCTTTTTATTAATGTTTTTAAAGAAGCACGATATAAACTAAATTTTGGCAAATTATTAAAAACTTCTATGGATTATAATTTACACACCCCATCTACCTTAATATGTGATTTTGCAACTTTAACAGATATCTTAAAGAAAATATAGGAAGACAGACATATATTTGTTTGTCATGCCACAAAACCAGGTTCAACCCACAATTTTTCTAAAAGTGTCCTGTACCAAGTCAGGAATATGGCCATTATTATATTATTATCCGCATCAACTTCACAAATAATACATGATGGTCTTGATGTATAGATTCTGCAAACAGATGTTGTTTATCAACTTAACAACGTGTTATATTGTTCTTTCATTTGTCTTTGTTCTATTATTAATATTACTTTTACTGTTTGATTGTTTTATGTGATATCCATTTAACGTGGCTCGGTACTTAAATATCCCGTCAATATGTTTGTATATCTTTCATTTTTTACTGGTGTGTTTTGTATATGGGACTTTATGTGTTTCTTTGGTTATTATAACGTGACTCTGTTCTTTAAAAGATCCCGTCAGGATGATAGTGTTCTATTATATGTCATTATCAGATATTTCTATAATGAATTACAAAATACGTTGAACCACAAACGTCACAATTATTCAATCGCGTAGTGGAATGAACTATTTGTGGATTGTTATAAATTCTATATAACTTTTGGACTATTTTAAATCTCGGTCTATTTCTGAAATTAATTCTTAAATAATTTTGATTATTTAACCCTGTATGCTAACATTGCCCATGTGAAATTTTAAGATTTGTGTTTATATACATTCAACAAAAAATATATGTGACGCATAATATTTTCTGACGTCAGACAAGCGAATCAATGAATGCGTTTGTAGATAGATGTTTCTGTGTTCAGTTAAGTTGTTCCTTTTAAAATTGTTACACGATGAGGACTGCTGTACCCATATTTTGACTATTTTATTTATTATGTCTGGTCAGTTCACGCATCATTGTAAATATAACGGAATTTGATGAGACTGTCATCAAAGTGAGAGGTGTAGCGCTATAAAACCAGGTTTAATCCACCATTTTCTACATTTGAAAATGCTTGTACCAAGTCAGGAATATGACAATTCTTGTCCATTCGTTTTTGATGTTTTGTTATTTGATTTTGCCATGTAATTATGGACTTTCCGATTAGATTTTCCTCTTAGTCGTTATTTTTGTGATTTTACTTTTTACTAGCCTTGTATGTTATATTTCATCACAAATTTGGTTGATCTTTACGATGTGTCTGTGTCTAAACTAAATAATGATTTGTTTACCACATCTTAGATTGAGGTTTTATATTTGTTATTCTCGTCGGATTTTGTCTAATGCTTAGTTTGTTTCTGTGCGTGTTACATTTTAATGTTGTGTTGTTGTTCTCCTTATATATTAATGCGTTTCCCTCAGTTTTAGTTTGTAACCCAGGTTTGATTTTTCTATCTATTTATGAGTTTTAAACAGCGGTATACTACTATTACCTTTACTTACATTTTTATCGTAAGTCTGCTAAGTACCGAATGTGACCTATTGCCGAATATGACTGTCTTACCGAGAGTTAATTCAGATTACTGTACGACGTGTCTCGCTATTTGTACATCCAACATTTACGAATTTAATTTCAAATATTTTTGTTATGGTTTCGATTGAATATTGTATTATGTCGCATCGCTTGCTGTTCAAATATTACGAAACATTGCCATTCAATACCATTGTCATATCCTGTAATACAGTTTGTACTGAATGTGATTTACATTGTTGTACGTTGTGTCTCGTTGTTTTGTACATCAAACATACATGGCCTAATTTTGATGTTTCTGTTCCTATATGGTTTTGGTTTGATAATCGGTCATGTTGTTTGTTGTCCAAATATTTATAAAATTGCCTTTTTGTGCTATCATTGTTAGAGAAATTTTGGATGAATATAATTGTAAATAATTGTAAAATGTCCGAGATTGCATGTCAATTACGTAAGCGCGTCACTGCGTTTTTTGGAACATGTTAGTTGTTGTTCAACGGTTTGTATTTTGTGACGACTATTACATGTATATAGTTTGTTTTTGCGTTTCTCTGTTATAAATATTTGTGGTGCATTTCTATTATTTAGTGTTTTAGTTTTTCAACATTATCATAAAGCGGGAAGTTTAGCATGTTATTAAAACAGTTTTTCTTTCTTCTTAAAAGTGTTCTATACCAAGTCAGAAATATGACAGTTGTTATGAATAACTTCGTTTCGGTTTGTGTTTTGTATTGTTTGTTCACCTTCTTTGTTTTTCTGTTGTCATTTTGTTTTCATTACTAGTTGATGTGTTTCCATCTGTTGTGATGTGTAACCCGTTTGTTTTTTCTCTATCGATTTGTGTCTTTTGAACACTTGTATGCTACTCTTGCCTTTATTGTAAGATATTGTAGGGTCTATACAATTGAGAATGGAAGTTGGTAATGTGTCAAAGAGACAATAACCCTGCCAAAGAGCAGAAGTCAGCACAAGGCCACCAATGTGTCATTAACATAGGAAGAAAATCCCTTACCCGAGCCGGGCTTTAGACTCTCCCTAAAAAATAAATGTGTACTAGTTCAATGAAAATGGACACCGCACTAAACTCCGAAATACATAAATTAACAAACAATAAAGAACAATACACACATTCCATAAGCGAGCGCCTACATTCGGAGTATATATATTCCCATATATACAATATTCCCAGGCTTGTATTTCCTATCAAGATTTCCTTGACAGAGGATTGCTGCCCACAAGGAAGCTATCAAACCAAAAGTTCTAAATGATGAAGTTGAAATCATCTTCGTGAATTTTACAGACGTCATCACGTGTTGGTTGACCGTTACGGAATATCCGTTTCACAGATGATATCTGCGTGGGTCATTATGTCGTAACTACAATTCCGTTCCCTTTTCAAGAATATGACCTACCATTTTAGACCATTTATCGGGTATGTAATAATATGAGACACATGACGGCTACCACATGTGGAGCAGGTTTTTTACCTATTTGTCTGTTCTATTTTTTTCTTTTTTAGCCATGGTATTGTCAGTTTGAATGAGTTTGAATGTCCATCTAGTATCTATCGCCCACTTGTGAGACAGGCTCAAAAATGCAGCGGTGTTAAAAATGTTTTTGTGAGATATCAATAATCCCCTTTATTTCTTGCCAATGTAGAATATAATAAAACACTCACAGCAGTACGAAGAGAAAAAACTTAGTTTAAAAACAAGTCCGAGTCCGATTTTAAATTAAAGTAATATTGCTTTATTAATAGTTCAGAATTTTTTCGTTATTTTATGTTTAATTATATTTATATTGAATGTAAATAGAAGCTGACAAGTGTTCTGGCCTGTTTTGTAGCACAATAGTTTTCACCTTTTTATTAACACAACTAAAGTTTTGCTCGCTTTAGAATTTTGAATAGACATCTGTCGTTTTCTATTATATTTCTATTATATTATACAAATATAGCTTTTGTATGAGGTGGATACAAGGATATATTGACCTGAAAGAAGGTTATTGACTGAGGACGAAGTCCGAGGTCGATTTACTTCTTTGGGTCGATATATCCTGTATTGACCTCATACAAAGGCTATATTTGTTATATTATTAATTTCTGACCATATTTGTATCAAAATCGTCATTTAGGTTTGTTGGAATTTTATAGATATTACGTACATTGTCTCCTTGACAATAACAACATATTAGTTGTTATTTCATTTACTTTTTTTTTTTGGACATCTTATGTATTTGAAGATTTTTTTCGTCAAATAATTGATCACAGATACATGTATCATGTGTTTCAAAACGTTAAACATATCCTGAAATTCATTACATGACGTCACAAAGTATATTGGTTTTTAGGTATTCTAAAAATAACCGTGCAATATGCTTTTTGCAGGTCAATATGCTTTTTGCTATCCGCCGTTTTCTCTCTACCTTCGAAAATATAGTTTAACATGTGACTATCCCTAAACGAATCAAATGTGTTTAAATATACGAATAAATAATATTGGTACGTATGTTTAAATATTTTCCAACTGTTACAGTTTCAAAATGAGTTTTTTGTTTATTTTAAGCAAGCCTTTGGAAACACTTGATTGATTTATTGTTTGTTGATTAACGTCCAGTGGCAAAGGACACACTTGATTATTTTTTCATTGCATTTTGTTGAATACTTAGTTACGTTTAATATATAGGATTCCAAACCAAATTTTTGTGAAAGTTTTCGGTTTTTATCGACCTCTAAAATATCATTTTGTTTACTTTTTAAGTGTCCCAATTGTCGGTTTAACAAATTTATGGGCCGCCATTTGTGTCATAAATTTTGGTGAACATTTTTTTTATTTGACATTGTATCCGAAATTGTATTATTGAACAGATATTTGTTCGTAATCTTACTATAGGTTGTTGTACATGTATGTTGTCTTTTGTAGTTTTTAGATTTTGACATCAAATAAAGATGTGATTCACCTGGTTAAACAAAGTGTCTTCCTCGGTATAGCAACAACCGAACGTTTAGGAAAGATTATTTTATGTCTATTTAATTATATATAAAAGAAATTTATGGTATATAAAAAATATTAAAAAAAATGTTACATCTTAATGATTTAATTTGTTAAATTTATATTTTGGAATACTGATGATATTTCAATACTAATAATTACGATGTAGACTGAAAGTAAGTGTAACGGCCAATATGTTCGGGTACGTATTGGAAAAAAACACATATGCTGACTTGTGTTTTATCTAAAAAAAATGTATTTGTTTTTTTCCTGGTATAAAGCCTAGAATACTAAGAAATATAAAGGCAACAGTAGTATACCGCTGTTCAAAACTCATAAATCCATGGACAAAAAACAAAATCGGGGTAACAAACTAAAACTGATGGAAACGCATTAAATATAAGAGGAGAACAACGACACAACATTAAAATGTAACATACACAGAAACGGACTAAATATTAGACAAAATACTATGAGAAAAACAAATATAACATCAAAACCAAATACATGAATTTGGGATAGATAAGTACCGTGACACGTCTTTTAGTAATGTGAATTCACACTCAAAAATAAGAGAAAACAAACGACATAACGGAAACAAAACGTTAAAATGTAACACACACAGAAACGAACTATAATATAACAATGGCCATATTCCTGACTTGGTACAGGACATTTTTAAAGGAAAAAATGGTGGGTTAAACCTGGTTTTGTGGCATGCCAAACCTCCCTCTTTTATGGACATGTGAAATATAACATTAAAATGACAACACAACATTACAGGACTACAATATAAATAAATAGGAAAACACAATTTGACAAAGAAACACACGAATAATAGCTAATAAAAGGCAACAAGTTTAAAATTTTAATACGCCAGAAGTGCATTTTGTCCACACAAGACTTCTTAGTAACGCCCAGATACAAAATTTTAAAAGCCGAAATAAGTACAAAGTTGAGCAGCAACGAGGACCAAAAGTTCAAAAAAGTTGTGCCAAAAACAGCCAGGGTTTTCTGTTAGGTACCAGAACATTCCTATTATTTAGAATAATATACATATTAATTGATGTTGTAAAGCCCACACATATACTCTAATCAATCGGTTACACGAATTGCATTATCTTATATTTAAGAAATAAGGATACATTATTGTGGATTTCGAATTAATATTTTTTAAACACAAACGTACAATATTATATAGATAAGACCTACAAAGTTTGTGTGTGTCAGGATTTGCTTAAAATTGTATCTATGTTTTCCAATCACATTAACATAGGCGTTTCTGTTCGTAAACGATAAGATATAACCACGCCCGAAAAAAAAAACTCTGTAATAAAGTGATATATAAAGGCAACAATAGTTCACTGCTGGTCAAGTGATCAATCGATTGAAAAAAAACAAATCCAGATTACTAATTAAAACCTTAGAGAAACACATCAAATATCAGAGGAAAACGACGAAACAACTGAAGTACAATAACACATCTTAACATCACACGATTGTACTCTTCAAACCCTGATAACACCAATTATACCTGGATATCAGTGAAAGTGTATGTTTTTTAATTACATTTCATACACAAGACAACCGATCATAATTCACGTAAAACTAATCAGAGCTCAAGAACGATGACCAAATTGATGAATGACACTGAATATATTTTCGAAATACCAAGAGAAATTGGCATACCAATGATCGTTACTACATTTTGTAGTTTAGTTATTTCCGCTATAGTTTTAATTGTACTATTGAAGACAAAAACGGGAAATTTCTTCAAATGGAAAGTCATTGATAGATTTAGTCTATATACAGTTATCTGTGATATCCTGTTTTATTTTTCTCAATCAGCGTATGGAACTCATGATTGGTTAAAAAGATACCTAAAACGTGAAATCAGCAAGTTGGAATGCACAATTTACGGATTTTTCATAATGGAGTTTCAACTTTCGCAAGTGATTTTAAATGCAACAGCAGCCATTTATGCATTTAATCTTGTGATGCGGAGTCGAAATATGCCGTTAGGAAAGTGGGATGCTTATCTCTTGTGTCCTGCTTTTGGAATCCCTTTGGTTTTACTTACCATAGCAGCATTCTTTAATCAATTTGAAAGAAACCCAGTATCGTAAGTACAATTATTCTCTGTTATTTGACCTATGTATAAAAAAATATATGTCACTCCTATGTAAGATGCTGAAAGAATTTATTCCAGATTTAAATGGACAGCATATTAACTTGTCATTGAAAATATATATATTAAATGTATTTTTTTTATTTTTTTTGTTTTGGAAACGACTGATTAATGACGATTTTTTGTTGTAATATACAGACGTATGAAGTAAAAACTTATTTTTAAGGTCTATGTCACAAATAGATTCCAAATTTTGAAATGAAATATTATAAAAATTAAAACATCAGTGTAAATCTACCAAATACATGTAACATCCTTCAGGTGTACATGGGCGTTTTTCAATAAAACGTATTTTCTTGTCCCAGCCAATTTAAAAAAAAATATGTTTGATCTTTGCAAGTAATTTTTTGTGCAATCAGTACATTGAATTAGATTTAACATTTTTAAGCAAAGAAACAGTTTATTTTTAGAGGGATTGATAAGATAATGACTCATGCATGGTCCAAAACAACCAAAATGGCATGTCCCTAGACTGCCTGTTCAACATTCATACTCTAAAATATCGCAAAAAAATGAAGAAATAAATGTTATTCTTACTTTACATAAGTTCTTTAATAATTCAAAAGTATGTTCAGAGCCAACATATTTTAATAAACAGCTTTCAATATAGGATTTTTAATTTCAGAAGGTGTGTCCCTCACAAAATGTCCACTACGAAACAAAGTCATTAAAATTTGCCAATAAACAGTTTTTAAAAATCAATGTAATTTTTGTTTGCAAGAGATATAAACATTAGGGTCTTACAAAAGAAGTGATGCTTTTATAACGGCAATTAAATTGTTGGTAAGAAAAATTGAGCACATCAAATGGACCAGAGTGATACCGTATTTTTGTTAATGTCCACTACGAAACGGATCAAATCTCCTTCAGTATCTGGTTTTAAAATTATGAAAAAAATATCAGTGTACAGCTTAATAAATGCTTTGATGAATACAATCAGTCTTGTTACTATTGCAATATAGGGATTGTGGGGGGAAAATAAAACATGCGAATATGTCCCCAACGAAACGGTCCCCTACGAAACAAGTATGGGAGAAAAACGTTTCGTAGTGGACACTACCACTACCATGCAGTCTTTTTTTAATCTTTATATTCGTGCAAAACAAATAACAAGGGTTAGTTTTATGTAATTTTTATTATGTTTTTATTAACATATAATAGGGTTAATGTTAACTACGAAACTTTTAGTCCACTACGAAACGGTTTTGTCCACTACGTAACGCAGCAAAATGTCCACTACGTAACACGAGTTTTACCTTCATATGTGAAGTACTGTCTAATCTTTAACGATAAAAATGGTTTTCCAATTCAGAAAAAAATGAGATTTTTCTAGTTTTTAAAGTAAACAAACTGGAATGTCTATAGGAAATATTTAAAATTGCAAAAAAGTCCCCTACGAAACAGTACACAAATTATGAAAATAATATCATTTTAAAGAATATTTCAGATTGCACTTTTTGTTTACAAACAGGTCTATAATAGAGGTATTTAAAATAACTCTTGAAATAAAAATTTCGACAAGTTGATTTTTCATTTTTTTTAGTTCTGAAAGTCACATTTTTATTGAAAAACGCCCACATAAGACACGCTTCTGGGATATGTAAGTATTCAGTTTGGAATATTGTCTTACGTATTTTGATTTAGGCTTAACACTTCTTCAATTAATTACAAAGCTGAAAAACTGCAAAAATGGCCTCATTTTGAGATCATGTAATTAATTTTTCGAAATGAGCCTAGGCTTTGTCAACACAGATAAGTAAATTTAAAATGTGTTATACAAATGTGTTAATCATGTTAATATAATCAATCTATTTAATAAAAGCCTTCAGATGTGTCATTCATATTAAGATATGAGCAACAGCTTTACCCATACAAGATATTTTGCAACAAGATGTATTTTACAAAGGTGTAAATGTTTTTAACATATTATCTGTTTGGATAAAAGGGTTGCTCATATATAATTTCACCAAAACATATGCGTGAAAAGGCAATTTTAGAAAATCAAAAACTCATTTAATATACCAGGCTTACAATTGGTACGCTGGACGCCCATATTTTGACATGTATATGACGTCATAGTGACATCAGTCGTCAACTTTATGCACTGAAGTATCCAGTTAAAGTCCAGTTAAAGTAACCTGTTAATTTATCAATAAAATTTAAATAAATTTGAAAGGTTTGGATAAGTTAATATTTTTGCTATTTCAGGGGTCAAAAAAGGCTCGCATTTTACATCGGCCTTTCTGCTGAATTGTTAAATGTTGTCAGAATGATCTATTTGATTAATAGAAGTTTAAAATTCATCAAGGGACAATTTTGCCCATTTGACTGTGTATAGATTAGAACATTCGTTTTACTGATTTGTTTTTCAATTTTTAATTATTCAGTTGTTTATTGAAAGAAGAGCGTGGATTTTTGACCTCCCATTTTCTACAAATTGGACTGTTATTCCTTGTTTCACTAGTCTTGATTACGGCTTTGTACATAACTATGTGGATTTATATAAGAAGACAAACAACTGCGATGAATGCATCTTTCGGGCAACAATCAGCTGTCAACGCTAGACGTCTTGCTTTAAAGCTGTCCCTTTATGTGTTGATCCACGTAATCCAGTTTGGTGCGGGTTTCGTCGAAGCAGTATGGATTGCGATTGAGGAACCACCAATTGGTGTTCGATATGCAACAGTATTTATTGGTGCAACCGGCGGTATGATGAATGGAGCTGTGTATCTTACAGTGTATAAAAACTAAATAGAAATAACAATTTGATTTCAGACAATGACTCTAAGTCAAATATGTTTCGGTGCGGCTGTTGTCTACAAACATGATTCTGTTTAAATGACTGCATGTTAAACACGTGTCTGAAGAATACATTTAAGTCGCGTTTGTGACTGAAAAATTCATTGGTCCGTTTATTCGTGACCACAATGTACATCGATGTTGGTCACGTGACTGTAGTGTATATCCATGTTATTAATGTGAAGGTAGTGTGCACTGATGTTGAATGGGAAACGACTGTGTAAATCATTATAGGGCGAAAAGGGCCATTTGTGGCCACATTCCAAAATTTCTTTTAATTTGTCATGTTGTAACTCTATACCAAATCTGAAAAATGTCGCATTTTTGGTCTATCTCGTTTATTGTTTTGTCTAGCAACGGAAACATTAATATTAATATTTCAAATCCAACTTGTTTAATAGGAACTTTATACATTTATTTGCTGTAAAAATATTAGTTAAATTCACATTTTTTTTTAAATAATATCATTGCTATTGCAAACTAGCAACCAAATTTTGTCCAATGGCAATGCATTTTATATTTTACAAGATATAATATTAATATTTTGCATTAAAACAGATAAATTTAAGATGCATATCGTAAACTATACCAAACATGCCAAAGTCAAAGGAAAATGTCAAAGGTAAAAACCATAAATCAATATTACCAACAAACAAAACTATACGTAAATAACTGTAACATTCAAGAAAATTTAGTAACGTAATGGGCTTCTTTAGTCCTCTTTGGACATAAATATATTCCTTTGCTCTTATGGTAAAATCGTTTATCATTACATTCGTTTCATGATTTCTTACATGTTCACAATACCATTCATAGTCTTTTAATTATAATCATGATATGGAAGATTTTGTCGCTCGTGCTAGGTGTTGTCCCTTTCAAATCTTCTCATGCTTGAGGTTTATACTCTCATGGTTTTTTTTTACTGTTCTTTCTCTCTTTCGACCTTTTAGTTTATCAACAATGTAATCAAACCACTATATCAACAAGTTGTATTAAAGACCAAACAGCCTATTGTTTATGCGCATCAACTAACGCAACTTGGTAGTGACATAAAAGCTCTATGACGTTGTTTCTACAAAAACGTCAAATTATAACGTCCTATTTCGCGTTTGTCACGGATGCCAACAAGGTGTACGCTTAAAAATTCGTCTCCCAAGAAAAGAGGAATTAAGCGTTGCGCTGATGTCTTGTGGAAATTTAACACAAATGGACACAAAAGATACTACACTATATTAAACCTTCGTTCTAATAAAAATAACAAAACATAACTTTTGATCTCGACTTTTTTGCGCCGGTCTGCATTTCATTTTTTTATTCTTTCACATGCGTAGATTTTGTCTTATATTTGCACCGATCTACATTTCATTTTTTTTAATGCTTTTACTTCTGTAGATTTTGTCTTTCATTTGCGCTGATAGTGTACGGGTTACCGGGGTAATGATAATTATGGGGAAAGTTATTTTCATGTCCAATTTATGTTTTCTGGTCTGTGCGTCCGTTTGTCCGTTCGTTCGTTCGTTCGTCCGTCCCGCTTCAGGTCAAAGTTTTTGGTCAAGGTAGTTTTTAATGAAGTTGAAATCCTATCAAATTAAAACTTAGTGCACATGTTCCCTATGATTTGATCCTTCTTATTTTAATTTCAATTTTTTCAAAAAATTTCCCAAAATTGAGTATTTAGAGGGTCAGGCCGATAAAAAATTATTCCTAGAAGTTTTGACATACTGGCATCGTAGGTATGTAACTGATGTCTGGATGATTCTCGCAAAATAATGTCCGATATTGCAATGTAGTTATAATTTATTTATACTGCTTATTTGACAAAATCTTATGCTGAGTTCACACGTAATTCGAATTAGTTTAATTCGCATTCAAAACGTTTGACGTCCTAACGTCAATTCTAATCCGAATTGCAATGCACTCTCAAATTCGCTAAATTGTCCAAACGTCGTTAACGTTTAATTCATATTAACAAAAGCGTATTTCTAATGCGAATCGGATAATTCGAATTAGCCAAGAAGAGCGTGTGAACGTGATTGGCGAATTCGATTCGAAATTCGATTCAAATTCAATTTGAATTAATGTACGTGTGAACGAGGCGTTATAATAAAAATAAAATGATGACAAAGGGTCATTGTCGTTTGTCATTTGTCTCATTTCAAATTGTCTTAAGAAGAAATGATAATCATTTCGCCTGATCTGACTGAAGCTTACAGCTAATTTCCTAATGTATGTAGATCAACACTTTGGTTAGCTTGCTTGCTTTGATTGTATATTTTGTATAATTATATATTTTGATAATGTCCAGTTAAATTTAAATATCATATATAAAGGTATACATACCTATATATATGAAGATGTCAATCTTATTTACAAAGCTTGAATAAACATTTATACAAACAAAGCAAGGAAGCCAACCAAAGTTTTACCCTACATGCAGTAGGAAAATAGCTGTAAGGCAAAACATGTTAATAAAATTAAAACTCAGCGAATATGAATTAAAATAAAAAAAATTCGGTGCTTAAAATTAATTTGTTGTAAATTTAACTTATGACAAAAACAATTGCTCCAAGAATAATGTCCAACATAAAACTATGATCTCTTCCTTTCATTTAGCTACAACTATGACCGGAAAGATTGAAAACAAATTTTGATTTTCAATGCCGGCAACAACCTTGTCTTTGTTTTAATATCCAAAATTAGAAATTTAGATTTATAATATTTTATCCTGTTGGAGAAATCTTACTTTGTAGTTTTCAACAGAAAAATTATTTCTAAATTAATTTTTGAATTAAAAACTTTTTGTTTTTTATATTAAGTGTCTCGTTTATCAAAAACACGTGAGGTAGTAATAACAGGGATTTTATTTTATGATAGATGTACATTACGTTTTAGAATCAAAAACTTTAATTCATATATTATACCTATAATTTTAATTTCCTTATATCTTAAATATTCAGAAATAATGAATTCACAAACTAGATGATATAATTTCTATACGTTCATCTTATTCGGGAAAAAATAATGGTATAAAGAAGTCCGTCCATGCTTTTGTATGTCCGTCTGTCAACAGTAGCAAATGAGTTCGTTACGGCAAACTCCTAAAATTGACGCGAAAAAAACCACACACATCTAGTCTGATATAGTGGAATACTCTGTAGTTAGCCAGTGCCATCTTTCATTTGTTTTTTTCTATTTTCAATAATTTTGCTAATAAGGGACAGAGGACAACAACAGACTTTCCCGACGAAAGCGTCGTGAAAGGTTATTTCAAACAATTTTCCATTCCGACGGAAGGTGTTTCTGAAGGTTAACATTGTGCGGCAACAAAATCATAAGATCTGCACTGACACGTGCATTTAATTTCTTGTATTACCGGACCGGACAATAAAGTAGGTGAATAGAGTTGTTATTCTTGGAAATTGTGGGTTTCAAACGTCCAATTTGCGATTTTTTCAAATACTGCGCCAGCAAGAAAAGTTTGTACTATGACGTTGGATGCAACGTTATGAAGAAAAAGAAACTCTTTTCTTCAAAACGAACGAGAAAAAAAAACATTAAAATTACTCATAACTTTTTTGAAAAGTCGGTGACACACACTTTTTTTTGCTTTATTTTGAAGAGTACACATGGCACTTTCCTTCTTGAAATTATTACGAAGAAATCACTGGTAGATATTTTTTAATACTGGAAACTTTTTCATTTTTACGAGTTTTTTTTTGGGGGGGGGGGGGGAATGAAATAAATCATATTTTTAAAGATCAAAACAATATGAGTCTTAAACTCTTGAACCTGTATTTGGTAGATACAAATCTACTGTTTAACGTGAAACAAGAATTATGATTATAGGTTTGATATTAAGTATTTTTTGGAGAGTTTATATAACAAGCAATTATTATGTTAATATTCGGGAAAACACGAAACTGAGGTTGCTATAGCGACAAAACTAAGTCGGTGACCCTCACTTTTTCATCATATTTTGTTCCTCAAATCATGAAATACCTTCTCACTAAATTTTAAGGAAAAATTACTGGTAGAAATGAATAGGCTGTTTGGTCTTTAATTTCCATCTCATTATTTCTATCCAGAGTTGACTAAGGTATAGAACTGTGATAGTTCCTTGTCTTCTCTCGTTCGGCAGTGAATCCTTGCTCAAGTCGGGCATCAAGTTGTTTAAAAACGCAGCTACATACTATATCAACATATTATATTAATATGTCAATATTGTTGAATATTTTGTCAGTTTATGTGTAATTCAGTAAGTTAAATACGTTTTATAAAAGTCCAAAACAAGTTTTGTATAAGTATTTGGTATGAATCCCTCTCTAAAATTTCAACTTTTTACTTTGTTAATTGTCCCCATGTTTAGTTAGATTTTTTTATAGGCACCATTTGTGTCATAAATGTGGTAAATATTTTTTTGACATTGTATTCGAAA